>OW387134.1:28487227-30887227 GCA_936440205.1 Lepidonotus clava
ATTCTTTACTTTTATAGCGACTTTGTCGGCCAGAACACAGAATGTGTCCTCTCCTGAGGGATGAAAAATTAAAAGGCTTAAAAAAACGACAAGACTCATAGCATTGTAAATGAACAACAAACTTTCTATCTACATGGTTATGGCATTGTTAAATGACGAACACAAACCTATTTATGTTTGAAATCATACAAAATTATCTAATAAGGCTCTATTCGAGAAATACTTCTTAGAATGGAAAACAGTAGGCAAGTTCTAGATCTGCTAAAGCATCTTCAAAATATAGTCTTTTATTTAGTTAAAAAGGTTTTAAAGAAACCTTACTAGAATTCAAAAGTATCTTATAACAAACCTGGGTTTTGCACAATGGTGCCTCCGAATTCTATAATTCGTTTTTCCAAGTCAGACTTCGAGTGTGTTGCAGAACCATTGATGACACACAATTCTTTCTGCTGAAGCATCTCAGACACCTATATGGTTGATAAAAAGACGGCAATTGATCTAGCACAATGTGCACTTACTCCACTTAAAAACTTTCTACCAGTGTATTTGACAGATGTAAAAATGGTGGACGAGGTTATATTTCAAATAACGAGAGTCACATTGTCTAAGACAATACATCTACGAATATATGTACGTCATTTCAATATGTCCTTTTACCAAGCCATGACTACATCGTCATCCAAGAACACATTGATAAAGTGTTTGGCATAAGTATACAAGAAACATTAGAAATCATGCTCAAACGATTGAAAAAAAGACTCAAGTGGTTCGATTTCCTCTGCCATCACTTGAAGTCGTTCAATTTTTGTCAGTCATCACTGTCAGTGGTTCATAATCACATCCTTAAAACTAAGCTTTATGTGCATCCGACTTACCTGTTTAACGTTGTCTGTGTTGATTCCGCGGAACTGGGCGCCTACAGACGGCTTTACATGTTTCGTAACAATCTTACGACGCTTTTTCTTGGGCTCGTCCTCTCCTTCACCGACCTCTAAGTACTTCCCAGCTAATTTTCCTCCCGATTTCTAAAGGAGAAGAGAAAATGAGATTCTCGACACGATATTATTTTAAAGATGTTGTTTTTGAACTATTCAGGGACCATAATTCCTAACAAATTAGGGGATATACGTTGAAAAATATCTTATCATTAGTTATTAGTAATTTGTCTCGGACAAAAAGTATCTAAATTAATAATCCTTCTTATGGATTATTTCGTCTAATCTGCTACAAACATCTAGCCCCTGGTGAAAAGAACATCTGTATCATATAATCATAAGAAAAAGGAGTGTCGGTTGAAGCATAGAACTGTACAGTTCTATGGTTGAAGTGCGTATACATTAGGAATCACGATATAAACCCATTTTGCTATTTTGCAAGGTTAATGAAGACGATGATATGTTTTCGCCAGGTATTCTCAATATAATTATTTAAGTGCCTAAAAGTAAGATTAGAACAATCCCTGTGCCCTACCTCTCGGAGGTCGTTCAGTTCGGTGGTCGTCATACAGTCATACCACGCCTTGTCATCCCTGATCTTCTCCACACGCGGGAAGCGCAGGGTACAGCCTGTCTTAAACTGGTCACTGTTCGTGATTTCTGCCGCCTTTATCTGCCAAAATATGTTTTATCTACATAGTTTACAAAAGAAATGCTCTTACTTATAAACAAAAGATTCACGGACAATTCCTTTACCTTCCTGGTATTGGTTGCTATTCACACATCAGAAGTCATAATTAGTATGGTCATAATAAAGAAACTTTAAAAGAAAATATTTGATAAACTTATTTTCAATTGAACCGTTACAGAAAAAGACGAGAACATTTATTACCGAAAGGAATTTGATTGAACATATATCATTGTTTTAAATAAGTCTGTAATCAAGATACAAAATTTTGCAATATGCTAAATAACGTTTTTCAATTAGCCTTGCCTCACAACAACAGGCTAAGACAAGATGAGGCGGACTATGAAGCATACTATAGAGCGTTGTCGCACCTGAAGTATGCACGAGTTTGACGGGTGAATCCACATATCTGGGCGTTGTTTGAACCCAGGGGGCATCTCCAGGAAGCTCGGGGGTTTCCTCCTGTCAAAGACATTCCAGTGCGGGTGCAGCTTTCTGTTGAATTCATACAGTTCCTTTTTTGTGTAGCCTGACCCAACCTACAAAAACAGTATAAAAGAATTCAAATCAACATGACGCATTATAATTGGAATAAATACTGCCTAACAAATCTGGCGACAAGCTCAATGAAACGAAAAGAACCTTTTGTCCAATCTATATCAGAATGACATGTTAATCGGAGACTTGTATAATTGTGTATTGATTGAAAATATTTTTCGTGAAATTTAACCAGGAGAAGAAACAGAAGTACCAGCACTTTTTTCTAACGTTGATTTGTACGACAGATCTTTGAGTCACACAACGTGTGACATTTAACGCCGACTCTATGACCTTTACTGATGTCTGTTGACGTACCTTGCAGAAGGTCCTGAAGGTGGTAGGCTTGTCCCCGTCCTCGGGCGGTACGGCCACGGCACACAGAAAGTGGGAGAGAATGTCGCCGCGGTGCCCCGTGCCGAAGTAGCCGCCGACGACGATGACGTCCACCTGGTCCATCAGGTCGCCCATGTACTCGGGCTTGATTTTGTACCAGCCGCCCTTCCTCGTGTTGGGCTTGTAGGGCGAGTCGGGGTCCTTTATCATAATGCCTTCCTCCCGCCGGTCGATGGCGTCATTCAACGCATCTACACAGTCTTGACTAGAAGAAAAATGCAGGGAGAAGAATGTCACTGTAACACACAAACACTAAAAGAGTATAACTTAGATTTTTGTTGAGATCTGTTTAACAGGTATGAAAATTACAATGATCTTTTGTTTTATTTGGTATACTTAAATTCGATAGAGTACTAGAGGCTGCTAAATGTTGGTTTACTTTCTGGTTCTGACGCTATGCTGGTGCAATGGGCTATGATCTCACATACCAAGTCTAATACATAAGAAAACAATATGTGGAGAATCGGCAAATGGAAATGAGGTGAGGAAACTGAAAAGAAACGTTTATTTCATAGTAAGCGTGGATTTAAAAAAGAGCATGTAAAGAGGATGTGGGAAGGACATCTTTCATGACAAGAGGATTTCACTGGTATATAAGGCACACATCTGAATCGATGCACCCGTAAATAAGGGAAGATCACCTAACCTAGCCTAAGGTTCCATTAACTAACGTAAAGCATTAGATAGTTCAAAGCAAAATAAGTCTACGTTAAAAAGACCTTCAGATAGGGAAGAGGGCTCACTTGGTCTTCCCTTCTTTATACTCGGAATAGACGATGCTGCCCTCTACTTCCTCGAACACGTCCAAGAGGAGTTTTTTCCTTTCTCGCAGTGGCCGGTTGGACAGTACTTTGTCATTGATCATGAGCACATCAAACACGCACATCATGGGGACGTAGCCTATCAGGTTTGTAGACTTGATATCAAAGTTCTCTCCTTTTGAACCTGAAATAAAACGACCGAGCTAGTAATCCTTATACCTAAGAAAGGACAAGATACGAGGTAATTTAGATTTGCCATAACCATGTAAATAAATGTGCGATTTACAAAGACGATATATTAGATGTAAGATAATCTTTTTCTCTATCAAACAAAATAGATATAACGTTAATTTGAATTGCAATAGAAGCTGACTAAGAGATTTTCAAGAATTTTCTGTTATTCTTGATCCAGAGTTCCTTGCTTATTTTCTTATTTACTCAAAACTTCCAATAACATACATTTGGGAGGAACGGTGTCGCATAGTTTTGTTTTTATGGAGAAAAGATTTTCTCTTACCCATTAGTTTAGTTACGGGGTCAAATCCCACCATTTCACCATCTAGGATGCAGGACTTGATATTTTCTTTGAAGCAGTTTGCAACTCGTGGTGTAAAGTTCCCATCAAACGGATGAGCCCCATATACATGGGTGTAGTCGTGACCGCTGAGATTAAAACATACAACAAAGTAAGCAGAAATAGAAAAAGAAAAGAGAAATTTTGGGATATGAACTGTTTCGAGAAAACGTACCTGGACTCATAATACCAACTCGATCATCCGGGGTACTTAACGCTGGGTCGTCGGATACTGAATAAGGGAAAGTTTTTTTCCCACGGGGCGTACAGTGAGTAAATTTAGAAACGTTAGTACCTGCCTAGCTTACCGGGAAGTATGGTTAATGTATTCTAAAGGGATAACGGACTGTTTTACTTGAATTCTAAATCCGTTACAGTGTCCCAAAACCAAAATTTTATGATAGACCTATGCAAAAAGATCAAATTCAAACAAAAATATATGCATGTCACCATACTTATTTTTGAGTGAGAACTTAAGAAAGAAAATGTGCTTAACTATAGAGGTCTATGGAAAAAATATATCTAGTGATATTTATCTGACCCTACAACATTTAAAATCCATTACAGCCTTAACAAGTCTTTGGAATATGAACCTTAGTTCTGTAGCAAATTTTTAAAGCCAAAGAAGCCAGTGTTATTTAATTGCTGGAGGTTGATGACACCTTAATATGATTATTTCTGTATAATCCTTTATATATCTATCTTTGATTTTCCCCTAAATTTCTTGTGGAAACAACTAAGATTTATGGATTTTATTTCAAATTCAATCCCTGCTCATGTCCAATGATAAATATTTAAATTTTAAGGCATTTCATTTTTGTCACTAGGGGGCGCATGTGTGCCTGATTCAATACAATATCAATTATCTTTTCAATTATCCTGCAAAATTTCAAATTTTCTTACATTTTTATTCTAAGTCAACTGTTAGATCTATCAATTTATGGTGTGAATCTTTTTTTTAGAAATGAAGACTTTAAAATTTTCCCACTAGGGGGCACATGTGTGAACAGTACGTTATCCCTTAAAGAAATAAGTAGAATTTTAGATGTTACTTACATGTCGGTTTTTCGGAAAAAATTATCGCAGATTGAAAAAGCAACATACAATTTGAGAGTTAATGTTTTTGTTTTCTAAATTTGAGCTCCCCCCACCCCCCAGAAAACATACGTTTGCAAAATAAACACAGACGAAAAAACATTAGCCAACCCTTCCTTACAGACTCGACCCTTCAGCTTCAACATTTGAAGATTCATGACCCAATGCACCCGTCGGGGAAAAGATACACTAGACGCCAGCGCCAACTCCGCTAAGCTACATAGGCACTAGAATCGCCCAAACGGCCGCCATATTGGATTGTCATAACTTTTGAAAGTTTGTTTACCTTTGGACTTAAGATACTTGCAGCGCCCCAATCTCTTAAATATTGTACGAGGCTAATGCTTGATATATAAATATGGAATAAACTGAAATTTAGAATTTTGCATATTACAATTATTCTGTAATTTGTAATGATACTCTGGAATGAAAACCGGATGTGCAAAGTAGAGGTCAAGGACGGACAGGTATCCACAGTTACGACATTCTGCAACGAGATTCACCTGCCGATGTGACTGTGAAGAGATAGTCGTGTTGCAGAGTGGTAGGCGCGGTCTAGGCTAGACGTTTCCTTACATCTTTTGCTAACCTAAACAGTGATTTCCTGGGTATGTTGCTAATGAATGTGTTCAATAGTTATCTTTATTAATATTCTTACTTTTGTGGCTATCAAATGTCAAGTAATTGGGGTGAAAATGTGAGTACATTTTCGGAGATTAGCACAGCCGCCATTACGCGATTAGGCGATTCTAGTGGTATAGTCTGCAAGCGGTCCACGGGGAACTAGTGTAGGGAAAAGAAGGCCAAAATTCGAGTTAGAAGGCCGTTACACACCAACTCTTCCTGAACTATCAGGTATATGTCATGGCCTAAGATCGGTAACAGAGGGAGGCATGTTCGACCATTAAATATGTTCAGGAAATAATCAAATTCTAACTGTTATATCAATAGCTCGAGTTGAATGTTAATAAGTTAATTTTTTTAAATTGCTTGGTTGAATGGGTGAAACTAACCCTCTTGAGAAATACATGAACTCATCGTCTTTTTTATGCAGCTGCATTCGCTCTCCGTCAAACTTCGTCTCAATGAAAAACGTTTTTCCTTCCATAACCTTCTCCATCTGAAAATCAAAGAAAAGTGACTTAAGTGTTCCACTTATCTCTGATGTATATAATGTTGGTGAGATTTGTAACTTGGTATAGAACTATGAATAGATGAAATGCTCAGGTTTACCCTGTGGCCACTTACCTTTGATGGGACACCCCGGTCTCCAAGCATAGGCCTGAAGGTCGAGAAGAGCGAGACTTCTATCTCGTGCATCCTGACTTTTGGATCTTTCAGCATTTCACAGACCTGGAAGTAATGCAGTCTTTGTAGGAGGTAGAAACTAATGTTTCTGTCTTTTTACGGTACATGCACTAATTTTCATGCTGTAAACATTATCCTGAACTTCGGACACTGCCGTCATAATAAGATGTTAAAAATATGAAATTGCAAACAAATAGAATTAATTATCAGATCCGCAAAATCACGGCGGCTCAAAAGTCTAATTCTGTGTACGTTTACAGTTACATTAAAAAGTTGGAAGAAGTCATCTGAGTTATCTCTATATTTAAAAATATCTCTAAATCTTCTTGTTGTATAATTTAACTAGCAATGTAGACTTAAGATATAGCCACTGATGTATGTTTAAAACATAACATACTGTCGATGATACGTTCCTGAATCAATTGAATATTTTACAGCAGCTGAGACATGCGATAGGTTACATGTACTTTTGGCATTAAGGGTACGTTACGATTGCTGAAACTACCTATTACCGGTGCTATGCAATTATGATTAATTTTGGTAACTTTAGGTGGTAGCCGTGATTAAAGCATGATTTAGAGTGATCTTGACAGTCTAACGTTGGTATTATATTGGACTATCTTTCAAGGCGTTACTAAGCAATAGTACCATGATTCAAAATGAACCTACTGCTTGCATGCTCATCTTGACGTTAAAGAGGTCTTCAGCGTCTTGGTGGAAGACGGCGAAGATCGACTGCTGGCTGAGCCCCACCTTCAGCTCCTTCATGATCATACGGATCAGCCACTTCTGCTCGGCTGCGGTCATGTTTCGCAACATGTGCAACAGGTGCTGTTTAGTGTTTCGAAAATATGAAACCTCACTTTAATTACAAGTCATAACAGTAATTTGTCACTACATCAGACATCAATCGCACACTATTTGTAAAAAATCTTTCTTGTGCGCCTAGATCTTACATATGAGAAAAGTCAAGTCAAAATGTTTACTTCATGTTGGCATAATTATATAATCACAATACAAGTTAAATTTAACTTACTTTACGCACTCCCTCCTTGCTCTTCTGTGCATTGCTCGTTGCCACTCCGTTTAGGGCGTCGTTGACTTCCTCGATAGTCAATTTTCCTTTTTCTGGGCATCGTGGTTTTAATACCCAATAGGCTACATTGGCAAAGTCACCTGCGTCCTAAGATGTGCGAGTAAAGAAGCCACGTGTTTCAACAACATTTAACTAGAGATAATGAGAGACACTTTTTATTGAATGATTTGATTCAATAAAAGAAAAAGAAACAGCGAGCTACAATATGTAGTGCACTGTTCGTTCATTTCATCCTAGGATTTGATCTAAAGATAGGTATTTCACTGCTCGTCTATTTCACTTTAGGACAGAATTTAAAGATTGGATGTATTTATTGTAAATAAAATGTCATTTTTAGTTATTATGAGGGACTTAACATGATGATTGACCAAAAATATATTGAAAAAGAAAACATGATTCTTCAATCAAAAACAAGATTATATAACTTACAGATTTGGATGCCTTCGGCGCTCTAAAGTTTAACAGTTTCTGGGCGGCAGGACTATCTTTGCCCAGTCCTAGAATTTCAATGTAGAGCTTGGCCAATGTATGCTGTAAATTGATTAACATAATGTAAATGATTATATATCAATATTTCTACATTCAGTAAGGCCAGGTAACACAATTCATTTAGATTCTAGATAACATTTTAGGGGATTATGCAAAACTCTGTCCCACGACAATTACTTTTCGTTGATTTCGTAAACATCCCTTGACTCCTATATTTTTTAGGGTATTTCTAAACGAGCTTTCATCAAAATCGTTTTACTCATTTATGAGCCACTATACGTCATTGTTTCAATTATCAGAGTACCATGTGTCAGGGTTTGACAAATCAATTTGAAACCTGGTTGCCCACTGGGCAACTTGGGCCCAGAAAGTGGTTGCCCAGCTGTAAAATGTGGTTGCTGAGTAATGTTTGAATAGAATATCGTAAAATAATTATATAGATGACAAATTAGGATTTAGGTGTGGTTGGTTTCATGGATTTAGGGGTAAAATGTTGAATTTCATAATTTTCAAACCCAAATTTTGGACCTTGACTCTGGTTGCCCGCTGGGCAACTCAGGCACTCATTTTAGTGGCCCAGTATGACCTTTTGGTGGTCCTGGGCCACTGGACACCCGATTTGTCAAGCCCTGATGTGTCATTCACGTCAAATTTAGTTTTTCATCAAACAAAAAAGGCGGCTGATACTACTACAAAGGCTTTAAACTAGATTACTCTTAAACGTTTTATCTTGCAAACAATAAGGGACGTTCATAGTATTCTTGTTATTTATCAATCCTACAAGTTAATCATAAAACTTAGTCTTACCTCTTTTATCCCATAAGCTTCCCTTTCCTTCTCTAGTTGTGGGAGAAGAAGTCGCATTGCAGGGTAGAAAGAATCCTTCTGAGAAAACAAAGAAAGATACAATTTCATTCAAATTCTCTCAACTTGCGACGAAAGTAAAGATCAGCCTTCAGTGATACATAAACACTATCTTAAAAAGATTTTTCTTGAGGCGAACTTTCGTAAATCTTGACGAAATATCTGGTCGCCCGTAGTTTTTGGCCTAAACCCCAAGTGCTGATATAACTTCTTTCTATCAAAATATTTCCATAAAATACTTCATTCACAGATGTTTAGATTTCTGGGGGCGTCAGTTTTTGAGGTTATAGAGTACACATTCACTTTGTACATGATTCAATAGAACTGTCCCACTATGATGTTGGTTTACAAAACCAAAGAGCTCCGGCTATTCGACTTCATATAGATATTCTAAAGAAATAGAGATTGGGAGATATCAGAAAAATCCTCATTACAATGCCATGACATCCCCATGACAATGCCATGACATCCCTATGACATAGTATGACAGTGCCATGCTATCCTCCTTTGCTTCACCCTTTTGATTCTTCTTTATATAGATATTCTAAAGAAATGGAGATTGGGAGATATCAGAAAAATCCCCATGACAATACCATGACAATGCCATGGCATCCCCATGACAATGCCATGACATCCTCCTTTACCCTCTTCACCCTTTTGATTCTCATGGTGAATGGTCCTACTTAGTCCTTACTTCCACTACACAATCTATACTCTGTGCCAACGAATGTTGACCTTCAGAATCAAACAACACACACAAACATGCTCAACTTTTCAAAAATAGTACAACTTATATGGTAGAGACTATACATGACCATATATGGCACGTTTTCACTCTCAAGAGTCTTGGGGTGACCTACTTTCAAAAATCTCCATTCAGATCAATGATAAAGAGACATCTCCAAGCACAATAGTGGTCACAACTGACGCCACTTCAGTTTGCTGTATCTGATTACCAGGATGCCGCTGGTTTCCACCATACATGAAAACGGCTTGTTCTCAGCCTAAAAATATCATGTAATACTCTCGGATTGACCAGAGCCGATGGCAGCGACCACGGAGAATAATGATTTATTATCATGAGCTTATATAGATCTCGGTAGGAAGGGGGCCTCAGGTAAGTGCCTAGGCTGGTTTCCGTCCGGGTTTGCACAAGCTACAACAGCCGGACAGTAGTGTGTTAGAGGTCAAGATTGGATTGTATCTGTATATTATCAATAATACAAGACTAAGTTTTATGATTAACTTATATAGGATTATAATATTATATGATCTCTCACTGGTGACCCACATTGTTGTTGAAATCCGACATTATTTAATATTTTGATGATGTCTCCAGAAATGACACTATAGTGACAAATTCACAAATGATTTAATATTTGAATCATTTTCAATCTTAAACCTGTGAAATATGGTCCGAAAATATTTGAACTGAAAACTTGTCAAAGCCTAAAATAATCAACCATATGATATACAGCAGGCTGAGCAGGTGGAAGGACTCTGGGCACAGCGCGGTCTCTTGTGAGGACCCCCCGACAAAAATAACTTGTGTTCAGGTAACCCTACCTACCTTAATTTTTTTGCCCTACCCTAACTTTTCTTTTTTTTTCTAAAGGAAATTTGTAATTATATTTTTTTCAAAATCCAAAAGAAATTACCTAAAAATGCATGGCAAACCATAAACAATATACAGATGCTCAGGGCATGTATTTTAGATGCTAACTAGAAATCTGAAGATTGTCGGCCAGAAACTGGCCGATGTTGCATTGGTGGTTTGTAAATGTTATAAAAGGAACATGTCATGATATACACCAGCCCAGTCGAATTTAAGAAAGGGCCCTGTCCCATATTTTTCTCCATGTCACATGTCCCCCCGGGACCCCCCCCCCGGACCCCCCCAATAAGACCCCCGGACGACCCATGTGGTACGACTCCCGGACGACCCATGTGGTACGACCCCCGGACGACCCATGTGGTACGACCCCCGGACGACCCATGTGGTACGACCCCCGGACGACCCCAAGGGTACGACCCTCGGACGACCCCAAGGGTACGACCCCCGGACGACCCTAAGGCTTGGACCCCCGGACGACCCCATGGGTACGACCCCAAGGCTTGGACCCCCGGACGACCCCAAGGCTTGGACCCCCGGACGACCCATGTGGTACGACCCCCGGACGACCCATGTGGTACGACCCCCGGACGACCCATGTGGTACGACCCCCGGACGACCCATGTGATACAACCTCAAGGGTACGTCCCCAAGGGTACGACCCCCGGACGACCCCAAGGGTACAACCCCCGGACGACCCCAAGGGTACGACCCCCGGACGACCCCAAGGGTACGACCCCCGGACGACCCATGTGGTACGACCCCCGAACGACCCATGTGGTACGACCCCCGGACGACCCATGTGGTACGACCCCTGGACGACCCATGTGATACGACCTCAAGGGTACGTCCCCAAGGGTACGACCCCCGGACGACCCCAAGGGTACAACCCCCGGACGACCCCAAGGGTACGACCCCCGGACGATCCCAAGGCTTGGACCCCCGGACGACCCCAAAGATACGACCCCCGGACGACCCCAAGGGTACGACCCCCGGACGACCACCCCCGGACCCCCTCCAATAAGACCCCCGGACCACCCATGTGGTACGACCCCCGGATGACCCATGTGGTACGACCCCCAGACGACCCCAAGGGTATGACCCCCGGACGGCCCCAAGGGTACGACCCCCGGACGACCCATGTGGTACGACCCCCGGACGACCCATGTGGTACGACCCCCGGACGACCCATGTGGTACGACCCCCGGACGACCCATGTGGTACGACCCCCGGACGACCCCAAGGGTACGACCCCCGGACAACCCTAAGGCTTGGACCCCCGGACGACCCCATGGGTACGACCCCCGGACGACCCCAAGGCTTGGACCCCCGGACGACCCCAAGGCTTGGACCCCCGGACGACCCATGTGGTACGACCCCCGGACGACCCAAGTGGTACGACCCCCGGACGACCCCAAGGGTACGACCCCCGGACGACCCATGTGGTACGACCCCCGAACGACCCATGTGGTACGACCCCCGGACGACCCATGTGGTACGACCCCCGGACGACCCATGTGATACGACCTCAAGGGTACGTCCCCAAGGGTACGACCCCCGGACGACCCCAAGGGTACAACCCCCGGACGACCCCAAGGGTACGACCCCCGGACGACCCCAAGGCTTGGACCCCCGGACGACTCCAAAGGTACGACCCCCGGACGACCACAAGGGTACGACCCCCGGACGACCACCCCCGGACCCCCTCCAATAAGACCCCCGGACCACCCATGTGGTACGACCCCCGGACGACCCATGTGGTACGACCCCCAGGGTACGACCCCCGGACGACCCCAAGGGTACGACCCCCGGACGGCCCATGTGGTACGACCCCCGGACGACCCCCAGGGTACGACCCCCCGGACGACCCATGTGATACGACCCCAAGGGTACGACCCCCGGACGACCCCAAGGGTACGACCCCCGGACGACCCCAAGGGTACGACCCCCGGACGACCCCAAGGGTACGACCCCCGGACGACCACAAGGGTACGACCCCCGGACGACCCCAAGGGTACGACCCCCGGACGACCCCAAGGGTACGACCCCCGGACGACCCATGTGGTACGACCCCCGGACGGCCCATGTGGTACGACCCCCGGACGACCCATGTGGTACGACCCCCAGATGACCCATGTGATACGACCCCCCGGACGACCCATGTGGTACGACCTCAAGGGTACGACTCCCGGACGACCCCCAGACGACCCCAAAGTACGACCCCCAAGGGTACGACCCCTAGACGACCCCAAGGGTACGACCCCCAGACGACCCCAAGAGTACGACCCCCGGACGACCCCAAGGGTATGACCCCCGGACGACCCCAAGGGTAACAGGCCCCCAGACGGCCCCAAGGGTAACAGGCCCGGACGACCCCAAGGGTAACAGGCCCCCAGACTGCCCCAAGGGTAACACCCCCGGACGACCCCAAGGAGAACAGGCCCCCAGACGGCCCCAAGGGTAACAGGCCCGGACGACCCCAAGGGTAACACCCCCGGACAACCCCAAGGGTAACAGGCCCCCAGACGGCCCATGGGCTGAGGCCTTCGGACGACCCATTGGTTGAGGCCCCCAGGCGACCCATTGGTTGAGGCCCCCAGGTGACCCCTGGGGTGAGCCCCCGCCCCGTTACCTCCCACCTGGTGGGAGAGTGTAACCAGCCTGACCACTGAGTGTTGAGGGGTGTGGATGGCCTCCCCCCCCCCCCCCTCCACCTCCCAACTGCTATTATCCAGCCCGTCCACTCAACTAACCCCAGTGACATACCTCTATATATAGGACCCACGGACACTGGATGTCTCCCCCCCCCCCCCGTGGCCATGAGGGTCGTCATGGTTGTTTGGGCTGGTATTCTCCCCTCCCCCCCCTCCCCAAGCAAGTTCCATCAAGCACCAGAACCTAATATCTGGTCGGAGAGTGACGGCAGACCGGTCCCAGCCCAGCCCTGGCCAGCAGCCACCATGCTAGACTGTAGTTATGTCCTATTCCGCTAGGCGCTCAAATTAGCTAACATGGTGAAGAGACACCTGGTGGGTTCGAGACGGACTACCACCATGCTTGCCCTCCACCCAACCAATTAACCCCCTCACCACTACCACCACCCTTCCCCCTACTCCCTCCCACCACTACCCTCCCCAAGCCTCTCCCTGCCGGGGAGTGGCTACAAGTTGTGAGTCAGCTCTATATATAGGACCCACGGACACTGGATGTCAATCACTGATACTTGTCCCTCCTACCTCTACCACCAGTGACCAATGAGAAGACACTGAGTGGAGGCCTCACAGTCTGACCACCACTGGGGGTCAGAGAGGGCACACCAATTTAACAATTACACGGTCCACTGGTCCACAACAATAGACCCACTTCAAAAACGGACCTATACCTTGGTTGCATTGGTAACTTAACACCTCTATGATCAATACTTATATGTACCAATGCAACAAAAATGTTTTTAGGGGATATTTGGAATATTTTTTTTTTATTTTCAATACTGGCCGGGTCTCTTTGGTAAGTAAAAAAAAAAGCAAAAAAAAAAAAAAAAAATTTGACCTACCTACCCTATTTTTTTCAACCTATGTTTCCTGAACACAACTATTTTGTTTTTTGGCCTCAGGTGTTTTCACATGTAATGATGTAGTTTTTGAAACATTAAGGGTCTAGGAACAACCTACAAACTGCATAGACTACAAAAGGGCCTTTCTCACTATGGTGTATAACGAAGAAAGAAATGGTCATAACTGGGAAATATGATTCACTACGTTTGGAAGTAAATGCCAGAACCTGGTGGCGCCTGTATGGGCTGGCATATAATAACACTGCACTGCAGGTAACGTTATGGGACGGGATGCTGATTCATACACTGCTTGCTGTGATAGAAGGATCCACAGAGCTAGCCATGCGCCAGCATCTTGTTCCCTGTGCCTATCTGTTAGTTCACGCTAATCTCTAGCCGTGCCTTTGTAACCCTTGTATGTCTAGCCACGGTTCATCTAAATCCAGATAACTGGTGTTAATTGGCCTATAT
This sequence comes from Lepidonotus clava, assembly GCA_936440205.1. NCBI lineage: Eukaryota > Metazoa > Annelida > Polychaeta > Phyllodocida > Polynoidae > Lepidonotus > Lepidonotus clava. The sequence continues at coordinate 28,501,607 of OW387134.1, forward strand.
AATGACGTATAGGCATGTTTCTTGTGCTCTGTATCTAGTTTTCGCAAAATTGTGTGAGTTCTGTGATTCAAGATTCAAGATTGTTTATTTGACTAACATATAAGTATACATTCATGTCAACACAGAGTTTTTAAGGTCGTCAATCAGACAAGGATAACATGTTTACAATATCATCATCACATACAAATGCACATATTACATTCATTGCTTTTTCTTTAGGATCTTTAGTACATTTAGGATTAACATTCAAGATTTCACATACTTTCTCCTCCACTGTCTGGGCATCAAAATTGCTGACATAATCCCTATACTTTAATACAAAATACTCTCTCTTACTTTTAATCTCTGGTTGATTATATTCAGTTCCCCCCCCCCCCCCCCCCCCCCATAGCTTCGATATCTACAGGCCTGAGAGCAGTTATATCTGTCCGTAGTTTGGTAAACATGCAGGGCTTGACAAATCGGGTGTCCGGACGCCCGGGACAACCAGAAAAAGGTGCCGGGCAACCACATTAGAGGGGCTGGTTGCCCGACGGGCAACCAAGATCCTATCACCAAAAAACATTTTGTCAGGATAGGAAAATTTCTCTAATTTTCTGGTCGTCAGAGGACGACCAGTAACAAAATCTGGTTGTCCACATATATTAGAGGTAGTCCACAATATTTTGACACTTTCATAATAGAAATACCACGACTTACAGGTGGGCATTTCAAATGAATATTTCAAAATATATAGTAGTCAGGAGGATGACCAAAATATATTTTTTGGTCGTCCACACCCATTTTCCAGTCATACATACAAGCTCAAAATGTAAATTATGTATATGCAATATCATCGGTACCCGTCAACGTATGTTTTCCTTAACTATAAATATACATAGTTTCATTATTTTATTTCTTTTGCATTTGATTCACCTTTTTATATTTTGATATCAGATATTATGCTTAAATCCCGGGCTACTGCTAAAATCTACTGGGCAACCATACAAGAGACCATGGTTGCCCGGTGGGCAACCACTTGAAAAAACGATTTGTCAAGCCCTGACATGGTTCGTATTTTGGGAGAGTGTATCTCTTCTAAGTAGCTACACATACTATATTCCTCTTCCTGACATATGTTTCGTATTAAACATTTTTTATGGTTTACATCGTCAGAGAGAAAACTACGAAAGTTTTGTATGGAGTCTCCTGTGATAGTTTTAACCAAGGAGGAAGAACACGTTGAGTAGATCTATCAAGTAGGAACTACAGATCTACAAGGCTTTATAGTCTAGTCTAGATCTCAGTCAAATTTGACTTCTTGACTGTCAATAAAGATCTAGGTCTACAACTTACAGTAGTAGTAGTAGTAGTAGTAGTGATTTTATTGACAACAAGGAGTCATACATTTGATCTCATGTGTCATGCATAGTTAACTGGTACATGTAATATAAACACACACAAACACTACAATAGGTACATAATACAGTGAACAGATATTATCAGCTTTTCACTTGCTTCGGCACCAAACAAATTATATAAAACCTGCCACCTGCCCATAGGGGGCTTAGTCGGATAAGTGGCTAAGTGGTTGGTTGAGACGACTAGTGGGAGTCAGTAGATAGGTTAGTGATTACATAATTGTAATAGGTGAATAAATGAATCATACAGTAGTTGGTGAACCAGAGAGACCAGAGAACAGGCCCTATTTATTCAACAAACAGGTAAGAGTAAAATTTTCATGTAGCTCGTCCGCAGCGACGTCAAATGAATGAGTTCGATGTGGTTAGGCGGTGACGTCACGGGGGGATGACGTCACGGATAACAAGACAGCGCGCCCCCTGGTGTGAAGTGGGGGATTTATAGCTGCAACAGCCGAGTGTTCCCGCGCATAAAACCTGCCACCTGCCCATAGGGGGCTTAGTCGGATAAGTGGCTAAGTGGTTGGTTGAGACGACTAGTGGGAGTCAGTAGATAGGTTAGTGATTGAATAATTGTAATAGGTGAATAAATGAATCATACAGTAGTTGGCGAACCAGAGAGACCAGAGAACAGGCCAAACTGCCCAACTACACATGATGAATGTCAGGGGAAAAAATTAATAAAAATCTGCGGACAGCAAGGCGTCTTTGATGCGCAGGGTAGCGTCCGAGTGATGGAGATAAGTATGAACTGCCGAAGAGGCCCAGGCTCCTCTAGAGCGGATATCTAACATGTCGGCGCCCATGGCCGACATGTAAGAAGCGCCACCATGACGAAGAGAGTGGGTGCTCACTAGGTCCGGGTTGATCCCTACCAGGCGTGATAGCTCTTTGAGGCGTCCATTGAACCAATGATAGGTGATGGGGAAGAGGCCTCCAGGCACGGGCACTCGGAATAGGGGGTCCGATTCCAAGGGTTTTTGAACTCTGGCCAGCTCTGACAGCCAGAAAACCGGACAGAGGACGGATCCGGGCGAGGCATTAAGGACCAGCCTCAGGGGATTCTGCGAGAATTGGTCAGTCTTAGAGGTTGGCAAAGTTAAAATCAGGTGGTCCGGGTAAAGTGATAAGTCTTTCCAGTGCAGGGTATAGGATGAAGGGGTGTAGTGACATTTTCGAAGTAGGGCACGGAAGGCCAGGGTCACCACCGACCAGAACGTTAAATCCGGGGGGAGGAGGGTGTTAATGACATCGAAGATCAATAGGAGGTCTTCCTTGGAAAGGGGGTGGCAAGCCCGTGGTGGGGTTGAGTTAACACGGTGGAGTCCACGCAAAGTCATTTTGAGACGAAAGTCATGCGGATGGGTGTCCAGACCAAGGAAACAGTGTTGGGACCACAGGGCAGAGATGTAGTTAGCCACAGAGCTTGGTGACATAAAATCACCGAGGAAAGCTGCATAAAAGCAAGCTTGGGAAGCCGAGCAGGGAGTAATATTTAGATCATAGGCACGGCAGAAGTCGATGTAGCAATTCCATTGAGACTCACGCGACCTCCTGGTCGTGGGCGCTAGGGCAGCAGTCTGAAGAGCCTTTTGTCGGTCGGCGACCTTGGTCCACGGTGGAGCTGAAGAGGTGAGAACAACACATGTTATTAGCTAAGAGAATCTGTGAACACTTCGGGTTTTCACCCGAATAGGCGAGGCGGGACAGGGCATCGGCTAGATGATTATCCACGGATTTGATATAGGATGCATGGACGTCAGTGTTGTAGGTGAAACAAGTCCAGAAAATTTCACGTAGCCATGACATGCAAGTCTTGTTGCAGCTGCGACCAGTGTTGAGCATGGCCAAGACTTGCATGTTGTCCGTAACGACATGGATAGTGTGGTTACGGACAGAGGGAGCCCAGCGTGCTATTCCTAGAAGAACCGGCCACAATTCATAGACGTTAATGTTTTTTGCCGGGGTGGCCAGTTGAGGTGGCGGGAGGAGATGGCTGCATCCCGGGGGGAAAGAGACTGTGTCTGAGGCGTCGTCCCATAAGCCGACGAACCAGTCTAGGCCCATCCAAGCTCCGAAACCTCTGAATGAGGAATCAGACACCAGGGGAATGTCTGCCATGTCACGCAGGATGCATGCCCAACCGTTGAAAATCTTACAAAAAGATAGCCACCAACTGAAATCCGCTCTGATGGAATCATCTAAAGGGATTGCGTGAGACTTCTTAGAGTATGACGCGGCCAAGTCGAAAATCCGACGACTAAAGGTGCGCCCTCCACGAACGACATAGGAGCAGTGGGAGACCAAACCGCCCACCCGCTCGAGTTCCTTTTTTGTGGCACAGCCTTTATCAATCAATGCAGTGATGGAGTCTTTCAACTTGGAGACCTTGGCCAGGGGGAGTGAAAGCTCCATAGCGACTGTGTCGATGGTGATGCCAAGGAAAGTGGCAGCGGTGGCCGGGTCGGTGACCTTTTTCCAGGATACCACAAAACCTAGCAACTCTATCGCTGAAGTCACCAGGTCGCGGTCTCCAAGACTGGATTCGTAACTGTCGCCCAGTATCAGGAAATCATCCAGGTAATTTATTACATGGTGTGCTCCCCATGAGTGGGCTATTTGGACTATCAGGTTAGAGATTGAGTTGAAAATGTTGGGAGCACACCTGAGGCTGAAACATAAGCGGCGATCGACCAGCCAGGTGGGAGTGTCTCCGAAGATCCAGGAGAGACCCTGGAATTGAACTTGATCTGCGCGGACATTGACCGCTCTATAAGCTGATGAGATGTCCACCACAGACAAGTAATCTCCTGGGCAGAGAATCCTGACTGCGTCATCCACTGAATTGTATGAGAAGGACTGGAAGGTGGTGGACATGCAGTTGTTGATGGATAGGCCTTCAGGGCGTGAACAGTCCGTTATAGGCCTAAGTTTCCCGTTGGACTTGACGACAGCCCCTAAGGAATGTACACAACGAGGCTGAGAGTCCACAACAGAAACCTTGCCCTCCGAAAGTTCAGTGGATAGGAGGGCTGTCATCTCAGTATAAAAGGACTGTCCTGTGATCGAATCATAGTTTTCACAGAGGTAGGTTGATGTACAATCGCTGTCAACAATTTGGAAACCGTTAACCAAGCCACGCCATAAGTAAGTCTTCTGTGAATCATCGATAGTAGATAGCGCATGGTCCCCGAACAAGAAGGGGGCAGCCCGACAGGGTTTCAACTGGGAAGGTATACCACCTATTAAGTTAATGCAAGAACAGTTTCCTGCGGAGCAAGTGCTATAAATGGGAATGGTAGGTGTGTCCGTTGATGAAGGTGTAGAGAACAAGACAGTGTTGTACTCGAAAACTTCACTTGGGCCAGAAACAGTGGGTGAGTGATGAGCCATGGTTGGCTGAATGGAACCGGTGCCAGCAACCTCTATAACATCCGGGGTTGCTATGGTTGAGGGGGAGGGAATAATGCAAGAGAATTCCTCCGGAGTAGCCGCACCGGCGACATGGCTTCATTTGCTGGAGGAATGCCTTTTCACGTTCGGACAGTCGCCATTAACATGTCCTGAGGAGAGGCAAGCTGAGCACACATGACGGTAAAAACAGTCTTTGCCCTTGGGGCAGCCACTGGAGTCGAAGTTGTATTTGATGCACACATTTTGAGATTTAGTGGTAGACTTGGGAGCATTGGCCTTCTTGGAGGGCTGATGGCGGGAGGAGCTGTTGGCGACGTGTGTACCATCGTATGAGAGATGTTTGACAATGGTTGCGGGGTCGACCGTTTTGAAGGATTTGATTCCTTTTTCATACGCTAGCTCCTTGACAGACTCGTCATATTTGATTAACGCATCTGCAGTAAATACTTTTGTATCTGCTTTCTCCGCCAGGAGAATGAGGTGATCAAGGAAACCTTTAATGTCTTTCTTACGTTTAAGGAGAGCACAGGCCATCCTGACGTTCACAAGCATTAGCCTTTCATAAGTAGTGACACGTTCACCGTCACGTAGGTATCTAGACGAACTATACTTGCCAAGTTTTGATCTTCGGCCACTGGAGTGACTACGGCTACGACCAGTGTGGCGGCGATGATGGTGGCGATGACGGCCAGATGATGAGCTCCGACTAGAAGAACGGTGTCCAGATGATGACCGAGACGAGGTTGAAGATGTAGAAGAGGCTGAAGTATCCCGTGTAGGCACCTTCGGGGCAGGGGGAGCAGCAGCGGCGTTGTTAACGGCACTTGGGGTGACCGGAGCCGGGGGAGGCTTTGTTTGTTTGTTTGTGGGATTAGTTTAACGTCCGGCCAACCCTTCAGGGTTCTTTTACCAGACTGCACAAGGTAAAGCCTTTCAGCTCGTTTTACGCCACAGGGGCGGTGACCGAATAATATATGAAATGAGGTGCCTATTTGTAGCAGTGGGACCCAATGCCCTCTTTATAGTGCTGCCACACTGAGATATCATGTCATAGGCCCACACAATACCCCACCCAGTCACATTATACTGACACCAGGCTGACCAGTTATGTTTCGTGGTTCTTACTTTATACCGAGTGCCAGGCAAGCAGTGACCACTACCATTGTTAAAGTCTTTGGTGTGACTCGGCCAGGGATAAATCCCAAGACCTCCCAGACTCAAAGCGGGCACTCTACCACTTGGGCTTTTGAGTCTGGTCTCCCCATTTGTCGCCTCCTACGAACAGCAAGGGGCTGCTGAGGACACATTCTTCCCAGGAGGCTCCCTGAGGAACCCCCACCCCGGAACCCCACGGCCGGGGAAGGCAAACTCACCAGCGAAGGAGTCGTGACAGGAGCAGCAGCGGAACTGGAGCTAAGCATCGACAAAGTTGAGCGAAGGGTGGTTTCCATACGGGACATCCTTGCGTCGATGCGTTTCTCAAATGCCGAAGCAGGGTACCAACCGAAAGTCCATTTTAAAATTCCCTGTGTTTTCCCTGAGATTTCCCTGTCCTACGGCTATTTTTCCCTGTGTCATATCCAGCAAGTTTTTCAAATTTAAAAGCCTCTACGTGCAGAAAAAATTGGACAACCCAACAACAAAATGCCAAATCCCTAATATCTTGAGAATCAGGAATTTCAGGACCTGGCCAAATCAAATTCCCTGTGTTTTCCCTGTGTTTTGGCAAAATTTCCAAATTCCCTGTGTTTTCCCTGTCAGGGAATTTTTTTTGCCATTTTCCCTGTTTTCCCTGTGTGGTTGGTACCCTGCCGAAGAGGCAGAAGCCATGGAACCAGAAGGCTTGTTGTTTTCCGAGTTCTCCGAGGGCGATGATGGCGGATCCATTGGGATGACCGGGACCGGTTTCGCTTGGGAATCTTTCGCCGCTCCCGAACGGGTGACGGCTGGTGATGCCGGGAGAACCACGTAAGAAGGTTTACGCGAAGATTTGCGTTTGGAAGAAGACTTCTTCTTGTTTCCAGACATAATAACGGCTGGATAACACAGAGAGTAAAATTTTCGTGTAGCTCGTCCGCAGCGACGTCAAATGAATGAGTTCGATGCAGTTAGGCGGTGACGTCACGGGGGGATGACGTCACGGATAACAAGACAGCGCGCCCCCTGGTGTGAAGTGGGGGATTTATAGCTGCAACAGCCGAGTGTTCCCGCGCAAAAAACTTAGACTAACATTTTTACGAGCAACATCACATAGATGCTTGTGAGTGCACCTTTAACTCATAGATCTATAGATCTAACATATATACAGCACCTTGGTTTGGGTGATCAAACTTGTCTTATGACAGTGACTAGTTAACAGTCCATGAGCAAAATGAAAATGACTAGTCCTAAGGATTGGGTAGATAGTTTCATAACATATATACAGCATCATTACTAAAGTGAACATTTATGAGTTACAAGGCCTACAAGTAGACAACTAGTCTAGTCTACTTCAAAGTTAGTGCTGTCTTACGCGCGACAAAAAAAGGACTCACCACCGTCTTGTCTTCCCCGTGTATCTTTCCGTGGAAGTCCCTCCATTTATCAATGAACTGTCGCAATATCTTTTTCTTTTCCTCTGTACCACTACGTTTGAAGATCTTTTCTAGCAGACCACAAAGCTCAGAAAACGGCACTTTGGACGCCACAGTAACATTCTGTGAAGCCATGATTCTAATTGGTCAAACTATTGTGTAGGTTCCCTTCAGTGTTGATGCTATCATATGTCTTCTTTACATACGTGGCTATAAGACCGTCTAAAACTAAGTAAAGGGAAGAAAATCGTGGAAAATCATCTTGTGCCCAGGGATTCGTATGTCAACAGCGCCTGCAACCTCAGGTATCACAATATTGAATTTAAACACCCGAATAAAAATTAATGGAAGTAAGTATTTTTGCTATAAATAAAATACATCTAAGATACTTTTGTAGCAAAGAATTTTTCTTTGTGATAGATTTGCCATATAAACTAGTTCATTTATCAAGTTGGTGCATACAATTTCGATACAATGGAATTGGTCTTGTGTTACCTAAATATCATGCCGCTGATTTCCAGACTTCTGCCGTAGTTCTTTCGGGCGGGCACACCGAATACCAGCTTCAGCTTTGCAAAATGCAACGGCCTTGAACCCTGGACGAGCCCCCAAGAGGAGCTGCACGTTGTAAACAAACCGTGTAAGTCGTGGGTAACACATTCAATTTCTGATTCTAGTAGATGTTGAAATAACTCCTTTGGCTTTGTGGGAGATTTAGGTCCCTAGATTCTCTGGTCAACGCACTGGCCCCTGTGAGTGTGTGAGGTTTGAGTAACTGCCAGTCCGAGAAAAACCCATCCTCGCCAACTAGGGGCCTAGGGCCCCAGACGCTACCGCTGTCAGAAGGCCCTGGTCTCAAAGCCCCCTAAACTGGGGGACCTCATGAATAGTCAAATGACCCTCTCCTCCAGTAAGAAGGCTGCGTGCCCTTTCCTCTACGGAGCCATATATGGTATATAAATGGTTGGTAATTTTAAACCAACCAATCAGGGTCAAATGAGGGGTATACCCCTCTGTCAAACTTTAACTGGAACAGGGGGTTCCCTCTTATGTTATGGACAGACCCTTCTCAGGTTACCCCATCTCCCCAAGAATGGTCCCCCATTAGGTCAAGGCACTGGTAGAGCGGTAGCGGCGACAGGGGCCTTGATTTGAGAAGATGAGAAAAACCTAGCCAAACTGTAGCAGAACTGCCCTTCTCACTCTCAGGCTTCTGTTGTTTCTTCTCTGCATCTGCGTGTTTCACTGTGCTGCACTATGCCGCTCCGTGCTGCACAGTGCCGCTCCGTCCTCTGCTGTGCCGCTCCGTGCTGCCCTGTGCCGCTCCGTGCTGCCCTGTGCCGCTCCGTGCTGCCCTGTGCCACTCCGTGCCGTGCTGTGCTGCGCCATGCCGCATTGTGCCGCACCGTGTTGCGCCGTGCGGCACCGTGCTGCACTGTGTTGCACCGTGCTGCACCAAGCAGCACATGGATGCATGCTGGGCTATGCTTTAAAAGGAGCTGTCTAATTATCGATATCACGCTACCTATTTATCTTAATCGGCTCAGAGTCGTAACAGGTGCCTCACCGCCATTCTTATATCGCCCCCGCGACTTGTAACCAGGTCGCGGGCCTTATCACCGTCTCCCGGCACGTAACTATGGCGAACATTCCGTTGCCATTACGTCACGCCTCACGTGAGGCCGAACATTCGCGGCCCGCACTTCAACGGCAACAGATTGTTTTTAATTTTGGTCTGTGTCGTGGGTTTTATAAGGCAGAATGCCTCGTCGCAAGCTTCGGAACTGCTCCAAATGTGGCATTAGGCACAGCCCACCGATAGGCAACCGTTGTATCAGATTGGCCGACGAGTTTAAGGTTTTTAACGAGGAAATGGAGGGGGTCGAGTCGGACGACTCGGCTCGGGCGAACGCTGCGCCCAACGTCCAGGACGAAGAGACGGGGGGAGATGTCTGGGACTTTCCTGCGTTGCCAGTTTATCGACCATTGGGGGAGGACCCCCATGTTCCGTTGTTTCAATCCCAGCCCATGAGCACCGGAGCTGAGAAGAAGGGGACGGCGACGGAGAAAAGTGGTAAGGATGAACGCCCGTTTCAATTCATGGCGGCGTGTCACCAAGCGCAGTCTCCGCCTGCTCAACGGCCATTCGGTCTCCAGCCGCAGTCAGCGTCTGCGAGACGATCAGCGCGTGCCCACTCGCCAGAACCAGCTCGGGCCAGCGGAAGCAGTATGGCGGATGGTGCGTCGGCCGACCGTTTTCCGAGGCAGGCCCCTGACTTTAACAGCGTGGATTATAGGCTCTTGAAGTTAGAGGGCTTAGTGAAACAAATGGCAGACGTCTCAAAGGTCCCAGGTCCTAGCTGAATACTTCCGCGGCAACGAGTCTAAGATGCCGATTTCGAAGAAGAAGGAAGTAAGGGAAGAGATCGAGGATTCAAGCAGTGATTCCGAGTCCGAGGCGGGCGTCTGGACGGAGGGCGACGGTCGGGACTTATGGAAAGCAACGAAGGAGAAGAGGAAAAGAAACCCGTTTGACCACTCATCGTACGTTAGGAAGGGTGAGAGCGTCAACTCTTTTGAAAAGATAATGTCAGTTACCTTCAAAACCATGGAGCAGCTCATTGGGCTAGGCAAGGACGTGGGGGGGTTAGTCCGCCATGGCCTTGCCATGTCGGAGAAAGCTGAAACGGGGATCTACAAAGTCGACGCGTTCGTAAAATATGACGAGGCCGTCAGGGAAAGGGCAGGTAGGCTAGGCCCAAGTACCTTTGGCGTTGTGAGTCAGGAGGATGTGATGCGCTACTTCTGTTATGACAATGCTGAGAAGAGCAAGCCAGCAAAGAGTGACAAACCCGCAGCAAAGAAGAAACAGGACAAGATATGTCTTAAGTACAACGGGGAAAGCGGGTGCAACTTTAAGTCGTGCACCTTCAGCCATAAGTGTATTGCGTGTGAAGAGGTTGGCCATCCGAGAAAGGAGTGTAAGGCGCTCCGTCGTAAAGACAATAAATAGGATGTTAACCTTCTAGAGGAAAAGTCGCCAAGAGCGAGTCAGCCTGTGGGTTCTGCTGGAGTTTGGCAGCAGCTGACCGAGAGCGACAATCGTCTAAAACCTGTTTGTTGGACTAACGGGGAAGTTCAGTGTAATGTTTTCGACCTAGTTGGAACTACTGACCAGTGCGGGTCAGTCGGTAAAAAAGCTGACATTGATGGGGCCAAGGGCTACTCCGTCAGCAACTCAGCAAAGTCTGCTGGGGGGACTATCCAACAGAAGGAGGAGACAGTGGTTTATGAACTTGTGAATGTAGACGGTGTTGTGTTGAATGTCTTTGAGAGTTGTATCAGGGGCAATTGTCACTGTGTTCATTTTACCGACGGGGTTAGGTCTCAGTTAAAACCCTGTCGATTCGCTGGTGTTGTATGCAGCAACGGCGACATTTGGGATGAGGATTATTTAGGCCTTATCTGGTCTATTTTTGGGGGGTTTCCCATAGTCCAGGGGGACGTCCCATCTTACGATTGTAGTAATTATAACTCCATTTTAGAGCCGTCAGCAAAGAAGCAGATGGATGTAATAGTCCGGAGGGAGTTAGAAGAGGGGGCAATCTCTGAGTCAACGGGTATCCCCCACTGCATTCATTCACTAGGGGCAGTACCTAAACCGGGCGGAAAAATCCGCCCAATCACTGATTGTAGCAGGCCGACGGGTTGCTCCGTTAACAATTTTTGCGGGAATCTGTTCAGTGAATTTAGTTATAAGTCAGTAGATGACGTCCTAAAATTCTTGAATGGTAATGAATTTATGAGTGTAGTTGATATTAAATCGGCCTATAGGGCTGTCCCTATCAGGGGGGAACATAGAAGGTATATGGGTTTCAGATGGACTTTGGATGGAGTCGAGAGAACATTTGTAGATAATAGAATGTGTTTTGGTCTACGCCTGGGCCCAAAATACTTTGATCAAATTTCAAGTTTCGTGTATGAATCCTTATCCAAATGTTACGGTATTAACTTGGTAAATTATTTAGACGATTTCATTGTGGTCGCCCCTACTTATGACGAGTGTGCATCTGCCCAGTCAATAGTAGTTAACTTTTTGAGACAGTTGGGCTTCCACGTGGCATATGAAAAAATATCTGCACCATCGACTTGTACAGTATTTTTGGGCATTGAGATCGATTCTGTAGCTATGGAGTTAAGGTTGCCGAAAGTTAAATTGTCTAAACTTATGGATCTACTCGACTGTTATATGTCTAGAGAGAAGATCTCAAAGCACGACCTGGAGAGCCTGGGTGGGTTACTCTCGCATTGTGCTCACCTGGTCAGGGGTGGAAAGATTTTTTGTCAAAGAGTTTATAAGCTGTATAAAGATCTTATTGGCAGGGGTAAGCGGTCAATACGGTTACCAGCTGAGGTCAAGGCGGACCTGAGGTGGTGGAGAAAATTTTGTGTTTCTTTCAACGGAATATCAAAAATTAATAATGTAATTTATGAATTCCCGATGGTATCGGATTCATCTATGTTAGGGTTTGCTGTGTATTGTGGCAGCGATTGGGAAGCGGGGTTCTGGAGGGACTCTGGTATTCGGGTGGACGGCACATGCGGTCACGTTGGGAAACCACCGGAATATGTTTTAGATGGTTATGACTCAAACATTAATGTGATGGAACTATGGCCAATAGTGGTGGGTCTGAAAAGGTGGTCAGCGTTGTTCAGGGATAAATCCGTTATGGTATTTACAGACAATACTCAGGTCTTATACATGCTGTTAAACGGAAAAAGCGTAAACAGGGTCTGTATGGGATGGATTCGCGAAATCTTTTGGATCTGCGTGATCAACAATATTGAAATCTTGCCTAGATATATTAATACTAATTCTAATCTGGTGGCAGATACTCTGTCCAGACTTGGATATTTCACTGATAGGGACATTGTCATGTCTAAATTAAGGGGATCTCGGCTGTGTTGCTTAGACTTAATTTTTAATAATTACAGGGCCTACTGAGGAGGTGTTGAGATCCAAGGCATATGGATTCCGAAGGAGCTCGGTGGCCGAGAGCACTAAGAAGAATAGAGATTCACAGTGGGCGTTGTATGTTGATACATGTGTTAATTATGGTTGGGAAGTTTACTCCTGTTCGGTAGAAAAAGCATGTATGTATGTTACCTTGCTGTCAGAACGTTTGAGCTATTCTTCTGTGATATCCTATTACGGGGCAGTTGTATACATGTTTGTGTGTAAGGGTTTGGAGCCAGTCCGTATGGATAACCCAGTCCTTAAGGCGACCTTAGCAGGTATTGGGAAGGTTAAGGGCAAAATCCAGGTAGGGAAAGATCCTATTCTACCTGAGCATTTATGTAAAATCGCTAAAGTAGTAGATAAGAGTAACTGTTGGGAGTTTTTGACTTTTGTCTGCATGTTAGTGCTTTTCAGAACGTTGTTAAGAATTTCACACGCAGTTTTTTCGGACCACACTCTTAGGAGGTCTGATTTAATGTTTAATTCGAAGGGGTTCTTGTTGTCTGTTAAGTCCTCTAAGACGAATGCTAAAGGGGAGGGAGTGCAATATTTGCCTGTACTAATGGCAGGGGAGAAGGACATTTGTGCTGTTAAATGGTTAAGAGAGTTCCTGTTAAAGTTTCCTAAAGAGGGAGATGACCAACTGTTCTCAGTTAACGGAAAGAAATTTACTTACAATGTATTCTCGGATCGTTTTAAGAAATTGTTATCCAAGGCTGGGATTAAGGGAAATTTCGCCTCTCACTCTTTGAGGCGGGGAGGTGCAACGTACATGTCAATGCAGGGTTGTAGCGTGGCCGAAATAAAGGCCAGGGGTATGTGGAAATCTGATTGTGTCTACAAATATATTTGTCAGCCTATGTCACACAGGTTAAAAGTGGAGAAGTTAATTGCTAATCGTTTGTGAAGTTTTGGGTTTGGGTGGTAATAAATGTATATCTGGTTCACTCCACTTCACTATTCATTGTTTCTCCGGGTGGGCAGGGGATAAGCCCCCGCGACTTGTAACCAGGTCGCGGGCCTTATCACCGTCTCCCGGCACGTAACTATGGCGAGCATTCCGTTGCCATTACGTCACGCCTCACGTGAGGCCGAACATTCGCGGCCCGCACTTCAACGGCAACAGATTGTTTTTAATTTTTCAGATGTATTATCATGTTTGTGGTGGTAATAAATGTATATCTGGTTCACTCCACTTCAGTATTCATTGTTTGTCCGGGTGGGCAGGGGATAATTAAATTCCTGTTACACTATTGACGCTACTGTGACGCCCGTACTGTGGCGTACAGGGCCAGCCTTTAAAAAAATAGTGCATGAAAATTAATGGGTTTATAGTAGGCCGTTTCTGCATAACACCAGGTCAGAGAAATAGTAGGGGTGCAGAGTTGCCACCACAGGTACCAGACCGCAGGGCAGGGGTCCGGATGGTCAGAGACTTCTTGTAGATAATGCCAGTAGTCTTTTTTTTTTTACATAGGCTCTGTGCCCCATGAATTTGGTTACAGCAAAAGTACCAAAATGAGGGTAGGTCATCATCTGGGGCTCATGCTAAGAATTTTCAGGGCTAACCTACCCTGAAATTTTGATATCTAATTTTGTGTGCCAATGAGGCCACAGTAGGTTTCTGACACAATGCTGGGCAACATTATGATTATATTTATCTCAGAATTCGTTATATCAAACCATACAGGAAAATGATTAGTTCTCTGAGACTGCAACATGCCAATGTCACCTTAAAGGAATTTTTGGCCCCGAAAACTGACTTTTCTGGTGAATTAGCCTAAAATGGGAAGGTATGGAGAAGAAATTCCTTATTGCATCTTATTAAAAATTTAGGTATTGCGTTTTGAAGGTTTCTGTCTAAATTGGCGGAAAGGACTGTTCTGTGGGTATTTCAAGTGTGTTTATTGAAAGGATTTTCTTATCTTATTAGTCAGGGAAAAATGAAATGCGTCAGGGCAAAGTCAGGGAAATATCAGGGAATTTCAATGTCTCTGGTATGTGGCAACCCTGTTGTGGAACTTTAAACCAAAGTTTGATTGAGTTAGGGAATATACCTTTTGCCTTACTAATCCCTGTTGGGCGAAAAGTGGCACTTGGTCACTAAACACATTTTTTCCACAAATTTCAACCTTACAAGCTAATTGCTGAGGATATAAAGCAAAATGATGTTCTAATGTGTTAAAAGTTAAACTGCTTTGAAAATGACTTGGTGATCTATCTAATCTGAATTCTTTTTTTTATCTCTGCAGTTCAAAACATGCCAAAAAGGTATGATGTCGTTTCTATTTGTCATACATATTTCTTCACCTAAGTCAGTAGATCACACTGGGACCTATGCTAACTTTTGCCGTTGGGGCATCCTATAGTGGTTATTTGTAGAGGTGCCCCCAAAGCTTTACCATAGGATGTTTTTCATTGTATAAAATCAATTGGGTGTGAAATGCTATGAATACCCTCATTTGTAACAATTACATGATCTACAGCTCCCTTTCCCCATGCCCCACCTAATTCTGTAAAAGGGGTGTGGCTTGGGTAATGGTGGTTCCTAATTGGATGTACAGGGATTTTCCTTTACATAGAGTTACTAGTACCAGGTACTAGTGAAACTCCTGTCGGGCTAGTGCAATTTGTAAGCAACTAGCCTGGTGGGCTACTGAAAATCTTTAAAATTGCACATATCAACTTTATATGGAGTAGTTTAACTTTGGTCCGGGCTAGTATAAAAACAGGACCACTAGCCCGGTGGACTAGTGTGAAAAAATCTTAAGGAAAACCCCTGGATGTATGTGTCAGTGATTGGCACCCACTGCTCAAGGGTCCAGTGTATCCCAAAAACCACCAGACATCCGGACATGTCCAACAAATATCCATCAATGTCCGATGTTTTAGCCTTTGATGTCGGACATTATGTCCGACAATATATTTATTCTCTGTCCATATGAAATTAATCTTTTTGTCACTATCATTTTGTAAAATTCTTCTGTGTGTATATTTTATTATGCCATGTCCGGTATACCATGCAAATGTCCAATGTAATCCCTGTAAAAGTTGGACAATTTGTCCGCCATTTCAAAAACTTTTTGGGATACACTGAGGGTCCTATAATTATATAGAGGTATGTCAAGTTTGAGAGACCAGAAAGCCCAGGTTGCCCTGAAAACAATATTCAATTTTTGTTTCCAATAAATTTACACAAGTATTCGTATCTGACAAATCCTTAAAGTAGATTTATTCAAACTATTTTTACTGATAAGCATTTGATTTATCTTTACTTAATTATGTAACATATCTTCATTTCAAATTGATTTTTATTTCAATTTTAATAAGGGCAAATAAAGAAACAGAAATCCAAATATCTTTTGGCCTTGACTGCCTCCTGTCTCACCCCTCCCCCTTCCCTTCCCCGCAACCAACCTCCCACCACCCTATAGTGGACACATAGGGGCCAGACCACCTGCCTAACATTAGGCCAAAGAGCAAAAATGGTTGTATTAAGGTGACTTAGGGAAAAAAATGTGTAGGTAGGTTGTTTTTTTCTTAGCCAACCAATCCAAAAAATAGGGTAGGTCAAATTACCTGAACACAACAATTTTTTTTTCATTTTGGGCTTTATCAAAGTGGGTAGAAAGAGTGGTGCCATAGTTATTATCAAAATAAATGGATATTTTTCACCACCAAAGCAAAATTTTTCAGTCCAGAGGACTGAAAAATATATATTCTCTTGTTTTGGTTTTATGTTCACTACATATGTAAGCATACATAATTATAGTAAATTTGAGAAAAGTTCCATTTATAGAAATCTTTTTATAGCAGGTTTTAGGCAAAATAAGGGCTTCAAAAAGAGTCTCCTCAGATATCTAGCACACTTTTCTTAAAATAAAACATATATCAAATGCAATGTTTAGCCAAAAACTAATCTATAGGATATTTTATCTTAATTTCATCAGTATTTGATCTCTGATTTTCTCAAAAAAAGTCTAGAGATGTTGTACTGATCCGGTGGCCAGTCCATGTTTGTAGGCACTACGGCGTGAGCTTTAGAAGCGCACGTGCAAGCCATGTTTCACTTTGTCAATAGTGGAATGGGGGAGGAGTCATGGTGTGACGTACTACTCTAAAAGAGCGTGTTTCGCTCTCAGTCAGTCAGAGTTCGCTGTAATGCTGTGTGAGTAATATCCTGGAAAAAGGTTGGACCTTTAATCTGCAGTCTTGGTTCTGGATAGAGGCATAGAAATCGTGTAAGAGCGCGGGAGCGTTGACTGAATGTGTTTGAGGGGATTCCTACCTCGGGACTGATTGTACTAATAGCTTAGCACTTTTAATATATTCTCGTGTTATATAATCCATCAAGGATCAGGCTTAGCAAGTCTACTTCTAGTCTACTTCTAGAAGAAATATCTTGCGCTCCTAGCGCCACCTGTTAACCAGTATAAAAGGCGCTGCAAGGTAGGGAGCGAGCAGTTAGTTGGTTAGTAGTTAGTAGTCACTGAGTTTTAGTGAGAATGTCAGCTAAGTAAGTTTAGCCAAGGAGTTATACCTGGAGTAAGTACATCGGCTCCCGTGTAACAGACTGGAGTTTACCAATATCAACTACCTCGGACATAGGATTGTGATAGAGCTGAGTACTAGAATGGTCTAGAAGGTGTTGGAGCAACTCGTGTTCTAAATGTGGTTGATTGCTGATAGGAGATGGGAGGTGGACTGACGAAGACTTATACATGGTGGCTTTGACTCGGGATGAGATGTTTATTGAATAAAAACCCTTTCATATTAAGAAGCTCCCTCATCGTTCATTTCTTTTGAACTATTGGGAAGTGGACGGACAAACTTTAAACGCAGTCTGAATTACTCAGGCATTCTGGAGAAACGACTCATGAAGACTTGGATATACACGAACATTACGCAGTCTTAAATCAAACATTAACAATAGTTCATTTGGTGGAGATTACCCGAAACATGACTTGTGCCGTTTTGCTCATCCTTGATGTCAGCCACCGGTGACTTTGAGGCTTCCTCTAACCCCAAGCCTCAATCTTTGCGGCCCGCAGGACACGATGTGTCAACATCATATACAGGGAATGTGGAAAACCGCCACCTGGTAGGTAATCCCTTAGACGGGGAGGCACAGAGACAGGAGGTCGCAGCCAGACCCAAGCAGCTCTGCCCCGAAGGTGCACAAAATTACCAAACCCGTGGCAAAGGTAAACCATTTCCCTGGCACCTAGGGTCCAAAGATAGGCCGGTTCTTGACGAAGGACTTGAAACCCTAACACACTCGGGACGAGTTGAAGGGAAGAACCGTCTCACGGAATATCAGCAATATTGGAACCCAGGGTACGTACCACCTACGGACCACGAAACTGGTACTAGCTCTCGCTCCACCTGTGAATCTGATGTGAACAATCCGTGGTGTAACCAAAGTGTTCCTTATCGTTTACTACCCGCAGCGGGAGGTGAAAGCGAACAGGAAGTTTCCAATGAAGATAACCTATTTTCTTCAGGAAACCTAAAACAACGACAAAACACCGCGGATAACTCCAGCCCATCAGGGGGAAAACGCCCCGAAAATCCGGTAATCCTACCTGATGGGAGCTCTCTCACCTATCCATTACCCCAACGACTTGAGTTTATCAGTCACCCACTGGTAACACCAACTCACCCCAACCCGGGGGCGTCCATTCCTTATTCCACTGTAGCTAAAGGAAAAACAGTGGGAGGGGATAGGGGAGTGGGAAGGGAAGCAGAGGGAAACAGCGAGAAAGTAGGCAATTTACAACCCTTTCGATTAACTTACGGTGTAGAAACGAACTTAGACCAAGCTGGTAAAAGAGCGGAAGCTCGGGCCTTTGATCCAGCCGAAATATTAAAGCAGTGGGCAGACTCAAGCCCCGAAAAACACATAGATTTAGAGAGGCTAAGCGATCAGGATAGTGAAGAAAATGTAACGCTTAAAGCACAAGATTTTAACACTCTAACTCATGAATCGTATGAAGAATACGAGGACGAGTACGAGGAAGAAAATAGCGAGACAGAACAAGCTGCCGCAGATGTCAGAGGGGGTAGTCCTGATAGAAAATTAGCTAGAGAAGATAAATCAACCTCGTCTTCATACGAACTTATTACCGAGGATGTTTTAGACACAGGTAAGAAAGCTAAACCAGAAAGTGAGGACGAAATTAGTGTAGAAGAAATACCTGTGAAAGAACAGTGGGACGATCACGATATACAAAACCTCCACGAAAATAATATGGCGGAAGGAGGCGTTCCTTTAATGGATCTAATAGAAGAAAGAGAGGATAGAGATCAACGCCAGCAACCCGGTGAAGGGGGAGCTGGGGGTGTAGATCTGGGGGCATGGCATCCTAACCGTGGGATGAACCCTAGGGGACCTCAACAAAACAATGGGAATGGCCAGATCCTAATCCAGCAGCCGGGCCGAGGCGTGCAGGCAGGAGGCGGGATAGACCTTGGGCCCATACAACAAAATATATTGTACCCTTTCATAAGGCAGGCAATGGCAGCCCCTATACAGGCAGGTCAAGGAGGAGGGGGAAACCAACAGGGTCAACAGGCCCAAGGAGGCCAAGGTAATCAGGCTAACCCTCCTCTTAATCAACAGGCCCAAGGAGGCCAAGGTAATCAGGCCAACCCTCCTCTTAATCAACAGGCCCAAGGAGGCCAAGGTAATCAGGCCAACCCTCCCCTTAATCAACAAGTTCAAGGGGGCCAGAACGATCAGGCCAACCCTCAAGGACTTATTCCTCCTCTTAATCAGCAGGTCCAGGGAGGCCAGGATAATCAGGCCAACCCACAAGGGCCTAACCCTCCTCAAAACCTTCTCAACAACCCTCCTCAAAACCCTATTAATAATCCCCCTCCGAATCAACCCAACCCGCCGGGCCCACAAGGCCAGGATAACCCCCCAAATCCACTGCCCGGTCCGCCAGGACCGCCAGGTCAGAACAACCCCCCGATTCCGCCGAATCCTCCACCGCCCGGCCCACCGGGACCGCCAGGTCCGCCGGGCCCACCAGGTCAGAACAATCCTCCAAACCCGCCGAACCAGCCAAATATCTGGGATCTTTTTCCACAGCTAAGAATGGCATGGGGCCAAGTACCCCCGCCAGTGCGGGAAACGTCCCACAATGGTCATCAAAGGGGACCAAATATTAGATTACCATGGTTTAGTGGGAAGGAGGATGAGCAGATAGAAAAGTATTTCAGGGAACTGAAGCGACTGAAAGCTATCTATGATTGGTCGGACGCCCATCTCCTGAATATGACGCTATTAGGCCTGAAGGGACGGGCAGATGACTGGGCAGGAGCCTTAGCTGAAAGCGAGAAAGATACATTTGAGAAATTAGAAACTCAAATGACAAAGATCTTCGGCGATCGAAGAGCTAAGTGGCAGAAACACGCAGAGTTCTGTGGCCTTAAACAAGGAAAAGACCAGAGCGTGATCGAATTTGCAGGTGTCCTGAAACAAAAACAGGTTAAAGCAGAAGCAAGCGAAAGTATGATGTTAGCTGTGTTTTTAGAGGGATTAAAACAAGGTGTGGCCAGACAAGTAGCTATATTGGACCCTAAGTCGTTCACCGAAGCGGTGGATTGTGCAACGAGACTAGAGTCGTTGGACAAAGGCAAAGGGGGAACTAAAATATCCAATGCAGTGAGCGAACTGGCTGGAAGCCAAGAATCAGAGGAGACCGCGGCCCTGAATTCCATCTCTGAACGGTTTGGAGTGGTGCTGGCCCGACTGGAGGCCGCTCCATGGTTCCAGAAACCAAAACCAGGGCAAAGCGGGGCTCCCCAGAATAGTGGTAACTATAAACAGCAAGGTTATGAGAGAAAAGATAGGTATGAAAATCAGAAAGGTGAAAGAAATTCAGATCAGAAGGCTAAATCCAATACCGCCCCGAACAGAGAGGTAGACAAAGGAAAGAATCCGCCAACTCAGCAGAAAGTAGAGAGACCCAGGCTACCTTTTGATGAAAGTAAGTTTTGTATCATTCACCAACAACACGGTCACTCCACAGAAGCGTGCTTGTGGCTAAAGAATAGGTTGAGGGAAAAACCCCCGCGGATGTACAAAGATAGTAAAGCCAGTGGCACAGAACAAAAGAGTCAGGGAAACTAGAGGAGGGGTCCGTTCATTCCACGATAGAATTAGGCGCAGTGGACGGACCGGCTAGGAGGGAGATAGGAGACGAAGCATTTTTAATAACGTTAAGATTTAATGATCAGAAGGAGGTTAGATCTTTGGTAGACACAGGAGCGAGCGATTGCTTCATGTCCACCCATTGTAAACGGCAGATCCCTAAACAGTGCATTTTAGATGAATGGAAGGTATCGAAGGGAAACATCAGTCTGGCAGACAACTCGTCTCAAGTAATACTAGAACAAATTAGATGTAAGTTTTCAATCCAGGGATCGGTGGTCTGCTATGATTTCAACATAGTGGACGACCTATGCCACCTAATAGTAATCGGTAGAAACTTATTAACAGTGCTTCGATCAGATTTATCTCTACCAGGCGCAAAGATAGAAGTGTTTTGTGGAAACCCTATAGTCAGCAAAGAAACAGTGAAAATTCCACCGGGAAATGAATGCATCATACCGGTTACCACCCGAGAGCCGCTGGGGTTGGACTCGCCAGTCGCTTACTGCGCACCAGCAGTCACTGCCCCGGTCCTAGTGGAGGGGTGCGTGAATACGGTGGGAAGTCAGTGGTGGATCAAAGTCATGAATCCGCTAGATGAAATGCAAGAAATCACTCCCCAGGAAGTGTTAGCTTTTGCGGAAGAATGCGCAGTGCCTGAGGTAAACCAAGATCAGATAGAACAGTTCCTAGACTTGTGTTATCTAACTAAAACAGAGACCCCAATGTCCATCTGTAGGATTTCTGTAGAAGTAATGAAAGACGCAGTGCAAATGGAAAGCCAAACCTCTGAGGAGAAATCCCGAGGTAAAATGGATGAAAATGTGAGTAAAATAGATCTAACCGAGTCGTGCTTAAACGAAGAACAACAGGTAAGGTTTAGACAAATGCTTAATAACAACAGGAATGCACTAGCGTTCTCAATGGAAGAGTTAGGTCACTGTGAAATAGCGCCGATGAGAATCATTGTGGATGAGTCACAGGGAGTCATAAGTTCTAGACCATACCGATACTCTCCACAGAAAATGGATATCATCGATGAACAGGTTAGGCAACTCATAGATATAGGTGTCATAGAGCCCAGCGAATCGGCTTGGCGAAGCCCGCTGGTGGTAGTGCAGAAGAAAGATGGCAAACCTAGGCTCTGTACAGACTTTCGCATGCTTAATCAAGTCACTTTTAAAGATAAATTCCCCATGCCCACAGCTCGCTCGCTTTTCCTATATATGGCTTACAAGAAACCCACTATGTGGACAGCTTTAGATCTGTTGAGCGGCTATCATCAGTGTGTAATCGAAGAAGACAGTAGAAAATATACCGCTTTTGAAACCCCGATGGGTGTGTATCAGTATAAGCGTGTACCATTTGGCTTAGTTGGCGCGCCTTGGCAGTTTACCAAGGTAATGGCCATAGCGCTAAAGGGATTGATTCCTAGAACATGCTTAGCATATTTAGACGACGTAATCGTCTACGACACTACATTTGAAGAACACCTGGCGAGCGTTGAGGTGGTTCTCCAAGCTTTGGCGAGAGCTAATCTCAAACTGAAACCGTCAAAGTGTGAGTGGTGCCGCAGTGAAATCAATTTCCTCGGCCACGTAGTAAACGCGGAAGGAGTGGCTACGCAAAGGGTAACCACAGAAAAGATTACAGCCTTTAACCGTCCACATAATGTGAAAACTATTAAATCATTTCTGGGACTGTGTAATTACTACCGATCGTTTGTCCCTAATTTCGCTGATCTAGCAAAGCCTTTAAACCGGCTGTTAAAGAAAGAAGTCTATTTTGAGTGGACGGAGGCCTGCGAGGAAGCGTTTCAACAGTTAAAGAAACTGCTCACCTCGCCGCCCTTACTAATTCATCCCGATATAGGAGGGCATTTCTATCTGCTAACTGATGCATCAGACGCCGCGTGCGGTGCAGCGGTTTGTCATAAACTAGATGAAATCTACCGTCCGGTTGCTTTCTGGGGGTGTACCCTCCGTGACGCCGAATTAAATTATTCGGTAACAGAAAAAGAGGCTCTGGCAGTGATTAAAGGCATTAAGAACTATGAGGACATGTTGCAGGGAGCTAAAATCACAATAGTGACTGATCACAAACCGTTGATCCCCCTGCTACAGAGTGCCTACAAAGCCCCGTCAGCCCGGCTGAGACGGTGGGCTTTAGCGCTATCAGATTTTGATTTTGAAATCATATATGAGCCAGGAGCGACTCATTTTCTACCGGACTATTTGTCTAGAGTCTATCATGAGCATGTCCCAGGTGAAGAATATGAGCCCGCTGTGGGATGTGAGTTATTTGAGGCCGAGGTTCAGGATGAAGAGCTTTCTGTGGCTACGGTAATAAACGCGCAACTCCAAGATGCAGAGTGCGCGCAATTGATAGACTACCTGCAGGACGGAGACCTACCAACAGATCCCCTTGAAGCTAGGCGAATAATGGACCAAGCCGATTTTGTGGGAATGGTAGCACCGGGGGTGCTCTGTAGGTTCAACGTCAAAAGGTATAACAAACACCAAGACCAACTGGTCAGACTAAAACCTCGCATGATAGTTCCGGGTAGGTTAATTCCCAAAGTCCTGAGACTGTTACATAATGATATCTTAGCTGGAGGACATGTGGGTATCAGTAATCTCACTACCAAAATCTCTGACAGATTCTACTGGCGAAACATGAACGCCGACATAGCAGACTATGTGAAGGCCTGTGAAACCTGCTCTCTAAGGAGACGGGCCCCACATTTCAAGGCCTTAGCTAAGTCTTGGGAGAGGCCGACTCGACCCTTTGAGGTGGTACAGTGTGATTTCATCGGGCCACTAAAGAGGGCTAGGGATGGGTCAAAATATATCATGACCTTCATAGACCTACTAACAGGTTGGCCGGAGGCTTTCACCACGAAAGACTCCACTGCGCAAACCGCGGCCAACTGTTTCCTAACCGGGATAGTGTGTCGGTATGGGCGGGTAAACCGTCTGCACACAGACCGGGGGGCGGCCTTCCTATCAGGACTGTTCCGGGAGATTACTACCCGACTAGCGTGCAAACAAACGTTCACTACCGGGCGAATGCCGACTGGCAACGCTCGGTTAGAAAGACTACATAAAACCATTGAAAACCTGATTGCTTATTATATCCCTGACGACCACTGTAACTGGATCGATCTACTTCCCATTGCATTGTGGACAGTTAGATCCACGATCAGTGTACGGTCGGGATACAGCCCGCATACCTTGCTGTTTGGCAGAGATCCAATTAGCATGGGAATGCCTGAGCAGGGAACAATTCCTGAAACGCTGAACGACTGTGAGTTTTTCATGCAAACCAAGGATAATATTGCTATGTTTAGGAATATGGCAGAAAAGGTAGTTCAAAACTATGAAAAGGATCTGAGGTTGCGAATCGATGAACGGGCACGGCCTACTCAAATGTATGAGGGTGATATGGTATACATGTACGACCCTTTAGCTAGCGAGAATAAAGCGTCTAAGTTCTCAAACAGGTATACTGGGCCATTCAGGGTAATTGAAACAAAAGGGGACCACCTTGTTAGACTAGTGTCTTTAAAAACTGGGAAACAGGTACCACATCTAGTAAACATTTCGAAACTCAAACCTGCACATGGGCCGTGGTCTCCCGCCGTCCCTCATAACATTCCCAAAATGGTGAGAGAAGCGAAAATCACTAACTCAAAAGGGGCAGATCCTGACCGAAATCTTGAATTGCATCACACTCCGACGGGTGAAATCGCTGAGGAAGATGGCGAAATAAGGGGTGCTGAGACTGAAAACTCAACGGGAACGACCGGTCCCCGTGAGCATGATGCAGTTCCTATGACCAGGAAGGTACCTACACAAAAACCTGGTCCAAGTCCCACTGATTTAGCAGAAACGGATGGGCAAATCACTGATGGTCAGGGCGCCAGTGCGGACACCGCGCTGTCACCAAACTTATCCTTTGTTCCTAATAAAGCCGCCTGTGAACGGGGAACAGCTGGTGCTAATGGACAGAGGAAACGCAAACGAGCTAAACGAAGGGGCAAGAGCCAGCCGTTGGAAGGGAGATCCCCTCCAGGCAACAACAAACCTATAAAACTGCCCTGCGGTGATGTACCGATCTCGGATACATCGGAACAGAGCCCAGAAAAAACAGAAGAGGACCATGTCCCGACGAAAGGTGGCTATAACCTGCGTCGGAACCGTCGGCCTAACTACGCCGCTCTGTTCAACGGCGGGGAAAGCGACGACATGGATGATTAATACAGGAAATCTTGCCGCCCTGTGAAAATAAAGGTTCGGCGGAGCGGCACCGTTAGCATCAACGCTAATGGAACAAGTGGCCTACCTCACGGCCACCTCGCCGCGCCCAGGGGCGTGGCAGAAAGGGAGGGCGCGCACACCAGGGGAGATGCCAGTGGTTTGGCGTCATCTCCTGGGACCGGATGCAAGCGTTCCCCCCCACCTGAAACAAGATACAGCTCCAAACATGGAGACGGCATGGACAAGCGGATCGGTTATAATCTCGGGGGATCCGCGCCAATCCACCAGTCGGTCCGCAACTCTGCTCCTAGGCAGTCACCTCTGCTGCAGGTGATTGTACGCACAACCCAGCCCGGGAGGAAACGGAGATAGACATTGATTCTATCTCTGAACGAAAGTTGGAGATAGAAATTGTTCAACTTTCGACTTCTCCTGGAAGGAGCAGAAAGAGAACTTAGCTGGGACACTGATCCACCGACTCATGGGGAACTGCCTAGCCCTCCGGCCACATAGCAATCCAAAGGGAACCACTACTTTCCCTGCGGACACGGAGGGAAGGATCATCGTCCCCCTGAGAAGGAAACGGATTAGCCGCCCCCACCAGAGGGCGCTACCTACCAAGGGAAGGTTCGTTGGGCCATTCTTTTAGGATTTTACCAAATGAAAGAAAAGGCAGTCGAGAAGGAGAGTACTAAGAAACGACCGGCTCAGACCCTTAGGCGGTGGAGTTGGCCGGGCCGGGGGGGTGTCCGTCCGGACTCAACCGACGCCGGGATTGCCCGGAAGAAACCAAGGACACCAGCCCGGCGGCCCACCAGAACGACCACAGGAGGCGGAGCCAAGAAGTCCGCTAAATCGATTCCAGCCAAAAAGAAGGCAGCAGATAAAGACTTTTACAATTTATCTGAGGTGAGTGACTCGGAGCCCGAGCCAAGGCTAACGGCGTTGGCCAAGCCGGTTCAGAAGGGGGAAGCGGCCAACCGACCGGTGCAGATTCAGGCCGGCTGGTTCTGGGACCTTACGCAACCACTGTTCCAACTATTTGAGACTGTTGACGAAATTAGAAGGACAGTGGGACTGGATGTGCCAAAATCGAACAAACAGTTAACTGAGGTTAAAACTCAGGTAGCTCCTTTCATTCAAAGGACTACACAAAACTCTAAATGCGTCAGGGAAGGTACCAGACAACAAACAACACGAGGCGGCCGGCCTCTGCCCACTCTGGAAAGGCGATCGGGAGGGGAACAGCTAACCGTCGCCGCTCCAGGACTAAAAGTGGAGGTAGAACCCGTTCAACACGCGCCAACCCCACCGGTGGGGAACGGGCCAGCGGGAGCTCCCCTCCTCCACCACTTGCAGCCTGCGGACCCCGCTTGTTTAGACTTGAGCAGCTTGACAACGAGCTGCAGCGCCAATCCCTCACCACTGCTATGGAACCAGCAGCAGTGGACGCCAACCAGCCAGCCGGGGGGCCCACTGTGGCCGAGCCCACTCCCAACGACAAACCCACCGCAGGTGCCGAACCCATACCCCTCGAGCCAACCGTCGTACGATCCAACGGGGGCCGTTTCGGACTGGAACCTACTAGGCCAAGACCCCTCAGAGCAATGCGCCCCTCGTCCTGCGAACGTATGAGAGGCTTGAGGATCACGGTCACCAAGGACGAGAGCGGAATCATCAGGCGAGTGGTGAATGACAATGGGCAAAATCTCTATGAGCATGTCCCAAACTAAGTGGACCAGGGGGCCCGAGAGGAGGGCATACTTCGGCGCATGGATGATAGTGGTGCGCAGAAGAGTGAAGGTAACTTTGTTGTGAACATGTTTTAGTTAAACTATAAACTTAACTCTCACGGACTAGCGCTAAAACCAATGACAATGAAGTGGTCGGTGCTGTTCGTTTTCGCCATGATAGGAGGCATTAAGGGGTTGCGGAATGATTCCAACCCACGTGAAGGACTAGCCCCTAATGCTGAAGTTATAGCCTTGGAACAATATGGGGTGGTACTGAAACCAGGAAAATTAATGTCCACCGCAGATATTACTCACGTCCGACAAGGTTTCCTGATCACTATTCCCCAAAGGCGCTCCTTCATCAAGGCTACCTTTGGCCAGGTCTGTCATCGGTACCTAAAGGGAGGAGACGCTCTCGACCGAGCATGTTACCACGTCAGGTCGCTAGTGAATTGGATGGATCAGACATCGCAGGCGCTCAAAGGTCGGTATAGGGAAATTCTCAATGAGACCTTAAGTTCGCTAATTAAAAACAACCAACAGCGACCTCAAAATCAAGGGTCAGAATTAGACTCAGGCGGAAGGATCAAAAGAATGAAGAAACTCCCCATCATGCTGGACGACCCAGGATGGCCGACCTTCCCTATTCCAACATCATGGAACAAGGGGCTTTCAGCTGATGTCAAGTATAACAGGGAACTAATTAAAGTGTTACAAGAGTCCTCCGACCAGATGATCGAAGATCTGGCGCTGATGAACGAGAAACACGACGAGGCAGTAGAAAGGGTTAACCACGTCGTGATAGGTCTGTTGGATAATTTAAGGTCATTAAATAAGGCGCATAATACCACTCGCCGGAGAATGAAACTCGTCCAACATAAGGTAGACTGGATGGAACTGTACCTGAACATGATACCTGTAGCTCTGGAAGACAAACTGGGTGAAATGGTGTATCTCCAGTTGGTGGTAGAGCAAACGCGCGTGTTCAGGAAAGGTGTACAACACCTGACACGGGGCCAACTAACCATGGATTTGGTACCACGCCAGTATATGGTCGGAGCGGTCCTGGAAGTCAACAGGTATCTGAAAGGAATCCATCCCAGGTTCCATGTAGCGTTTTCAGATCCCTCCTTCTATTATGAGAACAGTCAGCCCTCATTTAAATTTAATGAAACCACCCAGGAACTTATCGTGTATGTAAGGGTACCAGTTGTGGCCGACGAACATCTGTTTAGAGTCTACGAAGTACTGACTTTTCCTGTGCCAGTACCAGTTAGAGGAAGGCAAAAGAAGGACGCTCTCCAAATTGTTAATCTACCAAAAAGTGTGGCTATGTCCATGTCCCGTCAGTACTACGTACCACTGGCCAGCGGCAGTTGGTCAGGCTGTTATGGGCAGACCATCACGCTTTGTAAGGACTTGCCCTACATGAAAAAGATTACGGATAACACCTGCACTGCCGCCCTGTTGAGACGCGATGACATGGCCATACGAGAGAAATGTGAACTGGACTATCTTTTGGAAGCAGACTTTGGAGAAATGGCAGTGTATCTGGACGACGGAGATATGCTTGTGGTCAGCGCTGACACCCGGGGCCAAATGATTTGCAGAAATCAACCCACGGTGGAGGTGAACATAGAAAACTATGCGCGAGTTCAGGTGGAATGCGATTGTGCCTTCCAGACGCAGGGATCATGGATACCGTATAGTTTACGGAACTGTGACCGACGCACCAGGATCACCACGGTCGTGTATCCACCTAACGACCTGTTGGGAGCAGCGAGTCGTGTGAAAGGATGGAACGCTAATTTCACGAGGCCCGAGAATGAACCCACTATGTTAGAATCAGATCCTATCCCTGAAACGATTAGGAAGGAGCTACTGGAAATCGAGGAAAGCCTAAAGGTCAGAATACCTGTATCCTCCCTGGCCAAGCGAATCCAAAAACACAGGAAAGACTTGGCTAAAGGCATCAAGAAAGCAACTGACCGCTACGAGGTGGACAAACACGCCCCATGGTTTTCTATAGGTAACTTTGGGGGCGGCTTTGGCCTCCTCACAATCTTCTGCATAGTGGTGGCAGTAACCATTATTGGGTGTATCCTCTGGAAGTGCTGGCGGAACCACCAAGGCAAGGCTGCCCTGGCTGGACTAACCATGACTTTACCTCGGGCCATGGCCTTGGAAGCGGCGGACCCGGAGGAGCTGCTGCGCGGTGAAAGGGAACTAACTGGATGCCCGGACACGACCGCCAACCCCACTGCGGTGGCAGTACTTGCTATATTATTGGCAGTACTAGTCATCGCCATAGTGGTCCTCGTATGGCGAAAGTGGAGGTATATCAGAAGGAAGACTGTAGATGGACTGTATGTACAGTTTGCCAACCCACATATGATAGAGACAATCTTTCTGGGGGAACTGGCCATGCCTTCAGACCACACTTATACGGAGGGCTATGTGCTCATTAGGGATCTACTGGTGACCCAGCTGTGTCTGAAATATACTCTGACAGTTACCTGGGGGGCGCAGCTGATGGGAGCAGCGACTAGACCTGGACAATATCCATCTAAGGTACCACTACCAGACACCCTGAGGGTATCTAAGAAACTAGCCCGTCTAATGAAGAGTAATTTAAAATACAATACCAGGGCCAGACTACTGAGATATTCCTCAGGGCTAGCCACTCCTGTACCCATGGGAGTACCGCGCCTCATCGACGCAGGCTGGTCCGATGTCGGAGCGGACTGGCCTCAACCGGTGATGGGACATGGAACAATGCCTAACGCTCCTCCTAGATCGACCACGCCCACCTCAACAGCGACCGGAACGGGATCTGCCCGAAAGACAGTAAGGCCAGGGACATCCGAAATAGATCCAGGAACGGTTTATGAAGTTATCATATGACAATGTAACGAGTGTTAAGACTTGACCTAGTGCTGTACAGGTAAAATTGGTGAATTAATAACACAAAGGTACGAGTACTAAAACTAAAATGTTACAGGAAGTTCGCTGGGCAATACCTGTTTGGGTAGGTAGGGTTCTGTTGACTAACCTGATCAATAAGGATTCACCAGCCAGGGAAACCTGGGTCGGGTAGGCTGGTCCAACCGTCTCTCTATGGACCCATGGGTTATCTAAAATTCTCTCAAGTCGAGTGTCCCATGCCCGGTAGCCTAGCTCAACACTCTCATTGTTATCGATTTGGCAACTCTTTTAAAGTAGGGAACCATTTGGAACCGATCCTAGTGTCGCGAAATTTTAGCATTTAAAAAAAAATACTCAAAATTCTGTATAAAACCTAAGAGCGCTCAACGGGACCAATGCTCCCAACGAGCGAAGTGAACTTCCCCAAGCAAGTACCATCTACACCTGACCCCTGTGCTGTTGTTACCGCTAGGATCGGGCTGCAGTACAGGAGTCACTTGGGGAACGCCACTGTCTATTCTTTAGCATGCTTACATATATAATCTTCTCAAAGATGAGGGGGCTGCACAAGCAGCAGGAGCCTGCCCACATGCCTGGTGTCAGTGGTGCCTGACAGGAGGCAGGACGTTGGGGTTACGCGTCACTGACGCTGCAAAGGGCACTGGGGTGGACGCCCGACCATGGCAGTCACTATGCCCCGGGTGGATTGGCTCCTGACAAGCGGTCTCTTCATCACAAAAAAATCGACGAATAGAAAGAAATTTACCTAAAAAACTAAAATATATAAAGCAACCTAATATTTATTTAACTAAGAGCCCTTCCTCAGGGAATTCTGGGCAAGTTGTGAGAAGAAAATAATGAACAACTGCCCAAAGGTACAAGACTAAGTTATTTAGGCATGTTTAGACCAGTTTTAACCGGGTCTGAGACAAAACGGCAAGAAGTCAAGTTTCGACCCGGGTAAATTAGAAATAATTAAAATTAATAAAGAAGACGTGCGGCTTCAGAGTTGACCGCCGTCGAGAAAAAAAAAAAAAATGAAATACTAGTCTTGGCCGCCGTCGTGGCGCTAAAAAGTAACCGGGTCTCCGCTCAACAGTTGAGCTGAAGAAGGGGGACACGGTCTACTGATTCCCTAACGAACGGCTGCAAAAACTTAGTTAACACCCATAGCTAATAGTCTACCCAGTCTATTAGAAAGAAACTAAAATCCTAAAGTTGTCTTTAGTACTAAAATATTCCTGCTCCGCGTGCGCATAGTTAGGATAAGCTGGGGGCGGAGTCTTTTCAGGAGTAGTCTTGACTCTCCACGAGAAAAACGGGCATAGACCTGAACAAAGGACGGGTTTAACCTTGTACTGTACTTCGGTAAAGGCCCGACTTACTAGGTGCTGTCTGGAAGTGAGTGATCTGAGGAGATGCATTTACACATCTCTATAATTTAAAGGGGGTGTAGGCTGCATATTAAAAAAAAAAAATATGCAGTCTGCTCCCGATTATAACAATGGGAAACTCGGTGCTGCCCATTCTGGTCCTATGAATGGGGAGGTACCGACAAACCACGTGTAACTAATGAGGACCGGGAATCAGATCAGAAATGAACCTGAATCTGAGACCCGATCCTCTAGTGATAACTAATGAGGAACGAATAATCTCAACCTCCTTTGTACAGTTAGTACTTAATGTCCTTAATGACATTTATACTTTACGGAATGAAACGCTACCCCCACCGCTTGTCATGTTGGTTTTCCCCATGTGATGTAAAGTATGGGGTAGACAGTAAGGTGTTACTGTTAACATAGGTATAATATCTATTCAGTGAACCGTTTGGAGTTAGGGGCGCACCTGTTTGTCTCGTTAAGAGGGCGCCACTACCCAATATAAAGTGGAACTCGGTCTTCAAACCCCAGATTGAACATAGGGGGTGAACGCCGAGCTACCACCTGTAACTAAACAAAGAGGGGAGGGATTTTGTCTTAATATAACCATTCAATGAGAACAAACTCTGGTTGAAGTTGCACTTCACAAAAATGAAGTCGGATATGACAGAACAGTTGTCACCCTTGGGGGGGGTGTTAACTTGTTTACATGTAAACCCTTGGAGTGTATTGGGAAATTATTCTATGACAATGTACATAAAGTGTGTTGTCAAGAGTATTGACTCTTGGAAAACCGAAGTAGCTTCTTAAGTAAACCACAATAGACCCAGTTCCTATCATTATTCTTAACCCCTCATGTGGTCTGTAAGAGAGTCCAAACGTGTGAGTTTTGCATCACATTTCGGACACTCGTGAGATCCTGAAAATGCACATTTTCATGGCAATTGAGCCCAGAACGATGTGTGTAACTGTTCCCACCTAACTCGCAAATATATCGCTGTTTGGGATGATGGTAATCTTTGCTGTGGATTTTGGTGCCTTTCTAGTTTTCTTTAACGAGAACACCATTCCTTTCTTAACAACGACAACACCGAAGCTCTGTCTGGGAGCTCATTCAGTGTCTTGAAGGCTTCGCTCTGGTTTCCTTGCAGTAGTATTGTCTCCTCATCTGGACAACCCAGCACAATAATACTCGCTATAAAACTTATTCTAACACCATGACACTGACGAAGTCTTGTTGTTAGGCTCAATATGGGACGGGTATTGGTGGCTCTTGCCACTCCCTCTCAAACTTACCTTGGAGTCGCCAACAGCTCGTTGGACGGCTCCACCTGTGGTGTCGCCTCACGTGGCCGACACGTCAATCTTTCCAGTACTCTGTAAGGGGGACAACTCATCAAAGAATTCTGTCACAGCCAATCTAATGCTGGGCAATCTGGACCAAAATACTTGGTCACCTACAGTTATTCTAAACTTACCAGGGTGAACACCCTAGGAAGTGCTTATTCCCTAGGACGCCCCATGTGAATTGTTTCCAAAGTAGACATCTACACTAATGTCCTGTACGAAGAACGACTAAACAAAGAATTCTGTTACAGCAAATTTAGTGTTGTACAACTCAGACCGGAACCCCTGGTCACCCATACCTAAATCCACATGTGCAGTGTCAGTCCCCAACAGTTAATAGTATCAAATAATACCAATACAGTACAAATCTCCCACACTCCAAAAAGCCTACTTAGATCGGTAATGTCAACAAACCGCTAGTCAGGGAAACCCTCTATTATCGCCCAACCACGCGCGAGGTAAAATGCTTGATCATGTTCGCCTAAACAATCCCTCCCACTAAAATCATATAGCCCGACGTCTATCAGTGCCCAACACTACCATCTTACGCCGTTCATATATTATCAATAACCACAGAACCTGGAAAAGATAATGAGTTTAGTACGCAAGGTCCTAGTTTTCGGCCCGCGTCCACCATCTTGGATCCAAAAGTAAACACCAGGTGGCCGCCCGTGCTACCCGTTACAAAAAATCACCAGCGAAACACAGTTTCTAGTTCCGGGAGTGACATCAGCTTCCGGAATACAACCACGTGAAGGCGAACCGAAAACCACGAGGAAGAGTTTTGGCCAACAATCCCCTTAAAATCCTACGGGTTAGTAGCCTGCCTAACATGCAACAAACAGTAGAAGGAAGACTAAAACTTACCCGGTCTCGGAGCGGTCGGTCGAGGGGCCGGCTCTACGAGGAGGGCGACTCCCAACAACAGGCGGAGAAAAGGGGGCGACGACTACTAAAAGTTCGGTTCAAAACAGTCTTGTCCTTGCTTCCCATGAGAACGAACTGGCTGATGCCTCCTGGATAAATATCTATTACTAAACTAAGTGTTAATTGGGAATTGAATCACCAGAATCAGTTGATGAGATCACTCAAAATCATTATTTACAAGAAATCGAGTGCCGACGGTTTAGCGTGCCACGACGGGCAGACGGGCAATCAGCCGCCCCAACACCCGCGCCCAGCGTCTGATGATCCTGTCGGAAGGTCGGTAGCCGTCCTCCAGCTCCCGGAAATCATTTACCGTGATGTTGCCGTCGACGACTGTCCGTATGGCGTGGAGCACCCGCCCCGTGTCCGCTGTGGGCACCCCGAACCATTCATTGGCCCGGCGCACCTCCCGGCTGACCTTGGGTACTAGACGGTTCACCCATTTCTGCAGTGAACCGTCACTGTCCGTAAGGGGCCAACGCTTGACATCGAAGCCGGAGGGGGTGGTTATCACGAAGGTCGACGGGGCCGGGTGGGACTTTATGTTCAAGAAAGCCCGGTTGATGGTCTCGGCGTAGAATTTTGCTGCAGCATCGGAACTAGTGTAGAGTGGGATATACAGTTCTAACTCCTCGTCCCATGTAAGAACGTCCAGCAAATTACACATAACTACCAGGATATCGTCCGGCCACATAACGTGGTGCGCGAACGCATATCCAGAAAGTTCTGCCGTCGAGGCGTCTTGGCAGGAAAACACAACGCAGGTGTGCTCCTCACCCGTGAGGAGAAGATCGGGGTACTCCTGAATTCCACCTTCTCGATCTGAGCAGAATACTGCTACACGGACCATGGTGGGAGTCGAAGAAATAATAAAAAAAGGCTAAGCTAGTAAAAAGTACGTCCACACGCGATAAAATAACCGTCGGCACTGATTAAAATGACGTCAAAACGAGGCTAATTTGGGAAACCCCTTTTTGATCCAAGAGATCCAAATTTTGAAATCGGCTAGCATGATCAAACCATCGTATAATTTCTTACAAAATCTGCGCTAAACTAAAGCTTAGGTCCCCAACCAACGTAATCAAGCGACAGAATTAATTCATATCGGCCCAAAATGTCAGATCGAACCTTCAAATTTGCAAATTTGTTCGAAACAGAAATTTGCCATCCGGGCGCTTCGCGCCTGGAGGAATCAAATCGAGGTCAAACCCTGGAAGGGAACTCCAGTCAAGCGTCCCGCTAAGTACACATGTACTAAGCATAACTGGTGGGCGCGCGACGTGGATGGTAATATTTTCTGGATCCAACTGCTTAATGTTGCTAGAACAGATACAGGGACCTTGTATTTATTGTAAATAATGTTGTTCTGGTTGAAGTTTGATTGAAATTTGACACGCATTGTATAATGAAATTCGTTCGTTCGAAATGTCCGAATTCTCTGTATTGACTTATGTTGTGTTAACTTGTTCTGAAATTGGATTTGATGTGTACTTGTTACTCTTAGAAGGTTAAGACGACTTTACACTGTATATATGTTGAGTTCTGTTGACTTGTGTTACAAATCATAGATATCAGAATCTGTACATGTATGTACTAAGTAAAAAAAACTTACCTTGTCACCTTATGCACGGGTGTCACAATTCTTAAGCCTTACTATGGGCTAACAACTCTAAACTCACTTTATCACCTTATGCACGGGTGTCGCAGTCCTTAAGCCTCAATATAGGCTGATAATGATATTTTTCATTCTCTGAAACTGACTTTGTCACCATGATTATGTCATCATTTACGTTGTTATCCAAATAATCATGTTATCAATTTTTAACACTTACCTTGTCATTTTATGAACGGGTTCTGCTAACCTTGAGCTTCAAGATGTGGAAATCAACTCAATGAATAATTTCATTGTGAATTTGTGTTGAAACCGGATCTACAAATCTATTGACACTGTGTTGAATGTACCACGAGAGTCAAGGCCACCCCCACATTGGTTTCTTTATGTTAGGAAACAATAATAACAAATATATCCAATCATCAAAATTGGAAACTTTATCACATTTGATTGAAAATCTCCATTTGGTTTGAGCTATGTCGTCCACCTCCTTAAACTCAAACACCTGACCGCCGTCGAATGTACTAATAGCTTAGCACTTTTAATATATTCTCGTGTTATATAATCCATCAAGGATCAGGCTTAGCAAGTCTACTTCTAGTCTACTTCTAGAAGAAATATCTTGCGCTCCTAGCGCCACCTGTTAACCAGTATAAAAGGCGCTGCAAGGTAGGGAGCGAGCAGTTAGTTGGTTAGTAGTTAGTAGTCACTGAGTTTTAGTGAGAATGTCAGCTAAGTAAGTTTAGCCAAGGAGTTATACCTGGAGTAAGTACATCGGCTCCCGTGTAACAGACTGGAGTTTACCAATATCAACTACCTCGGACATAGGATTGTGATAGAGCTGAGTACTAGAATGGTCTAGAAGGTGTTGGAGCAACTCGTGTTCTAAATGTGGTTGATTGCTGATAGGAGATGGGAGGTGGACTGACGAAGACTTATACATGGTGGCTTTGACTCGGGATGAGATGTTTATTGAATAAAAACCCTTTCATATTAAGAAGCTCCCTCATCGTTCATTTCTTTTGAACTATTGGGAAGTGGACGGACAAACTTTAAACGCAGTCTGAATTACTCAGGCATTCTGGAGAAACGACTCATGAAGACTTGGATATACACGAACATTACGCAGTCTTAAATCAAACATTAACAATAGTTCATGATCATGGTCAATCGAGTTCTTGTCACAAAACGACTATACACTGGATAATAAACAAACAATATCCTTTCACGCGAGTGTTCACGTCTTACATGATGTTGGAACTATAATTATGTATTGAATGACAGCAGTCGACGAGAAGGAGACGGTGTACAGAGCTAGTTATTATCTATAAACTAATTACGACTATTAACGTACACCACATATAACAGATAATTAACCTCTATAGTTCAGTGTCATCTAATAACTCTTAAATTAGCCGCGGGACCCCACTTTTCTTTTCATATAATTATATTGGCTTTCCATCACCAGGGGATCAATTGTACCAAATTACAGTGCATTTCCACGTTTTGTTTAGTTAGTGGGCTTTATCCTTAAATCTACTTATTTTCCTTAATGTCACTGATGCAGATATTTTGTTTCTTGTTATGTCTTGTACTAGTATGCAAACCTTTTACTCAGTGATATCCATCAGTTTTGTAATCTGTAAGAAAATTAAATTGCCCCCTATATAAAGCTTGCTTCATATTGGCTTTCAGGGGCTACCTATCTATCCTTAACTCGGTTTGGGCTACTTACTAGGTCACTATGTCTCACTAATTCTCTTCTGAAGCCTAACAAAACGGTAGTAGTGACTGAATTGGCTGTTCAGTGTGGTTATTTGGATATAGTTACAGCGTAAATATTGTATTGCAATTTGCATCATACAACTTATTCGATAGCGTTTTTTTGTAGAATCTAAAACAAATACATGAACATCATGCACTTATATTTGATTCCACAACTACAGAGAATATGAGTATATGATATATTAGAGCATACTTTTTCCTTTATTCCATGTTAGGAGATGACCCACAATGAAGAACGGACACACTGGTTCAAGGAAGGAGCCATTGGACTCGGAGGTAACATTAAGATTTTTTTGTTCCTGCATATTTCCTTCTTGTCTTCAAGCACTAAATGCATGTATATGTTCTGTACGCCAGCTAACAAGACAATATCCTTGGTATTTATAGGCCAGAATATAATCTGATCCCTCGGAGCATAGCTTCCTTATTCTTTTCTTTTTATGAGTGCCTTTAGCCTTGGTAGTTGACTGTTAACGTGCCTTTCGTGCTCCAATAATTTTAGAGTTAGACAAACCAGACGTACACAGTTTAGAAGGCTGAACCTCGTAAATTGCATGTTCATTCATCTGCATATCGATCGATGTCTTTATTTTATGAGTAGGATAGTTTGTTCTGTAAATTCCTATCCAAACCTATGTATATATTTACTTGGCTACATAAAATATAGTGTTCATTATACAATATGTATATATATATATATATATATATATGATGTATACATGTATAATATAATCATATTTTACCATCAGTTACACAAAGAATGGTTTTTTGGTTATTTTATAATTTAGCTAATAAGTTCTTCCTACAATAAATTGTTTACAGTTAGTGTTACTCGTGAAATGACTTTGTTACTTTTGTCCCAGAAGTTAACCTACCACTGAAATAGTCTGCTAGTTTGAAGTGTTATGATTAGTGTATGATTTTACACCCAACAGTCACCCTTAAATTCTTATTTATTTTCTTTTGCTATTGTGACAATCCTTCTGTGACGCGAGTCGCTTATGAGGATGTACTAATCACACCTGAAAAATTTGATCGGCTTAAAAATATGGGTCGCCTTGAACATTCAAATGAAACACAATAGGTGCATTATTTCTAAAATTGCAGTTGGAGTTCTATATGGCACTACGAGCGTCATGGTTGGCCACCCCTTCGACACAATTAAGACAAAGATGCAGGCGCAGAGAGGCTTTGAGACTGGCGGTATGATACAAACGTTACTGAAAACACTGAGAACACAAGGAGTTATTGGATTGTATAGGTTGGTTTCTTTTAAGATCATTAATTAGTAGAAAAATGACGAAATTGAGGTCATTATAGTAACAGGTTTCAAAGCACATAATTATGTGATCCTTCCTTATAACCTTCATAATGTAAAATATGTTCATGCTCTATTGTGAACCCCTTATCACATTTTAAAGTATTAGAGTTGTTTATACATATATACGCTGTACATAAGTTTCAGGAAGAATTATTGAAAAATAATCGGTGAACATTTGCGGAGGGGATGAAGAGGGGTTTTAAATGAGAGTTTTGGTCTAATCCTGTCTTCTGTATGTCTGGGTGTAGGAGGGTAAAAAATTAAATGTACACAAGTTGAAGTTTGCATAAAAAGAACCCAGCGAATTTCGTTCCAAATGTACACTTTTGGAATAAGCCTCATGATACATGTCTTGATTTCAGAGGATGCATCCCTCCACTATGGGGATCTGGAATTTTCCGATCAACTCAATTTGCAGTTTTTGAAGCCATGTAAGTGTAAATATGTGCTTTAACCTAATTAAGAAGTAGACATGGTCCACCACTAAACTCAAAAACTACGGACAGATCTGTTACTTTCTACAAGGATAGGTGACACCATTTCATATCATTAATATATTTGCAGACCTGCAGAATTAGGGAGATCAGCCTAGTACTTAATGACTGAAGTAAATCGTTATACCGGTACTTGTGTTACTCATGGATAGCCTTATAGGATTCATACTGTATAACGCAGCAAATTGTATATAGTTCCTTTTTTATGTAGGTACACAGCCATGGATACTAATTTTGGTCGGTATGAGATTCCGTTAACCGCTGGATTGCAAACGTAAGCACCTCATCATTTTGCATTACGGTCTTTATTAGCATTTGGTTAATCCCTTTTTTAGATATCAGCGATTTGACTATCGATTGAACATAAAATTGACATAGGTATCTTTCTCAACTCTCATTCTGTCCTTATACATAATTATCTGTCCGACACTTTGATGTCTTTAGTTCTCCGTCGGACGTAGGTCGAACTGATTGACTCGTTAACTCGTAGCAGCATAAGATTTGATTGTGATGGCGTTTTGCATTCACTAATGACTTTGTCGTACCTGGATGTTGTAATAAACATTTCCTTGTTGAATCTTTAGGAGAGTTGTTATTTCTGGACTAGTTGCGTCAACAGCACGAGCCGTTATTGAAACACCTCTAGAATACGCCAAGGTGAGGAAATGAGTGTGAAATTCAAACTAATGATCAGGGATGTAAGAAGGATGTAAGGTTTTCAGATTTTTGTCTGATTTAAAAAATGT
Source organism: Lepidonotus clava (assembly GCA_936440205.1). Taxonomy (NCBI): domain Eukaryota; kingdom Metazoa; phylum Annelida; class Polychaeta; order Phyllodocida; family Polynoidae; genus Lepidonotus; species Lepidonotus clava. The sequence goes on from OW387134.1 coordinate 28,540,703, forward strand.
TCTCATCATCCTTTCAAATAATGATTTATAATATTGATTTCTCACATCATGTTTTATAGCATTTTAAGATAATAACAAATTTTCCTTCTGGGGTTTCAGAAGTTTTCTTTAACCCTGGCTTACATTCCTGAATGATATGCGTACCGGTAATCAAATTTTAAATTGTGGGTCAGGTGATAGCAAAAGGAGTAAATAGTAGCATTTTAGGTCGCCGTCGACTGCCAACGTGATTGTTAATCAAGTCGTACAGAATGATGATACATGTTTTGCATTTACTCATCCAGATCCGGAGACAGACACAACAGACGTGGACCTTTAGAGCACTATACACGGTACATAGTAAAGGCGTTTCCTTTTAATGATGCACCATGGTCAAGTATAAGACACAATCAGAACGTATAACATGTCTTCCATGTCGGCTCCATGAACTAAATCTCAAAGGAATCATCTTTTAAGATTGTGTTCTACTTGACTCGTTAACAAATTTATTAGAAGCATTGGCTAACAGACAGCAATAAGTTGCAATGGATAGCATAATTTAACATGCCAATGTTAGTCATATAGGATTTCTGTTTGGCCTGCAGGGCTTCGGGGTGACGTGGGCGCGCACTCTGGGGCTGATGACCACCTACTTCATGCTGGTCGACTCCGGCCGGCGCCACTTCCCAGACCAGTTCAGTAAACCGCTGCTCGGACCCTTCCTAACCTCAGGCATAGCCGCCACCCTGGCCTGGTGGATCGTCTGGCCCATAGAGTTCATGAAAGCACAGGTTCAAGGAGGCTATGGGGAGTAAGTAACCTCATGGGTACTGGCTATACGATCTGATAAGCTTGCAAAGTTTGTTAGGAGCCTTGCTTCTGTGAGATATAAAAAGTATGTTGTCGAAGCAAGTCCAGCTAAAAATAATTGCGTATGTATGTACATGCACACCAAGATGCAGTTATGTATCATTGTTCATGAATCTTAACAGAATAATTAGATTCTATAACATTTCACAATACTCATCTTTGATACGCCACTCAATAAAGGAATCAGGTGGGGGATAAGGACGGTCTTTGCCTTACCTTCCAACCTATTTGATACATCCTGGTATTTAAGATTAAACATTTTCCGAGCGATTCCTTTATGAAGCCATACGCCCCGGTCTATTTCACATTATTCTGCAGATTTAAAATATGACAGCTGTAGTCAAAATAAGTCATAGATCTGCTTCCCTTTTGTTGAAATACTGAATGTTGAAAAGCTAACGCTCATTAATATTTTCAGGAAGAACCTACCCGTGTTGGAGCGCATGCGGCGGGTGATGGTGGAACGCGGCGGCTTCCTGGCCCTGTACCGAGGTATCTGGCCCGGCACCATCCGCTCCTTCATCTCCAACGGTAGCAGCATGGTCGTCATGGTGTGGGCGCAGAAGAAGGTCTCTGAGTTAGGTCTCCGGGACAAGTAGTCCGCCTCTCCTTGCATAGAGGGACTGCTTGACTGCTCAGTATTGACGTATCATCAGGGTGCCCACGCAGGTATTATAAGGTCTTAAAAGATCTTATTTTGGTTTTGCTATTTATAAGGCTATTAGAAAGGTCTTATTTTAGGTCCTGAGGTATTAGAAAGGTCTTATTTTAGGGTCAATGTGAATTATTATCAGATTTAATCTTTCTTTCTCTTATTTCCATCTTTACCTCTTTATGGTAGAGTGTGTAAATGTTTAAAAAGATGAAAAAAAGTTCATAAGAAAGTCTTGAAAACGTCTTATTTTTGTACCCGACAAGGTTTTATAAAGGTCTTATTTTGATTTCTGAAAAAGCGTGGGCACCCTGATCATAAGTGTGTGTTAGAGAATACATTGTGGCTATATAGTGTTTTTTTTTTTATAAAGCACATTCAAAATATTCTTGCTTCTTATAATCATAAAGGATCATGGACAAAAATTACTGAGACTTCTCCGTCCACGACATTGGAAGGAGTTTCTACCGACATTACTTGAAATCATAGATTTTGTACCTTGTTAGAATTCATGCCAAAAGATATTACTTCCCAGTATCTCGATATTCTTTTGGGAAAATATTAATTTACCGGGAGAGATTTCGAATCTCAATTAAGGCACATGTGCTTAAAATGCCCTTCTCTATTTAATAATTAAGCCACATCATCAGACTGCATTTTCTAATAATGACGCCCATACATACCGAGGAAATAGCTTACTTATAAACATGTTAACATTTCTCCGAGGCTAGGATGACTGCGACCAGTTAATCTTGCTTCTATAAAGGTGATTCCTAGTTGGAGATCCCCGACAATAGTTTGGTACTGTCAAAGCTATTGAATGGGGATCCTCAACTTATACGGATAACATGGACTTTCTTAGCGTTTTTTAAATTAGGCTAACAGAATCTGTATAGTAGTTAAGAGACAAAACACGGTTGTCAGTGACTGGCAGTGGAGTCAGAAAGGCTATTGGAGTCCTACGAGTCACCCCTACCTGTATACCTGAGTTCTGATAAAGTGACACTATGCCTGTAACCCCCAGAGCTATGGTCTCTTTTAATTTTGCATTTGCATACGATCCCCTGCAATTTTGTTATGAGCTTCAGATTTGATAAGAGACTCGAGAGTCGCTGCTTGATCTTTAATAAGAAACGTATCATGTTTGTGATATTTTGATTGTGTTTTTTGTTGCCTGTAATCTTGAAATTGGAGAAATGTATATTTTGTTCATATACATAAAACTTAAATGGCTACATTAAAAAGAGAATTCTCTCGTTGAGATTAGGGAACAGGGTCGGTCAGATTGTAATGTACTCTTTCCCAGCTACACATATTACCGGTTTGATATGACCAGGCATTTATCTTCGCGCATTCTTCTGGAATAATCAAAAGGAATGCTTGTATAATCGTTTTATGTCCATATACTACCAATCATTTGTATTCGGATTAGTAATACTCGGCCTACGAATCCTTTCCCTGTTTTGGGACTAATGACCAAAAAAGGGGGTAGTATACTAACCAAGTTCCATACCGTAGAACCGCGCAATGCATCATGCTCAGCTTTATTATTGTACAGGACATAAAATGTCAAGTGGAGAAATTTGTTTGTGTAAGGAAATGAGATGTCATTTTTTGTCCCCTCTTTCTAAGTTTAGTTTGTAAAGAATTTATTTCTTTATTGGTCGCGTTGTTCAAGTCTAACGCTGCCTATCGACCATAATCCTTTTTTCACTATCGTCCCTCGTTCATCAAAACAAGGAAATCACTGGTATCTAGTCCCTGTAAATTTCGGTGTTTTCTTCGATGGCAATTCATTTTGACCATGAATGCCTAGAAAATATTATCCTTTTCTTATTTTCTATATCTATCATAAGTCCCAAGTGGCGCCTCTGAAAAAAGAGCAGGTCAGTGACCTCTGTTGTTTACCTAAAACTTCTTTTTGGTTACCGGTGGAGGAACCTGCAAGAATAGCGAAAAAGTTATTCGGCTGAATAGTTCAGCAGTCACACTGGTCACCTGAAATGGAAAGGTTCAAAGACCCATTTACACAGGACAACAATGGCAGCATAAGACTAATCAATACGTAATTGAACTGGAAATGTGTGTGCTATTGTCTTTTTCTTTTGGGAACACTTTCCTATTGTCTTAATCAGGTAAAAATTAAGATTGCTGTTGAATCGACAGTTCTGTTACTGAAAATACCTAACCGTAGAGAAACAGCTCTATTTTCGTGAGTAACTGTCAAGTAATTCGCTATGTTTTCCCTCGAGATGAGTGAATAGCCGGTCATTATGTATTCTAGTTTAATCGTATTGGTTATTCAATAGTGTGATCATTCTGTTCACTCTGATAACTCTTAATTTTAATGTAGTGTACGAACCGAAAAGTCAAACATCCCCACCACTATCCAGTTTTGTGGTATTAGAGGGTTCCTTATACATAATTATCTTTATTTGTAAACTGTGTTTTTGTGTACTCTACTGCATTTTGATATCTCAAATGAATAATGAAAAAAGGCTCAAAAAACGACTGTACTTAAATGAATTTGTTAATGTAATAGGCTATGTATTATAAGAAGGTTTATTACCCTACTACTTATAAAATGATGTTTTTTTTGCATGAAGCAGTCTACAGACTGAACTTACTTCAAGTCATACGAACCAGCGAAATAGGCTGCTACCAGCCTTCCATCTGGTCGTTGTTTTGTTAAACCGTTTATCAAAGGACCTGTGGGAACCAGCAAATACGCAATTTCCAATATATGCGAGTTTCCCGCGGTATTAGGGGTCAGCCGCTGGATCCCAGCCTGTCCAGGGACTGGAAGGGCGGACACCCATCCCTCCCCACCATACGAATAGATAGGAAATGCATTTCATTTCCAGTTTAGACAAGAAATAACTATATTGTTTTCAGGGGTGGAAACGTAGATATGAGAAAAAGGCAAATCCACTTTCAATATTTCCATTAATGTGAAAAGTTACATTATACAAAAGTTTGATAAATACAGGGACAAATGCCCCCAGAGTAAACGACCACCCCATCCCATGGTAAGATCAGAGGGCCAGTGAGGGGTGTCCCAGTCTGGCCGTAGCAGCCGGGAAAAAAGGCTGTTTGCCCCCCCCCCCCCCCCCCCCCAATATTTCCCAAGGAGAATACTTTTCAACTTAAAAAATTGGCCAATAATAATTATATCGTTTAACAGCTGTGTTAATTTCTTTTATAGGCAATGCTACAAACCCCATTTGCTACAAACCCCACATTCATTGATAGAGGTTACAACGAATTTATAGGGAATTCCATAGGGAAATCTATGGATTGGATATCTTGGGGAAAGCAATTCATGAATGCAAACTGTGGGGTCGAAATGGTTAATCAATTGATATAGCAAAACAATATGCAAAAAAGTATTACAAACTTAACAAAGTCCTTCCACACGGGTAGATTTGTGTAACCCCAACACTTACACACACCCTGGGGCATTATATAAAAGTAAATTCGACCCTCTCCCGTAATTCACTATAGTACGTTGGACCTAAATCACGGCATAATGTCAGTAAAATAACATTCTACAACTGTCATTTCTGAGAAAATCTACACACTTTTTTAATCTTTTGCACCTCATTCATTATTCAGACTGTGACAGAAAATGAATTTTCAAATAAAATTCAACAAGCCGATAATGCACATGGAGCAGGCAGCATTCACTATAAGAAAATATCTTATTTTGTTTTTCCGTATTTTTGTGAACTCAACTTTGAAAAACTGTGAATGATGTGCCGCGCGCCCGGGCCGCACGGACTACAGCTGATTCGCGCGGGAATGCAAAAACGTGGTACACTCTCCCTACAGAGATAGCATTATGACGCAACGTCTGGTGTGAGATTGCATTGTTTCCTGAACATGTGACTTCCGCTTACGTCCGAATTCGTAATCTTGTTACAGTATGAACTTTCTCAAAGTTTTTAGGGGATTTGATGTCCACTTGACCACAACAAAATCATGATGTTTGGAAGGATTATCTTCGTATTCATTCGGGTATGTATCATTATAGTTCATTTCGCGGGTTATTTAGATGACGTACGCACAGTTCTGAGATGTCAGTGGATACACGCACCGGTTCAGATCTGTCTAATCAGACTAATGACGTAAAAACATGACTTTCGCATTTGGAAGATAAGGGAAGATCATGGCCTCTCGAGTCTTGGCTTTCTTTTGACACGTTTTGTTTCATACATGACAATCCCGCTTCCAAATGTGTAACTTTGGAATCGTTTCAAAGTTAGACAATACTCAATATTCCATTGTCTAGCCTAGTTTTGCTCTGTCTATAGACTAGTACGTTTCTTGTGATTGTTGGGTCGGGGCCTCTCGGACTATGGAACAAGGCCTCGATCCAGTCTCTAGTAGATCTAAAGCTTTAGAATAATAGAGAAAACTTAGAAGAATCCATCTGGGTACACAAAGTAGGGGGTGTAGATGGGGGGTCCTGATGTCGCATGTCGAATTTAAGAAATAGTCATGTCACCTGTCACTATATTTTGAATTTCCATGTCGATTTTAAGAGCCTTCTATGTCGCATGTCGAATTTAAGAAATATCCCATGTCATGTTATGCTGGGATCCCTTCTCTCTCGGCGAGGAGGACACAGCCTGAGAGAGTGCAGGTTCACCCCGTTGTATCGATGGATTGGATTGGTCAAAAAGTGGTCACGTGATGCCGAGTTAGCCAAAATCTGACGAACTGGGTGTCGGGCTGAACCTGCGTCTATTCGTGACGTACCGGTACAGCGATAGCGTGAGTTCGAGGCGCGGGGACCAGCGTAATGCCATGTCGTTAACTTTTTTCCCTGTGTCACTAGATCTAAGCCCCATGTCGCATGTCGGATTAGCCATGTCACCCTGTCGATTTTAGGGGTCTACACCCATAAAGTATTCGGGAGGGGCTTACGGCACAGCTCTGTATCCATCTGTAAATTAATGAAAATATTTTCAAACCAACTTAGAAAATAGATCTATAAGATATTTATGGATCCAAAATACAAACTAGATTTTTGGGTACTGCCGTACCGAAGGAGGCGGGCGGTGGATTGCGCAATCATTATAACAAGTTAGCATTTTAGTACTAAACATGTGCCTGGAGAGTGTGAGGAATTTGACAGTGAAACATTCTTTGTCAATCTCCATGTATCCCTATGGGAAAAAGATTTGCTGTGCCTGGAGAGTGATGACCTACTTTCTTTACTGTAGGAAATTCCTATTTCAATTTTGTAACAAAAAACTTATGGATTGTCTCCCAAATTACAAGAAAACAACAAAATATTTCAGAATTTTAGAACCAAACCACCATATACTAGAAACAGAAGTAGAGAAATACATATAGTTTGAAGATTCTAATGCTGGCATTACTGAGAAAAGTGGAACGAAAAATTTGTCACAAAATTGTAACAACTGTTTTGACCCCCATTGAAATGCATTGAGACAACCTGGTGTAGAAGGAGTGTAGAGAAGGTCGGCGGCCTAAGGCCCGCCTCCCAATAAGGAATTTTAATTTTTCATCTTGTACAAATAATGCCATGATTAATGAGGAACTATCCCATGACACATGGTACGACCAAATGGTCATAGCATTGGGGCTGTATGGTAACGGTATATGAGGATATCTACAGCACCCCCTCCTAAGACCCAACCATCTAGTTGTGCATCCTCAACATCTCTAGATCTAAGACCCGATGATCCAGTCTTAGCAAAATGCTAAGACTTTAGTCGTCATACCAGCTCCACTATGAGACTGAGCCCAACGCAACTCAACTCAACTCAATTACATCGTCAGGCAGTGGAGTGTACTGACGCGGGTGGCCAGTTCATATTTGTTAGGCACCATAGTGTGAACTTTAGTAAGCGCATGTGCTAGCCATGTTTCACTTTGTCAATAGTGAAATGGGGGAGGAGTCACCGTGTGACGTACCAGACTAAAAGAGTGTATTTTGCTCTCAGTCAGTCAGAGTTCGTTGAAACACTGTGTGAGTAACCATCCTGGTAAGGTTGGGCCTTTAAGCTGAGTCTTGGTTCTGGATAGAAGCAGAAAGATCGTGTAGTGTGCGGGAGTGTTGACTGAATGTGTTTGAGGGGATTCCTACCTCGGGACTGATCATGGTCAATCGAGTTCTTGTCACGGATCGCAATACACAAGATAAATAAACAAACAATATCCTTTCACGCGAGTGTTCACGTCTCACATGATGTTGGAACTATAATTATGTATTGGACGACGGCAGTCGAACGAGGAGGAGACTGCGTTTGGAGCTAGCTATTATCTATAACTTAACACAACTAATTACGTACACAACATATAACAGATAATTAACTCCCTATAGTTCAGGAGTCAGGGCTTTACTTGGACAGACATGCGTGGCCATAGTATACAACTTGACGGTCGTAGCCATATATCAATAAATGCCTGACTATTCTAAAGGCCCGGCCACACTGGCCAACTGGACCCAACTCGATGCAGTGGTTGTGAAAACGCTAAAAATGTCGGACATCTCTGACGTTTTATCCCCTAGTATGTCTGACTATTGAACTAAAGAAAAGGTTGGGCATTTTGTCCAACAGAACTGCACGACTTACCCACCTTTTTCAATTCATAATTTCTATTATAGTAATACAATTTTAGATAAATGCTCATAGGTAACCCCTGTGAATAATTAATGTCTGACAGTGTAGCTTGAAGTCCGACAGAAAGATAAAGAATCTTAGAATGTCGGAATATCCGACATTTTGAAATGGTTTGCACATAGACTGTTGATGGTCTTACTCTAGTTGAGTTGATTTGGGGCCAGTTGTATAGTGTGGGCAGCACCTATGACTGGTAAAATCAGTTTGCTAACACAGTTTAGTTGAGTCATACATCTTGAGAAGAAGAAAATGTATGACTCGATTGTTGGGTCTTAGGGGTGTGTGGAGTAGATATGTCTATTATCATGTCAATATATTATGGGACTGACCATTGGGTCATACTCTATGGCCAGGTAGCATTTCGGGACTGATCAGACGGTCGTAGGGACTGGTGCCATCTGGAACTATGACAGCCCATTTGAGTTGAGAAAGTTAATTGGTAAGTGTGGCCGGGAATTAAGGTATCTTCTTAATATATACGACCTAACAATCCAGCCATAGATAACAGGGGCGGATCCAGAGGAGGGGTCCTGAGGGTCCTGACCCCCTCCTTTTGGTGAATCCCTAAACTAGGGAAAGAGAGGAAAATGTCGTATGGGTCTGTGCAAATACATACATTTTTAGTACTTAGCCTATAATGCTGACCCCCTCCTTTTGGAAATCCTGGGTCTGCCTCTGGATAATACATAAGGCTCCAGTTGTAACCCCGACCACACTGGACAACTGAGCCCAACTCAACCCAACTGTTGGGCAATGTGGCCAGCCCTTAAAGTTTAACTTAAAGCGGGGCCACACTTACTAACTCAACTCAACTTGACAGTCTAGTTGAGTTGAGTTGGTCTCTGTCGTAAAGTGGGGCCGGGGGAGTGGTCGTTTTACTTGCGACAGTTGAATCTTTTTTTCCCCGCTATTAAATGTTCATTCAAATCTTCACATATACACATGATCTTACAAATGTTTGTGTAAATATATACCAGTATGATCGCCATAATAGTCGCATCCCTCAATGGGTTACCCTATTAACACCGCCTAAGCCAATGAGTGTATCCGATCTATATACATGTATAAAGAATAAAACTCATCAAAACCTTTTCTTTGCAGAAATTCTGCTCCAAAGAGGCCTGCTGTTGAAAGGAGAGCCTGAGAGCTTTTGCAGCACATCAATACTTGATGGTTCCCTCCGTGATTCTTGTAGAAGAGAAAGGTGCCACCATGCCTCGTACAACATGCCTGAAGAAAATCCGCGGCCGTACTTACAGTCCGGTTCGACAAAACAGTTATGTAAGCGTGGTTTCGAGACTAAGAAGTGGACCCTTCTTGATAATAGTCCATATACTTAAAAGTCTCGTACCTCTCTTATCATTCCTTACTCTGTACATGCTGAACAAGGTGCTGCACATCTTGCCGCTACTTGGCGACTTGGGGCGCGTCCACATCTACACCATCGACACTATCGAGCGGTTCTTCTTCGGCTGTAATCCTCATCGTATTCTGTCATCATTCCATTATCCACTTCTGGACGTCCTCTCTGCCATTCCATACCTTATGCATTATCTGATACCGATAGTTTTCCCAGCCTACCTGCTGTACAAAGGACAGACGGAGAGTGTGACCAGGTTCTACTGGTTGCTGGGCTGGGTGATGTGGGTGCACTACCTGGTGTGGCTGGTGTTCCCCCACACTCCGCCCTGGGTGATCGACAACCTCCACAGGTACAACGTGACAACGCCCATCTCCTCGGGCAGTATGACCCACAGGGAAGGCTGCGCCTTTGCCAGACTGGACAAGTTGACCGGTCTCCCGTTGTTCTACAACATGTTCGCCGGCAACCCGATCCCGTACGCCTCCTTCCCGTCGGGGCACGTGGCGTGGCCCGCCGTCATCTACGTCATCGGAGGACCCGGCGGCCACCACTTCTCCATCTACGTCGGCTGGGTCACCTGGGCCACTCTCTACTCCTGCCACCACTACGTCGTTGATGCAGTGGCGGCGATTGTCGTTGTGTTTTTGACTAACAAGGTCCTCGTCTTTCTCTCCACGAGGCAAATTTGTACTTCAAATTACAGATGTAATCCAGTTGTCGCTTGTCCGTTACCCGTATGACCCACAAACTGATTCTAAATACTCAGAGCCATGCACTGCCACTGTCCTTGTATTATTCCAGGCATCATACCGTTCCTTTATTTTAAAGGAATTTCCTTTAAATTCCTTTATTTTTGTGAAAATAGGCAAAATTCCTTTATTTTCCTTTATTTTCGTGAAAAATTCCTTTAAATTCCTTTTTTTTTTCTACAGTAAGAAAATATCACATTATCTCATAAAATGCATAGAATTCCATATTTTTAGCGATAAAATTGCAAAATTTTCTAGTCGTCAATCGATCCAGGTCGACGTGTCGATCGACATGAGTCAACGCATTGATCGACGTGGGTCAACGCAGTGCTGCACAGAAAAAATCGACAGGAAGGCAGTCCTGTCACAATATTATTTGCCTTATTTCATGTTTGAACTCTCTAAAAGTTCCCTAAATATTCCTTTAAAATTCCTTTATTTTTCCTAGAAATCCCTGCAAATTCCTTTAAATTCCTTTATTTTTACGAAAAAAACTTCCTTTAAATTCCTTTATTTTTTTGGGAGGGCGGTATGATGCCTGTTATTCCTTCAAGGCGCTAAGAACATTTGCAATCTTTACTACCGAATTAAGCTGGTTGTGGTCTATGACCATGCACAGACTGGTCAATTAAAGTAATTAATTGTATACCGCCGCGGCACACGTAAATTGGTGAAATACGGAAAATAACTTTAAAAAAGAACTAAACTCCTAATGCTATAATGGCAGTTCCCGCAGAGAGTGACGATGTCCGACTGGCCGGAATGCCGGGTCCTTATGTAGGCTATAAGACTTACTAAAACGCTGTGCATTCGCAAGCAAATGCGACGTTTTTTCTCTCTCTCTCTTTTGTGCACGTATAAGTGCACGGCTCGACGATAAGCATTGCCCGCCCGCCCGCCCGGGGCAGGTAAAGCTAGAGGTGGGGCAGGTAAATTGTAAACTTTTTGTCATATTGTAATGATCCATCAAGAGGCTGACGCCATTTACCTCGTATTCCAGAATAGTCCAGTAAATAGTCAGGGATGTAAGTTTTCAGACTTTAGTCTGATTTCAGATTTTTTTAGACTGAAGGAAACTGGCATAAAATTAATCAAATATGGTCAAAACATGGATAAAATCTCAATAGTAGGCCCTATCCAAAGACATGTTTGACAGTGGCAATGGGCTTGATAATCCACTTCTGAATACAGTTTCTAAACATTAAAACTAGTTCAGACTAAATTCAGACTAAATTCAGATTATCAGAATACTCTGAAACTTTTCTGAGCAGTGAATAAATGCTGGCCTCTGATTGGTTGATATTAATGCAATTTCAAGTATGACTTATACAATTTCTTTGATAAAAAAGATCATATAAGAGCAAGAGTTATAGGTTTTAAATTTATCATTTATCATGTTGTTTGAATTGAGAATGAATATATTTTACAATTCTTTTATCATTTGGTCACTTAACTGTGAACATGATCCACTCTCCAAGCACAGGCAACCAAGCAGAGATTTACGCACTCATAATGATATAGTTTGGCATTAACTGTAAGGTTTCAGACTTTTTCATCAAGCCTGACTTACATCCCTGAATAGTGCAGGGTCGGGCACGGGCACGTAAAAGGTAAACGGTAAACCCCATCTGCCTGACGGGGAGATCATTGAAACCCCCACCCCCACTCAAGTTCCATCCGCCCCTGAGAGGTCGTTAGCAAGGTATTTGAGGGCTCAGATCCCGCCAAACTTCTGTACACTATCTTTTTTGGGTGCTGGTTCCTGGTGGGGTTCGTACGATCCCGCCCTTGGAGAAACATTTCTCTAATTTTTAACGTAAAATATGATAATAATTAAATAAACAAATAAAAAAAGCATTTCAGCCCTTTTATTCAGAAAACGACCCCCCGCCCCCCTTGCAAAAAAATAATAGTCATAAAACGACCCCCCTCTGAGAAAAGCTGGCTACGGGTCTGGTAATGATTTGCATAATTTTAACCATCAAGATGGGTACCAGCGAAGGTTGTTAGGATTTTGTGAAAAAAATATTTGTCGTGTTTTTCTCAATAACAGCTTCATGATAAGTCTCAAACTATGTACTTTGGTAGCTCAGAATAGGCATTTTCTGTAGTGAAGGAAATGGTTTATCACTCTCCATGCACAGCAATGATAGTTTACTATAGAAATGTATGGAGACTGACACAGGAGGTTTCACTCTCTGATGACTGTGCGGGCCAGTATACAAAACTTCCTCTATTTGTGTGTGTGTGTCGGGGGGGGGGGGACCATTTTCAAAAGAGGCCATTTCCTCAAATGGCAAGTTCAACATTTTATTTTTCTTTTAATTTCTCTGGAATCTCAATGTAAGTTGAAATCATATACGGCTTTTTGCTTGAAAGTACTGTCCACACTTAATTGGAACATTGGAAAAACACTATATCAAGTCATCTTTTTTTCGCAAAATTTAGAGGAAAAAAATAAAAGAATAGCAGAATAGCAGGACAATAGTGGGACGACTTTTTAAGAATTTCAGATTTACATCGTAAATATAATGGTGGTAAATATGAAACTAGTCCATTTTATAAAGGTACAATGTTGTGGAATAATCTACCTGTTGAAACCCAGAATTATAACAACAAATTTGAATTCAAATTGCAAATCAATAGAATGTTCAAATTTTTCGATGAGGGAGTGATTTAATTATATGTAATATATTTTGTTTTTTCCTCATTGTTGCATGTAACACATTTTGTGATTATTGTTATAATTTGATTTGGTGTGGGGGGGGGGGGGGGGGTGATACATACCCCACATCACCCCCCTGACTATGGGCTTGCTGTAGATGGTTCAAACTGTTTTGACATTCTCCGAGCACATGTTTGGTAACTGTATAGGAACAAACAGAATGACTTCTAGCTGGTTCAAGTTGTTAGGATGATTACGCAATCATGTAAAGTTCTTGTTATGATTTGGATTCTTGGACAAAGATGTTATCTAGTTAGTTTTGCCCGCCTCTTTTAGTGTGTTAGTATCCAAATGTATTGTCATTTTATTGCAGACTATCATTTGAACAAAAGTACAATTAATTAATTTTGCCCATTGGGGCAAGATTCCTTGATGTTAAATCCTGAACATGACATACCATATAAGAGTACAAAATGATGAGATCATGTCATAGTATCATAAAACCCATAAAATAAGCCGCTGCATAAATAAGGGTTTGTTTCAGAAATGAGAGCCATTTAAGCCACAAATTTAAGGGTGCGACATAATTTTGGGGTTTCCACAACATTTGATACAATGGCATTGATAAAATATTGTTATAAAAATGTTAAAAGAGAAATTCAAAGGTCAGGTTGCGGCTTAAATTAGGGGATTTACGGTAATACTTTCAATTTATGACCCGATGTAGATAAACGTGCTTGTGCTAAGCGCATTTTATTTACTATCAAATGCAAACGCTTATCAATTTCTCTAAAGAAACTATTTGATTATGCATCATTAATTTTTATTATAACAATGTTTGCAGGTTAACGTGGAATATTTAGGTTACCCCAAGTTGTTGTTCATTTTATTCTAGCATGTTTAATCTAACACCGCTTCACGGGTATTTGTTGATGTCTTTTGAATGGAGCAATAAATAATGTGTTTCTCACTATGTTTCTGGCTTTAACTCCTTTGTCCTTGTGGCGTAAAACTAGCTGGAAAGCTTAACCTTGTGCAGCCTGGTAAAAAAAACCTAAAGGGTTGGCCGGACGTTAAAATAACCCAACAAACAAATTAACTCCTTCATTTTTCTTTTTGACAAAGTCATTGTTAGTTATTCCCAGTGGATGATTAATTTTATAATACAATTTCGGTATCTTAAATTAAAACTACCAGACGAATTCCGAGTAGATCTACTAAAAGTCTGAGATGGTCCCATTTAGTAAAAAAAAAAAAAAAGGAAAAAAAAGCGGATTCGGGAATTCTATAGACTGATGTGCTAAGGAAGGTTTACTTTTTCATCCTTTTACAGCCATTTATCAAGCATGTAAAACACATCATAGGAATTCCAAATTAATTTATTTGATTACTGAGTATGTAGAATACATGGTGTTTTTTTTAAGTGGTCATAGAACATTGATATTATAGGCCAGCTTTTCATGATTGGGGCCGTCCATAAATGACGTCATGCGCCGGGGAGGGGGGGGGGGGGGGTCCAGTCCCCTATACATTCCTATAGTAAAAGCATGACGAAGGGGGGGAGGGGGGGGGTCAAAAATGGTCAAAAATAGCATGACGTCATTTATGGACGGCCCCATTTAAAGCAACCCAAAACCAATGTGGTCTGATGCGCCTCCATCACTATGTCCGTGAGCGTTCCTGATGGGTAGCCATGCAGTTCCTCCTAAAACAGTTATCTTAATTCTGTTTGTTGTTGTTCATGAGATCCTTAGTCACAAGGATACGAAAATTTACTGTAATGTTATCATGATATGATGAGTAGACTAGACACGTTACAATAAAAGATGCATTCTTTTAGAAATAAATGATTTTTTCAGTGATTGCTTTGGGAACATTGTTTATATATGTTCGCCTTTTTTTTGTAGCTCAGACACCGAAGGATTTCCTTTCTTTTCTATTATAAGGCCTTGATCCACCACTGTTTGCTACAGTGAAGAATGAGCTGAAGTGCGCGGGAAGAATGAATACTCCCACCCGACGCGTCACCTTCTGGTAAATGAGTAAACCAAAATTTCAGGCATCGCTTCGCTAAATATTTTACATATATATAGCTTAGTAGAGAAATCTCAGTCTCTAACTGGATTTAAAAGAGATCTCCTCTAAAATATAAAAGCAAACAATGTTTTTATAAGATGTAATATGAAGTTCTAAGATTTGAACTCCATTTGATTATCTTGGCTATTTCAGGAGAAACTTGCTATCGTGACCCATGAAGGTTGTTTACCATAGAGATGGACGACTGGGAGTAGAAACTTGTGAATGAAACGTCTTTTATTTTGTTTAAAATCAAGAGTTTGCTTTCATGGGCGGTTAAAAAATATATATTGAAATAACCGTAAGTATACTTCTCAAGTTATAACTAGACCAGATAGTATTCAAATGAATTGTTCTGCGAGTGTTCACTTCTCCCGGGCACTTTTCACCGTCCTCCCGCCGCCGTTTTCCCCTACCGAGTCAAGTGACAAGCCAAGGAGAAGAGGCAGGCGATCGGCCTATCTGGGTGTGGCTCAGAAAGGGGGGATCAATGCGTCCCTTTAGTTAGGGAAATAACCTTGACAAGTGCCCTGACACCTAGGTTCCCCTCCCACAAACTGAGGAATGAGGACGACTTAGATCTAGATCTAGTCTAGTTTTAAAAGGTTTCATTTGGCCGAAGGCGAAGGGCAGACAAAATTTAGTAATCAATAAAAGAGGGGAGTTGGAGTTGGATAACGGGCAGCACAGTTGAAAATATGTGGCATTTTTCTTCGTCATGCCATATTTTAGTAGAATCTCAATAAATCTTTGAAATATTTAGATAAAAAAAATCATGATAGGGTAGGTTGAACTGTCCGAACACAACAGTAAAATGTCGCTATTTCATCCATTTTAAAGCCAGGTGAAACGCAAAGGAAAAGAATAAAATCCCAAATATAGTAAAAACCAGATAGTTATATATGTTAAACATTACTTGACTCAAATCAACATATATATATATAGAAAATAAAATAGTATAAATAAGCTTTTGTTAGGAGTGTGAATACACTCTCACAGCTTATCTCACTGGGCTGGAAAATGGAAAATTGGGCTGGGGGATGTTTGGCTTTATCCCTCACGATGGGACAAAAACTCACTGAAAGTAATAATATCAAATCGTTTGCAAGACATATATATCCAGAAATACACAGAATATACTAGGAACCCAGGAAATGAAGAAAGATGTAAAGTTATTAATAATTGTCACGAAGAGCATTATAAACAGAGGGACTATCTAGATAGGGTTGTGTCACCAGAAATAAGAAGTATCCTGACAAAGCTTAGAATAGATATGAATTGCACAGCTGATAGTCATTTTAGAAGCTTTAGAAGTAAAAAGACTACTAGCCAATCGTGTAACTGTGGTAATCCGAAGCAAGATGTGTATCATATTCTCCTTGTCTGTAAAAACGCTAAGTTAACATCAATTAAAGAAAAATTTGAGAACAACTACCAAATCTACTGTCAAAAATATAAAGACAAAAGCCTACCACAGAAAACATCAGAGATCTTGAATGTCACACCCCACTGTCATAAGAAGGACTAAGAAAGGTCAATCTTACTTGTCTGTACATTTATCAAAAATATATACGCAGCCACTAGGGCCTTAGAGACGTAGTTATTAAAGTCTATTCATATACTCGGTGTTGACATAAATGTACCTGTACATTAGTCAAATAAACCATTTCGTCGTCGTTTCGTCGTCGTCGATCTAGGCTCTCAATCACAGGGGG
This sequence comes from Lepidonotus clava, assembly GCA_936440205.1. Lineage (NCBI taxonomy): Eukaryota > Metazoa > Annelida > Polychaeta > Phyllodocida > Polynoidae > Lepidonotus > Lepidonotus clava. Next base: position 28,557,428 of record OW387134.1, read on the forward strand.
TCTGTGTGTGCAGTCAACCATAGCAAGACCCTTATCAGCCTGTCCTACTGAACCAACAGAGCCTAGATGACGTCACATGCACTCAGTAGAAGACACTGTACAATATAGTTTTTGAATATCAATTTCGCTCACACCTATGGTATATTTGCAGTTATATCTGTAGGCCTAGATATGTCTTAAGAAACACATACTCAACATAATGTAGAAATTAAAATTGCCTTTGCTTTTCTCCTCTAAGTCTTAACGTTATGGCCATGGCATGAGCAGTCAATGTTCATATGAGTCATTGTGACCACGATTGTTTTTCGTTCTCAGCTTGGCAAATATCCATAGCAGCTTCAAGATGCCCATCACGAAAGTACCAATCGTCCACAAATTTGGCATCATATCCCACAGTCAAAGATTGGAGCTTCAAGAGCGCTTGTTGAAACAGTCATACATCAGTGCTTTAGAATCGAAGAAACCCCTGATATCTTCAAGGTGATCACATTCATATTATACATCTGATCTTCTATTGATTAATCATAGCTGGGCAAATGCTATGTACATATTACATTCATTCCTCTTCTGCATATATAAAATATAGACAAACGTTTTCTCATAAAATATCTGTTTTCATGCAAACTTAACGCTAGGTCACTTGTGGGATTGCCATTTATAATTTTCCAAGACCAATCGTCTATCATAAATTTTACAATCATAAGGATATACATTTCACCTGTGAATTAATAGTAATTATCATAAAGATTTGCTTGCAAGTCGAAATTCCTTATATGTAAATAGATATGTGTATAGAAGAATATATTTTCCTTCCAGAAATCCCTTGGAAGTAACGGAGGAGTTTGTTCAAGAATTCAACAATGCTCCGAATTTGGAAGAACAAGAAAAGCGGGAGGGCCTTGCCCGGAAAATGATCGAAAGAATTAAGGTTTGTTCATAAACCATGATAACATATGATAATTATGATGTATTTGCATACCTAAAAGTGGGAGCTTTGATTAAAATCACTTTTGGCTTCTTAGATCTTCAAACCCCTTACTATCCTCTTTGTTTTCAGTGTAGCTGAGTGATTAGTGCTAAAAATAAATGAAGTAAATTTGCGGCAAATCTTGATCAGAAGTAACAATTTGTTAAAAAATATGGCCAGAAATATTTCCTCGGACTGGGAAATTTAACACATATGAAACTTTGAGTAAGAAAAACAAAACACAAAAATCGACCCTAACATTTTGTAAAGAGAGCAGTCACTAAAGGTGTCAATTTTGTCCATGCTAACTATTAGAAATAAAGCAATAGTGTTTTTTACGGGATCATGTTTTCTAATTTGGCTCTATATTTCAATTTAAGAACTTTAAAAATAACACTTAAATGTCATATACATGTCTATGATATAATTGAATGATAGCCGATAAAAATTATTAAGATCGTATGCTTCATGTTATTTAAAAAAAAAAAAATCTAAACAATATGGTATCTGTTTGGTCGGACAGCGTCGGGCAGGTGTGAAGTCGGGAGGGACAGGCACGTTTGTCGATTTGCCAGTAGCATGGACAGAACTAGCTCAATTGGCGCAATGCAAAGGCCCTATTCAAGAAGGTAAGTTTACAAATTACAGTTCTTGCTCAAATTTTGCAAGATAAGGGAAATGCTCGGAACATGAAAAAGAATATAATGTGCATTTCCAAGTCTTCCTTTCCTCACTAGTCTTCTACCATCACTAAACATTAAAATATAACCCTGATTTGTATTTCAGAGTGCCTTGACGTATTGATAACATCCCTGGATCAAGCCCCACTGGAGAAAGGCCATACCCCTGCTCTGTTTTACCTGGCGGAGACGACGTTGTACTGGCTGAGGACGGAGGCCATTCACCAACCCTACCTACGGACGGGTGAACTGAAGCTTCTCCGAATGGGTCAGCTCGTCTTTACCCGGCTCTTCTACCACCACATGGCTGGACAGCTGCAGGGGCAACATGAATTTAAAAACCGACTATTCACTTACTTAGACGGTATGACTACGTAATATATTAACTAGGATTAGGAATACCTCACTTAGTTTGTTGTACGCCCTTTTGCATGTAGGCCAGCCCAGCATGTACGCTTCGCCCGATTTACGTGAAGGTTTAGGTTCCACTATATTCCTCTGAAAATGGGACTTGGCCAATGACGAGGTAGAAAGCCAATAGACACATTGAGTGTTAAAAGGTATTTGTGAACCTATGCCACTGAGAGATAATGGTGATTTAGTAAAACTGTCAAATGTCCAAATTTGTAATAATTTCAGAGAATCCTGGATTGGGAGCAAGGACCTTTGACGGAGTCCTTAATTTTCGAAGATTCTTTGGTAGTTTTGTGATCTACCTGTTACAATAATGACTTGTTTAGAATCCAATAGGTATATTGTGCACCAACGATTTCATCATTTCAATATTCGCCGCATTTTGTATTTCAGGCTTCTCTGAGTGTCAAGAGGCTTACGCCCCATACCCCAACGCTCTTCTGTCCTTGCGCTACATCAATGAAGTGGGAAAGATGATTATTGGCGACTTCAACACGGAAGCTGGCGATATAAAGGAGGGCGACAACATTCTTCAACAGGAACAAACCTCGGAACGAGGCACTCACAAGGCCTCTACAGAAAAGGCGTTCTCTGAGGACTGCGATGTAAGTTTATAAAACAAAATTAATTGTCATTATCCGAACACATAAAAAAAAAAAGATGGAAAAGTTGTTCTAAGTCTCACTCGTTTATAATCCTAAGTAACGTACACTGGTGTCTATAGCCTATCCAATCGTAAAGTACTGATTAAATATCAAACATTTTTAATGAACTGGTTACAATTTGATAACAGCTAGTATATTATACTGTATTGAATATGGACTGAATAGTCATAATGATGTCGGTGAGTACCTTTGATATTTGTATCATTTTACTTTTTTTCTTTATAGTCATTTATTTCACTATTTTTGTACAGTTATATAATTAAAAATCAAGCTGAAGAAATTAAAACGTTGAAATAAAATAAAATATGCATATAAAGAATAGGCACACACCTCTTAACTTTATACATTTTCTTACACTATGAGCATGTTTATTAATCCGCATGTGCATAGTTCTATAACACTAATTATGCATGAAACTGCTACCAAGGTGAAACATGCCATCACATTCTTAAAAGTAAAGCGAATTTTAATGTTTCTGACTCAAAGCGGCATTGTTTCTGAGAGTAATATGTTACTGTGGCTGATAGAACACTGCACGCTCAGCTCAGGGCCCTACTGAGGAGAGGCCGTGTTCTCGTCAGTCGGTGGTCAAACGGGTAAGGTGTGGTGACCTAACCTTCTTAATGCACACTGTCTTCACGGTGTAATGTCCACCACTTGCACGGTTTTATTGTCCCAAACCACACTTAACCACATGTAAATGTTTATAAAATCTGCTCAGCGAGTGTCGGTGAACGAACACTGCTTTGATACGCTCTCTAACCAGAAAACTAACACGAAATACGATCAAGGATGTGCTAAAGTATGATTCGCCCTGTCTAATTGATAAATAACTCTTGGTAACCGATTTAAAATATCTTAATGTGTTGAATAGAAATTTATAACATCATAGACGTATGTGTGATGAAACCAGACTAAAAATAGATAAAAGCACGATGTTAACCTCTTTAATTCTCCGCACAAAAATGCTCTACAGCTGTAATTCTAACCTCAAAGATAACCCCTTAACAAAAGTCCTTTTGTAAAAAAAAAAAAAAAAAAAAAAAAAAAAAAAAAGTTCCTGATTCATGTACCATGTAGTCCACAAATCAAGCAATACTTGTACAACTGTTCATGATTATTTTAATAAAAACATATAATTAAAACATTTTGACCAAAAAACACTGAATAACAGATAAAATCAGCGTCGTCATAATATCATGGATAATCTTGTAGCTGTTTTCAGTAACATAGATACAACTTGCTTTCAGTTGTTCCGCGACGTCTCCGCGGCCTTTGAGGAGACGCAGTCGTCTCAGAGTGGGGCCATCAGCAGCAGCGTGCACGACCTGAGTCCCACCCTGTGGCACGCGCTCGACGTGTGGCGCTGTGTCACCAAGCAGCCGTCCGGCCTGACATCAGCAGTTAGGTCCCTCGGCAGCTGTGGCATGGGCCTAGCCTCGGAGAGTTGGTAAGTTGGGCTAATATAACTTAATATGAATTAATTGCGACGCAGTTTTAATTTGCGACACTCACTTCACTCGTGTTATGCAGGTTGCACTGTTCACTTTTTCTAATCTGGGACATGAAGTTAAAATAACCAGACTTGTGTTTCTACCTACTCAGGGTTGACGGAATCGGCGCCATGCTGATCCTGGCGGATGCAGCCAAGAAACACATGCAGCCACTGAAAGTGATGCAGAACCTAGCGCGAGGGGTACGACCAGCACCAAAAGCCTCGTCCTCCACGCAGAACGTCCGCCGCAACGCAGATGGTAGGAAATCCGATATGTGCAGAATAATGTTTAAAATACATTAAAACCATAATCATCTGCGGTCCAGTGGTAATTACGCACACCTGAAGCCAGGGTGGTTCCTTGTCTTTTTTAAAGGATTTTTTTCTCACTTATTTTAGACAGGATGCCTACCAAGATTACTTAAAAAAACGTTTCAACATCATTCAGATAATCAGTCCCCACCTTTTTTTCCTTTTTTTCCTATCATTTTAGCGATACTTCCCCCCCCCCCCCCCCCAGAATTTACACAATTTCATTATTTCATGGTATGATTCAATACGATGACGTCATATTTTCAGCCAGTGAGCCTTGTACAAGCTCTGGCACCGCAGGCACTCACCTGTCCACCGACCCAACTGACCCAAGCAAGCAGCTCGCCCTCAGTGACATATACGAAAAGACGGAAGACAATTACACGAGCAACTCAGAACAGGGCAACTCCCGCGCAGAGACGTCCGCCAAGTCGGGCGGCACGGCTGGGATAAGCCTGTCCCCAGAGACGCAGCTACCAGTGAGCGGCCGGACGACGGGTCGGGACAGGGAGCAGAACGACTCGGTGTTTGACCCTGTACCTGACACGGCCTGGGCTGCCGAGGCCGGCACTGACTTACCCACAGGGCGGGCCTCCGAGGCCAGCAGTGTGCCTACGTATAGTAATCAAGTGGTGCGTATTCACCCATTTATTAACATATTTTTCATTTTAGACCTAGGGATATTTCATTGGAATAACGTTAACCATAAACTGGACTTATCCTTTTGTCTTCATTAAACTGTATTACATAAAGAAAAAGAGGAATGAAGCTGTTGGAATTTCTTAATTTGCATATTACAATCACAACAATACTTTTTCATATATCAATGAACCTTTATTTACCCTTCCAGTTCCCTGACCTTCCCGGCATACACGGCTGGCACTGGGAGGTGGTGATCACCTATACGGACGCGCTGGCCGACATCTGCTTACATGGCGCCACCTCCACCATACAGAAAACGGCACTGGTTGGTACTAATACCGATCTGAATGACATCCACAAGCAGGCGTCCACTCCCCGCTGCCCACTGCCCAGTGCCGCCCTGCTTGACCTCGCCTTCTTCCATGCAGCACAAGAATCACACGATCAGGGTGAGTGTTTTTTCTTCCTCAGAATAGTTACCTTATGACTTGCTGAATTATGTACACATCTTCACAAAGGTTTAGATCTTGCAGATCAAGTAAGGTGATACTTTATTTACCTAACACAATGTTCGAAGTGTCCACGATTGATAAACATAACAGGATTCTTCAAAATTTTAGACGCTAGAGTAACCCAAGGTGGTTGGAGGAGTACCACAATCCCAAAAGAAGAGAAGAGACCTACATATTTCGCCATGTTACAGCCTTCTTCAAAACTTAGAAATCTAATCGAGACGTGACTAGTTACCTTCTCTGATGCAACACACTATAGCCTTGACTTTTCCATAAAACCAAAGAAATAATATTGACGTTGACTTATACCTGTCCTTCAGGCCCAAACGACTGGAGTTGGCGGGTGAGGTACAGCGCCATCCAGGGGTTGGTGAAGCTGTGCCGCTGCAGCGCCAGTGACCCCAACAAAGACGGGCTGCGGACAGTGGCCTGGAACACGCTGATAAAGGCCCACTCCATGGAGAAGGACATGAGGGTACTGGAGGCCCTTAAGGTCGGCCAGGTGAGACACTTATAAAGAGTTTATTTGAGTTACAATAACCAAAAGTACCGTTTGCCATGATTTATAAAATGGTCTATCATTTTTGAAAATAACGTCACAAACAGTCGTGATGCAGCACTTATTCCACTTAAGCCCCATACCCACTAGGACATTTTACCGGCGACTGGCGATGGGCAACAGCAGAATCACTGGTTAAATCATCACCAAATCAGATCACCTGTTAGATGTAACATTGAAATGTTACATGCTAGCAGGTGATCTGATTTGGTGATGATTTAACAAGTGATTCTGCTGTTGCCCGTCGCCAGTCGCCGGTAAAATGTCCTAGTGGGTATGGGGCTTAAGGCACCCATTCCACCCCAGGAAAAAAACGTATCAATTACAGTCCGACATACATGTAGTATGCGCCGGGAATACTTTCTGAGTTTCACGTCATCAAACGCTTTCAATAGACACAAATTACTTGTGTTCTTTTTCAGGTTGATGCTAACATTGAAAACCTGATCCAGCAGCAGCTGTCCGTCTCCCCCAGTAATATAGGGGAGAAGATGGCAGCTGGTCTGTCTGGTCTCTACCTCCCCCCGCTCCCCCCGGCCGTAGACCCAGTGTCCCCCCGCCGGCCGTGGCAGCGGGGTACCCGGCCCGTCGTCGGCGTCTCCCAGCCTGTTAATCGCAAACCCCTGCGAAATACCCTGGGCCAGGAGATAGCGCTGGCCACTGCGCTGTACGAACCTTCCATCAACTTTGAGAAGAGGACTGGCTTTGACCTGCGCCGCATCGTGGAGGACCAGGTATGTAGGACTATGCTTAGTAGTCATCTTTTTGGTTTATGATTAACGTTATCTAGGTTGGCAACAAATCTGTGAGCTGATAGCAACATGATTTTATAGCTCAGAGGCAAATGTAATCACATAATGATATGCGTGCTAGCTAACTACATCTAAATTCTTCAGAGTATTGGATAATTGAAACTTTTCGGAAAACTGGAAATGTAACATTCAAATGATGATACACTGACAATGATCTCATTTTTTAGTGGCGGAAGGACCTACAGCAGCAACTAGAGGAGGAGGAAGTGGACCGTCAGAAAGAACTGGCAAAGAGACAGAAGGAGGAGGAGCAGGAGCAGCGGCAGGTGGAGGAAATGCGAGCGGCCAAACTCGGACAGAAGAAGCAGGGCAAAGCCTACCAATACCGGACTCCCAGTGGTACTTTTCTCTCGCCTGTACAGCTGAAAAAATCACCCGTAGGCTGAATATCCTAAATTTATGTGTAGCCTAAAGTTATATACTAATTTAAGTTTTGTAATTATTAAGTGTTTAGATGTTTAGTTACGTGCATACTTATTTCTATTTATTCAGTTAATTCCTTCGAGAAAAGAACACTTAACATGTCGTATGCCTTAGTGGCTAGAGTCCAATAAAGATATTAGGACCATTGTATATATAAGCTTTATGATAAAATACAAGAAACCTGTGATAAATGTGTAGAGACTCAAAATGAGACTGTGAAACGTTTATTCAAAGAACGCGTCATGAAAAAAAATTCACTTTTAGTGCGTGTCCTGAATATTTGTAAATATAATGAAGCGTGGAATGCATATGTCAATAAATACAACAATTGGTAATCGTATTTTATGCTTTCTTCAACAAAGTATAAACCCAATGAATCACAAGAATTATGAAGAATATGTCAACATTATTCACAAATTGGTGGAATGACGGGTAGACCCTGTCGTGTTTGGTTTTACCTAAGATTGCTCATCTAACTCATCTCCAAACAGGGGTTTTCCTTAACTATTTTGTCCACTAGTCCACCGGGCTAGTGGTGATGTCTTTCCACTAGCCCGGTTCCACAATCCACTTGTCCTTATAATAAGTTAACATTGTAATTCCAAAGCTTTTCACTAGACCCCCGGGCTAGTTGCTCACAAATTTCACTAGCCCGAGCTCATTTCTACTAGTACCCGGTACTAGTAACTCTATGCTAAGGTAAAACCCTGCTAAAATTGATGTATCACTCAAATATCTCAATCCAGGCTTTTGCCTGTTAAGTTAACAGACTGTACTGTCTTTTCCATATGGTCTATTCACATTTCGAAGTTTTCTCAAACAACAATTAAACGATAACAGAGTGGGGAAAAACAATGAACCAATGATATCAGTCAGTAGGTGATTTGCGATTAACTTTACTGCCTGTTACATATACAAACTAGATGTAGATATCTACATTTCTTTAGGGCGAGAATATCAGGAGTTAGCTCTCAGGTAGAGCACTGGATCCAAAAGTATAGGGTTTGATTCCCAGTCAAGTTTTTACCGGAGTCATAGAATTATACCAGGCAGGTTTCATGTATCCTATTTTTAAAGTGAATGACAACTTACCGAAGGCTGCGGATGTATAGGATTCTGTCCCCGAACAAAAAAAGATCCCAGATTCCTTTTCAGAATAGTAATAGGGTTAGCCTCCTGAGTACTGGTTTCTTGTCTCGGCATCATACAGTTGTGTACCACGCTAGGACAATCTGGAAGGGCAGGTGAATAAGCTGGACATTACGTGCCTGTTTAATTATCTCAGTGGAAAAAGGAAAGAATAAAAGTGACCATAGATATAAAATGACAAATAACAAATTGCACAATTCCCAAACAAGTGAGTTACGCATTAGATAGTTTGCATAAACATTATTGAAAGAAGTACCAATGTCAACACATGTGCAAAAATGTTTTGTGACAATTTTGCTTTTCAAAATATAAGACTAGAAAACATTGATATAAAATGTATAGGCTGACTTCCGGTGCGTGGCAGGTTTTCCATACTAACATTTCTCTATTCATAAACCAAACAATCATTTTACGATTGACCAGAAATATCTTTCTGATGCACACCGAACGACATTTCCGTTGTGTACAGCAGTTTTCCTATCACAGTTCATTAGACTTATAAATACGAGTAACATCCTAAACCACATATCACATGTCTCTTCTGATTCAGTTAGCTCAAAGATGGCCACTCCAAAAGGTATAGAACAATTCTCGGAGGGAGAGGCAGTTTTTGAAGGTCCGAGCAGCGCACATATTGGAGTATGGCCTTCCGACACAGGTGTTGAAGGGACAAGTCGGGCACGAGCTGCCACATCCGGATGTAGCCGTCCGTCGACGACATGGCCATGTGCTCGCCGCTCTTGGAGAAGGACAGGCGGATGATGGTTGGGTACACGCCATTCACTCTGACCATGGAGGCCTCCGGGCCCTGGTCAGTAGCCTTCAGGGTGTAGAGCTCCTCACAGGTGTCAGGGTCCAGGATCAGGACCCGGGCCTCAGCGGTGGCCACGGCCAGGATGGGGCCGCGCGGGGAGTACTGCAGACAGTCCACCTGCTCTTCGCCCAGGTCCACGCGGGCCTCCACGGTGCGGGAGACTATGTCACAGACGTAGACGACATTGTCAGTGCCCGCGAAGGTCAGTATCCGGTGCAGGTAGCGCGGGTCAAAGTCAAAAGCCCGAGGGGTGCAGAGTCTTGTCTGGTTCACGTCAAACATCCCCTTACCGTTCTGCCCTATGACCACCATGTGCTTGTCGTGTCGACCGCGGTAGACGACAAAGAGCAGTCCCATGGAGGAGCTCACCCCCACCGCCGTGCTGTCAGGGGAAAACCGACACTCCGCTTCCTCCGTATACTGACGGCTACCCCGGAACCCGGGGCATATGAGGTGACACTCGTAACGCTCAGTCATAAAGAGATACGTCGAGTCTATGACCAGTATACTCAGCTCAAAGTCCACCGACAAGCGAGCCAGGGCGGCGATGAAGACGCCGTTAGGGGCGACGGCCGTGAAACGAAAGTTGCTGTTGCGCATGTCCTTGTTCTTGACCAGGGAGTGGAGAGTGGTGAGGTCCATGAGGTTGACGGAGCCGGTGCCGATGTAGCAGACCTTGGAGCCATCCGGGTGGGGGGTCACCTTGGGCATGGCTGTACTGCTCGTCCCTTTAATAACGCTGCATGCTGCAAAAAAACAAAAAATCAATATTTGCAGGCGCACCATTGATTTTGTTCCTTCTGCTGACTGAAAATCCGGAAAAAAATCACCTAATTGAGTAATAACAATTACATGGTTGTACATTATGCATGAGCGTGTACATGGGCCAAAATGTTACAGCTGAATCATGAACACTGAATATGTTTCTCATTCTGAAAGTGCTACGAGTTTAACATATTCCAATTGGACTTACAAAGTCTGTCTGTGAATTTCAATGTGTAGACAACTCCCTTAATGAAGGGAGACACTGGAATAGGCGTCCTCCCCGGCCTGCCGCGGTAGGCGCCCACACTGCAGCAAAGCTCATTGTCACTGAACGGTAGGAACTGACAGTCCGTCCACCAGAACAACTCGTCCGAGTCGGCAGGCTGTTTGATGGCTGCAACAGGGTCAAGTTATGATGAGCATCGTTAACACAGAACCAACACATTAATTCCGGATAAAATTGTAAATCTGGTTACGAGATAAATATTGGGTATACAAAAATATTTTTTTAGACATTCACTAACTGTTTTTTTTTTATATAGATAATCCATATACATATATACATTAAGAAGGGCACATAACTGTAAATATATAAGTTGACTACATCTTATTTGGCTGTTAACAATTTACCAAAAGGACAACAAGCTAACGTTTTTGCTAAGTAACACCTACTGAGTGGGAGGGCACGAAGAAAAGTGACCAGCTGGCCGGGCGCCCGGCAGCGTGAGGCAGGGAAGGGCACGAGCTTTCTCCGAGGCCTGTACAGCTTGCCCTCGTACTTGTCCGGGTCGAAGGCTACAGCAATGGTCATACCCATCTTTAGGTCTTTCTCAGCTCCAGCTCAGCAGCGCCGTCGCCGTCAAACCCGAATCTGTCGAATTCTTTTACAGCACTGGAAAAATAAAAATGTTTCTCTGACTAGTGTCATATCGTCGTTGAGCTCCATTTCATAGGCTATGACTATCTGACATCGGCAAGATATCAGTATATATGGAGTTATATAAAAGTTATAGGACTATTCAGTTTCAAAATATCTGATAGTCTGATATGTCAAGTACAAAAAGTCGTCAAAAGTAAGAAGCACACAAATATCTGACACAAAGTTCAAGCGTTAGTTTCAGGTGTACAGCTGAATGTACATTGATCGATGCCCAATCGATCAACGGCAATTGATTATAAAATGAAGACACTGCAGTCTGCATTTATTTCAATGAACTCTAGATCTGTATATGCTTCTTTACTTTATACAATACATTTTAGATTAAACTTTATTGACATAAATTAAATGGTCAACGTCATCATCATGCATTAGATCTAACTCATAAAGCCTAGAAATAAGTAAATCCGGGAAGGGTGGGCCGAGATCACCAGTTGACCGAGTTTACTAAGGGCCGAATTCACCACCGGACCGAGTTTACTAAGGGCCGGGTTCACCAATGGACCGAGTTTACTAAGGGCTGAGTTCACCACCGGACCGAGTTCACCAGTATTCGGCTAGAGCTACCCATGAGCCATGTCATGGCTATCCTGGTTGCCAGGGCCGAACGTTAATGCATAGAGGCCCCGGTGACCTTGACTATCGTTGCATCATTCAGTGTCTGCGCACCCACAGCACACCATTTTCGGGGACAATCTGTTCTGGCTCACTCATTCCACTCTACAATCCCGAACGGGTATCTATACCGCAGTAGGGAGTTTATGTCTGCGCATGCCTAGTCCTTTGGCGCCAATAGTTTTCGGGGGTCAAGCCAACCTCCCAGCCAATGAGGAGTATCTAATTGTACCACGTGACACAATATGGCTGCGCCCAGTGCCAAACTCCCTACTGCGGTATATCTGATGGGTCATGGGTCAAGTTGGGCGAACTGCGCATGCGCATTGGGTCAGAAGGTATAATAGCCTCAACAGGTACCCCCTCTGCAAACTGTGGAGTAGGGAAGGGTTAGCCTTTTAGGTATGAATCCTAGTGATATAAAAGATGTGTGAGGGATATATATTTAGTTTGCTATCCATTACAACTTTGACTGGCATGATTGACGAGACATGCTTTTAGACTAGAACCCACCCCAATGCACATACGCACTTCGCCCTGACCCAGTACCCATCGGAGATAGGTTACCTGTTCTAGCCTGGTCGCCAGCCCAAACACGCAGAGCGTTAGTTTTGGGCCCGGTACGAAGGTCTTGATTCGGCGCAGATAGCGCGTGGCGCTATCTACCAGAGCGGTCATCGTCGCTGAGAAACGACTACGAGTGAGCCGGAACATGATAATGTTCCACGCGGTGTTATCTACCAGAGCGCCCCGCGTCGCTCTGAATCAAGTGAGCCGGTACAGAATATCCAAATTAGTGTACTATTGCATCCGCACACACCATTGCAACGCAAAAAGGGTGTGCTCTGGAGCCCGCAGACACCGGTACAATGATTAGACCATACCAGGGCCACTGAGTGATAGCGGTTGGGCCCGGCAACCAGGGTAACCCGTTCGGGATGCGACACCACAGCAAGGGAGGGTGCTCTGGCAGATAATGCCGCTGTTTGTGGAGCACCGTACCGGCCTCAATATTTACGGTGCGAGTGGGGCCGATGACCAGCCTAGGCTATGCCATGGGCCCCATGGGTCTAGACCCTAGACTAGACCACTAAATTCGACACGGCGACAGGGCCATTTTTGACCTAGGCTAGTGACATCCTACAGGACATATTCTTAAATTCGACATGGCGACATAGCCATTTCTCGACACCCGGCATTTGCCCAGCAGAGGTGCCGATTCTCGTCCGCGAGAATTGGTTAGAAACATGGGTTCTGGTTGCTATTTTCTATCATTTAAGTCATTTTCAAAGTGACACATAAGTTGTATTATGCTGAATAATGATTTTCGACTTGTAATGTAATAAAATAGATGTGAGCTATTTTCCATTTCAGCCTTTTAAATGATCAAGACTTGACTATTACTTGTTGAAACAGGCGATTCATTTACATTAGATTATAGAAGTTGAAGCCAGACCCCTAAAATCTGTCAAAATGCAATAAATTTACAAATAATGTTGTAACAAATATTTTGGGGGGCATATCAACAGCCATAATGTATTGTAATTTTTCAGATTGTTTTATGTCATAGATTAATAAATAGAAGAGTTTAAAGTAAACAGGAACCCCTTCTGCGCTAGGCATTATGGGCTACCTCCGCTAGGCTAATGGGGACGTGTGTAGTACGAAACTCAAAGGGTCCTCTCTCCTCAGATGGCAACCGTGTAGTGGGGAGCTCCCCACTCTTCAACACTGCACTCTGCCTAGTGGTGCACCTGATTGGTCGGTCGTGGTCATGTGTCATGAATATTCATGTCAGTTCTCATCCACTTGTGGGGTTGGTAAGGGGTATTCGGATCCGTGTTGGTGGGGTTGAAGAGGGGGAATGTAGCCTTGTAGGTGGCAGGGGCCATGCTAAGCATTCTGTTTGCGTGGTAGCGGCGGCAAGGGCCACTCTGCTACTTCGACGTCATAAATGGGAAACTTGGGTTAGTTCTTGAAACTCTCAAAACTCGGCGACCCTTATCCCAACATGGTGAGACTGACATATGACAACAGGAATCCGGGTAAATGTCCGTCCTACATGGTCCGGACAATTTCTGAAGATATCATATATATGTTAAAGCTAGCCTCATAGTGTCCTACGCGGTCCACTACAGGAGAGTCTCAGAGGGAGGCGACTAGCTGATAATGATATCTTATCCTAAAATAGACCAGCAGAAGTAAATCTGCAACCCCAAAGACGTCTTACACAGTCCAGGCTAGAATTAGAGGTGGGGTCTTCAGGTGGTGTGCACGGTTTCAGTAAACACCTCATCAGGCCGTATGTAAGGTTGGGTTACTCTGCTAGGCTAATGGGGACCAACCCATCAAAATTCAAAAGCCACAGCCCCAGCCTGGGCTGGGGTAGACAAAGTATTCGTCCCTGGATATTGCCATTCCTACACGGCGGGGGTGGGGGAGCAAGGGGAGGGGATGCTTCGCAGGCTAGGGCTGGGGCAGCGGGCCTGGGGCCCGGGTGACGACGGATCGACAAATGCAATCAAACTGTAACACAAATGTTATTCTCTGGCACTGGACTACTTCAAACTGACTTGAAAAAACGCAATCAAACACAGATATATTACCTTTTTACAGATTACGCAGAGAAGATCGGTCAGCGAAATGCTCTCTTCAGGTTTCATGTTTTCATCTTGTTTTGATCAAACCTACCAACGGCAAGTTGTGTCGTAAAATGACAGAAACAATAAGCCCATTAATTTGTAATTTTTTTCTCATTTATTTCAAAAAGTATGTAAAGCAGTTTACTTTGAGGTCTTAGATGTCCATCATTTAGTTAATAAATTATCCATTATCAATTACGACATAAGCATATATATGAACAGTAAACGCCATCTAGAGTGGAAGCATAGAACTGAAATATTCCCGCCACGGCGTCGGCTGGTCTGAGGCCCAGCAAGAGCTCTGTCTTGCCCTTTCAGCGGGGTGATAAGAGATAATAAGCTACTGTACATAGGGAACACCTTTTCTAGTATGGGTAAAACTACTTACCTAATGATTTACATGAACAGGAGGTAGGCCTACTACAATAGAAAAAGCTTTTTTTTTCTCTTTTTTATTTTTTAAATTTTGAAGATAAATCAGATACAGCACTACGTGCTTCATATACCATAGGATTCAGAATGCCAGACTGGTTTTACAAAATAAAACATAGACTGTAAACATTCTAGTAAATTAAAATCTAAAAAATTATAAAAAAATACTTTTGCAGTGAGCGGTACAATCTGATGTACAGCTCTAGGCCTATACAAAGAATGTAATATAGGCTATTACATGTATAGGCCCTATAGGCTACCTGTATTAGGGCCTATATGCGAAAATACATATAGGCCTACTAATTAATACAATACATTAAGTTTTGAATTGTCCCTTTGTCAATCACTAGTCAAAAACTTGTCACCATTCTGGTCAAATAATAAGGGGTACTACAGTTAGTTTTTCTGATTTACTGAATTAAAGCTAACGAATGGACAGTCAATTGCTCTTCTTCATTTTAAGCGATTTCTAAATAGAAATTTACAGCAAAACATGTACAGTAAAATAATACCAAGAGAAATCACACATAATTTTTCATAAAGGAAATTGCTGTTCTTCATCCTTTTTAGCGATATTTAAATAGAAATTTACAGCAGAAAAGCAAAGTAATACCAAGGGTTATTTTTCATAGAGCAATGTTTGTAATAATTAACTTTATTTTAAAAACGTTTTAGTAAAAGCCTTTTTTGTTGGGACAGAAGGCTTGATTGGAGTTCTGACTGATTGCAAGTTTTTGACCAAAGGGTATGTACGGCCAAATAATGGTGCAAAAGGACCTGAATGACACCAGCCAGGTGTATACAGGTGGGCCACCTTGACCAGCAGCCACTATGACCTGTAATCTGCAGTGCTGTCAGGCGTTTTACCGGTGAACACCACTGGTACAGGTCTGTAGTTAGATTAAACTTAATAGGCAGTCTGGTGGCCAGCTAGACCCAATTCCGACCGCTATTGCATGGCGAACACTCCCTATTATTATACAAGTTTGACAAAGTGGCATCCGGGGAGGGGTGTGGGTTTCAATGTCACAGGTCAAATGTAAGAAATGTCAAATGTAAGAAATGTAAGACATGTCACATGTCCCTACATTTTTAAATGTCGAATTATAAAAAAGCTTCACGTAGCCTATACATGATTTAACCCTTTAGCCCCCAATCCGGCCGTAGCCGCCCGAGGGTGTACTCCCATGTAATTATACATTATACTCACACGTAATTATACATAACAATGATAGTCTCTATGTTTTAGATACTATTTGCTGGAAACATCTTTAAGTTTTTAGCTAGACAGTTCAAATTCTTGATACAAATCAATTCCCATATAATTATATGTATTTACAGAAACAGATCAGGGGGGAGGGAGTGAAAGTGCATGGAACGTGTGCCCCATTTATTTTGGTCAAATGCTGAATTGTTAAATATAAATCATTAGAACCATTTGATGAATAAATCGATCCTAATATAGGTCCCCCACTTTCCAGAATTTCCTTATAGCAAGAGGCCTATATAGGGGCCTGCCATTAAGTATGTACGCATCAAGAGGGGGTGGGGGTAGAAAAGTTTCGAAAATATGTGTACATCCAATGTGTAATTTTGCCCGAGGGAGGTTGGGGAGGGAGCTCAGATTTTTGAAAATGTCCGCACTAAACAGCTGCTAAATGAAAGGCCCCCCAAGCATGCATGGTCCCATTACCCCATTACTGAGCTAGCTTGATGCATATATGTTTCTTATGAGTGGGTTATAAATATGGGTAGATTAGTAGATCAATATAGGCCTACAGTACACAGATATAACTATATGTAAGGGCCCAACGTGCTATTTCTATGACTAAAGCTGAAAGAGCAAGGTGCCTTTATTGTTTAGAACAGTAAGTCAAGGCAAAGTTGCTGTGTGACCTCTTTGTGACATGAATAATATTATTTAGTCATTGAAAGGTGAGCTTGGTGCTGCCAACTTTTTAAAAGATAAATTAATTGACACTAAATATTCGGGTCAATATATTTATACAAAGATTGTCTGGGGGCATGCTCTTCGAGGAAAAATGTATCTTTCAAAATTACCTGATCATAGTGTGACGTTCTTCAGTGAGTCGGGGTTTCCAAACTCTACAGCGAAGAGACGTTTGGGTTGTTTCGGTCCCAAGCCAAACGATGAGTTTGAATAGGAGACCGAGGTGTAAGAGTAAGAGTCGTGTTTCCCGTAGAGGGTGAACGAACGGGACAGTTGGGGTGGAGCTCTCAAGGGTCGAAACAGTAGGGTTTTTGGGGTATGATGCATTTTTGGCATCAATGCATCTTTTGGTCTCGGGCCGCTTCTCGTGCTGATCTGGGCTTTCGTACCATCTTTGGGCTTTCCAAGCCACTGTCTAATTTACTGCTAACTTATGTCCTTTAGCTAAGTGTTACTGGATCGTTCCCGGCTATTATTGAATATCTTCGTCTTAGGCCAGTTTGGAGACCGGGCATCATAAACAGTGGCAGATTTAGAGGGGGGGGGGGAGACACGTGCCCCCACCTTTTTTGGCAAAATTTAGAATTTTTTAATGTAAAATTCTGCCAAAAAGTAATTAAGGAGAAATTTTTCCAATAGTGCGCCCCCCCTCTTTCGCCCCTTTTCAAAATGCTGGATCCACTACTGTCATAAAGAAGAGACATGTGCACACAGTGAGTACCAAGGAGGAACTGTTTATTTCGGGCCTTCATGCCCCCTTTTATAGTCTACAACTCGATTCTGATTGGTCAGTCTCAACCACGTGACTATTCTGACGTCACATCTGGTTACTACATGCTTTTGTACTTTTGTACCCAAGTACAAGTTTCGGTCTGTTTTTGTACCCATTTCGTACCTTATGTTTAACATTATCGGTTGACATTTGTTACACTATTATTTGATTATTTCACATTATAATCCATTATAGTTCGCACCTCAAAAATAGATGAATGGACAATTCATCACACCAGCATCATTATGTGACATTGCGGTGTCAAAAAATAGAGTATCTTGACAGATCATAGCTATAACTAACAAGCATAAATTTGCAATTGATATTTTGAGAAACAGTTGACATCGGAGAATCATGTTACAAAAACCTCATTTTGCTACCTAGGTCACAGTGTTTGGTTTCAGCTGTGTAATTGCCAGCCCCAAGGGTCACAATAAACATGTTTTAATAGAAAAATAACCTAAAGTCTTATGCAATAACATTGCTTGGGAGTTCATAGTTATTCAGAAGAACCTATCCCACAGAGAACTTAGATTAAGAGAAGTAGCCCTGGAGGCACATACGGTTTATTCTAACCATAAATCCACTTAAAGCCATAGATTACTTTATTTGCATACGGAACTTCATCTGCTCAGTATGGCCAATTGTCTGGCTGGCGTGTTTACCCCTCAGCAGTTGACAGAATAAACATGTCGTGGTAATGTTTAACATATGGCCTTGTTACTTGACCATGGGCAATATAAGCTTACAGTCGCTACTTGTACAAGTTAGAATATGCTAACAGCCATTGAAAAATACACATCTATGGGATGTGATTGGTAAAAAGAACTCCATGGAAATAGGGAAAATGTAATGTCATTTAATTGAATAACCATATGGATGGTGGTATTCTCGTCAATGTCCGATGAAACACATGGTATGTTTTACTTAGATTTGAAAGGCAACACCAGCAACAGCAACGGCTTGCAATATTGGTGAGCGTTTCAATTATCCCTTAACACCTGTTGAGAACTCTCCTTTGTATAAGGTACCCGGCGATTAGCAAAGGTTCTTTAGCTAATTAACGAAACATATCCATTGAACGACTGGATAATCTTATACTAATCCAAGCACAGTGCAT
Organism: Lepidonotus clava; assembly: GCA_936440205.1. NCBI lineage: Eukaryota > Metazoa > Annelida > Polychaeta > Phyllodocida > Polynoidae > Lepidonotus > Lepidonotus clava. Next base: position 28,576,106 of record OW387134.1, read on the forward strand.
TCATACATTTATCAAAAGACATCCGGGATTAGAACACACGTTACCCTAAGGCGGTTAATTTCATCAGTAGATTAATGAACAATTACATTGTTGCAACTACTTTTGATTTCACCCGTACTTACTGTTAATGTTTCTCTAGTAACGAGAGCAAAATATAATGTTCCTGCATTTCTATCATTCCTTTAAAAATAGAAAAGTGATGTAATCGAAACATCCTATGCTAGAACCAATTAATACGAAAAACTGGCCTTAATTTTTCATCGCTGCTTCTGGAACTATTGCAATGTAATCCGAAGTTAAAAGAATTAACATGCTGATTTTTATGGTTATCTAAGATTAATTACTGATACAATTCGATACACTAGGTCCGCGCCAATACTGCGGTCAGAATAATTCAATGTCCCATAACCCTCCTCTTTTGGCGGCACCTGTACGGGTCGACTTAATGGATCGATTACCAAGTGGTCCGCAGCCTATGGCGTACGTTGGTCAGGTGACCAAGCTAATTGGGACCGAGTGAGCACTCAGTGCCTTGATAGAGTTGGGCGACACACATCGTATAATCCACTGCTGCAGGACTGCTCATAGCCCCAGACTCGACTGGCATCTGCATTATTTTGCCTCCACGCAACAAGGTGGACTTCGACACACTCCGAGAGGTTTTCTGTACAAACCTCTTTGATAGAAAGTGGACGCATGCATGCAACGTGATTTGCGAGAATGCTTCAGTAGTCTCCGGCAATCGCCGCAGGTACGTTATTCTCTTATCGTTTTTATACGGTTAAATTACATTTTACATTAATTTTGTCAATTGTCAAGTATTTATTCTAGTTTCCATGTAGAAATACATCATGTAGGCCTAATCGTCCCTATTGATTCAATAGAGAGCAAAACATCGTATTAAGGAAGGGTTTCCATCTATCTATAGAGAAAAAGTAATGTTCAACACCAGCAAGGGGTTGCCTCCCCTTCCAACAACCCTGCTCACAGAGAACTTCAGCACATCTTTTAGCTTTTTATCAGTTTAGGAAACGTTTTGTGATATCGAGTTTCACCTCGTATTTTTGGCTTTAGCCGTACGTTATGGCAACAAATCGAAACGAAGGGTATAAGATTGATATCGATCAGTTGGTTCGGCCTGGAACAAAAACCAGTGAAAGATGAATGAGAGAGCTGTATCAATTACAAATGGTTGGATCGATTAGGCAATGGCTGGGTGCCCGGCATTCGAGGCATGGTCCGCTGTTGGGTATTCTGTACCAGTTATCGATAATTCACTAATGGACACTTGCTTTCTACTTCGGTGCCTCGTTATACATGCATTACTAGATTGCAAAAAGCACCATTCACCAGTAAAGAGATTAAGTTTCACAAACCATTGTCTCGCAACAGGTTCCTAGCCAAATCTGCACGATTCTCTCTAATTCAAAAGTAAAGCATGTTGCACAGTTTTCAACCCTATAATAATTTAAATGGTTCATTTATTTGAATTAAAAAACCCTCTGACTTGCACGTATTATTGACCTCGTGTTTTTACAGCGTACTAAACCTAAGGACATTTTTGTCTCCGCGCATTGAAAAGCTTAACATAAATGGCCGGTGTCCCTTCCTAACAACCATATCTATAGGCCTATGTCTATTATACACCATATCTGTAAATCGTTGTGATCAAACAGAATTCTAAAGAAACAAGCTTAAAAGGAACGTAATCCACGAGTTAATCAGTTTTAGAGCATTTGGGTCTATTCAATATCAAGCTAGAACATGGACGTAACGTATAGAGAAAACCATAATGCACCTGGAGGGTATAGATAGCACATTCCATACAGACGGGCGGTTACCAGGGGCGGAAAAGTGTGATGGCTGCCTCAAGTACGTCCAACCATAGAATGCATAGTACGCCAAACTCAACAACAACTTTTGGACTTGCGAATCGACTTGTGACCGTCCTCATCAGGATGTGATTATAGTATTTTTTTGCTATATAATGATGTTTGCTATATAATGATGGTTATGTAGCTGTATAGCGTGTCACATTTCTTATGGGAGGATATCGGCAAAGGCCTATCGTTATTTGCACTTGAGCGATATTCATCATTGCACTGATAATCCTAATTGTCTAAATCTTAGTGAAGTGTGATTAACTTCGTTAGGGGTCTTTTCTAGTTAGTGGTGACTAAAGTAATTAACACAGACAGTCACATTCAACTAAATTTGGGCTTTCTATTTTAAACGATAACTAATATTCTCATACGCTCCTTATACACAAAATACAAGTTTGTAAGGTGTAAGGGCCATTCTCCGGAAATCTCCTCAATTGATGAAAACAGTGTTAATGAAAGTCAGAGGCCTCTGTAAGAAACAGGTTCTACTCTTATTTAGTCTAGATATTATCTCCATGTAACATAGACTTTGACAATTCAGAAAATGTATGGTTTTGCCCATATAAAATCTAGGGAGATGTTAGAAATTTAATAAAAAGCAGGAAAAATACCATAAAATGCCATGGTATTTTTTTTTCTCTTTTTACCTCTTTTGTAATCAAATTCTATTATGATAATCTTAACATAGTTCTAACATGCTCAAACAGTGCTCCTTGCAAGGGCAGCTTTTATTTGAGCTTTTGAATACATAAAAAAACCTTTTACTGATTTAGATTTTTTTTAGAATTAAACTAATTTTTGTTTAATACAATTATGTAACGTACAGAACCAAGCTTTAATCAAACCACATTTAAACAGGAAATATAATTTTCTTTTTTAAATACACTACAAAGAAAGCTCACTTTGTAGGGCACCTCTGATAAAAAATTCGATTCTGTATCTCACTTCCTTTACCTACAATAAAGAAAAGAGTTGCAAATCTTAAAAAGGATTTGTAACGTACAGAACCAAGCTATGTTACCTACAGAACCAAACTTTCACTATATTTGTTTGTTTTGTAGAAAATAACATTGATAATTATTGTTTCGATACTCCCATACATCACATGGATACAGTTGCTTCCCATCATAAGTATTTTGGCAAAAAAGTACAGGAATATAGGCATGATTACAGTAGAAATAGCTTGGTTGTGTATGTTACAAGGTTTGTAACGTACATGACCAAGGTTTTGACAGTTTTACAGCATAGCTTGCAAAATATTATTGTATGGAATATTTTTCACATTTTCTCCAGACATAAAAACCTATTTCTTAATGTTCCTGGAAGCAGGACTTTACAAGATATATATTTCTAGCCTTAGATGGCAAAACAGCTTGGTTCTGTATGTTACAAGCTTGGTTCTGTACGTTACATAGGAAATATAAGGCATTATTTTCAAATCCAAATAAAATTAAGAATAATGATTGTAAAGTTGCCCCCTTTTGGATTCTGATTACAGGTGAATATATCTTTAAATTTATAACCAAAAATCTTGATTTTATGATGTTCAATTTTTTAGCTACTTTTATTGGAAAATTGAGGAATTTTCCGGAGAATGGCCCGTAAGACTGGTCCCAGTAATGCACCATTATTTTATTACAATAGTAAACAACATATTGATATATAACCAAATGCAGTTGACTGAAATTAAGAGAGATTACTTCGATCAAACCAGAATGACTATGCCTGATTTCACAATAGCAGAATGACTGACACAATTTGACTAAAGTAACTTGGCCGTAAATGACTAGGCCTACAGTGCCCAGATAATAATTATCAGTGTAAAGGCCATATTACACTACGCGTCGGGTCTAGGGTCGCGTCGGGTACTGGGATCCAACGCGAACAATTACCCGACGCTTAGTGTAATTAGGGCTTAATTCATTATGGTGCCTCACACGTGTATTCCATCTTATATTGAAAGATTTGCATGTCTATAGGCCCCATCAAGAAATGTCACATGAGCGACTAGGGCTTAAGTGACAGCAGCAGATGCTCCAAGAATATAATATTTCATAGGCATATAAGCTTTATAATAGTGACAAGGTACGTCAGCTTTTGATCAGCTATCGAGAATAATCTCGTCATCCCGCAAAGACCTAATAGATGAATAAAATTTGATCAATGTCGCTGCTGCTTTAGGATCAAGATAAATGCTGTTTGTTTGTTTGTTGGGTTACTTTAACGTCCAGCCAATCCTTTAGGGTTCTTTTGCCAGACTGCACAAGGTAAAGCTTTTCAGATAGTTTTACGCCACAAGGGCAGTGACCAAATCTATGATATGATTTGGGAGAAACCCGCCACCGGGTTCGATACTCTACTCTTTTCAAAGAGTGGCAAGGGGTCTTTAGTGTGCAACGTCCCATAGAAAGCACACCACACACCCAGCCTTTGATGTTGGGGGCACAGGGTTCCCCTTTTAGTCGCCTCCTATGACAAGCAGGGGATATTGAGGGAACATTCTTCCCAGGGAGCCCCCACCCCGGTCCCCCATGGCGTAGACAAACGCTGTTCTTTCAAGCCTGACCCCAAGCGATGTAATTCTAACCCATGGATGATTGTTAACATAAGAGTTTCAAGTGTCGCTATGTAGGGGCATTGTCTAAGAACCGCATTAGCATGTTGTTAGCTGGTTAGATGATCCTCAACATAGCTATCCCATCGGAAATGCACCTTTTTCGAAGCCCCTGGTGGAAAGTTCTCAGTTACAACCCTGGGAATACCACTTAATGTAGACGGTCTAGCCACTAATGAGGGCACTCCATGTTAGGCCTGGAGAGTCTCTACATGGGGTAGGTTATTCACTGGGACTGAAAGACATGTTGGTCTAATGTGTGTACTGTACACGGCTACAGGCTGGTGTTTATTTGGTCTGTGGTTAGTGTAACATTTATACCAGTTCACACGAAGAGATCTTGTTTACCCTCATGAAAAGGAATCAAGGTTATGTAAGGTGTTTGTAAAATACAAAAACTCCCCAATTGAATTTAATCCATGCAATCGACGTAGTACTGAATTACAGTAAATGTGTTCCAGTTCTTGTGATACAACTGTGTATATCTGTTAGTTACCTATTTCAAATTTTTCATACTTTTAGATTCCTGATCAAGTATGGATGAAGCAATGATACAAAATGAGAGCAGAATATTCAAGAGAAATGTCACCGAGCAAAAACCTCTAATGAAAATGCTCTCCGATGTGGTAAGTGTGAGCTATAATAACGTAATGTGCCATTTATCGTATTCATCAGGACATCATAATGGTTCTCCCTATAAGTAGCATTCGCATTGCTGTCTGATTATGATGACGATTCGAATTCTGGTTCCAGGTGCGATTCTGACACTGATTATCGTTTGCAGAAAAAAGTTCGACATATTTTGCTTTTCTCTCAGTAGTTGTACAATCATAATTGTGCATATCATTTTTAGAACTTAGAACTATAAAGTCTATAAGTGTGGTTATTTCTCTGTATGAGTCAGATCTTACAAAAATCTGGGTTTCACTTTTTTTTAACCCAAAACATCTCGGTAATGAACTAAGACTTTTAAAACTAGCCTAAAGAGGCAACCGAAACAGGAGGAGTGGTGGCTCAGTGGTTGAGCACTCGTAACCAAATCCAAAGGTCCTGGGTTCTATTCCTGAGGACTGGTATTGAACTGTGGTTATGGGTTATGATGAAGCATGATACATGCAGCTTATTACTCATGGAATGGTCCTCAGTTTATCACAGGCAGTTGTTGTGTAGAATTATGTCTCCTATGCACAAAAAAAGGATCCCAGATTACTATTCGGATTAGTAAAAGTAGGGATCGACCCTAGGAACACTGGTCTCTCATCTCAGCAATAGATGGTTGTATACTACCCCGTGATAAAATAATGTTGACATCCAGATTAATCCTAGAGTTTGTTTTTATCAATTCTTAAAGACATAATTCTCGCTACTTTTCACTGTACATTAATATGTTGTAAATAATTATGGGCTTCACTAGAATCAAATAAACTTTCATTTTACACATAATTATGGACTAAAGAAGCATGGAATTGTACCTATCCTATCTATATAAAGGATCAGTATATCATTATAGTTTTTCTATATTTATCAGTATATTATTTTAGTTTTTCAATCTAAATAGGGATCCTCCAGTCACGCCGTATAACAGAGGTATCATGTTATCTTACTCTCCAGAACTCGCTGGCCCTGACCGACCTGACCCTGCTGGCCGCCTGTGACACCTTGGCCTCAACATGCGAGAGTCTCATCCATATTCACGGCGGGCCCAGCAGTCGTACAGATCAACGATCACAAGACAAAGAAACATCCACCAGGGCCACATACACAGGCACCACAGTGGACTATGAACGAGAGCGCGGGGAAGGCGAATCAGCGGATGAAATTTCAACGGAAATGCCCACATATACGACGGAAAGTCAGACGAGCAGGCATAATATAATAAATCTAGAAGTGGCCAATAGACCACAACCAATATCACCTATGACGGATAAGGCCTTATTTCAACGCATAGAAATGCTGCACAAAAGTTCATTCGACAACGAAGCATATAAAGCGACGATCGAAACAAGCAAAAGTTCACATTCATACCGACATTCATCTCAGAATAAGCAAAGAGCCAAACACTTTTCCAATGCCCAGAAGAAAAACGTACTACTTAATTACAGGCGGAACGAAATTAATGCGTCTACGCAACATCGTCCAAAGACTTATAAAAATGAATTCGGGCTTTTAAAGAGAATCGACACATCCACCGAACTTACGTCAAAGTTGAATCATTCAATGGACATTCTCAGGCGCGAACTCGACAAGATCTTCGATTCTTCTCTGGACATTGCTGATTCCAAACCAAAGCGCCTGGACGTCTCAGTTTAATTACTGTGATCTTGACCAGGAGGCCCCCTTAACCTGCGTCTCCCCGCTGGCACCCTTAAACCTCTCCGACCAGGGCTACTTCTCCGATGGCAATACACTCGACTCTTGGGGAATTCATAAACCGACCTTTTCCGAGACCAAAGCCAGAGGTCTTCCATCGACACAGGGCACTACAGAAGTTCCACTCTCTCCCCAAAGGGCACCTAAAAGCCCTTATGCCAGTCAGCCGTGCTCCCCGACCTCCCCCCAGCGTCTGTACCCTGAGGGCATCGTCAGGGATCCATACTCCCCACGCTCTGCTTTCAAGAAGGTGGTGCGCTTTTCATGAATACACTTCCTGACTGTTCTATCAATGTAAAGTGTTTTGAAATAATAGAGTAGGCCCCTATATTGTATTTCTAAACGCCTTTAGACTAGAGAGGAAATGTATGCGCAGTAAACTAATAAATAAACGCATGGTTAGAAAACGAGTACAATGCTGCGATGTACAACATACTAAAATGAATAAATTAATTTAAACTAGGTCTGCTACTTTTCAAAGGGCACTGATCTCTCCTTCCAACACTAGCAAAGTCAAAGAAACATAGATGGAAATAATGTGAAAACACATCCATCCAAAGATCGAAACATATGGCAATGTGTTTCCTTTAGACACTCCAGGTGGCAGCAAGTTAGCGAAGTGGGATAGCTGTTGGTAAGGGTCTCCTGGTAAGCAACTCAACTACTGAACAATACAGATATCACAAAATACTTCACGTAAATGCTGAACAAAATATAACCTGATGCAGGATGATCAATTTCGACAGGCTAATCTATCCACAAATGTATTCCAATGTTTCTAATAAAACGAAAAAATGCCGCCTATTCTCATAGTTGCCTACAATACTGAGCACAATAAGCTTATAGACTATAGAGATTGTAACTCGATGCTCATAACAATTACGCCAAAGACGATATAGTAAAATGTCAAATATAGATAAATTTTCAATTTTTAGATAGATGCCATCTCCAAACACATATTAAATTTTACATAAACAATATAGAACGCGACATATAGGGATCGAGTAATGCATGATATAAATATCCACTTGACATCACAAGATGATTACGCGGTTTGTTGGTCTGGATGATGCAAGCATAAACAGAAGTGAAAGTGCATACATGCATGAACAAGTTAGTCAATTTCCTATTCAGTCCATAACCTTAAGATGCCCTAAGACAAAACCCATATTGACATTTACACTAAATTTATGGACCTATCCTAGGACACATTGCTGCACGGACATGGACTATAGGTTATTGGCATGCTGGGGATCCAACGATGCACCACTTTACATTCGCCCCCGTCGCTGCACACCCCCACCTGCACCCATCTCACATTATCTCCTGGACACAGTGAGGAGGCGGCAAATGGCTGAGCCCCTGAGGGGAGGCTCCGGTACTTGTCAAGGAAACTCTAAACGGGGAAAAAACCATCACGCAAGCTCGGGCCACCCATAAAGATTGATCTTTGGGTGAGTTGGTTGTATTTAACAATGTTGGAGTCATGACAAATTTCATAAAAACAGTCAGCTTCCAATCTGGACATGGCGAACAATCATACTTGGTGAGATTTACCCACACGACCTTTTAGTGACCCACAGCGACTCTTTTTTAAAATTTATTTTCTTTTCTTTTGTTTACGACAAATTCACGTACATATAGTGCATGTTCTTCCAGTCGAATTAGGGTGTATGTGATGAGTTAAGATGAACATGGGTGCGAAGGAACTTTACTATAATATTGTAAATATACATCAAAGTTTAACTATAGGGGGGCCTATACAGTATGTCTCCAACATTTTGAGAAATACTTATCGCACTTATCCATGAAGTTTTAGATTTGGATATTATATCCTATTAAGTTTATTGATGAAGGGTGCTGCCTGTACCTAAATAAATACAAATCTCAATAACAAAGTCAGTCTGGGTCATAGTAGGAAGTCGTCAGAATAGACCAATTATGCATGCATCACTGTTAAAATGGTGTTTAGAATTTAAATGTGTTAAGGGCATAAACATGTTTATAATCTAAATACATTAAACCATATCTGTTTAAAACCTAAACACTTGTAACTTCTAAACATATGTTGGGTTAACTATGCTTATAATCTAAACGCATCATTAGTTGTGTTTAAAAGCTAAACACTTGTAACCCCTAACCATGTTTTGAATGGGATATGTTTAGAATCTAAACACATAATATCAATTGTATACTATGGAAAAGAAAAATGGACACTTTGGGATTAGAACCCACATTCTTTACATTCAAGGTAGAAGCCTAACCAACTGAGCTAACTTGGACTGCATGCAGTGCACACTGGCATAGTCATCAATGAGTAGGATCCGTACTACTATACAGGTGATCAACATTAGACACACATTAGGTCATTACTTTCATACCCCTACTTATTCAGTTAAGTAGCAAAGCTGGGCTGTGTCTTCCTACAGGCCTCCATAGCTCAGTGGTAGAGCATAGGCTTCATATGTGAGGGGCCCTGGGTTCAAATCTCGGCTACTGAAGTTACCAAAATACTACTATCAAGTAGTTGTACTATTAGTGGTTTGTCACATGCCCTCCATATTTTTGGCCATGATTGGTAAAATAGTTTTTTCATACACTTAGGAATTTGGAACTTTGTGATTAAAAATGTTAGATATTTAAGTTTTTGTAGCGTCATTAAGATAATCACTTCATTGGCCTGCTATTCTAGGTATGGTCAACCAACCAGAACACCCCTAAAACATTTACAAAATGTTTTAAAACACCTTTTTAGTAGGATTAACATGTAGACACCTTTTTAGTACAAGAACTTTATCAGCTATACCCCTAAAGGTTTTACCTCCAACAATCAAACAATCCATGCAAGGCTAAACCAAGAAGGAAGGCCATATGTGGTTATTGGCTCAATGATCCTGTAGTGTGATTACAGGAAAAATAAAACTTTCAATGCTGTTAACATTACATCTGGTGTAACGGAAAGGCATAGTGCCATAGCAGTGTTTTACATGTAAGATCTATGGTGTTTTTTTACCCACTACGGTATAGTATTGTTAAATTTAAAATGGTTTTCATCCTTAAGAATGAAAGTACACTGTACATATTACGCTATATTACTGTTTAACTTAACACCTAACCCTAAACACCTTGAAGACCTAAATGCTTCATAGATAAACACCTAAACATCATAGTTTTCTAAACACTTAACAACTAAACATAAAAAAAGCATAAGCGTTTTGATTCTAAACACCTTGAGGACCTAAACACTTCATGGTTAAACAGCTAAACATCACACATTTCTAAACACTTAACCCTAAACACCTATAATTCTAAACATATTTAGGGAAATAAAGTGTTCCAAAACTGGATGCACCGAAGTGTTTAGGAAAATGTTTAGGTTCTAAACACTTGTTTTAACAGTTTGGCCTGCTTAAATTTGACTTTGGTTGTGGCTTTTTGAATGTCAAAAACTCCTGTAGTACCTAACAACAACATCTGATGAGCACATCCCACTGTGCCTAAATCGCGGATTAAGAGGGGGACGTGACCCTCTATTCTATTCTTGGATGGAAATTTCGTGTTTTAGCGTAAAGATCAGCCCCGAACCCAAAACAATCCCGATGACACGTCCCGTTCATCAAAATTCCGGATCCACGAATAAGGCTAAGGGTTGACATACGTGTTAGCTAAAGGAACGATAGACTCACTAATTGTGAAACACTAATCAAAATATCCCTGATTGGCCTAATAAATATGGGCCAGTGATACACTGAAAACACAGAGTTGTCAAAATGGTGCCAAAAACGACAACCCAAAGTTGTCTGTGTCTTCTATACATAAAATCTTATTTATGAATAGTTTCATGTTGTAGATATCATAGTCCATAATAATGGCTTCCTATTATCTTATTACAATTTATTAGGTATGGCCATTACACATAGGAGGCCTATGAGTTGTATGGTTTTTGACACCATTCACTTACAATACTTTATCATAGACATAGGCCATGACAACCTTGGGCTGTCGTTTTAGGCACCATTCACTTACAACCCTAGGGTCATCAGGCAGCACTTTTGACTCTCACTCATTTTGTTCTGTAACAACCCTATGACAACCCAATTCTCAGTTTTTGCTTCTCTGACAACCTTTTTGGCCAAAGTAGTCGGGAGAAAATGACAACCTTTGGGTTGTCATCCAGCCTCAAAATTCACAATGACAACCCTCTGACCACCCCCAAATTGTCAAAGGATTGTCACAAGGTTGTCACACAGCATCAATGGCCTGAAATGAGCCCTGCTCTGCCCCCACAAGTCACCTATGACAACCCACAAGTCACCTATGACAACCCAAAAGGCACCTATGACAACCCTCTGACAACTTTAAAGTGGCTCTCTGATGACTTTGTATTTTCAGTGTAGTATTCCAATGACCATTTATACACTTTTCAGGATAATCATAATATGATTATTATTTTCTATCATTAGTATATATTGGTGCGTTTGACCTTCCCCGTAATATTGGCAGCTTTGTGTATGTAGAATCGCGTTATTTTGATTGACAATTCATTGAAATATTGTACTGACGCGGGTGGCCAGTCCATGTTTGTAGGCACTACGGCGTGAGCTTTAGAAGCGCACGTGCAAGCCATGTTTCACTTTGTCAATAGTGGAATGGGGGAGGAGTCACGGTGTGACGTACTATACTAAAAGAGCGTATTTTTCTCCTAGTCAGTCAGAGTTCGCTGAAACGCTGTGTGAGTAACATCCTAGAAAGGTTGGACCTTTAAGCTGAGTCTTGGTTCTGGATAGAAGCAGAAAGATCGTGTAGGAGCGCGGAGCGTTGACTGAATGTGTTTGAGGGGATTCCTACTTCGGGACTGATCATGGTCAATCGAGTTCTTGTCACAGAACAACTATACACTGGATAAATAAACAAACAATATCCTTTCACGTGAGTGTTCACATCTTACATGATGTCGGAACTATAATTATGTATTGGACGACGGCAGTCGACGAGGAGGAGACTGCGTTTGGAGCTAGCTATTATCTATAACTTAATACGACTAATTACGTACACCACAAATAACAGATAATTAACTCTCTATAGTTCAATATTACATGGATAAATTGAATTGACGACATGAATATGATTAGACACACAATGAATTAATGAAACTCATAATAATGGCATAGGTGGCATTTAGCTGTGCTCAGATCTGTAAGGATATAGTTTCCCTTCATATCGACATCCTGCAAAATCTAGTTTACCAATAAGGAGATATATTACTTCAGAAAGCCTTGTATAGTGATGAATGACAATATATTTCTGAATATTCCTCTCTTGTCTGGTAACTCAGTATATTATCAATTATAGTTTGAATGAGATTATAGTCTGAGTAAATGCAAAACTTCATGATAGACCAATGCCGGCTACAATTAATGGGTGGTGGATACCTTTGGACAGGTATTCCCAAAAGAATTCACCTTCATGAAACATTGATTAGGCGATGATCGACCGTTGGTCCGAGCAGTGGCACACTAGTTCGAACTGGACGTGCGTAGCCTCGGAATGGTTGTACAAGACACACAGTTGGGCGGCCGGTCGGGTGTCAGGTGCAACCTGACGGGCATAAAATGGGGGTGGGCCGACCCACAAAACGTGAGTCACGACCGTCCTGCATGATGCATTGCTAGTTTCCATGGGTGAACACAGGTGACCGTCGGTCAGCATTAGGGTGCCGGATTCAGGGTTTAGGGTTTCAGTCCACTGTGAAATGACCCTAGCCGCTGGCGACCCCATCACTCGGGGCTCGGGTACGGCGCCCCAAGACCGACCGCCATCACGCCATGTGACGTGTTTCTGCGACCTGAACCAATGCAAGAGCAGTCTCATGGAGGCTGGAGTACTATAATCTACTATAGAATTTACCAACCACGGCTACTTACCGCCCATGCTATTGAGGAATGCGTTCATCAGTTCATGACTAACAATTATTGGTTTATAAAGGAAAAATACTATAATACTATTTTGAATTCTGCATAATTATCTCAACCTTATCTTTAAGCTGCAGTTTACAATCTATTATCTAGAGTGGTTAATTAAACTTGGACATTTCTTTAGAAATAGTGTATACATCGCTGTTAGACGTGGCAACAATATCTTTATCATTTCATTTTTAAATGGAAGCATAACAATAAATGGAGGTATAACATGGATGTTGGCTACGAGCAAATATTTTGCAACGTTGCTGTTTGACATTTCTTTCAAGAATGGATGCGCCCTCACGTAGAGACAGAGGGGAATTTGCAACCCAACCCACGCTCTGAAGCCTTTCTCACCTTTCGACAACAATCATCAGTACACAGATGAAGGGTTCCAGTGACGGTTTACGGGGCTGGGAGAGGGGTCTGCCCCCACATTTTTTGGACCAAAATTAATATCGAGTTTGTCAATGTAAAACTCAACTGCCCAGGGGGGTTACCGGGTCCCTATTTTATATGAGCTCCCCCTCTTCTAAAATTCCTTGATTCTCCATTGGCTCTACAGTAAATTGCAGCGTATTGTTCATATGATATGTGTGCAAAGATATGTTAAATATATCATAGTCAAATGTAGTATTAGGGATTTTGAAATGAACAAAGCTTCTGCACGGACTTTAGCCAAACGCTTAGTAATCGCCCGATTGTGAGATGTTGATCTTAACTGCTGACCAACAGGTGGACCACTTGTCCCTTGTAACCGGATTAGGCAACCCACAACCAATCAAACTCAGTGAGTGGTGCAATTTCATGGAAACCTATAAACCTCTGTGACAAACTCCTGATTGCCTCTTAAGTCCACTCCATATTTGTCACTCTCCATGATTCATATTTTAAAGGATAAAAATGCTTTGGGTTTGTTTTAATTTGCCCAGTGGATAAGAATACATATGGGAAACACCCCATGTGACCAATTAAGTTATACCCAAAAAATGATAATGCCATTCACATATCGTTTTGAAAAATATCGAGTTATTTTTCAAAAACTGAATGAAGTATTTATAATCATGCACTACTAAAGAAAAACGGAGACTCAAGTGAATTGATACATGAAATCTACACCTCCAAATAATGCGCTGGCTCTGGGTTGAGTGCAATGTACACCAGACTGACACTAAGCGAAATGTACATGATTGCCTATGGTGTCATGTACATTTTATTTGGGGGGGGGGACCTGATCCTATGCATGGTTACAATCATACTTGTTGAATTGCTGATCAATTAAAGCAACATCTCATTCTAATGCTTCTTTACAATTGAAAGCTCTTCCTATATGATCTATAGAACACAAGGTATTGATTTACTGGTAAATTTAATTAGGGAAACCCATAATGGGAAAACAGAAAATGCACATAGTCTGAATTGGGTATATAATTGGTTCATGGCGGAAATCCTAAGAGAGTGATGTCAATACCTTTTGCTGTAAACAAGTAAGAGGTTGTATACCCACAATAATAGAGGAAAACTATAAAACAAGCTGTTGTAATATGTTTTAGCTTGATAGCATAGTTTATATCTTTCCAAATGCTTTAATCAGACCCATGTTATGTATTTGAACAGTTATTGCAATTTGCAAAATTTTGTCACATTAGAACGTTACATTGGTTGTGGATTGCTTCAAGGGAGGAGAACGATATCGTGGTATTGGCCCTGGTGAATCGTCAGAGGAGTGAAAGCTAGGTGAGAAATGGGAATGTAAGATGTGAATTATTATTACTTCTGAATCTCAGTTCTCAGTGTGAGATTTCCACATCATCTTTGGGGGCTCTTGGTTACGTCTTTAGGTTTGTAATTACCCAACAGGACACCGATATATCGAAAAACATTTTCCACTGAGATGTATAGCTTTAATTCAATGAGCATTTTGTTTTACTACTCTTGACAAGGAGTACCCTTGAAAAATGACACTACAATCATGAGCCTTTCGGCCGAATGTCATAATGGCACTTGTGTTATGCTTATATCAAGACCTCAACTTTCAACGCAGGTCTCGTGTAGTTTTTGACAGTCATAGGTGAATTTGGTGTCATTTCCCGAAGTTCGTTGATATTAAAAGCCATAGGCAATATAAGTTTTAGTATTATTGTCATGTATATTCATTTAGATGAGATTTCCCATATAAATCCACTTCAAATAACTGGACACTGTCTGACGAGTATTTGACACACATAATTATAAGCTTTATTATTTGAAAAACATAAACTGAACAAAACATCCGTATACTGTTATCTGTAAAATGTGTTCTGTTCTCATGAGGGATGTGTGCGTGTGCAATTTAATTATAGGTAACGATAAGGGGTGACATGCACATGGTATGAAATGAAAATATCTTAATCAACCAGATTATGCTTCTATTTGTTAGGATTGGAATAAGCGGGGCCGATGCATAATGGGTCTAGGACATAATAATATATACCATGCAGCTAGTACTACGCTTCTGTATTATATATGTTTGGCGTCATGGTTTAAAAGGTAATTGATTAAACGCATACAAGTGCACAATATTACTGGCAAAGCTCATGCCACGTAGTGCTAGCAGTCCAACGTATACAGCCCGGCGTTGACCTCCACACTAATGATTTAAGAATCACGTCCATGTATAACTTGTGCCTTCTCGAGCCAGAAAGGACCTCATCCATCATGGAGGTGTTTCCTCCAGCAGTGCCCGACTACAGCCTTGGCTGGGCTCACACGTCAACTACATAACACCCGTCCACTGACTCCACGTCCCGGCAGGTGGTGACAACCAACCTGCTCAGCGACCACGGCGCCATGTTCTTATACTTGGGTACCGGTAGGACCATATGACCATTACTTACGCACGGGAGGGGTGGGGGTTGTAGGTCGAGGGCTTCAGAACATTTGCATCGTGTATTGCATACTGATGGGGTGGTGAGAAATCATGTAAATCCTGAACGTAATTTAATGGACGGATCCTTATCCAAACAAAATTGAAAAATATGTCATATAAGGTTATACCAGGCTCTTCTTCAGTATTCATAAAAATGGTTAATGTATTATATCACCAGCCACCTTAAACGACCGGCTATACACGCGACGTCGTATATATGCCACGTCATTCATACTAAAGACAGTGCATACATGAAGTCGCCTACAAGATGAACTATACATGCGACAACAATCAAACCATCGGAAAATTCCCATTTCCATACACTACTAGCTTGTCGCGTGTATAATAGAATCAATACAAGCGACAATGTCTTATTCATATATGCACACCCCTGCACATCATATCAGCCTGACATACGAACTAATTTTTAAATCCCAATTTATTTGTACTTTTCTCATCAATTATTACATCATAAGGCCTATATACATTACTATTTAGGAGTTGGAGAATTTAGAGTTTTAGATGCAAATACTGATATTTGCAATCTGTATAAAACCTTATTGTTTATATACAAAAATCAATCCGAGCACCATTGTCGCTTATATAGAGAGAAATATGTACATGATTGGAAGAATTTCATGCATGAAGTCGTTCATATCAGTACGGTTCTATACGCGTGTACATGATAAATTGTATATGTGGCAGGCTCCAAATTCCCATTTGCTTACTGGCGTGTCCATTGTGTTGTAACATATACAACAAAATCAATTCACGATATGATGTTGCTTACAAAGTGGAGCCTATTGAGGCGACGTCGCGCATACAAGCAGTGTACAATGTTCACGACAAGTACCAAATTCCTTTTTCGGTGTGCTACTAACATTTCGCGTATATCATAGGATTGTCCAATATGAGATTAGATACTACTAATCCTGTTGGACTCAGAATAAGCAATAAGGGGTGTTCTGTGAGAGATACTTTTAGAGAGGTCCATTAATAAATGAGTAACCTTTAACATTTTTCAAGGAGGTTTGGCTTTGACACTGTGCAGGGGTGTGTGTATACAAATACCACTGAGTTTTGGCATATAAATTATGCCAGTGTGTTTCACAATAACCCTACGGTAAAGACACTTTAATTGGTGTCCATTTCTTACTTCTTTTTTCATTCCTAGTTCTTCTTTCAGTATAAAGAGCTGAACCAGGGAGTCAAGGCATGCAGGGATTGGCAAAGCTCTGCCTCCCCACCTGAGCTACTCAGTAAGTGAGACGCTGACCAGAGACGGAACAATAGAAGCAATAGGGTGCCTAGTGCACCGCTAATAGTATAAGAATCAATCCATGCAACAATGTCGCATAATGTTGTGAATCTAGGTGGTGTCGCGCATTTTGGACGGACAACGTAGGTAACATGTTTCGAATTCACATTTCTATATACTACTTACACAGCATTATGGCTTTTCTCGCATATATAATTAAGTCAGTTCACGTGATACTGTCACGTACATTCTTTTAACAGTGGAACCTCTTGAGAGGACGTCACGCATTATAGGCAGTACAATGTAGGCAAGTAATGCGACCATCTATAAATTTCCCTATACTACTAACTTGTCGCATCTAGAGTAGAATCAATCCGAACAACGAATTTCAGCGCCGTCGCGCGTATAGGCAGCGCCATTTTTGGAGATATAATATACATCATTGAACAGGCAACTGTAGGTGCTATAAATTGCTTTGAAAAATAATACTTTTAATAAATAAGTGCTTATGTATTCTGATCGGAGAATTGAAAAACGAGTTTTCAACTTTTGCTTTTTGAATTGAATAAGAACGTAGCAAACTTCATAGACATGAAGTTCACTTCAATATGGAGGGAACCATATCTCAGATCTTTTATTTTTTGGTGAAATCTCGAAGATTAAGCTAGGATCTAAATTAAAAAAAGAGACACGGTTTCCTCAATCCTAATTTATGCTATTGACAATCAAACCAAATTTCAAAGCTATGGATAGGTCTATACTATATTTCAATTCAAAAAAATAAAATGAAAAATAGGGGTTTGAATGATATTTTTCTCTAATTCAAACCCGATTCTGCTCTCTCTGTCATTCGATAGAAGCGATATTATGTTTCCTTATTGTTCACGTGTCAAGATCCCATCAAAGCTCTCAGATATTACACTTTTTTCTTAGCGTAGTCTAACCTTAAACCATGATATCGCGAAGGTACGTACAGTTCAAGACACTTTACTCCCTACGCACTGGTCACTGGACACGTCATGCTGGAAATATGACTACCCGTAACACCAGCTTATACCTCACTTTCATGTACTACTCACAGGAGTGTATGGGAGCAGAACCATATCTCACACACTATTCTGACGCCATCAGTGTCACAACGCTGGGGACCGCATGTCTCAGGCCGCAATACCAGGACATACCGAACCCGGACATTTCCATATAGACTGTCGTAGTAAATTTACAAGATGCATTACACACTTCAACATTGCAATATGTTGTGGAAAGTATTCCAGCATTCCTCATTCAATGAGATTATAAGCCTACCATTAAAACACAGAATTGGAAAGTTTCATTTAACGCTTTACAAAAAGAACTCCTACGTATCATGCCCTGTCAAAATTTAGATTTTCATAATTTCAGTGGCCTGTCGCATAATCTAACCCTCAATCAAACAGCGAGAGGTTAAGGAGGACTTAGCTATGGGTTTCGTAACAGCACTGTCCTTAAGGTTTTCAAAATGAAATTCATTGCGACAGCGATAACAAATGTCACATTTTGAACACCTAAAACAGCGCTGTGGGTGCAAACCCTTGCAACAGTGGGACCCATTATGTGACGGGGTCAACGAAGCATGCATGACTTCCGACACTATAAAAGGTCCACTGGCACGCCCAACCCTGCTAAGTACATTTGGCTTGGTCTCTGCATGACTAATAGATATAATACATCTATTTTATATGCTTATATATCATGCTTGTTTAAACGATGGTAAATTCACAGTTTAAACCTATTCGTCAATTGAATTTGGAAACTCATTTATTTGGACTCATGATGCATGCCGGCGAACAGGAATACATTGTCATGCAGTCATCGGGAGGCATCCCTCTGGTAAACAAGTCTACCAGACATCCTAATATTTAGTATTTCCCAATTGGACTCAATTTATGCCAATGCACATTTATCCGCTTGGCCTCTATGTGGCAACTGTATTGTTTTGTTTCTGTTGTAGCAGTTGAGATATAAATTCCCGTGCTTTCACACCTATATCCTTTTCAATGTTCATGCTACACCTAACCCTTAACAGTACAATAGAGTGTTAAAAGACACGAAGCATAAACGTTAGTTTCGTTGAGTTTATACCCGGTTTTCTGATCTTCTCAAAGTTCACAAACGTGTATATAGGGTTGGGTTGAGCTTTGCATGCCTCAATTCCACATACAAACAATACACAGTCCATATCACATGTGGGAGGCCATAAAGAGCCCATCAGTTTCCAATGGCCAAGAAAATAATCTTGTTTGAGGCAAACGCAGTGCGATCGTTTCGAGGAACTCTACAAGGTGTCATTTTATATGCAGGGTGGAACCACCAGTTTTCACTTCAGTCCTTTGTTTCTCTTTTTTTTGTGGGAAGAAGAAAGAAAGTGACATTACGAAACACGATCAGGCGTCATGTAATAATACGACCGAAATCCAGTCTAAAGCAAAGAGAGGGAAGCAATCTCTGTTTCTTGTTGGCAAACAAATAAGAAATGACGATATTGTACGCGTTTTTATGTCACACGTTTTTGACTGTTTCCTTGTAAGGCCGGGGTAAGCCATGAGTGTCGGAAAAAGAATCGAGAGGCCCTGGAAACAATTTAAACTCGAACCTATTTGCCGAGGCCGGGTGTCCCGCAGCGCTGTCTCGGATGGCCCACCGATCCGCCACCCATGTTTATCAGCCCCAGCAGCCCGGCCAGGGATCGACCCATACCGCTAGGGCAGGGTTGGGCGCTGGTGGCGGTGGCGGTGGCGGCGGCCGGGCGGTGAGGAGGCTGAGGAGGCAGGGCTAAGGAGGGGCTGGGCGGAGCTGTAGCTACGGCCGTGTGAGTGGAGGAGGCACCGTGTAACAGGGGAGTGAGAGTTGTACCCAAGGAGAGTGGGTCTGTCCTCCGGCGCTGAAGGCGGCGATGGTGGCGGAGCGGCCCTCCGGTTGGCTGATCAGACGCCGGAGTAGGCAGGGCCAAGTCGGACCTCCGGGGGCAGGTAACAAGCATTGCGCCGGGAGGCAGGAGCCGACGTCCACTGTATACAGTGGCCACCCACGTACCGTACCGGTGACACTTACCTCCTGTGTGGAACTGCCCGTTCGCACTGAACGCTGGCCGAGTGGACTATTCCTGTACAGCGTGTGCTACACCCTCGACCGACCCGCTACTTTAACCTTAGGTAAGTGTGTTCTCTTAATTAATGGCCCATCACGGGGTCTGTTAAGGGGAAATAATTAGCGCTAAGTAGAATGATTGATTGGATTGCCAATTCATTTATCCATTTAGGGCCAATAAACAGAAAGTTCGCATGAGCGCATACCTGTCATGAGTGGAACATTGCCTTCAACATTACATTGAGAGGATATTTACCCTCATTACATAACTTTTTTAAAAATCTTTTATTTAACCTGGCATTATGTCTGTTTACACTGGTTTTCAGTAACAGCCAGGGAACTAACAACTACAAAAAGTTATGTGGTGAGATATATTGGGCATGCACATTAAAGCTTTCATATTGAACACCAAGATGGAAATAGGACATTCAAAACCAAGTACAACTATCTAGATTCTCTAAAAGATACTATGAATCTACTCTTACTACGTCATATGTCACTTATACAAGAACAGAAAGTATATTTGGGTGTTAAGATCTGTTAAAGAATACTATACAAGTTTCAACAAAGTGCCTCTGTGTAAACATGATATCACTGTAGTCATTGAAGACGTGTCCTTTCATGCACGTAGTCGTACTTGCTGCATCGAGTCACCACACAATAAGGCCCAATTGAAGTGAGTTGTATGTAAGGATTCTCTTACAGCACAAAGCCCTTAAAGACGTTGGCAGAACGTGAGGAGATGAGCAGTAGGTCTGTTTGGGATGCTGTCACACGTGCGTGATTCCCTCAAGGCAATTTGCATGAAAGGGACAGGCAGCTCCTGGAGAGTGCCGTCTAATGGGACACATCTTTGAGCGAGTAATCACTCTCTTCCTACCCCATGACACTCCTTCCATGGAGAGGTCCTTTGAGAAAATGCCTAGATTTGAGGCATTCTGTCCAGGGCGTGCAGAAGGTTTGCCTTCCGTGCAAGAACAAAGGTGCACGAGGGGATGTTGGTGGCAGGTTATGTCCGATCAGGGTGGTGGACACCACAATGGGACGGTCGTGGTGTGACAGGACACAGGACCGATAACTCGGCTGTCTGAATAATATATACGTATAAAGCAAGGGCGGGGGTGGTCTCTGGGACATCTATAGTATCATTAACACTAATAGATGCAGACATGAACCCGCCATATCGAGAGTTATGTCTAAGATATGGGAAAGCTTAATAGCTAACTCCATTCAGGCAAACGGCTTGCTGCATTAAGTCTCTACTTGGATGTAAAGTGCTACCAAGAAAGCATTAAGAGAACACGTAAACTCCAATAATGGGGGACCGACTATTCAGCACATGCTCATCCATTCAGTATGAGTAACAACTTCGTTTATCGCCCCGTGATCTTACCTTTTGTGTCTAAAACCTCAGGTAGTCAAGTACCACTAAATGCAGTGTTTAGTATATTTAAGGGAAATAGGTATCACAGAACATTCTAAAATACATTGATCCCTCATGATTATGTTTAGCTTTGGGACTTTCTGATAGGGGGGTGACCCTCATTTCAAGTATGGGTGTTAGAAAGTGGTAATTGACACATCCTGTATTGAATTAAACCTACAATTGCTATTGCAACTTAAAAGAATGTCTGGAATATTACAGTGAAAAGCACCCACATCGTTATAGAAATGAGACTATAGGCAAAGTAGCAAGTAAAAGGTTATAATAAAGCTGAAAAAAGTGTCTCTCATTTCATTGTAACCCTATTTCTGGTCGCAATTTTGACTTTTGTACTGAATAATTGGTTACTTTAAATGTAGCTTATTTCCGATCTTACCCTTTACTCGGTCATTTCATATACAATATTATATATAGAAAGTATACTGAATATAAAGTTGATCCTATTTAGGGTCTGACCGTAGTTTTGGTCTGACCATGGGTTGAGTCCATTGTATGTTTAACTGAAATTTTCTTTAGCCTTTAACGAACTGCTTTTGGTAGTATGTCATCTCGTATAGGCAACATTTGCGTTCGCTAACTCATTGGCGAAAGAGGCAAAACAATTGCTCAGAATGTGCACATGCATATATTCATGACCATAAGTCAAGATTGCTGAGATTAATTATCTATAGACTTGTGAAAGGACAATATCGGCTATAGGACCAAAGGAGGGGGAAGGGGGCTGCACTTAGTGCCAAACGTGCCTAGATGCTTTTGTCAGGGATTCAGAAACAGACCAATTTTCAATGGTTGCTGTTTTTGTTAAATATACCCAAAATGGCAGACCCTGCAATGACGGTACATTTGGCATAATAGTTATCAATATGACGTCAAGTTCATGTGAGTTTAATTTTATGCCGATTTCATTCAAAATGAATAAACACAAACCTTAATTCAATGGCACTTGATTTGAATGAACTCCCTAAATTGAATCCACCAAATGAGAGTATATCCCTACTTTTCTACTTCTCACCAAAAAGTACCCGTTTCCTTCACTTTTCTACACACCCTCTGGCCATGTTCAGAGTAAGTTGCCCCCTCTGGTGCTATAGGTATCCAACCATGTAGAACGAGTTTCTATTCCGAGCAAAGAGCCCGGCATTGGGAAGCCACTCAGAGCTGCTCAACGCACGACCGGCCGAGCGTCGGAAGACCCATTGAGTCGGTGTAGTCTTGTGAAAAAGGCCGCTAAGTAATGACGTTCACTGGCTTCTTTGCTCAAAGGGTATGACCTAGAACATTCTTTTGTATAAGAGGAGGTGCACGACACCTGGATAAATGCAACTTAAAGTCTCCAATATAAAAAAAGACTAATGGTTGTTCTAATAGCTGTTGTTTTTGGTCATTTTTTTGATGTCTCAATTCTTGACTGAGTTATGCACTGTAGACTAGTAGTCAATTATCTTAAATTATCAAGATGGCAATAGGACAAATTTGTCCTATTGCCATCTTAAGGTTTAAACGTGTGATTGTGGGATCGCAGTAAAAGACACGGCTTCTCCGGAGCCATTTCTAGAAGCGTCAGCTGTAGAATAACACTGACCTTTCCTAATAGGCCTAGGGGTGTAGCTGCTCATTGCAGTACTGGCAAATCGAGGGACCAAATACTTATTGGCCAATAGTTTAGATTTCGACCTCTGGGACAACTGAGCAACAACTATCTACATATATTAAGGGCACGGTAACTGGAAATAGCGATTATTCACCCTCATATAATAATATACACGTGTTTAGACTCAACAGCCCTTGAAAGAAGATCACAGCAATTTTTTTTTTTTTATTTTTTTTTTATTGAATCATAACTATTTCACATTACATGTGCTCTTCCAATAATCAATTGCAATTGTTCAAGCAGCAAGATTGGATGCTCAGTATCAAACGGAAGGCCCCAAAGGTGCATTTGAATAGTCCTATTTCACGTTCTGAGACACGGCTAGAGTCTTTATATTGACGAGCTTTATTAAAATCAGCTGCGAAAACTCATTACTGAAACGATTATTTAGATTCATATAATCTGATTATTTACGCCATGATTCCCTTCCCGAGGCTAGAGGTGCAGTCCATCATTGTCCAAGTATTTCTCTGCTTCCCTTTCCACCGGATCAAAATGACACCAGCACTAGAACTATTTTGATTAATATTTATAGTGTCACTTTTAACATTTCCAGTGCTACCGAGCGAGGCCTTTAATCTAACATATACACATTCTTTATGTTAACATGATATCAAAACAGTATTTCGTATTAATCCATGTATTGCCGATTACTAATCCTTGTTCTCTATTCAACATAATATGAGGTAGTTCTCACAAACACAGCGATATTCTATAAGTAACTGTCCAAGACCCTATCCATTTGTGCTCCCCATTATGGGTTCAGCTGTGCAGTTTGCCACACGCAGATCCTGTTTCAGCAGCCCACCCCCCAGAGTAGGGCGCCCTTCACCCACTACATGTATTCATCATCTGGTGCTCGGTGCACGTGCAGTGGGTGGCTCAATGATGAAGGATGGACCTGTATGACTGGGCTATAAAAGCCTACCGTCAGCACGCCACAGTCTGCGACTCTCTAGAGTGGGCGCGAATATAGACTGAAAATGGCATAAGCCAGTTTCCGTGTCCCGGCCGAGCTTTGTGGCTGGTGTCGGTGGCCGCGGGTCAAATGGCTTCTCCGCCCCATCGGCCGCCAGAAGGGCCTGGAGAGGAGGGGAGCGGGCAGCAGGGGTGACGGTCAGAGGGTGGTCAGACCATGACTACGCCGTACAGGAATATTTACTGCCGACTGTCACTAATAACATTCAACTCTCCATTGGAAACTTTGTCTATTTATATTCATGAATACCCTTCTCCAACAGTTTACTACCATACTTCATCTCCAAACATGTATGTAAATATCTGAAAACCAGGAGCAACCTTCATGTTTATTACCGATAAAAGGTAGTGGTTTCTCTTTAAAGGTGGCATGAGATTAGTGCTCGTAGGTGATGGTCGTAATGAAAAGGCCCACTTCGTTCGAGGTTGAATATCTATTGGTGAGCTGGCTGTTTTATATCAAAGTTTATAAGCTAAGCCTATATATATACACAGAAATGTGTAATGGCCGTTAACCCTAAGATAACAGACTGACTTATCATAACAAAGGTTGAGATGAATGAGAGAATAGAACTATTCTTGATGAAACCAAGCAATAACTGAGAGATAGTCTTTTCAAATGTCCTTATTTGCCTTATGAGCATGCTCATATGGCATGGTTCATCATTATCTATACTTGAAACGTCGGATGAGGGTACACCATTCGTGACAACATGGTCGGGTTGTCATAGGATGATAAAAACGGCAAAAAGCAACATGAAATACCATTTCTGAGACATCAATGCATTTTGAAACACAATTTACGGTTTGAATGTTTGGTGCGCTGGACCGGAAGTGGATAACGCTTGGTGTCAGGATTCTCGTCAAGTTGGAATCGCGTTCGTTAACAGCGTCTTAAAACATTAGGCTAGGTGCAAACTCCACTCCCAGTTGTATTTATTCTCAGGTTAAAATGGTCTTAGCATTCAAAGCGAGGTTTTGCATCACCTAATCATGGACAATGGATGCAACTTAAATTCAATAAATGTGAATATCAGTAGATAAACAAGGACATTTAATATATAAATTTCGTCACATTTAATGCGTGCTTTACAAGCTAATTAATTCTCCACTGACCAAACGCCTTTCCATCTTTTTAATGCAGGTTTATACAATCATGTTGTTAGTTTTGCAACGAATTCTTGAAATCCCTAATAGCTATACGGTCATAGTGGCTTTACGTTCAAGACGACTTAGAAATCTCCCAGACACGTATTTGGGATTAGAATGCACACAATAGGCTTCATAACACGCGTTTAGATACTTTTTCATGATAACATCTCCTTCTTATCAACTATCAGAGGAAATATGAAAACTGAAAGAAATTGCCCTATATCGATAAAGATATATTGATCGGTGATAATAAAGCGTCAGACTGAAAATAAATTGGATTGATACGTTTCAGATATGGTATGATTACTTCGAACTTGGACCTCTGGGAAAAGGTCTGGAAATCATTATTTGTAAATTCCTAGACACAGTAGACTATTACGTCTGTGATTCATAATAGTGACTGTCTGAACACGAAGAAGCTGTTCCATGACATTTGGTTTAAGCATGGAATAAAACACGATTTTTCTTTTCGATGGCAATACTGTACAACTCTGTTAACCATTAGCAGGAAGTCTTTTAAAATCAGCTTTTATTGCGCTCAAGATAGAAAGTTGTGTCGTAAATATATTAAGGGGGCCACTGCAAATTGGCGTTTTGCATGTTTGAGAGGAAAAAGGCATTTAGGTAAAACAGTAGCGGCAGGATATTTTTCGCATATATTTACTTTGTAGTTGTAGAACACGTTTCAAAACCCATCAATTTTAATTCGGTAATCCATTTACTTCTTTTGACTGCAACCTCACAGGCAGCCGTGGGCTACAAAGCGCGGCGCCCAGGTTAATGCCTTCCATACCGCCTCGTTAATTTCAAAACGAGATGCTCTTAACAGATCGGAACTTGCGCTGGGAGCGATTCTTCCCTAACTGAACTTTTACATTTCAACCAGCCTCAGTACTCTTCCAAACTCGTGTTTGCCAGAGATGCAGGCATCTCCTGACATGCTGTAACTGCCGATGTTCGTGCACAGGGGCTACCCATCTTGACTACACGACATCTGTCCGCAAAGTGAACAGGGGGGAGAGGCGGGTTGTCCGACGTCCAGTCCCGGCAGAGGAGGGGTCCTTTGCGTGCAGCCCCATGCGATGAGACGTCTTGTTGGGGGCCCCAGCTACCTCCTTCCCCTTTCTGCCGCCAAAGGGCGTGATTGATGTTCAGATTTATAGCTGTTTGCTAAAACCCATGTGAGCCAAGGATTACTGCTTCCTTCACGTGAACGGAAGTGACAGATCCACGGATTACCTAGCCGATTCCCCACAAAGCCCTTTAGGTAATATTCCCGTCCCCGAAGGTAATAACTCAGGCCCCACAAGTCACTCGGCCAAAAAGAATATGTTCTGAATTGTTAAGGAGTTAATGTTTTTCTTCATTTTAAGCAATCCTTCACTGCAGACTGGTACCTATCAAGTTTGCGTGTGTGGCGGTAATCCATAGTGTGCCCTTGTTATTGAATGAGAAACGAGGGCCCTGTTTAACCATAATGCCCTAACCAATACTCTCCCACTGTTGTAGTTGACACGATCCTAGGGTGAGTGTGGCGTGCTAATGGGTGATCAATGATGTGTTTCTCACCGCAACAAATTCACTATCCATCTTGGCCCATTAGCAGTAGGGCCCTGAGCAGACCTTGACTAGTGCTTTACAGTTGAGCCCACCCTAATTCAATCGGCCATGATGCACACTGATGACTCTGTTTTTATTAATGGCGCGGTCGGCAGACGAGATCCACGAATACCAGTCCCAGGGGCACCGGTCTGCAATGCAATAAGGCAATGGGGAATATATCCTACATAGGCGTCTAGTTTCTGCTGCGCTTATCTGGTGCTCCTGGCATTGGACATCAGAGCCATATTTCTGGATCCGTCATCTAACCTTATTCCTGTAGTCACTTGGGACAGGAAGTTAAGACGAGGAGATGATCTTTAGAGTGGCGGCACGCGGTCTACCTGATGGATTGGCTTCAGGTAATAAGTGGCCTGAACTACTCCACCGGAGGGGATCGGGCATGAGTAACTGCCCGAGGGACTCAAAGCTCCAGGTAGGCTTTTTACAGCCCAAAACAGCGCCTGCTGCCATGGACGAAGCTTACATCCCCCTGAGCCGTTTTTCCTCATTTTTGTTGTGTATGCAGTAAGGAAAATTAACATATTCATGAATCAAGAATGTTCAATTTTGGATGGCTCTTTTTCATCGCTCTTTTTCTCAAAGTTAATTATTTTCTTTTCATTTAAGTTAACATAGTAAAAATAAACACAAGTGATCATAAGAAATCATAGTTACTATCATCTTACTGATTATGCGTTCTACAATAACCAAGTTTATTCAAAGTTTTGTATTTGGTCAGGAGGCAGCTTTAGACAACATAGACCCATAACATAGATATGTAAAGACATTATTGAAAATGCAACTGCGAATTATCTATGAACTTTCATGTGTGGGTATACTGTATAGAGTTTCCTCACAAATAGTACCTGCATCTCTTTGCAGGGAGCCCACTTAAATTCTTTTCATAAAACATGATGGTTAAGAGCGTTCACAGAAAAGCCAGACGAAGGTGAAAAGCATCTCCATTACGTCCCGGTGAACGCTGTAAGTTTATCTAAGTACACGCGGATCTGCAGATAGTTTTACATATTCATGATACTCAAAAACCTCTGAGAATTTATGCACGTATTTGTCTACATACATAGACTATCTGCTCAGATGGCTGTCCCTAGATTATATCAAACAGATGAGAACACAGGCATTCAGAGACATACAGACGCAGACACTGATAGTTATTGTGAACAGCGCTTTAATTATGAAGGAGAAATAAGGGTTCTGTTAACAAAGGGAAATGAGGATTCCGTTGTCAATAATATCATAATGTTAAGGCAAAGTTTGACTCTAAAGGGGAAAATCTTATTTTGAGCTAGAAATATTATTTAAAGAAATGTTTGCTCAAGGGGTAAAGCATTGGTTAACCATAAGACTACTGTTTTATCTCGAACTTGTCATACCTAATTAATACACACACGACAAGCTGAAGAGGGCAATACTTTGTAAAACTCAGTTTATGCAATGCAATGCGTTCCCATCGGGTTTCAAATATCTAAGACTGTCAAGTTATTAAAGTTGAAAGGACAATCCTTACGTATATATATCTTCCAGTTTTTGATTCGCCTTTTAAGGATGGGAATATCACATTGTACATGAAATGTCAAGGGCATAGTTATCCATGCAGCTTTAGATTTATTATCATTAACAATGTACGAGCTTAATGGGAACTTCATGAAAAATATAGCTCGAACCAAAGTGGCATACTCTTAAAAATCGTTTCATTTGATAGACATCGAAGTTGGTTGAATATTGGCATTATGTATTTTGACAAGATATCAATTTACTTAATTAGCTACAATCCAGCACGGTGACAATTTAAACGATAGGTACTTATTTTAGGCGTTGATCACTTAAAGCTAGGAATAATATAGTATAATGAATGGCTCTCAACTGAGTGACTAAAATACAACTGACTCTTTGAACTAATCATCGGACTGATAAGCTTGTTTGAAAAATAGATGTAAATTACCTTCATATAGTCGAAATAGTATTGACTTCAACATTTTAATCAAATCCATAATCTTAATTGAATCTCTTAACGGTCTTTATAAAGTGGCACAGTAAGGTCCGTTCAATAATGATGGGAAGCAGGGAGGTTATAGAATTATATTATATACCAATGCCAAAATACATGATGAATACTAACTGGACACTGCCATTCAGTATTTTTGGTGTATTGGCACAGTGGGCAGTATTCATGTATACTGCCCACCTTGCTTTACTAAGTAAATGTTTTTCTCCTTATTTTGTGAATTCTGAATGGATTTACATGATTATTTTTTTAATTTCAGGCAAAATAATGCAGTCTAATATAATAGAGATAGTGATATAATCCTAATTTAAGAGAAAATAATGAATATTAGGGAAAACCTCTTGACACCAGTCAAAGTGTGTGCATAATCAATACATTGGAATACTGCCCACTTTGCTCCACTGGTAATTTTCTTTCTTTTTTGCTTATAACTTACAAAATATGGTATATAATATAAGGAAAACTTACCTCGGTTGACAGTACAACCCTGAATACTCGGTGGGATGTCAGAAAAATTACTGCCCTCAGCCTAACGGCCTCGGGCAGTAATTTTTCGACACCCACCTCGTATTCAGGGTGGTACTGTCAACCTCTGTATGTTTTCCTACGAGACGAGGAGGTCTCCCCTGTAGTTAATAAAGGTAAGTAAAGGTCAGTAAGGGTGGACGTGTGAAAGGCTATTGAGTCAATAATACATGAAGGGACGTGAGGAGGGCACGGGACCCCACCCGGACAGGTCCTGTGTGCAGGGATTAAGGTCTGGCTGAAGTAATCAGCGGCCATATTGGCACCAACGTCTTTCCCGGGGGGAGTCGCCGAGCAATCTACGGCGGCCCGGTGTCGGAAACTGTTCCTCGAGATGATTGATTCACGGAGATCGATCTGGCCGAGACCTTTCTGTGTTTTCTTAGGAAAGCAACCCGAGAGAGCTAATGCCTGGGTTGTTGATGGGACCAACTCACCTGCGAGTGGAACAGCGGTATGCCATTGTCTGAATGGTGCGCTGTTAAGTCAAGACAATGTGGGGTGGAGACGGTGGGGACTGTAGGGGCACTCAAGCACTCCTGCCGTAGCTGGGTGGGGCGTGGCGGGATGGGCCGCCGGTATGTCCATCACGTCACGAGGAGGTCGTATCCATCGTGATTGGGGCGAAGGTCTAATCAAAGTGGATCAGTGTTAGCTTAAACCGTCCTGACGTACACGTCTGGCCACGTTACGTCAGTTCCCCGGAACGTAAGACAGTGTCCCCGTACTCCCTTTTTCTTTGGACCGTTTTTTCCAATCCCCTCTTTGTTTAATCTATTTGTCCTTTCTCTTGAGTACACGTACACATTGTTCTTCCCCTTCCCTGCTATCTGAGCTCACGTCTCAAGCTACTGCCATCTCCAAACTCGTCACTGCCCTTTCCCCACGGTCGATTTTAATCAGCTAACGCATTAACCAGTGGTTTCTTTAGATTGGCACGTAGTACATTGTTCGTGAGAGAACAATGCCATTAAAATGAGAGGGAAGGGAGGGGGATGCGTTCCTTTTGCTTTTCATTTTAGAAATAAGACGAGGGGAGAGTGTGGGGTACCGTAGAAGGATATTGGTCATTTGATGAACGTTGGACCAAGGTATAGGAATTGTCAGTTACAGGTAAATGTTTATGACAAGTAACTTAAATATGCTCAGGTATAAGCCCCAACTATAGTTGGCTGAGCTTAAAACTAAAATTGTAAACCCTCTGTTCTCTGTAGTGTTAACTCTCAAGAAATATATATCATCTGAATTCTGGATACATTATTTTAACAGATCTATCTATACTTTAACAAAATGGAACTTCTTCAGGCCAAAATAGGCCACTTCTAGTACACTGTACCACAGGGTTTCGACCTATCATGGTCATAGCTGCATGTCCAGTTATGTGTTTTCCTTTAGGAGGATCTGACTATGTTTATTGGATTTTTTAGGAAGAAAAATATTCAAGCAATAATGACGTGGGAAATCTACAAAAGGTTTTCTGTTATTTGCCTTGAATAAGGCTGGAATATTTAAGATTGATTTCAATGGAAATGAATTTTAACTGACAAACACATCAGGATTAAACGGCAATACCAGTTATCCGTACTTGGAATGAAGGGATTTTACTCGGCCTGGTGTGTGCTCGCGCACGCCCTCAGATAATTTCATTTATGTTGAGGCCGTATTGCACTATCAGTCATCATGAACGAGCAATTTTCTAAGTTATACCAAAAGATCATCATGCTTTATGCAATCCGTTTTGTGTAAATATTTTCTTTATCGTTTACTGTTGATGTGCAAATGCAATATCTATGATCTGGGTAATATCCGTATACTGCCCTGCAGGTGCGACTCCTGCTGTAAAAGGTAAGGAAGTGATAGAAGGATATAGATGATGACCTCATAAAGTGATGAAAGTGATATAAGCCACCCACAGCAGGCGCGTGGTAAGTCTGCCAACTGTGCGGAATATGTGGCAACATCCGTGTTTGAGTGCCATAGGGCGCCGTTTGTAAGGCGGTAACGACGCCGAGGATGTGGACTCAAAGATGGGAGACCAATGTGTAGC
Source organism: Lepidonotus clava (assembly GCA_936440205.1). Classification (NCBI taxonomy): domain Eukaryota; kingdom Metazoa; phylum Annelida; class Polychaeta; order Phyllodocida; family Polynoidae; genus Lepidonotus; species Lepidonotus clava. Next base: position 28,607,650 of record OW387134.1, read on the forward strand.
CCTAGGAAACAGCACACGTATTTACCACCAGTTTAACTAGTGTCAAAGTTGTCTAATACTGGTTTGATTACGTATACGATCCCTGTGTATTGCAATTTCCTCAGTTTCAGCCCTATTTTTTCATACTATTCCCTCAATTGAAAGTATGTGTTTTCACATGACATTCCCCAAGTTTCAGACACTAAATTCACAGGCTATTCCCTCAGTTCAAAGTATGGGTTTTCACATGTTATTCCCCTAGTTTAAGACCACATATTTACAGGCTATTCTCAATGTTTGGTGTATGTTACAATACTATTTCCTGAGATTAAAATCACATAATGTAAGTGGTAGTAAACTGATGTCAATATTCCACTTGTTTTCTCAAGGGGAACTGTAGCCCACCTATACAGCAGCCCAGGTCTGCTTACACACCCCTACAAGCCATTGACAAATCAAATTATCACGGCGCCCTATGGCACTCAAACACGGATGTTGCCACATATTCCGCACAGTTGGCAGACTTACCACGCGCCTGCTGTGGGTGGCTTATATCACTTTCATCACATGATGAGGGTGGTGAATGCCCATCCAGTTAAACATGATAATGCCCATCCAGTCACCAAGGAGGACCAGGCTGTGGTGGAGGAAGCAGTCTGGGAGTTCAACAGTCAGGTGTTTATTGTCAACAACGACAGAAATCTGTTCTGCCCGACCTTACACCATCAAGTACATCGTTTCTGTAAGGGGAAAAGGAGGGCATACTATCAACATCTACCAGACGGAATTCACCTGTCCGACGAGCTTAAAGAAAAATGGGCGAGCCAATTTGTGAAGGCTATGGCTCGCAACTGAATTGTGCATTCAAAAAAAAAAAAAAAAAATTTTTGAAACCGAACTTAAGGTTTCCATTCTCAATTAGGCTCGTTTAAAAACTTTTATAATCATACTTGTTATTCCAAATTTGTGAGGCGACCTAGTTTCTGTGCCTAATCCCGGGTTTTGTCAGACGACAGCTCCCTACGGGTTTGGCAGAGATATCCTACGTTCATCATTTTCCTCGAAGGTGATGCACTTAGGGGTTAGTCTCATCTTAGTATAAGATATTACTAGAATGTGCTACATTGTTATGTCATCTACTCTACACTTACTTCAAGAACTGTACCTGATTGGTGTGCTACAACGATTCTTAGCCTACTGACTCACGTGACCTTTCTCAACGAGACTGCACACTAACCAGGGACAGCTAGCTTCAACTATGTGGTCTTATCACACCAACGAAGGGGGTCTTCCACCTTGATCTCTGACCAAAACTTTTCACTTATCCTGTTTAACTGGATCTTCTTAAGCCCTAAAAGTCTACCACTGAACTATTCTCGTGATGGGTTATTATACAGATTAGCGGCTGCTGTCAAGTACAAGCGTCTCAAGTACAGGACTGTAGCAGGGAATATGGTTCTATTGCACTGAGGTACAGTGCAAGAAAAACTAGAATAAATATATAATAGAATATTGTAAACTCGTTTGTATTGGCAAGAATATTATAGTGGAACTTGTAACGCTGATTCGTGTGCTAAACGCCAGGCGGCGACATCGTTTAGTGGCATAGCTAGAGTATATGGAGAATGGCAAAGCCCCCAGGCGTAAGGACTGCAGCCGGGCTGAGGGACGTCCTGCAGGTACGCACAGGTGTGACAAAATGACGATGGAGACCTGTAAGGGTACATTATGGATCGAAATATCTAGCTATAAGATATTAAGGACAGCAGGCCTCGCCGTCAACATTAGTTATATGATAGCTAGAAATAGAATTAGTTTATGTGAGTAAGAGTGGGCAGTATGAGAGATAAGTAAGACTTCGTTAGGTAATAGTGTAAATGAGTATAGCGACAAGCCTTTTGGCTGTCGCTATATAAGCGGTATGAGACTTGAGATAGACGAGCAGACCAAGATAGAGTTCGAACAGAACACATGGAGCAATAGTCTTACATACGGATCACACGGGTAGTGTTAAGATGGTAGTAACCACAAAGAACAGGTGATAGTAAGGATTGGGACAGCTTAGGCTTAGCCTTACGGGCTGCGTGCTGGAAGTGACGGAGATCCTACCAATGGTCTTCGTTACCGGTAGACGAGAGGTGACTCTCTCAACAGTGTAAGAGCGTATATACCTTGCGAAAGGGGAAGCTGGACGAAAGCTATACCTGGTTGGATTGTTACTGATGTGTTTGAATTGTGAAATGAAAGGGAAAGAACTGTATAGATGGAGAATTGTGTACCTGTACCTTCGGAATATCATCGTGAATGTAATAAACTGACCTCTTGCCAAGTGCGTGTTCTTTGTATGGGATTGAGCCCCTTTACTTAGAATCTCTACCACTAAGAACTGAATCATGATCCAGGATAACATCAAGCTGGAGAGAGCTAGCTACTTCAACGAATAATCACTGAGAACTCCCCATTATCTTAGTATAACACCTTTATTAACATCTTCAAGCAAGCGAAGTATCCACGATAAGTGATGTAATATCACGCAGTCGAGTGATGAATAAACGTATCAGTACAGGATATGAACAAGTACGAACTTTAAAAGGAATACTCCCCAATAAAAAGACTAACATCAAAATATAACCGCTTAGCTCAATTGGTGGAGAAAATCCCGAAAAAGAACAATTTGGAGGTACGGTAGAAACTCTCGCCTACATGAGTGCCTGCCTACGGCCTGGAATTGGACCGCCCAAGGGAGCCGAGCCTACGCTCAGCGACACGGACTCCGAGAGGGACGCATGGTGGTCTGATCAGCCGCTGGGCGCCACTGGGGGTTCCGAACCCAATTGGCCGGAGAAACATCAGTTAAGAAATAAGGGATCATATATACCGTATAAGATTGGAATAAGAGGGGAAGTGGAAGAAGACAGAGACTTCTTCGCTCAACCTCTTTTGCTTAAGAAAGTACAAAGTCCAACATCACCTAGAGGGACAAGGAGCGACACAAATCGTTCCCGCTCTGAACGGGAATCGGGATCCCCGTTTGCGTCTCCATTGAGGCTGAGAGCCAGGAGATCGCTGCGACAGGAATCTCGAGAGTTACAGGAGGAAACTGCAGAACACTCCAACAACTCAACCCTACTCCATTACTCAGTGGCCAGTGAGTCGGAGGATGAGCTAACCTCCACGATACTAGAGGAAAACCGCTCGCACACGGTGAAACCGACAACTCTAAATCGTGATACAGCGAGAACCGAGCAAGTCAGTGGGGCATCCTTGCCGACCACCTCTACTCCCGCCGCCGTGGGCGCAACTTCCACGCCCATAGGAAGACATTTTCCACGAATCGGGAAAGGTGGTATTAGTGAGGTAAAACATACAAAGAAAAAACACGGGACTGTAGAGAAAGACTTGACTCGAACCCCACCTGAACCAGAATCGTCAGAAGACGAGCACGAGCACGAGCACGAAGAAGAAGAGAGCACAGATACCGGAGGCGTAGCTAGACAACTATTCAGAATGGCAGATAGAGGGGGACCTAGTTTAAAACTCCCAGAGTTTTCGGGAAAACCAAATGAAAGGGTAGACCAGTATTTTAGTGAGTTGGAGAATATGGCAAAGATCTATGGATGGGACCAGGATAAAGCATTAGCGATGGCCTTGCATGGTCTTAAGGATAGGGCACGCGATTGGGTGAACACTCTCGCGCCGAATAAAAGAGATTCGCCGGATCACCTGAAGGAAGCTATGGTGGCTATCTTCGGAGATAGACGTCCTTCGTGGCAGCGATACAAAGATATCGTTAACATGAAACAAACGTCAGATCAGTCGGTGATTGAGTTCGCTGGAGGTTTGAGATAGCAACAGTTTAGAACAGGTATTGAGGAAAGTGTAATATTGGCAGTATTCATAGACGTCTTGTTACCAACTATAGCCAAACAGGTAGCAATACTGAACCCAGACACCTTCGACGTGGCGGTGCAAGCTGCCACTCGTTTGGAGTCTTTAGAGAGGGGTAAGAAAGGAGGATTGAAGGTGTCTCTAGCCAACATACAGACACAGGACACCTCGCCACGTAGTGTAGAGGAAATTGAGGAAGAAGAAAGAATGTTAGTAAGTAAGTTCGATAACCTGTTAGCTGCTCTTAATCAATCTAGGAGTTGGAAATTTGATGATAGAAGGGAAGGAGAAAGAATAAAAGATTTTGGAACTGAAGAGAAACAGGGGACTGGTGTAGCTAGTCCCGAACCGCAGAAAGGTAGACCGAGCCGTCGCTACTCATCCAGTTCCGCACCAGATCTTAGATCTAAAAGCCCGGTGGGTAGAGAGACTCGTAGGGTAACATTTGATGACGATAGAGGGGAGGCAGAGTCCTCCGTAGCATACGACCAACCAATGGGCTCACCTTTGGGTAACCCATTTCATTTTGGAAACGTGGGAGATAGAAGAATGCGTGGACAGCCACCTTTGTTCCGAGACAGATACTGCGCGGTACACGAATGGAGATCACATAATACAGATAGTTGCTTGTGGTTGAGAGCTAAGCTCCAGGAGCTAAGGGACGAGGCTCTCCGAGATAAATTTAGAGCACTTGTTCCAGGAAAGAAATGGGGTAATACTAAGCCGGGAAACTGGTCAGCAGGTCCGCCACGCCAATAAAGTTAGAGCTTTGTCTGACGGACGGACCGGAGAAAATTGATAGAGGAAATGGACCTATCTTGCTTGAGGTAAAGGTAGGAAATCAAACGGTCAGAGCATTGGTAGATACAGGAGCTAGTGATTGCTTTATTTCAGGCGAATTTAGAAAGACCATAGCTAAGTCGGCAATACACGACATCATTCCTGTAGTAGAGAAGGAAGTTAATTTGGCTAATAATACTGTTCAGATCATATTAGAAACAATAAGGCTCGAGATTAAAATTAAAGATTCTAGAGTGTTCTACGATTTCCATGTGGTGGAATCCCTTTGTCATGATATGGTAATTGGCCGTAATCTGTTAGCAGCCGTGCGGTCGGACCTGTCGTTGCCGGGGCCCCACTTGGATGTTTTTTGCGGACACCCGATATTTAGTCTAGAAAAAGTAGAGGTTAAACCACACACCGAACAAATAATACCAGTCACCATCTGGAAAAAGCACCCAGTCACCCACAATAACGCCGTTTTTTGTGCCCCATCGGTAACCGCACCAGTAGTGGTAGAAGCGGGAGTGAATCAGTGTGGTAGACAATGGTGGATGAAGATTTTGAATCCGCTAGAAAGACCTTTGTATGTGCTACCTACAGATGTGTTGGGTTTTTGTGAAATGGGCCGAATCCCCCTTAACCATCGAAAACAGATACCCGAATTTGTTGATAAACAGAAATTGATTAGAACGGGAACCCCGAAGGGCATTGTTGGCTTTGCCATAGAAACCCTCGAGGGGAGCGTTGTGACGGGTGAGAATCATTCGCGGAAGGCCGCATCCCGCGAGCAGGACGACATTGACCGTATAGACCTGTCGGAGTCGTGCCTCAGTGGAGATCAGAAACAAATGTTTAAGAAAATGCTTAGACGAAATAGAGGGAGTTTGGCTTTCTCAATGACGGAGTTAGGCCAATGCGAGATTGCCCCTATGGATATTAAAATTGATAGTAAAGCAGGAATAATTTCGTCACGACCGTATCGATATTCACCTCAAAAGATGGATATCATTGATGAACAAGGGAAACAACTGATAGAGTTAGGAGTAATCGAACCTAGCGAGTCTGCCTGGCGCAGTCCCTTGGTAGTGGTACAGAAAAAGGACGGAAAACCACGTCTCTGTACAGATTTCAGGATGTTAAACATGATAACGTTCAAAGATAAATTCCCAATGCCTACGGCCCGATCATTGTTTTTGTACATGGCCTATAAACGACCAACCATTTGGTCGGCCTTGGACTTGCTGAGCGGCTACCACCAATGTGTTATAGAACCCGCGTCGCGGAAATACACTGCCTTCGAGACACCCATGGGAGTGTACCACTATAAGAGGGTACCTTTCGGGCTAGTTGGGGCTCCTTGGCAATTTACTAGGGTTATGGCTATAGCTTTGAAAGGGCTGGTTCCAAGGGTATGCTTAGCATACCTTGACGACGTGATCGTATACGATTCTACGTTCGAAGAACACCTACATAGCGTAGAACTAGTACTGCAGGCACTACAGCGTGCAGGGCTGAAGCTGAAGCCGTCCAAGTGTGAGTGGTGCCGCGCTGAAATAAATTTCCTCGGTCATAGAGTCAACGCCGAGGGTTTGCGGACGCAACCACAGATAGTGGAAAGAGTGAAAGCGTTCCGTCGACCACACAATGTTAAGACAGTCAAATCATTTCTGGGTCTTTGCAACTATTATAGGGCATTTGTTCCTAATTTTGCATCCCTTAGTATCCCTCTGAATCAGTTGTTGAAAATAAAAACCGTCTTTGAATGGACAGAAGAATGTGAGAAAGCTTTTCAGGCCATAAAGGAGCGCTTAACGACTCCTCCCCTACTGATACATCCAGAAATCAGCGGACATTTCTATGTGTTGACGGACGCGTCAGACACAGCGTGTGGTGCTGCTATATGCCACCTACGAGAAGGAATGTACCGACCTATAGCGTTTTGGGGAACGGCACTTAGGGAAGCTGAATTGAACTACACAGTTACTGAGAAAGAAGCGCTTGCAGTGGTAAAAGCATTAAAAAATTATGAAGATATGTTACAAGGCGCTAAGGTTACCATCATTACGGACCACAAGCCCTTGATACCACTGCTACAGAACGCTTATAAGGCACCATCCTCTCGATTGAAGAGATGGGCGTTAGCACTGACTGACTTTGATTTTGATATAAAACACGAGCCAGGAGCAACGCATTACTTACCAGATTACCTATCAAGAGTCCAACCAGACGATGAAGAAAAGGGCGAGGTTACCGAATCCCATAAGGAATTCGAACCAGAAGTGGGTTGTGAGCTCTTGTCCGCTAGCCTCAATAGTAAAAGATTTACCGGTAATAGTGACTATGAATTGATGGCGGTATACCCTGTCCAAACTGATATAGATCTCTCGATCTTTATTGCTCAACAAGCTAAAGATGAGGGCTGTAGAGCGTTAATTGAATACATAAGAAATGACAAACTCCCAGAGGATCCGGACAAGGCGCGAGTCATAGTAGCCCGAGCAGAAACGCTGGGACTAGTACCGCCTGGGATCCTATGTAAATTCACGATACCTCATGGGAAGCATAAACCGAAGAATACCAAATTGACCCCAAGAATCATGGTGCCCCCATGCCTTATTGAACGAATTTTAAAGCTACTACACGATAGCATTTTGGCAGGCGGTCATATAGGTACCGAGGCCCTAACACAAAAAGTTACATCTAAATTTTATTGGTTGGGCATGCATAAAGACATCGCCGAATATATTAAGTCATGTCGAGTATGCGCTCTGCGGAAAAGAGCACCGCACTTTAAAGCACTAGCAAAATCCTGGGATAGGCCTAGATACCCTTGGCAATGGGTACAATGTGACTTTATTGGTCCTATTAAACGCGCTAAGGATGGCTCCAGGTACATAATGACGTTTATAGATTTGCTCACGGGTTGGCCAGAGGCCTTCCCCACCAAGGACTCCACAGCACCAACCGCGGCTAGGGTGTTTCTACAAGAGCTGGTGTGCAGGTATGGTAGGATTGAGAGATTACACTCTGATAGGGGTGCTACGTTTTTGTCTGATTTCTTCAAAGAAGTCACGCGTAGAGTCGGGTGTACACAAACGTTCACCACCGGCCGGATGCCGACAGGAAACGCTAGAGTAGAAAGGATGCACAAAAGCCTTGAGGACATTATGGCTTGCTATGTGTCGGACGACCATACTACATGGCCAGATCTGATACCGATCGCTCTGTGGACGTTGCGTTCAACGGTCAGTGTGCGCTCGGGCTTCGCGCCGTACACACTGCTGAATGGACGAGACCCAGTGAGCATGGGAATGCCTGAACACAATGAAATTCCCATATCACTTAATGATAATGAAGCATTCTTAGAAATAAAGGATAACATCGCTTTGTTTAGACATATGGCTGAGGATGTTGTTGAGAAATATGAAAGTGAATTGAGGGCTCGTATCGATGAAAGAGCAAACCCCACTGTCTTTTATGCAGGAGACTTAGTTTATATGTACGATCCCTTATGCGCAGGGAATAGAGTCTCTAAATTTTCAAATAGGTATCGGGGACCCTTTAGGATAGAAGAAGTGAAAGGGGATCATGTAGTTCGGTTAACCTCATTAGCAGATGGAAAGGAAATCCCTCATTTAGTCAACGTATCGAAGCTCAAACGTGCTTATGTGCCCTGGAATCCCGTACAACACAAGCCAGTCGCTCCAGAATATGTGCTTCAAGATAAGCCTGATCAGCAGTCGAACCAAGCCCAGGAAGACCCAGTAACAGAGGAACGTATACCTGTTGCTGGTGGGTCCCGTGACGAGGGAGACTCCCCGAAAGCCGGCGGAGAGTCGTTGGTAACAAGCCAGCAAACAAATGATCGTGAAAACGTTCACGAGGACGTTACAGGTAACGATACAGTTACGCGTCCGAATGACACCACTACACATGCTGGGGAAACAAATGTACCAGCCGAGTGTAAAGAAAACGTTCGCACGGATAGTAGCGAATCTGGGAATAAAAAGGAACTAATTGGCGAAACGACCAATCTATTGCGCTCTCACTAGCTTCCGGAGGATAACAGCAAGGAGCCCGAAGGAAGCGAGTTAACTGCTGATCAGCATCCGTCGGGAAGAGCGACCAGTACAGCCTCCCGAGACCCTCCATCGCCTGAAACGCCTGAAATCTCCGGGGAGATGCCTAAAAAGAACACTACCCACGATCCACTATTGCTCCTTAGGACCTCCAAGGAGACAGGCAGGGCCCCACGCAAACGCGGGCGACCACGTAAGAACTTGGCACCGGATGGGTCCCGTAGCGATACGGTGGATTCAATAAAAGAACGGCCTCTCAACGTTGAGAAGGTTTCTTCCGTTGACTCGTCGGGTAAACGTACCCTTCAACAAAAACCTCACTATAATTTAAGGAACGTCCAGCGAAAGGACTACCGTGAAATAGCAGAAAACAGACCGTCAATGGACAGGGATGCATAGGGCTGGCCATGTATCACCTAAATGCAATCCTTTGTAACTAGAAAATGAATTAAATAAAGTTACGTTACTAAATAAAAGGAGGCATTCATATAAGGGACACAATTCCACTAACCCTACAATCTGGGAACGTGAAGACACCTTAAGAAAGCAAAAAACATTAATAAAAACCCATTTCGGGGTAGAAGTCTAAGTCAAAATTCTGATCGAACCACTCTTATAAGAGAGAAATTAATGGTAGATTGAGACGGACCTGAACGGGACAGGTCAACCTGCTAAGAGAAGTAAAAGGAACCTGAACTTTGTTCGAAATAAAAGTCCTGAGAAATATTAAAGCTATCGGTAAAAGTAAAATCGGTGAATCGATATATTGAGACAAAGGCCATTGTGTTTCGCGAAAGTCGCTGGAGAGAGACGCGACTAATAAAAAAAATAAAAAAAAACTGTCATGACGTAAGGATGCCGAGTGGTGAGCAACTGGGGGATGGTATCGGACCATGAGTCATACGTGGTCTGGACGCCCTTACCTGACGATAATTTATTCTGAATTGATTTGGTATTGGGACCCGAGATATAAGGACCTGAGATACCTTTGTTAGGTCCAGTTGAAGATGAACAGCCGAGGGAAATGGTCATAACCACCTCGCTCATCTTTTTGCTGACCGATAACCAGACGACACAAGGGAGTTGCGGCGACACCGGGAGTTGAGACCCTACGACCGGACGGAGTGGACTACGTGCGGCAACATTCCCTTCCTACCATGTTGGAAGAGGGACCGAGGGCATGGGACGACCATGTTTGGTCGCAATCTCGGAACGGCGGAACATTGTTTCTTTCCCAGTAACGATAGGGAACCGACGCTGGGAAAGTCACTAACAGTTTGTCCTTTTGTTGAACATTACGTACTCAAGGAAAACCTACATGTAGTGTATATACCTGTTGTTGAGCAGGACGCCCAGTTCTATCGAGCCGTCTCTGGGACGCCGAACCTAAGACTGAGGTTTGAGGCACTGCAGGGGGACGTTCTGGCGATGCCCTATACACCACGGCTGCATAACGGACACCGTTACATGGAACGCCCGAACGGACACTGCTGTTGCCCAACATGTTTGCAGGACATGCTGAGTACGATGAATCTTCGATCGTGTGGTGAGGTAAAGAACGCTGTAATTACTAGTTTCGCCCTGGGCGAGTTACCCGCACCTATTACGTATCGGAGACCGGAAATACTGTTCCAATCATGGGACAGTGCCTTTCCGCCTGCTTTGAACAGCCCCAAAACTACCAACCCATGTTCCAACTAGGACCCGATGGAAGGTGCATTACGCAATTGAAAAGGGACAGGAGTTCCATTCAAAAGACAAAACCACCCGCCGGAGGGGATTATCTGAACATTTTACCTCTCTAAATATAGTACTGTGCTATAACTCACGTAAAATACTAAGTCACAAAACACGGACAAATCTATAGTGGAAGTGTATCAAAAGCTACGAACTATTTTATTTTCTACTCTGAGTAAATGAGGGTAAGAGTCTACAACCAGTCCGGCAGAGAGGGAGCGTTTGGCCAGCGCTGGACGAGCCGACGTACCTCCCGGTACAGCAGCACAAGGTCCCTGATAAAGTCCACACTGGACGCCGGGAGAACAAGGGCGGCCGGCGCAGAGGGCGCGACCGCAGGAGGCGCGGCTGCTGGAGGAAGCGGTGCTGTGGGAACAGGCGCAAGACCCAGCGACGCGTCTAGGGACGAGCCCACCTGCTCTGCAAGATCCCGGGCTATCGCTCGGATCTGCTCAATCTCCCGGGGTGATAATGGCTCCGACGTGGACTGCACCGGGGCTCCACTATCGTTACCAGAAATCATGGGAGAAGATGAGTCTTTGCTAGAAGCAATAGTAAGGGAGTGCGAGAAAGAGGCGGCCGCCCTGGGTGCGGACGCCCTCTCGGACATATTGCGTGCCTGCGAGCAGGGATTTAGATCGGAGGGAGTGATGGACATGGCATCGGAGGTTTTTGATATGCCAACAGGTACTCCGGTGTTTCCAGACACACCACGCTCGCCTTCACCCCCATTGGTTTTACCCGAGTCACCAGGAGCACCCATAGTTAATGTCGATCCTTCCCACATTGAGGGCGCAGGAGCTAGGAGATCAAGGTCAAGCTGATCCCATTGCACTGACTCAGGCTCCGACGCGTCCCATGTCGGGAGTGCAGAAGACCGACGGGGGCGCTTATTGGGCGGGGGACTTGCCATACTTTTGGTCAAAGGTACGTAGTCAATCGGGGGAGACCGCGCTGGACGTGGATGAATGGAACCGTCACCGTGAACCTGTGGAACAGGAGGGGGCACGTCTAAACCAGGGGGGAAATCCCTGGTGGTCCAAGACAGAAAGGCCTGCCCTGGAAGCGTACTTGAAGAGACGCCGAGAACTGCTTCTGTTAAGGTTTCCGCGGATATTGTATCCGGTCCGAGTTCCGGCGCTGGATTCTCCTCCTGCCCAGCGTGACTTTGCGGTGTTCCGACGGCCGCTGAATTATCCTCGGCGTCCGAAGGTACCGAGAACGGTGGAAGAACTACAGCAGGGGGAGGAGAGCCGTCGTCAGGCGACGAATCCTCCGGCAAAGAAACCACAGCCGGAGAAGGCTCGGCCTCGGCGACCGGTGACCCTTCCTGTGAGGGGGCAGGCGCGACTTCGACCGGTGTTGATGGTGAAGCCGGTTCGCTGCCGCCCTGTCCTGCCGAAGTTGGACTTCTCCCAACTACCCCCACGGGGACCGACGGTGGGTCCGACCGGACACGCACAACGGATCGTCGTGGCCCCCGGCTCCGCAGGAAATAGCGTGGTCCAGGTGACGAAGGTGAACCGGCAGGGAGGTCCACGCTTGGCGACACGCAGCCCAAACCCCGCTCCACCTGCTCCCTAAGGAGGGGATCAGGAAGTAGACCCTCAGGAGGTGGCGAGAAGCCACCCACGGGGTCCAAGGACAGTGGTGAAGGGGACGTACCATATGATTGACTGAAATACCCGATGGAGGCCATAGCCTCAGCTAGCAGGTCGGTGGGAGGATCAGTCGGGGGCTGTACGGCAGTGTCGGGGCCCTCGGTGTGATCGGAGCTTGCCGCCTTGGACTCATCAGCCGCGGACTTGGTTGGACCGTCCGGGCTGAGGCTTGCGGTATAGGCGCCGTCGTCCGTTGGGGGGACGGCCGCAGGAGCAGGCGGAGGTGATCCATCAGACACACGGGAGCACCCGGCCTTAGAGACATCCGTGGACGGAGCCTCCTTCTTTGGGGCAGAGACTTGACCGTTGGTTGATGCAGCCGGTGCAACCGTAGGTGACCACAGCGAGTCACCACCTCCGGACAACAATGGAAGATGCCTTAGCGTCGCTTGTGCAAAGAATGGCGCTAGGTAAGGCACAGCTACCGTTGACTAAAAAGCATAAGGGTATACAGGCTTTCGTTAATACTAAGGACAAAACAGTACAAACAGACTATACGGTTCCGGAGATTAGGGGATCACAAGATAGAAAAGACAGAGGAATATCAGACACTACCACCTCCAGTACTTACAGAGGGGTCACAATTTCTCTAACCGAACTGTGCATCTATGGGACGGATGAGTCTCTCAACGCCATCAAAGAAATTATGAGAAAGGACGAAGCGGTGAAATTTCATGTACTGGTGGCGGCCAAGATAGGAGACACCGAACCTCAAGATATAGCCATGGGTCACCCACCTGTGGTAAGTCAGAAGCGGATGAGCCGTCAGCAGGGACGCCTGGGCTGATAGCCTCATAGGTTGCTCCCAAGGCCGACGTGGATGGTTGCGGAGCGCTGTCTTGGCGACTTAGGAGGTGCGTGGCGCGCACCTCTGAGCCGGGAACGGTGCCCACCACAACGGCCCGACTCCGTACTGAACGAGTAATAATTGAGTGAGATTGGAAATCTCGAACTCTAACAAAGTAACTGCGACCAGCGGTGAAATCGCCGGGTTCTAAATAAACCCTGGCTCCGTTGGGAAGAGTGAAGAAAATGTGTGAATAACTTTCGTCGGACGCCATATCTTTTAGAAAACCTAGAGAAGGTAAAGGCGGAGGAGACTCGGGACAAAGTGAAGCGATTCGCTCCGAGCAACACAGTGTAAACTGTGTGAGGGACTCAACAACAATCATAGTTCTTAAATAGTACGATAAATCCATGGACTCAATGAAAAACTGCGAGTGTTTCCAAAAACAACGGAGATAACACGGGCGAAAACGCGCGCGAAAATCACTATAGACACATAAGAAATGGCGTGGTAATGAGAACTTGATCTCTACACGCGTTGTGTCATGCTCTTGGTGACAAGCAGTGATAACCCTAAGTGAAAACACCGACGGAATCAGAAATTTGCTGTAGTCTAAACTTAATTAAGGAAAAGACTGAAAAATGACAATGGTTTGGCCGGTGTTGGTGATGTGGGCCCTCTGGTCGGCCGTGGCCAGAGGTGAGACCACTGAGGAAGCAAGGATAGCCAGAGCAATTCTTGGAGACGCGATGCACGCTGAGACTTTGAGTCGCGAGACTTACGGCGTGGTACTGAAGCCAGGCAAGCTGATGTCCACAGCGGACGTCACGCACCTGTTGCAAGGGTTTCACGTGGTAGTTCCTTATGTGGAACCCCAGGTGTATCGGTCACTGAATGCAACAGACTGGTGTTGGATTAGCGCCAATAACCGAGGAAGAGAACTTGATCGCGACACATGCTTCAGACTTGAAGCGATGAATCGTTGGTTAAACTCTACGGCAAAGGCGTTGGCGCGGGTCCAGACGGAAACCTTAAGAGACGCCCTAGAGGCACTCCCAGAGGTGGACGACGCCAACTGGATTAATCCAGTATCATTCCCGAACAGGACAAAAAGGTCATTTCGGTGGTTTTTCAACGCTATGGTTGACCGGGCGAATGATGAAGCTCCGGTGGCCACCTTACACCCTGAGGCGGACAATGAAACCTCCAACATGGGAGCTCTTGAGACCCTGCATGGCTTCTTGGAACGCAACGTACCTGGATTCGCGATGGCTCAGGAAATTGCCCGAATGGTCAAAGAAAACAGTCCTGGAGCAAAACCGATTAATGGTACGAACGAAACGATGCCAGAGATAAACGCTAATTCCACTATTACACCCGAAACAGAGACATTGATGATGAGATACAAACGCGGTTTGTTGAACTTTATCGGCAAACTTAGTTACCACCTGTTTGGAACTGCCACTGCGGAGGACGTGGAGACCAATCGAGGCATGATCGAGGTCCTTACTGAAACGATGTATGACTACGATAGCGATGCCGCGGAGATCGCGCAAGCAGTACAGGAGGCGTTCCGCCAGGTGGGAAAGATGAACGAAGAGTTGGGGGCGTTGGAGGAAGATTTCGAAGAGGCTAAGAACTATCTGCAGGAGCGTCTAGGGGTACATGCCGATCACATTCGTGCTGTAAGGCTGTACCAGATATATAGCGCAATGCTTGAGGAGGACAAGAAGGGTGTGATCCTGTATTACCAAAACCTGATTCGAAGAACACAAGCATTCCGACAAGGGACACAACAATTACTACAGGGAAAGCTCTCGGTAGAGTTAGTTCCACCAAAGGCCATACGAGAAGCTCTGAAAGGAGTGGATGAATATGTCAAGCAGGCGTTTCCGCGCTTTGCGGTAGCGTTCAGGGACCCCGCATTCTACTATGACAACGCGCGCCCGATGTTCGTGAGAGGGAACCTCATACGAGGCGGATTCGTGAAGACGCTCAAGATATACATCAGAATCCCGCTGGTCTCGGACGAACATATGTTCCGCATTTACACCGTTAGAACATTTCCAGTACCAGTACCAATCAAGGGTACCGTGGAACGAGATGCGCTACAAATAGTGGGGTTGCCGGATCAGATCGCGGTGTCGGTCAGCGGCAATTACTACATTCCGATGCAGACAGCGAACTTGGTAGGATGCTATGGAGAGACAGTTATACTGTGCAAGGATGTACCCTACATGAAACGAGTGTCAGAAACCACCTGCATTGCGGCGTTGCTGCGCGGCGACCCTGACACTATTAAAAGCAAGTGTGAACTGGATTATGTGCTTAATCCTGACTTTGGCGAAATGGCCATATACTTGGATGACGGACAGCTACTGATCGTGAGTGCGGAGGCAGAAGGACAATTGATTTGTGGTAACCGGCCTCCGATACAAAAGAAGATCGAACATTTCGCGAAGTTGCGACTTGGGTGCGACTGCGCCTTCCAGACACGGGGGGCGTGGGTGCCTTATAGCCTGAGAAATTGTAATCGCGAGATTAAGGAATATTCGGTGCAGTACCCATCCAGCGGTCTCTTAAAAGCAAGGCTGCGGGTACAGACTTGGAAACTGACCGAAATGGAGGACCGGGTTCTTGATGCACCCCTCATGATTTCAGAGGACCCATTGCCAGCAGAACTACGATCACGGCTGAAACGACAAGCGGAAGGATACGCTTACAAAATACCCCTGACAGAGCTCATGGGACGTATCAACGACAGGAGGGACAGATTGGCGCACGGCGCTCGGACGGCAAGAGCACAATGGGCTGCAGCGAATAGTTGGCCCGCGTATTTGGCCTTGGCGATGGTGGTGGTGATCGTCATAGTGCTCATCGGATGTGCCTTAAAACTGAAGGGACCCTTAGCAGCCGTCTACCTGGCGATCCGAAGCCCCGCTGGGGCATCGGCCCTGAGGGTGAAACCCTACTGCCCACCAACCCCTCCGCCATGCCCAGTAGCATCGACAGTGTCCAACATGACATCGGCCACCTTGGTGCTGTCGATCGCGTCGCTTTCACTGTTCATCGCTGTGATGTGGTGGAGGAGGCACCGCAAGCGGACGAAAGCCGGCGGGGATGGGCTGTATTTGGAGATAGCGGCCCCGTCACATCGCGAAATGATCTTCCTGGGGGAGATTATGATACCCAACACGCATGTCTTCACGGAAGGAGACACCCTAATCGAGGACATTGTGGTCAATCGCTTGTTCATGAAACACCGGGTGTCGATGAAGTGGGGACAAAAGGTGATGGGAGCGGCAACCAGGCGAGGCGAACATCCGACGACGATCCCACTGCCTCCAACGCTGGAAATTTCAGAAAAACTGTCTAACATGATGGTGGGCCCGGCCAAGCAGGTGTCAATGGCTCGGCTCATGATTAGTCTTAACAAAACCGCGTATCCTGTCCCTAAAAACATGCCATGTTTGTTCGATGGATCTTGGAGTAAGATCGGTGGTAAGATAAAGAGACAGGCACCGTCGCCACCGGTCAACCCAAACCTGGAAATGGACTTAGCAAATAAATTGAACGACGATCGTACCAGGTTCAATCACCAACTTTCCGATAAACTCAGGCAACTGCCAGACCAAGAAGACAGACGCGGCACAGGCGCCGTATACGAACCACTACGACCAGAGTCCTCCTTCGGAGGGAACCTGCTAGCAGATATAAGCTCAAAGTCTGGTTAATTAAAAACAATCTCTACTAAAATAATTGTGAAACACGAGTTGGGTAGGCAGGGCGAACTCAGGGTGACGATTCTGGGCGAGCCTCACCGGGTGTTTTCTGCGCAACGGTGCCCCGTAATGCTTAGCGTAGGACCTTTAGTTGTTAAAATTTCTTGAAGTTAATATGATCTAATTATGATCACCTTTAGGACACTAAATTTTGAAAGTTGTATTTTATTTTTCCCAAGATGGATTGGGACAGTTTTCGTGGACTGGAGAGGAGCACTCCGCCTATTTCGTGGATAGAATCGGGGTATTGTTCCCAATAGGAAGCGAGAACATAATTCATTTTTACACCGGCGTTGTGGTAGTCCAATAGGGTATTACTATTGGTACTTCCGCCACACCCTGATAGCTGTATATTCCTAAGTTAGTAAGCCAGAATGTGTACTGCCATTTGGGGGGCATGATGTCGGAGCGTCGGGCGGCAGCCGAGTGTTGAGGGGGTATCGTATGGCGACAGCATGAGACCTCAGCAACATTCTTTATAAGGGCACCGGGGTGGACGCCTACCGCAGCAGTCAATTTAAGCCCTTAACGGGCTGCCCTGCGAGCCGGTATCATGCGGGATGTGTTGGCACTTGCTAGAAGGAAAACGATAGAAAGTGGCGAACTTGATCTCATAATGTATATACAATACTAGTCAGATTACTGACTGTATCACGTACGTGCCAAAATAATGTTATCTAATGATGGTGTCAGTTTGGCACCGGAGAAGCAACATACAAAACATTCCAACGAACTTTGTACTGAGTAACCGCTTTTTGTATCGCTTACTGTAAAACTATTGTTTACTATTCTATTGATAGTAGGTCAGATGTTGTCAGTTGTGGGATAACGCACCATGTATAATCACTGTATTTTGTTTAAATTGGATGAAACATCCATATAATCTCGTAAACTTAAAATGTATAGCTTGCTTTTTAGCAGCTGGTGTCATAGCTCCGTATACACGCTGTGATTCAAGAGGACCACCTGCTCGCTCATGTCCAACATATCATGATGGGGTAATACTCCTTGAGGTATTTGGGCCTCACTACGTGTCTTTTGGCATGGATGGAACGACTTGAATTGCTCCATTCAATATAATTGTGATTAGGATGTTTTAGGATTAGATTATGTAAGTCTCTTTAGGGACGTATGCCGTAGGAGATTTCAACATTCTACTTGATCTTACTTCTCATAAGAATGGGGACCCAGATAGAATTTTTTTTTTCGGGGATGGAAATTTCGACCCGGGTACAAAACCAGAGGAATCATGGGTGAAAAGAAACTAACATCTAGAGAGAACAGATCATGGGATAGCTAAATAATTGATATTGTTAAGGTAGGAAGGTAACAGATAGAAAACACACTAGAACGGACATAGAATAGCGTAGGGGCACAAAGCTTTAGAAAGAATTAAGTAAGTTTGGCTAGATAAAAGGGAGAAAGAATTGTGATGCTAAAGATGCAGAAAGTTTCATCAAATCAATGATGTTAAAACGCTAAAAGCACCATCACAAATGAGCAGGAAGACTCTATTGCTTGATTTGCCTTATTGCGTTGCAGGGTTTAGGATGTCAGAACCGTCTCGGGACGTCCTGGGGTAAGACTTCACGCGAGGAACCACCCCTATTTGCTTTTGGTCATCAGTTCTCCGGAAATGGAGACTGGTGGAAGAGTGTAGGTCGATCCATGGGCAGAGACTATGGATGGACTGATATACCTTCAAAGAAATTCTGAGTCGCTCAGCCAGGAGAGGGGACTTTACTAAGTTTCCCGAGTATAGCCTAGAGAGAGAGAACACAGAACTACCTCAAACAACGGAGAGCTGATTTCAGAACCACCGACAACTACGTTGCAGGTGTTTCTGATCTTAAGCGCCGTCGACTGCACTGAGGTACAGTGCAAGAAAAACTAGAATAAATATATAATAGAATATTGTAAACTCGTTTGTATTGGCAAGAATATTATAGTGGAACTTGTAACGCTGATTCGTGTGCTAAACGCCAGGCGGCGACATCGTTTAGTGGCATAGCTAGAGTATATGGAGAATGGCAAAGCCCCCAGGCGTAAGGACTGCAGCCGGGCTGAGGGACGTCCTGCAGGTACGCACAGGTGTGACAAAATGACGATGGAGACCTGTAAGGGTACATTATGGATCGAAATATCTAGCTATAAGATATTAAGGACAGCAGGCCTCGCCGTCAACATTAGTTATATGATAGCTAGAAATAGAATTAGTTTATGTGAGTAAGAGTGGGCAGTATGAGAGATAAGTAAGACTTCGTTAGGTAATAGTGTAAATGAGTATAGCGACAAGCCTTTTGGCTGTCGCTATATAAGCGGTATGAGACTTGAGATAGACGAGCAGACCAAGATAGAGTTCGAACAGAACACATGGAGCAATAGTCTTACATACGGATCACACGGGTAGTGTTAAGATGGTAGTAACCACAAAGAACAGGTGATAGTAAGGATTGGGACAGCTTAGGCTTAGCCTTACGGGCTGCGTGCTGGAAGTGACGGAGATCCTACCAATGGTCTTCGTTACCGGTAGACGAGAGGTGACTCTCTCAACAGTGTAAGAGCGTATATACCTTGCGAAAGGGGAAGCTGGACGAAAGCTATACCTGGTTGGATTGTTACTGATGTGTTTGAATTGTGAAATGAAAGGGAAAGAACTGTATAGATGGAGAATTGTGTACCTGTACCTTCGGAATATCATCGTGAATGTAATAAACTGACCTCTTGCCAAGTGCGTGTTCTTTGTATGGGATTGAGCCCCTTTACTTAGAATCTCTACCACTAAGAACTGAATCATGATCCAGGATAACATCAAGCTGGAGAGAGCTAGCTACTTCAACGAATAATCACTGAGAACTCCCCATTATCTTAGTATAACACCTTTATTAACATCTTCAAGCAAGCGAAGTATCCACGATAAGTGATGTAATATCACGCAGTCGAGTGATGAATAAACGTATCAGTACAGGATATGAACAAGTACGAACTTTAAAAGGAATACTCCCCAATAAAAAGACTAACATCAAAATATAACCGCTTAGCTCACTATACCCATTCAAGAACTCGCTCATGTGCCGCTTCTAAACAGACTCTCATTAATAGAATCGTGTTAATTACCTTGCCTAAGAAATTGAATATGGATGATTTGCTTGTATCCACACGAAATGTCATCAAACATACCTTTAACTCCCAATATATAGCTGTTATTTACAATGTCATCGTACTAATAATCAAGTATAGGTAGAGTAAAGGGCTTACAGGCATATACAAACTCTTGTAGATTATTGTGTGTATTATTGGTCAGGGCAAGTGTTCATCACTCGTATTTTATCCGTCACTCGTATATTATTATCCGTCATGGGACATGTTCAATCAGGTCCTCACACGGGATGGGAGTTAGATAAGAGTCACTATACAGGCATATTTCATTCCTGTCCCACTCGTATAATATCCGTCAGAATACATGTTAAATCAGGTCCTTGTACAAGCTGAGTATTAAATAATGGTCACTGTACATACATATTTGAATCTTGGCCCAATAGTACTACAGTCGGTGTACATGTGGGGGTCCAGATACAGAGATCACAATTCAAGCCCTGGTGTTTTAACTTCATTTTTCACGACTATCTCTAGTAACAAATTCGGGTCACTTGCATAAAACCTATACTTTAGGGTCCTACGCTGAATGCCAGCATACAAACTTTTGTTTTTTCGTGCTTCGCCTGTACCTGACTAAATATTTTCATAGTGTTTAGATCAAAGTCACAATACAAACCGCTACCTATAATGGTACTTGTACCTGACCAGCTCTCTGTTCAGATTTGGTAAGTTGACAATGCCAGCATACAAACTTTTGTTTTTTCGTGCTTCGCCTGTACCTGACTAAATATTTTCATAGTGTTTAGATCAAAGTCACAATACAAACCGCTACCTATAAAGGTACTTGTACCTGACCAGCTCCCTGTTCAGATTTGGTAAGTTGACAATGGGCCTGTTTTCTTAGTTCTCATACAAGAAACGTCATGTTACATGCTTACCTTGAATTCTCAATGATTACCTTAATTCTGCTTGTTCTTGAACAATTGTCTCCTGCATATAGACTATAATTCAGATGAATCGAGCTATGCCGCGCTCAGCTTGTACATGATTAGATATTTTACTGTTGAAAATCTTCCATTTTATGGAATGAATTTCTCCTTGATATCATTGTGTATTGTAATCGAAATCATTTGCAAATCAAGAATATGAATATGAAAGTCACCAATTACCTTATGACTCTCCCGATGTTGTTGTATGTTGCCTGTTCTTCTTAAAATGATCATCTCGCGATAATTGTTAATGTGTTGCCACCGTAAAGCTCATACGTAGGATTTACCTCAGCCAAGTGCTGAAACCTGTACCAAGCTCTCGACATCAGAATTGAATTATGGCTTGCACAGAGGATGGTCACCCGGACCTGTATCCTCTCCTTTTGCAAGTAACTTGTTATTATGATCATCTAAATTCCAATGTTACCTACTGTTGGCTAATGAACCTCTGTTTTAACTATTTTTTAAACCAACTTAATTTTCATGTGCTCTTTAATTTATCTTTACAAAGCAGCATCTACTGTATGGTAGTAACAAAGGGCTCGATAACTAATGGCTAATGCACGGGCTGGAGAAGACTTTGGCAAGGGGCTACACCTGGCTCATCTAAATGTTTGTAGTGTTATGGGAGCACATAAAATGGACTTACTGAAATATCAAATCGAACATAGTGGAATAGATATCTTCACCATATCAGAATCCTGGCTCACTGAGGCAATTCCTGACGATCTGTTAAGATTACCCTCGTACTCATTAGCTAGACTTGACAGAAATTGGTTTGATGATAGAGCTAGGGAAAATGTAAAGAGAGGAGGTGGTTTAATGTGCTTTGTTAAAAAGAATATTAAATTCTCAGACTCGAAGTATATGCACTTAAATGTTTCAAACAAAGACTTAGAAATGCAATGGGTGGCTATAAACTTGGCCAATGTTAGACCTATAGTGGTGGTAAATATTTATAGACCCCCCCAGGGTGATTATAAATCATGCTGCACTTTAATTACGGAAGCGATGGCGCGAGCTAACCTTAAGGATAATGCTGAAGTGTATATCTTAGGGGATTTTAACATTAACTGTATGAATAAACTCTCCCCACAATTCAAAGAACTTAACTTCACAATGAACACACTTGGACTCCGCCAGTTAATAACTGATGCAACTCGAGTCTCCTTCAGAGGGGATGTAAAATCAGCAACCCTTATTGACCTTATTTTCACTAACTCAGATCTCATCAAGGACTCAGGTTTAATGGATCTAAACATAAGTGATCACCTTGCAGTCAGAGTAACGCGTAAGAAACTACCAGTCAGTAAAGAGAAAGTAGAATTTATAGGTAGATCGTATAAGAATTACAACAAAGAAGATTTCCAAACGTTGCTTATAAATCATAACTGGGATCAGTTTTACAACACTGATGATGTTAATGCCAAATGGTCCTTCATGGAAAAAAGTATTCTCGATATATTAGATCCCATGTGCCCCATAAAATCCTTCAGAGTCGCAAGTATAAGCGAACCTTGGATGACAAATGAAGCATTGGAGGCTATTAAGGATAAAGATAGACTATTAAGGAAGGCTAAACGCTCAAATAAAAAGGAGGACTGGGTAGCAGCAAAGTTAGCCAGAAACAATGTAGGTAGGAACCTGGAGAATCTTAGGGCAGATTTTCTTAAGGATCAACAGGAGCTTCATGCAGCGGATCCAAAGAAATTCTGGAGGGTAATCTCTGACATTTTGCCTGGTAAAAAGAAATGCTCGGATATCATCTGTTTAAGGAATAAGGAGAAGGACTGTGAAGTAAATAAAGAGGAAACTGCTGACTATATCAACCAATTCTTCACCTCAATAGGTCCAAACTTAGCCAGGGATTTTGGGGTTCGTTGGGAGTATTTTGGCAGTACAATGGAGAATGACTTCTTAGATTTTGGGATTGATGAGGAAGATGTTTTAAGCGTGTGTAAGGACATCTGTAACTTTAAATCATCTGGTCTAGATAACCTCTCCTCTAAAATTTGTAAAGATGCCTTTATGGTGATAACAGATCATCTAACTCACCTATTCAATAGCTCAATAACACAAGCAGTTTTTCCAGATGCTTGGAAAGTGGCCAAGGTTGTTCCCCTATTCAAAGGGGGAGATAGGGAATTTGTGGGGAACTACAGACCAGTGTCCTTACTCCCCTTACCTGGCAAGTTGCTAGAAAAGCTAGTTCACAATAAGTTATCTGAATTCTTGGAGAACAATGAGTTTTTATCAACACATCAAGGTGGGTTTAGAAAGGGGTACTCAACAACATCAACCATAGCTGATCTTACTGATTTGATTTTTGAACAAGTCAACGAGGGTAACACTACACTAGCAGCCTTTGTCGATCTACAGAAAGCGTTTGATACTGTTAACTTTGATATACTATTCAATAAACTTGACAAAGCGGGGATAAGAAACGGTATGCTAAACTGGTGCAAAAGCTACCTCAGTAATAGACAACAGAGAACCTGTGCTAATGGGATTGTCTCAGGTCTCCTCCCAATCAAATGTGGTGTGCCACAAGGCTCGATACTAGGTCCTCTGTTTTTCCTAATCTATGTAAATGATTTGAGTGATGCTATGAACGATTGTAATGTCAAACTGTATGCCGACGATACTGTCCTGTTCCAGTCAGGTATCAATTGTGAGCAGGCCAAGCTAAAGCTTCAAAGGAGCCTAGATGTCTTCTCAAATTGGTGTTCATCAAATAAACTGACCATCAACATACGTAAAACCAAAATCATGGCCTTTGGCAGTAGATCCAGAGTCAAGAAAGCGAAAAATGTTAGTCTATTATTGTATAATCAGAGGCTGCAACAGGTCCCCACATTTAAGTACCTTGGACTAATTTTGGATCCAACACTTTATTACAAGAGTCACATTGGGTCGGTGATCAGAGTTGTGCAGTTTAGAATTTCTCTTTTGGCTAAAATTAAGAGATACCTAAAAAACTGTGTCGCCCTTAAAATTTATAAAACAATGTTGATGCCATACTTTGACTATGCAGATGTCATCTACTGCAAATCATCTAGATGTGATTTGGACAAATTGCAAAGACTCCAAAATAGATGTCTTAGAATTTGTCTGGGAGCTGATGTATTGTTTAGTACTGACAGAGCTCATAAACTAGCCAAAGTTCCATTCTTGTGTGACAGAAGGAAGGCGCATACTCTTAACTTTATGTATGTTAGGAAGGGCAGGACTGATCTCCTCAATAACAGGGAAATTCGGACCAGAGCCCATGATGCCCCTCTTTTTAATACTATTATCCCTAGATGTGAAGCCTTCAAGAGGAGTGTTGGCTATTTTGGGGCTACTGATTGGAATAACCTCCCACCTGTTGTTCGGAACATTGACTCTTACCAGGTCTTCAAAATACATACGAAAAAAGAAATGTTACGCCCGCTGGAACTCATAAATCTAGATTAATTTCATGTGCAATAAGTCTTGATGCTGTTCTATTCTTTGGTATATGTCCCCTTCTTTACTCTGATTGTTTCACCACATTTATCTTATTACTATTCCCTAATACTGTTATTATTTAATGTAACCATTATGTAGTTAATAGCGACAATTAGATTATATGGTATAATGTGTACTGGGCAACTTCTCCTGTAATTCAATTATGTACAAGCTCAGTAGGAATCACAATGGCTAACTAGACGAGGGGAGCAACGGCCCTCGGCTTCTCACACATGTTTTACAACATAGTACAGTGAAATCTAACACGTTTATGGTCAACTTTCATGATTGTATTTATGTTTCCCATGTTAACTTTCTTGTTCGAATTTCATAAATTGTCTCTGGCTCATCTAGATGTAACCAAGGCTGGATAGACAAAGAAAACTGGCGTGCGCCAATGTTTATCCAGGATAAATAAACGAATCAAAAAAAAAATGTTTCCCTTTTCTTGTAGAACAACATTACTATTTTCTTCAAATGCACATTGAATAAATGGCCACAAAATTTAATATGCAATCCTTTATAATAACAGTTAAAATGGAGACAGTTATAGACACCTTTTTGTAACCTAAGAGTGGAAGTCATCAGTTCTCTGACTGTTGTTGCCAGCATGCCTTGGTCAGGGGTCTACTGATTTTTAAATCATGTCTAACTGGTGTCTAACTGGTGTCTCACTGTGCTTCTGACAAGTTTGTAAATTGCACTTTTATGGATTGACACCTACTTTGAATATGATGCATACCCAGCAAATATCATGACAATTTTGGAAGTAGAATGAATAAAATGAAAATGCTGTATGGAAATGGTTACACATACCTACATTTTACTTAGAAAAAGAATGTTTTCCTGGTGGTATAACACCAATTTTCTCAAAGAAGACCTTGAGCTGAAATGCATGTCAAAATCTCATCGGGAACACCAGGAATGGTGTTATCAGAATCATGTTTGCTATACGACTTTCATACAAGTGTTTGTCTTCTATTATACCCTGCCCTAATATGCCTAGAACATGGGACCTTGTTTGCTGGGATAACATGAATTTTACTTATATATTAGTGGAGTAATCATCCAATTGTAAAGAAATATAGGAAGAAACCATAGAAAGAGAAATGATAAACATAAGTGAAACACCAACATATTCTGACATTATACTCGTGTTCAAAAAACGTTCAGAACACCAGAAATGCTGCTAACAGAATCCCAAGTCCTTGAGAAGTTCATACTCGTGTTTGACTTCATTTCTCTCCTGTCCTCAAACCTCTAGAATATGGGATTTTGTTTGCTGTGAGTGCTCGGAAAGGAGATCTCAAAGCCAGGGACGAGAGTGTGCCCATGCGTGTTCTGGAGCACATGGACCAGCATTATGGTATATTGTTGTCATTAAATTTGGACCAAATTCATACAAACACACTATTCAATAAGACGTGATCATAACTTAACATAACATAACATAATAACAGAGAATGTATCTCGAATTATTTCACATGTCAATCCTTCCCCTTGTCATAATGGGATGCATAACATGATGATTTCACAGGCGGCGCATTCCTATCCTAATGCTAAACTCATTCATTGTGATAATTTCCTGCGATATTAACATTCACATGTTCTCTGCAGTATTGCAGGTACAGTATACATTTTACATGATTATAAATGCATATCGCAACATGGAATGAGGGCGAAATTATAACGATAGTAAGATCATAACTATAAATCTCATTTTCCCTGAAGAAAAGACTCCATTTCTGGAAAACAGGCTTAATTAGTCATATCGTCTTCGCTTTAGGCCTATACACAAATCGTGGCTATGTGAAAAGTGTATCACAGTAAAATAAGATATACATGTTATATATATACAAATATATGTAAATGGCTATATGACAAGTAGGGATAATCATATTATGATGGGCAGTAAAATAATAGCTGGTGCATTTTGTGCTAGGTTCTAATATTTTCGTAATGGCGATACATTTTATTTCATTTCCTCCCGGAGACAGTATGGATATGGGGAATCACGCCTTAGTGCTTAGCAGCCTGCAGACAGATATGCCGGAACAACAGCAGCGTTTTCTTCTCGCCTTAAACTTTCCTTCCGGGTGGACAAACAGAAATCAATTAGATATAACAACAAAAAAGTGCTACTCTGTCAGGCCATATGTCATGCGAGCGGGTCCGCGTATTTATCCAACTGAGGTTTGAAGAATGCGCTGTCCTCTCTGGGTGTTGGATAGTTTCATTCTTCATGCCCGTCGACATGTTCCGCCTCTCACACGTCCTATATGCTCTACAGACTCTTGTAGACGTGTCAAAAATTGGCGCCGACTGCCCCGTCTGTCAGCTGCACAGTGCCCCTGCTTGCCTTTAAAGGAGGGTGGGGTGGGGTGGGGTGGGGTGGGGAACGTTGGGGGACATGGGTCCTGTGCTTGGCAGTCGGGCCCTTCTGGCATTCCTGTCATCAAGGGATACGTCAATGGGCGCCTTGTTCCCGGGGTGATCACGTGACACCCGTCCACCATTCACCACCTAAACGGCCGGCTCTAACCGCAGAGTTACTTTAGTGCCCTTTAGGGACCTCCAAACGCCATTACCTTACCAGGAAGTACCTACTGTTCGGTTGATTTAATTCTCTCCCACCGATGGCTATCTACTAATGTCTCCCTTATACAGACATTCGCGAAGAAAGTGAAAGTTTCAATCAATGAAGAATGTTAATGACAAGGGGAAATGTTTCAATCACTAGGCAAGTTCTTCTGTATATATTCTTTATAGAACTCTGTTAATATTAGATGACAGGACATGTACAATTACTCATAAGTGCTCACAGGACAACTACCATGCATGACCTATTATGATACATTTGAGGAATTATTAGTATTGGCTGGACTCCTGTCTCTGTGTGGCTGGCCTCATGGCACTTTGGACTAGGCCTCCCGTTGCCGGGAGCTGCGTTGTTGATCCATGTATTATCAGTGTAATGTACAGAATGACACAAAATACGCCAGGAAGGATTCTAGCAATAACATGCATACAGGGACGATTCTAGTAATAACATGCATACAAAAAAGACATCTGATATCAGCATCGAACAGGAGACTATATCAAAGTCATTTTGCATGGATTAACTGAACATCCATTTGTTACTTCACTGTAGACATCTCCTTTGTGTCAATACTTGGCGGTAAAGAGCTGATGAACTGAGATGAGGCTGGGTAACGAGACAGCCATGCAGCGTGGAGGCGAGGCTCGATGAACATGAACACGATGAATCCCTCGAAACACCTGAACCGTCCATGTTGGCCTGTTAACCCATTCAACCACTCCTTGTTATCCACATCCTGTTGACGTTCTGCCCACCCCCAACTCATTTTCGTTACTAATCTGAATATCTGATGCCCCTCTAAGAGCAAGACATGTGAACTCGAAGCACGTCTTCATAATTATATTCTCCCAAATAGGTCAAATAAGACGTCTCCCCGTAATGTTTTTTACTCTAATAACCTGGCGACATTAGGGACATTAAAGTTAGGCTATGCCACCCAAAACCACTGCAAAATGAAGCATACCCAGGGTAAATAATTACTGAAATAAAAAAAGAGTCTTGTATGCTACCCTTTCAGTTAGGTCCTCTGCACGGAAGCAAGTTTCATGCTTATACCTAAAGGAATACAAAGACTGGCCTTTGTGCTGCTGATGATAATAAAAAGTTAGCTGGTATGTCGCATGGCCCACGAATATGGCATGAGTAGTTAAATGTCAGGGGCTCAGTAATGTAGTGAATCAGTCACATATTTTTGCATATTCAGTGGGTTAAGTTTGACCTAGCATATCTAACTGAGGGCAGCACTAACTGTTCCTCTGAGAGTGCTTCATAATGGTGCTTTTCAGAGGCACAGATCTACCAATACGTGACTTGGTTTATGGAGTTAGGGCAGAGGAAAGTCAATGTGACACAGTCGACATGGAGAGTATTCTGTCATGTGTGCTGAGTGGATCCATATTGATCAACTTGCGCTTAGGCACAGATTGGACATTGCGACATCAGTGTGCTTACTGTGAGAATAGAGTACATACTATTTGTCGTACAAGTGAGGTACTTTGTTATTGCTAGAGCCGAATCAGAAAACGATGATTTGTGACGGGCCCCATACCATTGGGATAATACGACAAAACAAAGATGAAGATGAAGACCCACTGGCTATCATATCAATAATGGACATTTATTAATGAATTTGCTTCACTTCCAGCGGCGTCTCCAAATCCCTCAATAGTAATACATTATTAAATCAAACCTCATTTAGTTCACCTGGAGGTTGAATGAGTTTGTCACTTTGTAATGCTTATCATTGTCATGTATTTGGTCATCGTCATTACATTAGTCGCAAGAATTAGTACTGATTTGTAATGGAAATAATCCTGGATTTAACAATACTCACTGTAATTGCCCGTGTGATGGCGGAGGGCGATATCTTAGTTTGATACAGATGGCTCTTTGAATGTATTTCGTGCTAGAACATTTGCGTGTTCATTTACCATTCATCTTTCAGCAGATTTTTACAGTATGCCCTGATTCAGAGTGTGATGGCTTTACGGTTAAAACTGCGATGTGTTTAACCCTTTTACAATAAAGCCACCCGGCTGCAAGGGTTAATCCATCAGAAGACTGCCAAAGGGCGAAGCTCGATCGGGGGTAGCCATCTCCCGACCTAATATCCCAAGCCAGTTTTATTAAAAAAACTGATACCATTCTTTGCCATGGGCAAATACTGCTATCAATTTTTGAATACATTTTTAATCACTAAAATCTACATACACTCTGTGTAAACAAAAGTTACATGACGTTATATAGGTGCATGTGCACTGAACCTCTTAAGTCAATAAGCTCTTTGGTGGCAGAGATAACGGCCCCCTCCCGACTGATTTTGTCCAATAGTGCATTTGGTATGGGATCCTGATCAAACCTGGCCCAGCTATGCTATAACCACGTACCAGCACAAAGGCTGCTCGCACTGAGTGTCCCTTTGATGCTAAGACGTAGGCACTGAGCGGCAGGGAACAGCTCAATGTTGTACATCCGGTGGTTTGTGTGGGGCCTCTCCACAAACAGCACACTGCCAAATGACGACCCATTTACTAAGAGAAAAGCTGGCTCGCCGCCTACACTGCATCTGCTTTCATGTCCGATATTACAGTCCTGGATAGAGGTTCATCTTATTTTCTTTGGGCGTTAGCAATGATTGTGTCTCATATTCTGTTGGAGAAAATGAAAATGATTATACAAGAAAGCTGATCTTATCAACGTGCTTCTCGATACACAATTGCTGGTGATTCGAATCATTACAAATCGAGCAATTGTTCATTTTATTTATAGAAATCGTGTTTGGCTTTATTCTCTTTTTAGAATGTTTTCAGTCACCATGGAAATATTTGTGCACAATAACTGTTCTAGGTTACTTTTGATATCGTCAGCGTGTTTCATAAAAGTGTCCTTTAGCGGAGGAAGCGTAACGTAGCACATTATTCATCAACACTTTCTATGGTGTTGCAGCACCTAATATGTATGTGAATTATTATACTACATGTATTTGAAGAACAGTTCTTTGTAATTGAAAGAGTCTGGAAAAGAAATTAAGAAAAAACAACTAGAAGAAAACGTCTGATTCAGTCATTACATGGCGCAGGTGGTGTATTTCGGTCTGATATTTTCTTTTGTTATTCGAACTCTTACTCTTCTTCTATATTAAAATGTTTAATAGGTATCTTCAGGTGGGAACATCCAAAGGCTCCCCTTTATGAAATCACTAAAACGTGTGCGTGGAAGCCTGTAAAGCTCCGCTTTTTGCTCTTATGAAGGTAAAAACCACTAAGTGACGTTAAAAGGATAAGCATGAGGACCATGGAGATAGGGCGAGGTTAGGAAGCCCAGTTACACGCAAAGCCCCACTCCATAAGCCTTGGAGGAGGCGTCCGTCGTGCGTCTACATGGCCTGCGGCGATTGGATGGTTGGCCAGCGTGACCTGCTGATACAGCAAGAGCCCACCGGGCACGATGTAGGCGCCCTGCTGCCTTTTACGGCATGGTCAACCAACTCTTTATAAGGAGCTACCTTTCCTAAGTCAATTAGCACATGGTCGGTGGTCCCATCATTTCTTTTAAGGAGGTATGGAGTATCCATCCATTCTTTGAAAATCTTGGATTAGCAGCAACTAAATAGATATTACAGAGCTCACTTATCAACTAAACTGTGATAAATTGTCAATCATGTATATCGATCAGTATTCAGAACTGGTCCTACATCTAACGTTGCCTCTTTCACGTTGTCTCCACCTTTGGGAGGAATCCCTTGACATTGCATGTCTGTACCAGTGGGAGGAACGCCTAGACATACAACAGGAAAATTTGTGGAAAATAGAGTAAATAATCATAATCAACAGCAAAAAGGATAAACCTCTCTACATTTGATTGTATCTAATCATAATACGTATGTTATATCGTAGTTTGTGACGCTCTAATGGCAGATCATCTATTCGACCAAACTTTATCAATGTTGACAGGACAGATATCCCTGGGACAAACGCAGTCATCTTTACCCCTCAGGCAATTAGGCCTACCCTTGAAAAGGACAGTTGCCCCCCAGGCCTTAGGATAGTGGCCCTGGGCCAACGCTCGTTAAGTCCAATACTCCCAAAAGACAACTATAACTATACCTTTTGAATAAACACCCTTATACAACTGCTGTAGAACAATTACGAATTTAGGACAATTACCGATATATATATATATGTGTCTAGGATAAGTGCATCTGTAGGATAATTATCCTTTATCCTAAGAATGCTAACTTAAATAATTTTTGAGAGGTTTGGGTCCAGGATCTGCATGTGAGTATGTGAATCGCAGGTACAATTAGTCTACCCAGACAGTAGATAGACAGCCGACTGTCCTTGCGACAGTCGGTTGGGTGTGGATTGTTAAAGCAGTTAAGGGCAGTCAAGTATCTTACTGATGGAGTCAGTATACATAGGCCTTCAGGAAGCTGTTCTTTCGGAGTAGTTGCTCCATCTATGGAATTAGGTATACCATTGATTCGGTGTGATGCCAAAGTTTGATTGTCCTCAGGGGAGTCATCCCATGGGCAAGATACCCCTATGACTAATTAACTCGGTGGAGAGAGGGATATGATAAGGGGGCGGGCAGTTGTCCCAAGCATCGTGGTCCCTAAAGGTGAAGCATAAAGGAGAAAACAAAAATCCAAAATATAATAAAAACCTCTTGATTGAAGTGTATTTCAAACAGCACTAGACCCGAATTGACTTATATATAGATAATACAATAGGGTAAATAAGTTTTGTTTGGAACGTGAATACACTCTCACAGCTTATCTCAGAGCTGGTGCTGTGATGTCAACTAGGCTCTCAGTCACATTGGTCTGTGTGTACAGTCACCCATAGCAAGAACCTAATCAGCTTTCCCTACTTATCTAAAATAGCCTAGATGACGTCACTTGGACTCAGTGGAAACCATTTTACAATTAAATTTTCAAATATTGATTCCTCCTGTATCAATGATATGTTAGCAACATTTTTTTTAATAAATATTTTGTACTGACTCGGGTGGTCAGTCCATGCTCTGTTAGCTTAGCATAGTGTTTACACCAGTGCACACCTTAGCCATAACTCCTTGTCAAAGTGTCTTGGAGTAAGGGAGGAGTCTAGGTATGACATGTACACTATCACCATACAAAAGAGTCAGAGTTAGCTGAACGTTGTCGTGAGTGCCCATCCTGGAAAGGATGTTCTAGAAGCTGAGTCCTGGATTTGGAATAGAAGCTGATAGACTGTTTAGTTGGCAGGAGTGTTGGCTGAGTGTGATTGAGGGAATTCCATCCTTGGGGCTGCTCATTGTCAATTGAGATCTTGTCATGGAACTACAATACACAGGAATAAATAAAGGACATCCTTTCACGCAAGTGTTATGTCTTACATAATCCGGAACTATTATTATGTATTGGACGACAGCAGTTGAACCAGGCGGAGACTGCGAAAGGAGCTAGCTATTATCCATAGGCAAAACAACTAATTAAGTACACCTGACATTAACGCATAATTAACCCACTATAGGTCAATTTCAAGGAAAACACATTTGATGTAATATACAAAATAAAATTGCTTTTGGCGGTTCTCCTTTAAACTGTATGACCATTGAATAAATCAGAAGGGGGTCTGCAGCCAGGATCAGCGGGGTCGGCCAGCGTAAAAAGGCAATAATCATCTAATGACGGTATATACATGTATGCATATGCTACGTCATCTAATTTTGATCATGCTAATCTCTATAATTCATTAGTAGCATATTATAATAGACGATTCTTAGGCGTATGTGCTAGAACTCTACCTTTGATGCCCTATAGTTGGCATTCGTGTACCTCGGGAGAATTTACCTAAACGATCCAGCAGAGAATATGATGAAGTAGAACGTTACGGTTACGTTTGCCTGGGCATGTTTATGGACGAGCATCAAAACATCGTTCCTTTCTGCGGTAAAGTATTCCAAAGTACGAGCACTCCAAACTTAAACTATGTTAAATTTCCATAAAACACTTTAAAAGAATACAATTGATTGAATCACGTTGGCAATGATACAGACTGAAAGGAATAACTGATAAGAGTGATAGGAGAGATTGGACGATGATGGCTTTGCTCTTTCTTTTTCCCCCACATAGAATCAAATTTCTCTTGAACAATGCCGTTAACAGCTGTCAAACCGATCTTAAAATAGTCTTTCATCATCAATTGATGGGCCAATTTCAATGAGAGTTGTTCATTTTTTCTTTACCGTTTCATCTATAACTAGGCAAACAATAAAACTGCCTTTCTTTTCTTTGAACTGTATACAAGACAGTTATAGCCAGGGCAGTTATAACTCCTATCTTATTGACTCCTCTTATACACTGCTTCAAAAATCTCCCCTCTCTTTATGAATGCCTGGGTGATAATGCAAGTTTAGAATTATCGGATTAACCATGAAATTAAGCTTGATAAAACGTATTTTCTATCTCAACAAATTCCCTCATCTGTGAAGAGCGGCAGAATAATTAAAAAGTAGTTCTTCTGAATATTAGTACTGATGAAAAGTGTTTCAGTCAGATTCATATTGTGTACCATACACCCCTGAACCAGGGGCGGATCCAGAAGAGGGGGAGGGGTTCCTGGGGTTCCTGGGGTTCCTGACCCCCCTCCCCTCTTTTGCTGGACCCCTAAACTATTTCTGCAGTGCAAACCATGCCAAAAAGGTATGTTTTTTTTTATTTGTCCTACACAGTTCTTCACCTAACTCAGTAGATCACCCCAGGACCTGTGCTATTCTTTTTGGTTTAATGTTCACAACATATGTAAGTATATACAGTGACTTTGACTTTGATTATAGTAGGTTTTAGGCAAAATAAGGGCTTCAAAAAGAGCCTCCTCAGACACCTAACACTTTTTTCTTGAAATGAAATATAATATATCAAATGCAATATTTATATATAAAGATATATAAATATATAAGACCTTCTTGATACATTTCATGCAGGAAACATTAATAACATTTTAATCTCGTATCTTAATTTCATAAGTATTTGATCTCTGATATTTTCTAAAAATGTCATGAAGTGTCGTTTAATAACTCTTGAATTAGCCCTGGGACCTCACTTTTCTTTTCATATATTGGCTTTGAATCACCAGGGGATCAATTGTATCAAATTACAATGCATTTCCATGTTTCGTTTAGTTAGTGGGAATATCTTTAACGTTCTGGATATTATCCTTCCTCACTAAGCATTTGCTTCTATCCTGGTTCAACAAATATTGAGTGAGTTCTGTTATTCTAGTTCAGAGATTACTTTCTCTTTTATACTGTTGTGGACTGTAGAATAGTTATGCTAATTATATGAATAATAAATAACTTATTAAAATTTATCTTATTATTTATATGAAGACCCTTCGTGGAAAATTAATAAAGAACTTAAAGGGCAATTTCAAAAAAGTCCTTTCTAACAAATGCTCTGAGCTATCTCTGAACCCAAAGGGCGACATGTGAAGCAAAAGCACAGACTCCATTAGGAAAGCCGGTTTTGGGTTCTATTTTGCGTCCGCGCTCGCCCAAAATGGCCGATATTTGTCCGTTGTCAATCTGATGCACGTCTTCCCCCGCCTATACTCATAGAAATTTAAGAATGGCTTTGTTAAATTTCAGGAAAAGAACATGTCCTGCATGACTTGTGCAGTGTGTGTTTTATATAGGGCGTCGTACTACTGTCACCCGTTCAGCATTAAACATACAGAGCGCCTGTAATTACAAATATCCTATTACATTAAGCTGGGTAATGTCACTGGGCCGCTCATCTGCACCAGCAGTCTTTATGACCAGGTAAAGTGATAGAAACTTCCTCAATGTGTGTAATTAAATCTCTAGCAGTAATGTTTTTGTTTACACATATCTAACTTTTCCAATGTGAACTGTCAGTGTAATTTGTCCATTTGTTGCTATAATGCAATAGCATCAGGCTGTCCTGGAAAACCGGCAAATCAATGTTATGTAAACTCGACCTTTTGTCACTAATGACGGCACGTGCCTGAAGCACTCATTCTGGGAATTTCTTTGTAATACTAATG
This sequence comes from Lepidonotus clava, assembly GCA_936440205.1. Classification (NCBI taxonomy): domain Eukaryota; kingdom Metazoa; phylum Annelida; class Polychaeta; order Phyllodocida; family Polynoidae; genus Lepidonotus; species Lepidonotus clava. Next base: position 28,642,573 of record OW387134.1, read on the forward strand.
TCACATTGAAACTATTCAACCGACAGAGCTTTGCACAGAATGAACTCTTAACAGGTAAAACTTCAATGGGAGGGTTCAATTTGTGCGCTCTACATAAATCAACTTCAATTGAGGTTTTCAATTCCCATGGCCGTCGTTTTTTCATGAAGCTGCAAGAGAAATGCAATCCATTAGCAGCCTCAACTCAAGCTCAAATAGGTGGCATACCCCATAACCTATAGCATCTTGTGCAGACCTGGTCACGTGACCAGGTTTTGGTGTTCCCTGTGTGATAACCATGACAACAAGAGATAAAACAGAAATTAACCATGCATCTCATGTTTAAGTACAAATATGATTATGTGGAACCTATATCAGTATAGAACAATATACATTTAAGCTTAAGAGGATGCACGTCCGAAATCATACGTCATTAAGTAGTTCACTACTCACCGATATAGCCTCTTGTCCTGCCCTTATTATAGAGATAATAGGACGTCATCTGCACAGTACCGTCACTATTGATGCCACATCTTTCACAATTTTGCTTGCAGCCTTGGTTGGGTGTTACACCCACTTAAGGAGCGATCGGCGGGCAATGTCCGCCAACAAGCCGAGTTTTATTAAGTGATTATCGCGGGCACATTCTCATCGTGGATAACCTTCTATAGAAACAATGGGGTTCATTGCAGAAACAGAGACAGACCAAGACGAGCACGCACGTCAGCGGAAGTAGTGGTAATGGGCAATATGGTGTTGGTTGTTGTGAGGGGAAACACGCAGGATAGGAGCCACGACTGAATAGGCACGCAGACAATGGACATTATTACAGACTCCGATTATGTCTTTTTTACGTTCAAAAGTCACGAGTGGACATAATAATCATAGCCTTCTGTGTTGGTGTACAGCAACATTGCATATTCATGTCTTAATAAATCATTCCATCTTTCATCTTCATATTTGGCAGAACGTTTCCAAGATGGCATCTGGCGCCAGGCGTCGTCCAACCAAGTGGCCTAATGTGGTTAACTGAAGGGACAGCCATGCATTGTTTACTCTCCATGTGGATGGGGCTCTCTGACTGGACCCCGGGGGTGGCTGGCCCGGCCGACCTCGGCAGGAGGCCCGCAGTGAGACTGCTCCTGGTCATGGCCCTGGCCCTGGCCCTGGTCGTCGGGGCCGGGTCGGAGCAGGAGCAGGGGATCGAAGGCGTGTCAATTCAAACTCAGGAGGAAGCAGACGACCTCAAGATGGAAAGGTTAGTATTGGTCATACCATTTTGTGTTTTGAAGGTTTAGAATCCTCCTGTGAGTAAACTTGACTGCAAAGGAACCGTGATATCGTTTTTAGGCGAATATCAAAGCTTATATAATTGACAGAGATTTGGTTTGTATAACAGTACCATCTTGGTTATATACAAAAACTGTAAGCCTTTTTTATGATAAAGGCCATTATCAAGTCTATAGGCCTTTTTTTATTTATATGGCATCCCCTTAGCGGATGTGTCGGAACCAAAGAGCTGGGGTGTGGGTTCAAGGAGCTTGGCCTGAGGTTTTGGTGACAAGGCGTCTATGGAAGAGTATACTGCGCAGACTCGTGGAAAAGGTCTATAGCTAAGATTCAATCTATATTACGCCCCAATGAACATCCTTTTCTCATACATGCAATAAGGACGAGTTGAGCCACATAAGCTTATGGAGTTTCGTTCTATTAAAGAAGTTTGCTATTTCGAATTGGGCAAAGAGACGTCTGATACTAGATCCTTCGTCCTGTGTGTGTGTGCGTCTGTGTGTGTGTGTGTGTGTGTGTGTGTGTGTGTGTGTGTGTGTGTGTGCTTGTGTGTATGTGTGTGTGTGTGTGTGTGTGCGTGTGTTGTGGTGGGGGAGGGGGGGATCAGGTGCCCTGCCGGCCGCCATGCAGCAAAGGCTGACCTTTGTTTTTGGGCCTCGGGCCTGGTGTCTAGTCCAACTCCCATATGTACATAAAGCCACTGTGTGGACGTTGAGTGCCTGCTGTTAGTGAGGGAGGGCTTTAAATATTTACTTAGGTTGGAAATTCAGCTAGCCTGTACCCATCAAGTGGATGCTCTGTGGCCACTTGATTGTTTGGAGAGTCTCTAAAGGAAAGCACAACAAATTATGCTTACAAAGAGTGTCCTAACAAAATATATATATTTCATGTCATGTTACTGAATATTACATATTGTAGCCCAGCTTTAGTTCTTTGAAGGTATTTTTATAAGTACCAATTACAAAGTTTCCCTTGGTTTTCACAGTCATGACAATTATAGAGTCGAAACTTAAATATTTAAAGGATCTAATTAATTCATCATATTAAATCATATTACATTTTGTGTGTTTAAGATATCGTTGAGTCTAATGATAGTACAACTAGACTAATAATGCCATAGATTGTTGCAGCAAAAAACAATCAATGGACATATTAAGCTTTTCAAAGGTTTTGAACTGTGGTCGGAAAAAGTATCATCAATCATTGGCATAATTATATTATGGGAGGTAAATGTAATTTGCAACTTTCTTTTGAGTTTCAGATATTTTAACGCAGTTTCCACCTTTTGAATTGACAAATTATCCTTAGAATACAATACAAAACTTGGCTGATTATGCATGTTGAAAAAAGCCAAAATATAACTACAATTGACATCCAAGAGCTATCTAAATATGTCAATTATACTGTCTTCAGTAAGATACAAGCACATAGTTGGACATTATTATCATGTATAAGTACATGTTACCCTCTCAAACTGTTATCATTACAGTATTTTTTATACTAGAAAACCTATTAGATAGTAATTATAGATAATTGTATATAAACAAACAACAAGAATAGGCTACAGAATTTAATAAGCAAACATTCTATAGTATAATTTAAATTGCTGCTCAGTGCCCAGATGGCTTATTGGAAAAATCTGTGTAAAATGGTGATATTTCACAATTTCACCTCAGCCTTCTGACTGTGTTCATTTGCTGAATAATGCTTGCATATAGATAAATGACACATCATTAGATCTCAAATATAATTCTCTAAACTCCCTATCAAAGTAATTGAAATAAATTAAAAATTGAAGATTCTATTTAGAATTAAGTCGTTGGAAGTCAAGAAAATACAAAATTTCAGCAAATTCTGGAGGACATTCCAAACATTCCAAATCATTTGTAAATTTCAGATGGAACACGTTTCATTCAGATTCATATTAATTAAGCATATTCTTAGCTTTAGAATGATACCAAGATAAGCAGAATTGATTATGAATTGTAAGAATTATGAAGGTTTCTTTAAAAAATGTCAGGGCAACTTAATGTTTTTTATTGCAATTTGCTGCAATGATCTATATAGGACCTTTTCTATTTTCAATCAATTCAGACAAACGCGATTGACAGACCTAAATCGATTGAGCATAAAAGGTGACATTATGTATCAACTTCTATGAATGACTCTTTCACTGAGATATTAGTAGAAAAAAACTAGTAAACCTTCATCTTTTGACATTTAGCGAGCAGGAAGTGTCAGACGAGGTACGTCTTGTGAGATTCCTCTTGAAGCGGTACAAGGACATGGGGAAGATCGCGCGCCCCACCTACAACTCGTCCACGGCCACCCCGGTCTGGTTTGGTCTACGACTCATCCAGCTCGAGCTGGATGAACGCGAGCAACTCATGAGGACCTCGGTCTGGGTCAGATATGTAAGTATAAGCATCAGTGTATTCTTAGTGATCCACACATGTTTCGTATTACCAAAGTATCTCACAGCTAACTCAGTGGGTTGAGTCCTGGGGGTCAGAATCCTGGGGATATTTGATGGAGGGATCAAACTGCAGGAAGAAGGAGGAAGAGTAGGCCTACATGCACACGATTTATAAAAGTTGATAAAATAGTTAGCAATATTCTTTAACTAACCAATAAGTCTGCCCTGGTGACTCAAGAATGGTCACTTTGGAGATTCATATTAATTCTGTAATAACCTACAGTCCATTTGAGTCCATATCTATATTAGTCTTTTTCACATTTATATTCATATTCTAAACAAAATGTTTTATTCAGCGGAATGACGATGGTGCGATTCCGACGCAATGTTGCAGATTGTTGTAAGATTTTTGTAACAGTTTAATCAATACAAATCTGTTATTTCAATTAAAAATTAATGACGTTTTCAATCATCAGCTCTTCGAGAATACACTTTTGAATCAGTGTACATTTGATCTGGGATAGATTTAACATAATGTATCATCATGCAAGTACTGCTAACCTTTGATAAATCACCTTAATACCAAGATGGGACCTGGAGCGGATATCATTACAAGCCTATCCCTTTGAAAAAGGCACATATTTGACATAATTCATTTGACATAATTCATAACTGTAACGGCAAATACTAGGTTTATATATACACTGTTTATGCATATCATAACTATTTGGGCCGCTTTGGCATGAGGCCTTTCCCTGGACTGAGTTTTGACCCCCATTTTGGTAGTTGGACCGTTGGTTCTAGGCTTGGTAGACCACAATGACAAATTGTATTTACTTAGACATAACAACCTTCCTCATTATAAGGGGGGAAACATAAAAATAATATATCCATCCCATTAGATTTTCAAATGAGGTATTCCCAGCGTCCTCTCCCCTGCTTTCAGGTGATAAAATAAACAGAGTTAACAGTTCACATTTTTCAGCACGACGATGTATAGTTTTGACCACACCTGATTAGGCCAGTGTAAGCCTATCGGATCTGCTGCGGGTCTGAATGACCTCAGACGAGGCCGCTATCATATCTCTCTCCGCCGGTCTCTAGGATACCGTCGGTAATAGCCATTTGTCTTGAGGAAAGTGATATAATATCTACCCACACAGGATGGCCTTTTTTGAAGAGTGCTTCTGAAGGCGGATGTAAGGGATGGCAGCTTTCTAATGAGTCTGGTTACTGTCCTCCCCCTCTGCGGATAGTCCACACCGTGGAGGATTCTCTTAAAGGTCCCGGCCCTTCTGTAGAGGCCCACACGGAGACCAATGCTTGTTCTGCGAGCTGGGGTCACCTGCGGCGCGGCGGGTGGTGCCACGATTGACTGTCACAAATCGAAATAAGGAGCCCGAGACTGGCATCAGCGCCTGTCATGGGTCTTTAGGAGGGCTCACACTTCACGTCAATTAAAATACATTGGTTTACCGTCGCAGGTTTCCCGTCTGAATGTGATGGCAGTCGACGTTATGAACTGAACAAAGTTCACACCAAAATATGACGCTAAAAGCTTACAGTACATGTGAATATTCATTTATGTTACATTGATAAAAAAAAACCTTTACGTTAAATCTATAGGTGTCTTAGAAGAAGTATAACTCGGCATACAAAGCTCCCTATAGAACCTATAGAAATCTCTTCAATGGCATTAGTGGGTTTATACAAAAAATAGTGCTTTTAGATTGCAGCAAGGTCATACCGGATTAGAGAATTGTAATGTATTTATAATCGGATTACAAAATCGTATCGTCCTATCCCATACAGACGACATCCTGTTCTAAGGATATCCCTACTTACTGGAGAAAATACACGTTAAGCATTGCATAGGGGACTTGCTGTGATCTTTTTGTTGAGGTAAAGAGAATGACAAAGAGGACCTTATATTATAGGCAACAGTCAGACAACCTTCATATAGAGGCTGTTCTATATTGAAGCGGCACAGTTGTCCTCTCCACTATAGTGTGACTGAACCGCTGTACCAGCAGGGACCATATTCACTGCAGGGTGTGGGAAAGACCGGAGACTCTTGTATTGACAGGGACTTGGTCGCCCCTACGTTTACTTTAACGGTTTGGTATTTTAGCCCAAATTTATTCATAAGGTCTGTATCCCCCCACCTGCCCCTATCACCCCGATGCCCCAGGTGTATGTCCAATGCCCGTGCTGTCAACCAACGCCTGAGCCGTGACACCTACGAGGACCGCCTGTGGTCCGCTCGTTATCCCCCACCTTTTGTATGTATGGACGGAGGTGTAAAACTAATAGGCAGGCAGGGCGTGTCCTTTACCCGTTAGAGTCCCTTGCTCCTAGTTGGCCTTGGGAGGAGCGCACATCCGTCTGGATGCCTTGCACAATGATCCCCGACGTATTGGCCCGCAAGGTTATTATTCCACTTTACCGTCTGTGTTATCTTACCAATACTGCCTCATCAAGAGCCGCATGCTGCATGGGATTACCATCCACATCTCTTGCATATCTATTATTAGTAAAAAGAGATAGAACATTGCGACAGACAGCCTGAGGGAACACAAGGTTAAATAAAGGCTCAGTTGGACTGTATCACATCTAATATAAGTTAAGTTATAATTAAGACGAGGGAGCACATTTCTTCTTACATTGAGTTGATCAATAACCATTAAACAAGAACTGTTATCTCCAGGGTTAAAAGAAACCTTTGCATACTAGGCCTATTACTAATTAAAAGTCAAACACCCCAGCAAGCATCACAGCGTGTTTATCACCCAAACTTTAAGCCCCTCGTGAGCTATAAACATCGTGCAATCCATTTGACATTTCACTTTCTTTTACCGCCATTCTGTTAATCAATTTTGTTCTTTATTTATATCCATGTGTTTCATTCTTTGTCGAGCAGCGCTGGTTGGACGCCTACCTGAAGTGGGACCCGGCCGACTTCGGGGGGCTCAGCCTCATCACCCTGCCCTGGGACGAGGTGTGGACGCCGGACATTGTGCTCGTCAACACGTAAGTCAGAGAAGAGCGGCTCACGCCAGTGGGCGCCTAGGGAATTAATGAATACTACCTGTCGGTCAGGGCATCACATTGCAGTTCCCCGGCGACTGACGCTAGATGCTAAGCCCCGTATTGTTTATTTATGACCGAGACAAGGACGCCTTGTACCCCAAGAGACACATGTCTGTACATGTAGTTCAGTAGCTGTGGAGTGTTTAGCTGTCTACTAGTATTTCTGCCCTATTCCGTTTGTTTCTTATGTGACATACAACAGAATAAGGAACATAACACTTGGCGGTTTGGACCAATCCGACTTCATGCATAAGCATGTGGAGGTTGAATAAGAAAGAATTTTGAACTAAGGTCTATAACGCGTAAAATGATCGTGGTGTGCCCGAATTTTGTGTCTTAGACCGGCTGAAAACACCGTGATTCCTCTCTGCGCATCCAAGGACAGTGTTCATCTTTTTTTTAAAGGAGCACACTGCTTTGTTCCTTTCAATCAATGATGCCTTTGTATTTCTGAAACAATGCCTGTATCCCGTTAGCAACAACATAGGTACCCACAAAGAGCTACATAAGTGCAGGACAGTGTTTGTGTAGGATATTGTAAGAAGGATATAAAAATGACGGCATGTCCCTGGCGACTGACCTTCTTTTCCCCGTTGATAAAAATATGTTCTTTTCGTGTTCATGTATGAACTGATCCATCTACCAGAGTGAATATTGTATTTCGAGATACGCTGATCTCATAAACAATGAGCGGTTGAATGAGATTGAATGTTGAAAGTAAAAGTAATCAGAACGTTTTACTTCTCACATAAGACAGGGATAGAGGGTAGTAGGAAAATGGAGTTTTCTGTTTATCAATCTCAAACACAAACAGACGAAGAATTAAAGCTTCAATCGATTTGTTTGTTTGGTTAAAAAGAAGAGTAAAACTTTTGTCATCAGACTGATTAAATTCTAGCCTGGACACTCTTCTCTTCTCATTCATCATTTCAGAGACTTATTCTGGTCACACGTACTCAAATTGCAATCCGGGCTAATTCAAATAAGTATAGAAATCTTGATGGAGTAATGTCGCAATATGATGATTACATGCCATCCTTATCATTGTAAAACACAACATTACATTATTTTGAGAAGTGTTTTTAAACATTGCTTTAGTAGAGTGAAAAATACCACTCTAAGAGATAGGTTTGGAAAATAACTAATCAAACTAACCTGTGCTTTCAGGGCATCCACATCAGTTGCTGAACGGCCTGCAGACATCATGGTCAGTTCAGAGGGAGGCGTCTTCTGGTCACCTCATCGTATGTACAAGTCAGGCTGTTTGATAGACATTTCAAACTTCCCATTTGACCACCACACCTGTGACCTGTGGTTCCAGAGCATGTCCCATTTCTCATGGCACCTGGACCTGAAAGCTTTCCCGGGAAGTCCCTGGGACCTGGCCACCTATCTGGCCAGCTACAAAGAGTCACAAGGTTGGGAGATAGTTCGCAACAGTACAGACAGGTAAGGATTCCTATAGTTGATTAGACACTCGACCATAAAACTATGACAAAAGATGTCTTAAAATTTGCTTTCTATTTACCTGGAAGAAAGCTTTCCAATTGGAGGTTGAAGACAGCAATCATTAGGACAATTATCTCTTCGAAAAGGACAGCATGCAAATCGTTCTAAAAGAAGGTTATGAATTCTGCATAGTTTTGTTTGCATCGTAAATGTCACTGGCCAAGCTCTCCTCTAATTTGATATTATTTCGTTCTTGGAGGCGGTAATCGAATTACATCCCCGATAGAGAATTCCATAATGAACCCGCTGTAGGCCGGCCCCAGCGCTGCTTTGTATTATAATCATGCCCTGCATCTGGGGGCAGATAATATAACACAGTCAGACAAAAACAGAAAGGAGCTGTAATTGGATCACGGTGGCCCTCATATTGGCCTTTAAACAATACAGGCTTTCTTCCTCAGCACGAGCAAATTGATATGGTCAAAAATCTTTGTTAGATGAGATGGGTAGCTGCCCGAGTCTTTGAGAAATTTGATCATCTCTTGCTTAGGTTGTATTCACCAATTGAAGATGACCTTTAAGTACCTAATCACCCTTTAAGGTTTTCGATCCAACTATAAAGGTTTTAAGTTTGTCGATTAATTTCATGTGACAATGGGTATCTTTTTAAGACGTGTAGAAATAAAGCAATGTATCGGATCATGATTACGCCTCTCTCGATGTTATCATTCAGTGCCCCTCTTAAAGTAATTCTATTGTTTGTGTTTTTTTTAGTGTTTTCACTCGTACGTTATTCTTTATCACGCGTTGGGATGATCTTTGTTTATAAGACTTAATGAGGGGGGGGGGGAGTAATTTATTTCACTTGGTCATTTGATATAACTTTTAGGTAGAGAAGTAACAGTTAATGAGACCGTTTGCGCCCGGCTTTACCCAAAATATAAAAAAATGGTTGTGAGGATTTTATTCGTACACTTCCAGGGTGCATTCTGCTTCATATATTCCCAGCATTGGTTACCAGGGAACATGACAAACACTATCATTTTGCAGGTTTGATGCCAAGCGAAAGCCAGGGTTGACCCTCAAATTCTCCAAGCGAGTAGCTCTGCTCTTCTCGCTGACAGTGAAGCGACGGCCTGGCTATACTTGTCATCTGCTCATGCTCCCCTGTGTGTTCCTCGGGGCCCTCACGCTTGTTGTATTCTGTCTACCAGCTGAACGTCCAGATAGGATTACTTTAGGTATGTGCTTCAAACACCTCGATTTCGATTTGCCTAACCTTTATGCATGATAATTACCTACTTGATATCAGCTTAGTAGCTGTACTGTTGTATACTCAGTTGTACCGGTCCCACCGAGGTATTTTCTTTACTCTTATCACGTCAATATACGAATGTTGAAAATATTAATCCAAACATTGTGGTGCATTCTTTGAAATGTCGGGGTTGACAAAAGCTGTATTTCATTTCACGACTGTTATTAGCTGACAAGAGGAGCTCGTTTACTCAGTTTGCTTTTGTCAATTCTTAAAGCTTTTTGTCATGTGCACAATATCTATCCTTGAAATAAAGTGAAATAGTTTTGTGCAGCGACTAGATATGTAATCTAAGCAGGGACGGATTGAGGGGGTCGGCATTGGGCGTGAGGCCCCTCCCTCGCCTTTTATTGTCAAATGTTAAATTTTCCAATGTAAAATTGACGCCCCAAACGTAGGCACCTACCCCTTTCTAGAAATCCTGGTTTCGCCCCTATAGGTGTGTAACATATAACATCGAACGTGTTCTGGTGCCGTAGAAGCCAGTATCACTGACATCGGACCCATTGCAGTGTATTGCTGTTCGGGGCAAAAAGGATTTTGATAGGATAGCAATATTGTGCTAATTTGATGATGTCAATTAAATCATAGTTAATGCAAGACAGACTCATGGGACCTAAAAAATGCTGGCAGGGCGCCAATTATGCCCAAATCTGACAAAACTGTTAGGAAAACAATAATAGCTTTTCTGATCAATGGTTGTGAGCAATGGTTGACTTTTCATGACTGATGTAGTTGACCAGTATCAGTAATCACCAGCAAGGTCCGCCCACACGTTGCGCCCATTAATATCACAACAAAAGAAAACCCCGCAATAAGTGGATTCCGGAGAGCACTATTCATTATTGAACTAATTACCCTTAATTGATTTGAATAATCACATTATTATGGGTGAATGATCGGTAGCCTGTCAGAGAGGAAAGGACCGTCTACCGATTTTTATTAGACTTCTGTTCTTTTAAATATGAGACAAAGACAGACATTTTGTATTCGACTTTTCGATAGTGCAACACGTGATTGACTATCATGTTCTAGTTGATTTCCTCTATTGATCAATTTAAGTTTTTGTGAAGGATCTTCTATTAAATCAAGTCGTAAAGCGTTGCATATTTCTGAAAGAGAACATAACCGAATAACAAAGGCAAATACTATGAAGTCTAATCAAATGTGCTCTATTGTCATATGAATATGTGAAGTGCTTTTTCTATCCATAAATTTGAATAAATTCGTCAAGCTGAAAAAAGATAGAATGAATATTGAATGCAATTACATGTATGTGAAGTACAACCAAAATGTGTATCGTCACAAACTAGCCACAATCAACTATGTTATAGATAGAAGTTAGATTCGCGTGACATTGGGGTACAACGACACACACGAAAACCCGCTGCACATACCAAACCAACATCTGAAGATACTGTAATAAGGTACAGGAACCCGCAGCTGCACCTAGCTGCTGCAGCTGCGGGCTCTCACAAGGATAACTCATCGGCCAGGCCAAAGTCACATAGTCCTATATCCATCACTATCCTGTACGAACGGAGGATGCCTAAACAAATAACACATGCATCTTTCCCATCTAGGTCCCAGCCTTCCCTTGCCCCCTTACTGAACAAATCCAATCAGATCCCCAGTGGGAGATACTGGCTACCCCCAGACCCTCTGTCACGCCCCTGCGGCCATTTAAGTAACCGACACCTGTCGCCCAAGAGCAGTAAAAGGTCTGGTATTGTCGAATGTATGTGGTTCCTACTGTAGACTTTCTGCGTCTGTAGCAGACGCTTGTCTTATCTGTCTTCTGCAGACCCAGGTCCTGGTCAATCAATTCCCCGTTCTCGCCTCCCGGCGCCCCAACGACGCCGCTGCCAGGCTCATTGAAGGCACCCCAGTCCGGTCTCAGGCAGTTGTTCATATCTACATCTGAATGTAACAACAACAAAACATAATTACAAATCATTTGTTTCACCGAATATTCCTTTGCATGTTGCCCCTCCTGTACAATAATACCAAGGGTTGTCTCTGTCACCAACTCTACCTCTCATTCTAACTCACCCTATTAAACTGTCAGAGGCATTGGCCCGACTCCCCGTCTGGCCTCGTGATGGCACAATAATGACAGTTCCTGCAATTCTTGTCATCATTTCCCTATCTTGCACAACAGTATTATGTCCCTTTTGTCTGTGGCTGTATCGAATCCATCCCATTGGCTGATAACGTCAGTTCCGTTCTGATAACATCAGTTCCGTTTTGTGACGTGCCGTTGTCCGCTTTCTGTTATAACACATCTTGTTCCAGTTTAAAGCGGGATGTATTCTTTATTTCAGCCATGAGTCTCTTTGCCAGCTTCCTCGTGCTCTTACTCATTTTGGTCGAGGCAGCACCCCCATCGGCAGCCTCGGTACCGCAGCTAGGTTGGTTCACTTTGAATACATTTACATTATATCTGATCAGCAATCATCTGTTTATAACTGTAGTATCAATAACTCTTTGTAGAAAACTAACACGAAAAGCATATCTGCGATTGCTCAGAATAAGGACAGTATAGACGGCTTCAACCACTAAAATTTCAATTAGATTCAAATTTTGAATTGACAAACAGTTATAGATATATCGGACACAAGAATCGCATACTCAAACTATTACAATGGCTTGAAAGCAATAACAGTATTCATTACAACCGTGGAAAGGATATGTACATGACAGTCATTATATCTGATAGTAGTGAGAAGGGGCTCGTCGTCATCATTACAAGGCCAGGCTAACGAGCAGCGCTTCAATACAGAGATCAGAAGACCGTGCTTTCACTTCTTTGCAAAGCGTCACTGATGGCTAGTTTATGTCCGACGAGGAACTCCCTCATGAGACTCATAGTATTTCAAGTACCATGATCATTAGGTTGAGAATTGAAATTCCAATACTTTCCTAATATGTCGAAGAAACAATACCCCTCCTCATTCCTTTGTTCCCATAGACTGCCTGTAGGCTGACTTTTGATGTAGACGTAACAAAAGGAGCTCGAGCGCTTAATAGAATGGCGGAAGCTTTCAAACCTAAATAACTTTAGAGATATATTCCATGAGTCAATCTCAGGAATGGAATGATATAAACTTTTTGAAAAGCTGAAGTATAATTACTATACCTTTATTGTTATTCAGCATTCTTATAAAGATCCATAAACCACTTTGTTTGCAACCAACTTTACTTTATCGCTATCCTGATTTAGAACCTGCAAAATATTGTTTTAATGTTTGGTTCCATTGCATGGAAAGAAATATGCATATTCTGAACATTGTTTCAACTGTAATGGCGAAATGACAGTCATGTTAAACATAGAAATAGAAAAGAATGTCTTATAATACGAGGGGTGCATGCGGGATTTGCCTTTAAATCAATATTGTTGAGTACCCTCTTAGCTTTCAAATGATATCAAGCATGTCCAAGATCAATTGATCACCAATGATATGGTTCCCAATCTCTTTCTGTTTATTGTAATGTCATCTGCACATGTACAATTGCTTTAGTCCTGAGACTGTACAATTATATCTTCAGGGGTGTACTACGCCTGTAACATGGTCCTCATCATGACGTCAGTCTTCCTGTCGGCATCTGTCGTTAACGTCAGCCGTGGAGGGGAGACGAAGCTTCCGGTGCCGAGATTAATGCGCTTTGTAAGTAGTCCGTCTTGGCAGACGACATCCAGATAACAGGCCCTTTCAGGCCCACCAATCGATATCGAGCCGCGCGGGAACCAAGTACTGTTTCTGAAGTGTCTGAAACTCGTTTTACCCAGTCATTAAACTAGTATGCGTGACTAAAATCCATACTAACAAAAGGATGCTGGCAACAAGAAATGAGAGTTGAGTTTAAGTTTTAAAGTTCGCTACTTATTACTCTTCTGCAGACATGAATTTTCGTTGACTGCCACTTCGAAAGCCAACTGCCGACATTGGTAGGTGATGACAGTTCTTAGTAAAGAACATGAATATTGTTTCAGTATAGTTATCCCCCCACTGACACTAGACTTCCTTTTACACGATATGTGGTAACATATATATTATATGGGCTAAAGGTGCGGATAGGTGGTAGGGGCAGAAAAGACGCTTCCTTCCCAGAAGGAGGATTATTGATGATAAAAGTCTGTTTCTATTGATCTCTCCCTGTTTTTTACGGGTCTGGCCGTGGCGGCGGTGGCTGTATGGAGCCGTTTACGGGGCGTGGTAAGGCCATCACATGACGCCTCGGCCGACGCCCGCCGACCCCGGCCATCTCAGCACATCCAACACTCGGCAGGAGTCCTCTTAGTCCTAAGCCCTCTCACTCAAACCTGAACCGAATCCCCGGGATGCCACTTGGCTCCCACCAGTCTACCTTTTTATACGGCACGCTTCTAAATACGGGGGGATTTCCAGTGCCCTTTTTATTTTCTCTACAAGTGGCTTTGCCAAGATTCGAATCCACAACCTTTGGGTTTGGAGGTGAGGGTCTTAACCACTACACCAAGGAGGGGCTGGAACTAAGAAATGGGGTCATGACCCAATTTGCTGGTTCCCACAGGTCCTTTTGAAAGCAGTTTAACAAAACAGCAGCCAAATGGGCAGGTTGGTTATGGCCTATTTCACTGGTTCTTGGTAAGACCTGAACAAAGTTCAGTATGTAGGCAGCAACATGTGAAAGGACATCATTTTAGAAGAAGTAGGGTAATCAGTCTTGCTACGCCCTCCTTTCCGGATTTTGCATTAGTAACGTCGTCTTACACTCTTTCAATGGAATTTTATCATCGATGCATGTGACCTTTCTTCCCTAAGTGATACATCATAGATCTTTGCGTAATGTTTTATACTGTACTATGCATTTTCTAGTGGGCCGTTGAAGGAAAATATATGGGTCTGCGCCGGTGAAAAGAGTGTTTGGTTTTCAAACGATAAACACCAGGTCCTGTGCTTATATCTCACGTCCGAGGGACTATTTAATGCGGGCAATAGACAAATAACATAATTATATTGTTGTAGTTAGACTATAGTCATCAACTACACAATGTGTGTTTACCTAATCTCACCCTTATAACCCTTAAAATGATGGAATGTGTTTAAACTGTACAATGCATTGTAGATACAAGTCTTGATGAAATCACGATTCACAATTAACTGACAAAATCCTCGAAATGTACCTCTATTTCTGGTCATCTATAAGCAATAAGGTTGGCAGGCCTGGCCTAAAGCCTGGAATTCTGACACATTCGGGCGTGGGATTTGCGTAAATCACCACTTCCTTGAACATGACACGTTTTCCCTGGTATCCTAATCTAATTTGTGTCTTGTAAAACGGGCGCTTGCAGCAGAACCCACTTAAAGTGAGCTTTTCTTTGACGGGAAAAACTATACTGGCTGGATGCCTTACTCTGTACACATTCTTCTTCAGATTTTCCTCGACTTTCTCTCCCGGCCCCTTTTCCTCCGCGGGCTGGTCGTCCGCATCCTGGGTCCCCGGCGGCCCAGCTCCAAGTGGAAGGACGAGGAGGCGCCCTGTCACCCGGCGGGGCCCGACCTGCGCGACGGTTACCAGTCGGTGGTGGGCCGCACCACCGAGTTCAGCTACGGCAAGGAAGACCGGCCGGCCACCTCCAGCCCGGACCGGGAGGAGAACGGCCAGGTGTCCAGGTGTCTCGTCACCATAGAGGAACGCCTCCAGAGGCTAGAGATTAACCTGATGAGGTCCCCGGCCTTGCGCGCCGACCTGGGGGACCTGGCGCGGCTCAGCCAGGAGTGGAGGATGGTCTCCATAGTGATGGACAGGCTCTACTTCGTCCTCTACATCGTAGCGCTGGTGCTCTCAGCTGTCATATTCTTCCCAAAACCGGGTGTGCTGTGATGCATAACCATATCCAATTTACATCCAGTCGTGTATGTTGTTTCTCGCAATCTTGGTACTAACGACAGTTATGCATCATATCACAAGCAGTTTAACCTCATTTTCATGTTTTTAAAAGGACGGCGAGGGGGAAAATGTGAGAGCAGCTTGGGCCCGGCTTGGGCCAAACGTAGGAGTGGATAATCCAAGACCAATAACCGTTTTGTAGCCTAGGTTGAAGATGGAATTCAAGTGTGGCTGTGTCATAGGACGTCGGGCTGATAGTTATCTTATCAACCCGCGGAAGATCAAGTACTTTGGGAATACTTCTACATAGTTAACGATACACTAGTGCATATCCAAAATCCGTTCAATTGGTATCCTATGTAACCAAATACGCGTGTGAAAACAGAACTTTATTGTGTGGAAAGTGGCCGCAGGTTTAATAGTCAAAGCCCAACAGCTGTGGCGAACTATATACCCGCCTGCAATGAGCTGAGCAGAAGGACCGGTTAACCGCGACGCTCGCAAAAAAAGGGAAACTGGCCATTTTATCTCCTTACCTACCTTCAATATAATATCATGTAAATGAATATAACATCGAGTACTAAAGAAACGAAGTGCCAACTCAGATAAGTAAGGTACAATACTATAGCTTATAGTCAAAATAAAAGAAATGCATCAACTGCTTATTTGTACCACATTATGATAATAATATTTCAATTTAATAGATAGGTATGTTTTTCTAATTCTTGAATAATGAAGATGTTGATTGTTTTACAAATGTGAGCGTCAAGTATAATCGTCTCATAACGTTTTAGAGATTGTACATGTAATCAATTTGATTCTAGTCAATCTGTGTTCTTGCTCAATCATACCGCATGACACTGTGGTTTGTATAAACTAGTACAAACAGTGAAACACCATTCCTACATTTATGTGCCATTTTTTTTCACACGTGTAGATACCACTGGCTGTGAGTTTCATAAATAGCCCCTTAGTGTTGAACAAACATTTTACTATAGTATTAGATTATCTATCCTCATTGTATAAACAATTTCTTTTATACAAAATGTATCCATTGTCTAAATGTCTGGTTAGGGCGGGTGAAGACAATGTAGAGGATTTAAATTTTGATTCAATTGTCGGTCAATAATCTTGTGTATATTCAAGCAAGTTTATATAAATAGTGGTTTTGAGTAACCCTTCTCTCTGCCTCTGAGACGCACAATGATGAAGAACCCTGGGCTTTTTGGACACGTGGAAAGTCCTAAGCGCCCATGAATCATGGCATATGCAGACATTCAGGCTGCAAGCATCCGGAGCCAAGGCCCTTAACCGGCGCTTGAGGACGTTGTAAAATCTACCCATGTGATCGGTAGTTCGCTGGTCGTTGACGTCTTATTTACGTCCTTTCTACGTCATGGACATTGCGCGTGCTATGTCAGACCGTACATCGATGTAACCCCCTCCCCATACCCTATTGATAAGGCGCTTTACGCATCCCTACAGTGAACGTCAGCCCAAACGGAACATCTCAATAAGAACATCGTCTCAGTTCAATTACATGACAATTTCCACGTTATTTTCTACATTGTAATCATGTAGGATACTTCTATATTCATTTTCTTGTAAAATGTTGTCTTTAATTGTGTTCTCAGTTGAATGAATAAAAAGGTATTGACATCGTATTCTAAAAAGCTTTTCAGTTTTTGTTCCAGTCTTTTTTACGTTCACATCACAACTGTGCACAGAACCAATTGCTGTCCACAAATAAAATGAGAAGAAAGATTATGTTTTAAGAAATAAGCTAAAGGTCACGAGGGAAATCACTTATTTCATTTGATTTACTTCATCGCAAAACAAATTCTTTAGCCCATTGTATTACAAAAATGTCACCTTGTGTCATGTCACACCTTTCCATTAATTTCAAACAAACGTTGATCCATATATGAATACAATAGGCCGACACACGGATGCATAATGTTGTACATACAATTCAACAAATTATCAGTTCTACGAAAGCAACTGCAAATACGGGAGTTCTTTTCAGAAATGGTTCTTCGCTTTTCTTGTTCTTTTTCTCGAATTTCCCACCAACTACACCCACCCGGTATCATAGATACGGTCTTGGTTTCAACCTCAGTAATGAAGAGTTTATTATCCTGCAAGTACACAGGTTTGTTGCTGTTACAATAAATGAATCATATGACAAAGGATTGGTACGTTTCTTGCATCGTTTATAATGCAACACAATCCTAAGCTTAATTCTTTACCAATTATAATTGGAACGTGCGCAACAATTGTTTAACTGAATGATGTCTCAACTCGCCTAGGATCCAACAAGATAGTTAAGTGCCATTCTGTCAGAAGTCGTTGGAAATCAGCTTGAATGACGCCTGGCCCTTGCATCCTGGAAGCCTGGTGAGACTATTCATCTCCAGCCGACATTCATGGCTAAAGAAGCTAACGGCAAAGCCACAAAGGAAGCCATATGAATGTCAGGACCACCAGAGAAAGAGGGGAGAAAAAATGAATCTTGATTTAAGCCAATTCGCCAACTCCTTTATCAAGGCTGCTTGTGCCAGTTAGGTAGGAGCCGAGGCATCAGTCTAGACATGGAAAGTCACTTTCAAGCTAGAGGAGCATTGATAAGCAACAATGTCGCCATAGAGACAAACAGAAAAATGTTATACGGCCATGTATCAAAATGGCCCTTTACTATCTACCAAGATCTGACCTCTGACACTCAACCTTTATCAGGTGTCCGTATTCATTCAATCAAAGTCATTAAAGAGAAACGCTATTACTATGATTACTGCTAATGTCTTTTCCTTGCGATGTGACTTGTGGGAGAGATGAGGAATGGTCTGGGCGGGGTAAGAGTAGTTTTTGTTGAACATAACGGCGAGCGGCGGGAGGTTAGGGCCAGCCGTGGTATTACGAGACAAAGACAGATGGAGGAACATTCCCGGCGCCCAGACCAAGAATGCAGAACCAGCCTAATGGAGATTTGACGCCGAAGGTGACAGCGCCAATAACATATGGGACACAGTCATCAAAAGTCTGAAAGATATGTATTATTTTCTTTTGCAAGAACGTCATCAAAGGAATGAGTGATCTCACACAAGGGCAACTTCCTGCGGACGCTAGGCTGTGTAATGCATTTAATAACAAAGTAATCGGGATTTGTATCCCAAAGAAACTCTATTAGGCCTAAGCTTTGTTGAAATTAATGCTTAGTTTGCATTTAACTTAGAAACACTTTATCATAACTACCATACTTATTATTTGCACAAATCTTATACAAATAGGTTCTTCCTGATATCACAACAGCGTAATGGCCCTGCCAATAATCTAATCAAATATTGTGAAACGTTCTAATTTATATAGTACAATAAAGCCTCAAATCATGAAGGGTGTAAACGTTTTAAGATAAGTCTTAATGCCTTAAAGATTAATGTAGAAAGAGGGTGAAACGTAAGATATCGCATTGTCTCAATCAAAACGTCTATTCAGAGAACTTAGTAAAATCTGAGATTGTCAGATTTAAGTTTAAACCAAGATCAATTCTCTCCTCTCAACTATATGTCAGCGCTGTATTCTTTTTAAAAATTTCATTGGGTATGACGAAAGAATAACTAATTGTGTTTGAGACAGTACAGCTCTGCCTGCTACCCATTTGTGATGATGGCCCCTCAGTTTATAATAGTATAAAGACCACCTTATCATTGTTTCTTGAGGAATCCTGAGACATATATATTATATATATTTTATATATATAGTAATAATTATTACATTACGTCTGGTAGATCAGTCTGCATAGATTTTAGAATAATGTTTATCATAATAGAAAAAATTGACTCAATATCATGGTATTTTGCCAGCGCTAATGTCTACATAGTGTAGGGAATTATCTTAATCATTTGTGATCGTGAACCTACACTGAAATATCCTACATATCAATCTACAGCTGTAAGTTGTTGTTTGTTGGGTGGAACCACCAGACTCAGTGGTTCTGGAGCACTGGGACGTTTCACCCTTACTCCTGGGTGACTGAATCTATGAGGAGGTAGAGACCATACCCCTACACTTTTACCAAGGCAGGCGTTATTTTATATGCAGTGTCCCATAGGCAGGGCACCATATACAATGGCTAATGGCACTAGGCCTTTGTAAACCCTGTTGTTGACCACAGGGAGAACGTCTAATACCACAGCGGCAGGACTGAGACTTGAACTGCCAACCTTTGGATGACGAAGCCAACATTCCACCACTGTGCCACCGGAATACCCTACAACTGTAATTAAGAGTCAATCAATGCTATAAGACCTTGTGCAAACAGGGTCACGTGATCACTTTTGATCTCATATTGACAATATGTTGTCTATAGTTGTTGGCTGGTTCGTTTGTGGTTGCCCTCGCCCATCGCCTGACCTGCTTGACAACACAACGGCTGTCAGGGATACGTTATCCTGATTGTCTTTCCCAAATTTTATCCATATCCACTAACACTTATCAAACCAGACTGTTTTGCACATGACCTACACAGGCCGTCAATGTCTATCTAGGCAACTCTTTTGCCGGTCGTCATCTAAAATGTAGGGCCTATAGGTAATTGCTTTCACAAGAAGTATGATTTCTAACTATAGGGAGTTCCAATGTAACCTTAAGGCAATCATCATTATCTTAAATTTTGTCACAGAAATTCATCTTCCAATGTCATCCTTCATTTGTACTAGGTAGGAAACTCACATACTAAGATAAGAAGTCCTCTAAATCTACTTTAATTTTTGCTCGTAAATTAGCACCCCTATCGCATCTTAAGATATTATAATATAACACTAGGATATTATATCTTAAAAAGGTGATGTGCATACCTTGGAACCAACATATCTTAGGATCTAAAAGTGAATCCTAAGATCAATTGGAACGCCCCCTACTCCATAACCATTATAGGCCCTATATTCCCTTCATTATACTGTGCCTTATTCTAGCTTTTCTTTCTAGTTCTTATAAAAAAAGACAGTAAGAAAGCTGTCAAATGAAATGAAATCTTTAATGTCATGTTGAGGCTGCCGAATGACGGTAAAGGACACGGATTTATCAATATTGTGGGGGAATGAAGTGTCTAATACTTGAAATCTGATAATGAACTTGTTACTTTTTTCCCAAGGGGCGGATTTAATTACATGCCTATGAAAATGACGCCTCCTAATCCTGACTGAATCATATTAAGATACCCTTAAAGGTCACTTAAAGCGGGAAAAGGACTTTCATTAGAAGCCCATGTCCGGTGATGGAAGTAACAATCAAATTAGGTGTTCTGTTCACTCCAAGAACACGATAACGTGTTAAAAACATAATTGGTAGTTAATTGCTTGACAATTAACTGGCATGAAAACGTGTTCAATGGAAACAGCCTCATGCAATTGTATCCTTAAGAAAGCGGGATGCAGGTTTTTAATCAGACATTTTGAATTAAGTTAACTTCCCTTCAAAATTGAGCGAGAAGTCCCGAACTACTCGAGCGGCCGTTGTGAGAATGGGGAGAGGGAAGCTGGCTGCATAGGTATAACGATACACACAGGTTAGGTCGTAGATGTGTGGAAAATAGTATATCACTACAAATAACATTTTGATCTATTATTCTTGGATGCCCTAAAAGACGCTGCATTGCTTTGCCATAATTGCGGGGCATAATCCATATATATATGGTCGATTCTCATGAAAATGGGCCAATTCAGCATTTTGGAGCCATATAGGGCTGAAAAAAAAAAACAACTTCATATCATTTTATTCTTTTGCATATATGTAGGTATAATACCGATCTCTTATTTTGCAAATTTGGGAACACTAATATATATATATTACCAAGATATAGATATTTTACTGTCCCACCCTTCCCAATTAGCGTGTCCGTATCTAGGTAGCTACCGACATATTTTAACTTCACTCTAACCAATTAAAATAGGTACTTTGCATATTTTTTAAGTGATATACGTCAATATTAGGCTTTCAGCTTACTCTAACAGAATATTTTAATACTATTTATTATTTTTTTTATATTTTGAAATTGCAATGCAATTTCTACGTTTTTTCTGCGACATATAATATCAAAACTTACTTATTTGCATTTATTATGATATGAATAGTATGAAAGGCAATAAATATATTTTTTTTGTCATAAAAAGCAAACACTATGATCTTTCTTTACATGTATAATATAGCCCATTCGTTTAATATAATCTATTGCCATGCTAATGTGAACTTTACCTAGATACGGACACGTTTTTCGGCCAAATTCACCAAAATTTACTTAGAATGCTATGTAGAAGTATACAACAACCATCACATATCAGTTCAATAAAAAACGTTTTTATTGCAATGTTTTTTTTCCATGATTATTTGACATGTCTTAAAGCATGTAACCAAGCATGTTTCCAGCCTTATTTTCTATATCATTCAATGCAATTCAATTCACAAATTCAAATTTGTATTAAATCTGTATAAAAATAACTACGGAACACCCACATATTGTGCCACTTGATTTTTTCTCTGCATTATTTAGTGAGTATTACCTATATTAATCTTATCAGTACACATATACTGACCAGAATAGCATAGTTGCAAGGTCTTGACTTACTGTATCTATATCGTGCACCAAAAAATAGGCTACCTAGATACGGACACGAAATCCCTAGATACGGACACGCGTAGAAATGGTTCCCAAGGCAACAGCAAACGTCAACCTATATACAATGAACAATAACTACTGTCCTATTTAATCTAATTTTCTTATTATAGAACATCCGTTTAGGCCATATGAAGTACTTCAATCGTGAAATAAACAATATATGATATTTGCTGATATGTTGGTATGTCTATATGTTATCCCACACTTTCATTCTATACAATTAAATTCATTAGTGATAATATTTTCTAAGTTTAATGCATTTTTCCATTACTCATGCCTACATAGAATCATTATAGATGCGTCACTACAAAAAATAGTAACAGAATTATTCTCTCCATAAATTTCTGCTCAAATTCAAGTGTTGGGTGATTACGCCCTAGATACGGACACGCAAGTATCCAAACATGTAATAATACATTCTATCAGTGTTAGACTATTTTTTCCCACCATCCTACATACGGACACGCATTCTATGGTATAAAGACCCTCTCCTCTGTTAGAAACATACAAAAAAATGCCTACTATTCCATTCTCAAGTCATCTGATCAAGTAATACAATTTTGTTTGACCTCCCTAGATACGGACACGCAAGTACCCGAACATGTAATAATACATTCTCTCCGTGTTAGACTATTTTTTTCTGCCATCCTACATACGGACACGCATTCTATGGTATAAAGACCCTCTCCTCTGTTAGAATCATACAAAAAAATGCCTACTATTCCATTCTCAAGTCATATTATAAAGTAATACAATCTTGTTTGACCTCCCTAGATACGGACACGTAACTATATATATCTAAAGACGTGCTAGTCCCTCCTTGTAGGCATCATATTTCTTGTTCACTTCCTTGAGATCTTTTTCTCTCAGTCTCCATAGCTTTCCCTTCTGCTTTGGCTCCTCAATACGACATAATACAGCATCTTTTTCAACTGTCCCTATGTCTGGCCTGCCCCATTTCCAGGCGCCATGACATGGCGCCATGTAGAGAATGTGTAAGGTGTCACCTTCCACCTTAGTGATCCTCACAGGATACCAGCGTTTTCCATAAATCACAGTCACATAATCACCTTGAGTCAGGTCACCCTCAAGCACCATCCAGGGTTGGATGAGTTTTGTTATAGGCACATCATCATCTGCCTGATCTTCGACAATGACAATCTCTTTCTTCTTTTCTGTGAGCTTTGCCAGAGGCACATCATCATCTGCCTCATCGTCGACAATGACAACCTCTTTCTTCTTTTCTGTGAGCTTTGCCAGAGGCACATCATCATCTGCCTCATCGTCGACAATGACAACCTCTTTCTTCTTTTCTGTGAGCTTTGCCAGAGGCACATCATCATCTGCCTCATCGTCGACAATGACAACCTCTTTCTTCTTTTCTGTGAGCTTTGTCAGAGGCACATCATCATCTGCCTCATCGTCGACAATGACAACCTCTTTCTTCTTTTCTGTGAGCTTTGCCAGAGGCACATCATCTTCTTCATCACTGCTGATGACAGGTTCAACTTGTTTTTTTGAGGGAACCTTAACCCATCCCTTGCACTGCAGTGGAAATGAGTTGTCTTTGTAGCAACACTCATTGAAACATGACAGGTTTCTAACAGACACCTCTTTGTTACCACTCGGCACGAGAGCATGGCATGACATGAGGCCCTTGACAGGAACTGTTGGCCAGTCTTGGATTTCTTCCCTGCTCTTTTCTATTTCTGCAGTAGTTGCCTGGAATATGTGGCTCTTCACACCACTTGCCTGGATGACTTCTGTGAATTCTTGTATGTTTCGCATGGTCTTGCCACCCTTCACGAGGTTTTCTGCTTTCTTTTTGATCCCTCCACCAACGCCATCACATGGCCCTTTCCCATGGCCGGACTCTAACCAAGTCCAGGAGCCTCTTATTCCATTGAAGAGCTTGGGGAAGAGCTTCATCATGCAGACTGCTGTACGATTTCTGTATTGGCTGCTAGGGCTGTCACTCACAAAGTGAATGATGGTGATTTGAGGGAGGTCTTCAAGCAGCAATGCCATCATTTTCTTCACAAATGTGTATGTGGTAGGTATGGTGTGTGCACCTTCTTTGGTTACCCCTATGTAGGTTTTGGTTCTGAGCTTGCCCTCTTCCGAACAGAAGTGTACAACCATTGGGTGTATGGATACCTGTGCTTTGTCATAGTAGACTGCAGTAATTTCATTGAAGTACTGTGAACTCCAATTTTCACTGTAGTCCATTTGACATGTGGCAGCTGTCATGGGTGTGAGTGTGCTGTTCAGGTGGTGCACTTGCTTGTACTGGGTTGAGAACCGGTGGAAATGCTCCCTGTATGCTGGAAGACCTTGCATGAACTCTTGCACAAACTCTTCTTTTTCCTGGCATATGTCACACAGCTTAACCTTCTTGATCTTCTGGCCCTTATAATCTACCTCCTGCCTTAACCACTGCTTGTACTTCACTGTTGTCTGGCCCTCAGGGATCATGGCCAGTTTTTCAGCTATTTCAGCATCTGTTAGAGCCACAATTCCAGGTGGGGTTTTCGGTAGGGACTTCACCACATCCGTTTTGTTGCACAGGTTAGCACATTTCTGGCACAAGCACTGCTTTCTTTGTGTGTATCTTATAAGGCGTATGTTGGCGGTGCGAGCCCTGGCAAACACTGCAAAGGACATCTTCACATCAGGGTTTTCCTTCAGGAAATTCTTGTGCAAAGCATCAAGAGTGAACATCAATGCATACTTGGTTCTACCAAATGCTTGGTCTCTCATGGAAGGGAGCTCATATGAATTGTCTGACCTCTTCATAAAATCCCTTGCTCGTTCCCTTTGAATTTTCCAGTTGCAGGCAGCCATGCTCTTCTTCTTAGCATTTGATTTGAAGACAAGCTTCCTTGGTAGGTTGATTGTCTTGCCTATTTTTGTGGCAAGCCTATCGACTGTTTTCTTTCCAGAAAACAGTTTCTTTTTCACCTCTTGTGAGGCATTCCTTACAGTATTCACTGTTGCTGTAACAGGTAGTACCACCCTAACTCTCTCAGCTGTGGGGGTCACACTCAATTGCTTAAGTAACTGTATTGCCTCTGTCTTTGGTGTAGTAGGCAGTGGAGGTGCGGTGTCCGTATCTAGGGGGACCTGTGGTGCTTCAGGCGGGACTGGTATGTTAACGCCCCTCCTGTTGTCCTCTATAGCCTGTGGTTCATCTCGCGCCGTGTCCGTATCTAGGGGGACCTGTGGTGCCTCAGGCGGGGCTGGTATGTTAACGACGCTGCTGTTGTCCTCCATAGCCTGTGGTTCTTTTTCGACTGGATTTCTATCCGTGTCCGTATCTAGGGGGACCTGTGGTGCTTCAGGCGGGACTGGTATGTTAACGACGCTGCTGTTGTCCTCTATAGCCTGTGGTTCATCTCGCGCCGTGTCCGTATCTAGGGGGACCTGTGGTGCCTCAGGCGGGGCTGGTATGTTAACGACGCTGCTGTTGTCCTCCATAGCCTGTGGTTCATCTCGCGCCGTGTCTGTATCTAGGGGGACCTGTGGTGCCTCAGGCGGGGCTGGCATGTTAACGACCCTGCTGTTGTCCTCCATAGCCTGTGGTTCTTTTTCGACTGGATTTCTATCCGTGTCCGTATCTAGGGCGGCAGTACAAGTACTTTTCTTTTCTGTGTTCTTATCTAATACCACTACCTTTGCCTTTTTCAGAACAGCTTTTGGACTTTCAAAAGCAATTTTCCTCTTCAGTGTGGGTGTTTGCTGGTCAGATGGACCTGGTGTGTGTATATTTATGCTCATATTAGATTTACTTTTATTTGCTGATTTTTTTTCTGAAGTATTTTCTGGGATGGTCTTATCTATTTCTATATTGACATCACGTGCCCTCTTGTACTCATCCTTTGCACTTTCCTTTATAAGAGCTGTACGAAGCTGCCTTATTTCTTTTTTCTGGTCCTCAATAATCTTATCTTTTGATGACAAATCTCTGCGCATCTGGCGTGTAGCTGGCAGCTTGCTGTATGGTTTGTTGAAAGGCATTTGGACCACCAGTCTGTATTAAGAAAAAAAAAGTAATCGATAGGAATTAGATATAATGATTAGACTGAACAATTGTATAAGATATTTTGTTTATTACTTAGCACAGACATTAATAGAATATTAATAAAGTGATACATATCCTGAAGCGGATGCTATATCATATATTATTAACTGGTTACTCTTCTATACAGCCTAAAAGGCCTTAGACATATTTATGGATTTTAACAAGTGAACGTTAGGTGCTTGCACCACTCGTTACAAAATATTATATATTACTCTGTTTTTTTTAAGTGTACGGCAATGCATTTAATATAAAAGTTGAAAAGTGTACGGCAATGTATATTAAATTGATTGGGTTCACAAGCCTTGCATTTATGGTGACAGGGACGACACCTGTAATCATCATTATCTAGGCCTTATTTCTATTTTAAATGCACGCAATACCTTGTGAGAAGCCTATAGATGCCACATATTTATTATGTAGTGTTGAATGTCATCAATTTGTCAAGCAGGTAATATATATTGTATGAAATCACATGGTAACCCCTCCCCCACCCGCCCACCTTTTTTTTTTTTTTTAAGTGTACGGCAATGCATTTAATATAAAAGTTGAAAAGTGTACGGCAATGTATATTAAATTGATTGGGTTCACAAGCGACCATACTGGTACTCATCATGTAAGTGAGATCAACTGCGTTTCATAAAAGCATTGCCGTACAGGAGTATCATAAAGAAAACATGGTCACTATGAAATATATGCGATGCCGTACACTTTTCCCATAACCCAGTTAGTGAGATCTGCTGCGTTTCATAAAAGCACTGCCGTACAGGTACAACGTTAGGTGCTTGCACCACTCGATACAAAATATTATATATTACTCTGTTGATTAAAATAAAAGCGCCCTAGATACGGACATGCAAATTCGACTGCACATAGCCTAAAGGCCTTAGACATATTAAATGGATTTCAACAAGTGAACGTTAGGTGCTTGCACCACTCGATACAAAATATTATATATTACTCTGTTGATTAAAATAAAAGCGCCCTAGATACCGACACGCAAAATATACTAGTAAGGGAAACATCTGAGATATATATTTTAAATGTACAACATATCAACTTAATACAGTTCTAGATGAGAAGCTACACTCACCCAAAATACAACATGTGATACTATCTTCTCAATTAAATAAAAGCGCCCTAGATACGGACACGCAAAATATACTAGTAAGGGAAACATCTGAGATATATACTTTAAATGTACAACATATCAACTTAATACAGGTCTAGATGAGAAGCTACACTCACCCAAAATACAACATGATATACTTTCTTCTCAATTAAATAAAAGCGCCCTAGATACGGACATTTCTATTGTGCATGCATATAAGCATGCACTAATCTGATTCTGAATCAGTGCAGATAATATGTGGTCTGAAAAAATATTCCTTCGTTTTCCTGGGACGAAGTGAATAACCTGCAGCTGTTCTACATGATGTTGAGGGCTCAGGATCAACAGATCCAGAAAGTACAGGGGTCACAGCAGGGGTAGGAGTATTGGTAGGTATATCTTCATAGGGGGAAGGGACATCGGGGGCAGTGGTAGGAGATGGGGGAGGTATATCAGGAGCTGGAGAAGGGATATCAGGGGCAGGGGCAGGGCTAGGGGCAGGCATATCAGGAGCAGAAGCATCAGGGGGATTGGCAGGAGAATTTTCTGCTATGAATCTTAAAAGCATTTGTTGAACATCTTCGTCACATTCCCAACCACCCTGCCAAGTTGACTCCCAATCATCTGGGGATGTATCTTCTCCATTGTGTTGAGGAAGTTCTTCATGAGGCTGTTCTCCCTGCTCTCCTTCCTGCTCGCCTACACCTTCCTGCTTCCTTAGCTGACGAGAATAAAGGCGAGCAGCTCGTTCAACTGCTTGCAAACAGGTGTCAGAGATGGGCCTGATGTGAACCAAAGAATATCAAAAGAACATAAAAGCAATGAAATAACAAAACATAACATTTTCAATGAATGAAATTAAATTGAATGTTGAATAAAATTTAGTTGTTCGACAAATCAATAATAAAAAAGACAATACAAATAATATAAGTAATAAACAAAGTAATAAGTAATAAGTGGTAAGTAATAAACAAATAATATTCACCTCGTTGTAGCTTCAGCAGAAGCCTGAGCAGGTTCTGGGGATGTAGGTGTTGTTGATGACCTGGTACGTCTGCCTACTTCCCTGGGCTCTGCTTCTTCTCCTGCAATGCGACTGGACTTGCGAGCACGTCCACGTCCACGCCCCCTGCCACGTCCACGGCCACGGCCACGGCCACGCCCGGCATCCTCAACAGGAACACCTGCAGCTGCAGCTTCAGCTTCTTCTTGGGCTTTGAAATAAATGTATGAAAAGATATAATATTTTTCCAGAAGAGAGGTAATGTGTCACAGGGGCAAGACAAGTCTCAATATCTATATTTACATTTGTGGTGCACGTCATGTCCATATCTAGGTTGGGTACATAATAATGTCTTACCTTTGAGTTTGTCACGGGTTTTCTGACTGTTGATCTTCTTTCTGGCCCTCTGGTTTTCCCACCAACTTTGCTTCTTTTTTGGAGGATTTGCTGCTGCTTTGGCCCTGTTGTCCTGAAAGCAGTATTAAAAAAATATGCTAAATACATGGTAAAAGCAATTTTTGCTTACTTCCTCTAGTAGCTTCTCATCTAGAACTGTATTAAGTTCATATGTTGTACATTTAAAATATATATCTCAGATGTTTTCCTTACTAGTATATTTTGCGTGTCCGTATCTAGGGCGCTTTTATTTTAATCAACAGAGTAATATATAATATTTTGTATCGAGTGGTGCAAGCACCTAACGTTCACTTAGGTTCCTCTAGGTTATTTATTTAGATAATTTTCCTGCATAATTGGGATAGTAATATGATTTACTTACTTTTGATCTTTGAGCCCTAGTTTGGCGGAAGTTGTCATCAGTATTCATCCTTTCGTGATACCTCTTGTTCTCATATTCTGCCCATTCTATAGGGTCACCATGAGCTCCTCCAGTCCCATTACGTACTCCCAGACGTCTTTCTCCTTCCTCCTCACTGCTACTGTCACTTGAGGAGTCTGCCATACCTATAACATGGAAAAGAAATGATAGGAATTATGATTATATTGATATAAATAGAAGAGTGCGTGTCCGTATATAGGTGCGTGTCCGTATCTAGGGAGGTGGAATACAACATTACTATGAAAATTGCATTTGCTTTGTTACTTAAGGAAGTTCGATAAAAGTATTGTATATTGCGCTATGGAGGATACCAGTATAAATTATATATTAACGTTGTGTATTATTTTTCTTATTACGGTGATACAGGAAAGTGAAAATAGGTAAATTTATGATATTTTTTCATATTTTTAAGTAAAAAAGTCTGATTTATGAGATATAATACACACATTTAGTACGGGATTATAGTTTAGGTGTTTATAAATGAAATAGAAAAGAATTGGAAGGGAAGAAGCACATGAGATTCTGAAGATAACTCTAAATGAGGGACCATGTATACCCCGACTGTCGGACCGTGTCCGTATCTAGGGTCGTGTCCGTATCTAGGTAGGACGTAAGAATGGTAATAGAGAATTTGAATGCAAGAACGGTAGTACGGTTGAAATTGTTTTTCGAAGCTTATACAGTTATCGGTGATGATTCTTTTCACTATATGTCATATCTTGGTATATAGTTCTATTATATGCAATATGACTCTGTGGGTTATTTACCCCACAAACATCGTAACAGAACGAAAAAGAAGTGAAAACATCTTACCTTGTGAGCGTTTCGACCGTCCATACGTCAACAGACACGCCGCCTTCCGGTTCCGTTAGGAAATGCATATATGAAAGTACAGAGGTCGCCACCGTCGCTGCGTGTTCCCGCCAGGTTTTTCTACCTAGATACGGACACGACCTAGATACGGACACGGCTATTTTAATCAATGGCGGGTACATATATATCTATTGCTGAATAATCTGATTTATATTGCATTTCGAAGAGGTACCATACCTAGTTATATATTCAAAATATCTTTCACTAATCTCCAGTATTATATTTGCAATATAGAAAAAACCTTACCTAGATACGGACACGCAAAATCTTCCCCACGCCGGATTTCAGCATTATGAATCAATCTGTACTATTCAATATAAACAATATATGAAAATATCAACCACTACGTTGTACACCTCATAGAAGAATTTGAAATGACAGAAGGACATAACTTAAAAGCAGTTATTAAATTCCACACGTTGGTTTCAATAGCTACCTAGATACGGACACGCGTAAGCTTCCCCATGGTTACTTCTGGTCCGCAAAATATATATAATATACTCAGCCATACCTTAGATAAAAAAAAACAATCTAGATATGAGTTAGAAGATATTTGGAAAGTTTCATAAAAATCTATCTGAGGCATTTTTTTTTTTTGCACTTTATATTATAAGAAGTCTCTTTTTTTGGTTGAAAAATGTGCAAAATTAGCTGTTTTTGAGTTGTAGCCAAAAATATATTGCCCATAGTATATGAAAACATGGGTGCCCATAGAACCATACAGTACCCTGGACGTAACTGTCAAAAGAAATTAAAGGTTAGCACAAAAATTGATTCAGGAGATCAAAAAAACTGAAAATCCATGAATTGGCCCACTTATATGAGAATCGACCATATATTCGCCTGTGAGTGCGCACAGAACTGTATATATAATTTCACAATGCCTTCACGTGGGCATGATTATATCTATCCCATTACCCAATTTGTATGCGAGGCATACGGTAATTGACTAATAAGAAATACATTATACAGAGTCCTACGATGGCAAATCGTATTTCCAATCTTTGGCATTCATATGATGGCCTTCGTGGTCAACGACCTGGAGCTATTCTGCTTGAGGGGCGGAGCACTCACCGATGTATACGTCAATAAGGAAATGACAAACGGTGCATCACTTACTATGTCCTCATCAACTGGCAATTGTATGCTACTCTGCACCTCCCTGCAATGCAGGGACTCCAGCAGCGGTTTCCTGGGCATAATGGGGAGTGCGGGTAGGTGCATGCAATAGGTATCCATCTTACAGGTGGGCAGGTTATTTCCCCAGGGAGAGCAGCTTATGCTTACCTGCAGAGGCCATACCTGAAGGTCATGCCACTGAATGAACCGACCAGACCACAGGTGTTGTCTATACCGCCCAACAATATACTGCACTTGTAATGGACTTCTCTTATATTCACATCGCTATACTATCATGTTGCTTTTTATAGATAGGTAATAGAATGAAAGTAGTTTTTGTTGACCCGTTAAAATTTAGCTTTATAAGCCAACATCAAATTTATTTCATTTTAAAGTTCGGGATCTACGACACGATTGTATGGCCTTCCGATTATGCAAAAGGTATCCAAACAAATATGGGCAATTAGTTAATAACTTTAGCAATCGGCCAGATTGTTATGAGAAGTTGGTCCTGAAATCGCATGACAACATTATTCGGATATATTGAATTTTAAAATGAAGTCAAGCAATCATAAAAAGTAATACCAAATGTTTTTTCTGATATTTCGTGTGCATGAATAAATACCTCAATATTTATATCTTAGACTTTAGACTCCGAACCTTATTAGAGATCCAATTCCCAATCCCAGACTAATTTTACAAAGTTATCATTATAATCATACATACAACATAATTATAATATATAACCATATACATTACCATATATATAATTATATATAATATCCATAAACCTTTTCATATAATTATGTAATTATGGTATCAGGTTTCATAAACAACATACCGAGATTTACAAACTTAGAATTACATCTGTGATACCCGGTGAAGAGAACTTTATCAATATGTTGTTTATATATCGTAGTCGATCATGCATTAAAGACTTAAAGAGGAGAGTAACTGTATCTTAATGTGGATAATTATTCGTCATATCAACTGATCAACGCTGTCTAAGAGACATGAGAGGTGTAAATGTAGTATTGTTTAAAGAAGATAATGCAGAGCAGAATTCCTGGTTCTGATTTAGTTCCCAACCTTAACCTGCACGTGGTTCGCGTTCTCCCCAACAAATTCAATTCAGTTATAACAACTTCCCGATGCTATCGTGACCTATGTCACGACTAAAAGAACCATAAGGTGTGTACACTTTCAGAATAGTCAAAGATTGTGCATCGTAATTGCTTCTATTTTAACCCAAATTCTTCCGTTACATTCCCAATCTATATCTATTTGATTTTCAGAAATATCGTTGTCTCGAGAGCCAGCCCTAATAATGTGCACGAGAACGGTGACAACATGAGAGTACCAGTGGGTATCTCAGCGGAAAACTAGATCAATCCATGCACCGGTCTTCACTAATGGCCTTGGGAATATTGCCAGACGCAGAATAGGTAAGGAGTAGGACCCCCTGGCATTGCGTGTCCCTGCTTAGTAGATCAAAATCCAGACAGACTTGATTACCTATAGTCACGAAGACCCTCCGTATCTTATACAAGCCATACCTCCTTATAGCCTGGTTTACACCTAATCTTATCTTAAAATCACATGTACGACATAGAAGATGAGATCAGTATTAATTTTGTCATTTTTGAATCAGCAAAGAATTTCTTGGCAATTGTGGGATCCACATCGGGATCCACATGCAGGAAATTAGAATGTCAGAAAGGCTTAGTGATAATAATTCTTCTTCAACCCTCACATGAGCCGTGTGGTCCAGCAATACTATGGCGGTGGGAGTCGAAATTAGTAATTTAAGAGAAATTTAATTTAACAGAAGATACGATTCTCTTACCAGCTGTAAGGTGTGAACCTGGCTTAGGAACATCACTAGTTAAATGATTATAAGTTCGGGGCCGTCCATTATTTACGTACATATTTTTACATGATATTTAGACCTCCGACCCCTTTTAGCAATAATACGCATTAGAAATCTACTATCATCCTTGATCCCCTGCCCCCCTTTGTGCATAATTAATTAATGGACACTCTACTACAAAATACTTAATCAACTTAGCAAACCTTTAGTGTGCCAGCAACTGTAACTAGCTAGACATTGTGGCACTGTACCGTAATGGAATTTAAAGCAGCAAAAGGGCCGAACGAATGGCAAAGGGATTAATAAGACATTCAAAAAGAAGATATTTAATAAATAGATTCTGCAATACAAAACTAATCCTAAGTGTTTCCAGAGAGAGATTGGATTTGTGTCGAAAATTGAATTTCCAGACAAATGACTATCTTAACTTTTCATGACTCAAACTGAGTAAAAGGAACTAATATATGGTGTTCTCACAGCCACAGGCATGAAGCCTCTTGATGGTACCACCTCTTTCCTGTAGTATATACCACATGCTAGACCATCCTAAAATATTTCTAAGAAGTACTAAGAAAGTGAAACTTAAAAAGAAAGACAAGAGAAGTGTACCTGAAAAGTCCTCGGGCACGTTGTGTCAAAATCTGGGAAATGCTGACTGCTTGTGTGTAGAAGGCAACAACGAAAGTAAAATTTAAGAACTTATTTAAGAATTTGTGAAGGACAAATTAAAGGAACATGACTATTGGGAATTTGATGAATGTTTGTAAGCAGTATTTTACCGCCCTCCTCCACTCAATTTCACAACCTTTGCTCAATGTTATTTACAAATCACCCTATATCTTATAATAATCATAGTCTGATGTGCTACTGGAATAATATGTACTCACACGAAGTAGCCAATAAACCTGTTTTAGAAAAACATCAATGTTTTAAGAAGACACCTCAGGGGGAAGCTAACCAAATTATATTTATGATAGGGCATACTGTAGGCAGATAGGACGTGCATGAAAAGACAACCAGATTTATCCAGACGATGACCTGGCACGAGCCAACAAGATAGGATAAGTCAATAAGTGAGTTTGACCGACGGAAAGTTTTTCATGCTGTTCTGTGGAGGTTACCGCCAAATTCAATTTCCTAATATCAGATGGGACGTGCGTCACTGGTAGCATGGAGGTGCACTCGCTTAGAAATGCTATAGCGTCTATAGGTGTTTAGATCCACTCCTGTTCACTCAATTATATCCAGATGTGGCTGGAAAATGGAATATTTCCAGTCTTTTGTAAAACTTAAGTTCATTGGGCAGGTTTACTTTTACCAATAAACACGAAAAAAGAGTCACTACGACCACCTTGGTCGTTGTCTTAGTAATACTATCCTTAGAAGACAGAGAATACATTCTTATAGACTGCTTCTCGGAGCAAGGTTTACAGGAGACGGCGCACTTTGCAACATCAATTCAATACAGTGTTCCCTCAACCATAGACTAATGCTTAAACGGGCAGGGAGCGGCAAGGGTCGGGGTTCACAACCAAGCAATACATAACTGCGCCCTCCGTGCTCGCTTGGCCCAGCAAATGTACTTCCGAGGTGTGGTTCTGCTTAAGACCTTATTGGACAGGATGCAGGTGGAGATATCCACTGGCAGATTCACTGCAGGTGAGTTGTATTTCGGGTAAACATTGTATGATATGCTTACTAGCAATACCACAGAGAGGATTGATAATGGATTCTTTAGAAATTCTAGGAATCTTATTGACGAAATTAAACACTTTCAGTCATTGATTGTACATAGTTATACTGACGAGCGTATGCTAATTTTGCCTTTCACTGCATGGTAAATTTACGTGGTAGATAGAGCACGAGTCAGGAGGGTTACGCGAAATAACCCACGAGGCGGTAGCCGAGTGGGTTATTTCAAGTACCCTCCTGACAAGTGCTCTATCTGACATATACCACGGGTGCAGTGGCCCTTAATTGGTGTTTGTCTGGGTTGTTACATAAGAGTCCCCGCCCCCTTGCACCGGGTGCCTATAAAAAGGGGCTCTGAAAAAACAGAAGTTCAGTCTGTATTTGTTGCTCGTCCTGTGAGGATCAACTAGGAATATTACAAGGCAAAGACTTTTTAACCAGCTGCACTATAATATTTTTCCTGTTAAATATTTGGGGACAAATATCCAATGTCGATAACATTGTTTTACAGTTCACTCTCACTTTACTGACTTTATTATGCTATTTTTCTATGATTGTTTTATTTGCGTTATAAATTTATCCTCGGACTTAACTGTATAAGACAAGGGACGGATTCAATGGGGGGGGGAGTGCATGCCCCCCCCCCCCCCCCCATAAATCCGTCCCTTGTCTTAAGGCCGATTTTTCTCATCAGCCGCGTATCTATATACACTACGGGTGCACGCGACTGTCGCACGTATAACCACTCTACTGCAGGCGAGATCGGCGACGGCAAATGGGGCTTGATCTACGCTTCCCACTGCCGGCTACTACCCCTCTCCCCGACCCCACAGCCAGCTACTCTAAATGTATATATTTTCGTGCTGCTAAATTTTTCGCACATTCAGTATCTTGTGACATTTTCGCGTGACCATAATTTTGCGCATTTTGTGCATATTTCTATCTGATCCATGTTTTATTTTTTCACTCATATTATATTTTTGTGCATTTAAGGTAAAGCGTGAAATACGCGAAGATATGTACAGCACGAAAATTAATACATTCACAGTATCCACCGAGCCGGCAGACCTCACGGCACCACTGTGGCGCCGTGACATTATGTGGAGGCGTTCCGCTTGACTGGTGGATTACGCGTTATAATCACGGCCTAGTTCTATTGTTCTCCCCGTCTACCGTGGTATATATATCTAAACAATATAGGCTTAAGCGATATTATCAAACACCTTACTCTATTTATATGAAAAGGAAAAAAGCAACCACATTTCTTTATTTTTAGATAGCCGGCAATGTTACACAGTCAATGAAAATACATTTGTATCCTGACTTGTATGGGTTGAGTAGATAGTGTAAATATTCTCTGGCTCTACAGCAGGGGCGGATCCGGGGGACACCTCCCCTTCTCTTTTTTGTGAAGGTCCTGGTTGGGTCCTGACTCCTCCTCCCCCTTTTTGAAATCCTGTATCTGTTTAGGTTTGGAAATAATTGGGTGGTTAGTACAATACATAGGCCTACCCGTCATATATCATATAATTATGTTATTGCTGAATTGGTCGTGTTGGGAAATGGCTGCTCGTATTTTGGCCCCCGAAAATGCGTCACACACTCTTAGCTTTCCAAATATCAGACGATATTACCAGTTGTGTAGTTGTAGGATCACTGCCTCAAATGAGCACAATAAAGGACATCTGTTTTTTCAATGATAACCTACCATACAAGGACAATGCTGATTTGTCAAAAGTTGTTCCCAACATTCACCAGTTCACATCGGTCATCTCGTACAATGTCTTACGTTATAACACAATATCAGCTATCTAGTAAGGTAGTAATAAGACCTTCTACACATAGATCTGACTGACAAGACGGCCACGGCATCGGTCCACTAGACGAGCTCACAACATACACAAGAGTCCAGGACAGGATGGCTGTTTTTTCCCTCCAGCAGGCTGGTATCGGTGATCTTTCTATCATGACTTGCAATATTCGTGCTCACACTCTAACTTTCATCTCTGGTTCCGGTTTATCCATGATGTTTTAGGATCCTACAGCCAAATTCTATGGAACGATCACCAACATGTAATACAACTTGTGTATTGACATGCAAAAGGGCTATTTATACCATGCTGTCGCGGTGGCCGTTATGGAGTGAGGTGCACTGCACCACTTTTCAAACTGGAAGAGAGGGTAAATATTTTTATCCTAATTTGATACCTCTGACTGCGAAAAGGAGTTATTATGCATACCAAATATTCAGATCTTAATGAATTAACATATATGGAAGAGGTGAAGTTTCTAGCTGCATTATCAAATATGAATCTTTTGTGATTGGACGAATTAGCAGCGACAACATTAGCCCTGAGTAAATTATTCGAGATATTGTTTGGCTCCGCTGAGTGTGACTACTTAAGCTTATTATAATGTATACGTTTTTTGTATTACCTAACATGGCAGTTCTAGTGTTACATTTTACAGCTTCGCAATGAATTACTTCACTCACTCTGCTGGGAATTGCATTGTCAATGAACATTTTGTAATGGCCTCGTGACACATCGCGAGTAAATGGCATTTTTTGCGTGCCATCTGTTCGTATTGGGTGTTTGCAACACTTGATCTTGAGCTGGGTGAACACTCGCAACATGGGACATCGTCTATGCTGGGGCCCTTCACTCTCAACTGTACAAGTACGATTTTGATACTTGCAATGTCATTTACTTTTGTTTTTATTGGAGTATATAGGAGTTGACAGAATAACAGTACGGTACCATTACAGAGCATTTTCAATAAGATATGAAAACCATTTTAGAATCGATTCAGGACTCTCAAAGAACCATGGAAAATTATCTAAAATTCTGAATATGCAATAGCCCTTGGACAGCAAACATTTCTGCCCTCCTTTGCAGTTGGCCGCCATTGAATTTAGGGCACACTCGCTAAGTGTAAAAGTCATACTTTCAAGCAGAATATATATTGACATGCGGACATGTGAGATCCCTTGATAACCGATGCTTCAAAAACGTAATCACAACTCTGTCTGCATTGACATTCTTTTTAAGAGAGCAGGTGCAACCTACCGTTTATTCTCACTTTTTCATTGCATATCATATTATATGTCAAACAAATGGTGATGGAAACGTCTACACAAATCAAAGCCAAAGCATAGTGGGTAAGACGGATGTACAATGAATACATTGTCCCTAGTTAATTTCAAATTCCATGTATTGCACAGTTGGAGATTCATCCAAAGGATAGTTGTTTTTATAAGGGATGACAAATGCCTTTGTTGCCTTTGACTATTGCTCCTTATTATCCTTGATAATTTTTGCGCATTCCAACGGTTCTGTCATCAAACATGTATTCCTAATTACTAATGATAAAATCAACTTTCCATTCTGAATGTACACTAAAGCTTTAGCCTATTACAAGTATCAATTTAGTTGTACATAATATGCTTTTTCTTATAATTATTTCAATATCAGTATTGTATTATGAATCAGTATACATCTACCTACCTTTGAATAAGCAATAATATAATCCAAGTTGATGATTAAGATTGTGATGACACGAACTCATGGCCTAAGTTGCGTTCACCCATAATATGCAAGTGTTCATGATTATGCAAGATTTGTCATGATGACACAGAATCATGTCATTTTAACAAGGCTAATAATGAACCCAACCCATGCAATCATTATAATATGTAATTCACCCTACCACGGATAGCTGATTTATAGTATTTCAAACAATATTGTCGAAAAAATTCCTAGAAAAACTAAAGAAAATTAATCAATAATTGTGATATTTCCACCTTTAATGAATTCATTTTCAAACAACTTGGAAAATATGTAATGTATATGGACACACATTTATAGAATAATGATCATTAGGTTTTCTTCATGTCAAACTTGAAATAGTGATATGATTAATGAAAATTTCTATGCCAAAGCTTTGTGATTTGTCGACATATTACCCAGTATGCACCCTGATTAAGGCTCACCTGCAGGTAAAAATAAATAAACTGGTGGTGGGGTGAATTGAAATAATCACAATCAAGTAGCATCTCAGCATTCAATAATTTTTAGGGTAACTCCTGATTTCCTATACTTATTGAGAACGTTATTTATCACCGCTTCAACGAAACATCATTATACAAATGCTTATTATGTTCCGACAGTGATTTTCTATTATCACTACAGTAGCTGGTTCATCGGTCAGGGACCTAGTTCGTGGGAGCTCACTTCGAGCTAATATCGCAATGGACGCTGGGATGGGGGCTTAATACAGAGCGTGCCCCAATGCTACTTCCCTAATGGTGAACAATCCCAGGTTTGTTTTATCTCAACAGGACGACTGAAGGGGACATAAACAGTCTCAGCACTGCACTGACCTAATCAGATGGCTGTTGGTTACCACGGGGAATCCGATTGATAGAGTGCCCCGAACCAAAGCGGTAGTATCAATTCAAACGGTTGGAAATTACACAATAAGCCATTCGGATCCTCCCTCTACTTTACTCTCACTGTGCGTAATCAATCTTCAAACTTTTATCCTAGAATCGACCAGCTCCGTCAGTGTGAGAAGAGGGGGTTGGTGACCTTGCCTAACCCCAATATATAGTCATCTGTTATCAGATCAAAGCTTAGGGTATGATAGGCAAGTCTGACGTATTGATTAGACGGGTATTTCCTGATGCCACTATTGTCGAAATGATGATCTATGATATAATCTTTGAAAAGACTTTTTAGAAGGTTGTATTTTTCATCAAAAAGGCATATGCATACATTCTAGAATACATATGTATGCTGGCCAATATTTATATAATTTGCCACACAATATTACCATAAGAAATTAAGTATAGTACAATTTCGATGAAATAAATATTGAAACAACAAATGCTTCATCATACTTAAATGGCAGAGTTGAAAGGTAGATGGAATTTCATCCAAATACAAACAGTTTCTGGATAATGCCTTTGCTTTTCCTGAACGACAGATTATTGGTGATTAGATATGACTGTTACTGTAACCAAAGGTCATATATCATGTTATTATCATGTTAACAATTTCTCAGACACGTTGATAGTACAGATCTAGAATCACAAGGAATTCGCATACTTTTGATAATCTTTGCAATCAACATAGAAATGTCAGGAATGCTTAGAAATGTCATTGCACAAGGCATTTTATGCAAATGTACACTGGTAATTGACTTTTCAACATGTATGATTTATGTTTTTCTTGAGATTGTGAAACAAATGAGTGCAGATACAGTTTTCAGGGGTGTATCATCAGATAGTTACATTAGACCAACGGCAGGTTTCCTAAAATACAATCGTTCCTAATCCTTAAGATTTTATGGATGCAATAACATTCTTAATGTACAGGGTTGGATCCAGAAATAATTAATAAGGCAAAAAATGGGAGAGGGGCAGATGATCCCCACTAAATCCGTCCCTGCATGTTGTAAATGTCTTAAAATCCTTTACAAACAACTAAAATTAAAAACAGCAAAAACAGGTCTTCGATATCCCATATACACGTGCCAACTGCAATGTACAACAATACTGGGCAACTGACAACTGACGTGCTGACAGGAACATTGATTTTGATGGTATGGACTTGAATGGAGCCGTCGGAGAGGGCAGCAGTCCAATATGGACCATCCACCTTACCAGGGATATTGTTTTTTAAAGTTGCCCCTAAAGCAACACCACAGAAAGCTCAGTAGTGCATATGGAGATGCTTCTAATTTTTTAAATACATGTAGTTCTCAGCTGAAACAACCTTATGGCTAGTGATTTAATTACGCAAGATAATATCATTTCATGAGGTTAATTCTTTGAAGTAAACCATTTTACCATAAATGCATGCTGGTTCCTTGTAGTATAGGGCAGCTCGAATAAGAGAGTTTTCAGCAGTTACAATGGTTAAGTCACTCCTTCAACATTTCCAGCCAGGTTTACCAGCATAGCCAGCTAAAACAAATGGTTTGGATATACTCTTGATGTGCATTTAGGCCTATAGACGTCGTAAATCCCAATAATTCATAATCGCATAATAATATTGAAACTGCATACATTTCATTTTAACAATTTAAAATGTCCTGCAATAAGTTCCTAAGTGCCCGTAGTGAGTAAATATCCGTTTTTGTAATGGCAGTCCTGTTGGCTTCGATATTTCTCTCATGGGATAAGCCGCAATGTGCTAGTCTGCTTACTTTCGGTCCTAATTTGTAAAGGCATTTCTCAATAAAGCCCTTTTCGTTAATCCTATGTACCATTGTGTATAATTTCTGTTTAGGCAAAGGACTGGAGAGTAGCAACGTAAGATGTTATTGTCATAATTATTTAGGATGTGCTTCCAGAGTAGGCGAATCCCGATGGAATACATCACGATCTTAAGTGAATTTAAGTGTTGACTGATAGATTCACCCGCTCATTAGGCTCACGTGCCTTTTGATAGTAGGCGTGTTAGAGAACGTAGATGACATATGTGGTATAATCAAAGTACAGAATGATTACCAAAAGAACTTACTAAAAGAAACACTGCGTAGCCTCCTGAATCACCATGGGTGTTTTCTCTAGCTGTTACAGCTCTAATAGAAATAATCTAAGCTGCACGTCTAACTCATCTGGTTGTTATATTCCCTTGTGGAGAGTACCACATGTTAAATCCATCTCTCTTAAAATCAAACGTGCACATCTTTAAGGATAAACTCCTGCCATTTGAGATTATTATGAAAAGAATATCATAGGGAAGCGAGCATGAAAACTTGTAGAGAGGTTTATTCTAGTTGTTAAGGTTTACTTGCAATTTATTGAACAGAGGGAATTAAACTTTTCATATGCTGAGGTAGGAGTGAGTGAGTGAGTAATGGATGCTTTACACCATTTTGACAACCATGGTCATAATCATGGCGAAAACAGGTTGGGATGAATTCTGTCTTTGCTGACCTTATCTATAAGATGACGATGACAGGGTGGGCAAACAGCAGGGGATCAAAACCTGGAATTTTTGCTGTGAAGCAAGCACCAACTGGGAATAGAACATAAAGAACCACTTGGTCAGTGCGGGGTCCCCCCTATCATCGCCTTATACGATCAGCAGGGGCTACCAGCTGAGGACCTATATTCTACCCTGGAACCCCCACGGGGTTGCTAAGGTAGGGCTTACGTAAATGTGATATAGACATCTTTCAGCATAGGCATGTGAAATTATATATGCTGTCTTTACTCAACTTAAATGAAAACTTAATGATTTTGAAAAAGGTTAAGGATTTTGTTCTAACATGTGTGTTTTCGAAGGCGGTGAACATGCATGAGTGCGTCACGTGCAATAGACATCTGCACACATCCTGTGTCTCCCACTGTATGATATAGAGGTTGATGGCTGCTTTACATTATTCAGCAATGATAAGTTGACATTCCTCCAACAGTATTCCATATTTTATCATACCATAGAACACAAAATAAGCCTCCGACAACCACTAAGGCAGAGTACCCATGCAACCTTTGTGCATCATACAAGCGCTATTGCACACTATCATAGAGAATAAATTTCTATGTTAGATCCAAGCGAAATGTCCATTAAAAATATAGCATGCAGTGTAATGGAAAACGATTCTTTTCATGTCTGTTTTTTTACGAGTTACCTATTCATGAGACTTGATGTCCTCAAGCCGCTTGCAGGCAAACTGAAACATCTGCAGAAGGCCGCCCGACCACCATCAAACTCGGGATGAGGTCCCTGCCTCGTATCATATCATCTCCAGGCCACACGGCTGTAACCATTTGCGTCGACGAGCCCCATTCAGCTTAGGGCAAGAGAGAAAAAAAGAGAGAGAAATGCATAAATGATCTAAAAAGGCAGACGGGTGCGCCAAGTACGTCGACATAATATAAGCGACAGATGAAAGGCTGGTCATGTATGTAGTTGTCCACTTTGGCCCGTCTCCCGGGTCGGTCAGCACCGACGGGGCCTGCAGGCAGCAGCCTGTAGGGTTCGTCTGGTCACGTCCACTTAACCCCAGGGACATCGCCGTCCACACCCGCTGAACTCGGGGCCCCAACGTTGTGGACCCGGGTTTCAGAGGGCATCATATAAATGCACTTACAGCTGCCGTCGCCGTGGGTGACTAAAACGAATTTGACCGTAGTCGCCAGAAAGTGTGTTTAAAACATTGATAGTGCATGTTGGATAGCGCCTAGTTCCTCTGCAATGAGTGCATTTCGAAGATGTTATGTAAACAACCAGGCATTCTGACAAAATTAATAATGTAGACAAACATAATATTACAGATAGATCTAATTTTTTCTGCTGTTTTTGAGTGTCATTTCCTGACTCTTTGTAAATGACTTTAACTTGCTGAAAAAACATAATATTACAGGCCTATATATGGTGATACGCGAGAAAACTACGCCATAGCATTTTATGTTCTTCCCAAATGTAAAATTTGAAACCAGCGCAAACAAAAGAGGAATTATAAAAAAAAGCTTAAGCACCCAAGCCAAAACGTCAGGCGTCCAATTTCCTACAAAATTACTAACGTAGCCTACATGGCTTTTCGTTACGTTAGAAAAATTTCCGTGTAATTAAGTCAAGTGGATAAAAAAAATAGGAACCGACTATAAATTTACAGCAATTGAAGAGTTCAGTACAAGTGTCGTAAGGGTAAACGATGGTAATTTCCTGCCATGCTCTTCTCCTTTCCCTTCCTCATCGGATCTGTAAATATTGCATGACCCAATGCATGGGCATGGTTACTAATACCTTTTTAAATGATTGCTAGAGAATTATCAGCATTGTTTGTTTAAAAGCAGAGGGAGATGTTTGCAAAGAATAATATACTATAGGGTCCACATGCCTTGACCAATTCTGTGTGGGCTGCCCCTACTGCCGGCTGTGCCCGCACAACCTCCAACCACAGCTGGGGTGGACGCTCTACAGCTGTAGGCCCATGCTACACCCTGGAGCTTCAAGTAAAGGGAGGCTACACGTAGGGGTATTGTGGTGTATAAAAGTTTCTTACTCCCACTCATCTAAGAGTAATAACCTGATAACAACAGTGATACTCCTCTGCCTCTTCCCGGATCCTCTGCTGCATGATCACCTGGCCAAAGTAGCCAAGTAGACTGGACGACCACAGCTGACGAATTCATTAAAAAACAACATGAAGGCAACTCCGTTCACTGTTTTCTTTTAGAGTTGAAAATTGAATAATCAGAAATACACTTTTGATGTAGAATTTACATTTACAATGTTGTAAGTCAGGCCATTCTATGAAAAAATAAATGCTAAGTATATATATATATATATATATATATATATATATATATATATATATATATATAACTAATCATCTAAACTTTGCATTAAATGTAAGTGAGTCATGAGAATAATAGTCTCTTTGCATATTTTAGGAGCTAGAAATAATAGACTATCTTTGGGAGTTGAGAAAAGGGATCGATATAGAGTGCTATGCTTATTTTCAATAATTAAAATCCGTTATCAAATAAGATTATAGGATCATAAAGTACGAATGAATGAAAAATGAAAATAAGTGTAGAATTCTCTAAGCTCCTGTCCTGCCCTTCATATTCGTACACTTTAACCTTCAGGGAAAGAA
The DNA here is from genome assembly GCA_936440205.1 of Lepidonotus clava. Lineage (NCBI taxonomy): Eukaryota > Metazoa > Annelida > Polychaeta > Phyllodocida > Polynoidae > Lepidonotus > Lepidonotus clava. The sequence continues at coordinate 28,686,858 of OW387134.1, forward strand.
GTATTTATAATAATACGATCAATGCTAATGCTCGATTCACTATGAACATGGAGAATATCACATCAACTTTGAAACATCTAATCAGAGAACAACTAAAATTTAATGTCAAATCTGCCTTATTCTTAAGGTCATGAAACAACTTCGATGTAATGTTGAACCAACATATTTCATGATGACATATGATGGCCATGGACGCAGAAGCAGTTTGGACTAAGAGTGTATAACGTAAATGATCATTCTGTTTAATTGAATTCATGGTTATACTTTTTCTATCAAATACATGCTGAATATTAGCCTGATTCACAAAAAACCAATTCATTGGATGTATGCCTACATACATAAATATATGTATATATAAGCAAATAATTGTTGCATGTGCACATTTTAGCAGAAGAAAATTAATCACTTCAATTTGTGATTACAGAGATGTGTAAATGTTATAATTGCTCGTATAGTCCTATGCCCCCTCTATCATTTTACAGCACACGATATTACTCAGTCAATTACGATACGGTCAATAAAAAATAATATTCTTTCGAAAGTGTAATGACGAGAGGGGAAGCAAAAATCCATTACATTTTCCAGGAAAAGATCTGTTTCCATCCGTGTCTGAGATTAAATTTAGTTATTCAGGAAATAAAGTGTTTCACTTGGGAAAATATTTCTTGCGAATCCGCTACATCATACACTAAGCTCACAAGAAAGGGAACACAGGGGAAATGTCTCGAGGCCCTAATTCACCGCGCGTTATGATGGTGCGAGGGGTGGCTCGATCAGAACGGGCCGAAGTGATGTTCAGCGTCCAGTCCTCCATATGCATGGTCGGAGAGGTGATGTAGCAGAGGAAACCTGGCAGAGTACTTGCCCTATTCATATAGAGGTCACCATACCTCATTGTAGTCGGAACCAGCCTGTCACAGGAACAATAAAAGTAAAGGACGTATTACACTACACGACTTGGAATGAGATATGGGTGGGACATTATGATATTACAGACGAAATCGCATATAAGTCACATGATTATCAAAAGGTGACCATTTGGAGCAAGATATACATGTGTAACGAAGAAGTTTTATTATGTGACATTTCTGTGCGACATGGTCATATCGCAGCTCATATCGTATGGTGTAATTATAGCTATGCCCTAAAGCTTGGCCCACGCAAGAATCGCTTCCGTGAATTCGTATGCATGTCCTTTTTTCTACAGTTCATTTCTGCCATCTGACAGCCGCAGCGCGACATAGAATCGTATCTAAAATATCTATCTACAATATGTAGTCCATCAACGTCCTGGAACGGCCAGATTTATAAGTACCCGTTGATTATAAAAAGAGGGCCTTTCACACTGGTCGTAACTCTTATCTTATTCAGATCTTAGATTTTTTTTAGTTGAGATAGATTGACTTTACTGTGATGACATATCTGACTTCCTAGAGTTTCTGCTGTCAGCTATAAGCGTATAGTATAGGGTCAGCAGCGAGACATTGACAAACAGTTTTGTTTTAGAATTTAAGATAGGAGAAACGCAGTCATGGTATTCCTGGTGCGAAACTCGTACCAAATAGTGAGACAAAATACGGAAAACTCCTTTTCCAATACATATAAAGATCGCAATAGCGCTTAGGGGGAAGAGTCTAGCAGCATAGTTCATTGTGTCCTGGCCTGGATTACGTTGCTCAGATTTCTAATCATCTCACACCTTTGTCGATCATTCAATACATCTTTGAGCGGAAGTCAATAATGTTATTGCAGTTTTGGAAAACAGAGAACGGTAAGAGTTTTGCCTTATCAAGTCAGAGAGGAGGCAGAACGTTGAATATGCGTAGGTGGTAGACGTTTTATACATAGGTCAAGAAGACAAACTCGGCGTAAAAACCTTGATTATGGTTTTCGGTTTGTTTGTTTATAGGTTGAAAATAGAGTAATCATGTCTGCAGGTAAGTCATTCCATGACACTGCTTCCCTATTGTCAGTATGCAAATATGAGTTTGTCTTAACATATCCAGGTACAACGAAGCAAGGGCCTTCGAATAGTCTTAGAGGAAGGTCTCTATTTTCCCTGAAATTAATGTCTAACATAATCATGCATCAGGCATGCCGCCATTTTTTCTTCAGCATGATGGTTCCTAACCCAACAATTAATGTTATCTTCTAGCTATGAATTTTGCCATTTCATTGTTGAAACATGGTTATATTAGCCACTAGGCAGTTTGACTGAAAAATATGGATCTTGAGTAAAGTTACTGTAAATGAATACAGTTCAAGGTAGTTTTTAAATTAGCGTATTGTTGCTAGTTGGCATCGTCTAATGGAGGAACGCAGTACGAAATGCAATAAGTGAATTACCGTGTATTTTAGGTGTTCCAAGAGAACTTTATCAGTTTGGAGCCAATCAAAATTGCATTAGCGTTGCGCAGTTGCTGCATGTTGAGTCACTGTTTGGTTTATAAAATGGAGCGTTTTGCAGAACGTGAGGGCAAATATATGAGGCATTTAAAAAGAAACTTTCTTGATGCGACATTAGGCCTATCATCGATCAAGCCTGAGGCCCAGAGGGTCATTAAACGTTTAAGATCACTTCGGATACGGCCAACAAGAAGCTGAGCAGGGACTTCCAGTTGAAGCCAGGCGAGGTTGATATGAATCACAACGTGCCTTCAGCCTTTAAGCAGAACCCCACTCCTCCCCCCCCCCCCCTCATAGCATGAAGCCATACAGGGCGATGTGGCTTCTGCGATTCGATTAACGCCGACATCTCCCTGGTAGCTCGGGTGTCTGACGACTAGGTCTGTATAAAGATGCACTGTCGTGCCTTCATCATCTCCGTTCGCCTCAATCATCCACTGTGAGGGGTGTCCAGTTTCTGCCATTACTGACCGGGCATTTAGTAGCACAACCAGCTTCAGCCAAGCACCCTAAGGACCTCCTTTTGAAAACACTTGCCGTTCTCCACGCGGGGTTTCTCGCCGAAGGGAATTCCTTGCATGTCAGAAATTGGTGGAAACATGAGGGCCTGAGTCAGAGAACACCTTTTTTACGGTCAATCGATATGGAAAGGCCTTGTACAGAATAAATGCCAGTCACTTTCAGCTTTAGATGATAATCACGTCGCCAGAGTCATGAATTTTACAAGTATTATTGTCGGCAGTGGGCTTCTTATAACTTAGCAACATTAACATTTAGTACAACCAGATACTATCTGGTTTTACAAAATATTAAAAGTATTTTTTTTATATAAAATAAGATGAACCATATTTATATATTATAAAAATATAGTGGACAATGTTTTATTGACAGAGCAATAAACTACTTATACTTGCATAGTTTGCTGGCGTGGCTGGGCTGGAAATGACGGAGGAAGCGCATGTGTCCGGGACAGAATGATTTGGTTGTGTGTCCACCTACGAACGCCTATCTAAAAGCGGCAATTTGAGTCATGTCTTTGATTTTAGACAAAACTATTATAAGTTCAGTGGTGGCATATATTATCACCCGCGACTTTAATGTATCTATAAACTTAATAGCATCCATTATGTACGGGCAATATCGCGTGAATGGACAACATTGTAGATACACGACAATAAATCATTTCGTAAGAAGCATAGAGAAATGGGAGTGTAATGCCTGTCGCGCGTTGATTGTGCAACATGGTACGTCACTTCTATGGCACTACATGTACCTAGCCCATATGTCGTCCCCCTCCCTCTTCCCCTGGATCCATACGTAATACTGCATAATCAAATCTATACCTCCATTTTCAACCAAAAAGGTATAAGGGTATTTGTATTGGGGAGGGGGTGTCTATGAACTGCCTGTCAGTGGGGTATATTGTTTTGTTGGGGTGGGGGGGGGGGGGATGCCTGCACTCCCCAGTCAGTCGAGAATTGGAGGATGTCTCTACTCCCTGTCAATTGGGTATGGCTACGGAGGTGACAGTTGGGTATTGCGGGGGATTTCTAGACTCCCTATCAATGGGTATTTGGGGTTGGGTCTACACTCCCTGGTATTTTGGGGGATTTCTACACTTCCTGTCATTACTTTATTTGAGTGGAGTGGGGTGTCTACACGAGTACTTCCTGTCAGTGGGGTATTTTTGGGTATATCTACACTCCCTGACAGTTGGGTATTGGGGGGGGGGGGGGGTTCTGCATTCCCTGTCAGTAAGGTATTTGAGGGGTGTGGGGTGGTTGAAGGGAGAAGGGATGTCTACACTCTAGGGTATTTGAGGGGAGTGGGGTATCTACACTTCCTGCCAGTGGGGCATTTGAGTCGGGGGTGTCTTCATTCCCTGTCAGTGGGATATTTTTGGTGATATCCCTGGCAGTTGGGCATTTCTAAACTGCCTAAGTTCCTGTCATTACGGTATTTTAACAGGGGCGGATCCAGGGTCTGTCTTCTGGGGGGGGGGGGGGGGGGGGGTTTCCTTGCAATTTTTCTCCTCTGATCTGTCAAAAGTACGAGAGTTCATTTTTGGTCGGGGGCAATTGCCCCTTTTGCCCCCCCCCCCCTGGATCCGCCACTGTTGAAGGGAGTGGCAGGGGTGGATCCAGTAATTTGAAAAGGGGGAGATGTGCTCTTGCAGAAATTTTCCCTGCGCCCGAGGATTTTAGGAAGGGAGATGTTACGCTGGTAACAACCCCTGTCAGTAAGGTGTTTGAAAGGGATGTCTACACTCGCTGTCAGTAAAGACCGCGGCCAACTCTTCATCCAGACACCACCTGCCTTCCCCACCGACGGGCTCGTCACGTGGTTGTGGGATGCGCCAACAGCAGGCCGCCAGCTGACTATCTGAGAACCCAACAAAGCTCTCAGCGGTGGCGGATTAACCCTGGTGGCCTCAAGCTTTCTCCAAGCAGCAACTTGCAGCGCCGTTTTGTTCATGGGAATTCCGGCAACAGAGGCGTCAACTTGGATGCCTGCTGCTTGGCTGCTTGGCTTCTTGGTTGAAGTGGAATCATTGTAAGCTTACACATTTGCAAAGTAATAAAAGAATATTCAAAGGGTTGGATAATGGCTGCAAGCTATGTTGTCGTATGCTGACCATTACAATCAATGACCTGGGTGTATTGCTCTAAAGCAAGAGGAACACTGTTTAGAGGCATGTTTCATTAGGTCAACATTATTTCAACTTAAATCTATATAACAGGAGTGTGAGCCAGTGATTAATAGGCCTATCAACTACACAAGTATGTATATGACGTTAACAGACATTCTTTTCTGTTCCTGATCATCTTGGGGCAAATCAGCTCGGTTACCATCCAGCTGTTGACCTCAAAATGCAAACAAAGCGACCTCCAAAATAGGATAAAACGAAAACCCAACTTTGTCATTTGCAACCCATAAAGGCGATATTCGTTCACCATAAGTGGGGTCAGGGCCCGCTGCCTGTCGTCGTAATTGCTTTCAGAAACCTGAGACAGTGTTCGGACCTGCCGGGCACCCGTCATGGAAATCTGGCGATATCTGACGACGGATGGCGGCTCGCGGAGTGGCCGAGTACATCATGGAGATGGCGAGATTCGGCCTGGGGTGATTTGGCTCAGGGAATGGCTATTGGGATGAGACGGGTTCGTCGATAAACTAGAAAGCGGAGAGGCTCTGCCTATATCCCGCTGTCCTCTATTCGTGTCTCGCCAAATTTACACTTTGATGGGCTCCGAGCCCATAGCGAGACGAATAACAATAGCTAGTTTCCATGTATACAGCGAGACTTTGATGGACAGCAAATGCCGCCTTTCAGGGCTGGGCGTTGGCTGGGCGTCACTCAGCCGACGTACCTCCCGAGACGGGAATGTGCAGCGGGCCCTGCCCCTTCTCTCTAAGACCTGCTTCACACCACGCGATTTTGTCAAAATTAAGAAAAGGTCATGTGAACTATACAGCATTTAGAATGTCATAGAAATTGTCATAAGACACAACCTAAATTGACCACAAGGGTAATGGTAGATTTGGTATTAAATTGCAACATTGTTGGAAATTCGATGCTGCTTGGATGGTCGGCAGGGAGCAACTCTTTACTATTGCGGGCTGCTCCACTCCACCATCAGAAGACCGAGGTGTATGGCCATCTAGTCTAGCTCTCACGCCGACGTACCGGAACTAATTGGGCCGCTTGATATAATCACCCTATTAATCTAGTTTGTATAGATATCCTGTTATCGGTGGCTAAATACAGTAACTGTATTCCAAATGGGAAAGTCCGATTAACTCTGTAATTAAGAAAAGAAAATTATCCCAGAACAATCTGACTCTCATTTAATATATAATTATAGTCTTGATAAATCATGTCCTCTTTTGAAATAGAGAGCTGATTGCTATGTTTCTGTAGAATTGAAAACCCAGACTTGTCAAAAACTTGTCAAATTGACAAGTTTAGCCTTGTCGTTTTGAAGGTGCCCAAAACGACAAGTCTAGACTCATCACCTTGTCAAATTGACAAGTCTAAACTCGTCACCTTGTCAAATTGACAAGTCTTAATCATAAACTTTTATAATGTAAGATTCCTCCTACTGCCCATCACTGCCCACTTCTGCCCCATAATTCCCTCTCCTTTGTATCTTCCCCCCTGACTCAACCTGATTTAGCCATCATTGTTGCAGGAGAATCAAATAATATATTGATGCTCAACTGCTGTAGTCATTGCAGTGTCTGACTGTCCCTAACCATCTCTATGAGATTATTATACATTAAAAAAGGTGTCTGAAACGTTTTTTACTCCATATCTGGTAAATAAAGAGTAGTAAAATGTCAAAATGGCTATTATGATATATGTAATACTGAATCCCTGTGACTATTTTATCATTCTATAAAGATATTCTGCAAAATAGGTTCATATCATAATGATAAATATACATAATTGTGTTAATTCGGTTGTCCAAAAGTCACTCAAATCAAACAGTGGCTCCCTGTATTTCTTTGACAAGTCTTTGACAAGTCTTTGACAAGGCGACAAGTCTAAACTTGTCAAATACTCAGAAAAGCGCTTGACAAGGCTAAACTTGTCAAATTGACAAGTTTTTGACAAGTTTACGGCCATTCAGGTTTTCAGGTTTTCAAAAATATATCCCTCTCAAGCAAACTCAAGATTTATAGTTCCAGTGGGTACCCACTGGAACTATAAATCTTGAGTTTGCTTGAGAGGGATATATTTTTGATATATCTGTGTCTCCCCACACAGAAAGGATGCTCCGAGGGGGTAGGCCCTAATATCTTAAAGGTGATAGAAAGAGAAATGTCACAGAATAATTTCAACCAGTATTCACAATAATAATAAGCTTAAAAGACGTATTCCTTGAATAAAATAGTCCAATTTAGCAGTTTCCTACCAAACAATGGGTGATACATTGTTCTTAGCCCCTCATTCAACTTTGATTTCCAACTTGCAGAATGTTTGTATCCTTTCTCACCAGTCGGCGCTGGGTGTTAGGTCTAGTGACGTAATATGTGCCATACTCATTGTCACTTCACAGGGAAATTTAATTCCAATCCACCAAGTCTGTATAGACCTTATGCAGACGTGGTCACGTGATCACTTTTTGGTGATCACCACGTGGTGATCATGACTACATGGCTATGAAATAAATCCAAATAGATCAATCCTAACTGACAATAATTGGGCATTAAACAGTGTTCGAGACTAACATTTTTGGCTCTCGGCCATCAGGGCCGAGAGTGTCAAAAGACTGTCGGCCCTGATAGCTTTCAGTTGGCCCTTAGTTTTAACTAAAGAAAAATTATTATTCTAAGTCATAAAAAGGGTCTTTTTGTACAAAGGCTTTGATTTTATTAACCAGATGTCAATGCATCACAGGTCACGGCCTTGACATGTATTTTATTCTGTTTTCAAACCGAGTTCTAGAGCACAAGACAGAAGCATTTAAGATACTCAGATTACATTATTCACTGCCCCCTGCCCCCCCCCCCCCCCCCCCCCTTATCTTCTTATCTGATAAAACATAATAACATTTGCATTTTTAGCGGCATTGCCGTCCCACCCTAATAGCACTAGCGGCCAGGGTATACTAGCCTATACTCGTCCTAATTGGAAAACTTACATGGGAAATTTTTTGAAAATCATATCACAAACCATGCGATTTCCTAATTGTTTTGGGACATAGTTTTCTGCCATTCCCATCATGTTTTGAGAGATTTGCGGTGTGGCAAAACGCAGGGTCACTTGCCCTCGCCACACAGGGTTTAGTCTGGTCCCTCTGACCCCGCTGGCTAGCTATTATAATGTTCTTTTAAACAGCAATTTAAAATCTTCTTTTAAGCAGAAATTTGTCATTCAAAATATATGAATGTCCTCAAAGTGGCACAGCATGATACTTCCTGAGTATAGTAGGGCCTATAAAGGGTATACCCTCTCTGGTATAGCATGGCGCATGTGACGTCACAGATACCTCTCAGAGTGCTTATCAGGCCAGGTATGAGCCCAACCTGTCTCACTGCTCGCTGAGGGCACATTCATGTCAGGAAATTGTCAATAACTTTGTGCATTATTAAGCAATTTACATAATTTTTTCACTGCATACTAAGAATATGACAACGAAGAAGTATGTCATGTCCAGCGTTCTCTTTCTATCACCTTTAAGCTCTACAGCTAATATTAAGGGAGATATGTGTAGATTTATAAAAAATAGGGAAGAAATTGTCTTAAACCATCTTTTATGTGTATAATTCAGTTATCCAACTCTAAACATTCCATGTTGTTTGGAAAACATTCTATTTGGAATGTTAATTGAATGTTTTCCCCCCATATATTACCTAACATTAGATGTTTGGTTACCATGGAAATGACAACATTTTGAGGATTTTGTCAGAAATTGTAACCCATTTGGGAAAACATGACTTCATTATAATAATTATTATTATCAGTCCAAACTAGAATAGATTATCTTTTCTAGATTAAAAGTTACCCGCATAATAGATTTTAAAGACATTTTGTTAAATTTTAATTAGTACTAAATATTTTGATAAATAGTCAATATTCAGGCTTTTTGTCATTTTCAGGAAAAGTGACAGTCCTGTGTTCAAAAGCCTGTGACTTCCTTGAAGATTATCCAATATTGATGTGCTTGGTATCATTTGAAAGCTTAAAAGATCCTCTTTAATACTTAATTCCCACATGGAGCATCCTTTCTGTGTGGGGAGACACAATTATTAGTCTGTTGTCCTAGAAATTAACATTTTCAATTCTGGTCAAGATTATTTTATTGTCTTATTTTATATTTATATAAATAATACATGACCTACCCGATGGATAAACCTTTAGTAAAAACAATATTAACCGCTTTAGGGTGTGTGTGGATGATGATTCACCGACCTCTTCTCCTTTAACCAGCGACCACATAATGGTCAGTTTTCACGAAAGGGTGCCAAACGGGGGAGGGGGGGGGGGGGAGGGGGGGAAAATGAATTAGGATATAATACAGTAAAACTAGTTGAGATAATCTTACTTTAATGTCGAAAATAACAGGGTAAATTGGGAACACTAATATTCATAATTTCTTAGGTATTAAGGTTTTCTTTTTGGTATATGTACGGTGATGCAGTATATATATATACATACATGTACGATGACGCATTTATTTTCACAAAAGAATGTTAAATATTATATATTGGCAAACAATAGCATAAAATAACTCACTAGGTCTTCAGTAGCTTAGCCATTGCATTTTGAAGTTGTTTTCACGCACTCATTTACATTTTTTATTATTTTATTTACTTCTTTTCAATATCTGTACAGCCACACCAGTATGTGTGTGTGTGTGTATTTACGCCAGTATATAATTATGTACGGTGACACTTTTCTTTAGGACAAATTTTCATTTTTCTTTGCAAAACTATTCATGAAAAAATATTATAAGAAGGCTAATAGTAGCATTAGTACAAGGCACATTTTCACAAATTTTATTCTTATGCTTTCTTTTGTTCTAAAGGAATGAATAGGCAATTAGAAGGAAAATGGCCTGTACAGTGATGCATTTTATATTTTTTGCCTTCATTTTTGATAGTATTTCCATTTCAAATGAACTGTTTTCAAATACTTTTGGTTGAAATGTGATCATACTTAGGAACTTTGTATTTAATGAAAATATTTCTCACTAATATGCATACCCCTTGTTTATATTCTAATTTTATAAGTATCATTATGTATGGTGACGCACTTTCCTACCCTAAACAAATGGGATGGAGAATTATGCATTACAACTTTTTCCCTTGATAATCAAAAGGAATCCTACATGCGAATTACTGAGGAATTGTATAATGTCCTAGTTATCATTACATCAGGGTTTGACTTATAATGCATTTTAAGATTAAAGCTGTCGGTGGAAGGTCAGGGTGTGTGGAAAAAGGCTGGACTGATTGGGCGATCAGTTGATTTAGTTTCTGATAGGTCAAAATGTCAGCATAGAATGTCACAATAAAATGTTACTAGCCAGTCACCCCTCCCCCTGCCGCCAGTCCCAAGTCCAATAGTACGACAAAGTTAGCTTTTTTTGACACTCGTTGTTCATACTCTCCAAACTGATGCTGCCACAGCACATTTGATTACCACCATAGACAGGATTATGACATTAGAAGTAGTAATATACATCAGGGCAAAGTCGTAAACTGCATAGAAATATTATATATATATATATATATATATATATGTATTACAGTTTTAGAACTTCACAAAACTAAGGGCACTTACCCTTGATTCTCATTAAGGTACACAGCTGCAGATGAAAGAGTACATCCTCTGTCTGCAAGGTTCCTAGCAACTATAACCAAACAGCTTGGCTTTGCTTTAGCATAATGTCTATGATCTATAAAAGGCTTCCTCTCGATTGTAAGCATCACACCATCAGATTAAGTACCTCACACCAGTAAATCATCGAATTTGAGCATCACAACTCCCTTTTGAGTTTGCCCTATATACAGATCTTCATAAAGGCTGTCCCACAAGGTTAGGCCAAGGAAAAAACGTAGTTGTGTTCTGGTAACATCAGCCCAAAAAATTAGGGTGGGTATTCTTTTTTACTTTTTTCAAATATCTTATTATGACAAAATTTCCGTATTTCTGTGACATTTCACAAAATTATCATAAAATTTTAAAAAATATTTTTGACTAAATAGCCTAATAGAAACTAGGGTTGGGGCAAAAAAAATAGGGTAGGTTTGGTTACCGGAATGCAGACCGGGCACGGGGCATCAAGTGAGTGGCCGTATGTCTCGAAGTTGTTCCTCGTGCACAAGGGTGGTTAGAAATTGGGATGGTTCTAGGTTGTGCATAGTATGGGTCCAATGGCTCGGGATCAAGACAGGGGACAGGGTATCCGGGCATTCCTGGTCATGAAAGGGAAGTGTCTCGGCCCACAGGCATTCTAGGTTTCATGCTGTTGTACTCATGGCTATTCAGGGTCCTACAATTAATGAGGGATGACCATCAGATCATCACCAAAAATATAGGTGTGGTAGTGTGTCGGCGGGCTGCCCACTGCATTGTTCCCCGCGGTGGCCCTAATTGTGCCCCCAATCATGCCCCTTCATTCCCATTTTTGTGCCTTATTTTGCCTAAGTCCAGCATCCCATGGCCATTCAACCCTAACTTGGTCCTAAATCAGCTGCATGTACCTTAATTGTCTAAGTTGAGAGATGGTTCGTGCCCAGAAGAAAAAGGTGTCAACACAGTGAGTACCAAAAAGGGACTGTTTATTTCATGCTACTCCACGTTTTATATGGCCCTATGCAGCTTCCTATTAGTCAGTTACAATCATGTGATATCTCTGACCCTTACAGTGGTCATTTCCAGTTACATGCTACCGTAATTATTTGCGCATTCATTCTTAATTTTGTACCAACATGTCATTTTGTTTCTAAAGGCCAATCAACTATATCTTTTAACAATTCGGTCAAAGGGATTAATTCTACATCTTTTACTTATAATTATGGCCAACTTACAGCCTTCTCAAATTCATGCCTATAATCACAGAGTGGTCTAAAATTCATCACACCATCCCAAACCGTCTTGAAAAGGCGGGACCTCATGATTAGATTTGTCATTTTAAAAGGAGATTCATTGGGTCATTATAACAAACAAAAATAGATTACAACAGCACATGCAATTTTGTGAAATTTAACAACCAGACAATTTATACCAAATCCTACGCTCCTTGAAATATGAGAGGAAATGTCATCCTCTGTCCCGTACTGTCTGCTTTGGAGGACTTTGGGGGTCTGTCCGGCTAAAGATTGTATTCTTCTTTCTTTGTTCTTCTGGGGACTCGTTCCTCAGACATCATTCCTTGACTTGTACTTGTCTTAAGTCAGTTCTTTATTACTGCAGCCTAGGATCATAAAAAAAGTACAGTTCTTACGGATCCCTTGTTTGTAGATTTAACGCAGGTCATGAATATCTACTGGGGACGAAACTTATAATAAATGAGTCCCACTGCATTTACGGTCATCTGTATGTTGCAGTCTGAATACTGAGTTGACAAGTATTTTAGTATTGTGGAAACCGATTTGAAAGTCAAGGGCAATGATTCGGTCAAAGTCTATCATAATTTTCATAGGTGGTGGCCACGTTGATCCTTATCAAGTAAATTTTTTCGGCATTATGACCGACCCTTCTGATTATTTTTACTTTTCGCTTAAGTAAAATTGCATTTGCATCTTGTTCCGACCTGACGTGTCGGGCATTTGCGTAAACACATTCATTCCTTTCATCTCCCTTTTTGGGTCGCCCCCTGTGTCATGCCCCCACTTCTCACGTTTTTTTGGCCGTTTATTGAATCAAGGGGCAGGTAAGGCGATAGCCAGCGGGGGCTCGGGTCCTAACGGCGCTCCGCCACTCTTCATAAAATTTAAATTTGAATTTAGTTGAACGGACTTTACTTTAATTATGTGCTTATTGAAGGGGGTTAGGGAGAGGAGTGAAATATCCTTTATCAAAGTAATGAGCAGTAAACGAATTTTGAATGCTAATACAAGGCTTAAGCTTCCGTGTGCTAGTGATACAAGGTCCATGTAGTCGCATTAACGTTGTTTGTAAAATAACGCCTGCAGTGCTCAGCCTGTGAGGTCTAAGTAAAAGATGAACGCTCGCCCTGCATGATAAGAACACACACAAACAGATAATCTTTTTACGAGAATATAAAAACCTCTTGTTTCTCTTAGGTACGGCTGAGCGCACGTTTCTAAGTGATTTAGATTGCCCCTAATAGTGTGTAAGGAACTGCAGTCATGGCACCGGTTTAATAAATATACTACAGTGATCATCTCTAGCAAAGGGGTATCCGCCCACCGCATGTAACACATTCATTTACTGGCTACAGACGTCTACAATCAAACAAGTAAATACAGCAGTCTCTACCAGTTATAACAGGCGTCAGGTCAGACTGCCGCAGAGACTGGCCGAAGGGGGGCTGCGTCCAGAACGCAGCGCTGATGCGCGCAGAACCAGGAAGTTTATAAACTTTGATATCCGTCATTTCAGGATTTCCCCCACCATAATTCAACCTATTTTATCTATGTGGCCAAGTTATTCTACTTTCGCCTGCTATTCGCAGTAATTGAAGGAAACCCAGTCGACTCGAAGATCGTGAAAGATAATAGGCTGGCATCAAAACAACTTAGCTGTGAGCTCGAGCTTCTTGGAGATGGAGCTATTGGAGTAATCCTTTTGGCATGATCATGGGGCGCTGTGCCGAAAGGTAGAGGAAACAAGCTTTCTGTGATCATTTTAGCGAGAAATAAACTGAAGTAGATGTTTAGTTAACATAATTATATGTTTTATCAAGAGCCAATTGGGATTAATCAATGTCCAACATGTTCGATATCATAAATACAAAAGCTAACACGCATGCATATGGCGCATTGCACACGCATAAACCCCGCATGAACACTTCCAAATCCAAGTGTGCTTATAGGTTGAAGGCGTTCAACAGTTTGACCACGAATAACATTACCTCGATGTTTCTAAATCCCAGTTTTCAGAGGAACATACTGTTTAAAAGAATATAGCTATCATGCTGACGTGATACTGATCTATCTCGTGATGATATGTATAACTGTTTAAATCTACCGAGTCTTAAACAACGTTGGGACAAACAATGAGCCCATCCCACATTTGGTATATCTCAGGGTCGGACAGGGGTTGGACAAAATAACTATTTATAAATTGTTCCTATGCTGGTTCCTCAAAATGTTATTGTAAATCCAGCAGGTAGTTCAAAGCTGGGTCAATAATGCGCAGTGAAGGGTATTGGCCAAAAGGAAAGCATCAATAATAATGAAGAAATGCCGTTTTAGAAGAGCATTGTAGTAATTATGTTATTTGTCTGAAAAAGGCTTCTTGTTGAACAAGTCAGAAATTACATTTTTATGGTAAAATTATAATTACCTTCTTATTTGATCATAATTGTATTATTATTTTTGTAATGGGCCTAACTGACATGTGATAAAGGATAGGGCTGAAATAAAAGAAGTGGCTCCTTCCTTTGCGGCCAAAGTTGGCGAGGGCATTTTGCCCCTAAGTCAAGACGATGAGACCAAAAGCCGATTATACGGCTGCTTGCCAGAGGCTTGTGTCTGTAGCATAAGTCGTGACCCGCCCGTTGACCCCCGGTCCATCTACCTCGCCTTCTGCTTTCCGCCATTGATTCTCCGTATAATACAAAGGGGAATGTGCCATGGTGTTTGTTGCATGAGTCTAATACTATCAATTGAATCGGGAAAGAGGTAGAAATTATGATAGGAGACGCTATTCTTTAACATGATGATATATAGTAATGCGTAAATGGCCGGCTCCTTATAAGATAAAATCTCTACACTATATCCTATAAGCCCAGTTACTGACCGTACAAAAATGATTAATTTTTGAGTAAATGATAATGTATCCTAGACATTATTGGTCTTTCATATATGATATAGTTATATGATTATTATTGTCGTCCAGAAGATATCTGAAACAGGTTACAAAATAACCATAAGTAAAAATGCACACAATGCATGTCGCATTTCTGTGCCAATGTGACGTTTGCATATTCAATGTAATGGTTCTGGTGATTCAATTACACATTAACAATAATATATTTTCATAAAACATGATGCGTGGGCTGACGAATTTAGTATAGGGCCTAAACAGTTAAATGGAAAACACTTCGTCCGCACACCAGTATGCATCATGCACAGTGGGAGTTCATGAAAAAGGGTGACACATGATTATTGCTACAGGCCTGTAGACATATATGGACCCCTTACAACCTAAACTAGTTTCATGAAAATAATGAAAAACTGTGCCGATAAGGGATATTGGAAAATATTAAAGGGATTATCCGGGGGGATTATCCTCTGATGATCAAACATTTACAGAAAAAAATCATGGTTGCTTCTTTAAACATAGTGAACTTCGTTATCATTATATGTCTAGGTTAATAGAAATAAAGAAGATGATACATTGTGATTTTTGTTAACCTACAAAGACTAGGACATCCCACAATCAAAACCTAGGGTGATGCAGGTATATTTATCTTACAAGGAAATGTCATCATACTTGAATTATATTAACATTAATTGTTGAATTTGAAGGCAATTAAAGAATCCGGGTGCATGGTTGAATATGGAGAACTATGAGCCTTCCCTATTTATAGCATAATCATGGCATATGGATTCAGTATTCAGGTATTCAAATTACCAAGCTATCCCATAAGCTATTGGAAAACTATAACATTACAAATTACATAATATGACAAGTTCAGCTCAGACATGAGATACTATTTGGCAGGTATTACTCACCGCCTCAGGGGAGATTTGTATGTAAGTTGAGCGGGCGTCATCAGCGCCCATTCAGTAAAGGTTGAAGAGGCACTTTGTGAAGGTGATCACACGCACTGCTTGGGTTTCAGCGTGGGACGGACGGCCCGACTGATGGAAAGGTTGCGTGAGGTAATAACCGACACCTTCCGATAACAGGGTAACCTGACACAACAAACACCCGCCCGGGGCTTTTTTTTAAATATGTGTTTTTAAAGCAAAACGTCATCTTATACAGTTTAGGATTGACCACGATCGAGATCTAGAATGAAATCTAATTTTAAGTCATATCTGCCCATAGAGCCCTAGAGAGAGATGCGTTTTAGCAATTGAAAAATATCTTCCTGATAACTTAGACGCAAATATTACTGCCACTGAAAAGCATGGGACATCTGTGTTAAAACCACTTAATTTATGAGAGGGGAAATGAAATCAAGAACATCACCACGGAATTATTTGAGAAGTGAGAGCCTAAGCCAACCCAGTGAAAACAGCAGGAGGGTCTTGCATGGCCTCCAGCTAAGGGTTTCCTGAGGCTTTGCCGGTAATACCACTTCTCTAGCTCACATATTCTGTAGCTTACCGTGCAACGTATAGCTTACTTTCAGTGCCACGCCATAAAATAAGAAGACATTAATTATTATGATATTATGGAGTATGAGGTCCGATAGGCCTATCAGTGCGGGGCAGCACTCTGGCGAGGGCTGAAATGGCCCGGCCCCAAAGAATAATTTGTCTGACAGAATACGACATGAAAGTGACTTTTTTATTTCAATTTATTGCAAAAAAGATTATCCTAAAATTTGCTGTTGATTAGTAACCTCATACCCATGACATCATCTCTACACTATTTACTCAGAGAGTCGATCTTAGCCCCAATCCCTGCTTCTAATTTATAGGCCTAACTAAACTGACACCTGCATGTGTCAGTACTATAATAAGAACACTCGCCAGGGAGTTATTTTGTAGGTTACAACGCCCGCGAAGCCCCAATAATGATACATGGGTTGGTTGTATTGCGCACCCTTTTATTTCGCCATTGTTTTAAAACACTACATGGGCCACAGGGAGTTATAACCAGAAATATAACTGCCGGCCAGAAAATGACCCAAAAACATTATTTTTTGATAATAAATGGTGAAATAAAATAAAGAACACCCTTGGCCTACGGCCGCGGGCTTCCTAGGGCTTCTCGGGCGTTATAACCTACAAAATAACTCCCTGGCGAGTGTTCTTATTATAGTATCATTATTGATTATTAACATGAAATTATAATTATATTTTGTAGAAATGTATGAGGTACTGCTCATATCCTCATCGTCTCCCTAACTACTCAAACAAAGCGTCCCAGGTAGCAAAATGACGTCCTCAGGACGTCCAAAAAGTGGTCCATATGACGTTGGCTGCCCATCCAAATGACGTCATTTGGACCAAATATGGTCCAAATGCCAACCAATAGGCCTAATGGATAGGCCTATTACATGTAGGGGCCTAGTTGAAAATAATTATATGAATATGAACCTTGAGTAAACATAATCTATATCACAAAATAAAATCGCGAAGTAAATTCTCAAAGCCTTATTCATGAATGCAATCTGTACATGTGCTTAATAACCTCCTTCTCCAAGGTGCTTTCTCTTCACTTCACTGCTGAGGTGACCAAAGCCCAGCAGCGCGGGAACCTGGCGGCGCCCCCTGCTGCCACCTGGCGGAGAAGGGACACAACTCGGTGACGTCGACCAGTTATTTTTGCGTGGCAACGACGTTCTGCAGACTGGACGTTGGACGGCCACATCGCTAAAGACATTTGTAATCTGTCATCGAAATAGTACACTAAGATGCCATGGAAAGCGAGAACAAATACCAAGTCGGGACCAGGAGTGAATTCCCTGCCTTTAAAGATATTTTTGAAACTGTTATCCTGAAGTTTATTTGGGTAGAAACGGCATTTCTGGATGACTTTGACATCGCCGAGACAGTGACTTTAGTCAAGTCATTTTCCGTTGGACACCGCATGACAAGACAACTTCTTTATGATATCTTATCACAATTCACAAGGGTGTCCAGATGCTCACCGTCTGATATTATCCACAATTCTGAAAAGTGTAGCAAGTAAGTAAACTTACACGAATCCATTCCAAGTAAGGATTATTACTTAGTAGACAACTCTCCGACTCTAACTGGGCGCTGAGGAAGGGGGCGTGGTCGTTGACTCGTGTCGTGAGAGATCATTAACGTTATGCAGGTGGGGATAACTTGCTAATGCTACAGTACTAAACTCAATTACTGAAGTAGGCGGCCTAAACTTTGGGATTCAAATACGGCAAACTTTACGAACATACTATGTTATCAGCCAAAACAGCAATAAATTCAGTTCAAAGTAAAACCATTCAGTCGCGTTCAGTCTCACTGACTCGGGGTCCCGTCTCGGGGTGCCCATTTTGAATGTCATTTCCAATATTATTTTTTCTTGAAGTCCTGATTTTCTAGTATTCTTTTATCAGGACCACAGCTACACTGTTAAAATGGTGTTTAGAATTTAAATGTGTTAAGGGCCTAAACATGTTTATAATCTAAATACATTAAACCATATCTGTTTAAAACCTAAACACTTGTAAATTCTAAACATGTGTTGGGTTAACCCTTTGCTGTTCCCTAATGCAAATTTCGGTCATATGTGTCTGAAACTTTTAAATTAGCATAATTTTTTTGATATTCAATGAATTTCAGTAATTTTTTCAGTCCCAATTCATCCTGAAGTCCTGTCATACATCCTCAGACAGTTACATTTTCAAAAAAACATTGACTGATATGATTTTGAGGACTTTGAAGGTTCAGTTTATGCAATTTTGCATAAAACTTAAAAAAGAACCTTAAATTTTCCATAAATTTTGTGTACCAGCACTTTTGAAATATTGGTCAACAATTATATTTAATGAAACTATATTGGTAATATTGATATATTCTGATTTGAGAAGCTTTTCTATAAATAATTAAATAGTACAGTACATTTCTATGGTAATTTCTTACTCCATGGTGTCCTTAACCCTTATCATGCAAAAATAATTGTCATGATTTTGCTAAATTTCTCAAATTTTCTTATGAAGAGTACTAAACTGATCGAATACAAATTAAATGACAACTTTGACATATATTTTCATAATGTATATCATCTTATTCCAAATTTCACTGCCTACAATTCATCAATAATAAGTTTTTCTCTCAGATTAATATTTAATCATTTTTTCCTTGATTTACTCAAAAAATGCTGAAAATTTACTGAAAATTTGGAAATTTCTTAGGTCACATGACCTGGGTCACATGATAAAAAAATAGATATTTAAGAAATTTGATCTTTTGATAACATACCTTGGATAATAAGCTTTCAAATGATATATAGATTGCTTATATTGCATTGTTCTTTGGGGGTAAACCCCAAAACCAAAGTGGGAGATGTTGCATTTCACAATGGAAAATGTCAAATCTGTGGAACAGCAAAGGGTTAACTATGTTTATAATCTAAACGCATAACATCAATTGTGTTTAAAAGCTAAACACTTGTAACCTCTAAACATGTTTTGAATGGGATATGTTTAGAATCTTAACACATAATATCAATTGTATACTATGGAAAAGAAAAATGGACACTTTGGGATTAGAACCCACATTCTTTACATTCAAGGTACAAGCCTAACCAACTGAGCTAACTTGGACTGCATGCAGTGCACACTGGCATAGTCTGCACCAATGAGTAGGATCAGTACTACTCTACAGGTATTCGACATCATGTTCATGTGACAGACAATAGTTCAGTACTCTCATACCCCTACTTATTCAGTTAAGTAGCAAAGCTGGGCTCTGTCTAGCTACAGGCCTCCATAGCTCAGTGGTAGAGCACAGGCTTCATATGTGAAGGGCCCAGGGTTCAAATCTCGGCTACTGAAGTTACCAAAATACTACTATGAAGTAGTTGTACTTTTAGTGGTTTGCCACATGCCCTCCATATTTTTGGCCATGATTAGTAAAATAGTTTTTTCATACAGTTAGGAATTTGGAACTTTGTGATTAAAGGAAAGCTTGCACATAAGTGCACCATAATTATATTTCAATGAACTGAATTCAGCATATTGTTCACAACTTGCACTATCAATATAAGCAAAATCGCAGGAAAATTGTTAGTTTTTACACAGTTATGGGACATTAAAAAACTTGTATTTTATTAATTTTTTTAAGGGAAATCCCCTAATTCATGACGTAGCAAGGGGAGTTCTTGGGGAATCCCATCTTCCTTTAGAAGGGAATCCCCATCCCTGTAGAATTTATAAAAAGATTTATGCTCTCCAACTCAAATTATATATATGTGGCCCAATGAAACAAATAAAAAAATAATATACATACCAATCTACATCCATTAATTAAACAGAGAATCCCAAAATAACTTAAATAGGAATTCCCATAGCTGTGACGTAGCAAGGGGAGTACTGTGAAGCCCAGCATTCAGGGAATTCCCAAAATTAAATTCTTTTCCAGAATAATTCCCTAGAAACTCGACTTTTTCACATTCTGACTATAGAAATATTTTTAGCCCACCTAACTCACGTTAATTACATAAAAAATAGCATGTAGTGAATTTATGTGCAAGTTTTCCTTTAAAAATGTTAGATTTTTAAGTTTTTGAAACGTCATTAAGATAATCACTTCATTGTCCTGCTATTTTAGGTACGGTCAACCAACCAGAACACCCCTAAAACATTTACAAAATGTTTTAAAACACCTTTTTGGTAGGATTAACATGTAGACACCTTTTTAGTTCAAGAACTGTATCAGCTATACCCCTAAAGGTTTTACCTCTAACAAACAAACAATCCATGCAAGGCTTAACCAAGAAGGAAGGACATATGTGGTTATTGGCTCAATGATCCTGTAGTGTGATTATAGGAAAAATAAAACTTTCAATGCTGTTAACATTACATCTGGTGTAAACTGTACGGCATAGTACCATAGCAGTGTTTTACATGTAAGATCTATGTTTTTTCTTTACACACTATGGTATATTATTGTTAAATTTAAAATGGTTTTCATCCTTAAGAATGAAAGTACACTGTACATATAACGGTATATTACTGTTTAACTTAATACCTAACCCTAAACACCTTGAAGACCTAAATGCTTCATAGATAAACACCATAAACATCATAGATTTCTAAACACTTAACAGCTAAGCATCAAAATAGCATAAGCATGTTGATTATAAACACTGTGAGGACCTAAACACTTCATGGTTAAACAGCTAAACATCACACATTTCTAAACACTTAACCCTAAACACCAATAATTCTAAACATGTTTAGGGAAATAAAGTGTTCCAAAACTGGATGCACCGAAGTGTTTAGGAAAGTGTTTCGGTTCTAAACACTTGTTTTAACAGTGTATCCAAAACTATAACTTTAGTAACGTTATATCTAAGCTATATTTCATCTGGGAAGTATTCATAGGAGCTATAGTACAGGGAGACCATTGGCAGATCGAGGGTGTGGGGGGTGCAAAGAATAGGGAGAAAAAGATGGAAAGAGATGGGTGTAGACCCCTAAAATCGACAGGGCGACACGGCCGTTTTTGGACTCATACTGGATCTCCACACGGCGACTAGTTTTATTTGGTCGTCAACGACGATGGTGAAGCACACTGGCGACTAAATGCACTAATCGTCGACAAATTTCCTGAAAAAAATCGGACATGTCCGATATTTTGCAGGGCGACATGGGACCCCCCCCATCTACACCCCCAAAAGAGAGGAAAAACGAGAAATCCCGGCTCAACTCTCCTGGCCCTTTGCTTCCCCCCTGGCCTTTTGCTTCCCCTCCCAGCCCTGTCCTCCTCCCAGCCCTGTCCTTCCCCTCCTGGCCCATTGGCTTTGCTTCCCCTCCTAGCTCTGTCCTTCTCCCAGCCCTTTGCTTTCCCTCCTGACCCTTTGTTTTCCCCTCCTGGCCCTTTGCTTCCCCTCCTGGATCTTTGCATCCCCTCCTGGCCCTTCTGGATTCCAGGGGAGGGCAAGGGCCAACAGGGAGGGCAAGGGGACCCTGAGGGCATCATCCGGCATGAGGAGAGAGTAACTTCAGTAAGGGCTGACTATTCAGGGCCAGGGGTTCCTCACGTGAAGAGGGTTGGCTGAGGGCCCACTGGTGAGGGTCACCGGTCAGGGGGACCTCAGGGCATGAGGGGAGGGTAAGGGCCGACAGGTGAGGGTGTCCCACATTTCATATTTGAGGGGTTAATTTTTCTAAATTTCCCTAGAACTAAAGCCCCATACCCACTAGGCGATTTTACCAGCGTCTGATGACAGGCAACAGCAGAATCACTGGTAAAATCATTACCGATTATTGAAATGTTACATACTAACATGTGATCTGAATAAGCCCATCCCACATTAGGTATATCCCAGGGTTGGACAAGGGTCGGACAAAATTATGGTATGAGCGATCCTTGTCTCCGAGAGCTGGGATTACTAGAATAACTAATAATTATGTTTTTCTTTATCCCAAAATACTGATAAAACATTATGATTTCTTAAATTTTACCAATTGACAGATTTGCAGGTTTGCCAGCCAATCAAAATGCTGCTTTTTAGGGAATATAGGGTTGGACATTATAGGTTAGGCTGACAGGCTTTAACATTGGTTCCTATGGGAAAAAGGCAAATATATAAAGCTGCATTTTAAAAATTTTAAGAGCAATTTGTCAACTGAACCACCATGGTCCATTTTGTTTCACACTTCTCTCTTTGGGGATTAAATCAGAAAGAAATTGCTATGTAATTTCATGGCAAAATTTTATGTTCATGTATACTGGGATGGGCTCATTGGTGACGATTTTACCAGTGATTCTGCTGTTGCCCATTGCCAGTCGCTGGTAAAATCGCCTATAGATCCAGTCACCAAATAGCGAGGATACTAGGTTATGAGTTTCACATCAGGTTTATGCCTTGACAAACTAAAAATATATCTATATGTACCATGTATAATGGTGTTAAAACACCTCCAGAGAAGGTGTGATGGGTTTTAGACAGTTTTAGATATTTTTTGTATATCTTGGGGACAAAAGAACACATACTTCCATCCAAAATTGGCTGGTTTACATACCCCAATACTCAAAATCTGTGCATTTAAATCCACAATTTCCTTTTCAAGGTTTGACCAGTTTATTTGAATGAGTAATAATCATAATAATGAGCAATAATCATTCACTTCAAAATCAATAAATAACTAAAAACAATTCATACTTGTCTAAATAACTTTTGTTTTTACTCTAAAATTTAAAAAAATAGGCATTGAATATGAATGTTTAAAGAGAGGGGCCAGTGAAATTTCAATATTGTTAAATTCTCATATCATACCATAGGCATGGTGCTATAGTATAAATATATGACATTATTATAACTTTTAAGTCATCCATTATAATAGAAAACTGTGTTCCTTTATCAGACCACATACTCAGTCCCCTGTACACCTGGAATAGGCTGTCTGTATGTGACGTCATATAAAAAAACGTTATATTTAAATTTTAAAATTATAAATCCCAGAATAAGATATTTTTTTGATATTTTCTTTCATGAATCATTTCATTTGGTAATTTTGATTACTTTTGGGCTCATAAAAAAGACTTAGATAAATTAGATATTGTTATTTTTTCAGTTTTATAATTTTTCAACTGTTCTGCTTGTGACGTCACATACAGATAATTACTCTGTACAGGCAGTGTCAGGTGCAGGCAGGAGAGCTCAGTTTGATGGATACAAATGTGAATAAAATAAAAACTATCAGAGATAAAAGCATAAAATTTGGTATGGTTATTCCCTGGATGGTAAAGATAACGGCAGTATACTAATTTATGGTCACTGGCCCCTCCCTTTAACACAATCATGTGAGTGCTAGACATGACACCTAGACTTCCTGTATGAGGATATAGGCTCAGTGCTGAGTTGGGTCATTTAGAATGAGCCATTTTAGAGGCTTGAAAGCCTTCTAGAAGATATATTTCATGATTTATCAGAAATTAAATAGCAATCAGACTGTCTTAACAAGCTTGAATTAATGTTATTTATGAGAAACAGGCAGTAAAACAAAAAAAATATTCCACTATAGAACTACTTATATTGTTATTAACCGATAGGAAAATGTATGCAAAAGAGCAAAATTGCCAAAATTATGGAATTTCATCTTAGCCTTCCAATGGGCTTTATTCCATACTCATTTACAGTATATAGTCATATTATACCTCATTAGATTGCAAATTCAATTCTCTTAAAGGAATCCTGTCAGAATTTACAAGAAAGTATTTTTCTGCATTCCATTTAGAATTTTCCGGTTGTAAGTCAGTAAAAATGACAAATTTTGGCAAATTTTCAGGGCCATTCCAAACATTCCAAATTATTTGGAATGTTTTCTAGGAATGTAAAATCCCTGAATTATTAAACCACAGAGCCCTAGCTACAAAGTGGTACCAACATATTTGAAATTGATTATATAGTTTAGGAAGTATCAGTATTTTTGTAAATCAAGTCAAGGCAACTTTAAGTTTAGCCTCACTATTTAGTGACAGGATCCGGAGGCATCATCTGATGACCATACCATGGACTTTCAAGCCATCACGATTGTGGGATTTCATAAGGTGGACCATGATAGGGAAGCCTGTGGATCCAGATATGTTGAACTCATAGAGTGTTGCAGGATACCTTGTACTCATTGTGATTGATCTTTTCACTTGATTGTGAATATCTCCTACCTGTTTAACTGTAATAGACTGAAACCTCTTCAAAGCGAGTGTCAGCATTTGGATCTGAACAACCTGATCGAAGACATATCTTTACCCTTGACTAGCAATAGAAGATGAGAACTAACTACAGTATGAACTAAGTAACCTTTATTGGTTCCCATTTAATAACAATGAAATATAAACACTTATGTTCACTATCAACATTTAGATACTTGTAAAATGACAACACTTTAAAGTTCAATACATATTTGTGTACATATATATTAATCATAATATACAGCTGGTTTCAATTAAAGCTATGCTTTCCATATAGTTCCATAGAGCCCACTTTTGATTTTTCCAAAAGACTACCCTAAAGGTTTGGCCCGACGTAAAACTACTCAAACATTCTCAAATTATCATTAAAAATGACTCCATAGATATTACAAAGGTCAAGGATATGTTGGAATATTAGAATATAAATCTTTGAGGAAGTTATAAAGTAATGTTATAAAAATACCTAAGTCTAATGTGTTGACAATGACATTCATTTTACAGGC
Organism: Lepidonotus clava; assembly: GCA_936440205.1. NCBI lineage: Eukaryota > Metazoa > Annelida > Polychaeta > Phyllodocida > Polynoidae > Lepidonotus > Lepidonotus clava. The sequence goes on from OW387134.1 coordinate 28,711,973, forward strand.
TATGTTTGATGTACAACGAGTGTTTTGAATCATGGAAGAATTATGATCAAATTGGTATGCAGCTGGACGTTACCATTAAAAGTGAAAACAAAAATGTGGTAGGTGGATTTATTTATTTACTTATTCATTATTATTTTTGATGCGGAAAGTCCCGAAACAGAATAAAAAATGATAAAAACCTCATTTGATTACCAGGGTTTCATTCTTTAGTCATGTAAACTATTTATATGCCTGGCTGTTTACCTGAATCATGATTCACTGAATGATAGAATTAGTATTGAACGGTAACATGCCAAAGTAAAACTGATCAGTCTTGAGCAATGTTGTTTTATTTAATTGCTGCATAAGAACCCTTAGATATTCTACCTTGATAAGGATACATACAAGATATGGTCATTTCTGTTAGAGTAAGAAGGATATCACTGTGGAAAAAAGGTTATACACCTCGTTGGTTGGTTGGTAATTGGGGTTTAACGCCGTAGTAAAATCTTTGGCCATATCCCAGCGAGAGCAAGAAGGTTTTTGACAATTTTGCCTTTGATGATTGAATATATGAAATGGTTGAATCTATGAGAAGATAGAGACCATGTCCCTACACATTTCGGTGTTTATAAACCTTGTTTTTACACACGTTGATTATAGAAATACAATTTTATGACAGTATAACGATATACAAAAGTGCTGTTAAATAGCTACTAGTCAATTGTGATGAGATTCGAATTATTGTAGCCGTCCCATACAAGTAACTTATATTATATAATTATTGAGGCGTATGACTTGTGTACGTTTATTTACCTTGATGTATTCAGCGTTTGTCATCGCCTCAATTTTTGTTTTATAGAGATGCTTCGATGGTTACCAGCCTAAGAAAGTGTCAGTAGTGAAAACGCCGGTAATCAGTTCATGTCAGCAATGTCAGAAGATCGGTTGAATATGCCAATAATAAAATGAATAGCAAACAGAACAACCACCCAGCAAAAAATTTCCAACTACATATACTAAAAAACAAATTCATCACAAAAAGAACCCTCAATTATGCCTCAGTTATTTGAAAACCATATCGACAAAATTAATCGGCAGCGTTGTCCGATTGTCAATGTAGTTCCGCCGTAATCCGCTAGGGACAGTGGTGGCGCCACCAGCAGTGAGTGGAACGACGTTGCTACACACTGGGTGGCGCCAGTGGCAGTGTAGAGGCAGGCCTGCCAAGTGTACCGTGTTTGCCGGTACTGTACCGTTTTTTGACAATTGTCCCAGGTGTAGATCTACCTTAAAGGTACAGAAATGTACTGTGTTTTATTTCTATTTATTTTATTATTCATGTTTTTTTGATTTTTTGATTATTCTATTTTTTCTTTTTCCTTATATTGTTATAGTATATCCTTGAATGTATATACAACTAGGATGGAGTATATTGTTGGCACTCGATCATGTATCTACATTCTGCCTAGTCTGTAATAAAACACACATCTGGCAAATGAAGGCCCTATTTCTCATTGTAGATAGAAAAAATCTAAATCAATATAATCTCTAAATTCTATGTCTACAAAAAGAGAACAATGTCAATACACCTGAGGTGACCTCTCTGTATAAACGTGTACCATATTTCAGCCCAAAGTACCGTATTTTTTAGAGTTTTGTACCAGGGAGGAGTCGTCAAATGTTGGCAGGCCTGTAGAGGAGCTAGTTTTTGTGCACTAAGGGCCAGAAATAACAGTAGGCCCGTACACAGGTTCGGCTGTGGGGTGGGACGTTTGCTTTTAATATGGATGATTTAACTTTAAAAAGGGGGTTGATGATTAATAGTAAGTGGAACTTTTCACAAAATCCTCACCATTTTTTAAGGGGTTTTATATTAAATTTTGGGAGGACATCCACCACCCCCGCCATCCCCCCTGGGTACAGGCCTGTAACACTTCATCAAAATATTTAGAGAAAAAATTACTTCATTTGATCTTTTTTCACCTATATGTAGTGGAATAGCGTCTATGAAGATAATAATAATAAAACAAAGTTTGAAAATATTTTTGTATAGTATAACGAGGTTTCAATTACTTTTAGAGATTAATTCTTCAATTTTCGCGCATCTAGTGCCTATTTTCGCGCATTTTGGCATCAGTTTTCGCGCAATTAACTATATTTAAGGTGTAAAATAAATAAAATATTTTGTAGATAGAACATTTAATCCATAGAGCATCAGGAAATGTTTTTCTGTTGATATGTGTTATTTTTCGCCCACCGTAATCAAGGCGATCAAAGCTAACGAGGCGGATGGGTGAAATTTTCCTTAAAGCCAAAGTATCGTCCGTGAGATGGACGTAATTTGCTGCGTTGTAACCCCCTTACTGCCGCGGAAATTTCATAAGATGAGATGATGTGATGAGATGATTATATGATACCTTAGTTACTAACAAGTTTTCCAGAATTAATTTGAGAAGGTTATGGACAAGATAAATGTTCTTTTTTGACGGATTTCGTGTAGCCCACTCTGCATTTTGTTTTTAAATATTATGCTACCTAAAGATTTATTTTTAAGCTAAACTTTATTAGCTAACTTCCAATAATTGCAATGGGCGAAATTCTCGTTTCCTTGAATGAACAATCTTTCTATAAAGGCGATCACATAGATCTTGTATAAAATAGTCGTTGACTTATTCACAGTTCATAATTTGCATGTCAGAAGTGCTATGTTGTCTGAAGAAATTCTCAACAATACGCAGTGTTTGTGAAAAGCCTCAAAATGCCGGACATGTCCGACGTTTTAAACCCTATGTCCGACTATTGAGCTAAAAACGTCGGACATTTTGTCCGACACATTTAAAGGAACCACACAGATTTCTTAAATTTATAATATGTTCTATTTTAGTACTACAATCTTAGATCATTGCAAATAGGAAACCTGTATAAATAATGTCTGACAGTACAGTTTAATGTCCGACAGAAAGATAGAAAACGTCGGACATAATGTCCGAAGTTTTGAAATGGTTTTCACATAGACTGCAATACGTATATGGAAATTAGTAAGAAATACGCTCTTTTTTTTTCATTTTCAATAAATGGCAATATAGCTTTAATTTGTCTATGTAAACGCTCTAATAACAATGCACAAACTCTTAGGTTGATATTATTTTATGGAAAGGGTCGTAAAATTATATAGAAGCTTGCTTTGAATAGAGTTTTTTCTATGAAGAAAATTCAGAAATTTAGGGAAATTTTGTGGAAAAATGTGTGAAAACCGGCAACTCGAAGATATTTACAGGCCAATAAAAGAACAGTTTTAATGTGCTAGAAATAAATAAATATAGAAGCTTTATTATAGTTGAAATAAAGTGAAAAACGTTTCAACATCATCGCCTCAATTGGAAGCTCTGCTTCCCGTTTAGTTTCTTAACTTTTAGCTAGTTATTACTATGATCATCATATATCCAAATTTGAGATAGATTTGGTTATGAGATTCACATCCTGTTAAAGACTTAACCAAAGATATTTTGATATTTCCGTGATATTCTTGAGGGGAAGCAACCTAAGAAAATGTCTGTAGGGTTTAGGCAGTTTCAGATGTCATGTATACATACTTGTACAGTGAGTGTACAGTTAATGACCGGATGTACAGTCGTCACTGAAAAACAGCAAGATAATCACTTTGCTTTGAGCATCCATATTAAAACACAAGTGATTTTGGCAATTTTTGTTCACGGATTTTTGTTTAGCTATCATTTTATGGTTTTGAGTTTGATTGCCTCGAAATGTCAGACCCTGGAAGAGACAGCTCGGAGATTGTAGAGATAGTCAGTCTTTAAGGCAACATTCCTCGACATTACCTTTTCCCTACAATCTCTGTTTAGTACATGGAAAGTAGATTCAATATTCTACATATTTCAAGTTATCGAAACCTAGCGGTGGTCTTCAGCCAGTAATTATGTTATGTTGATTTAATCTCTGCATACATTTATTTCCTCTTGATCAGAAAATGAAATCTACAGAAGAAAGTGGTGAAGTCAGTGCAACACAGCTCCCGGCAAATATAACTTCCTTCACAAACCCTTTTCAGTGTTACTTGTAAGTTAATATACCACATAATATCTCTATAAAATAATGAGACAAAATATTTCCTTTGCCGTGACTGTAAATCTAACCTACCATTCTAAGTAATATAATCCGATTTATAATAACGTAATTCTAATTAAAAATGTAAAAGAAATGGACACAATGCATCATCTGAAAAGGCAGCTTATATACTATGATTAACCTGAGGCAAAATCATATTGGGGTAATGAATTTCAAATAATCTTTTTCCTTTTTCATCCCTAAAGGTTTATAAGTTTCTGAAAGGACACACACTGTTTTTCTTATTGTAGGATGTGAACACCAAGCTGTTCCTTGATTTCGAAAATTGAAAAAAGTTATCTTGTTTACAGAAACCTTTCCTCGGTTGTGCACACGAGCTCCGCAACGACGGATTCAAATTTGAATGACAACCAGGACGTCAAGCTGAACATGGAAGGTGCCGCTGAAACCAGGCATGACCACAGTGACCGCTACCCCAAGCATGTAAATGAACCTGGGCCATCGGAGCAGGAGGTTTCAGATCGCCTCACGTCGGAGGGACTTCAAAATAAACTATCTGAGAAGGAAAATGGGACCACTGATGTGAATGACAATAATGACTTTACTTCCGACGTATTGCATATGTCTGAAACTCTCCAGCAGGAGTTGACCAGGGGACCACCTCCAGGGGATGACAATTCGAGGACGCCGCTTGGTAGTAAAATATCATTAGATAGTGGGAACCGAAAAATCTTGTCCGTAAGTTGATCAAAACAGTCTGAACATAATTATATAGATTTGTGAAGTGCATAGAGTAAAGACTAGGCCAAGGCTAACACTGTAACAGACATGTCTAACAGGCAGGCAACAATGAATTATGTATTGGCAGGCCTCACTGACCGTAGCATGTAATATTAGTCTGGCTCTAATTCAGTTTTCACTTTTAAAGCTTGATTGTTTAAGTTCTGAAAGTCAGACATAAATGCTATATAGTTCAGAGCCAGTTCTTTGCGTTTCACCAACACTGCCGTATTACACAGTCATATAGACATTTACAGCTATAATGTATACAAAGTTTTTAGACGAGTTCAATAGATTCCGTAACACTTCCCTGTCATCTTTTTGTAGGACTTCATATATCAAGAGCAACCTTTCAAGTCTGTATGGGGATCAGGAGATGACAAAACGCAATCGGGGAAGAGAACAGTTGAAGATCGATTATCAAAAGACCACATAAAGATGAATTGTTCAGAAAAAAGTTTAAATGCCCCAGGGTTTTCAACCATCCTTGACGAAATTTCCATGGATATTAGCGATAGCTTTGATGAATGGTTTAGGGAATCCTTTGATGACCTTCCACCCGTAAGTTGCCATCACGACTTAATTAATATATATGTTCACGTTTAACAGAACTATGTATACACTAACAAAAAAGACATGGTACGATATCATAATATAGAAGAATTATTCTTTTTGATTGCATCAGTAATCATTTTGACTTTGTCCTGAATTGTACTTTGACCTAATACCTACTTTATAAAACGAAAACGCGACATTTGCATGACCCAAATGTATATATCATTTTGCAGCAATTGATAATACCCAACGCGCTGACTGACACAAGGCCAACGCAGCCCTCAGGCTCGACTCTGCAGCCCGACCATTGCCACGTCCGATCCAGCACTCCTGTCACTGAGGATGCACACCCAGAAGGTGACAAGGTGAAACCAACGGGAGAGCTGAAATCCTTGTGGCCAGAACTGCCCAGTCTGGGGCAGGCGGCGAGACGTCGGCTGTGGGACGACACCGACATCGGGGTCCGCCCCCTGAGGGATGGGCACACGGTGGGCGCGGACAGCCCAGGGACCAGGAGGTCCAACTCTGACTCCAACATGAAAAAGTAATTGATTTTTGAAAGTGTGAGGCCATATTGTAGTTGATGACATAAAATGCAAAAAAAAAAAAAGAAGAGAGTTGAAATGCGCAATGTTGGCACATTCAAACAGCATGTAATACATTACTCTCTTTTTCAATTCCATGCACAACGAAATGGTGATAATCTCAGTATAAGTCATTACATGTACACCGTAGTTGATAGAATGAGAACAGATAACCGTTCAGAATTAAGTTGGTTAAGACCTTGATAACCGCATTAGACACTTTTTTTTTCTTTTTCTTTTATGAACATGTTTATATTAATCGTTTTCTGGCCAGTAACAGCAACAAAAGAAATTGCCTTGATTTTCTTACACATATTTACTTTAAATGAAATGTTTGCTTTTTTTCCCCTGAAAGGTGTGGTATTGGTGAACTCCTCGATGAAGGAAGCCTTTCCGACCTTCCTATGCCAAATGTCCCTGCTCCTAGACGTATAGAACAGGATAAGTATGTTGTCTTACATACAAGTTCCTCTATCAAGTTGAATATTTGTGATTTGTACACCGAGGCACACATTTTAGTTATTTGGTACATATATGCATTCCTCTAATTCACGTATATCAATGCATGACTTGTAACCTGTAAGCGGCTAGTCTAAGGGTTTCGCGGGTATAAATTTATGTGTGATGTCTTAGACGCTTCCACAAACATGTGCATCAGATGAACTGCACAACTGATTTACAAAATATAACTTAATCATGATTAACTTAATGGAAACTAACCGGTTTCTTCTCATGATTCTAATACCGTTCTTTCGTTTCTAAATGTAGGGTCATCGAGAATGGTAGCAGAAGGCCACAACTCAAGTTTAATCCACAAATGCAGTTTCGCCAACCTATGCCAACAACGCAGCCTGCTACCTTCATCCCATTTTCTACATCCATCCAGGGAATTACACCTTTAACTCCGTCTGCTGCAAAGGTATGGTTTGTAAACTTATATCGATCAAACAATGCAAAGCTGTCAATTTGGATGTTTTCTGTTCAGCAGTTGATTCATTGCTGCAAAAATGTAAATTGACCATATTTTCAAATTGTTTATTAATTGTCAATTAGACTATTATTATCCAATTTCCATTATTATGGTGATGAATCAATGTGTACAAGTCTTCCATGCAATGCTTGATTATCATAACAGTATATTGATTGTGTATATATTTACTATGACTGTAATAACTCTGAAAACCAAGGGAAACCTTGAAGATTATTACGAATAAAACCTTTAAAAAACATTGTACATGCAACTTACAAGGGTCCCAGGTTCATTGTAGTTATCTTTCTTAATTTAGTTGAAAAATATTATGACTTTTCAAATTATTTATCTAACTATCACACAATGATGACAGAAGGCGAACCAAGATCAATGATAGAACTAGAAGTTAAAATAGAAGTGTAGCTAATTATGATACTTTGACCATGAGCTATGTATTGTGTATCTTTTGGCGATGCTAGGGCTTATGTTTAATTCTGATACAAACTTGAAAGGTTGGGGGATAAAATGAAAATGTGTTATTTAGTTTGTTTACATTTATCGTCTAGGAGACTGTGGGTCAGCTAAGGATGCCTTCAACATCGAATATCTCTTCGGCCGTGCACGTACCAGGACAAACACAACCTACACATTTACAGCATTGTCAACATCATCCACAGAAAACGTTTACACAAAATATGTCCTCTACACAAAAACAACAGAGGCTCGAGTCAGCCAACTGGGCTCAGACAGCCGTAAATGGATTCTTACCTCAGAGTCAATTTGCTCATCCTATTGCAGTCACCAACAATTACAGTCACCCGCAAGGACCTCTCTATCCAGGTTATCAACTTTGGCCACAACGCCACCAAAACCCCCCTCCAAACACTTTTGCTGAAGGTGCTGTCTCTGCCAACCATGGCTTTGTGCCAAACGTTGCTGCGCCGGGAGCACCACTTCTCCAGCACCCCGCCTGGCCCAAGCTGGTTTACGCGACCCAGGATGTCATTGGTAACAAGCCCCCCGTGTGGGGCGTGGGGCCCCGGGACAGTCTTGTGACCAAGACACAGTTACAGCTGAACGCCGAGCGGGCGGCCCACCAGAGGGCCATCCAACAACAGATGCTACAGCCCCCTCCGGGCATCCAGCTGTCAGGGGGAGCACACCTTCACCCCACTCTGCCTTCCCACCAGGCACCACACCAGCACCAGCAGCCCTACGGCCTCCACCCCTCGGCAAATGCAGGGCAGCCAGGTTACGATCTCTTCCTCGGGCACGAAGGTCAACAAAGACCTTGGCCACCATGGGAGCAATTCCTCGGCTCTGAACGTACCGACCGAGGTGCTGAGGGGCTGGGCAGTGCCTTCAAACCCTACTTCACGGAACATCAGCCACTCGGTGCACAGCAGGAGTCTCACCGTCAACAACAGCTCAAACAAATGCAAGAGAGACAGAAGCACTCCAAACAAGAGCAATTCCTCATGGACCAACAACCAGTGGCCGACGTGGTCCCACCTTGGAGGCGGGAAAGACAACCAGGACCCATATCCAAGCCAAATGACCGTAACAGTATGAATGCTGTTGGGGTAAATAACATTCTGTCAGAGGAAATCCCTTTCCGCCATGCCCTAGCCCGGGCCTCGGAACAGCTCTTAGGTCAAGATGGACCAGGCATGTTTTCGGGACCAGAAGGTGTCCGTATGCCCAGTGATGAGCAATGGCCAACGGAAGGGCAGAGTAACGGTACCGGTGTGGACAGCCTTGGTTCCAAGTGCCTCCCAATTACCAAAAGTGACAATTTCATCCCGGAGGCATCACTTAACAAAACTGAATGGCCTTTGCCCTCAAAATTACCGAGCACGTCATCCAAAAACGACCCAACCTTCGATGCGTGGCGGTTACAACAACAAAAGCAGCAGCAAAAAGCAAATCAGGAGAAACAGAATCACCGGCAACAGCAAGGGTACCAGCAACTGCACCAACTTCAGCAACAATTGGTACAACTTCAAAAACTGCAACAAATCGAAGAACTAAAGCGACATGAGCAGCTACGACGGCAGAAACAGCAACATGAACAGCAGCAGCTGCAGAGGCAACATCTTCAACGACAACAGCAGCAACAACTGCTACAACAGGGATTCGGCCAGTGGCCTAGTCTTCCTCCGTTTGGCAGCGGTCCAGTGAATAAATCTGACCAGTCTAGTTTCTGTTTTCCTGGCGCAAGTAACTTCTCTGTGACCCAGCAGGCTGACTATAGGGCCATGGTGCAGGCCTTCACCCCTCAGCCCTCCCTCCAGCAGCGCCAGCCCCAGGTGCGTCAGGCCGTGCCCAGCATGGCCGAGGTGGCCTGGGCCAGTCTGGGCGTGCTGCCCCCACCCCCGCCGTCAGGTCCTCGGCCACACCTGGCCTCAGCCGCCGCAGGTAGTTACCAACATCCGACGTCAGGAGGCCTCATAGGCTGGGGCAATAAGAACTGATCTACGTGGAACGTATACATATATATCTGTGATAACGTTATGTGAAATGTCTGTGATCTGAATTAGCGTGGTTATGTGATATGTCTGTGATCTGAATCAGCGTCCGGTTGAAGTTAAATGGACGCGAAATTTGAGAAGTGTGCAATTTTGCACGATCTGGAGCTTGTGATACAAAGAACTTTATTCTATGAACACATTTCTAGTCTTGGCTAAGTAATCGTAAGTTACCAAAATAATATATTTGTGTGATGTTACAAAGTCTATTTCATATTTTCGTAGGAATACACATGAATATACATTTATTGAAACGTTGGACATAGAGCCATTGTTGTTGACCATCAAACAGACGTGTAATATTTGCTTAGATGCCTCCTTCCTATGACTATTCATGCACATAAATGCTATAATCAAGCATGTTTGAATACCATTAATTTCTATGAAAAGGAAAATAATGTATTTTAAGCATAAAACATACGTAACCATTGTTGGCGGGTCCATAAATGATATAGGATAAAAGATTGGATTTACGAATATGTCGGTTTTTTCTGGAAGAGTAAGGTAGTAGATTTATCCGAATTTATATCAAGTTGCAGAAAAAGCGTTATAGAAAGTTAATCCTTGTGTAATATACAGTAGGGATTCTGTTTTGCTGGTGACAATCTATTCAAAATTGTCAGGTATTTAACTTTTAAGCGGTCTTAATGTACCTTCTATGGTGTTGTATATGTTACTAATGATCTAGTTTTTAATTTGTTTCAAAATTCTTCGAATTTGCTACATACGATACAAAAGTGCATTTCATGATTATTGACGAGATTCAATTTTAAGAGTTGCTGGAACAAGTTTTACAGTTCAATATGTATGTTACAATAAATTATTTTTATTACATTCATTTGTTTAATGACGTTTGATGTCTCTCGTAGATAGTAGTTATAGACGGTTCACCATCCACGGGGTTATCCATCAAAAAGTAAACCTGAAAGATCAGATATTGAAGGAAATTTATTGGTCCCACCTACTCATAACATAACAACTTTTGCATCCCTGAAAATAGAATCTAAGAGCTCTTATGTAAACAGATTTCCGCTATGTTTATTTCGATTCGTACTATATTATTTAGTTTAAGGTCCAGATTATCATACGAGCCTATCCTTGGTTTTGGGCTGGTCTTAAGGTCAGAATATTACAGTTTTGAATAACGTTCTAAACTTAAGGTTCTAGCCTCAAGTTTTCCTTAGCATAAACCTATTTAAAGTATCTCGGAAGCAGATTTGCAAACTTGAGGTTAGCTTAGGGGCGCATTTCACACTAGGGGAATCATGAATGTGTTTCCCACAGCTCACAAAATGTAAGACAAGATGTTTTTACCATCAATAATCTTAACTCTATTAATATTAACAACAGAAACATAATATCATAAGTGAAACTCAACCATGAAAAAGTCAAAATATCTCAACTAAAGGTACGATCTTAAAGTTATGACCAGTGTGAAACACCCATTGGTTAGGTCAAGATTAGGCTAGTTCGAACAGCTGCCTCAGAGTTAGCTCCCGCCCTTCAAGGTTGTCTAAGGTAAAGTTAGTTCCAAATCGTGAAGAGTTGCAAAGATTTTTGTAAAGGATGATATTGCTATCAATGATAGTTGAATGATATCAAAAAATAATATAGCTTAAGTGACTTTGTACTATCTTTGATGATATCATCTTCATCATCCATTAGAATGTAACGTTCCTCGCGAAATAAATATTGATTTTGAAAAATCTGGGGTAAATCAGGAATTTTTTTTAAGTAAATGAGTAGTAGCCTTGATAACGTCATTTTTTAAGGAGGAGTTTAGATAATTGTTTTTCTAAGAAACGTTTCCTATCGATTCGTATTGTTTGGAAGCCACACTCTGATCATGATATACAATAATATTTAATTAAACTGCCTACCTGAAACGCAGGCTGTCATGAAAGATGCCATGTTTCCGGCCACCAGTGCCCGCAGCGCTACATTAGCCAGGTCGCCCCGTCTGTCAGGGGCCATGGCGCCCAGGGAACCCAAGTTCATTCCAATGGATCCAAAATTGGCAAAATTACACACGGCATAAGTTATGATAGCCTCACTGCGAGTCTGGTGAACACAAAGGGTAAAGAATGAAGATTACAAAATCTTTTAAATATGCGTTAAGGATAGAGAGGTGTTATCAACGGCATTTTCAGTAAAATTGCAACAGTTTTGTTAATAATGCCTATTGGTTAATGTTTTATATATCAAATGAAAGGGCAGATTTTCCTCTATCTATTGATATATAGTGGTTTTTAATGAAGTGTAAATTAAAAAGAAAATATAATAAAAGATTAATTTTTCACTTTTATTTTTTGAATGTCAATATCTTCGTGAATAATTCCTCTTGACCTGTGACACTTCACAGGCAGTACAAGAACATTACTATGGAGGGAACCGTGTCTCAGTTATTTGTTTGAGGTCCTAGTTGTTTTTTTATTCAAAAAAACGGGTAACTTTAGAATTAATTTTTAATATTTTTCCCCATTATTTTCTAAAAAAGTTATCGAGACCTATATAATGAATCTGAGACACGGTTCCCTGCATAAGAATGTTTTCAATGGATATTCAAAGTTTTAAATGAATATCTTGAATATTCAGTGAGATATCCACATTCAAAAAATAAAAGTTAAAAACACATTTTTCTTTTTGTGATTCATTAACTAAGTCAGTTTTCAACAAACTAATATATACCATGCAGTACTTTGTAGAGGTCATATTCATGTTTGGATATCAAAAGTATTAGGCATACATTCCTAAAGATGAATCATAAAAAGAACAATAGATGCAACTACCGCAAAGTACAGGTGGATAACACCTCTCTATCCTTAAACAATATTTATTCGACCGGTAAGAAGACACTATAATCAGATCTTGATGGAACATAATATGATTTTGGCATGTATTGAATATAAAGGGTCTTCTTTGCGTGAGTGTAATAATAACCTGAATCCGACTTCTTAAATAAAAGTCTTATCGTATTTTACATACTTTTCAAAGTAGGAACATGGAAAAATCAGAGTAAAATTATGTTAGGTATATTGTGGCAACGCACAGTGAGAGTGGGTTGCAGTCCCTTCTGTCGGTTTTGAATAAGTGTCCCGAGGTCAATGAAAGAGAAGAAGGAGTTGAGTACAATAGCGGAGGCGATCAGCTGACCCGCCTGGGCACAGTCCTGGGAGTCAACGCCCAGCAAGAAGGCCAGCGGCCATAGCACCCAGCCACATACTTTCTGAAACAACGTGAATGTTCAACATTAAACGACGATGTTTGATTTAATAAAGGCCAAATTAAGGGGTGTAGATGGGGGGTCCCTACATATAATATTGTCGGAGGTCGAATTTAAGAAATGGCTATGTCGCATGTTATATTCATGTCGATCTTAAGAAGTTGAATTTAAGGAATGCCTTGTGTCATGTTGCCGCAAGCAAATACCACATAGTGGAATAAGGCCTTAACTCTCGATGAGTCATAGGAATTAGGGCTGTATTCCACATGGCGACTTTGACCACTGATAATATTGAATCCCACCAGAACCCCATGCATGATACATATAATTTGAAACGTAATTTAGTAAGGTATTCCACATAGGCATATATATCTAAAGACAGGCCCTAGCCAGCTTTTTTGAAAGGGGGGTTCGTTTTATGACTAATACACAGAAATACAACAAAAGGTTAGAAAGTTAGTCGATCAAATCAGGCTTTTACCACATAAAATGAGGGGTAGACATGGCCACTCTAACATTCTACACCCCCCCCCCCTTCTGAGACCCAATGTCTAACACCCTAGTCAAATTATCTAAGTTTCTAACTTCAGGGTTAGTCAAAGTGCTATCTCTCACATTATCCACTTGGATAGTCATCGACGGGAGTGGTTCGTACGAACCCCCCGAACCCCCCCCCCCCCCCCCCCTGGCTACGGCCTGAAAGATGAATCAAGTCCGCGTAACTCACCTGAAAGGTGAATCCAGCAAGTCCTGCTCGCGCACCAAACCAGGACAGGGTGGCGTTCAAGAAATGAACGGCTGCAGTAAAGGCAATCATGTTGGTCACTATGTACCCGACGACGGCCACACAGCCTGAAGCTCCGCGCGACGCTGCCTCCACCAAGTTCTTTTCTTTTCTGAAAATGATGAGATTTTTCAGTCCATTTATAGCGAAAGTGTCGTTCTAGACATACTATAACATTTCTGTAAAACGTCAAATGATGCACATGAGAATGGATAATCATCGACGGGAGTGGTTTATTAGACATGAAAAGCCGACATACCAATGTGTTTCGAAATTTATATCCGAATAGTCACTTTCAAGACGATTGATAAGACTATTACCCTGATTAAATGACATACATCACATGTATCTATCGAACAAGACATTTGAATTGATCATATTAATACTCTAGGTAATCCTCATTCTGATTACAAAATCTCTCAAATAAATCGACAGCACGAGGCTAGAATATACTCACGGTTTTTCAAAGACAATGTCCTTGGCCAGAGCAACTTTGCTCTCTTCTATTTCCGGCAAGAGGACGCGAGAAATGGCCAGAGCTGCCGGGGCCGACATGACGGACGCCGTCACCAGGTGACTGGGCGACACCTTATGACGGAAATAAGTACAAAAAATACAGATGCCTGTGTCCAACAAATATAAAGAGTATGTACAGTAAAAATCTATTTCACGAGATTTTAGATAGGGTCTAATCATACTCAGTGCATCCAGTGAGACTTACGGATGAATCATATGGAATTTGTTCATATGTATAGGCCTACTCGGACCTATTTACCTAAGCTATTAAGGACCCTTAGTCTGAACCAATCACGTAATAGTGAGGTGTTATAGTCACAATTAAGCTAGTTGAGAGGGATGTTGAAATATAGTTACCCCAAATGAAATGTAGACAGCAAGTACGCCTCCAGATATTGTCGAAAATCCACAACTCAAAACTGAATGCAACTCCGCCCGTGTCATTTTTGAGAGGAACGGTGCTACAGTCAGGACGGATTCCGTCTGAGAAATCAATCGAACGGCATGATTATGGCGAATTCTTGAGGAAAAAGAAAAAAGAAATACGCAATTCGTGGGCGACACATGAAGAAAGATTCGTTTACTGAATCACGCAAATAGAAATTTGCGTCACATGCATCCCTATAGGCCCCTAAATTTCACAAAAAAATAAAACGCAACTGGTATATTTCACAACTAATCAGGGGATGTGATTTGCATATTTCAAATGATAACAATTTTTACATTTTTTTACTTTGTGAGCTTAAACTGCGATCAATTAATATCGCTACATATATCTGGTGTACAGAAGTTAAACTGTACTATTATGTACTCAAACCATTTCTGCTGTCAGAGACGTGAAGGCAAAGACGAGGATCTAACATTCCTGAACAGGTCCCAGCCGTCGTTATGATAATGCATTTTGATTTTAACTTCTTCTGCGGCTACCCCTCTTAAGCAATCAAATTTATCATTCCTATCAACGGTCGCATAAGCAATATATCGGAGGGGCCACTGTTGGTTTAACATGCCGTTCACATGTCAATTTAAATGTGTGTGTGGGGGGGGGGGGGGGGGGGGGGGCACGCTATGTTGCTCCAAAACTAATTCATTGTTAAGCTTTTTCTGGAGAATTTACATTAACATATACCCACCCCCTTTGAAAATTAGTGGATCGCCCCAGCTCTTTGTCGCCATGTGAATTACAGGGAATCTCATTGTCGCCGTGTCGGTCATATAGAGTTCTAGTCCCGTTTGGATAAAGAAATCTTACTGGCCCGAGAAATATGTTGGAGGCAGCAACGAAGGACTCAATGGTGCCGGTGCCCATGGCGAGCTGGATGGCCTGTCCGACCACTCTGATGACTACCTGCAGCACGCCCAGGTAGTAGAGAACAGAGCTCACCGCTCCGAAGTAGATGGCCACTGGCATCGACTGACAAACACACACAATTATTGGGACATGGAAATCAATATATGCCCTATGATAATTATGATCTTTTCATTGTTACAGTTATTAGGTTATGAATGTCTAACGTAATATATCAGTACACGTAGGCTATATGCTAGCTCTAATTATGGTTTTAAATCCTTAAAAAGTTAATGCAATTTTTCTAAATCTCGATCTAATTAATTTTATGTTATGCAGTGGTAAGGGGAGACGTCAAAATTCCCCACAGCCAACCGCAGCCTACAGTCAGTGACATTGAAGCATGTAGCCACCACTCTGGGTTGCTAAGGGTCGCAGCCTGCTGCAACAGGGCTGCAGCCTGATATGAAAGGGGTGGGGATACTATCTTAATGTCCTCAGATGACCTCATTAACTAATTAATTAATTAGTTAATAAGCCCTAATGAGGTGATTAGGTGTGTAATGTATACTAACATGAAGGAAAAGTTAATCATTTTATCTTTCTCTCCAATAATATATGGAAAACAGGGATGTCTGGCACCCTTAATGAGATATCAATGGGTTGTGGAAGGCTGCAGCCAACCAGTGGCATGTAGGGGTTATAACTAACATTTGGCTGCAGCCTGTCGCAGCATCTTGGGTTCACAGCCCCTGAATTTTGACGTCACCCCTAATGTTGAGGAAGCCACCATTCGTGTGTTATATTATGCTCCAACATAGACATGATTGTGAGATGATCTAACCTACCTGCATTGCCAACGAATGGTCCCTGAACTTTTTGCCGAAGACAAACTCTGCCCCAGCGTCGGAGTAGGTGAGGAAGGTGGCCACCTGTTGGCCGAGCCATCGGAAGGCGGTGTAGCCTGCTGACCACCTGAGGACGACCAGCCCCAGCACCAGCTGCACACAGAGGCCGTTTAACACGCACTGCCATTGAATCTGACACGGCGCAATGTAACAAGTCAGGTCCCATAAGGTCAAAAATCTGGTATAGGGATGGGTAATTAAGAATATGAATCGGTATCATCAATGGGCTTTATAAATCCTTTCACTGCTACAGGCCGCATATATATATATATATATAAAAACTTCTAATGAAAGAGACTCGGACACAGGAATAAAGGTAGGCCTGGAGCCGGCGAAATTAACCGCCCTATGTTTTTTTGTTTTTTTTGAAAGGCCATTTATTATTCACACAAATGGAACTGACAGAAAACAAACATGAGAGAGAGTGTGTGTGCCCAGGTAGGTGGTGGTAAACAATATGGTGGGGGCAGTTGCTAAGTTACCAACAAGGACTCTAGTCCAAAGGTGGCAGCACTGATCACTCTCTCTCCCCTTATAGTTTATATCACTAGAAATATTTAGGTATTTATAGTTAGACATAAACTTCTAATGAAAGAGACTCGGACACAGGAATAAAGGTAGGCCTGGAGCCGGCGAAATTAACCGCCAAATCACCAAATAAACCAAGTCAGATTAGTCCTTGTAAGGAACGCATCACTTTCAATTGAATGTCTAGTTTGCGAGAAAGGGGGGTCACCAGATAGTCCAATACTGATAGTGACCTCCAATTGCCCAGGGACATAATGTCTTCCAGGGGAACACCTGCCCAATGCAAAAAGGCGGCCCCTGATCTCCTCATGGAATGAGAGCCATAGTCAGATGGTGGTAATCCGATAGAAGAAACAGCTCTCTTGATATACGATAGCACATCATTATACACAACAGGTGTCAATTGTCCATTGCCCTGCTTAAGAAAGATAGGTCCATCCTCTGCACCAGGAAATTGTTCCATGTGATCCTTTACTGCAGACGCAGCACAGAACAAAGATCCCGGAACGTAATAGATAGGGATCTCTAGAACATACTGCCTGAAGCGAACTGTTTTTGATGAACGCACACGGATCATTAGACCCCAATCATAAAACTCCAAGTCATTGCGGCGCACCACATGGTCAGATAATGACCTCCCATCCGGAACAATGTTAGATTTACGAAGTAAGGATCTAAATGACAATAATATCACTGACCACAAGGTCTTGTCTAAGTCCGATGAAGTGCCACACGCCGCATGAATCAACTTAAATTGATTTAAGGTCAACGGTTTCATCTGCGTGACACTGGTGCCTAACTGTGCTTTAAGTCCTTGGAGCACTAACTTTATCAGGAAACTGTCCCGGAAAGATGCATCATAGCCATAAAACTTATGGAGGCTCACTACCGCCGATAAATAATTGTTGATAGTTGAGTATTTGCAAGTGTCTCCTAGGTATACTAAAAACCTCGCGATAGTGTGAACCTCACCCGGCAATGGAACTAAGTCCGCATCTGTGCAGAACTTAAGATATTTAGTCCACTGGGAATTCCTTGTAGCTAGAGTATTAGAGGACCAGGCTGCTCCTACGGTAGCCGATACCCGCTCATCTAATTCGCGTAGATTCACTGCAACATACAGAATAAACCCACAAATCATACAAATTATCAGCTTTGGAGAGCCTAGACAAAAAGTCAGGTAGAACATTCAAATGCCCTGGGATGTGGCGACATGTAACATAAATGTTATTTATAGCACAAATCCAAAATATTTTGCGAAGCAGAACCATACAGTTCTTGTTTGAACTATGACCCTTGGTCAACATATACACAACCTGCGTGTTGTCAGTTAGACATAATACATGTTTGTCACGCCACTGATTCTCGTATCTACGTAAGGCTAACCACACAGGCACTAGTTCTAGATAACTGATTGGTGAATGTTCTTCCACTTCGGCATTCACCCAGTGGGAATGGGACTCCTCACATAGGTTGAGACCAGCAGGCCGCAATTCCGAATTAAAATATCCCGCCTGCCAGTCATCACTCGCCACTATGCCATACCCCAGCAAACAGGAGTCAGTGGCAAAGGTTGGACCTGTGCCGTCATTGGGGAAAATAATGTTTTTCATGCCTTTGAAGTTATCAGCAAAGGAAGACCACCAACATATATCCGCTTTAAAATCAGCTGACAATTTGATCCTGGGGTTACCATTGGGCAAACCCGAGAGTAAATCAATAATCCTACGGGAAAATGTCCTACCGCCCCGTACTACTTTTGCACAGTGGGCAATAATGCCGTACAATCGCTGAAGTTGTCGTTTAGTGGCTCGAGTACGATCCTTGAAGAAGTTCAGCTCATGGTGTAATTTATGTAACTTCTCCTGGGGAAGACTTAGAGACATCTCCATCGAATCAAATAATAATCCAAGGTATTTAACATTAGTGGATGGAGTGGAGCACTTCTTCCAAGAAACGTAAAACCCTAAATCACCTAACAAAGTAATAAGGGTTGACTGAGCCAACTGACATTCATCGTAAGTGTCTCCAAAAACTAAGAAATCATCAAGATAATTAGCCACCTTATCAAAACCCAGTCTGTGCATGGTGCGCGCAACAAAATCACTGATTTCTGAGTAAATAAACGGAGCACAACACAGACCAAAACACAAACGGGTATCGAACAAGGTGGTACTCTCATTATCTAAAGGCCAAATAACTCCTTGATATGGCCAGTGTGACTCCTTAATGGAAACAGAACGGTAAGCGGAAGACACATCGACTGACGCCATGTAACACCCTGGTTTAACAAACGAAGCAACCTTATCCACTGTAATATAATTGAACGACTGGAACGTAGTAGACATATAATTGTTAATGGATTTCCCCTCCGGTCTACGGCAGTCTGTGATAGGTCTGTATGCTCCATCCGCCTTAGGTATAGCACCCAACGCATGAATGCAAACTGGTGTATAAATGGTATCTTCCATTCTAACAAATTTGTCTTCAGCAAGTTCCTGTGAGATTAATTTGTCCACGAACCTAAAAGCATCTGGCGCAAATACAGAAGCATAATTGTCACATTGATAAGGTTCGATGTAATCCTCATCCACTATAGCAAAACCGTTAAGAACTCCATCCCATAGATAAGCTCTTTTTGATAAGTCACTTTCGTATTGCAAATAGAAATGCCAAGAGTGAACATTCATTTGCGAATATAACCCACCTATGGTATGATGGGGTAACAACCGCTGCGACAAGGGGCAAACGGCGTCAATAATAGGAATACTCCGGTAATCTCCTGGGATAGAACATGGTAAAGAATAATTAAATTCTGCCGTGTAATCATGATCCGATGACACATCAAAGATTGGTTTCATTGTCGGAGGATCCAAAACCAAACGATCAGCTGATTCACTACCCGTTACGTAAGCACCCACCGACGCGTTCGGTATAACTGGGTTAACAACTGGGTCGTCAGCCAAATAACTCGATCCTAACGGAGTGACCACTGGCCCGTGTAATTCACAATCGGCAGGTAACCGCTGGCTAATACATTCAATTCCACCGCTGGCGGAATCAACAACCTGCCCAGCCATCACACTACAACCGCTGGTTGAAGGAGAAATATCACAATTCACTATAGGATCCGTGTCAAATGAAAAGTCGGAGCCGGAGTTTTGATGTCCCACTACTTTTTTGAAGATGGACAATTCTGCGCCTTGTGATCCCCTTTGCAGATTCTGCAGATATGTGACTTCCTGCAGACCCCCGTGCACGATCTATAGTTAAAATTAAAACAAATGTCCTCGGGGAAACCATCTGGAGTAACACTGGAAGGCTTGTCCTTCTCATCCTTGTTGATACTGAATCGACCACCTCGTTTGTAGAAACCTCTGCCATGGCCTCTCGTCAGTGGTTGCTTTGGAGGTAATAAATTACCCGCATGAAAGCTGGAAGCAACAGCAAGAAGATCACTCGACGGGAAGCTCTCAAGATCACCATTAATCACTTGATCTACGACGTATCTGTCATATGTGACATAAGCCAGGTCAGTGAAGTTATGAACAGACGCCTGTTTGACCAAGTAATTAAAGTGACCGATGTAACCCACTAAGTCACCATTTGTAGCAGATAGATGTTTCATCACACGACCCATGCCGCTAATCAATTCCTTGAAGGTTAGCTTAGTGTGATCCAAGACTTAACGGCCACACCTTTATCCTTATGTTGGATATAATACTCAGGTCTTAGGAACAAACCTTTGGTTGAAGCCTGGGGTGTTGGATCAATAGCCACGGAGAGTTGTTCCAATGCCTTGGTTAACGGAGCTGTCAGCACATCTGCCGGAGACGGATCAGTTGAAGATGAAGAGGGCTGCCTAAACAACCCACCGGGATTCACACTTTTAAGGGGCGTACGTAGAATACCTCTACCTGTACTTGTCACGGGTTGTTGATGACCTGACATCTCCAGTTTATCCATCCGAGCCGTTAATGAATGAAACAGCTCTGAGTCCTCAATACGGGCCTGTGACGACTTTAAAACCTGGTCCTCCAGGAAGGCCAGGTATTCAGGATCTTCCCGACTGGTGTATTTACCTGCCATAATCCTCGTCGCCACAGAATCTCCTACCTGGGCACCTGTAAAAATCGGTTCCAGTTGAATTGTCACAGACCGAGCGCCGCTGGCGTCCGTATGTGTAGGGCCTGAACGATCACCGCTGGCGTCCGTTTTCGTAGGCCCTGACCGTAGGGTGTATGGTTCCCTTTGCACTGTGTTTTTAGATCCGGAACGTCCTCTCATCCTAACACATGTCTCATTATCACAAACTATCAACACCAATGTCAACAAATGGAACTGACAGAAAACAAACATGAGAGAGAGTGTGTGTGCCCAGGTAGGTGGTGGTAAACAATATGGTGGGAGCAGTTGCTAAGTTACCAACAAGGACTCTAGTCCAAAGGTGGCAGCACTGATCACTCTCTCTCCCCTTATAGTTTATATCGCTAGAAATATTTAGGTATTTATAGTTAGACATATATATATATATATATATATATATATATATATGCAGCCCTATAGTAAAATCCCATAGAAACACAATTGAAAGAGGGGAAATTCATCTGAAAAAATCCTGTTAGAACCAGAGATACAGGCATCTAAACATTGGACCATCAAGCCATTAAAAAATGTTAAAATTGTGTTTGGAGAAACCATTGACAATGTACGTACAACTTGCCATACTCACTCAAATTCATTAAAAATGGGCAAATTTTGTTAGATGACATGATTTTCAATTAGCTATAACTTTACTTCCATTTATGATTATCACAAACTCTCTTTTGCATAAAAAGGATAATAAAAATTATTTACATGTTATCCTTATCAAGAGTGAAATTCTTATTTTATGAATTATTGGTTACCATGGAAACCTGTAATTTAAAAGGCATACAAATCATACTAGCTACAATGACTCTTGGCAGGAAATGTGCCCTTTTGGCACAGTGCCAACATTTGGAACATTTTTATCAAAATTATTGAAAAACGCTCTCCACCTGAAGAATCCAAAATAAATTTCATTTTTGCATGGGTAATTCATGGACTAATTTTTGTATTTTTGGCCATATTTATGAGATATCTGGCAGTAAAAGGGTTAAACAAAACTATGATTGAATGTATTTTTATGTTGTGATTATATATAAGAGCGGATCTACATTGGACATATGGGTAAGATCTAGGTATTCAGGCCCGTATCCAGGAATTTCTACAGTAGGGTGACCATATCCAAAAAGGGGACCTTTTTCAATGACGGAATTTGAAGTGTATAGGAAGAGGAAATAGCCTTTTCTAACACAATGAATATGCCCCAATAAGGTACACATGCAGATTTGTCCATTATTTTCGCCAGTATGCATCAGGGGCAGATCCAGCCATTTTGGAAGGGGGGGGGGGGGGAGGGTGACGCATACCCCACGTCGCCCCCCCCCCCCCCCCCCCCCCCCCCGATACGGGCTTGGTATTGATACGAGTTAGTGTGTCCTTCATGGTATTGGGCACATACTGTCCCTATATTGGTGATATATATATTTATTATACCTTAGGTTGATACAAGTTTTGTAGTTAAGAGTTTAACACAGGGTGATAAAAACCTGGGTGATAACCAGCCTTGTATCGCACTGCAGTGTGATACAGAAACTTTTTATTTTTCTAAAATTCATAAAAAAATGAAATCATTAAGAAATACAAAATCTAACATATGCATTATCTGCACAACATTCCTAGCTACATTTTACTACTTACTGTTTGTGGATTTGATGGATATCAAAAGAGTTATATGAAAAAACATTTAAAAAATGTGCAGCATCACAGTCCCACCATCACTGATTGCTGTGCATCCTTCCTTGGAAGCTCAGATCTAACAGAAGAGGTATAATAAATCCATAACCAACCTCAAAGGGAGTACTCGGGTAGTTATCACCCCTCGCCGAGACCCCGATATCAGCCCTCGGCCGGCCCTTCGGGCCCTGGCCTCGGGCTGATATCGGGGTCCCGGCTCGGGTGATAACCACCCTCGTACTCCCTTCTCAGTTGGTTATATGTATATACATGAATTTCCCGGGGTAATTCAAGATATCACATGAATGGCTTCATTAGACTACCAAAACGGCATAGACAGTAAAGATGACCAATACCTTTACTACATGTCTATCGCTAGGAATGTGATTGATATAGGAATACATTACTATAGTTCGTCAGCACTGGCTTTCCTTACTAATGGCAAGTTGGCGGATAGGAATCAGCCAAAATGTCTTAAAAAGTAATGAAGCCATAAGCCGACTCACTTTCAGCATTTACCTTGTATAAAATAGTGTATGAGCTATATAGGTCTATAAACTAAATTTGGAGGCTACCTATATACTGCCCTCGACATACACGAACATTCCATTTCCTCCTGTCTCTAGACTGCAGTTTTCTTTATGCCTACTTATCCTAATATAGGGCCTTAAATTACCCCTATTATATAATCAGTACAACATGCTTGATTGGTAACAACATGCATTAATATTGTGTAAATGCTACCTATTAGAAACAAAGCCCTAGGGAACAGTGTACAAAATCGTGAGTAACTGTTTTCAGCGATTAGGAGCATGACTTGTCGAAAATAAACTCAATATATTGAACTTTTAGGATTTTTTGCGGCCATGCATTGATAATGGCCAATCTATATGTTATAACTACATATTGTAATGGAACATAGACAGTCAATATATTGTATGACCACGGTTTTTCTGATCGTTAATCGACAATAGCCTATAGGCCTATTATGTATTTGGAATGTCTCATTTCAGTATCAAAATCACCATTCTCAAATCCGCTTTGTCGGCAACCTTGCACATGCATGTATTAAAAAATGATCAAATATAGACAGAAAAAATGTATACGTGTATAGTGTGCGAGCAAAGAAATTTCTGGCGCGACTGCATGGGCACGTATTTTTCATAACATATCTTTTACGATAACTATTATGTTGACATCACTGCAAACCGAGCTATACTACAGCATGACCGTATACTCTACCATTCCGAATAGAATGAATACCAATTAATACCAATGCAAAATGGCTACAAATTAAATAGAGTTATAAATACCTTACTCGGGTTGGCTGAGGCTAAGAAGGCTACAAGCAGAATGGACAGGAGCCCGGCCCCTGATATGAGGCGGCGCGGGTTGTGACGAGCGTCGACGAGTATGAAGACGGTGACACCCAGCAGCACGCACACGGGGAAGATCCTCAGCAAGTGAAAGCAAGAATTTATGATCGATCTTGTCAGAATGTTAAAAACTTGCAGAGCAATGTCTCTGCATTGAAAAGGTCCATACATAAGGAATGATTTTCTGACCCTTATGGACGACCCTTATGACCCTTATCGTGACACCCTTTATCATATTGACTAACTTTCTGACGTAAGGTATAAGTCAAACATTACGCTTACAATAAAGGATGACAAATGTTTATACAGAAAAAGTTATTTAGTAAATAACTCACAATGACCATGTAAACCTAATCAAACCATTGCTATAGGCCTATCGCGTGCGTGAATGCTTATCTATGGTGGCCCCTTCTCCACCACTGAGGTCAAGATGATTTAGATGAGCCAGTTTATACTTTTTTTTACACCATAAACAAAAGGCGACGTACCGTTTTATTACTCTCATCAGCTTGATGGTCCTTTTATGAGTACTCCAACGGGTCCATTGATTGAAGTCCACTCGGGGAAGGCAATAGGTGTTTACTATGTACACCAGCATAAGGAACATGGCGAGGGAGGTCAGGATCAGTAGCGCCGGATTGTTAGAGAAGTCATAGTACAAAGCAAATGCATAGTAGGCTGCATAAAGAACTACACCAAGAAAAACCAATGCCAAATGAATGCGTTCTTTGTGCAAGGAAAAGCAATTTTTGCTGTCTTCATCCATGGGAGAGAATCGCTTGCATACACATGAGGACCCCATGGTGCAGTTGATAATCACTCTGAAATGAATGAACATAGTGGTAATTATAATACCCGCGCATGGTGTTGAGCAGTACGTGTTGGGGGCATTGGGCATAATGATATAGCGGTACCATACTTTTAACGCTCATTAATTGTCATCATGATTTTACGCATAGTTTGGAAATTATTTGATTAATATGATGTAAAGGGACATTTGGGGTCATCATCGTGTGGCCCCGCTGGGGACGGATCGCGCGGGTTGGGTCAGGACCCCCTGGACCTACCCCTCTCCTTTTTGGCGGACCTCTAAACTACAAAAAGAGGGGGACATGTCGCATCAATGCACACAAATGTATGCAGTTTTATTACCTTTATGCTATATATATATATATATATATATATATATATATATATATATTATATTATATTATATATGTGTTATATATAGGTATGCATAACACCATATGCCTTAATAGCATGTTTATAGGGGTCAAATAAACCCTTGTTTTCGGTACTATCAACAAATATAGATACGGTTAATAGATATAAGACATACATACCTCTACTAAAAACGATGACTACACCTAGTGTTCTTCTCGCTCCGGTGATCAGCAGCTGGTCACCTCAAAATGGGAACGTCTCAATGGCATTTCTGGTGCACACCGTATCACGTGGCAAGTCCGACTATCTTTTTGTTTAGGTCCATTGTATCAGTCACGTATTGTATTCGTTACACCAGGACGATCTACAAACAGACTATAAATAAATACAGTCATTTCATAAGCAGGCCAAGGCCGCAATGGATACATTTTCAATAAATCTTGGCGCATGTGAATTCCACATTAACTTCATTTCACTGGGGCGTTGATAGGGTTACCCTTACCGTTTTTGTTAAAAGGGAGGAACCGATGCGCTCTGGTGTATTGCCTGACTGAATTAACAAAGTGAGGAGTAGCCCTCTAGATCTTCTCTTCGTACCGGCACCTCGTATCTTGTACCCAGCATAGCGAGGGTATTGAATGGGGCCCTCAAGTCATAAAGCGATTTTAAACAAAATCTGTATCATGTTGACTGTCCTTATCTTTCCAATAGTGATGTAACCTATGTATAAATTTCTCAAAGTGTGCCCATGCCTTGTGGTTCATTTTTCTACGTCACTTAAACCTCAGTCGAATTTACCAAACATAAATGTCGTTGGGTAGAATTTAGTTATCTGCACCAGTCCTGGTATTAACTAGTCCTAATCACTATCCACCTCAGCTGTAGGACAGATAAGACGGCCCATATATACATTATCTCTATTTGTTGACTCTATTCAGTATGTATAAAGATATAGGCATATAGCGTGGTTTAAGTACCATCTCAACACTTCATTATTATCAGATGATAATAGATTGCTCTGCTGTAAAACTGTTAGCAAAATGAAACCTTTTTATCAGTATGTATCTTATAATTGGTAGGGCTCATCAACATGATTTTACGGTAGATGTTGAACAAGATGTTGATTTTGTTACAGTTGGGATAAATGTCTATAGTAAAAGGGATAAATAGTCACCGTGTAAGTTATCATAAGTTATAATTTAGATTGTCATCAAAGGGAGTTAATGGGGAGATTAAAATAGAATCCGTCTGAAGTATTGATTGTAAATGATCATTGGGTGTGATTCAAGTTTTAGCATGTAACTGCCTATGTTAACTGCAATGATGGAGTATTGTCCTATTGAATATTACGCATAATATTACATGTATATAGGACTGTAATAGGGGCATGGCCATTAGATAAGTTAATGTTGTGAGTAGCCAACTGACATGCCTATGTAGTGACAGTAGTGGCTACTATGAGAACATTGGAATGCGGTGCCCTGCGATGGCACTATAAGCCTGTAAGAAGAGATTGATACAAAACTTGATGCATATATTTAGTCTACGCGCTTTCTCAGATATTTTCAGAGTATTTGAGATAGGTACTTTACCATGGTAATAGAAAAAGAATATTTGGAATAGACCGGACTTTTTCATCATTCATATTAGAAATACGTTCTTCTACATTATACCTTAGACAGGTAAAGAAGTGAATGGCTATATCAAAAGTTATTCAATTTCGAAGTTTTGCAATATAAATTTAACGTTATTTGTAAACTAAATATGTACATAATGCTCAAGAGGCCAAACGCAGTAAGGAAAACTGAGGGACATAAGCGGGGTTCCAATGTAGGTCCCCTATGTGGGTAAACACCCTAGCTTATATTGGATATTTAACCTATTATAGTTCATTACTTAACTATATCGCTATCCAATGTTTTAATATTACCCTATATGTTCGTGCTGATAATACTCAGTGACTATTTCTTTCCACCTGTCTTCACAATTATGAAATCTGGGACACTCTGTGTGAATTTATATATATATAAATCATCTGAGGAAAATGACTTCTCATTAATCAAACTGTAGGCACTCTTAGCCCTCCCATGGGGGGGGGGGGGGCGGGGCGGTTATGGGGGGCTAACCCTAGTAAAAATAAGGCACTATGAGGGAAAACAAAAAAATTCTTATACTTTAATTTCTATATCCATTTTCCAAGGAATTTGGGGGGTAGTCTTTAAGAATTTTTTTAAAGGATAACCTCTCAATCATGCCATCTGAGGCAATCTGAAGTGTTATGGTGACCTGAAGAGAAACAAAAGAAATTCTTATACTTTTAATTTGTAAATCCATTTTTCCCAGGGAATTTAGTTATGAATTGGGATCACTTTCGAGAAAGCACTGTGAAAGAATACCCTTTGTTGGGTTTAAGAAAGGAATTTAGTATTTATTCAATGAAAAATGCCTGGAGGGAGAAACAAGGGTGAAAGGGGAACCAGGGCAGGGAGGAGGACTACAGGGATTGCAGGGGAGGCACACGGCCTTTTCTCTTTCTCCTTTTTTCCCCTTTTACTTCCTCTTTTTTTGGTGGCCCTGTTGGCCCTCACCTATCCCTATCTACGCTCTCCATATTTTTTTGATAACTTGCTAATTGAATGTTTGACAATTAGCTTTCTCTTCCATTTGATAATTGCAAAAATAGCAATTTCTAAGGAAAATACCAAATTACCATAAGCTAAATTTTCACATGTAAAGCTACCATTTGCCTTTTTCTCTGGTAAATTAGAAAAGAATCATCTGACATAGTTCCTGTGTGGAATATAAAAAGGAAAAGTGTTCACAGTACCGAAAAATAGCTTAAAACAGGAATACTATATTCTCAGGTACTGTTGTACCGAAGGAGGCGGGCGGTGGGCGAAAATACAGGAAATTGCGAATTTGCAGAGAACTCAAGGCAAGACAGTGACTTTCAATGATTGCGCAATACAAGTTACCATTTCAATACTAAACATGCGCCTGAAGATTGTCAGAAGTTAGAGAGTGGAACCTTCTTTTGTCAATCTCCATGCATTCCTATCGCAAAAAGATTCACTGTGCGTGGAGAGTGATGCGCTGGTTCCTTTAGTATAGGAAATTCCTATTCCCATTTTCTGACAAAAAACTTATGGATTGTCTCCCAAATTACACAAAAACAACCAAATATCTCAGAATTTTGGAACCAAACCACCATATACTAGAAACAGTATTACAGAAATATATATAGTTTGAAGATTATAATACTGGCATTACTGAGAAAAGTGGAACGAAAAATTGGTCACAAAATTGTAACAACTTTTCTGACCTGGTCAAGAAAGAGTGTAGAGAAGGTTGGCGGCCTGAGGCCCGCCTTCCAATAAGTCAGAAAATGAGGGAAATACAATAATCTAAATTATACATTAATAAAACACATGTACAACCACCTACGCGATACAACAACACTTAATGCGCAATGCAATAACATATCCAGACATCATTTCGCCTTTAAACATTATTGAATTATTTTTTTGTTACAGTCTAAGGAGGAATTTGTTTCAGCATTTCACGGGTTTCCTGAATAAATAAATTAACAGTGCCGTATTGTGTTCATTATTTATGAAAAACAAGATAGTCTAAGTGAAATAGGGAAAAAATATAAAGGCAGAATGATAAATATGCGTATTAAGATATGCACTGTATACTATTAGTTATTACCTTGAACACCATCAATTATGGTATTCCAGGGATGCCGCATACAATACTTCATATATAGGTTTTTAAATTACAGTGATCAAATCAATCTAAACCAATCTACAGGCCTTCAAATGGGGCTGCGCGATATAACACACTTGGGCAATACAACACACATTCCCCTTAGATAGCCTCAATCTGTCAACATTAACTTTGGTTGTTTATTTCTTCATAAACATAAAATAAGGTAACAGGTACCCAGGGTTATGCTGCATAATACAATGTGCATAATTTGTATAGGCCTATTCTATCACCTTACATGTTTTTACAGTCTTTAAAACGCAGGTTCGTGATACAATACACATGCGTGATACAACTTAAATTCCCCCTATTTTAATAATTGTGCATGAGAATCTCTATACAACATTTCACATGAGTCAAAATTTCCCACAAAAATGTAAAAATAATTAGGTTTTTCCCAGATTTCTTAATCAATGTAATGAAGAGGCTGATTTCTAGATACTGACATTTAATTGGATGTAATGGGCTGTATTGCAGAAGAATCCCTGGCCTGGACATTAAAGGAGAACAGCAAAGGCAATTTTGATTTTTATATTTTTATAAAGAAATAACTGCTAATATAATTATCATAAATATGGGGGGAAATGAATGTCTAAACATTATACTCTATAGTGGCTTCTACTGAGTGCATGTGACATCATCTATGCTCTGTTGGATAAGTAGGGCATGCTGATAAGGCACTTGCTGTGGTTGAGTGCACTCACAGGCACCTATGACCGAGAGCCTAGATGACATCACAGCCCTGAGAGATAAGCTGTGAGAGTGTATTCACATGCCTAATGAAACCTTATTTACCCTATTGTATCATCTATATTTATATCAATTTTAATCTAATGCCGTTTAACACATAATAGAACTAAGTGGTTTTTACGTTATTGAACTATAGGGAGTTAATCATCTGTTATATGTTGTGTATGTAATTAGTCATGTTTAATTATAGATAATAGCTAGCTCCAAATGCAGTCTCCTCCTCGTTCGACTTCTGTCGTCCAATACATGTGTCTCCCCACACAGAAAGGATGCTCCAGGCGGGAAAAGGGCATTAAAGAGGGTGATTTAAGCTTTTAAATGATACCAAGCACATCAAAATTAGATAATTTTCAAGGAATTTATGGGCTGTTGAACACAGGACTGTCAGTATTCCTGAAAATGGCAAAAAGCCCGGATATTGAATATGTATCTAAATATCAAATTTTAGTAATTTTCTCAATAAATTAACAAAAAGTCTTAAAAGCTATTAAGCTTATAACTTTTGTTCTACAAAAGATAATCTCTTTCAGTTTGGACTGGTTATACAATGAAGTCATGTTTTTCCAAATTGGTTACAATTTTTGACAAAAATGGCAAAATTTTGTTGTTTCCATGGTTACCAAAAATCTGATGTTTGGTAATATTTGGGGAAAAAACACTCTATTGACATTCCAAATAGAATGATTTTCAAACAAAATGGAATGTTTAGAGTAGGATAACTGAATTCTACACAAAAAGTTAGTTTTTTTTAAAAATTCGTTTATTTATACTGAAGTATGATTAGCAAATCAATGCTAGTTTACATCACATTCCAGTGTATACATTTGTACAAAGGTGCATAGTTTTACATTTGATAGACTAATAACAATAGAGGATAACATCAATAATGTACAAATAAAGGTAATCAATATAATTGAAAATGAATAATACATAATTATTAACATAGAAAAATAGAAATAGAAATACATAATGATCTAGATGAGAAATGGTGACAAAGTGGACATAATCAGTACCTGTTCAAAATCAAACATTATGATACAGCATTGGATTGTCAACACCAGTACATTTAATTAGTACTAACCTACAATGGTATCTAATAACCACTTTTTTTGAACACTTTTAAAATGAATATATGTATCGACATTTCTGTTCGCAACTGACAATGAATTCCATTCAAGAGGCCCCTTGTAAAAAACATTTCTTTTGTATAGTTCACAATTCGGTTTTATTGTTTTAAAAAGCGGGGCATCATGTGCTCTAGTTCTAATGTTAAGAAAATTCTTCCTTATTTAATTGTTTATACATAAAGAGTCGTAGATACATTGTTCTTCTCCGGCATAATTTAGCTAGTTTACAAGTCACATGCAACATATCAGTTGAGAAATGATTTTGATTATTTACACAAATTCTAAGGGCTCTGTTTTGTAATAATTGAAGTCTATGTACAGATTTCTGATTTGCACCGTCATATATAATACAGCCATATTCAAGTATTGGTAAAATCATAGTCTTATAGATCATCACTGCTGAGTGTTCATTTATGTACCTTCTCAATTTTGATAGTAAATAAACTTTATGAGAAGCATTTCTCAAACAGTTATCAATGTGTTTGTTATAGTTCAAATTCATATCTAAAATGATACCTAAATATTTATATGTTGGCACCTTTTCTATTCTAATATTATCAATTTTCAAAATATGGTTGGAAATCTTTCTAGTTTGTGATTTTAGACCAAACGTCATATATATTTTTTTTTTAATATTTATGGTAAGTTTATTCTTATTACACCATCGTTTAAATCTCAGTAAATCAAATTGTACATTGTTAGTGATATCATTCAATTCTCCCACATCAAATATAACAGTATTGTCTGCATATAACAAGTGTTTAGATAACAACAAACAATTGGATAAGTCATTCATGTAGATAATAAATAACAAAGGACCCATAATACTTCCTTGAGGTACACCACACCTAATCTGCATATCACAAGATACAGTGTTGTTCACCGTTGTATGCTGTTTTCTTCCTGATAAATAATTTTTTAGCCAATCATATAACTTACCCTTAAATCCTAAATTTAAGAGTTTATTCATTAAAATTGTGTGATCAACAGTATCGAACGCCTTTGACATATCAATAAAAGTGGCTAATGTAATTTGTCTTGCATTTATTCCATTAAAAATTTCATTAGTAAACAATGAGACAGTATTTATTGTAGAGTTGTTTTTTCGAAAACCACCTTGTTTTACGTCTAAAAGTTGGTTATTTTCAAGAAATTCTGACATTTTAGTGTGAACTATTTTATTTAATAATTTTTGCAGGAAGGGGTAAAAGTGATACTGGTCTCAAATTAGTTACATTATGTTGATCACCATCTTTTTGTAAAGGTATAATATTAGCATATTTCCATTCTTCTGGAAAAATACCAGTGGTCAGACTTTGATTTATAATGTATGTCAATAGGTCAGTTCTACCAAGAAAAACATCCTTTAATATTCTGCTGGATAACCCTTTAACTGAAGATGCTTTAAATATTTTAATATCTTTGCATATAGTTCTAACTTGTTCAATGTCAGTAGTTAGATCAGACAGATAAACATCCGCTATCTGTCCATCATTTGACCAAATATTATGGAATTTATTGGATAAGTTTGGTCCAATATTTGTAAAAAATTCATTTATAAAATCAGCAGTTTCATTTTCATTGATGAATTCATTTGTGTCCTGATTTTTCAAATTGATTTTTTTATTTTGATTCCCTTTCTTTGGCAAAATACTATTAACTGTTTTCCAAAATTTCTTTGAGTCATCAAGATGTAGATTTAGTTCATCATTCACAAAATCACATTTAGCTGTTCTTATGACTGATACACACTGATTTCTTAGAACTCTAGCAGCTCTCATATCATCAACATCCGCAGTTCTCTTAGCTCTACAAAGTGCAATATCCTTATCCTTAATTAATTCTAAAATTTCAGGCGTTATCCAGGGTTCCTTTACATGTGTAATATTAAATTTTCGTATGGGACACATCGTATCAATTATTTCTGTTAACTTGTTTTTAAAAATAGTCCACAGTATATTGGGGTCAGATTCATTAAAAAAATAATCCCAGTTAAGATTATTTAATTTATCAATTAGAATTTCACTATTGTAATTTCTATATGATCGTCCTTCAAAATTTGTTGGGATCTTATGAGTCTTACCCTTTTTTCTATTAGCAAACACCATTTGGTGATCACTTATATTTAAGTCTAGGCATCCCGATTTTAAAATTATGTTACTGTTTGTTACTATCTGATCAATACAACTGTTTTTGTTGTTACCATACCTTGTAACTTCATTGATCAATTTATTCAAACCGGATTGACTAAATAAGTCATTACATTTTTTAGTATCTTGGTTTGTTTTATCCAGGAAGTCTATATTAAAGTCGCCAATTAAAAATAAATCATTTTTCGTTAGATTAATTTTTCCTAAACAATCTTCAAAGTAATTTATAAAATTTTCAATATTACCCTGAGGTGGTCTGTATAAATTTGCAATCACAACATTTCTTTGCTTGGGAAGATCTAATTCTAACCATTGACATTCAATATCTCTATTACTCCTATCTAATAAGTTATAACTTGTATTTATTACACAAAAGTTGGTTTTTATATATGTACAGACTCCTCCCCCTTTTTTTGGCGAGTTATTCAGTTGATCAGACCAATCTCTGTCCTGTCTAAACAGGTTATAACCATTTATTTCAAGTACAGAATCTGGTATAGCAGTTTGAAGCCAACTTTCTGAAATCCCTATTACATCAAATTCATTTAGATTTAATGTAGTTCTAAATAAATCAATCTTGTTCCACAAACTCCTAATATTCAAATGTGTTAGTAACATACCACGGTGTTGACCAAGTTGTCTACCTACGTGATCCATAAAATTGTATAACAGTTATCACATTCATTGACCCATCTCAAATAAATCCTAAATTTAATTAAATTAAGTAACAAACCGATGGTAACAATAAAACAAAAATATGCAAGAAAAAACAAATAAGTACACAAATAAATCATCATGTTTTCTGGCATCGGCTATTAGCCACCAGAAAAGAAAATCATGAAACAGTGAAAATAAGCAAATCCACTAAATTAAATAAAATAATTAAGTAACATTTAATATCTACAGTGTTTACGGGATCTGGTCATCTTAGATCCAAATTATACTTAGTTACTATAAATGGTGATCAAAGTCAGCAATCCATTAAATGATATAAACACCATCTGAAATCCCTCCTCAGTGGGAAAGGGATTAGATAGTATTTATTTTTCAATTTCCATAATATATTTTCCGTTATCATAACCCTCCTCAGTGGGAAAGGGTTAGGACAAGTGCCAAATAGTTTCAAAATTTTCAAAATAACTATTATTATGAGTCACTTCCTTAGACTAATTTACAACTTGGTTTGAATATTTGTACAGAAGGAATTTATAAATAATTTTGCCCAGCGATTTAAGAGTTCGTCAGTAGGATGTAAGCCATCGTTTAGTTTCCCGTATCTATGATACCATTTGATTTTAACAAAGTCATGTACAGTTGCCATAATCCATGGTCCAACCAGTTGATCTGCTTTATTTACAAAATTTACTGTGTGATTCAAAATTGGGATACTTTCGTCAATAATTTGTTGTCCCTGGTCAAAATTTGTAGTCATTTTGTTATATACGTTGACATTGATTCCAACTATTTGTACCATGATAACATTCTGGCTGAATGCAGAGAGTTTCAATTTTAATGAAGTGATTATGTCCGTTAGTTCCTCAACTAAGGATCCTACATCACCATAAACTGGTCTGACTTTACCATTTGATTTAGTCGTCAAATTATTTACTCCTGCAAATATATATACAAAATCAAATTTTGCACCGACACACTCTTCCTCATATTTTTCAAAGATATTGTCAAGAGTAGCTCCTTTGTAGACTTTGACGGTAATGTCCATGAAGCTGCAATCTTCTTGTATTTTGTTGAGCCGATCATTGACTTTGTCCATGAGACCGTTACCACGTGAGTCCGATAACACCAAAATCGTCCATATCCTTCCATTGGAATTCCTGTACGAGCAACATTAACGATTTATTAGATTTAAATATTCGATTAATTTAGGAAAATAGTACGTAAGCAAAATTGTTAAGTTATTGGTTGATGTTTTTTTTTTTTTTTTTAATAAAGATCCTCCATTATCGCTCACAGCGTGGTATGAGTATAGCAGCTTCAAGTGTCACTTTCATACATTTCCATTAAATATCTGACTCCACATTGGGAAAGACAAGATATATTTGTTACCTGCTCATTGTTAGTCTTAGATTTGTACTTCTTTGACAAATTTATCGCGCAAATTCACTAGTTGTTTTCCAAGAATGTTGTGTCCTTTCTGTTCGGGTGTACCTATCAGTGCTTTCTGCGCGAGTACTAAACCTGTTCCAAAATGTTCATCTCGAGTCGCCTCAAAAATCAGTCCTTCCGTTTTCAGCAGTTTTTCTTGCAGCTGTACATTTTGTCTGAATTTCTTTTCTTGGATGATTTCCATTTTGTCATCTCTTATCTTGCTCCATTCTTCCGACATTTTTATTCCTCGAACTACCCTTTTTGCTTCGTACCCGTTTTCCGATTCGCGCACCTTCTCCATTAGGCGCTTGTTTCCGGCGTGCTTTACGAATTCGTATTGGTAAGCTTCTTCGGCATTCTTGAATACCAGCCCGTCATGTTGGAAAGAGCATGGGTACATTGTTGACAAATACGCGTAATGACTCTGAAATGCAGTGCCATTTTCAACTTTTACCACCTTCACATTCTCCATGTTGATGTCTTCAGGTAAGTCCGCTAGTTCCGAATATTTGTATCGTTGTTCGTTTAGAACAAGGTTAGCTCCCCTGACAGTCGCCGAGTGTCCCTTCTCTCTAGCCAAGGCTGCTAGACTCCGCATTTCTTTTCGTTGAAAGACTTCTTGTTTCGAAATATCATCTGAGATGAATACCGATTTTCGACTGGGGAGGTCCTTTAGTTTCCGTACATTGCGATAGATATCTGTTTTGATGGACTGATTTACAAATTTGACAAGCAATGGTCGATGTCGTCTGCTTCTTTCCTGTCTAACTCCCAGCCTAAGTACTGCTGTCATGTCATTGTTTTGGATGTTGACTCCTATGTCGTTCAGTAGTGACTGGACTTGAGCTCTGTCATGTATCTGTGTTTTCAGGAGACATTTTCATCCCTATTTTTCACAAATCTACCCATATCTCCTTTAATATTACCTGTAGAGCTTAAGATATGTCCCCCTCGGAGCATCCTTTCTGTGTGGGGAGACACACATAATCATAGTTCCCGGATCATGTAAGACGTGAACACTCGCGTGAAAGGATATTGTTTGTTTATTATCCAGTGTATTGTTGTTCCGTGACAAGAACTCGATTGACCATGATCAGTCCCTAGGTAGGAATCTCCTCAAACACATTCAGTCAATGCTCCTGCGCTCTACACGATCTTTCTCCTTCTATCCAGACCCAAGGCTCAGCTTAAAGGCCCAACCTTTCCAGGATGGTTACTCACTCAGCGTTTCAGCGAACTCTGACTGACTGAGAGCAAAACACGCTCTTTTAGTATGGTACGTCACACCATAACTCCTCCCCCATTTCACTAATGACAAAGTGAAGCATGGCTAGCACGTGCGCTTACTAAAGCTCACGCTATGGTACCTAACAAATATGGTGTTATATATGTAGCGCGGTGGCGCCACCTGGTGTTTAGCGGCCGAACTACGGAGGTCCGCGAATAGAGCAGTTTGTAAAGGATACAGAGGAATACAGTTAGAGTGAAACCAGCATGTGGTTGTGTCTCCTTCCCTTACCTTAAACACAACAAAACTGGCGACTGAGGATGAGTTTTGAGCCAACATTTGCAGGCAAAACTTGTTATGAATGGTTTCTGCATTGAGTGCCATAGGGAAGTATGGTGAAAACTGACTTTCTGAGTAGTTTTTGACAACTTTGAGTCTGGGCCCTGCAGGTGCCTATGAGTATGGTAGTGATCCATTTTAGACTGTGAGCTGTGTGTCAGCTGTGATTTCAAAGTGTGAGCTGTGTGTCAGCTGGGATTCCAAAGTAAGCTGTGTGTCAGCTGGGATATTCCATTTTCACTCCATTTAACTTTTAAGACTGTTGTCAGCTGGAATTTCACTCTATTTGGGACTCTATTTTTATGTGTCTGGTGGTTTCAGTGAACTTTTGAAAATGGCAGACGGTGGTAATGATGGTGGTGCTGGTGGGGGAGGAGAGGGCCCCGTGCAGCAAATTGTGTACCAAGCAGTGATTGGTCACATGGAGTCATTTGATGAAAATATTGGTAGTTGGGAAGCCTATTGCGAACGGTTTGACCAATACATATGTGTGAATCACATAGCAGCCACTGATCAGGTGCCATGTCTTTTGAGTCTTATGGGAGCAAAGACTTACGGGCTTTTAAAAACTTTATTAGCACCGACCAAGCCCGGTACGTGCGACTTGGAACGCATTAAGCGCACGTTACAAAACCACCTGGAACCAAAGCCCTTGTTGATCGCCGAGCGATTCCGGTTCCATAAACGTAACCAAAAGGAGGATGAGTCCGTGAATAAGTACATTGCCGAGCTTAAGTCGTTAGCCGAAAACTGTGACTTTAGAGACACTTTAGATGATGCCCTCCGTGATAGGTTTGTGTGTGGCCTTACGAATGAGGCTATTCAGCAGAGGCTCCTCACGGAGGCCGACCTGACTTTTGCGAGAGCTCAGGCCATTGCAGTTAGTATGGAGACGGATAGTAAAGATACCTCGGAACTTGCACGAAGCAGGAGCGCGGCAGTTCATAAGCTAGGTCAGAAAGGGCAGGGTTTCTCAAAACAAGCCCAGGGTAAATCAGCGGCAAATAAAACTGTGGTATGTTACCGTTGTGGCGGAAAACATTATGCCGACAAGTGCTCTTACAGTGATCGCGTCTGTTACAAATGTCAAAAAAGGGGCTACATCCAGTCGCGTTGTAGTAGTGATGTGCAGAAGGCACAGGGACCAAAGCCAAAGTCTAAGTCGAAGCTTCACAGTGTTGACGAAGCTGACAGCGATGAGGAGACTCAGAGTCAAAGCTCCGGTGAGCCTATGAGGAGGCTAGTGAACATTTTTAACATTTGGGGCCGAGTTGATCCATTCTATGTACCTGTAAAGATTCAGGGAAAGCCGTTCAGTATGGAGCTTGACACGGGGGCAGCGTTGTTTGTCATCAGCTCTACTGATTACAAGGAACACCTGTCTCATGTTCCTTTGGACAAAACCGACGTTAAGCTTGAGGGCTATACCAAGGAGATTATACGACCTGTGGGTGTATTACATGTGTCCGTGACGTATCAGGATCAGACTCATCGTGTGTGTTTGTATGTGATTGACAATGGTGGTCCACCACTCTTTGGTCGTGAGTGGTTACACGTGATTAAACTTGACTGGCCAAAGATCAAGAGAGTTGACTCACCTATGAGTCAGAAGACCGTTGGTAATGTGCTCGCAAAGCACCAAGCGGTATTTGAAGAGGGTATAGGAAAGATGAAGGGTATTCAGGCTTCACCGTTCGTGGATGACAGTGCTGTACCCAGGTTTCACCGGGCGCGACCCGTGCCCTTTGCCTTAAAACCGAAGGTTGAGGCACAACTTGACAAGCTTGAGAGTGAAGGGATCATAAAGAAGGTGTGCCACAGCGAGTGGGCTGCGCCTATTGTGACCCCTGTCAAGAAAAATGGACAGGTGAGAATCTGTGGTGACTTTAAGGTTACGATTAACCCCGTGTTGAGCGTTGAGCAGTACCCTCTCCCTCGGATTGAGGAGATATTTGCTAATCTGTCAGGAGGGCAGACTTTCTCTAAGATAGATCTTGCCAATGCGTACCTTCAGATGGAGGTTAAGGATGAGCACAAGAAGTACTTGACCATCAATACTTCTAAAGGTCTCTATCGGTATGAGAGACTTGTGTATGGGGTCGCCAGTGCGCCGGCGATATGGCAGCGTGCCATGGACCAAGTTCTCCAAGGTATTCCCTATACACAGTGCTATCTTGATGACATTATCATCACTGGGAGAACGGATGAGGAGCACTTGCAAAACCTAGATCTTGTCCTGTCTAGGCTGGAGGAGTATGGACTCCGTGTAAACAAAGAAAAGTGTGAGTTTTTCAAGGCAAGTGTAGAGTACTGTGGTCATGTGATTGACTCAGAGGGACTTCACAAGTCCAAGGACAAAGTGGAAGCGATGATGAACGCTCAAAGACCTGAGAATGTGGGACAACTTCAGTCGTACTTGGGACTCGTGAACTACTACCGTCGGTTCTTACCGAATCTGTTGTCTACTCTCAAGCTGTTGAATGTGCTCTTAGAGAGGGACTCTGAGTGGTGTTGGGGACCTGAACAGGAGGAGGCGTTCAGGGAGAGTAAGAGACTTGTGTGTTCCGATACCGTGTTGACCCACTACGACCCCGATCTGCCAATCTATCTGGCATGTGATGCGTCACCCTATGGGATCGGTGCCGTTATTTCGCACATCATGGCCGATGGTAGCGAGAGGCCAATTGCGTTTGCCTCACGGTCATTATCTCAAGCTGAGAGGAACTATTGTCAACTGGAAAAGGAAGGCCTGGCCATTGTCTGGGGAGTAGCAAAGTTCTACCAGTACCTGCTTGGGAGGCGGTTCACTTTGATTACCGATCACCAGCCTCTGACACATATCTTTAGTCCAAGCAAGGCCATACCAGTTACAGCTGCCGCACGTGTCCAGCGGTGGGCTATATTTCTGAGTGGGTTCACGTATGAGATCAAGTACAAGGATACGAAGTCGAATTCCAATGCGGATGGGCTCTCGAGGGTGCCACTTCGTTATTCCTGTGAGTCAGTCGAGGCTGATGAGAAAGTGACGATGTTTAGTATTAATGAGATACTTGAGGAACCTATCTCACCAAGTGAACTGAAACGTGAAACGGTGAAGGATACCATTCTGATTCAGGTACTAGAGGCGACCAAAATGGGTGGAAAAGGGAGGTGAGCAAATTCCCTGAGTTAGTGTTAAGGAATGAACTGTCAGTGAATGACGACTGTCTTCTTTGGGGATTACGAGTGATCGTACCAGAGAAGTTGCGAAGCCGCGCTCTAGATCTGCTTCATGATGGCCACATCGGAGTGGTCAAGATGAAGGCCGTAGCAAGGAGCTACATGTGGTGGCCTGGTATCGACCAGGATGTCGAGAACTTAGCGAAGTCATGTACTGGGTGCCAAAGTGTACGGCCTCAAGCGCCCGTTGCACCAGTACATCGTTGGGAGTATCCCTTAGCGCCTTGGCAGCGCATTCATATTGATTTTGCCGGACCATTCATGGGCAAAATGTTTATGGTCATAGTTGATGCCCATTCAAAGTGGCCAGAAGTGCTCATCATGAACGGCACTTCAGGCAAACAGACTGTCGAAGAACTGAGGAGTGTCTGTTCACATTTCGGACTACCACATCAAAGCGTGACAGACAATAGACCCCAGTTTACTGGTAGTGAATTCAAGGAGTTTGTGCGTTTGAATGGCATACAACATATCACCGGTGCGCCATATCATCCAGCAACCAATGGACTCGCGGAAAGGTTCGTCCAAACCTTTAAGAACGCATTAAGAGTTATGATGAGAGGGTGACCTTGTCACAGCGACTAAATGACTTTCTGATTGCGTATCGAAATGCACCGCATTCTGTGACAGGTCGTAGTCCAGCTTCTCTTATGATTGGGCGAGATTTGCGTGTTCGCCTAGGTGTTATGAGACCTGATGTAAGAGGCACGGTCTTCTGGAGGGAAACATACGTACCCGGAAAAAACCAAAGGAAACTACGCGAGTTCACTGAAGGACAAACAGTACTGACTCGTGACTACAGGAGAACCGGATCCAAGTGGGCCCCAGGGACTATCATCAGTAAAGACGGCCCACTGTCTTACAAGGTTATGGTTGACAACTGCACGTGGAGACGGCATGTTGACCAAATCATCGACACCAAGGTCGCCAGCACTGGGGAAAACCTCAACCTACCCCCGGTGCCATACGTCCTACCTCAGGAGGAACCTCCAGGTGGTGTGTCATCAGACATGCCACAACCCAGCGTGGAACAGCGTGCCACTGAACCTCCAGTGACACCCACACCTACTAGACCAGCTAGTGCTGCTGTGACTCCTCGCAGCACTCCACATCGTCCAGCCAGTGAGCGAGACCCTGTGTCATCGTCTCGTTCACCAATCAACGCAAGAACCAGCGAAAGACGCTACCCAACTAGAGACAGAAAACCGCCAGAGCGTCTTGACTTGTGAGTGTGTTCCATGAAGTTGTGTTACTTTTGTGTACTGATATCTACAGACATTATTGCCTTAAAGTAAATAAGTAACTAAAAGACTTTTGTTTAACAGACTTTTATTTCAGACAAAAGACTGTTTACGTAGTTTCAGACTTTTCTACGTGGGGAGGAGTTGTTATATATGTAGCGTGGTGGCGCCACCTGGTGTTTAGCGGCCGAACTACAGAGGTCCGCGAATAGAGCAGTTTGTAAAGGATACAGAGGAATACAGTTAGAGTGAAACCAGCATGTGGTTGTGTCTCCTTCCCTTACCTTAAACACAACATATGGACTGGCCACTCGCGTCAGTACAGTATTCGGTATTTTCCTTTTTTCCTTTGTGTTTCACCTTTAAAGACAATCGCGCCATTATAGATCTAGTATTCAGATTTTTTTTTAATTCCACACAGTGCTCATTATTTTGATAGAAATTAAATTATAACCAGCCCGATGCTTTTGATAAATATGTTAAACATATATTTTCTAAAGTGAGGAAAAAAAAGACCTTTGTAAAGTTTGATGATGTAATATAAATTTTAAACTGGTATGTATTCAACATGAATTATTTAAAAAAATACAAAAATTCTAAATTGAAGTTTCACACCAAAAAGAAAAAACAATTAAAAAAAAATTCTAAAATTTTATACCTCATGCATATCAATGTAGGCTACCATATCCAGCCCAAAAATAGGGGTCACCGTTCTTATTTAGTCAGCAGAGCTAAAAAAAATACAACCTCAATTTTAAAAGAAAGAAAATGGCTTAAATGAATATTTTATTTCTTCCAATAAAATCACTAAAATATATAATATAGTTATTTCTAATATTCTATATTATTCTTGAAATTCTAACAATAATTTGGATGTATAAAATATCTTAATACAACCTCTATCAAAAGAGAAACAATTAAGAGAATATGTAGATTTTTTTTTGCTAAAATCGTTTTCTGCTTTAGCAAAATTTCCACAAAATGTGTCCTATTTAACCATTTCTATCTCTAAATTTGGCAAATTTTTCTATTCGAGTTTTGAATCAGCCATATTTTTGGGCTATTTGGAAAATGGCGCGATTGTCCTTCATAATATAATACATAATATTTGTGTCAAACAATTATTTTATAATTTGAACTAAACCTTGAAATTGTTGGCATTGAGATACCGGTAGCCCCAAATGCCCCAAATTAAATGGTAGACCTACCTTTCCCAAATATATTACTCCCATATCCATTGGCGGATCCAGGATTTTCAAAAGGTGGGGGAGGGGGCCGCTTTTGGAAAAAAATTCTTAAATGACTTTTTGGCCGAGTTTAACATTAAAAGAATGTAAAGTTTGCAAAAGAATAAAAGAGGTGGGGCGCCCTCGCGACCCCGCGCCCTCTAATTCCGCCACTGATATCAACGAGAATTCTCGTTGCTGATATCAGGCCTATGCTCAAAGAAAAAGGAAAGTTGTCCGATTGGCTGAGTGGAACACTAGATGGCGCGGTCCGGAAATTGAACCTGCTTACTTTCGATAGAGGTGCCATCTCACGTTGAAGACCACTCTTTGTCTCGTGTCCTCTGCCGGGCGCTGTATGCTCCAGTGACAGTGTGTGTGGGCCGGGTGAGGAGCGTATCATCGGAAGTCCGGGGTAGGCTACCTGCAATTTTATTCTTGTTGGCACCTTATTTGGGTCATAGTCATCACCTGTCCCCTGTCACGTCTTGGATAGGGGTACACGAAGTCACCCTTCCCAGAGTCTAGAGGTCTAAACCTAATAAGAATCCCGAATACGAAATGGTTTATTTGACTAACCTACAGGTACAGTTATGTCAACACCAGGGAGGAATAAACACTGTTTTTAACAAAGGTACAGATTGTCCTAAGTGATGTTGTCACCAAGTCGTTCTATCCCGTTCTTTGTCGTCCTCCCCCACCCCGTCCAACCCTGACCCCGGGCCCGTCCACACCAGCGTCCCCCTGGGCGTCCCCTCGTCGAGACCCGGGATGCTGGGGTACGGTGGCCCATAGGTACAAAAATACACATATCACCCCCGTCCTTCAAATTCGTACATTAACCCCCCCCCCCCCCCCTTCGCTAAGGTTTACCTACCTTACCCCCCCCCCCTCCCGGGACCCCAACCCCCACCCCCTCCAACCAGAAAGAGTCCTAGGATCAACCTCTCCCCCCTCCCGCGCCCCCACTGTCTATGTTTTAGTTAGATCTGCAAATCCCTATAGATCTAGTGAGAGTTTCATGGGATAGAAAACCAATCAGGCCTGTTGCCAGCTTTTTGAGAGAGGGTTCGTGTTTTTGACTTATATGCTTTTTTTCCAGGGGGGGGGGGGGGGGGGGGGGTCGTTTTTTTTAAATTTTGTGCTAAGATATTTTATTTTATTTTTATTTTTATTTCAATCTATATTCAGGCAAAAACTGCAGTTATCAGTTTTAAAAAACTAGTTTTCATAACCCAGCTGATTATACAATAATGCGGGATTCATCCTGACATAATATACTGTAAGAGAATCTGTCCAGTTTCCTATTCTATATTTTTTTTATTACATGATTGAATAAACAAAATGTTTACATAAATAATTCCCTATAGCACCATGACCCATTGAGTCAAAGGATGTGTAGACGACATCTCATTTTAAAATCATTCTTTTATAAAAGAATATAAACTAAAAGAACAACACAAATATAAAATAATTGATTTGCTAAAATATTTTAAAGGAGGGAGATTTCTTCGAGGATGATTCTACTGAACATATATATGTTGTTACATCCTTCATCAGTAAACAGAAAATACTTCAACAAAATAGAGGCCTCCTGGAGATGGATAAGTCTTTTCATGAATATATTTTTGGCATGATTTAAAGCTCTTATAATTAGCTTTCTGAGTTTCAGCCTTAGTTTCTTATCAAGACTATTCCATTCCAGTGCTCCCCTGTAGAATACATTCAATTTACTTTTTTCCAGTGTTGGCTTATAATAGAGATATACTATAGCATCATGCATTCTGGTTCTTATTTTACTTCTGTTTATCAATTTGGCACAGTTTTGTTGCTTATATATTAGATTTCTGAGATGTACTTTACGCCTTGTCTCTAAATTGCAGATTATGCAGATTTTAATCACTTGTTTTAATAAAGCATTAATTTTGGTTAAATTCTTCTTACCTGTGCCAGAATAGACAACATCTCCATATTCTATCACTGGTAAGACCATGGTCTTGAAAAGCATAATACTGTTTTTTTCATTATACAGGGGTGGACACAACCACGGGCTCGGGGGCCCGAGGCCCTTAAAAAGCAGGTCGGGCCCCTAGATTTTCTGGCCTAGGGGCCCGACTGGCCCCTAGAAAATCATGGATAACAATTACATATTTCTATATATTTTAC
The DNA here is from genome assembly GCA_936440205.1 of Lepidonotus clava. Classification (NCBI taxonomy): domain Eukaryota; kingdom Metazoa; phylum Annelida; class Polychaeta; order Phyllodocida; family Polynoidae; genus Lepidonotus; species Lepidonotus clava. The sequence goes on from OW387134.1 coordinate 28,756,385, forward strand.
AATAAAACATAGCATTTTCAAAGACACTCTGACTATATATGTAAGGGCCCCTTGATTTTGGTGCAGGCCCCTAGTTTTTTTGACATTCAGTGTTAGCCTATTAGCACAACACCATCTGTAAATACACTGCAATTCATTTTGCAGTACTGATTGAGGTTCATATAAATCTTTATGATGACAATAAATAACTGTATCATACGCAAACAAGTAATTTTTTGCTTTATCTAGTGATGAATTAATAACATTAATGTAAATTAGGAACAGGAGAGGCCCTAAAATAGATCCTTGAGGGACTCCACAGGTTATTAAACGTTTTTCAGATACAGTGTTGTTCGCTAAAGTAATCTGGTATCTTGATGATAAATAATTTTTAATCCATCTTAGATTTCTACCTCTAATTCCAAATTTTTCACATCTTCTTACTAACATTTCAAGATTTACAGTATCAAAAGCTTTACATATATCCAGGTAGATAGCTATTGTGTACTTCTGATTATTCATTGCAGTATATATATCATTTAAAAAATGTGATACTGTGTCGATTGTAGAATGGTTCTTCCTGAACCCCCCTGTTCCTCACATAACAATTCATTATCCTCCGAAAATTGTGATATATTATTGTGTACCACAGTTTCAATTATTTTGCTCATAACCGGTAATAACGATACTGGTCGCAAATTTGTAACAAGACTATTGTCCCCTTCCTTTTGTAAAGGTACAACTCTGGCTATTTTCCATTTACATGGTATAATTCCATAATCAAAAGTATTTTGAATAAGATCATCCGTAATAATATATATATATATTTAATTTATAGGGACAAAGAAGTGAACTTTTAAGGAGAGTTCGTCCAAGGGGGGGTTCGTACAAACCCTCCTTGGCTACGGGCCTGCCAATGATGCAATGATATCTCATAAAAGTCTAGAAGATATCATTTTGATTCTATATTTTTCACTTATCAGAACTTGGTTAGTTCAACCATTATGGCAAATCATTACATTAAACAATATTTGTTTTGTTATTGTGAACTATATGAGGTTAAATATCCAGTACAGTTAGGGTCTTGTTTAAATCATACGTTTGTCCCACTATATTAGCTAGCTCCTATTCGCAGTCTATCTCCATCAGACTGCGGTTGTACACGGGGGCAGATCCAGGAATTGAAAAGGGCGGGGGAGCGGGGGGCCAACAAACATGAATGTACAGGGGGTAGGGGGACCCATAAACATAAATGTACAGGGGAGGGGGGGCCGCCACTGGTACAATACATAATAATAGTTCCGTATTATGAACGACATAACACTAGCATGAATAGTTGTTCTGTATTGTATCCAGTGTGTGTATGTACTCATGACAAGATTTCGTGATGACAATGAACAGTTCCAAAGGGTAGGATCCACTCAATCACACTCAGCCAATGCTCCAGCCAAACTAAACAGTCATCAGCTTCAATTCCAACTCTAGGAACAAGCTTCTAGAACCAACCTTTCCAGAATGTTTAGCTCACAACAACTGAGTGCTTGAGTGCCTTTGACAAACTGAAAGAGTAATTACTTTAGCCTTACTTTAGTGTAAACACAAAGATGGCTAAATTCGAGCACGGACTGACCATCCATGTCAGTACACCATAATGACTTTCCAAATGGGCCATAATGACCTCCAGTACTCCATGATAATTTCACAGGTGGTCAGTAACCTTAAAGGTGGTCAGTAACCTTACAGGTGGTCAGTAACCATAATGACTTTTCAGATGGACCACAATGACTTCTCGGGTTGCCCATATGACTTTTCAGATGGACCATAATGACTGACTCATAGTTCCAATGACCCATATCGACTATACTTCTGAGTTAAACTGAAGTTACTGGCCATCTAAGATCTACAACGCCTGATCTGTTTTAGAATTTTAAGTATCGTGACCCCAGGGTTCAGCTTAATGATACACGTTTCTTTTCAGACCCGTTGCTCGAAACAGAAGATGTAAAGAAAGAGGCAGAGTAGGACGAAATTTAAGAGAATTATTTTTAGAACGAACAAAAGTGTTTACGTCTCCCAATTTATATCTACATGCTTTGAAATGGCAAACACTTATCAAGATATCGCCTACCGACTTATAGCAGGTAGGTACTATCGAGCTATATATCAGAATTGCACTTTGTTAAGCATATTGAATGTTTTAGATATCAAATGACCAAGGCAATCCACAACGACTCTTCCTTTTTCACAAGTCAATTTCACATGAGACCAGCGCCATTCTAGTATAGAGAATAAATGTGCCTGCGTGCTTTTTCTTTTAAAAATAATTTCTCAGCATCTTGGGTGCTGCCACTGCTATGCTGCCCTTCACCACTTGTCGTGAAGACCTCGGCGTCAGGGGCCTACGATGTCTACATTGAAGGCCAGAAGTGGCTGGGCAGTGCGTCAACGTTTCTCCGATCTCAGAATAAATTGTGGAGTACCCAAGAAGGCACATTAGTACTATGTGGAAAACCTTCAGAATCATCAGGCGCCGACATATTTGGAAGGTATGAATATGACTATTATTGATCGATAAGCCTAAGAAAAAAGTATTATATGTCTTATCCATAAGAGAACATTTTAATGTATTTTCTTCTCAATAAGCTGAGAGACTTTTGTTCATTCCCTGTATAATTTGACACCAAGAGGATAGAGGGATTCATGGAAGGGCATCAGTCTTTTGAACACCTCCGCCCTTGATGGGTCCAGGTGTTGCCTGTCGAATTAAAAAATGTTTCTCATGTCATCGTCGCAATTACGTCTCTTGTAACGTTTGAAAATGTGTATTGGCAATGTATTTTTTAGCTGGAACATGGTGGAATTTCAGTACAAGTTGAAAACTTCGCACTCCTGCGCGATGAACGTTAGCATAAAGTCTTATCCTGGTAATAATATGGCTATATTTTCTCAGGTATGTCACATAAGTTTACTAATAATAATAATAATAATAATATATTTTATTGACAACTTACAAGTCTACAGAGGCTTATGTGTCATTTCCGTCAAAGTATATATAACTACACTACAACTACTCTAACTACATGACTAGATACATAATAGCACCAACGGGGCAGAGTTGTTGTTTTACACTAGTCCCCTTTACGTTTGATTAAGTCAACATTTCCCTTGAGATTCAATCAAGTATACTGGTTTTTAACAGTTTACGAGGAGAAAAAGAAAACCATGCACATTCAAGCATACACATGACATTTAAGGATGGAATAGTACCACAATATATAGCACCAAGCATTGTTTCTATACATAAAATAGGTTCAACTGATATGTCGCCAGAGTTTGGTCCATGCTCAATAGTTTACAATAATATTCAGGCGAGTTACATAGCACCATACACTGATATTTCAGAAGGTAAGTTTTCTGATTTTAAAGCTGTTGTGCACAAAATGGGCTAGAGCTTTAATCAATGTTATATCACTGGCTGACATTATTTCAACAAACTGACATGATTCTGGAAGATTTGGAAAGTTTGGGATGGTTTGGCGTGCAAGATCAAATAGGGCTTTACGTAGTTCTTCATTTGCTTTGCATTTCATAATGAAATGCATTTCATCATCCACACATGTGGACGGACAAAATTTACAACTTCTCAACTCTACTGGGATGCGTGGTTTGGAGTGCCTACCAAGCTCAATTTCAAGGTGGTGCGAGCTAAGTCTCAACTGGGTCATGGCCTGTCTAGACTGTTTGTGTGTTATGTGAACAAGATACTTTTCGAGTGAATATTCTGTTTTGAACAGCTTATAGGTTCTGAGCTTGTCATGGATACCGGAGTTTGATATCTTATCCATATATTTGGTCAGGTGGATTGTCTCAATATCTCTGGTGATCTTGTTGAGAGTCTGTCTTTCATATGTTTTGTTCAGCCAAGCCATTTCGTGGCCTGCTTCTGTTAGACTTAGTTTAATGTAGGTGCACCAGTTTGTATTACCTGCATCAGCAAGGTCGTTAAGGACATTGTAGCAATGTGTTTTTCTGGTTTGGACATAATGTGGGCCCAATAACGAACACCCAAGGATTTTTGTCGTGCTTGAATAGGAATCTCACCGGTTTCTGCATAAACAGCAGCAGTAGGTGTTTGGGTTCTTACTCCTAGGGTACTTTTAAGAATCTTTAATTGGACTTTTTGTGCTTGTAAATGACCCGATTTTGAGACATTACCCCATATCTCCACTCCATATTCGAGTATTGGCCGGACCTGACAAAATTAAAGAGTTTTATGGCTAGTTTGACCGGGGGGCAGCCAATCTGGGTCTTAAGGTGACCTGCTAGTTGGTAAGTTGCGTTATTAGCTCTAATTAACAATTGGTTTTCTGCTTTTTTCAGGGGATTCTTTGTAGTTGAGCATATGTCAAGGCCCAGGTATCTGTAGCTCTCTACTATGTCAATTTTGTCATCCCCAAAGTAGAAACTGTTAGGGTTGTCGCTATCATTTCCATTGAAGATCATTACCTTGGTTTTGGGCAGACTCAGGAGAAGATGCCATTTCGAACAGTAACATAAAAGGTTATTGAGTTGAAGTTGCAAGGCTTTTGGGGTTGGAGAGATAAGTACTAGGTCATCTGCGTACAGCAAATAGGGTAACTCTGACTCACCAATCTGTATCCCATAGCTGCTATCTAGAAATTCATTTATGTCTGAAAGAAATAGGTTAAATAGGCCTGGACTGACAATTCCTCCCTGTAATACACCATAGTTGTTATCTAAGAATTCTGAAAGGCCGCCCTCCCACTTGATGGCAGAACAGGCTTTACTGTACATACTAATGATTACCTTCAAGAGTTTACATTTTACACCTAATTTTTGTAGCTTGTAAAAAAGAGCCGATCTATTTATGAAGTCAAATGCCTTAGTAAAGTCTACAAAGCAAGTGTATAAGGGCTTCGATGCTTGCCTTTGGATTTCAATTGCAGTGTACAGAATGTATATATTGTCAGTTGTTCTAGATCCTTTCACAAAGCCTGATTGGAGTGGGTCAGATTGTTTCATCATGTCATTTTTAAAGGTTAGTCTGTTATTGATAATTGTTTCAAGCACTTTGCTAGCACTGTTGAGGACAGTTATTTTCCTGTAGTTGTCTGGGTTTGTGGGGTCCCCCTTTTTAAATACTGGGCTGATAACACCCTGAGCCCACTTGGAGGGATAAGTGCCCCTCTCCAATATGGTATTGAAAATGGGGTAAAGTATTTCGGATATAATGAGATCACCATGTTTCAGGAACTCAGCCGGTATCCCATCTGGACCAGGTGATTTGTTGTTTTTTCAGAACTTTGAGGGCTTCAGATATCTCAGTTAAGTCAATGGGAGAGTCCAGCACCTCAGCTATCAGGTTTTCATCTTCATCAATACTATTTAGAAATTCAGAGTTGTTGACTTGTTGTTCTATGCAGGACATGCTTTCATAGTCAAAATATCTGACATGGGGGGGTGTATTTTTTTCAGAAAAGTACTCATAGAACTGGTCTTGTGTTATCATAGATTCAGTTTTTTGGTAATGTTTGGATGATTTCAAAAATTTCCAGAAAGTTGTTGGATTTGTTTCAGCAAGACTATCAAGTTTGTTGCCAAGAGCACCTTTATGAGACCTCTTCGTTTTCTGTACAATGCGTTTGTAGGCCTTCCTGAGGGCTGTATATGTTGTTTTGTTTGTTTCAGTACTTAAGTCATGTGCCTTAGCAAAAGCAACTGCACTTTTACGTGCTGCTCGGCACGAATCATTGTACCATGCATTTTGGGGGAATTGAGAAAATGTTCTGGCCGGGGCTTTTCTTTGATACCTTACATATAGCAGTCTCAAGGAAGGAGTAAAAGTTGTCGGTTATTACATCCATATCAGTGTCAGGGTCAATAACATCAACAATAATCATGTCCCTGAGGTTAGTGCAAGTTGCGCCAGACAGTTCATTGAGAAAAACCTGTTTTCCTGTTTGTTTCCACTTATAACGTTTAAACTGTTCCCTTGAATTTTTAGACAGGGAAATTTCTGGTGCTGGTAGATCTTTTACCCTTAAGTAGAAAGAGATTGGTGTATGATCGGACTCTGGGACTAAGTTATGAATTTTCATATAACTTATCATCTCCTCACAGCAACTGTCTGCTACAACATAGTCTACGGTACTCTGTCCTTTAGAATTATAACACGTATAGCCACCAGTATTAGTATAGTCTGTTTTGCGTCCATTCATTATGTGGATACCTGATTGTTTACAGAGATTAACAAGTTCTCTGCCGAAAGAATTAACAGTTGTATCAGTAACAGATCTTGTCTCCCTTTCTGGCAAATATTGGTGTGGTTTAGGAACTCCGATATCTAAAAGTTCATTGTCTGCCATGGGTTCTGACCAGTAGTCTGGTAATGTTCCTGTCCTTGCGTTAAAGTCCCCACACAATAAAATATTATGTGATTTAGCATATTTGGCACATATCTCCTCAGAGAGTAACTCGAAATAGTTATCAAATTCAGGTATATATGTACTATATTCAGGGGGGATATATACAGCACCTATTGTGACATTTTCTTTCATGTCAGAGATAGCAGATTTGAGCTCAATCCACACCAGAAATTCATAGTTGCTCTTGATTGTGATACTGTGATAGATTTTTTCAGATATCAATAGGGCGATGCCACCAGAAGCACGCCTGGCATTCTTATGTTTTCTTGGGCGGGTAAACTGTTTATATATGAAGCCTTCTAGGTGGCCACTGAAAAACTCATCTTTCCAAATCTCTGTCAGAATAATAAGGTCATAACTTCGAAATAGTTGTTGTAAATGTGGCAGCTCTAGTTTACTGCCAAGACCCTGGATATTCCAGCATAGTACTTTGACATTTTCTAGCTGGTTGGTCTTGGACTTTGCATGTGCATGCTTTATAGGATGTCACTTTCTTCAATAACTCTTGTGTCTTTAATTGACAAAATAGTATCTGAATGGAACTGTCGGACCATTGTTATGCAAAGACAATATTTCATTAGATAACATACCAAACGTATGTTTCTTTCCGCATAAAAGCAAACAACAAAAATGAAATTTCATGTAGTCATCAATAACAATATGGTCTTAAGGGGTGACGTCAAAATTCAGGGGCTGTGAACCCGAGATGCTGCGACAGGCTGCAGCCAAATGTTAGTTATAACCCCTACATGCCACTGGTTGGCTGCAGCCTTCCACAACCCATTGATATCTCATTAAGGGTGCCAGACATCCCTGTTTTCCATATATTATTGGAGAGAAAGATAAAATGATTAACTTTTCCTTCATGTTAGTATACATTACACACCTAATCACCTCATTAGGGCTTATTAACTAATTAATTAATTAGTTAATGAGGTCATCTGAGGACATTAAGATAGTATCCCCACCCCTTTCATATCAGGCTGCAGCCCTGTTGCAGCAGGCTGCGACCCTTAGCAACCCAGAGTGGTGGCTACATGCTTCAATGTCACTGACTGTAGGCTGCGGTTGGCTGTGGGGAATTTTGACGTCTCCCCTAACTCACTTGATACAACTTTACAAAATACATCCATAGGCTTTCGCTGTGAATCGTAATACATGTTCCTCTACCCCATAGATATTTCCTGACGGGCTCCACAACTCCAGCAGTGGGGATATGAATGGAGTCATATCAAGTTTTCCATCGTTCAAAGTAGATGGCGATGGATCACTGGGCCTGCTTTCTTTTGATGGATTATTTACCGGCTATATGGGTCTAAAAGCACAAAGGTAAAAGGTGTACCTGGTTATCTGACAAATATGTAGACCCAACAAGGGAAATGTCGGATATTTAACCAGTAGATAAATGTCTGTACAGAAGTCATGCTCTGGCTTATATCCATTTTCAGATCATATATAAATTTGCAATGTAATTTACCTTCTATTTGGTCCCACACTGCTTCAGATTCACGAAGAGCCTGGCTCTCTCTGGCGGGCTGGAAGGAGGTCCATTGGTGTTGTTCAACAAATCAGGCCCTGCCCTTGTCGTGTCGGCCTTCTCCGAGTTCATGTCGTCCTCCGTGTGGTACAATAAGACCAGTCGAAGTCTTCACTGGGGCGTGATGGGGAAAGCTTACAGCCTCCCGAAAGGCTATGGTACCAAGACAGTATTGTTTTACAGCCGTGATGGTATTAACAAGGTTAGTTCCTTATTAACAGAGTCAGAATTAATTCTTTTAACCCTGAATTTGCTTATGTATTATTTGGTACTCTGATTTGATGATTTATTTATCTTTACACCTATAGATGCATGTTGTATTCCTTACCTCGACGCCCTGAGCGATAATGAAGGAATTCTCTGAGTGTCATAGCTTGTTACCGGCGTGAACCGGAAGAGACAGGAGAGTTCCACTTTCAACATGGCGCGTGTCATGCGAACAGTTAACTGTCATCTAAGCTAATAAATGCTATCATTTCAACCAGCATCCTCTGTATTTCAACACTGGCGACGAGTCATCTTTACAAACAGGGATGAGTGGATGTGTGGTGAGCTCTACAGAGCACCACTGGTAGTATTTTAGTGAAATTGGATGAACATTCTGACTCCTACACCCAGCCTCATTGGCCATGTGACTTTTCTGAGTAGAAAGTAGATCTACAGCTGCTCAGTCAACTCTACAGAGTTACAAGTCCCCTACATTGAGTGACAAGTCTCCTACAGTGTGTGACAAGTCCCCTACAGTGTGTTACAAAATTCTGCATCGCGTGACATATTTCTACAAATCTGTTCTACATACTAAAGGTGGTTTACACTACATTTCAAAATGGCTGCTGCTATGAATGGCATAGAGCCTCCACCTAAATTTCTACAAAAACCAGGTACCCCACCTATTCCCTGGAACGAATGGTACCCTTTATTCGAGACATTCTGTGACGCCATAGACTTTGACGGCTTCTCCGTTAAGAAGTGTAAGGGCATTCTGAACTGTTTAGGCACCGAAGGTCAAAAGCGGTATTTCAAATTGCCCGATGTCACCTATCCACAGGGTGCCACAGATTACACCAAAGCACTTCTCAAGCTAGAGAAAGAGTTCAAGCCAGCTAAAAACAAAAGGGCTGAGCGTTACGTGTTCCGAAAACGTGCACAACTACAGGGCGAGAGCATAAGCGAGTACATAGCTGCTCTTCGCGAACTTGCTACAAACTGTGATTTCGGTAACTTCTTAGATGATGCCCTGTGCGACCAGCTTATTGAAAAGCTGTACAATCCAAAAATTCATGAAAGACTCTTAGCCGAAGAAAATCTGAACTTCACTAAAGCCGTTCCTACAGCAATTAGGTTAGAAAGCGCGATTAAAGATGCGAAATCGATGCGCGATTCGGCGAGTGTGACCGGTAGCACCGATCACGGTTCCGTCAATGCCGTGAGAAAGAAAGGATATAGACCGCAGTACAAAAAGCCTACAGGCGATTCTCCAAAAAGTAAGCACGATGCGAACAATGATAATTTCTGCTACCGATGCGGTTCACAGAAACATAAGGCGAATTACAAAAAGTGTCCTGCGCTCGGACAAACTTGTCGCAAGTGTAACAAAATGGACCATTTCGCAAAGGTCTGTTTCGCTAATGACCAAGCGAAAGTACATCAGCTCGAAGAGACTGAATCCGATTCCGAAGACTATGTGCTTAGCGTAGATTCTACTACAAAACATGACAGACCGTGTCAGTGTCCGCGTTGCTACGTTACGATCCAAGGTATGCCGATTAAGATGTTAGTCGATTCTGGATCCCCGTACACTATTATTCCACAAGCATTATACGATAGTCTTTTCTCAGGATGTGAACTTTACAAAAGTGACATTTCTCCGGGTGGTTACGGTGGTTCACCCATAGCCATACAGGGCTATTTCAAAGCTACACTACAGTACAAAGACCGTACCGATACGGACAAAGTCTACGTCTCAAAGAAAGGCGCGACTATTCTCGGATGGTCTTCACAGTCTAAGCTATGTATCATTCTAGACCCTTCATACCGAGACCCTGTATTGCAGACAGACTCAAACATCGCGGATCAGTATCCCGAAGTGTTTACACATGACAGCAAGAAAGTCGCTACACATTTCAAACACAAAATCCGATGGAAACCCGATGCCGAGCCCATACATCACAAAGTACGGAACGTTCCTTTGGCAGTGCGACCTGCTGTTGCCGAGGAATTGCGACATCTACAAGACGAAGGCTTTATAGAGCCAATCGAGGCATCAGAGTGGGTATCGCCGATCGTTGTTGCCCATAAGGCAGATGGCCGCGTACGAATATGTGTCGATCTTCGTGACGTTAATTCGAAAATTGTCGTTGAGCGTTACCCCATGCCGAATATACACGAAATGTTATCTACACTGGAGAATGCAAAGGTCTTCACTACTATTGACCTGAGTTCGGCTTATCACCAGATTCCACTGACTGAGGAGTCAAAGGATATAACTGCTTTCATAACTACAGAAGGACTATTCCGTTACACACGGATACCTTTTGGTCTTGCGTCCGCATCCTCTGTATTTCAACGCATGATGCATAAGATTTTCAAGGACGTGAAAGGCGTGTCGTACTTTCAAGACGATATACTTATCCACGCCAAAGACCAGGAAGAGCACGATAGACTGCTCCATACAGTGCTCCAGAGGCTCAAGGAGAACGGACTGACTGTCCAGCGGGACAAGTGCAAATTCAATCAAACATCAGTCGACTACCTGGGTCATACAGTAACCCCTGACGGGATAAAGCCCAAGGAGAGCCTAGTTACAGCTGTGGTTGACGCACCAGCACCACAGAACAAAGATCAACTCCGATCGTTTCTCGGACTGTGCGAATACATGTCGAAATTCGTTAAGAACTTTGCAAGCAAAGCTGCACCCTTGCGCGCTCTTATGAAAGAGAAAGAGAACTTCCAGTGGGAAGACGGTCAGCAAAAAGCGTTTGACAGTATTAAATCTGATATTGCGAAACGTCCGACCCTAAGCGCATTTAATTCGTCTATAGACATAGAAACTATTCTTACGACAGATGCGAGCCAATACGGCTTGGGAGCTGTGCTCTCACAAGTTTCTAACGGTAACGAACAACCGATTATCTTTATATCGCGTACGCTCTCGGACGCCGAGAAAAACTACTCCGTTATCGAAAAAGAAATGCTCGCGGTACACTGGGCTACCCAGCGTTTACGTACTTTCTTATGGGGCAGGCGATTCGTGGTCAGGACCGACCATAAGCCCCTTACCAGTATCTTGACCACAAAAGGCTTTGCAAGTGATCGTACCAGCCAAAGGATTAGCAAGTGGTCGACTCTTTTATTAGAGTATAATTTTGCCATACAATACATACCCGGCGTAAACAACACCGCAGCCAACTGCATGTCGCGGTTGCCACTACAACGTGTGCCCGAGGACGGGTACACTGAGGACGACGAGTGCATCGCCGAGGTAACGGCACTTACAAACGGTGCCATTTCTACGCAACAATTTCAAAAAGCTATGCAAGAGGACAAAACCCTGCAGATGGCCCATACTTTTATGAATACTCAGTGGCCATTACGTAAATCCTTACAAGGTGACCTACAAGGTTTATACGACATTAACAACGAACTATCCATCAAGAACGGACTTCTTTACCGTAGTGATCAGTTAGTCGTACCCGAGTCTCTTCGTTCTAGTATCCTGAACATTGCCCATGAAGGACATTTCGGCATGACTCTGGTTAAACGACGGCTGAGACAGCACTACTGGTGGCCCGGACTCGACAGGCAAGTTGAACACCTAGTCCGCGATTGCAACGTTTGTGCGTCTAGTGACAAACCCTACAGGACTTATCAAGCTCCACTGACTCCAACTCCGCCACCCGAAGGACCGTGGCAGAAAGTTGCGATGGACGTCATGGGTCCATTCAAGACTATGAACGGTAAATACGCCATCGTTCTGGTCGACTACTTCTCCAAGTGGTGCGAGGTTGAGTTTGTAACTGACATCACTACGTGCCGTGTCATCAAATTCCTCCGTAAAGTGTTTGTGCGTGAGGGATTCCCCGACCAGATTGTGACGGACAACGGTGTGCAATTCACGTCGCACCAAATCAAGGACTTCTTCGCTGAGTGTGGTATAACTCACACCCACTCCGCACTCTACCATCCGCAAGCCAATGGACTTGTAGAGCGGATGAATCGTACGATCAAGGAGGGTATACAACTCGCGACCCTTCAACAAGAAGACCCCGTCGAAGCTACAAGAGAAAGACTTTTTGTGTATCATACAACCCCCCATTCTATGACTGAAAAAAAACCATTTGAACTTATGTGTGGTCGAGTAGCAAAAACCAAATTGAATAACTTGGGTTCAAAATCCTCTTCCAAATTCAAAAAAGTTCAGAAACTTGTTCGTGAAAAACAAGCGAAGTACAAAATTTATCACGATAAGAAACAAGGTGTAAAAATCCCAGATATCAAACCGGGTGACTTTGTGAAAACTCGTAACCCTCGTCATGTCGATAAAGGGGAGGTGAGATATGGTGCACCTCAAAAGGTGAAAGATGTTAAAGGTTCATGTATTCTTCTTGAAAATGGTAAAAAGTGGAATGTTGAAAGACTAGCTAAAGTTTCCAGTTCACATCTTCTTTCACAGCAAAAAGAAATTGATCTAGAAGATTCTGATCTTACATATATGGACACTTTAGACCAACCAGAAGTAGTTCAAGCTGAGTTTCCTAACCCTCAGCAACCTGCTAGAGTTCAAGAGGCAGTGAGAAGAAGTAATGGAAGTAGACAGCCTCCGCAAAGGTTAAACGACTTTGTAAAGTAAAAAGTCGTGGTAAAGTTTTGAGTACTGGTATGTTGTAACATCAGTATTTTGTCTAAAACTATTTCTACCTGTTCATATGTTCATGATGTACACTTTAAGGTTTATGTGTATTTCATGTTTCTCCCGTACGGTGACAAATGTACTTTCTAAAGAAGGGAGATGTGTTGTATTCCTTACCTCGACGCCCTGAGCGATAATGAAGGAATTCTCTGAGTGTCATAGCTTGTTACCGGCGTGAACCGGAAGAGACAGGAGAGTTCCACTTTCAACATGGCGCGTGTCACGCGAACAGTTAACTGTCATCTAAGCTAATAAATGCTATCATTTCAACCAGCATCCTCTGTATTTCAACAATGCATTACCTGTTAATTACCTTTTCTCCTTCATGTCTTTTTTATTTGATATATTACTCTCTAATTAATGATCAATAGATTAAGCCATTGCCTAGCATTTATATTAACGTATTACTGTACTCCTTCCAAACTTTTTGACTAGTAAGGAGATGTAAACATTTTAGTGATCAGCTCTCAATAGGGAGTATGGTCAAATCCCCCAGTAGCCTCATATAGCTTTTAGCTTTACCTATGGATAGCTCTACAAAACTGAGGAACATAACGTAATGCTGTTCCTGAATATCGTTTCTACACAGGCTGTATCTGGTTGGGGAGAGGCATTACGTTCATGGTATAAAAAGGATGCAAGTCTACAAAGTCGAGACCTAACAGTCAGTCACTTAGGGTATTACACCGATAATGGTAAGCAGCTTTAATGTTATATGATAACTAAATTAGATAAGACACCAGGCCACCTTTAAAGATTTGTTGTTTCCTAACGACAATCTAAATCAAATGAACCGTTTAAAATGGCGAGATGTGACGTGCCTGTTAAATTAATAAACTTAATTAGATCTACAGTATCATACTAGTTTGTGCTATTCTATCCCCTCTTGTGTAGTATCAAAGAATACATGGTAACTTGGTTATGATTTGATGAAAACATTTTCTCTGTTGTAGGTGCCTTCTTCTATCACAATACCTATCCATTCTTTACCTACGAAGAGGCCCTCCTTTATATTACGCACAAGGCTCGTGCTCTTGATATCCCATATAGGTAACGCTTGACATCCTGTGATGCTCCCTTAGGTATAATATCGATCAAGATGCAAACACCGTTATCGGTGTATTACAATATGATTTTTAGTGGCATATTAATTTTAAGTGTATATGACGTCAGTTTTATGTTTCTTCTCTGAATCATCCTGAACAGAAAGTTGTAATATAACATCGAATAAGGCTATGACTAGCTTCAAGGCCTCGTTGACTATATCAGTGATTGGTTGATGGTTTAATTATGCAGATACATCCAGTATGATGACTGGTGGTATTACATTCGCGGACCAGGCTATGGTGCTACAGTGCGATGGGAACCTATGCCGAGTGTGTTTCCCCATGGATTGAAGTAAGTGGGGTTTAGATAGAATTACACTTCACATTTAGGCATACTTAAAGGGAGAACTGATGACTGATATATTGAACAACTGGCTATTGAGGTAAATAATATAGGAAAACATACAGAGGTTGACAGTACAACCCTGAATACGAGGTGGGTGTCGAAAAATTACTGCCCGAGGCCGTTAACTGAGGTAAGTTTTCCTTATATTATATACCATATTTTGTAAGTTATAAGCAAAAGAGAAAAGAAATTACCAGTGGAGCAAAGTGGGCAGTATTCCAATGTATTGATTATGCACACACTTTGACTGGTGTCAAGCAGTTTCCCTAATATTCATTATTTTCTCTTAAATTAGGATTCTATCACTTCTCCATTTAATTAGACTGCATTATTTTACCTGAAATTAAAAAAATAATCATGCAAATCCATTCAGAATTCACAAAATAAGGAGAAAAACATTTTACAAAGTAAAGCAAGGTGGGCAGTATTATATGGTTCTTTCATTCATTTAAAGTGTAACACATACATAATAAAATGTATTAATTTAAGAGCCTAGTGTCTTGGGAGTTTGATGATATGAAGCAAATGTAAATGAGATGGAATTTCTCATACATTCAATTTGGTGATCATGAGACAGTCACACACACGCACACACAATAAGAATTTGAAAGGAATATTCCTGAGTTCTTTCCTTTGAAAGCGACTCCCAAAATGTTCATACTCTTGTTTAGATTTTTATATAATATGAAAATATGATAGTCACCCGTATTATCTGATTATTTCACAAATTAAAAATATGACCAGTCAGACCTTTATAAAAGTGATGACACACGTTCCCTTCGCAACAACGTTGGTAACATATTATATTCTGGTTTATAGATTTTAGTTCAGTAGCTTTCATACTTGTTGAGATGTCAGTGTCAAAAAATACGACAGAAAAAAAATCCATTTTTAAATTCAAAATACAAATATACAATTATATATAACTCTTTGTCAGTTGTACTCGTGTATCGACCTATATGCATTTTTCTTTATTGTAAACGTAACAGTTCTTTATGAATATGTATGAATGCAGCACTTAATTACTCCCACCAACCTCGTCTATGCTTTAAGTGAGTATATTGCCGTTTTCTTCAACAGCAGCATGATGTCATTTCCCTATTTTTCAGATTCATGTTGAACAAGACGGGATTACCAGTTTTGGCACACAATCGATATTGGTATGTAGTTGAGAAATTCTAACCATACGGCATGCTCGTCGTTTCCTGTTGTGGTATATATAAACGTCAAAAAGACCTATACCCCTTCTTAGATTACAGGAAAATTAAAATTTACAATAAGATATCATAAAAATGTTCCCAAGTCTAATACTCCTTTATTGTAACAACGTTAACGTATCTGGTATCGTGCAGAGCGTGTCCATGTAATTGCCTTTTGGAATTACAGATTTCGTTTACAGAACCCAAATAAATATGATATTCCATTTCATTACGAAGCATTGCTAACGTTTGCCTCTTTACCTCAGGCCCTCATATCCCATATAAATAAATGTATGACTTAATCCAAATTTCGTCAATTCACATTTACACAGGTCTAGTCATACGCCGTACGCGAAACAAAATGGTGGAAAATTTGAATTCACTATGTATCAACAACTTTCAATGCCAGAAGAACAGGTATGAAGTATTTTATGTTTGATTCACAAATTTAAACCGTATGATAATTCCGCAGGTGAAGAAATCTTGAAAAACTTAAAGCTATCAACATTTACCATCAGTTTGGTAGATAGAATTTTAATTGGAATGAATATATTTACATTTCGAAATACCAGGTTATGGTTACGAGGTTGGTTCTTGATGTTCACATCATGGTAATTATATTGATCAAAATAGATATACTGTTGAACACTCATATCGAATTACATTTAATTGATATTTAGGATAGGGTAGGTAGATAAACGTGCAATTTTGGCTACGCACACTGAAATGCCAATAACCTCTTTTCTTAATGAGGTATTATTGTCGAGGGTAAAACACACGAGCCTCTACTTATATTTTTTTCTTTTGAACACAATCATATTTTACATTTCTATCGTAGGCCTATTATCATAATATCAACAAACGTTAAACAGTATGTAGAAATAATAGATTGATATGTTAATGTACCTATATAGCAGCTGCGAAGTATCGGACACTTTTATAAACGGACGTGCTTCTTATTCTTACACTGTTGTTTAGTCCTTCTGGGATTGGCTGTTCGGCGTCGCCCGGTCCTGGGGCCTGGTGACCTACGAGCAGGACTGGCTCAACTACCAGACGGAGCGAATCTTCCAGCTCCACTCGGACGTGGGGCTGGCCAGCCAGTGGCTGCGGCAGATGGGGGCGGCGGCCCTCCGACACAACCTGACCCTCCAGTACTGCATGGCCCTACCCAGACACGTCCTACAGAGCCTGGAGATCCCCGCCGTCACACAGGTGACCAGGCGTCTACTAAATTTAATGAATTAAATAAAAAAAGATCATCTTAATGTATGCTAGTTCTCTTCAGTCTGGACTGAAGAGAACTAGCATACATTAAGATGATCACATTTTTATTTAATTTATTAAATTATCTAAGATTTGTGTGTGACGCCCTAGAAATAGAAATTCAATTTAGTATTTCATGCAGTCGACGTTTGGCAACCCGCATGTTATTCATAATTATGGTGAACCATGTTATAGATAAGGTGAAGATTTTGAGTCACTATTTCAATAGGTTCGGGTGAGTTTGGACTACCACCTTTCCGAAGAACAGTGGCGGATCGGTATCTCGTCCATGTTTGCTTCTGCAGTCGGCTTGGCCCCTTTTAAAGACAATTTCTGGTCGTTGGGTTGGCAGCCAGGAAACCCATACAGTGAGTTTTCTTTTTTCTTTTGGTTCCAACCTTGAATTACCAACGGTCTCCTGGTAATAGTCTTTAGGCTATTCTCCTAAACTATGAAATAATTTACAGTTTATTCTGGGACTGCCTATTCCCACATCCACACATTCACACATCCACACCCACGCACACTGACGGAAATAATCACGTGTGGCTTGCCTACACATCTACGGGACCTCACATCCTCACCTCCACGGGTAGCCATGCATGATGATTTCCATCATCACGCATGGGCCGTGGACGTGCGCCCATTTGCGCTGACGCTATGCCCATTTGCGCTGACGCTATGCCCATTTGCACTGAATGTGATGCTATGCCCATTTGCACTGATGCTATGCCCATTTGTGCTGACGCTATGCCCATTCACACTGATGCTATGCCCATTCACGCTGTCGCAATCCCCACTCGTGCTGACGCACTTTTTCACCGGTCTGATGTGTTGATTTCCGCAATGATTTCCATCAGCACAAATGGGCGTCTCGTCATCATGAATGGGCATAGCATCAGTGCGAATGGGCCTATGGATGTGTGGATGTGAGGTGATCGGTGGAGGTGGGAATAGAATCGCCCGTTTATTCTTGGCAAGAGTTCAGTTTCTAATAACCAGCATAAAACTATTTTTTCAAAACGTGGTTTTACTATCTGACAATTTAGATAAATCGGAGAAGAGCTCCTTTCTCGAAGCCGTCGTATCTATCCTCAGCACCGGTCCCGTAGCTCCAGGGGGTCTATACAGCGATCCAGAGCTCATCTCAAGGTGGGTGAAATCCTATCCGACCCTTTTTGTATCTAATTTCTAACAAAACGGAAACGAAAACCCATAACTGATCCTGAAATAATTGCATAGATGCCGGAGAATAGAAGACCCAGTGCCAGAATGCTTTTCAAACTGTCTTTCAGAAATTACAACAATACAAAATTTGCCTTTATTCTTAGCAATAAAAACTTGCAAATCGCACGATCCAGTATGAAAAGAGTTAGTTTCCCTAATTTCCTTTAATAAAATACGTTTAATTTCCTAAAAAATAATGATAATTTTTCACATACAATTTCTAGGCTCCATCGACGGGATGGTCTCCTCCTAAAACCTGCCAGACCAGCCCTTGCTATAGATGCACAGATCTACGAGGTATTGACACTATAACTTTTTTTGTATCAAGTGATTCTTTCAATGAACAAAGCGACATAATAATTCAAGATCACTTTAATTATTGTAACGATAATTTGCTTAAGATGAAAGTTAGACACGGGGCTTGCCAAATTTTTAGTTTGTACTAGGGTACATATTTCTCTAAGGTTGGTTCCTACATTTGTAACACTTTGGACTGGAATTAGTCTTACATGAAACTATCGAAAGCAATAAGTTTCCCATGTAATGCCATTGTTAAGTTAATTTTCTAAAACTCAACTTAAGTATGTCCGCTCTCCGTCAGATGGCGTTCGCAGACGGCTCCGGACCTCGAGGGGAGGTATGGACAACTCACATGGACGTTGGCGGTCTCCACTTCGGCATCATCTTTGCGGCTAACCTCACCCGCCCCTACGAGATCGGCCCCTCTCTAGCTGGTTTCAGCCCCCTTGTGAGCTACTAGAGATTTTCTTTAACTTGAAAGTAACCAGTAACAAAGAGAGGAGAGACTATTAATACTTCCCATAGCCTTCAGTGTCGTTTATTATTCTTCGTATTTCTTCTGGGGCCTTTTTCAGCTAATATTGTGTCTGATGCAGCAAAATGAAGAAGTGTAACATGTTTTAACTTACAGAAGATTTATGTAATCTTTAATGACAACCCAATTATGCCTAGTTATGGGGTAACACGTATGGATGACATTATATATAGACATTATATATATATGAGAAAATTCAAAATTAGAAGTATACAATAGTTATGTAAAACGTTTTCATTCCAGACCCATTCAACAGTGGCATTTCCGTTTACCGAGCCGGGATATCCCATTGAACTGCACGAGTTCAGTGACCACTCGCCACTTAAATTAACAACCTGCACAACTATAAAACCGTGCTTGGTTTACACAACGCCCAGCCTGATTATCGGGTGAGTCTCACCATGCGTACATTAAATGAAGGTCAAATTAAATCTCTATGTAAGTCTAATTTGTAATTTTTGAGCAGCCAAGACGATACAGCTAAATACATACGCTTCCCGACAATTAGATACCCACCATTTGGTTTAATTAATGAGGAAAGGTAATTTTCCGGGACACTGGGTACCACCAATAGTTAATTAATGTACCACGCTGAAAACAAGTGGCAGAAAAAGTTCCCAGCGTGGTATACTGATGAAGCTGCTACTCAAAGCCCCAGTAAAGTATACCTCATCTAGAACATAATATGGTTAACTGCAGGCAAATTTCCTATATAATTCGGCTCGCCAGAAAAGTGTTGTCCACTGGAACTAAACCGTTTTGTGTTAAGAGAGAATTGGATATCTTTAAATCTATAGCCCCGTATGCCTCGTGTAAGAATGTTCATCGATATTCTTGCAGATCGACGCGGTTGGTGATTCTGGGGGAGTTAGATAAGTTTGTTCGCATGTCCCCCCAGCGGGTGCGCCAGGTGACCGTCGGAGACGAGGACGCTGAGGTTCTCATCAGTGGAGTCCCTGGGGAAACAGTCAGATTCTCCTTCAGATTGGACAAAACATTCCCCACCATCTCCTGTCGCCAGTTTGGACCGTCTGGCCTGGCCAGGATTCACGTGCTTAAAGGCGTGTGTCGTGCTGCATGATAGGCATTATTATCTAACCTTCATTTGTATGAAAATCTGGTGCTTACTAATTCAAATAAATTATGATATATGAGGGAATTGGAAACGCAATACGATGGTGCTTATTAAACTAAACATTTCTATAGCTATGTACTGTAAAATAGATACAGATTATATATGCTGAATTGAACAAAGTAATACTTCTATTGTAGAGGTGTGTCGGTATTTGGGTTCGGTTTTAAATTGCATGGACAATAATGTGAAAAAGAGATAATCTCTGATATTGGTAAACGTGCCATACAAATAATATAATGAAGGTTTGAAATGAAATAGTATTCGGAGATACAGATCTCTGGTGAAATGTTAGCATACATACTTGACTGGTGTAGACGTCAGATGAATAATCGGGTTTATAATATAGACTTGCCACCTAAAGAATGTAAGCGGAAATATGCTTTTCCATTTTCCACGCACATATTCAACAAATATTTAAATAGCCTAGATCCCAAGCTACATTATTCACTTTTGAATCCTCTACTTCAATATAAAATATCTGAATTAAAAATTGTAAACAAACTACTGCCAAACACAATCCAACGAAAGTAGCCGAACATAAATGATTAAAGTTAAAAAAAAGTTTAAAACGTACATGACAACACAAGGGGCATTGATATTGAATCAAAGCCTTCGATTATTTTGATGAAGGTTGCCAATAAAAGCATTTAAATTTCTTGTAAACCTATGTTGTTAGTACCTAAACTTCTTTTACATACCAAAAAGATCCAGCTTTAGTATTGGAAAACAAGGACTTGTAATTTCTTTTCCGGATTCATGATGACTTTATGGTTTTCGTTTGTTGAATCCATATCTCTAATAGTAAAGTGTAATGATTGTACCGAAATTGTATGAAAATTGCCATGGTGTTTATAAATACATGTAATTATATATACGACGTTTCGTTTTCACTGAGATGATTTACATTGGCCTATTTATTGCCGTACTATACCAAACCAAAATTAGGCTACTCGAACAGGTAATTATTTGAAACTACACACATTCCTATGATGACAGCGAAAGAGCAAAACAAATTATTTGATGAAAAAAACGGACGAAAAATAGTGAAAAGCACCAGCGATGTCGATGAACGAGCGTTGAAAGGAGGTCGTTTTGGTTGACTGGACGTCTTTCAGCCTGTGGTTCATCTTAAACTAGTTCATGTCCTTGGAAGGACATTTCTTGCACCCCGTAATTTAAAACCAATTTGTATGATATTGTATTTACTAATCAATTCAATCGTGTTGCAAGGATGGTAATATGAACAAGGAGAGGGTGATAATCTTGGCTAAAGTAGAGCGACGGAAGATGCAGGGGTGGCCAGGGGTGGTGGGAGGGAACTGGTTTAGAGTGGCCGCTGTTGAGACGTACGTGTATCCTGACATGTTAACACCAGACCAGTCTTTACACACTCATACCTTCGCACCCAAGTGGAGCTTCCCGGGGTGATTTCATATACACGGCGAGCACACAGAAGGATGTGCACACAAGTCTGGGTAAAGAACGAAATGGTTATAGTCTGTGGATTGTGTACGTGCAAGGACTGTGAAGGCGAGGGGGTGGGGGCGATGGGGATGTTGTCATATCCTCCACGTCACTGCAGCTCCACGTGGCACTAGTCAATCCAGTTTATCAGACCGCTTGATTATTTATGTGCATATATACCTTTACATATGACAAAACATCGATATATCACAAGTCGGAAATGCCGTTAGACTTCCACAATAATCACAGTTTAGACTAACAATTTTGTTTTTCAAAGGACACGTAGCCTAAGCCAAAACTCAGGACGTATTTCCCTATCGTTGGAACCATCACTGGCTATTCCTTTAAAAACTTCCAAATAAATATGAATGTAACCAGACCCCTTCAATCGACGAGGCGACAGGGGTATATCTTAAATTTGGATATTAAATCTGATAATAGATTAAAGCGAGAGATGCATCTGCTTCAGAAAGCACTACCACAATTGCTGGTCACCATCAGTCAGTGACGTATCCAGGGGTTTCTGTGGTGTCTACGGGTGGGGCCCTTGATGGGGGGTCCCAATGTCGCATGTCGATTTTAAGAAACCAGGGTTCCCACGCATTTTTGTAAATCAATTTAAGACCTTTTTAAGACCAAAAATTCGGAAAAATTAAGACTTATTGACTGCACGCAAAGAAAAATTTCAGAACATATTATGGTTGGTTGGTTGGTTATTGGGGTTTAACGCCGTAGCAACATCTAAGGTCATATCACGGCGAGAACAGAGTTTTTGACAATTCTGTCTGGGCTGAACGGATCTATGGAATGATCGAATCTATGAAAAGGTAGAGACCATACCTCTACACATTTACTGAGGCAGGTGTTCTTTAAATTAATGTGCCTGGTCCCAGACACACAACAGCTGGTGGTCCTCTAGGGACCTTGGATAACCCTGTTGTTGTCACAAGGAGACATACAGAGAGGAGTAGCAGCCAGACCACCTCAGCCCAGACTTGAACCCGGGCCGCACGCGCAGCAGACGGACAATCTAACCACTTCACCACCCCACACGCCTAGAACATATTATATGACATAAACTTGATGTAAGAGGGGGGTGGGGGTTGCTCGGGTGGCTTGCCACAACAGGAACCTCGCCAACCCCACAGTATGAACCTGTATACGGGCCTGCCCTTCAGAATTACCTGGATCCCCGCATGGCATCCGATCCACCGTCAGGTTTTATCGGTCGGCCCTCGCATATAGAAATAATCAAACAGCACTCCATATTCGTTCCCTTTGGCAACTTTCTATGTCACCAGGATGTGTACCAGTATTCCTAAAGATGACGGTATCCATGCAGTTAAAGAAATTAAACAGGCTTCCCACGCATTTTTGAAAATCAATTTAAGACCAAATTAAGACCAAAATAATTATTCGGAAAAATTAAGACCTATCGACTGCGTACAAAGAAAAATGTCATAATATATAATATGATTTGAATCTAATTTAAGTGTACTCAGTTGAAAGTTTCCTTGGTTACTTCAAGGCTACTTCACTTTAACTTCTCAAACATTCCGTTTAAGACCTTTTTAAGACACTAGTAGAGTAGAGGAGCCAGTTTCCGCGCATCTCTAGTTTCCGCGCATTTTACGCATTTTATGGACACATTTTTTCTCTAGGTATTAGATATGCTATTTTTAAAATGCCAGACCCAAAATAATGTTCTTATGCAATTAATTTGTCATTTTTAATGATGTTTCATACATATTTGTGACCCCCCACCACATAGTGAGGCATAAGTCGCAGATAAAAGTTTTTTATGTTTTGATAATCTTTGGAGAAGGTGGCATAAACTATACAATGCTGAAAGAATTATGTTTCTATCATTTATAGAACTTGAGTTATGATTGTGAGAAGTATCATGGATCAGAAAGGGCTTTTAGAGAAAACTTGCCTTAAAGATTAGACTTATCTGTATGACAATGTAAATCTCTATAGACCAAATTTAGGACAATCCAGAAAACCTGTGTAATATGCCTGTAAAATCAATTATTCCTATACATTTCTTAGTAAACTATATTGTTGAGGTGTTTATCTTATTATTTCTGAAGAAAACTCATTTTTGACTTTTTGACTGTTTTCTCTTATTATGCAATTTTCTCAGAACTTTAAACAGCGACTTATGCCTCATTTAGTGGTGTGGGGTCACATTTATGTATTCTAAGGCCAAATATATGATTCAATGTCCTTATTATTAAGGAAAATGACAGGATCCTTAAAAAGTTATTATTTCTGAAATAAGGAGCATAACATCATTTTCTTCAAGTAAAAATATAATTTTCTCTTAAAAAATGTCATAGATATTAGTTTAAAGTGATATACGATCATTTTAATGCCATAAACATAAAATTTCATGGATAATATAGAAAATAGGCCCCTGCACGGAAACTAAGGACAATAAATTAGACAGTCTCAAGTTTCCGCGCATTTTTCACCTATTTTTCCGAGATTTCCAAATTTTCAAACATATTTCAAATGAAAAGAAAAAGAAAAATTTTTCAAAGCAAGGTTCTATATAATCTTAAGACACTTTCCTAAAATAATATAAACCAAAGACTCAAAACTGAACTTTTTTTTTCTCTTTAACTGAGGCGAATTAATGCTTTTGTCATATAATAAAAATGCATAAATATGCGTATTTCTTCCTTCTTTTCATGAATATATTCTTTAGATTTTCCCTGACAAGGTAGCATTTCTATTTGCATTATGAATATGGAAGAAAAAATATTAAAAATATAATTTTTTTCTTTAAATATTTTGTTAAAGCTTCACTTCTTGCCCTTAATGCGCGGAAACTGGCTTCTCTACTCTACTACTCTAGCTACAAAACTGTCAAATTTAAGACCTTTTCAAGGCCTTAAATTTGAGAAAATCTAGTTAAGACCTTTTAAGACCTGCATGGGAACCCTGTTAAATTCAAACACATAAAGACACCCCAACAAATGCATCCATTTTAGATTTACATGAAAATGTACTTGAATTAAACGATTTCCAGTCCAATAATCGCCATTTTAATCATGTGGGAGGAACGATTATGGGCACCATCTCAGTTCAGTTCGGACTTTAAACACAAAAGTCCCCACTTAAAAAAGAGAAGGTTCCTGTTTGGAGATATTACTTTTATTCATTGTTATATCTTAAGAAAAAAAGAAATATTCAAGAAATTACATATTTGACAAATGTAATATCTCCGGAAGGTTCTTATTAGCAACAATTCATTCGCATAATCATGGTTTGTACCTTTTGATCATTATCATAACAAGAGTCTTACGCAAAAGTTTTTGAAAAATATGTATTTTTCGTTGTGCCACTTAAAATCAACTAGTGATCCGTAATACTATTGTATGAAAACCAATTTAAGCAATCTAATTACACTATGCGTCGGGTTAAAGGAGGCATCGTGTCCCGGTGCCAAACGTGCGTGCTTCGCATCAGGCACCAACACGACCCAACGCGAAGTGCTCATATTATACCTGTTAAACGTATTATAGCATGTTTTGGCATGTGTTGAGAGTTGCGTTGGCTCGCTTTTTTTTTTTTTACAAACATGTTGGTAAAATAAGTTGCGTCGCCTTTTTTTCTTCTTTTTTTTTTTACTAACATGTTGGTAAAATAACGCAAATTAGGCGCGTTGAGCTCAGGAACCCGATGCGTACATAGATCGGACGCGTAGAGTAATATGGCCATAATTCAATCTTTAACTATCTTAAAACTGATGTCACCTTATATAACTAGGATATGGGCTTTATACGACATGTGCCAAAAGGCTTTATTTACTGTATCTCACAAGTCTCACTTAGGTCTCCCTTTTATATTAAAAATACAACGTGCAATGTATTTATTCTTTTCCATGAATATGTATTTCACACGGTAAAGAACGACCTCAGGTGAAACTTTGATTTACAAAACAAATATATCAATCAATATCATAATAAATCAAAACAAACTGGGAAAATAGAATTACACCAGTAAATTTTATTTTAAATGGTAAATTCCGCGTGTACAGTTTTTGTAACGATAATCAGCTTGATAGATGCATTTTCGTGCACATACATCTATAACAAAATAAGCAAAGCAGTAATTGTCCACTATCAGAAAGCGACATAGTACTTTGGACACATTTCTAGGTTTAACATTTAGTCTGAATTGTACATTCGTGAGTGTATTATTCCTGAACAATAGTTAATATTCTGAACATTACCTACAAGAACATCAAGTAACTGAGTATTGCATTACATGATAATGAACAAAAGTGTGGCATCAAAAAAAGGAAAAGTGGGGCACGTGCTCTTGTTCTTATATAGATCTACTCGTAATTACTATCATAGTTTGACCGCAGACATTATTGTGGTAGAAATTCCTTAATATAAAGAATGTAGTGTCCTGCTTAATGCCTTAACGGCTAAAACCAAACAACTTAAAGTAAACTTGATCCTAGTTCATACGATCTTAAAACACTCATTATCAAAGATGCAGTTAAATTACTTGGCGAGTTTCCTTTGTACAAGCATTTTTACTTATTTTCTCGGTGAAATCTCTCAATATGGTTAAAATGTATCAAACACTTTTCAATACAACTCTGCAGTCGCAATACCACAAATTGTGCCATAATTGTGAATACACACAGATCACATTCGTCCTCACTGATATGTATATGTATATACAAACGTCTCCATAAATCTTGTATGTAAAGATTGTTTCTCAATAAAATAAAACCATCACGTACTTTTAAATAACTCCACATTTATCTAGTGTCACTCACAAGTATGCCGATTCACTCATCGGCTCGGACAAGCCATATATAAAACTACAAATGTCAGAAATTATACCAATAATTTTGTATGTATACATGCAAATCTATATATTTGGATTTAATATATCATATTAAAGATAATGTGATTATTGTGCTGAAGTACGTGAAAGACCGTAGCATTTTTTGTCAACAATGACTCACACCGTCTATGTTATTTCAAGCATATTCATCGGAAGGCAATCATTTGGTCACCAATGGAGTAAGGTACCGATAACGTAAGTTTCTAGTCCGAACAAAGGTTACTAATGGTATAAATTGTGAAAAATTATGGAATCTCTGGGAGTTTCGCTAGCCTTTCGTTTTTTAAGGTTACAAAATGTCATTCCTATATAAATCATAACAAATTCCGTAGCACACCCTTTGCTTTGCACTAGGTATGGAAATGGCGACAGTCTAAATCATTCATCGAGGGTAGAATGTCAACACAGGGAAGCTTATACTACTCCTACTCACTGAGATTGCACTAGATTCCAATGGCATGTTCTATTTTATACAAAGTAATGTTCTCGAACACAAGTCAAGGACCACTACACTTTGTCACACTTCGTGCGTAAGAGCACTTGGTGTGTGAGGGTATATTACTTTGTGTTCGAGAGTACGTGATGCATCTCTGTACAAAATTAAATATTTGAAAATTGTAGAAGTGCGTGCGTTCATCCAGTGCGAACAGCGGGCTGTCAGCTATGGTAGCCACTTCTGGAGCAGAACCCGCTATACCTTTGATCAGGAACCGAGTGGTGTAGTAACAGTGAACTGGACGTTCAGCACCTTAGTCCCTGTAACAAAGTAACAGCCCAATTATTCCTAGCTTCTTAGTCAATCCTGTGATTTAGAATTTTAAGATTTCATTCGAAGGACAATGATTGAAATAGCTCGTGCGTTTCTCGCATGGTGACTTCTTCCTTTACACTTGAAAGCTGGACGTCTTGCCTGACCTCCCAATGACCTATACAGATTGGGGTTGACCTTCTCGGGCCAGTTCAAAGGTCGTCGTGTATGGCGGCGGCGGCGCGTACCCCGGGCTCACTGCCCCTGTTGGGTTTGGTGCCAGGCGCGCCCCGACTCGGCGGTCCGGCGGCCGCGGGGCCCTCACTGCTGCCCTCCGACGGGTTGGTGTCGGGCGCCTTGCTGTCCTCGTTGCCACCCGCCGACGCCCGTTCCACCTTGCGGGAGTCTTCGTCTCCGAACATGCCCTCCGACCAGATGTCGTAGCCGCCGCCCGCCCCGTCGCCGTAGTCCTCGTGCTCCTTCTGGGGAGGGCCGGACGCCTCCATGTTGGGGCGAGGGTCGGCCTTCACCGCCTCGTGCACCGCCGTACGGATGATGGGCGCGATCTCCTCCACGTCAATCCACGGCCCCCACGACCCGATCACGTTACCCTTATGGTCCACGAGGTACTTCCAGAAGTTCCAGTTGGGCTTTGAACCCGTCATTTCTGGAATTGCAAGAGAGAACTTAAGTGACAGGCAATTTTGCTATGATTACATATACAACATATCAGTGTCCGAAATCATAATCTCTTATGCATAATCTCTTAAAGTCTTCATTGGCAAATGCAGGTATTTTTTTGACAGAATGAATAGCCTTGTATCTCTGAGGATGCATGGAAAAGCTCCCTGGAGCAAACCTTTCGAAACTATGCAACAAATGAATGCACAACTTTAAAAATTGATTTCAGACACTGCATACACAATAGTAATTCATTAACAAATCGAAGCACTCATCCTTCTTTTTTTTTACGAACTTTTTTTGGTTTTACACCCTCTTCTTCCTTTGATAGAGCTACTGCAGAACTTAGAAGATATCTAGATAACTACGCACAAAGCATGAGAAGCATGCCTACAGTTAAGCCAATTATCACCAGTCGACTGGACTTAGACGAATCCTGGCTAGACCTAAGAAAAATAGATGAGAACTATGGCATAACTAAAGATTAGCATGAACCACCAGATAGGGATGGGGAATGAGATGCCGGGTGAATGGCCAACATACTACCACTCTAAGATCTGCGAAGCCCAACATCCTCATCCTCAACCAGAGTCCTAACTGTACAGTAGAAGCACACAAAGGGCCTTAGTTCTGCCATCTCGTCCCCTTCCCCTAATATTTGTTCACCTTCTTCCTGGATGCCTCCCTGCTCACCCTCGTGCACAAGGCACTCTCTTCCATCGTTCCTAGCACGCACTTGCATGTCTAGGCCCAAGGACGAAGCAGTGGCTGACTCCTATTTCAGAATTGTCTAGACCGACAGTCGGTCACATGTATGTCACAGGAAATATAGAACAAACATTATTTATTGTACATGTCCTTTGGTCATTCGTGACAAGTCAGAGGTAATTAACTTGGGACATATATAATATACATTTTTATTAAATCCTCATATTACACGAATACAAGGTAATGAAATACCTATGGAGGCAGTGCGAAATGTCTGAGACACCTGTTGAAACGCAAACTAAATAGCAATTCAAAGTATCTGCCTGGAGATTGATCAATGCAGATACCCAGCACAATTGTTTAATAGATTTTGATAATCTACGGTACTCTTTTCGCAACAATGTGAAATAAAAGTTATTCAGTTATCCTTTTTAGGACTTCATTTGAGCCAAAAATTAAAGAAATACAATATAACGGGAGGACCAACTCTGAAAGAAGTTTCCATTCCTTATACATTATATTTTAACCATAAAAAAAGTTTTTTAAATTAGGAGCCTTGAATGAGTCTCGAATACCGTAATGCAGGGTCCCCATGCCTTAAGGACTTACTCTGACTTAAAAAATCTGTATGCGTATGTCAGATCAAACCCCTTAAAACAAGGTTCTCATGCCTAAAGGACTTAATTTGAGCGGACAATTTTTTGGGCGGAAGTTCTAGGGGATTGGGGGGGGGGGGTCCCCTAGGTTCCCTCTGTCTGAAGAAAATTTGAAAATTTTAGAGAGGGAGGGGGCAGGCTGGGGACGAGCCTATAGCTTCATAATAATATTACCAGCTCCATACTCTTGAAAAATATGACAAAAAAGGAACCCACTTAAAGTTTAGTACCACTAGTACCCACTAGCACCATGCACTTGCAAATGGTATTTTGATTTACCAAATCACTGCTTAGGCTATCAAACTCCACTTGATTCAAGCTGAAATCATTTGCAGTCATTTTTCCAATTTATTGGCAAACATACTTCTATCTACGAATGCCTAACAGGTCCCACAATTCCTCATTCATTTGTTCTAGAGCAGAAACAGAGAGCAGTTGATGGACTACAAATTAGATGGTTACCAGTGGTCCTACGAACTCAATGACATACCTGGTACTGAAATCCTTGAGGTAGTCCTATCTGTGCCTTTTGGCAAACTTGACAAACAGTACCATCAATGACAACATTGTTCGAAATTTAGGATTAACTTTATGCACACGGGCCTGAAATCATGCACCCGGACAGCTTTTTGGTGTGCACACCACTATATACAAGAAGTCCCCGACTGTCCGGACCCCTTCCCTGGGGTCCGGTATCTGCGGTGGCACTTACCCCCCCGCCCCCAAAATACACACACAATCGAGGGTACTCATGCATGACCATGCTTCAGAAACTCCATTGGACTTGACCCTCTAGGCACCCCCACCTGTCTGGCTTAATTGTCTCTGGCGCCACCACCAAACCAAGAAACAGGTTGCACTTGGACTCTTGGAATATTTGATATGCCTACCTTGTAAATGCAAGAATACCTTATCATTTTATTGAGGACAATTTTTTATGAACTGGAAATGTAGCAAAATAATTTCTTTAATGCTATATTATTTATATTGATTGTTGTTCATTATTTCCCATCCAATATCCCATTTTCCTAAAGTTACGGGCAAAAATTAAGTTTACCCATCAGCCATGAACATACTACACCCTCGCTTCAGATCCTCCGTAATCATACAGTGTATAATCCATCGCGAAGGAGGAGTATCTGGGGTGAATACCAAATAAAGAAAAAAAAAAACTTTCTTTGGACTTTTGTCATCGCCAAGTATTCTGTGCTAGGGCAGGGATGTTT
This sequence comes from Lepidonotus clava, assembly GCA_936440205.1. Classification (NCBI taxonomy): domain Eukaryota; kingdom Metazoa; phylum Annelida; class Polychaeta; order Phyllodocida; family Polynoidae; genus Lepidonotus; species Lepidonotus clava. Next base: position 28,786,728 of record OW387134.1, read on the forward strand.
GTGTTGGTGAGTGGCCTCCAGCAACAACTTCAACAAATTTAACGATTGTTATGAATGATGAGATTGACCATTTGGTAAAATTAGAATTTTGCCCATTGTAATTAAATGTAGGAAGTTTAGTCTTATTAGCTCTTGCTTACACTTGTTTGCATCTTTTTATCACTTGTTAGCATCTTGTTAGCACTTGCTATCACTTGTTAGCCTTGTGTTACTACTTGCTAGCCTTTTGTTAGCACTTGTTAGCATCTTGTTAGCACTTGTTAGCCTTTTGTTAACATTTGTTAGTACTTGCTGGCAGTTGTTAGCATCTTGTTAGCCTCCTGTTAGTACTTGTTAGCTTTTTGTTAGCACTTGTTAGCATTTGTAAGTCCTTTTCACACTTGTTAACACTTGTTAGCCTCTTGTTAGCATTTGCTAACACTTGTCAGCCTCTTTTAACCTTTTGTTACCACTTGTTAGCTCTTGTTATCACTTGTCATCACTTTTTAACACCTGTTAGCCTTTTGTAAGCACTTGTTAGCCTTTTGTTAGCCTTTTGTTAGCACTTGTTAGCATCTTGTAAACACTTATTAGCATCTTGTTAGCACTTGTTATCCTCTTGTTAGCACTTATTAGCCTTTTGTTGGCACTTGTTAGAATCTTGTTAGCACTTGTAAGCATCTTGTAAGCACTCATTAGCATCTTATTAGCACTTGTTAGAATCTTGTTAGTACTTGTAAGCCTCTTTTTAGCACTTGTTAACAGTTGTTATCTTCTTGTTAGCTTTTCGTATCACTTGTTAGCCTTTTGTTAGCTTTTGCTAGCACTTGTTAGCAGTTCTTGGCAGTTGTTAGCGTCTTGCTAACATCTTGTTAGCACTTATAAGCACTTATTAGCATCTTGTTAGCTCTTGCTAATATTTGTTAGCCTCTTTTTATCACTTGCTATCACTCGTTAGCCTTTGTTGGCACTTATTAACCTCGTTAGCATCTTGTTAGCACTTGTTAGCTTTTGTTAGCCTCTTGTTAGCATTTGTTAGCACTTGTTGGTAGTTGTTTTAATCTGGTTAGCATCTGGTTAGCACTTGTTAGTCTTTTGTTAGCACTTGTTAGCCTCTTGTTAGCATTTGTTAACACTTGTTAGCACTTGTTATCCTTTTGTTGGCACTTGTTAGAATCTTGTTAGCATCTTATTAGCACTTGTTAGAATCTTGTTAGTACTTGTTAGCCTCTTTTTAGCACTTGTTAACAGTTGTTATCCTCTTGTTAGCTTCTCGTATCACTTGTTAGCCTTTTGTTAGCACTTGTTAGCCTTTTGCTAGCACTTGTTAGCAGTTCTTGGCAGTTGTTAGCGTCTTGCTAACATCTTGTTAGCACTTATAAGCACTTATTAGCATCTTGTTAGCTCTTGCTAATACTTGTTAGCCTCTTTTTATCACTTGCTATCACTCGTTAGCCTTTGTTGGCACTTATTAACCTCGTTAGCATCTTGTTAGCACTTGTTAGCTTTTGTTAGCCTCTTGTTAGCATTTGTTAGCACTTGTTGGCAGTTGTTTTAATCTGGTTAGCATCTGGTTAGCACTTGTTAGTCTTTTGTTAGCACTTGTTAGCCTCTTGTTAGCATTTGTGAACACTTGTTAGCTCTTGTTAACACTTGTTATCCTTTTGTTAGCACTTGTTAGAATCTTGTAAGCACTTGTTAGCATCTTGTTAGCCTTTGTTGGCACTTATTAACCTCGTTAGCATCTTGTTAGCCTCTTGTTAGCATTTGTGAGCACTTGTTGGCAGTTGTTAGAATCTGGTTAGAATCTGGTTAGCACTTGTTAGCCTCTTGTTAGCATCTTGTTAACACTTGTTAGTCTTTTGTTAGCACTTGTTAGCCTCTTGTTAGCATTTGTTAACACTTGTTAGCCTCTTTTTAGCTTTTGTTAACACTTGTTAGCTCTTGTTAGCCTTTTGTTAGCACTTGTTAGAATCTTGTTAGCATCTTGTAAGCACTTGTTAGCATCTTGTTAGCACTTGTTCGCTTTTTGTTAGCACTTGTTAGAATCTTGTTAACACTTGTTAGCATCTTGTAAACACTTGTTATCATTTGTTAGTCTCTTGTTAACATTTGTTAGCACTTGTTAGTCTCTTTTTAGCATTTGTTAACACTTGTTAGCCTCTTTTTAGCTTTTGTTAACACTTGTTAGCTCTTGTTAGCCTTTTGTTAGCACTTGTTAGAATCTTGTTAGCATCTTGTAAGCGCTTGTTAGCATCTTGTTAGCACTTGTTCGCTTTTTGTTAGCACTTGTTAGAATCTTGTTAACACTTGTTAGCATCTTGTAAACACTTGTTATCATTTGTTAGTCTCTTGTTAACATTTGTTAGCACTTGTTAGTCTCTTTTTAGCACTCGTTAGCACTTTTTAGCTTCTTGTTAGCACTTGTTAGCCTCTTGTTATCACTTGTTGGCTCTTATTAACATTTGTTGCCTCTTATTAGCCTCTTTTTAGCACTTGTTAGCTTCTTGTTTGCATCTGGTTAGCACCTTATTAGCACTTGTTCGCATTTGTTAGCCTCTTTTTAGCACTTGTTAACACTTGCTAGACTCTTATTAACATGTTGTTATCACGCTAGCCTCTTGTTAGCACTGGTTAGCACTTATTAGTTCGTGTTAGCCTCCCTCTACTCCCCTCCACTCACCTTCACCCTACCTTAAACGCCCCTACACCCCCCCCCCCCACTTCCTTTCATCCCATTTTCACTTTACCCTACACTCCGAATTTAAGAAACAAGTTATGTTGTGCCATTTATTTTTGTCCTCATGGCACTAAGCATCATGTGGCATGTCGATTTTAAGAAATGTCCATGTCGCCGCATCAAATTTTAGGGTCTAGGGCCTCGGTTGTTGGAAAAGGGGATAATATTGTTATTAGGAGATGCGAACATCCCGACAGTCACTTGTCAAATGGCGAAAATGACGCGACGCAGGGCAGGGCAATGGGGGAAGTTCTGGGGTTCCTCCTGTGGGTTGGGGGAAGTTTTAGATTAGATAATGGTGTAATCTCGACCATTACAACAAGGTCTAATGGGTCATTTTGTCCCCATGGTCAAAGGGTTTATTTATTGTGCGGCCAAATAGCGGTGCAAAAGGTCCTAACTGGAACCAGCCAGGTGTATATACCCCTCCCCACTGACCGCCGCCCGCCCGCCTACGGGCGGCCGGTGAGGGGGGGAGGGGCGTCGCCAAAGGGGCTGATTGACAAGTCAGTGGGACCAATGGGAACACTGCCCCCCCCCACCGGTCTCCACCCCGACCCGACCACTAACTGCTACTAATTACCCCTCCTACTTCAAGAGCCCATTTCACGGACCATTTAGTTTCTATTCATAAACCCCCCATAGATTTCACGGCTCACTGACTAAACACAATGAAAAACCTCCGACAGTAAGGCTTCGTTGGCGTTGCTCTTAATCTGATATCATTCAAAACGCCACCGCAGCAATAATGGTATTTAAGCTTATGAAAAAGCATGCACCGGCACGTGCATGCCTCCCAAAAAATATGCACCCTGCAGCCAAACTGTGCACACCGGGTGCAGGGCAGGGGCGGATCCCAGCACCCTTAATTTCGAACACTGGACAATCTTGGTCCCAGAATGAAACGTACCTATCAGATATTTGTAGACCGGATGAGCATGCGGTTCGACCACATTTGATTTGGTGAAGAGAGGGAAGTCGACGTTGTAAGTATCCTTTGCGAACTTTAAGATGTCCTCGTCTTTCTATAAAGTAAGAAGAAAATTAAGTTTCAAACTACAATAAGCGTATAATACTTTACTCATACTGATAATGTTTCTCACAGTGCGCCCTTTTGAATCTCCTCTATTTCCCACCGCGTCACCTCTGAGCAAAGGAACTTTTAAGAAAAAAAAAAAAAGATTCACTTTGGAAAAAGAAGATTCTCACAATTTACCGATTGAAACACAAAGACAACACAATTACAGTGCCCCCTCGGGGAGACAGGTTTTGTGACTACCCCACTGTGTGTACCGGTACTGTCAACATACCACTCGGCTACCCTTTGGCTGGCTGTTTACCGTTTGCAATTAAAACTTTAGAGAAGGAACTAAACGTGTAGTACAAAGTAAGTCAAGAGTTGACGGCAGGTGGCATCCTTTGTCATCATTTAGTACCATACACTTCTATATTTTTCCAGGAGAAAAGGTACGTCGTTGGAATTTGTTATTACCTAGAAGTAAATTGAGTAAAAAAAGAAAATTGCAGGTGGGACCATTACACGCTCTATCAAACCACCTAGGAAATATTCCTTGTCCATTATTTGTTTGTTTGTTGGATTAGTTTAACGTCCGGCCAACCCTTCAGGGTTCTTTTACCAGACTCCACAAGGTAAAGCCTTTCAGCTCGTTTAAGCCACAGGGGCGGTGACCGAATCTATGAAATGAGGTGCCTATTTGTAGCAGTGGGACCCAATGCCCTCTTTATAGTGCTGCCACATGGAGATATCATGTCATAGGCCTACACAATACCCCACCCAATCACATTATACTGACACCAGGCTGATCAGTTATGTTTTGTGGTTCTTACTTTGTACTGAGTGCCAGGCAAGCAGTGACCACTACCATTGTTAAAGGAGATACGAAAAAACAATTTTAGGCGATTAATACAGTTCCATATGTATCCAATTGGTTGTGTTTGCAAGAAAACGTATCTTAATATAAGTCAATGTTGCAAAATGGATTGGATAAGGATGTGACAGTAGGCCCAGTAGTTCACGCAACACCTTGCATAGGTAAGTGTAAACAATGAGCTGTGACGTCAGAGGAGCTATGAGGCCTAACTTGTGCGTGACCATAAGTCATGATTGAAAATTCATAATCCTGAAACTGCTTTTTGAAAAATTAGCCAAAAAAACATATAGATAGGATTCACATACAGGTATGAATTATGAGAATTATATGGCATTCTGAAATATACTTTTTAAGTTATATGCGATTCAGTTTTGCCTATTTGTTTTAATGGAGTACTGATGCCTCCCATGACGTCACCGGCCTTGTCCAGACTTGCCTCCTGCACATTCACACTTAAAGTGTGAGACTGGCTTCACAGTTTCAAAAATAGCTCTTTCGCTATTGTTTGAGTGCACAGTTAACGTGAGACCCTGGCGAACTTTGATAGAGACATCAATAGGATAAAAGAGGGGGTTATCTGAATTTTGGAATATTTCTATTTGTGTGAGCTTTAAAGTCTTTGGTGTGACTCGGCCAGGGATAAATCCCAAGACCTCCCAGCCTCAGGGTGGGCACTCTACCAAAGAGCTGCTGAGTCTGGTCCCCCCATTTGTCACCTTCTACGAACAGCAAGGGGCTGCTGGGGACCTATTCTTCACAGGATGCTCCCGAAGGAACCAAATATGGGTTGTTGATTCGAGGTATAATAAGTACGTTCATTACCTTAGTGCTGTAGCTAAACTTACTAAGTTAGGGTTTAGGAATGAATCTGATTGTCAAGATAGCATTTACAAATCAAACGTTTTGTACCGTATCGTCGGTCTATTTACCTCAACAACTAAGTTTCGTACACAAATCGTTATGAACTTACTTTACACACTCCTTGGTGAGGCTCAGACATCTATCACAAAGCCCACAAATAAATACCGGTAGTTCTTTTCAGGTGGCATTGGTTTAAAGAAATATGGTATGTTGATTTAATTTTTTTTCTAACATATCTTATGCACTTAGATGATGTTGGAAATTAGTCATTCCTTTAATCTTTAAACTAACCTTCATGTACAACCCCTCATATGATAAACCACAATGTTTATTTTTGTTCACTGGGCGACTAGAGCGTTCGTTCTGAAAAGCACACAGTCTAGTTTACCTTACTCCGGGTAACCAGTTGGTCACGTACCTGGTACTACTGGTTTCCCGGTGACATCCTCATACACACAATATACTACACCTACACCACCCCCATCCCTCCAACTTTTTGCACCATCTTTGATCCATTCTTAAAGGTACTTGGGTGTGTTGAGCCTGATTTTTATTGACCAGCCAAATCCCTTAGATATTTTTTGTAAATAAAAGCTTATATCTATACATGTAGTAGGTTCAATAGAGACTGACATTTCCATCTTTTACCGTTTGTGGAAAAAATGTACAGTCTGAAAAAGAAAGCCATCCTTTACCATTTGTTTCTATGGGATTTGTTTCTTTGTGGTTCTTATGTCATACCAAGTGCCAGGCAAGCAGCAACCATTTTTAAAGAGTCTTTGGTGTGACTCGGCTGGGGTTTCACTGTTTGAACCCACGACCTCCCACATGCGAAGCGAGCACTCCACCAATTCTGGTCATTTACCATTTTGTGAGATTAGTTTTCGTGAATAAACTTAAAAACATGAGCATTTGAGCACTATTTGCCTGGATCATTTTAGGGAACTTTCAGGGTACCAACCAAAGTTCCATTTTCAAATTCCCTGTGTTTTCCCTGAGATTTCCCTGCCCTGTGGCAATTTTTCCCTGTGTCATATCCAGCAAGTTGTTCAATTTAAAAAGCTTCTGCGTGCAAAATTGGACAACCCAACAACAAAAAGTTGAATCCCTAATATCTTGAGAACAGGAATTTCATAACCTGGCCAAATGAAATTCCCTGTGTTTTGGCAAAATTTGCAAATTACCTGTGTTTTCCCAGTCAGGGAATTTTTTTTGCCATTTTCCCTGTTTTCCCTCTGTGGTTGGTACCCTGAACTTTACTCCATTCAAAGAACTAGAAATCTAAAGATTTTCGGCCGGACACCGGCCGATAGGGACTCTTCAAACACAACTTCTATGAAAATTTGACCAATGTTAGGCAAAAAATCCAAAGATTGACAGATCCATTACAGCCGAATCTGAAGCGACACTGGAATATGATCCATTCCCTCAACCACCGACGTGTCCACGCCTCGCTAGTGCACCAGTAGGGCCGACTGACCCTTCCTCCAACCCCCCACCACCAACCAGTGGATCATCTCCTGTCAATCAGGCCGTTCATAAAATTTACGTCACCTGGCCAGCGAGAATCTTGTATTGTTACCATCGGAATAGCGATCGGAATAGCCTTAATATACTAACCAAATGGCTGAATTTTCGCACATGTAGGTTCTGCTAGAGACCTGTGCACGAATTTTCACACCTGTATGTGTGATTAAATAATTTGTCACTTTCAGATGTAGCCCTAAACTAGTTTGGCCGAATTTTCATAACCCATCTGGACTGGTAAATTTGAATTGATTGGAATAAAAGTCCCGGCCGGTTGAGAGGGGCTGCAAATCTCACCCAGCCGGTCGACCAAAAACAGATATTTTTTAAAGGGTGGCCTTATAGGGCCAGTCAACTGTAACACTGCGCACTGAGGACTGACTTGACGAATCACAGGGGGTATATATTGCCCAGGCACCACCATGGGAACGGTTTTTACTCTCTTGAGTGTCCAAATACCTAAAATGACATTTAAATTGTTTAGAAAAAAGATTAATTTTTTAGTTATTAAAACACCTTCTCAGGTGGCACCTTAAACAATATAATCGTTATTCATTTGTCGGAAATTATGGATCCGTTGCCATGCACAGTTCAGGTACCGTCCTAAAGAAGCGTACACTCAGTCAAAATCATTCTCTATCATCCATTTGACATTTGCAAAAATGTGCACCAGACACCAAAACTATGCGCCTTGGATGCATGGTGCACCGTAAGCCAAGAAAAGGACTGGACGCCATATTGGTGATCAATTTGAAGCTATAATAATTGACATTTCAAAAACATTTTGCGTATGTATTTCTGTTGAATTTGATAAAGGTCATCTTATTGAGTCACCATGAGCAAGTATTTTTCTTTAGAATTCACAATTTCTAGATTTATCTGATAGCCATGTGCTTAATATAACTTTTAATGAGCACGTGGTGATCTGTTTTACCCAAAGAGTTATGAAGAAATTGCAGACAAGTGGGACAATGTCTATATTGAGGTACTCACATCAGGTTCTTGGTTCCCGAACTGGTTGCAGGGAAAACCTAGTACGGTGAATTTCCCCGTAGACCCCAGCACCTGATGCAGACGAACGATGGACTTGTAGTGACCGTCAGTGAAGCCACAATGGCTGGCTACGTTCACCACCAGCAGAACCTGTCATTGCAAGGAAAAACGATAAATTTCATGTTACTTATCACACTATGGCAACATTATGTAAGTGCACAGTCCCCGAAATTAATAGAACACCTTCGAGGTGCAGGAATTTTACGCATTGTATGCGTCTGGCTGCAGATATTTCCACTCATTAAAAGAATATGTTCAGGCTGAACTGTAAAACCAATTACTATGAATTAAGTTGAGATTGCCTGCTTTTCCAGCCGTGTGTAATAAGGATTTACTGCATCATCGCTATAGATAGTCAGGGATACATTGCCTACACTGCTAACATAGGCCAAAAAAGTATGTTCAGCGGGGGAGGATACAGGATTTCAGAAAGGGAGGGGGGTCCGCAAATAGGTTAAGTACTAAAACTGCATAAACTCATACGCACATGTGCAACTTTCCATTTCTTCAAATGGCAAGTTTAAATCCCCATTAAAAAAAAAGGGGGGGGGGGGGGGGGGTCGGCAAGGGGGGATCAGGACCCCCAGGACCCCACTCCCCACCACCACCACCTTGATCCAACCCTAACTAGTAACTAACAAGTCAAAAATAATAGATAGTCGATGGTAGGTCGATCTAATGTTTTTTGACTTACAAAAATAGACTCAGGCATTCTTCATCTCGTAAATTGAGAAATCATACGACAAACCTTCTTTACAAAATGTCTAGCATCTAAAATACATCTCTTGCTCAATTTAACTATTATGCCTCGCAAGGCCAATGAACAAAAAAAATCTTGAAATTGGGTAATGAGAGCGTAAAAAAGTAGGGTCAGTTGGTCAGGATTTTCTTTTAAAGTCTTTGGTGTGACTTGGCCAAGGTGAAATCCCACGACATCCAAGACTGAAGTGGGCACTCTACCGACTGAACTGCCAAGTCTAGCCTCACCATTTGTCGCCTTCTACAAACAGCACAGGGCTGCTGAGGATATAATTATTCTTCCTAGGAGGCTCCCAACGGGACCCCCTGGATCGACGCATCTAAGCTACATAAATAGGAAAAATAATTATTGTAGTCTTTTACCTACATGGGTGTCGAAAATACCGCCAGAAAATACACTCCATTCAAAGATGTTTTGTATTATCAGCAGGGCGACACTATTAGTTCAAAATAATCATGGGTTCGAAAACACTAAAAAACAAAAATATTTTGGAAAATTGAAAAAAAAAGTCTTTTTAAGCTAGGCTCAGGGATTTTTCAAGGAATAGTACTCCTATTACAATCTATTTAGTATGAGAACAACCCAACACTCAAAAATGCTGAAATCATGTGGAATTAAGAATAGACATTATTATGCTGATGACATCACATCCCAAAAAAAATGGGCTGGCTGTAATATTGGTGATCAAGCAAAATCGGTATGTGGAATACGGGCTTTAGATATTTTTGTCATCCCTAAACTGAAAAGTGAGTGGAACAAACACTCATATCAAAAGTTATTGCAGTTTTAATATTCTCAAAAATTAGAAAACTTGATTTCTTTATATACATTATATTAAAACTATAAGTCACCATAACTTGGAAATAAAGACAGCAATTGGAAATAGGGAGTTCTCAATGCACAAGAGGTAGGGTGGTTCATACATGTTTATCTCAGGTTCTATCAAGGATATTTTAAAATGGTTTGCAGCATTTGAAAGAGTAGGTTCTCTACAATAAGAAATATGCAGGTGCATTTCCCCATATTTCATATCATTTTGTGACTTGATTAATTGCCAATAGATACCTTTTCCCAGATATGCTCCCAATTTTGTTTTGAAATTCCCCGTGTTTTCCTTGAAATTTCTCGATCCCATGGCATTTTTTCCGTGTCATTTCCAGCAAGTTTTTAAAATTCAAAAGCCTTTGCATGCAGAAAAAAAGGACAACTTCAACAACCAGGTCTAGTCAAATCCCTAATATTTTGAGATTCAAGAATTGAAGACCTGACCAAATGAAATTCACTGTGTTTTTTTCTGTGTTTTGATGAAATTTGCAAAATCCCTGTGCTTTCCCTGTCAGGGATTTTTTTTTGGGTTTTCCCTCTGCTTGGGTACCCTGTGTAAAATTGGTGAATTTTCTTAAATTCAGAACAAGTATCAATGGTATTTGTTCTAAATTTACATGTAAAATAGATCAAATAACTTAAATAAAGAAATCATATTAAAACCATCTTTCATAATTACTCTCATGAATTCTTAAATAGAATGTCTACAGAAAAGTGTACATGGTAGTTGTAATAATTGATCCACAGTTTCTGAGTACCCATATATCTATGCCTAGGCCTGGGCTATGGTAGAACTTTGACAATTCAGAAAATATCCTTCTGACAAAGTTCTGTGTTAGTTGTCTGGCTCGGGTAGCAGTTTTCCCAGGCCAGCGATTCCAGGTGTCAGTTCCTTCATTAATGTAGGTCTACATACCTGTCCGCGAAACTCGTCTAACTCCATTCGGACGCCGTCAATAGTGGTCACATCAAAATCGTAAAAGTTTCTTTTCTGGGTCTCTGTGGGACCCCTTGCAGACGGCCGGGACGCCGCGCCGCAAAGTCCTGCAAACAGGGAAAATAGGAGCAGACATCTTCCCATTTGAGCGAACTCCATGTTGTCGACCACGTCACCGTGCCTCGGAAAACTAGTCCAGACTGCACAGACCCGACTGTTTTGAGGTTTTGACAACAAACCGGTTTAGGTCCCTGCAGGCCAGGTCAGGCATGATTCTTATGGCTGGTCACGCTCCGCCGCGTCGACACAAGCGCGCCATCTGTCGGCCAGATTTTATCTAGGTCAAATTACCTTGAGTCTGAAAGAGCCCGAAAAGAGCCATTATACTGATTTTAAGAAATATATTATAGACATGTAGGAGATCGTACTGAGCTGATTATCGAAATGTTCTCAGCTAAGTGATGCTTTATGCATAGACTTTTTCTAGAATGATAAAAATGGCATCAGAGTAAAACGGGCACCTGCCGGCCAGGTGGCGCTACCTGGCGACATTTCTAAATACTGTGCATCGTTGCAACGGATTAGTCTAATTGCTCGTGTTTCTCCAATCGACGATTTGGATGTTTCCAAGGAAGCTTTGGGTGTTGCTATGAATAGTTTTGACGATAAATTACCAAGGAATTGGATTAATTATGGGAACCGGAGCGAGTAAAGACCCAAGTGTTGGCGTGCAGTTAAATCCGCGGGTTCAGTACGCGGGAAACCTCGCCAAACAGGAGGGGAAGGTATGATAACGTTCTTGTTTTGCCAAGTTACTTATAAAAATGGTTCTGTAGGCCCTCTGGCTCTGTAGCCTAGTGTAGGCTGAACCTGTGCCAGCTGTGGTCCGTGTGAATCTATCAATATTGACGGTATTGTCAATTGTGTTTGTACTAGATCTACTTGTAGGCTGCCTTTTAGTAATACGTTCTTGTTTTGCCACTTTTGCCAAGTTTTGGTTCTGTAGACTATTGTAGGTTGCGACCTGTGCCCATTGACCTGTGGAGTGTGGTCTGTGTGGATGGAAGATGTGGGCTGAGTGCTGGTGAGAGCTGGTGGTAGGTAGTAGGTGGGGGATAGGATAGGTGGGGGTAGATACTAAAATAGGCCTTTTGCAGTGAGTGATTGTTTGGTGTTTTACGCCGTATCGACAGCCAAGGCCATTTTCATGGCGAAAACCAGTTGGGGGTGAATTCTGTCTTTGGTGATCGCATCTATGAGATAGAGGTGACAGGACGGGCAAACAGCAGGGGATCAAAACCTGGAAATCATTTTTGCTGTATCTCATCCATTAGTGGACCAAGCACTAACCTGGAATTGAATGGGGGTATAGATGGGGGGGGGGGGGGGTCCCGTGTCGCGTGTCGAATTTAAAAAACGGCCCTGTCGTCTGTCAGTATATCTTGGTTTAAACCCATGTCCCCTGTCGAATTTAAGAATTAGCCCTGTCCCCTGTCGAATTTAAGAATTGGCCCTGTCCCCTGTCGAATTTAAGAAAAGGGCTATGTCATCTGTCACTTAATTGCCATGTCATCTGTCGAATTTAAAAAACGGTTGTGTCGCCGTGTCGAATTTAAGGATCTGGACCCCCTTGAATCCAAAGAACCCCCGGGAAAGAACCACTTGGTCAGTGCAGGGTATACCCTATCATCGCCTTCTACGATCAGAAGGGGCTACTTGGGGCCTATTCTTACCCGGAACCCCCATGGGGTGGCCCAGTGCAGTAGTCACTGCCGCTGTGCCAGTGTCATGAGTGTGGCTGCATTGAAGGGCATGGTCAAAATGGCTATTCAAGGAGAGGGACCAAAGCAACTCCTTAACTTAATAAGCCTAGGCCCAAATATGAGGGGCCATCCATAAATGACGTCATGTGCTGGGGGGGAGGGGTCCAGCTCCCTATACATTCCTATTGTAAACCATGATAAGGGGGAACGGGGGGGGGGGGGGGGCGGTAAAAAAATGGTAGAAAATGGCATGACGTTGTGATGAATTTGTCCAATTCATGTACGGTATTGACACAAGTGTTGAAGCAGGGTCTTGAAGGGGTGTCTTCAAGCAAAGTCTGGAAGGGGGGCTTCAGGCGGGTCTTGAAGAGGGTCTTGAGAGGTCTCCAAGTGGGGTATTGAAAGGGGGCTTCAAGCAGGGTCTTCAAGTAGTCTTCAAGTGAGGTCTTAAGCAGGGTCTTGAAAGGTTCTTGAGAGGGGGGTCTTGAGAGGGGTCTTGAAGTAGTGTCTTCAAGGGGTCTTGAAGATAGGTCTTGAGGGGTGTCTTCAAGGGGTCTCGAATGAGGTCTTCAAGCAGGGTCTTGAAGGGGGGTCTTGAAGTGGGGTCTTCAGGACAGGGTTGCCACTGGTCAGGGAAAAGTCAGGGAAAAGTTGTTTTTTTCAAGGTCAGGGAAAAGTCAGGGAATTTTGGAATTGGTCAGGGAAAAGTGGGATTTTGAAAAAGGTCAGGGAAAACTGACCCTGGTCAGGGAGAAATGGAATTTTCAAACATGTCATCGCCCCAAATATAAATCACAAAGTTATAATTTGTACATCAGGTCACAAAAATCTGGTTCAGCAAACATTATTTTGTAAATTGTGGCCCCTTGAAAGGCATGTTGTGATTTTAAGGTGCATTGCTGTGATCCAGCAATATTGCCTTGGCTACAATAGTTGCCAAGAAAAGGTTAAGGTACTGTGTTTCGTAAGTTTGAGCTTAAATGGAAGGAAGAGACTGTTCTAGGTATGATTCAAGGCTGTTTAATAAAAGGATTTTCTCATCTAGTTAGTCAAGGAAAAATGGAATCTGTCAGGGAAAAGTCAGGGAAATGTCAGGGAATTTTGACGTCTCTGGTCAGTGGCAACCCTGTCAGGAGATCTTGGAGTGGAGTCTTCAAGCAGGGTCTGGAAGGGGAGGTCTTCAGGGGGTCTTGAAGTGGGTCTTGAGAGGGTCTCCAAGCAGGCTCTTGAAGGGGGTATTGATGAGTGTCTTCAAGCAGGGTCTTCAAGCAGGGTCTTTAAGGATTGACACCGGTGGTTGGGTCATGATTCACGTTTCTGTATGTAATTTCGCCCCTACATTAGCCATAACTATGCAATGTACATCAGTTTAAAGGTCTAATTTTTCTCTATTCAGTGATATAAATTATCAGGAGAACAGATAAAAATTGAGAAAACTGATATTCAAAAACCTATTTTTCAGCTTTTTATTTTTGAACAAGGATTACCAACTAACCGATAGTCTTACATAGCTGATACTTTTCATACGTGTCATCAACTTCACAATGCAGGGAAGGGTGTCTCAGAATTTTTATTTAGGCCTTAGTTTTTATTTTATGCCCAAAAACGGGTAACTTTAAGGTAAATTAATTTTAATTTTTATATTTTATTTTTTAGAAAAAAATTGAAAACAGATATTGAAATTCTGAGACACCCTTCCCTCCATTAAAATGTTTAGAACAAGAATACAAAATCTTTAAGGTCTAACCCTAATGGTATGTGAGAAATCATTGTTCAAAAAATAAAAGTTAAAAAATCAAATTTTCTCTTTTTGTAACAATAACTTAGGGACATGAAAACACTTTTATATACAGTTTGTATCATTAGATGTAGCATAAACGTAGCATTTGAACTATAATGTTACACCCATGAAGACAGAGAAATACAGCAAGAAAAATGTAATAATCCTGAGTACCGAAAATCACTGCCCAACCACCGGTGTCAATCCTTAAGTAGAGTCTTCAAGTGGGGTCTTGAGCAGGGTCTCGAAAGGGGGTATCGAAGGGGGTCTTGAGAGGGGTCTTGAAGCAGTGTCTTCTCATAGAATCCTACAGTTCAGCACTTTGGGGTCTTGAATGAGGTCTTCAAGCAGGGTCTTGAAAGGGGTCTTGAAGGGTGGTCTTGAAGCAGTGTCTTGAAGTGGGGTCTTGAAGCAAGATCTTCAAGACTTAGAGGGTCTTCAAATGGGGTCTCAAAGCAATGTCTTCAAGGGGGTCATCAAACAGGGGTCTTGAAAGGGGGGTCTTGAAGGGAGGAGGTCTTGAAGTAGGGTCTTGAAGTGGGGTCTTAAATGGGGGTATTGAAGGAAGGTCTTGAAGCAGTGTCTTCCAGGGGTCTTCAAATGGGGTCTTCAAGCAGGGTCTTGAAGGCAGGTCTTGAAGGGGGTCTTGAAGAATGGTCGAGAAAGGGGGTCTTGAGAGGGGTCTTGAAGCAGGGTCTTGAAGCGGGTTATCAAGCAGGGTGTTGAAAGAGGGTCTTGAAGGGAGGTCTTGAATGGGGGTCTTGAAGAAGGTGTTCAGGGGATGTCTGCCACGGGTCTTCAAGTGGAGTCTTCAATCAGGGTCTTGAATAAGGGTCTTGAAGGTGGTCGTGAAGCGCATCTCCAAGCGGCGTCTCCAAGCGGGGTCTTTATGCAGGGTCTTCAAGCAGGCTCTTGAAAGCAGGTCTTGAGGGGGGTATTGAAGAAGTCTTGAAGCGGCATCTTGAAGGGGGTCTTGAGGGGGTTCTGGAAGGAGTTCTTGAAGAGGGGGCTTGAAAGTGGGTCTGGAAGGGGGGTCTTGAAAGGGAGTTTTGAGGGGGGGGTCTCATAAGGCCTCACACAGTTTCATAAGTTCTCCTAAGCTCCTTTTGTCTAATTAATACCCTCTCTCTCCCACAGAATAGAAGAAAAAAAGATTGAAAATTGAAAGTAAAGTCTAATGGCAACCTATTTGTTGTCTTACAACAACTCATCCTTCTATAAATTCTTATTTCCTTTGCATTTCATCAAGGATGACACTACTTTATTTTCTTCAACTCTCACCATATATACACAGGCAGCTGAGAGGATACAAGAATCATACAGGTCATGTGACGGGTCCCACTAAAAAGTAAAATGGTTGTATCTATTGATTCAGGACAATATATTGTCATTAGGATAATTTGTGCTATCATTGTAGTTGATACATGACCCGTCCCTGGCAGTTAATTATGGCTATATTATATAGCAACCAATAACCAACAACCTAACCATTGTAGTTGATACTTCGAGTCTACGAGTCACAACTATTTTGTTGTCAGAACTTACATTGGAGCGTCATAATTTGTGTCATAATTTGCCCAATTATTACAATAGGTTTTGAGTATTAGTCCAAACCAAGAAGGACATAATTATTATGTCACTGCATTTAATTTTCAAATAGGGTTTGTGGTATTAGGCTACCAATATTACTCAGTGATTAGTTTTCTTTTCACTACTATACAGTGCTGCCCCCTGGTAATAAAGACATACTCTACAGGCACATGCGTCTAGCTCATTCGTCCACATGTTTGATGAAGGAAAAAGTGCTGAACTGTAGGAGTCTATGGGAACTTGAAATTAAAAATATTCAACCGGTCTTAGGAGGCCTAAGATTTGTTACAGGCACATCAGTAAGAATGTTTATGAGAACCAACTCAAAATTTAGAAACCAAAATTTGTAGGACGTGGCTAGTGTGTGAGAGCAATCTTTGCTACAGCTTAAGTGCCTGGACATACAGGGATCCAGCTGTTTAATGCTTAAGACAACCATCTCCATGGTGATAGCCAGGGGCCGGAGTAAGTTGGGGCTCAGGCTGCAGTGAGCCGTTGATCGAGTGACTCGGGGAGTCTGTCACTGCTGAGGGTGCAGTGGAGGTGACTCTGGAGATTTATATAACTGATATGGATCAGTTATCAGAGATTGTGGTTTCGACAAGTGTCTCTTCGGGCAACATATGAAGTTTTAGGAATTACACCTCAAGCTGTGGATCTTTTTGGGGGAAGGAGGAGCCCCATTTCTAAAACATTATCTTTTTTGGGAGGAGTTTTTTTGGAGAGAGTTTACCGAGAAAAGACAGTCATATTTTTAGGAATGACACTTTTCTCACCAGGTGGTACTACTGTGCCTCTTCCAAGATCTCATAAAATCTTTGTCAAAAAAGTATCGCATTTCATTCTTCTTTACATTTATTTCAGTCTAACATAAAGTTTTACCAATGACCACTAAGTAAGATGTCAGTTTTGAGAGAACTATTTTTTGAGGGCACTGTGAATAATCAGTAATACATTTAAATGCAAATTGGGTATTTCATATGATCGCATCCTTGTTCTGTTACCGTTTTTCAGGACAAGCTTATAGACGTCCCAGTGCTGGTCAAGCTAGAACACGGCACCGTACGTTACCGTTACCAGAATAATGCCGGACAACTAACCGATAAGGAGAACCTCGACAAACGAGTCGAGAAGCCTCATGAGGGACCAGAAAGAAGTAAAAAGCACGGCTATTTCTTCCATTCAACGCTGAATGACTTCAGTGAAGGTACGGGCGCATAAATTATATATAATTAGAGTATACATTGTTTAATCTACTTTTTTTGTGGGGGGATGGGGCATATCAATATTTTTCGTTACATAGGGGAAAAAAGGAATTAAGCTACTTCCGCCCCTTTCTCCTTTCACCTGCATTGAAAATAACATTGGCAATAGTGGCGTTCAGTGTCTGTGACAGTCCATTTTTCAGCGAAAACTAGAATTATTACACTTCTACTAAACGGTTGATGTTTAAACAACTAACTATTCATTTTACTCCTATAGAGGCGAACTACGACAAGGAGCAGGATTGGAAGTTTCGCTATGTCTACAAGGGGCCTGAGAAGGCTCGGCAGAAGAAGCTCTTCTACGTTTTTGGGAAAGGATTGAATACACATGACCAGGGCATTCTCCGCGGGCCGGAACCGCGACCCCAGGGTGTCGGCTACAAGTGGCCGTCAGTGTTTAAGCAACATGGCCACATCTACTTTGACATTTCCTTCCTGAAGCAGAGTAAGTTTTCCAATGTTTCACCACTCTTTAACGTAAAGCTAAGGCGAAAGGAAAGTTTCTAATTGCTTACATCATCAGCACCGAGGGTACTGTAGCCAGCCTAAGCTACCTGACACTTTCATAATAATCTTCTAAGGAATAACTTACTTTCCATTGGAATACAAACAAAATCGATCGTAAGTAGGCAAGGAACAAATTAAGAGGTTTAAAAAAAAGCCCGTTCATGTCTCCCTAAAGCAGCAGCGCCAGTAGGCCGCCCTTTGAATCTTGGATTTTGGTAATTTTCACCCAAATTCGTACCGTATCATTTATATTTGGATTTGCTAGGGAACTGTACTTTTCAGGTATTTAGATTATCGTATGATATTATCATTGTTTCCCTGTACGGGGTTCGTATTTTACCCTGTTATAACATAGACCCCCTACTGATGATTTGGCCATTTTCCCGTGGTAAAATTTCTCTTTAGAACTTTAGAATGGCTGATCCAATTATCATAAAATAAAAACCGATTATCTGAGGATCGTTCACACATCTTTACCAGATGCAGAGTTGGAACCAGAGGAAGATGACGATTTGGAAATTCCTAATGATTTGGAACAAAGTATCGACATTACTCCAAAACCTACAATGTAAGTTATAATTTTTCAAAGTTCGATATGGCCATTAAATATCGTATGACCATAAAGTGACTAAGGTGGTTCTGAGAAGACTTTTGAAAATACAAATGCTGCATAGAAGCAAAGGATGTTGAGGTATAACATTTGTGTTGTACTAAATAAAAAGCTTATGGGGGCAATAATTCTTAATACTATTATAGCAAGAAATATCCATATCCCCGTTAGTAAACTATCAAGTTAACCATTCTTGATATAACGTTCGGGAATTCGATCTCTCAAATAATACCGTATCTATAGGTGATTACTCCCTTGACTGTATTTATTGTATTTTTTCCCAACGAAAAACATAATAACCTGAACAGTTATGACGGCAGATGTACATTTACGAATGTTAGGAGAACAACAGTACTAGTAGGTACCAGTTCACGAAAAAAATAAAACCTCACCAAAACCCCTTTTCCAGATTCCTCCTGTTTCTGATACAATTTGATGTAGCAAATTCAACAAGTATTTCTACCTAATTTTCTAGTTTGAAGCTATTTTATCTAAATGCCTATACAGATATCGAAAAGAGAGCTTTAACATATCAGACAACAACAAAAAGAACGCTCATATCTGATGCCCAACTTATCGTGAATAAACGCATTACAAAATGATAAACCCATTAAAAAATGAATTCAAGAACGAAGCCTTTAGAAAAAATGTCAACTGTTGATACTCTTGCCTACTTTTGGTTACCCGGTACCTCAAAGCAGAACATTTAAAACCTTGTTTTTTTGCCTCTCGGACCTTTAACCCTTTATTTTCTTCTCATTGACCTTTAACGCCCTTTTTTCCATTTCAAATGACTGATAAGTTTAAACATTTGTAAAAAGGACAACAAATTCGTGAGGAATCTGGACTGAACACAGGAAATTGTTGTGCATCTATGAAAAATGATGCATTTCAATGGTAATCTGATTCATTTAGATGTATAATGAGTGTGCCATTTTTGCATTCAAAAGGATTCTGACCTAATCATTGGATGTAGCATTCTTGAAAAACATATATGTGGAGTTTCTAAGAAATAGAGGTTTTGAAACGTTAGCTTGTTGCTGATCTGGTTTTGAAAAGAGAGTGATCATTTCTAGGGCCCGACCTAAAATTCTAAGGTGCTGTTCAAACCAACAAAGAGTTATTAGCCAATCATATTGACCCACCCTTGTATAAAGCCTTGGACAAGACAGTCTTTGATTGCAATCCAAAATTGAAATTAAAGTTGAATCCTTTACAGGTAGTTGCAAGAAGCATAAAGGAACAATAAAACGTGTGGTTTTGGTCTAATTTCATCATGAAATTAGTTTAAACTCTGATTTTAAAATTACCTTTTTTGGGTATCAGACCTTTAGTTTTTGAATTGTGGCTTTTTAAAGGGACCTTTTTTCAGGATCCCTGCTTTGAGGTCTGTTAATATCAAACACTAGGGAACCATCTAATCTTAACTATTTGTTTTAGTGATCATTTTCACTGACATTAAAATCAGATAGATGTTGTACAACTTGAAAATGCACTTATGGGCCATCCATAAATGATGTAGGTCATGCAGCAGGGGGCGTTCATGTTTCCATGACCAAGCATAACGAGAGGGAGGTGGGGGGGGGGGGGTGCATGACATCATGTTGAGGAAATTTCAATTTAAAGAATTTCAGAAACAATTTTAGGATAGTATGGGATATTTAAGGCTGAAAATCTTTTATTTTCAGTCAAGAGCACATAGTTTCTAAGAGATAGTCATGTTCCTAGCCAAAACAATCCATTCCTCTTAATACTATTTCTGCATTTTTTTTAAGGGGGGGGGGGGTGTCCTCTTGAAATGACGTCATTTTTAGAGGGGGAGGGGGTCAAGGGTCGCATGACAAAACATGACAAGGGGGGAGGGGGGTCAAAAAAGGTCAAAAATAGCATGACGTCATTTATTGACGGCCCCTATTAGGTTAAAACCACAATATCAATACCCCACTAAGAGACATGCCTCAGCACTGGTACTGAGGCCCTAGGTCAGTCAATGGATACAGAACGGGTTACCATGCTTACAGTTCTGAATCCACCATGGGCACCGCTGATCTAATATAGAAGCAAGTGGCAACTGTCAGATATATGTTCGCTTCAAATGCAGTCGCTTATCCAAGTACACCTTTGCTGTAGTGGTCGTAGCCAATGATTGAAAAGAAAGTCCTCGGGACAAGTTAACATACTGCTTTATTTTCCCCTCCTCCGCTGCCTTACCATCCCTTTCTGTACAACAGTATGGTTACAGATGCACATATACCCTCACAGAATTGATGGCTGTCCCACAATCATACAGAAAACTGGCAACATGAGAGCTGTCATCTATTCCCTTCTGTAGAAATTCATTCCCTGCAGTTGTGAGAGTACTTTATGATATATACAAATGTCCTTCAACTATCTCTTGATTCCAACTTGACAGTATCGATAATGTTGTAACATCTTCAACTTCAAAGCATGGTTCCCAGAGCCTGAAAAACTAAAATGGTCATGAAGTGAAAGAAAAACAAAAGTTTTTTTTCAGGAGTCATGGTATTTTATTAATTCTCCAGAAGTTAAATGATTTTTGTTTATTTCCTCTCAAATTAGAAAAACAATATGCATCAACCCGGAAAGTCCTCGTCTTCCTGAAAATCATGCTGAATATCACTGATGCAAAATTTGTGTGGGGCTTGCTATTCCCTAGGCCATGGAAAATTCATTGAAAAGCAGTTCTTGAAATCCGGGTGGAACACCGGCAATGAGATCAATCATTGCCTTCGGACGCATGTAGTCCTCACGTACAAAGTCTGATTTTAGCAAAATCGGCATTTTCCAATGTGTAGATCAATTATCATGTTGAATGAAAGTGAAAATTTCTCTATTTGTTTTCTGCTTTGTATAGGTTACAGGTGAGCAGCTCAGACAGGGCAGAACACATTAACAGGCGACTGTCACTGCGACTACTCAAACCTCCGGGCCACATGCACCTCTTTGTACGCGGAACTGAGCTCAGGTATGTAATAAAGTGGGCTACAAAGACGCCACCAGCTCGGGGCCAGCTCGGAATATTCATTCAGAACTTAACAGGGATTATTTAAACAATGGATATCAGACTATCATCTTGAGTGTATAAAATAGTCGGCCAAAGCTAGCTAGAATGTACTGATACTCTGTTGATAGTGTGTTTTTTGCTTTTCCCTTACTTCCAAGGTTTTGTCTGAGGTCAGCAAATTAAAACTTTTAAAACTATTTCATAGTTCCAGAACTAATACGTCATTAATTGCCATAGACCCCACCTATAGCCGGTTTTATACTGGTCTAATTTCAGCTCGGACCAAGTGGTTGGAGACCTGCGTACAGAATCTGAAGGTAGTTGGAAACAGTTCCGAGTTATGCTGCGACCCAAGTAGATTCGGAAGATTCTCAAAATAGCACATCTGACCGTGACGTCATATGTGCCCGACGCAAGAAGCCAAATGTGATATAACCGAAAGCATTACTTCCTGCTTTTGGATGCAGGAAGACTACTTGAAAGAAACACAGGTTGAAAAGAGAGGCGTTTGTCATATCCTCTTTGATTGCAATAGAATATGCATAATTGAATAATAATGATTTCGAAATTCTCATAAAAATGAAAAATTGAATTGGTCACGAAAAATCAATTCAATTTCAGATGTGTACAAATAAAAGTCACGGACTTTCACATTCTACCACTTGAGGTAAGAAATTAGGTAACAGTTCCATGAAACTTATCTGTAATGTTTCATGGAGCTTAGCATTGGAAGACTTTTTAAAATATTTCTGGAAAAACATGATGGAGAAGTCAAGGTTAAGTCACAGGTGCCTTTTAGAATAATTTTGTCATAGAATGAAAGTAAACGCTTTCATGATTATTGTCTAAGTATTATATTTTCTTGTGTTATTTGCGTTATAAAGAAATTGAATGTAAGGAATACAATCTGAACCTCTGATATATGTCCTGCTGATCTAAATGGCCGTTATCAACATAAGTTTAATCCTTTTCCCCTTCTTTGGCACAAACAGCACACTGATTCGAACCTTTGAGCGAATAAAAGCACCTAATCACGTCTTCGATCAGAAGTCACAAACGTCCCTTGTCGAAAAACTGATCGTATCGACATAAATGATAGGCCCCACAGAATCTGTTTACCGCTCAATACCTTCTGATTAGTTATCTCTGCCATATGAACCTTAACCTATCAACAACGTTGTTATGAAAGGTAGGTGAAATTGATCTATCAGACGTTGACTCATTTCCCTTTTTAATCATTCTGCAAACTGTTACATGTGCTCAGGTTTCAATGTAGATCTACTTAAAGATGTTATGTTACTTTAAATTAGACGTGTACTAAGCTCCCTGACCCGGTTCACTGTTTTCTTGTATCATCTTGTATTTGATTGATTTGCAGGTATACTTTAAGTTAACACATTGACCAAAACATATGCAAATTGATATGAATCATTCATAATGTTTCTATTATATGTATACACATGTATATATGAGTATATGTATATGTATTTATCAATATGAATATATATTTTATATGGCCTATATAACTTTATATAATTACCACCAGTCATAAAAGTGAATAATGCATAAAATCAAGTCCTATACTTAAGACTTGGGAAAGTGTATATTGGGATTCAAATGGAAAATACAGCAACAAACTGATGTTCAGTTATATCGACACCTAAGAAAGCAACAATTTAACAAAAAACATAAACTTGGCATTTTTTTTGCAATTTAATTAATCAATTTAAGGTTTGAGAAGTTTAATAAGTAAATATGATACCAGGTTGTTTGATTAAAGATTACATATACCGTAGACATATCGTATAGTCTGGACGTTAATATAATCAGAAAGGGATTATAAACGACCTGAATAAAGATCACTTATAAAAAGAAAAAGAATCTGATGGACAAGGCTTTGGGCGCTTACTTCACTCGCAGATATGAGAAAAAAGAAAAAGATGTTTATCTTATTGACAGGCGTGCCAGCCGGCCGCCTGTCTATGCTAACCACTTCAGACCTACCCTATGACATCAGCCTCCCCAGTTTTCTCTGTTAGTCACCATAGGGAAGACCTGTGAGAAAGGCCATGTTTCATCCCATTCTGAGAGCTGTTCCCAAGAACTTATCTCCTCAAAAATGCCCTTTATACATGTGAAAACCCCTGAATGGTAATAATTTAGCGTACCTACACTCAAATACTAGTATTAATATGTGATTTGGCCATGTTTGTGAATGGTATTTTCAATAATACAAGCACAAGCCTCCCATGCTGACTTGTAAACACTGAGAATATCCACTCCTTAAACTAGATCCTGTCAAATGTTGTTTTTTTTGTTAATACTGAAATGTGAATTTAGCTTAGCTAAAAAAAAAACTAAAATGCTAGACATGTCACATGTATCTTTTTCATCTGTCATGCAATTTATTTTCAAATTTACAGAGGGAAACAAAGGAATTTTAATTTTTAATTTCGAAAAACCAAGTGTTTCACACATGGGTCCCCAACTCTATATTCCCATTGTGCCCTGCATCCTTGTAAAGAGGTCAGGAGGCCCCCCTTCCCTCCCCCCCCCCCCTGACCTTGCACCCCCTGACCCTATTCTGTTACCATAGTAACAGACCCAAGGTCCAGGCCCTGTTGGGTACTGGAGTAAGTGTCAACAGGGTCATTAAGGGGTGACCACAGGCCTTATCTGAAGATCTCTGTGAAGAAATGAGAACATGCAGAGGGAGGGGCCCTGCATGCATAAATATTAAATCTGTAAGCCTTGACCTGGTCGCCTGTCAATTGAGGGGGGCTTAGCTCTCTAAATCCCGGGATGGTCTGCTTGTATAATCAAACAAACTGTATTGTTTTAGCATTCTGTCAATTGATGTACTTTAAGTTGTTGGAACTTGTATGATATAAATGTGTACGCACATAGATTGTGAATAAAAATATCCATCTATTTAAGAGGGTAGCGGGATCTACCCCTTCATTTTGTATTTTTATGAAGTACGCGAATAAAGACATATGTATATATACTGATTTTTATATTTTGTACTTTATTCAATAAAAGTATAAACATTATATACATATGATTATATGAAATGTATGTCAAAAGCTATGATATGAAAATGTACGAAATGTATTGTATCATGATATTCGTTGAGATAATGAACAGTTCTGTAAAACTGAAATGTACATTATTGATCAGTAATGTTTTCTGCATGCACATTTTACATGCTCTCTGTGTACAGAGAAGTTTACCTAGAGAATCAAACGAAATTGTACCGAAGTATATTTGTATCATCTGTGCTTCTTTCCATTGAAAGCTCTGTGCTCGACGTCCTTGGAATTTCTCTTTTTCTTAGTGCTCTGGGACTTAATGTCCTTCTTAAGTGAAGCTGGAGGACCGACCTTGCGTCGCCGTGAAGGTGAGGTGGAGGTGGACCCGCTGTCCAGGGTGTACAAGTTCTCCAGGCGTGACCCATGTCCCGCGCTGTCCCTCTGGGGGTCGCGCACCTCCTCCTCGGCCTCTGCCGGGCGCGTCGGGGACTCTGGCGGGGAGGTGCGGCAGTTGCGCCGGACGCAGCGCAGCAGGCCGTCGACCCCCGGGCGTTCTGCGGGGTCGAACTTCCAGCAGTGGGTCATGAGGGCGTAGAGCCCGGTCGGGCAGCACTCGGGCTGCTCCGGCACCTGCTTCTTGTCGACGACGGCGGCGAGCACCTGGTCGTCGGGGATGGTGTTGTAGGGCTCCTGGCCGCTGCTGAACACCTCGAAGAGGAACATGCCCACGGCCCAGACGTCCGACTTGCTGCTGTAGTGGAGGCGGGTGAGCACCTCGGGCGCCGCCCAGCGCAGCGCCATCACCTCGTTCTTCTCGGCCACGTACACGTCGGTACGCACGAACCTGCTCATGCCGAAGTCGGTGAGCTTCACGTGCACGGGCTGGGTGCTGGCCACGAGCACGTTGCGCGCCGCCACGTCGCGGTGTATGACGCGCTTCTGTTTGAGGTAGGCGAGCGCCGACAGGGTCTGCACGCACACCTCGACCATGGCCGGGGTGTCGGCCGAGCGCAGCGTGCCCTGCAGCAGGCAGTGCTGCACGTCGCCGTTCGACAGGTACTCCATGACGATGTGGGTGAGGCCGTCGGACAGGTACACGCCCACGCTCCGCACGATGTTCTCATGGCGGAAGTTGAGCATGTGCTTGACCTCCTCCAGGAAGTCGAGCTGCACCAGCTCCGACTCAACGTCCGACGGCCGGGGCACCTTCAGCGCCAGACGATGGCCGCTCTGGTCGCGAACTCGTTTGACCTCGCTGGCGTAGCCGATGCCGATGATCTCTCCTCCAGGGTGGCTCAGCGTGACCCGTCGACACCCGGCCGGCAGGTGGTCCTCGATGTTAAACTTGCGGCGGCTGTAGGGCAGTCGGAGGCGCACCGCTATACTGCCTCGGTTCAGACCGTAATGTGTGACGAGGTAGCAGATGTTGGCATAGCGCTCTCTGTCACTAAAACCCACCTCGCCATTGCCATACTCGAAAATGGGATAAGTTAGGAAGGTATGTTCATAGCACACGGAGAGCTTGTACACGTGTCGAATGCCTTCCTCCGCGACAGTGCGCAGGAACTGGGGCCTGTAGACGACGAAGGTGCCGGTGGGCTGGCCCTCCAGGATGGCGTACAGCTGGGTCTCGTTCAGCGCAGGCCGGTCGTCGCCGTCCATCGGGAAGAACCACTCTTCACCGCGGGGGTCGTTACAGTTTTTGAAGGAGTCTTGAGGTAACAGGACACATTGACCGTCTTTAACCACCGCCAACGCCTTACCCTCCTGTGTAGCCCACAGGGGCTGAGGGTTGTATACAAATGCATTGTCTCCCTTTTCTAGCCGCAAGGACTTAAATTCAGAGAAAGGCATTTTGGGCTTCCAGTCCAGGTTCAACAGCGCAGCCCCCAAGCGCCACAAATAATCCCCTATCAGGCATGCCACCCGGACGAGGACGCTCCACATGAGACATAATAATGTGAAAAAAGTGTGCGTGGCCACTGTGGGCTGCGTGCATTTTTGGGGACGTGTGTAGCCGTTTTCCAGGAGAAGGGACAGCGAGACCGACATGAGCTCTACTACAACAGATTTCCTCATCACCGCCAAGTCCGTCGAACGACTTGGTGATTTCTGTGGGTCCTTCTTCCCATTTTCTCCTATGATGTAGGTCGGTTTGTTCTCCTGAGACAATTTTCTTTGGGCTCCAGTTTTTCCGTGGTTGTCGCCGTTAGCAGCCGTCGACTGGTCTGAAGGTCCTTTGCTGCTCGACACGGAGGACGCCCTCAGACGGAGTGACCCCGACCTGGGCCGGCCTTTGGACAGGAAGTCGATGGGCACCACGTCGCCGCCCATGGTGCTGAGGTCGTCGCCCGACACGTACTTGCGCATGTCGTTCTCGGTACAGCTGCGCACCAGCGTGGTGTGCAGGTGGAGGTGCTGGTCCTTGAGGGCCTCCAGGAAGCAGTGGTAGGCGTGGGGGCCTCGCCGCTCCAGCTCGTCCAGGAACTGACGCACCTGCACAGGGAAGAAGCATACACATTAGGGAGGTTACCCGGGAAGGGGGGGGGGCGACTTTACTTTAAGTCTACCCCCTGGAGGAAAACGAATCCAAGCTAGCTGGTGAATACTTGGAATTTCTTGCACTTCCACATGAATTCAAGCTTTATAGTCCTAAATTAAGTTTAATTTTCCTGGACTTTGGAGAAGAGCTTGGATTTCAAGGAAATTCATGCTATTCCAAAACAGCAAAAATCCTAGGTCATTGAAATAACTTGCACTTAGGATTTTTATGTCGCTCCCAAAGTTCAAGCTGCTTGGATAAGCCTAGACTTTTAGTTTAGATAGAATGAAGTGTCTTGAACAACCTTGGACTTTCTTGGATATGAGCACGTGACAGACCAAATGTAGCCTGGCATTCCAAGATTATTCAAGCTATTTCAAGGATTCCTCTGTTCTCATTGTTCATCGCATGACTATGAGATTTCAAATATTTTGAAGGGAAAAGGGCAGCCATCTTGAAAGATGAGAAGAGGCCCACCCTAGAAAGATCTCTGTATTATAAGGAGAAAATAAGTGATATTGCTATCAGATACATTGATCGAAATGCTTCTGGGAAATTTATGAATACATCCAGATATGAGAAAGCCCCCCCCCCTCCCCCCCAAAAAAAAACAAACACACAAAATAAAAACAAAAACAAAACAAAACAAAAAACAACTTCAGACCCCAATCCAGCCATATCCGCCCAAGGGTAATCTCCCTGATCCGGCCATAGCGACCCGTTTTTCGAAATATTGATACTTTTCAAACAAATTATTACACAAATAAATCCTATACATCAAATTAAAGCTAACTAAATTCCTTATTAACCTCTGAAAATCACATTTCATTATTGCATATTTGTTACCTTGTGGGGACATATTATCACCATAGAATAACAAGCAATTTTCTGGAAATTTTCGGGAAATCACGGTGAAATATCCCAATTTCCTTTGGAAATCGCTAGGGTCTATAGGGTTAAAGGTGACTATGTCTTATACATATCCTTGATATCTCAGTGTTGCATGACATCAGGGACAATTAATGGTTGTTGAAGAAGAATGCCGAGGTTACTACCTCTCAGGCTAGGGTTGGTTCGTAGAGAGTGGAGGCCACTGTCTAATATCAAGAGGTTGAAACTTTATTTTGCCCCAGGCCAGATTTGTGTGTCCAAAAGTGAAGGACAAGGGTCCTTTCTGACCATTAAGGGTGTGAAATGCGTGGCAAAACTTTCACTTACAATGGCTGTTAAATGTGCCACACAACATAGGTGCATTTTAAAGAAGTGACCCCCAAATGTAATGGTATCTCACAGTGACTGAAGGAAGTGAGAGCCATACTACACTACAATAAGCATCATAAATACTTTCAGACCTGTACCTAAAGGACTCTATTCCAAGATAAATGGTAAATTAATAAATGTTAGATGTTACACATTTCGAAATGTGTACGGACCTGATAAACAGGTAGAGCATAAATAAGGACAGTATTGAGAATCAAGAGATAAAAGACAACAATGATATCTATGATAAACTCTTCATATGAAATATAGACCTTCCATGAAAAAGTCCAAATTTCAATTGAAATGTACTGCTTACGTAAGCACAGTTGTCTTTGAGTGCCATTACATATTGGTGCCAAGTTTCAGAGCTTTGGCTTCTGTATTTATCTATGTGCACTAAATAAGGTGCAGGCCTATACGTGGACCGCTCCGCTTTGTCATGTTATTATAATATAAAGCCCGCATTTTACAATGGAACCAATTGATCTATATATAGCGTTGCAATCAATATTTAAACAGTATGTCAAAGTAGCGCGTAATATGGTTTTGTTAATTTATCATGACACTGCTCTGGGCAATTTGAGCACGTAAACGAAATGATGAATTGTATTATATTTTATTATTTTCTCATTTTGGTATGCCTTTGGTTTCAAATTAAAAAGAAAATATGTAATTATTTGAGGAAACAGGTGTAGATGGACAACTCATTTTATAGTCTCTGTCCCATCAGGCATGATTCAGTATTATTGTTCTTTGGCCCTACCTTTTCCGTGACAGGCTTGGCACTGGAACGGACATTTTCCCTCATCCAGTCGGCGACGACGGGCGCCCCCTCTCCCGTGGTGCCCAGCTCGTCCATCCGGTCGACGACATGGTTCAGGTCGCTGTCCCCGGCCAGTACACGTACTATCTCCGGTCGGTTGTGGCGTAGTACTCGGATCTGAGATTCGTCCATGCTGACCACTTCAGGCAAATGTGCATTTAGGATCCATTAAAAAGGTTAACTGTATAAACCTCTCATACTGGAATGGAAAGAGAGAATGGGTCTTCTTAAAATCATAA
Organism: Lepidonotus clava; assembly: GCA_936440205.1. Lineage (NCBI taxonomy): Eukaryota > Metazoa > Annelida > Polychaeta > Phyllodocida > Polynoidae > Lepidonotus > Lepidonotus clava. Next base: position 28,815,738 of record OW387134.1, read on the forward strand.
TATTTGATAACAATCTAACCACCAAAGTGTCCATGTGGAATTGTGGTGTTATGTTGGCCTACCACGAAAACCGCAGGGAGCTGAGTAGCACTGGTATGTGGTTAAACACGACAACTATGACTCAAACATAAAGTCGCGTGACAATCAAGAAACATGTATTTGAAATGCGAGGAAAAGGTACTTCCTTGTATACATAATCTTAGAGTGGTAGCAAAACAAACAAGTAGGCCTATATCATTACGTAGTAACATATCCATTACTGTAATTACTCACATGCACCAGTTGTTTTGGACATCAGAAAAGTGGTATTACCAGCCAAGTATATCTTTCAACACCTACGAATGTCTTTCTCCCACAAGCCTCTAAAGAATATTGATTATACCCATGCATTGCACATACGTTGTTATCAGCTAAGACGTCACCGAACTCCGAGGGGAATCCCACCGAGTAACACGATTAATGCCCGTAGACTTGCCAGGGAATCTTAAGCATAATAGATAGTAGTACCAACGAAATGATAACACTTTCAAGTGCTTATCAGAATTCTGTCTCTCAACATATCTACCAACACTCAATAATGACTTCATTTTTTCGGTAAAGCCACAATGCTCACCATCCAACATGACTAAGATAATAGTTCACATGTATTTTTGTTGAAACATAAGAATCATAGTAGGAAACTGAAGGTTAACCTGCAGATGATTAATTACTGCACAGATATGGGATATTTTATTATATTAACTTCAATCCATAGAGAACTGCCTGTATCAAAGCGTCATCCACTTAATTGGACACACTCAGTCTCGGTTCTTATTTTTTGGGGAACGCAAAATAGGGGAATGAGGAGTATAAATATAAGAACACAGAAATCCTTCAACCGAGGGCAGGAAATAATACTATGGTTGCAGTAGGGTCAGACTCTTGAATAGTACTTTTGGACTGGCCAAGTCTCAGGTCTACCTTTATTTTTTCCAGACCCCTCCTACTCCCTAAGTGATGCAAGAGTTTACCTTGTGCACACATCACCCTTCTTGTCGTTGCAACGTTACCCCATGGTGTTAAGTGCCCTGCTTATGGGACATAATCACATGTCATATAAAAGGACATCGCTCTCATTTGAAAGGAGTACGGGAGAGAACCCGATGGCTGGTTTCTCTTGCATTGATCAATGTATAGATACCATCATCAAAGGCAGGAACGTCAAAACATTGTTCTTCCCCAAACTCCCAAAACCAAACAATTTTTCATATCTGCAACTTATGCATCACCCACACATACTCAATTGCACACACAAACACATACACACACACAAACTATAATTATACACACAGAGGTTTATATTGAACTTATGGGGGTTATATTTGGGATGATGACATTGTGGTATAGGGAGATTGTTCTAGTATTTTATTGATGTCTCTTGCTTTACTATATAACCATTTTGGAGATGCTGCTTATCCATTCTATTGGGTCCAATAAATGTCTTTAACCAACTGGCTATTATTCTTTCTTCAGTTATCCAATTACCCGTGTCTCCGCTCCTTGTTCTGAATACAATTACTTTAGCTATAACGAATTGCAACAGCTCACGCTGATTACCACTTTAATATATTTTTTTAATACGAAAAATGCATGAGCTAGCCTCAGTGCAGCATACATGACATATGTACATTCGTTTGCATATCTGTAAACATGTATGTTTGAATAAAATCATACTGTTGGACATACCATGATTGTCCGACATGAGGTACCACACCTTATTTATTACATTTTTGAAAATACTCTGCCAAATGGGATTAATAATTGGATGGCCAGTATAATTAGTCTTTAAGATTAATAGATTTCCTATGTGTATTGTGCTAATAACAGATTCCAAATAAAGCTTACCTGCTCTTTTGAATTCTTCTGTTTGCCCCTATAATGTAAACAGGTGTTTATGGACGTTGGGCCTGCGTGTCCTTATTGACATATCCGAGACCTCTGTATTTAAATTAACTCTGGCATACTGTGCGCCTAATTTATTGGGAAGAGAGAATCATTGTACTGCAATGCCTAGCATGGCGCTCAGAATTGAATACAGAACTTAGTTTTGACTTACCTGAAGGAAATAAGTATAGAATGGATTGTCTGTACTTTGAAGGTATTGAGGTTGTCTGTCATGTGTTCTAAGTCAAACTCTGATTATTTGTACTTGGACATTGAGAACTGAATAAACTTATAATCTTCCTACATGCTAGTTACCCCTTAAGCAGAGCTAGAGCCTACTTTAATCAGGAAAATGGACAGGGCCTACTTTTAATAATCAGGAAAATGGACAACGATGTTAAATCCTTGATGAAGATGAAGATAGACCTATAATTAGCTAAACCTAAAAATAGTTTACTTCAATCATAGAATACATAGGCCTATTTTACGCCCACTTTAGACTAATATGCTAAGGAAGGGTGGCATTTGAACCCTTTTATAAAGCACCAAATCTCGAAGATTCCCCCTTTTTTTATACTTTTTTTCTGTGCCATAATTATTTTGGGCTCTATAGAAATTTCTAGAAGAATATTCTATGCAGTTGTGTAGGGGAGGAGAGGGAGATGCGGTGAGGGAGGTTTTATTTAAGTAAGTGGTTTGATAGGTATGGTGGACCTCGAACCACCGTCTGGATTTGTTCAAATATATAGATTGAACACTGCACTAACAGACCAAATGAGACAGCCTAACGTGAGGTTGGCATGATAAAATTATATAATAATCATGCCATTATTGACATGTATCTCTAATGAACGATATTTTACTTTTGAAATTATAACATGAATATGATAGATGTGCAAAGACATAATTATGGAAAAGAATGCGAACATTGAAATTAATGTGTACAATGGTTTTTGAATTACAAGGTTGATGAAACTGGTAATTTCATTTACATGTCACTGATAATGTAATCTACACATGTTAAACTTGGATATAATGGACAAATAAATTATAATGTCGATCATACTCATTTCCCAAGACCATAAATTGAATTACTTATTGCAATTCTGATCTCCAATTTCATTGTTCCAAACAATAACACAACAATACTTTTAGGTACTTACACTTGACCTTTCACTGTCACAGGCCACATATTCAGCCCTATAGTAAAATTCCATAGGGACACCATCGAAAGGGGGAAAATTCAGCTTTCAGAATGTGAAAGAATTTTTACAAAATTCCAGTTAGAACCACAGATACAGGCATTCAAGTCACCAGAAAATATCAAAACTGCGTTTGGGGAAACCATTAAAAATGTATTATACATTTGAACTTGCCATAGTCACTCAAATTCATGAGAAATGGGCAAATTTGGTTAAATGACATGATTTTCAACTAGCTATAACTTTACTTCCATTTGGGATAATTTTTAACAAAAAGGATATTATTTTCACCTTATCCTGGGGGCCAATTTAAGGACATTTTACGAAAAATTCGTATTTCAAAATCCGTAAATACCTAGCAAATTTTTCCACCAAGGAAAATTTACTAAGAAAAAAATAGTCTTTTTTCTGATTCGTAAATTTTACTAAGGCCCCAAAAAGATTCGTAAATGCTAAAATATGAACTATTGTTAGTGTTGATTTAAGACTGCGTGATGTGTATAATTAATTTATCCATGAGTCGTTCATCCAAGTTATTGAGCCAATCAGACTGCGCTCAAAGTTAGTTCATCCATCCCCCAATAGTTCAAAAGAAATGGACGATGAGGAAGCTCTTAAAATGAAAGGGTTTTTATTGAAGTAAACATCTCATCCCGAGTCAAAACCACAGTGAATAAGTCTCCATCAGTCCACCTTCCCATCTCCTACTCAGTGATCAACCACATTTAGAATACAAGTTGTTCCAGCACATCCTAGACCACCCTAGCGCTTAGCTCTATCACAATCCTTTGTCCGAGGTAGTTGGTATCGGTAAACTCCAGTATACTCCGCAGGAGCTGGTAGGCATAGCTCCGAGCAGCTCAGCTAACGCTGCTTACTAGTTACTAACTCCACTAACTCTGTGGTTAAACTCTAAACTGACTCGCTCCCTACCTTGCAACACCTTTTATACTGGTTAACAGGTGGCGCTAGGAGCGCAAAATACCTCTTCTTAGAAGTAGACTTGCTAGGCCTGATCCTAACTAGATTATACAATATGATAATATATTAAAAGTACTAAGCTATTAGTACAAATATACGAATATGAATATTGGGTTCGTAAATTTTCTATTGCCAAAATTATACATAGAAACTCTTCCAAAATTATAGAAATGTATACTTTTACTTATTTATTCAGTTTATGTCATAATTTACGAAGCTTAAATTGATTGTTTTAATGTTTAAAAATTTACGAATTATGATTTGTAAATCTATGAAGCATTTACTAAGGATTTTCTTGTGTCCCTTTACGAATTTTGCCTCTCCCTGGTGGAAAAAACATAAAATATTTAATTCGTATATGTAAAATACTAAGCATTTCGTAAAATGTCCTTAAATTGCCGCCCTTATCAAGAGTGAAATACTTATTTTTATTAATCATTGGTTACCATGGAAACCTGTAAAGGGCATATACTTGGTACAATGACTCCTGATGGAAAATTTGCCCTATTGGCACAGTGCCAACATTTGGAACATTTTTATCAAAATTATTGAAAAAAGCTTTCCACCTGAAGAATCGAAATAAATTTGTGTTTTGGGCAGTTCATAGACTAATTTTTGCGTTTTTTTTGGCCATATTTCAATAAATATGGGTTACATTATGAGATATCGTGCAGTGAAAGGGTTAATCATAATCTTTTGCAGACAGTTGATAACAGTATCATACAATCCTGTACTATTGTCTGTTTATCATGATCAGTTACATGGAATAGGATTTGCACCAGAGGAAAACTGCCCTGTTTCTTCATACACCATAATAAGTGTACATCGACAGCAAGCAACATCCATATCCTACTAGGCCACCAATTTAAAGCTTTAAATCAAGATATGATTTAGAAATAACATTAACTGTGAGAAACGTGGATAATGGAAAAGGAACTACATCAACGTGAGGGAGATAAACTGAAGAATAATGGTGAGTTTCCCATTATTTCATAATCATCATATTATGAGAACTTTATTAGAACAAGAATTTGCAACATGGCACCGGAAGTCACCCTTTAGGGAAGTAGTAATCTAATGGAGTAAACTACAAAGTCTGATACACATAATCTAAAACTATTTCCAATGTTCTACCTTAATTTGAGGATTGTAATTGCAGTACCATGGTGGACATCATGCAGACTGACATTGTCTTTGGTTGGTTTTCTTGGTACAATCTGTTTGTACATGATGAGAGCCAACATGAGTGTGGCTATTGTCTGTATGACCAATGATCCCAATACCACCACACCAGTGAATACAACTGGAAATTACTCATTGGAAGTAGCCACATACACAAGTGGTGATTGTCCTGAGCAAGGGAGCAGTAGTGACAATGCAAAGGTGAGAAATTGGTAGATTCAGTCAGATTCAAATAAAACGTCTAAAGCATGTTTGAATCTGACCAATTTGTTGCAGAACAGGCCCAGGCCGACTGATATCTGTAGAGTCAGTTTCATGAATAATGTATCAGTCCTCAGATATATGTATAGAATTCTTTTCCCACCCTGATCTTCAGACCTGCATATAAACATAGAGAGACACGCATTTCCCCCTTAAGCCGGCTATCCATGGCCACTTAAAGTGAACCCACTAGAAGGAGTTTGGCTTTAAGAATGACAGAGTAACTCACTTAATACCACGTTTTGTGTGTCATTCTTATTACAATGCTAGTTACTGCATTACAATAGTTCACTATCTATGTGATTGAATGGGGTACAGCAATCGTAGAGGCGGATGCCGCTTTTTGAAATGGTGGGTGCGCTTTTAAAAAGGGTTGGGGGCACCCTTCATTTTCAAGAATTTTACATAAGAAATTCTTAATTAATTTTGTCCAACCCCCCCAAAAAAGAACAAGGGGGAGAGGGGGCGCCCCTGCGTCCCATCTCTGAATCCAGTGCTGGCATAATTACAGTGGCCTGGCTGATAAATGCCAATTTAGATGCCCAGGCACTATACCTTCAAACCCATGCTGTTTACAGTATAGACATGTACTGATGTACTTCCCAGCCCCCCTTATTGAACTAAACAATATGTAATGTAATCTATAGTTATTATTATCACACTGCCAACATAAGCAATTTCGTTAAAAAAATAAATTTCAAAGAGGTAATTTTATACGTATCATTTATTTCTGACACTCATAGTGTATTATCAGGAGAGCTATTCAAAGTTTTACTGATTGGCCTAATTAATTACTAGAAATGGGCCCTGATTGTCTGCCAAACTTACCTATGCAACATGTATTAAATTTTGAGGTTAATTGCTTCTGTATATGCCTAGCTATAGTTTGATGTTTGGATGTTCCCAAGAAATTTAAGGTTTGGACAGGATTTTGGATGCATCATGCTTGTTTGTACATGTGGGTAAGGGGGGTCATGGGAGGATTCATCAGATGTCTACAATAGGGAACTGTGGTTAGAGCGTCATTGGTCAAGATCTATTGTTTGTGTTGGCATTTGTATAAACTGTTACATATTCATGATTATGATTAAGCTAGAGGCTCGGGTTGTCTTGTGACCACCCTCAAGGCACCTTCCCAGGGCTCCAAGTTTGATTTGGGCTGTCCTTGAGTTCTTTGTGTCATGCTCAGGATCCGTCTTGGAGTATTTGTGATAGCCATATCAGTCTATTTCTCAACCATAACACAACAGCAGATCAGATATTCACAGACACTGCTTTATTTTTGGGTAACAGTCCATCTTATAATAGGCTACAGGTGAATGCTGATTGGCTAAAACATATCCAGAACCCCATAAATCTCATGTTTACCTCATAAACCCTGAGCTCCATGTTATACCAACATTTTTGTACATTTTGTGATATTTATAAATAAATAATTATTTTGAATTACTTTTCGAGTATTTTGATTATCTGCATAATTTTGGTATTTACACAATCCAAGTACCTTAAGTAGCTATGTAATATATTATTATTACACTTCACTATCCTCACTAGAAATTTAATTGCTTATGTGCTCTCACATGATGTATCATATTCTGCAATCACGTCCATCTTCTTTTATATTTTATGTCACCCTGTACCAATGGTGAGGCAATTATGAAAGAATTCTACATTATGAACAGATTGTCTTGTCACATGTAAATTACTCTTACTCTAGCTTCGTGAGTTTAACTGGTCCCGAGATGTCCGGGGATGGGTCTTGTCATCGTTCTACATAGGTTATCTCCTGACTCAGGTACCTGGAGGATGGATGGCAAATAAGATTGGTGCAAAGAGAATCATAGGGGCAGGTAAAGTCAAAATTACCATGGTATATCAATGTATTCATTGAACACTTAGCACTTAAGGAGAGATACCAGTAGCCAACGGCCAATTTGTGACATTGCTTAAGCGTAACTTGATATTGCTCTGGTCCCAACATGATATGTATAATTTGAAAGCTCATATTTTTCTCTATCTATTGACACAAGTAAGGTTTTAAGGACATTCGCGCCATTATAGAACTAGTATTGAGATTTACACAGTGAAAGTTATAACTAATAAGGTCCAAAAATGCAAAATTAATAAGACGTCACCGTAGAAATTTTTCAGCTACAGCAGTCTAAAGATATGATAATTATTAAAAAAAAAAGTCTTGCAAAATGAATTTAGAAATCTATTTTAATTTGCTATTTATTTTGATAGGAGTGATAATATTATTATGACCAGCCTAATGCTTTTTATAAATTTATATGTTCATGTTTTCTGTATAACTGTAGGCTACGAGATTCATCCCAAAAAAAATGAGCGGGGAGGGAGTCCCCATGCTGATTAATTTTGGTTAAAAAAAGGATTAAAAATCAGTTTTTTTTCTACAAATCCCCAAAAATATTTAATCTAGAATTATTTTCAATATACTATGCAATTCCTTAGATCATAACAATAGTTTGGATGTATGTGTGAAATACCCTTATACAACCTCTATCAAAAGAGAAACAGTTAAAAAATTGTTATTTCTATTGCTAAAATCGTTTTTCAACATTAGCAGAATTTCTACAAATTGAGTCCTATTTGACCATTTGTACCTTTCAAAATTTTTATTTGGGCAAATCTTCTATTTTAATTTTGAGTCAGACATTATATTCATGATTAGTTTTGCAAAATATGAGGAAGATTAAAAAACTGTCAATTTTGGGTTATCCGGAAAAATGGTGTGACTGCTCTTAACCCAGATGCACGTCTCATTAGAATTCATCTGGGCTATCTGGAACTGAAAGAATTTTGCAAACATTCCTATTAGGGCAAACGTTGTGTCCATTTTAGTATTTTACAATATGTAAAACACCAGAAACAATGGAAATCCCTGTGAAGGTTACCCAAGGAGTAATAAAGTCAGAAGGATGACGTTATGATGTTCAAAATAGGTCATTCCTGTTGTCTTTCAAATTGAAATGTTTCAATTTCTAGATACTCTAATCAGATAAAATGAATCACATTATGAAGGTTATCAAACAAACTTTATGAATTCCTTCTGTAATGTTATTAAACAAAAATATTCTGCTTTGTTGCCATGGTAACCCAAATAAATAAATTCTGCATATTTTAGATCAGTTGTTGTCAAGAAAATCACAATGTTCACTAAAAATGCTTCCGAATTCTCTTTTGATTTTTCTTTCATGTTGCTTATCATCAAATATTAGTAAAATGCGTTTTTTCTAAAACATATAACAATATATCTCATCTTTTTCAATTTTAGCCCTTAATATTGGTTTAAAGGGGGCTAAAGTTTTTATGAAATATTTTTCATTTTGACGAGGGCACAACTTTTTCTAGGTGTGGTCCATGATATAACCAGTTCTAAGAATCTTTTCCCAACATATTAGACTGCGTTTTTTGAGAAAAAAATGAAGTATTTGCATAGGATATTTAAAAGATAACATTGAAAAGAAAACCCTCTGTAAAACGTCCTACCAGTAGGCCGTCGGCATAATCTAGGTTAATTAAAGGAAATCAAACCTGAGATTTTATCAATTTCTTTTTATTTTCATAAGTATTCAAGTGGCATAAATGCAATTTTACATGCCCCTTTATTACATTCATTTGCAGGGAAGCTTGTCTCATTATATTTTTTAAATCTAGTTCCTAGATTATATTCTATGGTCAATTATTGGCAACTATTCTAGATTTTTGTGATATATCATTTTCTACATCAAAAGATCTAAGACCTATATAAAAAAAATCTTGGACAAGTTTCCCTACCTATATTATGTTAGGAATATGTAGGTTGAATATCAAAGGTACTCAATGCCGTTCAGGGCGCCACTTAAGCAGGGTCCCTACTTACGGCGACTAAAATTTTAGTAGCTGGGCAATTAGTGTTAACCCTTTCTGCCATGGGCGACTAGTGCTTATTTTTCCTCTTGGTCACTGTAGAAAGGGTTAGTACTAGTCGCCCAGCGATCAAAAACTTCATCACCCAAGTGGGGACGCGACTTGAGGCGACATACTTAGAGCTACAATGTAATAACTTTTCTCTAATTGTTTCAAAGACTTCAGAGGTCTTCTGTTTCAAAGATACTTGTATTACTTTTATTTCCCTTCAATCAGAGTAATAATGGATCAAAGTCCCCTGTACTGATAACTAAGATACCCCATTTTTTTCCACTTTTTTCTGAATAACCTTTCTTAATTTTGATGGGAAACGTACTGGCAGTTCTTTTGTAACTTGATATAAACATGTTTCTTCTATTGAAATCTATAACTAAGAATGATTTTTAGAAATAGGCTGCAACTGTTTTCACAGATAGTAAGAGTTGAAATTTTTAGTCTTTATATACACTTCATGATAACAATTAAGGTCCCAAAAGATATCTAAGACATATTGCTGGCTATTAAAAATCAAGCTAGACACCACCAAGTACCTTTAAGTGTGATATCGAATTTAAAAGAAAGAATTGAAATTGAGATTTTTAAGTTTGCTACTCACCCATACATCCGTTATTCTAGCTATTTCTATATAACTTATATTATTGATAAATAGGGTTATTTATTTGCTATCAAGTGATGTTTTCTGCTAAATAATAGTATAAGGAACAAAGCTTTTGATTGTGACTAAAAGGAGCAGCATTATTTGCGCCCCAATCCTTGATGTCTATCCTTAACACTGAAATGACAATTCTGGCTTCTAAAAAATAACTCGGCCTTAAAAATTCAGTTTTAATGTGCTTAATCAGGATTTCTTGTATATCATTAATATTTCAGTTGTTATCAATAGTAATAATGATGTAACCCTGATAAACCTTTCCCCTTTAGGTATGTTGATGCTGATTGTTTTGACGCTGCTGACTCCAGTGGCGGCACGTGCTAGTGTTTACCTCCTCATGGTTCTTCAGGCCCTCAAAGGACTCGCATCAGTAAGAAGCCTACCACCTATATGATAATATGAGCTTTGGATGGTAGTTTAGACTGCTTGTATAAGATCAAAATAGATTGAAAAACATTAAATATTTAATTCAGTATTGGTTTATGAAAATATCTGAGATAGTTTTCTCATACATATATCAGCCATAGGCTTACATGACTAATATGGTATGAGCAAGTTCCATTGCCTGGCAGTACCTGGTCTAATCAGCTAATGGCCATGTCACAGAGGGCTACAGGTCATATTTCCTCGGATAGGGGAGGGATGGGTGGTGGGTGACACTGGATGATATGGAGGTATTTGGGGGGATAGCAGTATTGTTGCCTCTAATTACTGTAATAATTATCACATACCTCGGCTGTGGGCCATTCCCTTCATAAACAATCCCGCATGCAATCTACCTACCATGCTGCTCCCCCCTGCTCCTGTTTGTTGGTTTGAACCATCAGACTCAGTGGTTCTAGAGCACTGGGTTATTTTACCCTTCCTCCTGGATGATCGAATCTATGAGAAGGTTGAGGCCGTACCCCTACATTTTTACCGAGGCAGGTATCCTTTAATGTGCATGGTCCTATAAACAGGGCCAAACACACAATAGCTGGTGGTCCTCTAGGGACCTTTGATAACCCTGTCATCGTCACAGGGAGAACGCCTTATACCACAGCAGCAGGACCGACACTTGAACTGCCAATCATTGGATGACAAAGCCAACACACTGTTACTGTACCATCAGAACACCCTGCATGCCCTGCCCCTGGTCCCTCTCATACTCAAATATATGAAGAAAAATAAACTGACCCAGTCACAGAACGCGTATTCTATTACAGTTACAGGCAGTTATTACATATTAAATTTTGATTCACATTGTAAAAGACAGGAATTGTGCTAGAGGTGTGTGTCCAGCAAATGACTTTGGTTGTCCATAGTCATGCATATAATTTCATTCAGTTGGAACAAGCCTTTTGGTTATTTGATATCATGCATAAACATACAAAATAATATTGTGCACTCTTACTCTCACATTGCACCAAAGTATTTATTGTGCTGATATAGAACCAGTCCATACTTAACATCATGTGTGTAAAGGTTGTTGCTAAATATAGGCAGGAGACCTCTGGGCATCTGTGCCGTGGAGAATAAGCCACAGCTAGTAAGTTGTGATAAGGTGGGCTTTGGACACCAAACAGTCAGAGGTGTTCAGATCATCCACGAGTAATGACCTTATTAGGTGAATAGTCTGGATATAGTAAGTGTGTGGGGGCGTGGATTCTGGTAGAGTCCTTAGGCAGGATCACAATGAACAAAGACTTCTCAAATTTGGTGCCATGTTTCCAATGGCTTAGCTTACCTACTTTCCCATTGGTCAGTTTTGTGTACTGTGGAGGCAACAGGGATTTCTGCACTCACTCCATTAGGAGGACTGTGCAAAAAAATCTTTTGGTTTTAATTAGAAAAAGAAGTTAATAAAAATAATAGAAAATGTAGGACTCCTTTGTGAAATTAGCAGTTTTGGTATTTATTGTGGTTTCGCCGGTTAGGGCTCATCAGCTGCTTTCAGGATTTTATAATTCTGATGTGTCATTGTGTGTGTAAGCTTGTGGTGTTATGGTGGACAGTCATTGCTGCCATCCTTAGGTGAGGTTTGGTACATAATGAACTTATGTAGTTACTCCTTATTCCTATAGGTGTCATTACCACACTAGTAGAAACTGCCGTGGACTGGATAGTTCTATGTTAGGAGCTGAATTTTCGTTCCTTTTCATTGAAATTATATGTCATGTTTAAGGACTATAGAAGAAAAAAAGTTTAACCCCTTTTGTGATTTATTTTTTGAACAGGGCGTGTACTATCCAGCATTTTACCAACTTCTTGGCAGATGGACTCCACCTGGTGAAAGGACACTTCTTGTGACCATTGTCGTAATAGGTAAAATAGATGTCGAGTAGTCAAGAAATCTTCTAAGATGCTTGTAGAATATGCAAAAGCCACAGACGGAAACAATCTACCAGTAGTAAATATGAATTAGGATCGAGTGTCAGCAAAAGAGGCAAGTGCCAACATTTAGACAAAAAGTTAGATGAAGTGCTATATGGTTATTGCATTGGTGTAAAATTATGACATTTTGATATAATCAGTATTTAAGAATTATTATGAATATATGTTGAACATTATTATAGGTTTATTCTCTACTAATTACCATATCAACAAAATCATAAATCAAAAACAAACCAAAAAATAGTATCAGTTCTTGACATTGATTGGTTGTATTTACTATACAGGCCATAAAAACTATAATTGTCTAAGGTTCATTCAGTGAATCAAAACTTTGAATGTCAAACAATTTCAGGTTCGTCCATTGGATCTATTCTCAGTTCCATCCTATCCGGATTTCTCTGCGAATATGGGTTTGATGGAGGATGGCCATCCATATTCTATGTGTTTGGTAAGCGCGGGAAATTAAATCTGTATTTAGTAGTTACTGTTTTTGAAATTAATGGTGTTTTATTGATTTGAATTTAGTTCAGCACAATGCCAAGTACTGTAATTATTTATTGCTATGCTATTCAGACATAATGCTGCTTATCCATGCTCATCTTACCTATTATAATATAGTTATTGTGTTTCAGGCTTGATTTCTTTTGTCTGGTGCTTCATGTGGTTTTTTATGGTCTTCAGCTCCCCGGCTGAACATCCTAGAATATCAGAGGCTGAATTGTGTTATATTCAGACATCTCTGGCAAGTGTGTCAGAAATTAAGGTTTGTATACTATTCTTGAGGAAATAAGATTTTGTCTGCATACGCCCCTACTTATAGGGTCCTGAAAAGATAGAAAGGTATGTGTAGTGTCTGGACAAATGTCACTACTAAATTGTCATTCATTTTCATTGTCACAGTGCACAGTATGACTAAAAGGTATCCATGTATTTCATGTTCTAGTTTATTCGTTCTCTATCCTTTCAGACACTGCACGTACCATGGAAACGTTTGCTTTCTACCATTCCACTGTATGCAAATATTATTACACATGCTTGTTTTGCATGGTGTTGGTATGTTGCATTGTCCTCGCTGCCTCAATACCTGAAGGACGTATTGAAGTTTGATATAAAAAAGGTATCTAAAACAATCATATCTTCCATTCTATTTTTTGTTATACAAAATAATGTGTCATTAATATCAAATAAATTCAAAGAGATGAGACTGTCTCCATGTAACTGTCGTGAAAAGTATGATATATATATATATACTTGCATATAAATATGCAAACTAAATTGCTATCAGTGCTAAGAACATAATGTTCCATTTTCCCCTCTTTCCGTTGTATGAACCACACGATTAATCATTTGATTTTCACATATTTTCAGAATGGCTTTTATAATTCACTGCCTTACATCTGTAATTTCACCTTGGCTCTCACAGCATCTTCAATGGCTGATTGTATTATAAACAAAAAAGTAATGACACTAACATGGGTCAGAAAACTCTTTCAGACTTTAGGTAAGTGTCATTATCTGCAGTGTTGGTAATTAGTCAAAGATGCATTCTTATCATTAAGTGCAGTGGTATTTGTATGTTTTAATTAATAATATTATATCAATACAATAATTACACTTGAGACTATTTCTGAAATGACATTGTATTTCCAATACATTCCTCTAGTGACTGCATTCATAACATTTTACGTAATTGAGAAAAATGAATCTCAACAACTTGGATTAATTAATCTAGTGATATGGAAAAATACATTTATTCTGGTTAGGTCTAGTTCCGAGTGCAGCCCTGGCTCTTGGTGTGGCATATGTGACTTGCCAGCAGACTACCCTAGCCGTCATTCTGCTAGCTTTATGGGTTGGAGTGTTAGGTTTTACACGTGCAGGGGCATCAGTTAGCTTGGTAGACATGGCTCCAAAGTAAGTTAGCTGCTGCTTCATTTTATAAGACTGAATACAATAACATGCCAGGAGAATGGTTTTCTGGATACTTGGTGCTCACAAACATTGATTGGGCATATTCATATCATACAGCCTAAAATGTCTTTAACAAAATACATAACATTTCAAATAGATAAAAAGAAAATGGAGTAACAAGTAAAGCCTGTATTCCACATGACAATTTTGCTGCCGATTTTAAAAATTGGCTGTGGATATTATTAGAAAGAGTTTATAATTTTCTCTAAAATGGTATATAGCATGTCTTATTCCCAGAAAAAAATCAAACAAATCAGTATCAAAATCAGTATGTAGAATACGGCATTGCGTCTGAAGATATTTTAAAGTGCATAATAGCCTAAAGCTTATAGGGATAAACTTTCAGGTTTGATTGAACATAAAATCTAATTTGTGTACAATTATCTTTGTTTGAACATAAGTTATAATGACTGACCCTTGAATATACCTTGCCATTGCCACAACAGATTCACAGGAGTCACAATGGGGATAGACAACACTATTGCCGCTATTCCTGGAATATTAGCTCCACCAATAATAGGTGCAATAACTTCAACAGTAAGTCAATTTTTGAATCACATTCTAATTTTTGCATGCATGTGCACTACATGATTCTCTAGGACAAGGGGATAATGGCACCTATATGTATGTATATATGAATGTATTTATGTATGTATGTATGTTTATGCATATGTATGTCCTTTCATCCGAAGATGTTTTCAAAATGATTTTAAGCATATTCTTTTGGGTAGATTTTTGATCGGATGAATCACACAAAAGGAACACATTTCTGGTTAGTTTAGAACAGCTCTGGTCATTTAAACTGCCAGAATTGCGGTGAAATCACTTAAAATTATTTATAATATCCTAGGAAGACACAGGTTCAGTAGTTAATAGCTTAATGCATCATTGATACAAGCAAGGTGATAACCAAAGTGTTTTGTATGTTTTAGCATTTGAAAGTTAAAGTATTTAACCAAATCTATTGGCCATATTGGATTAGATCTCTTTTGTAGATTCCAAAGGCAAATAATCTAATTCCCTATCCTCTAATCTCCTAATATTGATGCTAACCATGTGTTTCTAGGCATACTAGAGGCAGTGATATAAGGTTATTTCATTGGATGTCCGCCTTTTAGGATTTTTGGCCCCTACTGGGGTTATGTTAATATTTCAAATGAGTGAATTATGTATCCTTTTCTTTTGAATTACATTGGAATCCAATGGTCATTGTCAAGTGTATCATGCTAAGAAATTCCGCCATTTTGAAATGTGTGGTATTGTATTGGATGAATAGTTATCATATCTACAGTGCTCCCCCTCTTATGCAGCCGGACATGGGGAATTGAAAAAGTGGCCGCCATTGGTGAAGGGGAGTACCCTATTGGGAGACCATTACATATATCCAGCTTATTTATTTCAAACATGTTTTTAGCTGTTTACTTGCACATATACAATGCAAAGATTGTAAATAGTGTCAAATTAATTGGTTTTATATAATTTTTAAAACTGTCTTTTCTGAAAAAGAAATTATGTCATGTTGCTGCCCCTCTAGATATTCTAGATGTGACCAATCATCTCCCCCATGCCCCCCAAACAACTGCTGGCCGCTCCCTCTTTATACTTCTGTGATCACTCCCTTTCATCATGACCTCTCAACACCTCCAGTCCGCCCGCTCTTTGTTCTAGGTGCGACAAGACATCCCCAGGACCTCTCAACACCTTCGGACTGCCCCCTCTTTGTTCTAGGTGCGACCACTCCCCTCCAGGTCCTCTCAACACCTCCACACCCCCTGCTTTTTGTTCTAGGTGTGACCACTCAGCGCCACAACATGCCTCATTCTAAACATTTTCTGGCTGCTGGTGAGGGGTTTTAGTGGCCATTTGAGATATCAAAGTGTGGCCGCTGGCCTTGTCAGAGGGGTGGCCCTTGGTGAGGGGTAATTATAGAAAGAAAACCCTCCGTGCTGCCGTTTTTCGGCCGCATGAGAGAGGTGGCAGCTGGTGAGGGTGGCCACATATAGAGGGACCACTGTATTGAGGTTATAAATAACTGATATTATAAACAAGGTTATAAACAACTGATATTAGAACCATTTCTTGATACCTCTGCAACTAAAAATCAGGGTATTTCTCAAAATTGGTCAGCCATCTTGGAATGTGGATTTCTGCATTGATTTCAAATGGAATAATTGAATTCCCTGACCCATACTCTCCCTGGATAATTTCCCAATTTTGACACCATCCATGTATCTCTAGTATATTAATATAGATATAAGATTGTTTAGAGCAAAAGTTGGCCATATTGTTTCTTTTGGCCCCCACACCCATCCTATTGTTAATTTAAGGTGGCTTCCCTTCCAGATTTCATATGTATGCCTGAGAGGTGCCTCATACCAAATTTGGTGCTTTTATCTGCTCCATAATCATTTCTCAAAAATATGACCTTAACAGACTCCACTATAGGCCTAAAGGCTGTATTCCACGATGCGTTCCAGTCATTTGTGTCGTCAGCTTGTGGCCAGGTACTTTAGCAACACATGTGACAAACGCAACTGGGGTTGGAATACAAGGTACATTCTATGATGCGTTTTACTTGCGTCCATGGAACGCAAGTACAACGCAAGTATAAGGCTATACATGATGCGTTTTTTTTTTGGATTGATTTTTATTGGGTTAATGGGTTCGACATAGTTGATCTTCCACCCGCTCCCACTATTTACATTCAAATCTCAATCAGGGAGCGGGTATACAACAATCACTTATAATAAAATTACATACACCGCCATAAATATGGCAATATGATTAATGAGATGAGATGAGATGAAATGATTTAACATATATTTATACACAAATTGATCAACATGTTTATAAATTTCCGCAAGTTTGCTTGCTTTTCCTAATTAGAGGAAACACAAATGTCATGGAACGCATCGTGGAATATAGCCTTAATGCTAGATTCGTTCTGAAAACACAATTCCTTTTGTAGGGAGAAACAGCGGAATGGCAACGTGTGTTTTTCTTATGCGCGGGCGTCAGCATGTTTGGCTGGCTTGTCTTTCTCATATTTGGCAGTGCTGAGGAACAAGACTGGAACAGGGACGAACCAGACTCTGAGGTAGATCAGCAAGCAAGCAATTCAAAGGCTCTTGACAACACCGCTTTTGCTGGATCAAATGAAAATATTTCCACTCCGCTCTGACATATGGGCAAGGCAACGAGAATGGCTACAGATTCTTAATATTGATACAGTAATCAGGTTACGAGTACCACATCATTTTTCATTTATTCTATGCACCTTTATAACTCCAACATGAGACCAATAAAATATGAATAAATACAACTCTGAGGATATCTATCTTTTTTCCTGTCTGTAACTATCACTGGCCACGTGTTGTATATGAATAACATAGTTCTTAAATAGAATCCCAAGGAGGGGTAACAAACCAGGTAACCGAATATATTATCTGAATTATCAGGCCCTACAAAAACTACGGCCTATGAACAAAATGTATAAAGTATGGGTATTCATCCTATTACGTAATGACTTGTGGGAAATCAGATCATTAATACCAATTATACAATGCCTTTCAACACTTGTTATGTACAACCAATAGTATTAACTCTTTCACCGTGGGAAGCCACAAAAGTGTCTCTAGAGTAAATTACCATGGGAATGGCCTTAAAAGCAGAGGTTTTTAGCTTTCAGAAAGTGAAAGAGTTTTTCAAAAATTCCAATTAGATCCAGAGAGAGAAACGTTTCAATATTGTAGCATCAGTTCTGTGATGCATTATAGTGATCAATTCATTGTCACGACACAAGTTCGTGCAGTAATTATAAAGGTTAAAAGACAAGTAATGTCCTCTGTTAAAGATATGAGTAAAGCTGTGGTTGGGACATGATCTCGAAGTACACGAGATCGTGCGGTACAAACTCATACGGTACGAATTGCACGAGGATGCATACAAGAGTTTATAAGTATGGAATCGTAATGCATGATGTCTCATTGACCGGAAGTGACCTCAGTAAAGGGTCAAAGTGACCATACAATGTTACGTAACCAATCAGGAGCCAGGTTATGGCTATAAATAGAAGTGATTGCACAAAAATAAACAGTCCTGTCTTGGTACTCACTGTGTTCACACCTCCTTTCTTCATGGGAATGGACCACGAAATGACTTAGAATTGCATAATAGTTGAAGATAATCGAATCAGAAGGTCAGGACGTAGAAGAAATAGAGGGAGTTAAACACGTAGGAACGAACTCGACCGCACAAAAATGGGGACGAATCAGTCTGATGTATGGGCTCGGGAAATTAACAGGTATGACGACAAAGTAATGGGACCTCAGCCTACACGCTACCTTCTTTTTTATTTTTTGGGCATGGTCCCCATCGTGAATGCTGGACTGATGGTCCAAGGCACCTGCTAGGCATATGGCACGAGAAACCAACCACGAGCTCGGCCGGAGCCAAGTCTCTGCTCGCGAGAGAGTTCCACTAGCCCCCCTCATGAACTCCCTCTTGCCATACCACACCCACCGCCGACCCCCGTGCACGGGACATGTTTCCGAGACATTCACAACCACTCGCCCATAGGCTACCCCACCACGGGCCCCAATGAGTGTTCGCGTAATTCCGTCCTGCTCGTGTATCGAAAGATCGATCACGATTCAGACAAGGACCATTGAGAATATAACTATTTCCGTCAGGAAACCACAAGTTTCCCCAGAGAACATCATAATAGGCATGCTTGGATTAAAACGAGACAATCCTTAACATCATTGTTTCTATGTTCTGATAATGGATAAACATATCCAAATCAGATTAGAAAATAGCAGGCGTTTAACACATTCCAGTGAAACATGCTTACACATTTTGTTCACCCCTCAGTTAGAGCCCTGGATAAGCTCGAAAGGAGAAATTAGAAGAACAAATTCGTTCCTGATAATTTTTTTTAGAGCTATATGAATTTACTCTATTACATTGCCTTCTTGAATCCAAACAGTTTGCTAATCATTTCAAGGCAATTCCTTTAATTCCTTCCTTAAGCAATGTATCTAACAGGATAATATCAGAAGCTACAATTATTTCATTCCTGCTTTATCTAACTTTTATCATTATGCCTTGTATAAAGTAAAGAAGCTACTTAAACTTCTTATAGTTATAGATACAGGGCCTTTAAAATGTGGAATAACTATAACGATTCCATTTCCCAATACCAGACCGTTGCACTTTGACATGAGAGTTATTACCCAAAAAATATCTCGGTTACTAATGTGGATACTTATTTAGATTCAGAGTGCATCAGATAGCGTAGTTATCACATTTCAGGTCAATTACAATCTTTTCGGAACAATTATGGACCGATTTCTGATGTGTTATGTTAATTAAACTGCAAACCTTGTAGTAATGTTGGCAACTGCATGTAAATTCATTGTAAGTTAAAGGACATATGCTTATGCCACGGGTCTTATTAAGACAGAAACAATAAGAGAAGAATAAGTGAACTGAGGGGCCAACCTTAATCAAGCATGTACTAGTGAGCAAACTGTTGCAATCGAGTGGGTATAGATATGATTGAATATATATATATATATATATATATATATGAATAATATTTATATACAATGCACTTAACCTGGTCTGCATCTTAATCAGCTCACAATGGATATTATTGTTATTAATACAATACTATCTAAGCGCCCATGGACGAGCCACGCTGATTTGCAAATCAGTCCACCATACAAACAGTCAGTACAATCTGAAAACCAACGTCAATAATCTTTCGTTATAGTCATTGCTTTCATCATTATAATCTTGTATTGATCTTCTATACCCTGTATTATCTGTGTAAAATAACTAGCTATTATGAAAACGAGAAATTCCTTATCTTTATTTAAGATAAGTCATAACTGCTTCAAGGAAATTGTCGCAGATCTGCATACGATGGTCTACAAAGTAGACGCCTCTGGATTCTGATCCATCAAGTTCGATAGGATACTTTCAAATAACAGCGCCGATCATGTCACACAAGCGTTTAGATTTACAGGAGGACAATGGTAATAAAATAACCCATTTTACCATTTTCCATGCTATACTCAGCCTATTTCCTTGCCCTTAATAATTGGTAATAAAACCCAACAGTATGAATATATTTAGGTTTTATTTTATGCCCTATCGCCCTGTGACCAAGAAAGTTTTCTCACTGGGTCTTGGTTCAGTCTGTAGGCCTATGTATAAACACATCAATTTAGACTGATGACACTATATGTTTGATATTTGATTATCTCCAGTACCATGGTGGACATCGTGTCGCTTGGCTATTGCCATTGTCACCTTCTTTGGGAGTTTCAACCTGTATGCCCAGAGAATCAATTTGAGTGTTGCCATCGTCTGCATGACTAATAATACAAACGATTCGCCAGCTGGAGGGAAGAATTACACTTATGACGGCCAATTGCGAAACGGGCTTCTACAAGAAAGATATGGAGTAAGCTATCAATGTTAAATACAATGTACTGTGCTTGACATAATGACATTCTGCACAATTTACCATCTTTTGGAAAACGGGTTATCTACCCTACTAAGCAAAGCCTAATTTCTATTCGCAGAAAGGTGAATTTGACTGGTCGAGAGGAATTCAAGGTTGGATATTGTCGGCGTTCTTTGTGGGATACATCCTGACACAGTTACCAGGAGGGTGGATGGCGAATAGATTCGGAGCCAAGATAATCATAGGAAGCAGTAAGTTATAAATAATTACTCCAATAGGTCGGCAAAACCCTTCAGTGATCCAATGGCTTTGATCATGGAATTGTAAAATTGCTACACATAGAAAAGTGTGATTTAAGTCTATAGTCGTTTATTCAGGACCCGAAATGATTTACGTGGATGCATTGCATTAACAGGCTAGTAAGGAATAATGTTTAATATTGTCATTTTTGCATTTATATAAGCCAATCCGTCCATGATATATCCCTTTCAGATATGTTGGCGTTATCTGTGCTGTCCCTATTGACCCCAGTGGCGGCGCGGAGCAGCCCATATTTTCTGATGGGTGTCCAAGCTCTCAAAGGAGTAACCTCGGTTTGTAACTGTTTTCTGTTCTCCAACATTTGCACTAGTATTTTAATCCAACTATCTTTCAATTTAAAATGACCAAATTTAAGCACTTGTATTTTTATCCAACTATCTTTCAATCCAAAATGACCAAATTTAAGGACATCACAGTAACCATTTGACCTTTTTCTTTTCATCCGCAGGGAATGTATTTTCCAGTATTTTACCAGTTATGGGGAAAATGGGCTCCGCCGTCAGAGCGAGTCCGTCTTGTAACCCTAGCCGGACAAGGAGCATCTTTTGGTACGGTTTTCAGTTCGATTTTTTCAGGATATCTCTGCGATCATGGTTTCGATGGTGGATGGCCGTCCATATTCTACATTATGGGTACGTTGATGTTTATTCCCAGACTAGCCATTATTCAGTCGAAAAATAATCTTAAATGTGAACTTTCCATTTGAAATACTTGTGTATTATTCATATATTCTCTCTCTCGTTTTTTTAAACGCAGAGCTAATGGTATAAAAAAATGCCATGTGATCATTCAAATATTTGAGATTCAAGTTAAATCTACCTTACACAAATAACAATATTGCACCTGTTATTGTACAGGACTGATGTCACTTATATGGTGCATCTTTTGGTATATGATGGCGTTTAGTCTACCCTCTGAACACCCACGTATCTCCACCGCTGAACTCAACTACCTCCATGCATCTATTCCTTCCTCCAAGTCAAACAAAAAGGTTAGAATGTGAATATCCTCTGAGTCTCTCATGTGTTGATTTTGGAATGGTTGATGTTTTACCAATATAAGTTTCAGTTACATAAAGTAGAGTTATATTCCGCTATAGCCATAAAGCCTACACCAACAGGGCGGATCAACAACAAAAGAATCAATATTTGGCCAAAAATAGGTGGGGGGGGGGGGGGGGGACCTACACTGACCAATACTTCTATACATTCACTGTTTCACCACAGACTCTTCAAGTTCCGTGGCGGAGTTTACTGAGCACTAAGGCAGCCTATGCAATATTTACTGCAGATGCGTGTTTTTCATGGTGCTTATATGTTTCATTGACCTATCTACCACGTTACATGGATGACGTTCTGAAAGTAAATATCCAAGAGGTAAGAACATCTTTAGTTTCACTCTAACAGAAATCAAACAATACTATACACATCCTAGCATGTTATCCCTTCAGACCCCTATCCGGCCATGGCTGCCCGTGGGTGCAGTCCCTGATCTAGCCATAGCCGCCCGGAAAAACAGCAATTTTTGTTGTTGATAATTTCCCCCTATTTTTCCAAAATGAATACACATGTATGTACTCAAAAGAGGGTTCAGGGTACAGAAATGGCAGATATATTGTTTAAAAACAGATTTAATTCTCTATTCAATGTTTCAAATCAGATTTCTCTAATTTTCTCAATTAAAACAAATTCGAGGGATTTCTGAGGGAAATCCATGGAGATCCTGGGGAAATCCCGCAATTCATCTGTGTAATCGGTGGGGTCTAAAGGGTTAAACAATGCTAGCAATTTTGTTTATTTTATCAGAATAATTATAAACGGTAGTTTCAATGTAGTCTGTACACTGAGACCTGGATCAAAATTATCATTTCTGACGTGGTGGTGACTCAACATTCTGTAACCATGGATATGCAAAACTGTTGTCACTCCACTATAGAAATCAGGCACCGTAACCGTTATCCTCACTTGCCATTCAACTACCATGCTGTCCGGTCCGTCAATTTGAGATTATTTTCACTATGTTAGATTTGATAATTATTGTCTATCCATTTATGTCTAAAGTAACCAACTCATATTCCTTTTTATTCACAATCACTCTAGATATCTATTCAAGACGATAACAGTTAATATAGGCCTATTCTCATAATATATTCACAATAATGCTGCCATGGTATAGGCCTGTCGGGAGTCTAGGTCTGCGCTTGCGTAGTCCTTTCCCGCCATAGTTATCGGGGGTCAAGCGCGGCCTCCCAGCCAATGAGGAGCGCTCCTTTGTACCACGTGACACAACATGGCCGCGCCCATGGACAAACTCCCGTCAGGCCTATACCTCTGAGTGTAAAGGAGAGTATTTGACAAGAACGGGTAACTCAGTGTCCACAACACCTTTTAATCTCTTGTTATACCTGCTTCTAAATTATGTTATACATAAGATTAAAGAGAATATTTTTCCATATCTTAAATTAATTTGAGCAAATTCTAGATGATATTTTAGAGTGCTCTTACTGCTTTTTGATTCCCTAAAACTGAAATCACGTTTACCTTCTCAGAATGGGTTATACAATTCCCTTCCGAGTCTCTGCGGCTCCGGGTTCGCTCTTACATCTGCACTATTAGCTGATTTTCTTGCAAAAAGAAATATTATGAAGCTGACGTGGCTAAGGAAGTTATTTCAAACTATGGGTATGTAAATAAACTTATGTTAAGTTTTTGGAATTTCTATCTGACCTGCATTAATCTTTTGTATGAGATGCAATCATGACTATTCACTGTTTAATCCAACAAAATGTCCAGCATTCTTTCTCTGTAGCACAATTATGGCTGTTTAGAGTTGTTAGCATTTGAATTATGATTATGACATCAGTGCGTCCATATTTCTAATCATCATATTGCCATAAAGGTCAACACGATGGGTTTTATTTTATTATAAGTTTATTAATCTGAGTTTAGATAAAGAGGGAGTTGCTAGCTTTCAATGCTTAATCGCTACTTACATCATAGCATCCAATTAATAACTAGAATGTACATCCTTTTGCCAAATGGTCCTACACGCCCAGTGGCCAGACTGCTTACAATGTTCACATTTCATGTGAACAAGATGGTCACCTTGCACAAGGTATTTCTTCATCACCATGCTAGGAGACTGCTATTAGTATATCCTGGTCATTCAGTTGTTACTACTACCAGCTGACTACTGCCATTTGGTAGATGTCCTTACACACTGCTTAGTTCAAAACCAAGTTTAGTCCAACTAGAAGAAAAAGTCACCATCATGCCACCAACGTAATGTTTTCCACTAAGCTCCTTCTGTATACCTCCCTATAGTTTTTAGGTTACTCTGTCTCTCTGCCCCGTCATCTCGAAACAGCTCCTTATATGTGCCATCCCGACTGTACTGTCACTTTTTCCCTTAGCTAAGCATGTTGAGAGCAGATGTTATCGTCACACATACTTAGAAAATAAATGTTACCATCACACGTGCTCCTGACTACAGCTCAGTCTGAACTCTGATCAGAAACACAATCATCACTAACTTCTCAGAGCTACTTCATACTTGATATTGATGGCTATTTTACTGTGGTTACCTATTCAGTAGTTTGTTGGTGATTTGACTTGGTGATCATTCCCTTTTACTTGTCTCCCTGGACTTAAAACCTACCTATCTACTGCTTTGATTTATCTTATTTTCAGTTCCCACTATACAACAGCTAAAGCTTATCATAGAAATAAATAACCATTCTAGCCTGTCATCTGCCATAAATTGACCTAACTACATTTAACATTTATAACATTCCATCTCATGCCTGAGGTTAATTTTGACCTCAGTACAAAAGTTCTATTAGGCCATAACCTTACGTTATAATGAAATGATTGTAGGGACGTTGCCGAGCGTCGGCATTGCCATCTGGGTTGGTTACCTGACCTCCAATGATAAGACTCTAGCAATAGCCCTTTTGTCACTTTGGGTTGGACTTATGGGCCTCATAAATGCGGGAGCCTTTGTGAATGTCATCGATATGGCACCAAGGTAAGCCGCACAACCCGTTGTTCCATGAACGTATAAGCCGTAACATGGAATTAAACCTTTCACTTATTCGGAAAGTAACAATAAATTGCTTGGCGCAAAGTCCATTGTGATGGCCCTTTGCTGTAGGGTTATTCCTTGTACATGTGATATTTGGCTTTTCACTATGTGTCTTTGCACAAGTTGTGGAAGCTTTGATTTACTACTTGTAAACCTCTTTCAGTACTTTCCTAATTCAACTGTTTGCTTTGATCGCAGGTATTCTGGTGTCATAATGGGAATTGACAACACTATTTCATCAATTCCTGGTATTATTTCACCTCCTATTACAAGTGCTATGACACGTTCGGTAGGTATTTTTTATAACCAGTTGATGACAGTTTCCTATTTCTTATCTGAAGTAATTTAGTATGGCTCATAGCAAGGTCTAACTGGAAAAGGGAGGACTCGTGTAACACAAATAGCCTTTTAAACGTAAAACAGTTAGATATTTTAATAACGAAGATTGGTTTTGATCAACAGGGTACAGCCCGTGAATGGCAAAATGTGTTCTTCCTCTGTGCCGCCATTTATGCATCTGGATGGCTTGTCTACATGGTGCTTGGTGACGCTAGAGAGCAGAAATGGGCCCAAGAAGAGGAGTCTCTTGTGTCTGAAGTGAAGACCGTGGACGGACAGACCTTGGAAGGAATACAAAACAATTATGAATCATCATACGATTTACGAGAATCAGGGGATATGGAGCATGTGGCATATCACTTGTGAAGTGAAGAATAGTTCCTCTGCGGATATTACACTGCAGACTCAATTAGACATTCAAATTGTCTGATGTAATTATAGAATATAGAATAATTCAACAGTTGCAAGAGATGGGAAAAGACTGAGAGTTCGTTAAAAGCCACTGGATCATTATATTAAACTATAGATGGGGTTTTACTAGCTTGACATTAATGTAAGTCTTTATTTTGGCCCTGCGTCATCAACGTTAAGATCGTATTATGCATAATATATCTATCTCATTTCTCATAATAATTTGTTCTCTAAGATAGTTCGAATGACAATGACTCCCTGGTAAGAGGATTGTATTTATTCTTCTAAATTGTTCCTTTTGTAGCTACTGCCCATTCGAAATAATCATAGATACATATTCAAACGTTGACTAATCCGTCATAATGGTGTGTCCACATCCAATACAAGATAAAGATTACTCCACTCAGGTCACATCATAGATTTTCTTAACAATAATTAAAGGTCCTGTTGTCCTTGTCTAGGGCTATCCAGCACAACAAAAATATGGTGCCATGGGTGCTAATTATAGACAAGATGGACACCTACGCTTCAGTTACAGTGAAGAGATCCCGCCTCTAATAGAATATGAAGAAACTTGTTATAATGATTGTACGTTAGTACAATATTAATAATATCTGACCACATTTGTATCACTTTAGCCACCTGAAATGAAAAAAAAAAAAAAAAAACAGAAAATAAAAAGGGAAACTCTATCTGAGAATTATTGCTCAATAATGAACTTTAAATCGACACCAAGAAAGGTCAATCAATTCCTTACTCCTAACCTCCAAAATGGCATGGCCACTATATTAGTGATCAATTCATTTTAAGTATTATTTTGAATTCTGAATCATTTTGAACAGCAATTTTTGCTAAATCTAATTTTAAAAGCATAATAAACACTCCCCAACCTTAATAATTCATCTATTTTGAATTAATTCCATAGCCATGTGGTCATGATCACCACGTGGTGATCACCAAAAAGTGACCACATCTGCACAAAGTCTATACGCATTATCTTTGTATTTAGTGGTGGCGTTTGAGGAGGAGCTACGGTAATAAAAGCTTCTAGTCACGAACAAGGCGAGACAGTAGTAAAAACTTGACAATCAATACCTCGGCCGTTCTGGATGAGATAATAGACATGCTGTTCATACTATCTCGTTGCAAATTTAATCATGTACCATGGGGAGACAGGAGAATGAGAGATGTTTTGCTTATCTTTGGAACCTCATGACCTACCTCTCAAAGAAGATCCCCGGTGACCCCCACAGAAGCTGTTCGCCCAGGTTCACTGGTGATACGCACAAGAAGGTCTACAATTCAAAGAAAAACACGTATATTAATCTTTAAAAAAAATAACTTAGACATGAATCTTCGGCGTCAGGGAAAGTTTGACCTCGAAAATCATAAAGGTATGTTTGAAATATATAATGTTTTGATAACTACTAAAGTCCTTTTTTCTTTATATATAAGAAACCGCGTGTAATCTCTTCAGGATATCCTGCTACATTCTCACGTGTTATTCGTTACCATTTTAACCCAAGATAAAGTCAACAATCCAAATTGTCAGGTGCTTTTAAGAGACACCAAGGAAAAAAAAAAGTTCATTGATAGTGTTTGTAGTGTATCATCCATTTGAGAGCAATCCTGCACAGTCACACCTAAAATGGTTGTCATTAAGTGTTTTTATCATTAGGGATCATATCGACTCATACGCTCGTCTGATTGGCCCTCACAGAAAGCTTAGTGCCATGGTGGACGTCGTGCAGACTGACCCTCGCCGGAGTGACCTTCTTCGGTGCCTTCTGTCTGTACGCCATGAGGGCCTGCATGGGCGTGGCCCTGGTCTGTATGACCACCGACCCCAACACCAACACCACCACCACACGGCCGGACACCTACACCTTCTACCAGAGTCTGGGAGACGGCTACCAACCTATGACCAAGGTAGAAACCTTGTATACTATTATCAATGATGTTGTTTAGAATGTTTAAGATATTCAAGGTTAATGGCGGAAGCAGGTATGATAAATCCAAAGAAAATCTAGAATTGCAACACGCAGGTAGAGTATTTCCAAACCTCGTAGGTTTTCGACTTCAAAAAATAGATATATACCATCACCCATAACTGGGCATGAATCCATCTGTATATATCTGTATAGGTCTATCTAGGATGTTAGCAGGATGACTGTGCCTTACTCGGGAGCTAGAAAAGGACACGTATTTAACAAGGTGATATCCCAGACTATGTCACTGGCAAACTTTAAGTTGTCATTGTAATTGTTATTAATGTACAGTACCAACTTTGGTATGGTCTGGTTATGTTGAGAAATGAAGATCTTTTTCATGTTTTCAGTAAACATACACTTTGCAGTAGTAACATTACCTGAGAATAATTGAACCATTTGAACATAACATAATGGACTGACCCTTATCCCTCCATTAAACACACTACTTGTACAGGAGGGCGAGTTTGATTGGTCTCGTGGACTCCGCGGCTGGGTGCACTCCTCCTTCTACGTCGGGTACCTTGCAACCCAGCTGCCAGGTGGATGGGTCTCTAACAAGGTTGGGGCCAAAGTAATCATCGGAGGAGGTGAGTTAGCTAAACTATTGATAAACGATGTCATAAAGGAACTGGATCAGAATAATGTGCGTCATGCCCCTAGGATAGTATTATCTATATTTGCAACGACTTCATTCTTTTTAAATTGGGGTCAAAATTTATGAAAAAATACCTTTTGGCAAACTGAAGGGGAGGGGTACAAGCAATACAGTTCCCATGTTGCCAAATGTCATGATCAGATTATGACATCCACTTAATGATACTATTGTTTCAGATAACCAGACCTCCGAGGTCTCTGAAGTTTGATAATTGAAATTCTAATATTAACCTGATATTACAGTATTCCGTTAAATAAACTCTCTCCCAAGTCCCAGGACCACTATAATACTGAAACACTGATATAATAATTCCCAATGGTCTTCCTCCTGCTCAGGTATGCTGATGTTGAGTGTGCTCACCCTCCTTACGCCCGTGGCAGCTCGGCTCAGCGTCTACCTGCTCATGGTGGTACAAGCAGGGAAGGGATTCGCTTCCGTGGGTAATGTTTCCATCTCATAATGAATTAGTTTGGTTGATCTATTTCCATTAATATGATTGTCACTACGTTAAGCGTATTGATTAAAATGAAGCTCTTAACATCGTTTAGATAGTAATACTACTATTTTTTCTTTTAATCGCTCGCCCCACATTCACCCAGGGGGTGTACTTCCCCGCGCAATACCAGCTCATGGGCAGGTGGATGCCGCCCCATGAACGCAGCTTTCTGATGGCAGTCTGTGGAGCAGGTGAATAGACAAAGGGGATATACCCTGGCTTTCTAATTATGTAAGTGAATTGAAATTCGAATTAACACACGTCTCATTTCAAGTAGAGTTTTATCAATACTTCTACTTTAGATAGGGCATACCACATTAAGTGTGTTGTGCCTGATTATGTACCGTCTCCTATCGAAATAATATGAAAGGGATAGAAGTAGCCCCCATGATATTTCATTGTATGTGTGCGTCAAGGGGCGGCTTGGTATATTTCAGGTGTACCAATAGGAACTGTCACTAGCTCCATCCTATCAGGGTATCTCTGTGAACACGGCTATGCGGGTGGATGGCCGTCGATATTCTACACATTTGGTAAGATAGAGTTTTGCCCATTTACTTAAACTACTTTTATGTTTTTATGTATATGTGACCCAACGAGGGGAAAGGGTGCTCTGTGCGGGATTTGTTGTAGAGCAGGTTCTTAGCTTTCAAATGACATCAAGCTTGACAAAATCTGACAATTATTAAGGAAGTTATGGGCCCTAAAACATAACATTGTCAAGATACCAGAAAATGAGGAAAACCTTAATTTTATTTTATTTTATTTTTTGAGATTTTGCATAAATAATCATAATTATCATAATTGCAAGTAAATATTCAAAAACACACTTCATTATTCATTATTTTTTAACCAGAAATGATAAATGTATTCTGTTTTGAATGTTGAGGCCTGAAAATAATAGTTTCTCATAGTTTACACAATTTTCTGAAAATCTCATGTATTTCAGTTTCCATGGCAGCCAAATAGAATGAATTAAGTGAATTTCCCATATTAAAACGTTCCATTGACATTCCAAATAATTATGGAAATATTCCATCATGATGGAATGTTTTGGGTATGATAGATGAATTCTACACAAAAAGTTGATTTAAGACAAAATTATCAGTATTTTTCACAAATCTCGTATCTCCTTAAATATTAGGTTTAGGATAGCATAGATAGGAACCTCGGAGTACCCTTTCCCCTTGGCTGGTCACATATTCTAACTGATTAGGCAATTATAGTCCAATTATGACCACTATTGTTCATACTCTATATAAATGATTGTGTAATGGTAATATCTTCAATAACACTAGTATTCACATAAAAATGTATGCAGATGATACTGTTATATAATATGTGCGGAAAAACAGTTGTGATAAGATATCTACTTGCCTGAAGTCAGGCTTACCGCAGCTATTGCAATGGTGTGAGATCAATAGGTTGCATATAAACTAAAAGAAAACAAAAGTTATGTGTTTCTGTAAAAACAACAATGATCTAACAAATTGTAATATGTCTTTGGGTACTATAAAATTAGGGTATATCCCTATTGACAGTGTACAAAGCTATGTTTACTTAGACATTGAGCTTGATACATTATTAACTTTTGATAAACACTTGGATAATGTTATTAGGAAAGCAAATAACAAGCATTTCTTTTTAGAAAAAATAGAAAATGTATCTCTGTAGAAACTGCATGCTGTCATTGTGGACAAACAAACTATAAGGCCATTTCTTGAATATTGTAGTCTTGTTTATGACAGTGGAAAGAGATTGAAGCTAAATCAGATTAACAACAATTAATTATTCGAATATAACTACAAATCATCACATACTAAAAACATTGATGTATTGATGTCTGAGTATGACCCCAGCAAACACACTACGTTCAGGCAACGTTGTGCAATGTTACCTTTTCACAACATTCATGAAAAAACGTGGCAGCAACGTTGCCCAAACGTATTCTACAATGTTTTCTTGAAACATACCTGCAACATTGCAAAATCACGTTGTGACAACGTCATTTCACAACATTGTGACAATGTTATTTCAATAACGTTGTGACAACGTCATTTTCACAACATAATGACAACATAATATTCACAACATTTGTGCAACGTTGTCACAATGTTGTAGGACAACCTAAAAGCAACAAATAGGTGGCACCACCATCAAAAAGGTTCACAATTTGAAAAACGTTTTTGAGTTTAATCCATTTTCATCAAGAACTTAATACCCATTTTAAAATAAAATGTATAAATAAGGTGGCCAAAATCAGGGACCATTGTTTACATACATAATGTCTGAACAATCTGATATATTATATGGGTTTTGAAATGAAAATTAAACCTAAACACCTTTTTTGTAGCTTTTCAACATGATACAGCCTTTTCAGCCATAACCATTATTAATTGTAAATGCAACAGGTCATTAACCTGCTATGATCATAATTTAATGCACATGATCATTTTAATGATGCACAAAATAATGTGTTCTGAAATCAAAATTATGGAATTATCAATAAAGTTGGCTTTTCCTTTTTATACTTTCATCTTATGTATAATTTTTAATGGTTTATATAATGGCTTAGGGAAACTTAAAAAGAAAAAAATGTGTAATACCTTAATAAGGCAACAGAAATATGTCAACCCAAAATCATTATAAATCTACATAATATTTACGAAATTGAATGTTATTTGTAACAAAAATAATGAAAGTTGTAAAAAGGTTGTGAAAAAGTCACAACACAACGTTAGGCATAACGTTGCTACAACCTTTCTGGGAGTCCACAAATTTATGTTGTCACAACGTAAATTTGCAACGTTGTTACAACTAAACTGCAATGTTGTAGCAACGTTGTAGCAACGTAAAATTGTTAGCTGGGACTTCCCGAGCCTTGATTCAAAATGGAAAACTCATCAGCTATTGTGCCTGATGTATAGCTACTGTTAAAACCCATAATGTATTGATAACACACCTCATAGAGAAAATCGATGAAGTGAAGATAAGATCAAATTCATTTCTCCTTTCACTAGAAGTAGCAAAATTAGGAATAGTCCCTATTACAGGGGAGTAGAAAAATGGGACATATTGAAGACCACCGTGCTGAAAATAAAAAGCATTTTATACAACTTCTCCTAACTCATAAACAATTTTTCCATGTACAGTGACTATATTAGTCAGAGAACTGGCTATCACACAACCAATGCTTGTTATTATCCATATCGATTATTATAATTGTTGTACTTGATTTCTATATTTTATCTGTATAATTATATTCACAACACCTTTGTAGCTGCTTGAAGATTATGATGAATTGTGAAGTGGTTCTTGAATAAAAAAAACATAATCAAATTCAATTTCAGGGGCATTTTCTGTTGTATGGTGCGTGGCTTGGTATTTGATGGCTTTTAGTTCCCCACAAGAACATCCTCGGATTTCACCAGAAGAAGCTGACTACATCAAGGAAACTCTCCCCTCAAGTTCAAAAACCAAGGTGATTAATATTCAACTAGTCATAGTAAAATGGCAAATTTTCGTAAATCAAAATAAGGTGCTTAAGAACCATAAATGTGGTTCAGAATTGGATACTTTCTGTACGACTACAAAGCACCAAAATGGTTGTCCTTTTAAATTTTGTTATTATGTACATTTTGTTCTTAACCGTGTGAAAAACCTAAATTAATTGTAATGAGTGCCATACGCGAAATCAACGATATCCAGATAATTAAACAAGTGCAAGTATAATATTTGATATGATACTTTTTGCCTTAATTGCCTTGTTTGATATAATTAAATTACTTAGATCGTTGTGTGTTTCCTTTAGTCTCTACATGTGCCCTGGAAGGCCCTGTTGAGCACGGTTCCTCTGTATTCTATCATCGTGGCAAGCGCGTGCTTCAGTTGGTGTTGGTTTGTTGCCTTAAGCTTCCTGCCACAATACATGAAGGACGTTCTTGAGACTGATATCGAATCAGTAGGTGCTTTAAAGCAACTGAAAAATACTTAGATGTATTCTATACGTTTTGAGCATGCATTCCAAAAGAAACGCATCCTCAAAAGCATTCTATGCAATTTCAAAAGTATGTACATACTAAATTCTAAACCTACCCTTGATCTGACTTTTGATTCTAGTTCCTCAATGTGCCCGTATTGATGACAATTATGATGTATGTAGACATAAACTTTGGAATTATATTTATATTTTCAGAATGGTCTTTACAGCGCCTTGCCTTATCTCAGCCATGCACTGCTTGCAATTGTCTCATCTATATTTGCTGATCTTATTATCTCAAAAGCCGTAATGTCGTTAACACATACACGAAAATTGTTTCAGACTATCGGTAAGTCTTCAGTCAATTTGGTTTACGCTACTTAGAAATCCTTTCCACTCAAAGAAAACCCACAAACACAACAGTTCCATCCTTTGTACCATGTGTTTGTTTCAGTATTCTCAGGTGTCTATCCCACGTTGGCTATATCCCAGGGTTGGACAAGGGTAGGACAACATTACTGTTTAGAGTTTTGATTAATGTGAAAAGTACAAGAATTGTATTTTTCCATATCCCCAAGTACTGATGAAACATTCAATTTCTTAAATTTTACCAATTGACATAATTTCAGGTTTGCCAGCCAATCAAAATGCTGTATTTCAGGACTAAAATATATAAGGTTGTACATGTTATAGGATAGGCTGACAGGCTTTGACATTGGTTACTATGGGAAAAAGGAAATATATGAAGCAATTTGTCAACCGAATTGCTTTGGTTAATTTTGTATCATGTAACTATCTCAAGGAAATAAGCACAGAGGCTATTTTGAAAATATTTCATGGTAAACTGTAATGTTCGTGTAAACTGGAGTGGGCTTATCCTAAAGAAACTAAAGTCTCATAAAGAAAGGGAGCCGATGTGTGCTGATGTGGTCTTGTGATCCACGCTACACTTGTGAAATAAAAGGGTTGAAACTGCATCAAACTCAACACTCAAAGTGCTGGTCGGGTGGTAGTTTTATTTAGGATGAATTCAAAGTTTATACAATCAACAGCTGATCAACACATTTGTTTCGGTTTTTCAACTTTCATCACTATAGCTGTAGGCTAGCTTCAGAATGTAAATAATTATACTGACCGTTAGAAAATAACATACTTTGATTTCTGAGGGTAGTCTGCGAAGGATATGATCTTCCTCTCATACCCCTTCAGTCTTTCAGAATGGCAAATTCGAGTGAATAAAAAGGAACCACATGAACCTGCCCACCCTCACCCAAGATCAGTACTGCATTCGTATTTCAACTACATGCGTTCGTATCCTAATAATTATGCAATAGTACCGCAGCAATCACCATCTCAATGCTTTCAGACCTATACCCCTATTGTTGAAGTCATTTACAGCATTAAATATTACATCTAGAGTTATGACCAAAAGGAATTTACTTCTAGAATGCTCATCGGGATGGTAGTTGTTAAGATACAAGTGCATAGTGTTATGTTACAAATGCATTTGTTATGGATTTGAATACATTTGGTTTGTATGGGTGCCGACAGGTGGATGCTCGATTCACTTCACTTTGTCACGAAAAGGGACCATTCATTGTTCAAGAGGCTTGTTGAAATGCCTCAAAAACAATGGCAATACAATTGTCTAACGATGGCATTGAACCCCCCGATAGGTGTGGTGCCCAGCAGTGCCTTCGCTATATGGGTGGCCTATTTGACGAGTGAGCAGGCCACCTTGGCCATCGTCCTGCTCACCCTCTGGGTCGGCTTCATGACCTTTATCAAGAGCGGTTCATTCGTCAACCAGGTCGACATGGCAGCCGGGTAAGCTTTGAAATCCCTACATCTGACATTATAATTATGGAACTGGGTGAAAATTTGTCTATATAATATTGGATAAGGAAGGGTAGGCCTACATACATTTTCCTTTGTAGAAAACAATCAAATTACGGTTTTCCTCAAGTAAGGGGTTGTGGTCATCTGACGATCAGTGATTTTTATACGATATTAGGGGCCGTCCATAAATGATGTCATGCACAAGGGGGTGGATGGGTGGCGTGGACAGTGACACTGCCTGAAAAGGGCCTTATTTTCATGTTTAGATTAGAAATTTAGAGTGACAGGGGGGTGGATGGGTCCTAAAAATACCCTGAATAAGTATGAAATCATTTTTATGGACAGCCCCTTAAAGTCCCAATAAATGAGAATCCGGACCATGCCACCTAGTGTGTGACTCAGTCCCATCACCTTTTGGTTGGACACGCTTTGGGTTATTTTCTCTTTGAACATATGTAAATAGCCTATATTAAACTGACTGTAGTTTTTGATCTATACATGGTTTTGCAAAATTCTGATTATATCTTTGAAAAATACAAACCTTTTCCCTTTATCTGATGTATGTGTTAGCTGTGTGCATTACTGGTATATATTTCAAAATACGTTTTCAATAATAAAAGTTTTGATTAAATTCTAGCCAATGGGAAGGGTCCCCAGAGGTCTTATCAGCATTTATCTACATATAATTATATGATTTATGTAATAACCCCCCACCAATCAGGTGTCACGCTACTCCCACCACTTACATATCTTATTGATACAGAGCAGTCTTATCATATTATCTCAGCGTGTTTAGGATACTTATTTTACCCACAAGAGCAAGTAACGGAAACGTTATCTTAACCATTAACGTAAAACAATTTTAACATTAATTTTGAACAACCTTCTGGGTACATGTATGACATAGGCTAACAATACATATAGGCCTACTTCGTAATAAAGGCTATTACTGTACTCATGGCTTTTGTAAACGCATATCTTAATCAATGCTCCCTTTTGTCTTTCTTGTGCTATAAGCTACGCAGGTATAATTATGGGAATTGATAATACCATATCAGCTATACCTGGAATAATTGCCCCTCCTATTGTTAGTGCCATGACAAAATCGGTGAGTGTTTGTTATCTAAGTATCATGTAAACATCTGGCAATGTATATACCATAATAATACTATGAGTATGTATAAATAAAGATATTGAGTAACATTTAATCAGAAGTCAATTCGATTTACACTGTGGTTGTTTGTTTGTTGCAAATGTCCTCTAAGTTCTCTATACCCGATCACAGGGCGCAGTTGAGGAATGGCAACGTGTTTTCTTCGTGAGTGCCGGCATCTATATGTTCGGATGGTTGGTGTATATGATCTTCGGCGATGCCAGGGAACAAAAATGGGCACGAACCGAGCCTGACATGGAATTGGAAGTGAAATCGTCAAAAGATGTGACGGTAGATAACCTCGCATTTGTTGGATCTTATGAAGATATGACCCAGACCGGCAAAGCCGAAGCAGATAAAACATAATCATATTGAATAACACTCCACAGAAGCATAAATTCAAATTAGCACCAGCTGCAGCGAACCAATCGGTTGTTCTTGAGCCTCACAAACCCAAATAATTGTCAATAAACTGATAAATGTATACTATTGGTGAACAAAGTAATCGGTTCATTGGGAATTTATGGTAATATTTTAACCGTATAAAAGTATACTCTTGTTACAATACTCTTTATACATAGAAGCTAATACAACAGATGCTTGTAAATAATGTTATATAGAGAACACGTAAACGTTTTTATGATGATTTGCATGTAGTAAAGGATTACCTTGCTTTGAGATATTCAATTCATCCACATGTCCAATTCTACAGATACCAATACACGTATAAAAATTATGATAACAATTGTGTTGGTCTCTGTTTTGTTAGTTTATCTGATTTTTATGATAGCGAAGAAATTGGGCCAAATGGTGAATGACCTAGCTTCGCTCTGAGC
Organism: Lepidonotus clava; assembly: GCA_936440205.1. NCBI lineage: Eukaryota > Metazoa > Annelida > Polychaeta > Phyllodocida > Polynoidae > Lepidonotus > Lepidonotus clava. The sequence continues at coordinate 28,852,791 of OW387134.1, forward strand.
GAAAGAGGCATGTCTAGTCTACTCTGGAGCCAAAATAGTCCATTGGCATAGCCTTTCCACACGATGGTACCTCTAGTGTGTCCTTCCATAGGTCCAACACAGGTCTCCCATCTGCGTGGGGAGGGGCATTGGTTGTAATGATTTCGGGGCATCAGGCCGTCACTTGTGGTTCAGTTGTCGTGCTATACACCTGAGTTGCTCAGCCCGCTGTCTGAGGTCGGCTCGTTCTGCCTCCACACTCAGCTTCTCCTCCTGCAGCAACACCTGCAACAGACGATTCGTTCATGGTCGGATTTTGTGACTAGCTTTTTTTGTAACTAGGTAAGGTGGGGTAAGACCCCCCCCCCCCTTATGGAAGTATTCCCATATATTTGCAAAATATTGATGGATCCAAAACGAAAAGAAATAAAATAAAAAAAGTTGATCATCCTTCATCAAATAACACACACAGCACTTCCTTTCTATTAATACAGTTTAGATAAAAGCAAAATAATTAAAAGAGGGTGGGCCTTTTGCCCCACACCTAGGGTGTGTGGGGTAGGTAAGTAGGAAATGGTGTTAACCTGTATGCAACTATAATTGAATACTCATTCAATTCCTCTCAAGACGTGTATCTTTTTAAGACTGAATATTGAGTACATTTTAAGTGTTTTATAACATTTGGGACACTTAGGTAATAAGAAAATAATCATTAAATCAGAATTCTGGGATTGAACTCTTCTAATGCCATTTTGCTTAAGCGTGCCACCTATATAGTGGATAATGTCATAGATAACCCTTTTACTAACCATTGAGATAGAAACTTAGATAACTTGATATTGGTAACAAATAAAGATTCTCAGGAAGGGGGTTAGAAAGTTAGATGGTCATGTCTAACCCTCATTTCATATGACAAATTTTACTAACTTTCTAACTTTTTTTTTTCTGTTCATACTAACTCCTTTTCTCAAAAACACTACAGAAAAAGTCCCTCTTTTAGTTGGAGTAAAGTGAGTTGTTGTTTTTAAATCAATACATATTTGTAACTTTTTGAAAATGGCAATATCACGGTAATTACTAAAACTGTTCTATTCCTGTTTTTATTATTTCACATGGCATAGTTTGACCCAATGTTTCATTGGCAACCTTTTATTCTTAGAGTAGTACATTATCAACATTTGGCGTTTTTCTCTAATCATTTCCCTGTACATTTGTGTGGACACATCAATTCAAATGATGGTCCCCGAATCACCGTACGTAGTCGATTACAGATGCGAAAACCTAGCATTCCCCTAAACTAGGTTGATGATGGCAATACACGAATATAGGATACCGGAATTTGAAGGAACGTAAAACTGATTATCAAACTGACTAGGTTAGCGCCACTAGTGGTATATATACATACAGAAGAGTAACCCCTGGCAGCGTCACCTTGAGGAAGACAACTCAACTGTACACTTTCATCCAAACCACACACAAAAGGCTCTTGATTTTTGTTGTGTCTTTTCGATAAAAAAAAAAAGCTACACGTGTATTAATTATGATACCATTATCATGATCATTAGCACAACCCGAAAATTCCTAATAATCTTGTAAATGAAAATCAGTTAATTTACTTTTTCCTCGGTGATTCTCTTCCTTTCCCGGTTGTTTTCTTCCTGTCGAGAAAGTAGCCATGATTCCGTCTGCACCCGATGCCTATCTACGAGCTCAGCCAGGTCCTAAAATTGGAAAGGCGCACACCACAATGGTCCAATATTTTGTTAAAGACTTTTTTTATGTAAGCAAGAGATTCACAAGGCTAAAGTTCACAATGCACTGATTATTTCTGTTAGTTCATAATTGTTTACTTTGGACAAGGAACGCACAGCTGATTGTGAAAGGAAGTGGAGCGAATAGTGATCATTTTACCAATTGGATTATGAGAACTATGATTAAGAGAACTATGAGCTACACCATTTATGATCTCTCAGTTTGTTTAGGTGTGCTACAAAACATCCACCTGGTTATTCCTATTTTTCTTATTTTCGTCCTTATTCTCAATATTCTCAATAACATTGATTTCCTCTAGCAATTGGCTTTTCCTCAACTATAAAACTTTCCATATTTTTCAAATCACCATGATATGCTCCAAGAGGAACAGTTATAAAAAAGATTGTATATTAAAACAATATCTACATCATCAGTCCGTGTTTATGTCGTTATTCGGTTATGATAAATGTTTTTTGTTGCATGTCCAGAGCATAACATAAGTAAAACCAGTTTTTCACAAACTGATTCTGTCTCCTCAAAAACACACATCCACACACCACACGCATGTATGCACAGATACACGATTGCATGCGTACGGATCTATATATAATTATATATCATAATTATACTAGATATAACATACATATAACAGATATCACTTGGCCTACCTGCTGCTGTTTATCAAACATTTGCTCATACGATGCTCTGTCTCTGTCCAATTGTTCTCTGGATTCCTCCAACTGTAGCTCGCGACTGCAATTGAATTCCAAACAGTAGAATGGCAGTTCTATTACTAACCATTGTATTTGGTGATGCACCATATGCCTTAACCAAAAAGTATGTACATAGATTATATAGATTAAACTACCTCCTTTAGAAAGTCAAAAAACATGAGTCATCAAGTATTTCATAGGCGAAGTGAACCAACAGTCAAAGGAACAGAGTTCCTGAGTTCCAGAACTTGGTTAACCCTACCTGAAGAGGTCTTCATATCGTTCACTTAGGTCCATAAGAGCTTTCTCTATTGCTTCTGTTGTCTGTGTCTTCAAGTTTTGCAGGTCCTTCAGGTTCTAGAAATAACGGTAGAACGATTATCTGTATCATAATTCTGAACGATGTTGTGAATGAAATTATCTTAATGTTTCTTGCCCTTACCCACCCCTTCCTGAACTGTCTCCTTGTAATCAAAAAAACGATTAAGAGGGCCAATTGCAAGTTGTAAGGCATTCGAAAACTAACTATGATTAATTCTAAAGTTTTAACAAGTTCAATATAAATTCAATGCATCAAATATCACTGGTAAGGCCAGGTGTTCATAACAGCTTGAATACAAAGACAACAAAGGCCTCCTACCTGAAGTCTGGTTGCTGCCGTGTCCCTTTGGTCCCTGCACCCTAGGCTGTGAGCAGGGTCTGTCAGGTCGGCCTGGTCAGAGCCGTCGTTGCTGGTCGTTGTCCCGGACTGGGACGTCAGGTCGTAGCTGAGGCGGGGCAGGCGGGTAGGCTGGTAACAGGGCATCCCCGACGGGCCAAACACCAGGCCAATCGCTGTTTATTGTCATGATTATCAATAGTACGCTCACACTATTATTGTATGAATACACGTGTTTTGTTCGTTTTAAAGAGATATTAACTATAGCAGTCTATGGGGGGAAATATGCTTACCAATGTTTAACTGACCCTAGAACAGGCAATACCCATTACAGCCTAACCAAACATTTGGAATATGTACCTAAGGTCTGTAGCAAAATTTGTAGGCTAAAAATGATAGGGGATGGATGGGATATGCAGTTTGTCAGCATTATTATACACAGGATATAGCTGAGTTGCTGGGTCTATTTAAATTGCAAATTTGACCCAGGGTATAGTCTGTCAAGACCCAGGGTATGGTAGTTCAAGGCAGCTCCCCAAGGCTCTACCTGGCTCCCTTCTGGAACTCCATACCCTGGGTACACTACCCCCAATAACCCCTCCATTGACATACCCACCTACGAACTGTCTTGATTCCGATTGGCTTTCCTCTGTACTATACTTCTGTATACCCTTGGTCAGTATACTCTGGGGCAACAGAATACGAGCCAGTAGCTCCACAGTTGTGTCCCCTGGTCACGGGCATGAACTCTACAGATGGCGCCATGCCTACTGCTTACAAGTTAAGAATAGAAAGGGTAGCACACTCTCCATTTTGGATCTAGCTGGTTCCTGTCAAAACCTATAAGCTGATGACCAGCAGATGCATAGGATTCCCACAAGACTGCAGTGAATGACCCAGTTCTATTTGATATTTATATTAAAAAACACCACAAAACTTACCATCTTTTTGTCATTCTTACAATGATAAATCATAATTATTACAGTGTGCTTTGAATTTTCGTAGTTTATGTTTTCCAGAAAGAAATAGCTCTATGTATGCTTCCCCCTTCAGTGCCCCTTCCTTGAACAGAATGCAACTCATTCATTGGATTGGATGATTATTTATAGTGCTAAAAGGGTTTCCCCACAAACTTCTTCAGACATTCTCTAAACCCAATACAAGTAGAAAGTTAGTACTTGGATAATCAGAGCTTTGCTTGACACCACAGTCAGGAATAGCCCAGTGGCTAGAGTCTAGGATTTCAAATCCAAAGGTAGGGGTTTCAAATCCCACCCATGTCTGGACAGTGTCACTCTTTTTAATAAATGAAGAAATCACATTAAAAACAATTCATTTGGGTAAAATAACAACAGAATTAGTATACCTAAGATAAATCATTAGAACTGTAAAAGCTGATTATTGAAGATGATTTTCATAAGAAAAAGTGCAACATGGTCAAACTGCAACATGACCATCAGGAGGTTTGAACCGCCAACCTTCTGATTTGAAGTCCCTCACCATAGCCATTATACCACAGTTTGCTGTAATGACAGTGGAATGAAATGCTTGGCCGTATGAGGTTAATGTATCATGTTTGGATTAGGTTTTTGTCAAAAAACCCCTATGTAGGGGCCTCTTGTAGAACTAAACATAGTGATGTCATAGGGGATTCCCCTACCCTCCCATGTCCTAATTAACCAGTTTGAAGGAAATAGCAATGTACATTACACAATTATAGCGAAACTATGGGCAAACATAGGTTTTAACATGGACAGGATTTATAACTACCATTGAATATTGCCTATAATTACCAAAAGGCCTATGTGCACATTGTCTTATGTGGTTGGTCATGTGACCTCCATTCATAAAGTCATTTCCAAATAAGGGCATTGCCATATATGGTATGCTGCAATACTGGGTGGGGTTGCATTTTTTTCTATAAATTTGACAATTGCCATTTATTGAGCATGAATATCAATAAAACACGACAGCCAATTGGTTTTTATCAATTGTCTGAAATACAAACATTTTTTTATTTCACAAAATATATTAAAGTTTAGGCTTAAATCCAAAACATATGTCAGTGCAAACTGCAGGGTACAGTTTTAGGTTCTTACCCTGTTAGTATTATAAGTAACTATGAGAGAGGGGTAGCGCCATCTGTAGAGTTCATGCCCGTGCCCCTGGTGGGAAAATCTTACTGAATGTGCCTTTGAATGATAGTGAAAATGTCACCGATTTTGTGCCTTTGAATGATCGTGCTTTTGAATTACCCCAGTGGCGTAGCCAGGGGGGAGGTTCCTGGGTGTCTGGAACCCCCTTTGATTTCCCAAAATATGAGCAAAATATAAGAAATATTAGGTAAAATCATTGTTGGAACCCACTTAAATTTATCTGGAACCCCAAACATTTAGTTGGAACCCCCTTAGCTTTTAGATGGCAGGGCTGGCTACGCCCCTGTACCCCCTGACTACGGGATAGGTTTAGGTAAATGCTTGGGAGAGTTGTATGACATAGCTAGTGTCTTCGTATTGGATTATGTATTCCTTCTGAACCCAGAATGGGTTGACTTGCAGAAAGCGGTTCCAGTGGTTTGAATGGCATACCTACCTTGCTCTCGGTCCGAGGGATTTATAAGGTGAAGTGCCTGTACGTCATTGAATTGACCTTTACGTCCTAAACCTCCAATGATGTAGAGCTGTGGCACGAGAAATAAAAATCCTCATAAGAATAAAAGTAAAAGGAAGAAGCTACGCTGTCTCTTTTTATTAATTACTCAATTGATTATTAACTCCGATATTTCCCTTTCTATATTTTGTGAGTATATAACTTTCTGTTGAAGGTAATATTTTCCTGCCACTCTGAGAACGATGGTACACTATAGTGTTCACTATATTAAGAAACCTGTCCCGTTCCCCGGAGAGGCGTACCTGACTGTGTATTATGACCGCCGAGTGGCCGTATCGTCCCTCAGCACATGGTCCGGTAAAAAGGGGCCACTTCCAGCGGGGCTTGGCTGAAATATAAACAAAGTCTACATTCACTTTATCTTTTCATTTCGTATTAACAAATTTCTACAGTGGGAAAATATATATAAAGCCATCCGACCAATAATCATTTGTGTCCATGGATGCACGAAGTTCATGCACGTCTGAGTTAATATTTTACCTTATTTGTATTGACGAAAGATCACTCACGAAAAGTCGTCGTAGAATGACTAATTATTATATTTTGACCAGTGACATAATCATGAGGTTGCAGTACTTACATAAGCTCAGCTTGCAGAGATCAGCAAACATCGTCATGTCTGTTTTCATTGTATCTGTCGTTCCCCCAAACACGTAGATATCCTACAACCAAATTTACAGAAACATGCATTGTTTATGTTTAAGGTTTGGCCATGTATGATCAGCTGTTTAATATTATGTTGTTTAGTTTCCCAATTGATGCTGTTCATACTTGAAAGAAATACTATCACAAATGCATGAAAGGGATGCAAAGTTATTGAGATAAATGCTGTTGACCTTCCCCTACCCCCTTTCACGGAAATACCCCCAGCTTTCTTCCAGAACTCCTATACATATGAAATTCGTTATAAAGAACATGGGAGGCTTCCGTTCAATAATCATTATCACAAGTCATGCGGCCGTGAAATGGTGGGCCGTACATGCGCTCTGAACGAGTTACCTTGGTCCTGTGGACGCAGAAGGAGTGGCCGGCCCGTGGAGGAGGGGAGCTGCCCTTCACCCGGGGGGCCTCCCACGCCAGACGCCCCGTGTCCAGCACGTGCAGGTCGTTATAGTAAACGTCCTCCGATCCACAACCACCGAATACGTAGATTTTAGACATCACAACTGCGGCAGCATGGTCGCATCTATGTTAAACAAATAATATTATTGTTTCCAGAATACCCCTAGTCTTGACTAATGCACAGTTTCTGAATTAGATGTCTTGTTTGTATTAAGCCAGATTGTAGAATTGCACTGAGCGTAGAACTCTGCCTGTAAGCTGATCTAGACTGTCTGTCTCCAGGGGTAGGCCTATATATGTTCGGAAACAACTAACCGACTAGTCAGACATCATCATTTAGTACAGTTGGTAGGGCTATATACCTATAGAAATACAGGATAAGGGTATATATACCTATAGAAATACAGGATAAGGATAAGGATAAAGTTTATCTATACATTCTACATACAGTCTATATAATAAACTTAAAAATAACCATATAACACCCGTTCTTTTAAGTTTACCTGGGTGGTGGGCGGGGCCCCTGTACTCGGAGCGGTACCCAGGTGTTGAGCTCCAGGTGCAGCATCCACACGTCGCTGGAGGCCCGGGAGTGGTGCAGCCCGCCGATGACGTAGAGGGCCGACCCCACGTGACACAGGCTGTGGCCCAGGGTGGCCGGGGCCGTCCCCGTGGTGGTCACCTGCCGCCAGACGGCACGCACTGACGGACAAATAGAACCACATCATGGTCAAAGTTCGGAGTTATCGATAGGCTCATAACAATGGCGGATCCAGGATTTTGAAGGGGAAAAAAAGAAGGGGGGAGGAGGGCACCAGTGGAGAAAAATTTCCTTGATTACCTTTTGGCCGAATTTTACATAACTACATCTAAATTTGGCAAAAAAGAAAAAGGGGAGGGAGGGGGGATGCCCCCACGCCGCGACTCTAAATCCGCCACTGCATCAAGTTTCAGATCATTAATTCAAGACAAATAATACAATTGATTTCCAAAACAGTACCATGACTCCATCTGATAAAAGCATGATCCAGAAACGGAGATGCATTGACTTAATACCAACCTATAGCTAAGTTTGGCACTACTCAATAAATTTCTGAACATGAGAACATTATCTTCATAATTATATTTACCGCGGAAAATTCATAGATACTGATGAACACATATCATTGATTCAGTTAGATATACGTGCCAAACAAGACCGAACATTCATCTTCGTCACTGACCTGTATCAAAAACATAAAGTCCTTGGAGACATTCCCTTGCAAGAAGACACGCCTTTCCTCCATATAAGTACAACTTGTCTTTGACCGCACTATGGAAACAAATGATCAGTTTACCATAATTATAGTGAAGAACAACAAGGCCGCCATCTAACGGTTAAGAATAATATATTGTCATTACATGCTATTATTGCCCTATATTTAGTCCTCGTATATTGCTCGAGCTCCTTGTTCATATCGATAAATCATTTTGAGTTTTCTGGCAGTTGGTTTGATTGATACTATGTCTCTTTGGGATTTGTTCCTAAACAACAGAGTAATGATATGCACTTACCAGATTGAATGGCCATCTCTTGGTGTGGGAATAGATCCCTGTTGTCGTACCTCATGCCACTGAACCGTTTCTTTTTCAACTACAGAAATATTCAAATAGATTCATCTAAAACAACAGTAATCAAATCAATGTTTAGAAATATATTATTCTGGTAAGAGTGCATTGATGTTGTAAGTCACATAGAGTTCCAATTGCACAAATTTGGACTGGTGGTCACCAATGACAGATATTCTATCCATGGTTGTTAATCTGTGTTGGATATGGTTGTGCTTTGTAAGCCATAGAATTGCCACAATGCAAGTTTTTTTTATAATCGCCAGTCAGGATAGTTCTTATGTCTGATACAAACATAACTCTGGTTCTTAGCCTTTTCACCACACTGGCATAGTTTAAAAAAGTAATAAAGTTCGTTTGCTCATTACCAATTCTTCTCTCGTCTTCTCGGTAGGCCTACCAACGACTAATAGACTGCTTTCCATTTATCCCCTTAGTCAGAACTTAATGGTCGAGCTCGCTGTTGACCTATGTCCCCATATCTTTCTCTTTTTGTTGTTACTGAGAAAATGAGGAGTTCACTTCTGCAATTCCAAATGTTTATAATTCTTACCTGTAAGCTTGTACAGATCGTTGAGGAACCTGAATTTGAGGCCGTCCTAAAAGAAAAGAATATCGTCATTATCACAATTTGAATGTAGTGTCAACAACACCAAGGGGCGATCGCGATCTGATTATAAAGGTCTATTTAAATGTGAAATAAAATCCTTGAAAGCTCACCTCTGTTGCTGTACTTCCACCAAAGAGATAAACAGTTTCCTCTATGGTTGCGATTGCGTGGCCCTGTCTACAAAGAAGAGTAAAATCTGATGACCTGATAAATTTTGTACGCTTCGCATTGGAGCTAGAGCAAGAACAGGGCTTGGCCTGAAATAATCTCAGGATAAATTGTTTAAAGCGGCATAGCTATATAGACAAAGAAAAAGGAAGAAAAGAGAATGGTTTCAGACAGATTTACTTAATTATCTAAAAGAGGCAATTGAAGTTGGAAGAAATCGTTTTAAACCCAACATATGGAATAGAAGTTATGAACCCAGTCTATCCTATGATCCTTAGTTCAGTGATACAGTGTTCATTGTGAATCTCATCATAATCAATATTCGGTTCAAACGTATTAAATCTAGAGGTACGTTCATCATAATTATCCTGAACACCATTATATAAATCTAAATGTCACACACATCTAAAAAAAAAAAAAAAAAAAAAAGGTCCTTTAGGGACACCGCCAGACTAGATGACTATCGTGGTAATCCCGTGGTTAGCTGATAATGGCTCTAGGCACACATGGCTAGCCACATAGTTATGATATTATCAGAAGCATTCGGCTTCGGACCAAAATGCCAACCAGAGTTCACTTACCTTGGACACGGTGGAGTTCCAAGCACCTTTGGTGTGTACCAGGCACAACTCACCAGGGTTTTCCTGGACATATTCTAACAGTTAACATACAAATACGTCCAGTTAAAAGGTAGGGGCCTACTCGAACACACTAACGATACTGGCAGCGGTACTGAGCAGCTCACCAACCGGCCACAGTGTGAGGTGTGGTGACGTAAACAGCTCCCCGAGGTACTGAGCCCGACCAGTCCAATCAGCCCCGTCGGCACTGGCTACAGCGTGGGCCAAAACTCTGCAAACTAGGTGTAGGATTAGCGCTGGTCTCCAGGGGCATTATCAGTTCCATAGATAATCATTCCATGGTCGGTGATCGGGATTTCCTACATTCGTCTTCGTCGCCCGTACGTAGATCCATGCTCAATTACTGTAACATTTGATTGCAGGAGGACAGTGTGGGAAGACCGAGCTATGCAAGAAATCGGACGATATACCTAAAGTTGACCCTTTCGGGAGCTACTTGGAAGTATCAAGAAAAAATGAGAGGAGTTGGTATGAACTATCGTTACGAATTTTGTACGATGAAGATTATCGAAAAAAAGTGTAATTAGGCTTTAGTGCGAATAACATTACATTATGTTTTAGCGAACCAACCCTTTGAGTTACATGCCTAGATAGACACTTCACAAAAGTTTGTAGAACAGCTGATGGATTATTATTGTGTGACATTATTCATGGGGAGTGAGGTAAACGGGAGAACACAGTGTAGGCAGATAATTATTAATTAGCGCCCCTCTACTCCACCTACAACAGGTCTGTTTACAATCGGTGAACATGCGCCATGAATCCTATATCCACTTACACCTCACACGGGATCATTTACATGCCCATTACCTGGTCCTCTACCAGCTCATGCCATGGCAGGTATCAATTTGATTAAAACAGTCGTACTCAGCTTTGTTCTCCATTATGATTGGTGGTGGAAACGTTTCCTTATTGAAGCCACATGTGAGTAGATCATGATCTGCTTCAATGTTTGATTTTTTTTATTGGGGGGGGGGGGGTGAGTATATACCTTTCCCACGAACCTGCGGAGTGAAACTCCCCATAGGAGCCTTGTTCCCAACGATTCCCTTTGAAATCCATATCCCAATCGCTTGTCCAGGCCTATTCCGCTAAGAGGGCGCCACTCTATTGAAATAGGTCGATGGCATCACATCAATATTTTGTGTACGGACAGTACAGGGATAATTGTAAATGATTATTTTGCTGGTCATTTGAAAAAGAAACTGTTTTGAAATAGTTTCATATAATGTTAACGTTACAGTGAATAACATTAGGCCCCATAACATTATGTGATATCGATATATGAGCTAGTAGACCTTGTGAGAATGGTGCTACATATTATATTCAGATACTCTTAACCCATGAGGATTAACGTGAGAATAAATGAACAACTATTACTCAATGTCTTTATTACAACTTTTTACATTACATGAAAATATATCATCATGTTCTTAGTATTCCGCTATTCATTTTTACATACAGATTATTTTGGAGTGCTCTATCTACAGTAAGGTTTACTATTTACACAGTCGAATGCATAACAATCGATTCACGAAAGAACATTCTTCAACGAAACACATGCTTCGTACCCTTGGTTGGAAAAACAGAAAATTGAAGTTCGTTTAAGGTGTCTTCTTGTGAAGTCGTAATTAATAGCTTATACACATTCTGATGTACGACTATACTAGGGCCTATCACTATAGCCTTATGTCACCTCCCCCGGAGATACCTCTGCATGTTGTTTTGCTTGCTCTGAAGTGCTCTATTTACAGTGAGATTTATCATCTACACAGTCGAATGCAATGAATCTTCCATCCACAGTGTTCTGTTGCCATATTGTTGACAGTGCATTGATAGGGCGTTTATGTTTTTTGCATCACAACGATGGGTTGTATCCGAAAAAATAATTATAGTTCTTACACCATAGACCTCAATAATATCATAGTCTCTGCTGTAAGAACTATAGCCGTTCAGCTGTTCAAAGGAGTCCGTTAAGCACAGTTTTTATTTGGTAAATCACAGTGTCTCAGTTGTATTATTGTGGTATTGTCAGGTGTACTGGCTCAGACTATATTCTCAGGACTTGAATCCCGCGCCGTATCCCAGATTATCCACCCCTGCGCTAGTGTTGTTGGCGTTATTCTGCTCCTCCTCTTCAGTTTCCTCGGAGATGGTCGCCATCGAGGTGGCCGTTGAGGGCACGTAATTTGGTGGAGGCTCGTTTGGCGCTGCAACGACAGTACATGTATATATGTCATATGGCTTTACACTGTTACAAGACAGTGTGCCTCCAGGCCCATTCATTATGAGATGTTTTGGTCATTACAGGATAGTGCAACGCCCGGCTAATATTGAATGAAATAATTACGAACAAGGATTGGAAAGATGGGAAAGAGGTGTACATGTTCATTTCGTAGGGTAGATACGAATCTACATACACACGTTTACACTGCATTGAAATATTCGACCTTTTTTCGATGCTATCAATCTTTCATATATTTGATCAAATCTCATTTTCACGTATTATTTTCCATGTGTAAATTGCACAAAATATAAATGTGTGCATCGCACCATTTTATACTGTTACTGAAAAGATGGGAATGGTCACTGTCGGGTTTGAGGTAGGACTGTCCAGCTGTTTGGGCCTAACCTTGCTTTCATGTGCGGTTGCCCAGACATTAATCCCCAGCTTAGTGAGTTGGCTGAGTCTGGCCAGTCATTGATATCCGCAGACTGTGCACAGATAACAAATTTATCAACCTAAGCAGGACATACAAGGCCGATACCAGGCCTTTTAGTGGCCGTCCATGTAATCTAGGTTTGTCATTTTATAATGATGGTGTGTTGAATCCAGGAGTAGGCCTATGAATGTTTGTAGACTGATAATGCTAAGTGAACGAGCTTATGGGGATTGATAAGTGTTGTTAGAACACATTATATTTGCATAAAAGTTATTCTGCTTACCAAAAATGAATGTATATCTGTGATTATATATGAGTAATTCGACAAAGCTGTTAAGGTTCTCTTTTGGAATGGACATTTGTAACGTGGCTCAAGAGTATTAAATGGAAGGTGTATGAGATTATGATCATTTGGTATGAGAAATATGACATTTGAAATGATGTCATAGGGTGTCATAAAGATCATGTGACCTGTATTAGTCAATCAGCATGAGCTTCAGGGGTATGGAATAAACAGATCCTTCTGGGTTCTCAGAGTGTCAATACCATCTTCCTTCATGTGTCCCACTCTTTTAAGGGGATCAGGAATGAAGAAATAGCTTGTCGCGAAGAATGATACAATATGCCCAAACAGTATAGTTTGGCCAGAAATCACCAATTGGATTTAGATAAAAATGAGGGCTTAACTCTAAGCTGGTATGAACTTAAAGTGGTCAACATGATGGGATGGAGAGCGAAACATCGGGAACTAGGCCGACACACTACCACTTTATCATCCCTGGCATGACTGCAAGGTGCAGTCTCCAAGTTGTCCATCTTCTGTAAGAGTAGGAGCCTGACCTACACTTTCCATCCCTTCCCCCTCGTTCCTGTCACCATTTCGTACAGTCGACCCTCATGCGTGAGGCACGACCTCCCTCCCCAATTCTACCCTTTAACTCATCCCTCGTGCATTCCTATGTTCAGGCATGAGGGAAGACCCATTTTCCCCATCCTTGGATCACAAGAATTGCAGCCGGTGAAACTGACACGACAATATAAAACAGTGTACACCCAGAAAGAAATGCTAAATAATAAAGAATAAAAGAATGAGGGTCTGAATTAAGTCACTGTGGTTTCTTATTTTCATGTATTTTTAAACCCTTTTTAAGTTTCTGTAGAAAAATTGGGAAAACTAATAGGAATCATGTTTTGCACGTATGGTCGATCATTATCTAAGTATACGGTATGAATTTTGTAGACGTAAAAAAAAGAAGTTATTTCTACTATAATACATTGCTATAATCTTTAAAAACAAAGACTATTTTGAAGAGTCAATTAAGAAGCATGAGACGAACACAAACCCATCCAACGACAACCCCATTCGATCCAGCCCCACACCCCAACCCTATGCACTCCTCCAACCACGCACACGATATATCTTATTATATCTATATCTGTGTGTGTGTGCGTGTGTGTGTGAGTATGTCTGTGTATGTCTATTCCCAAAAGTAGATATATGATAATTATGAAACTTACATATCAGATACGGCGAGGGAGAAAAAGTGACTGTATAGATTAAAACGTTTCTAATGTTATCCTTCTGGTTCTAATCCCATGTAAACAGTTAGTGAATGGTTTATTATATGATTATCGAAGTGACATCAAAATCATATAAATTACAATAGAAAGGTTATCGGATAATGAGTTCTGTTTTGTTCAACCTACCTGTGGCCTGTTGCGCCACGATGGCTGAGTATGCAGGAGGGACGCTGACCACCACGGGTTGGGTCCTCTCCAGGGGCGTGCTGGGGCAGGTGACGCCTCCTGTGGCCGCGTCCCGGGTCGGGTAGGCCACGTAGTAGTGTTGGTTACCCAGGACCCGGGTGTTGGGGCCCAGCCTATCCCGAATCTCCGCCAGGTGCGCCCGTTCCTCCAGAACTCTCCTGGTAAAAGTGTTATAAGTTCAGATAAATAAAGTTACGTGTAGATCAATATTAGGTAAACTTGGCGATTCGACAATTTTCAGAGGAATGGAATTTTACATTGAAAAATATATTTCATAAGAACACGTTTTTTCGAATCACATCGTGGATCACATCCTATAGCTATCCAAGTCTTTTTCCGCAAAGGTTCGACTCAAGTAAGGCTTCCTGTGGAAAATTGTGAAATTCATGACAATTTCAACTATTGAAATATGGGAAATATCAAATGGAATACAAGGAATTCTCAGAGTTATCAGGGTAGTCATGTCACACGTTTTTATTTCTGACCTGTCGCTTATCAGAAGACTGAAAAAAGTAGGTAGAAACTTTGGACATTATTTTGATTTTTGTTAAATTGACATATAAGAAGGTTTCGAATGTGAGTGAAGTTATTTCCCTCAAATGTCCACATCTCAGCTCCTAATAAAGACACCTTTAATCGAACTGAATGATAATGATTAGGTAGCCTTGTTCATCATTGTGATATGACTTTGTGATTGAAAGTATCTTATATATAGCACGTAGGATTTTGCAGTCGGACACTTTTATTTCTCAATGTAGTTCCGGACCCATTCCCCCGCCCCTTGTGGTAATCCCTTATCTGCCCTATACTACCAGGCGGTAAAAAAGTACAGGTTTTGTGTTGGACCCACTTGTTGGCTTCTTTAACTAAAGAGGGCATCCTAAAGAAGTCGGAGATCCAGCCCACGAAGAAGAGTCCGAGGGTGAAGAGGTAGAGGCAGCCCCAGCCGGGCCGTCGGAGGTAGAACTGGTGCAGGCCAAGGAACCCTAGAGGCCAGAGGAACCGGTAGGCGTCGTCCAGGTAGCACAACCTGCAGAGGTGGGGTGGGTAGAATGAAAGGAAGGTGGAACCAAGTGTAACGTGGTGTAATTGGGTCCTTTAGTACACATGATAAAGTGCTAGGACCAATACATTGATTTTGTTCACAAATCACGAATTTAGGGTCCTTGAAATCTGTACATTTTTTAAAAAAGATCTCATAGATGTCTGAGTCTGTTTTAAGAAAACTTGCTGAATGGCATAATGTTTTTTCAAAACAATTTTTACCAATATGTTATCCTGCTTTTTGGAATTGGGTACACACATCCAAAGGCTACCCTCATCTGCAGCCTATTAGTAGTATTGGTAAAAGGGAGTTTGCTTCACGAGTAAGAGGCGGGAAAAGAAAGTAGCAAAAAACACTCTACATGGATTGCTTCATGAATATACGGATGTAATGTTTCAGAATAACGTTTATAGTAAAATAACGTTACTTGTCATACATCCAGAAATGAATTCCAAAATTGGGAATATTAAATCCGTAACTTTTGATATACACATGGAGGCCTAAACTGTATACATATAAATGTAATCAGCGTCCTTACCCGTCCTCTCCGTGGCACCGCACATGCTGCGACCGTTTGAAGATGATGCTCATGGTGAACCAGTCGTAGATCCAGCCGAGGCCGACCAGCCCTGCCGAGAAGGTGTACACCATGCCCACAAAGAAGCGCCCCATGTAGTACTGGTGGGCGCCGAGCAGGCCGAACACGGACAGACCCAGCACGTAGGCGTCCACCAGACTGCGGTGCTCCTCTCCTCCAGGCAGCTGCTCCAGGTCGACGCCCGGCCGTTCTGCCGCCTGGCGCCGCCGGTCGTTGGCCTCCCGCACCAACGCCTCCATCCGACAGCCGTCAAAGAGCCAGCCGGTGCCCGCCAACCCAGCGGTGAACGTGTAGGCCACGGCCCACGGCCACCGGCCCAGGTAGTAGTGGTGGAAGCCTGAAAGGCATAGAGGATGGACCAAAATGGCATTTGGATTTATTTATGCAGTTTTCACAAAACAAATCAACATTTGATCATTCCTATTTAACAAATTGTCGCTTGTCATAATCGTAAGGTCATATTGAACTATGCAGTTTATCTTTGACGTTATTCATAGGGAGTAATTATGCCATCTTCATTAACTCGTTATACCTATAGTTATTCTAAGGCCAAACAAAAAAAATTGTTGTGTTCAGGTAACCCTACCTACCCTAAATTTTTGGCCCTACCCTAACTTTTTTAAATGAAATTTTTAATTATTTTTTTTTCAGAATCCAAAGAATTGACCTAAAGTACCATGGAAATCCATAAAACAGCACATGGATACTCAGGGCATGTATTTTAGATGCTAAAAATGCTTTTTGAGAATATTTGGAATATCTTTTTTATTTCCAACACTGGCCGGGTCTCTTTGGCAATTGAAAAAAAAAAGCAAAAAAAAAAGAAGTTTTTTCGACCTACCTACCCTATTTTTTTCGACCTATGTTACCTGAACACAACAATTGTTTTTGTTTGGCCTAATCCAAGTTGCGGTCTTCTTGTTCTTAGACCATGAATCAGCTCCTGATGTGGTTTGATCATTGAGAGTTGACAAGAACACGTACAAAAATGTTGTTAATTGTTTATCCAAGACATGTTATATATGATGCTGGCCGATAGTTTAAGCAGCTCGGAAGCTGATGCACAGCCGTCTCACTAGTCAATTCCCTGTCAAGCTCGTGGATCTAATCTCCCCCTTTCTCTGTGCAGTCATAAAGATTCTCTGTCTATGCCCTAGCGCTAGTTCTTAGTTTTAACAACTAGGGTCTAGAACTGACGCCACGTTAATACAATATTTTGAAATTGAAGAAATGATAATGAAATGTTTTAAACTTATTTAAAGGGTTGCGTCCTGGAAAAAAAACAAGGACGTTCCCATTTCCCTGTCATAACCCTGTCATGGCCCTGTTAAGCTAAAAACTGAAACCACTATTTGCAACATAATTATTTCACTGACAAAACAAAAACTGAATTCACAAGTTGCATATATTTACCAAATATCCCCAGCGGCATCCAGAGTATATAGGCGTCGAGCAGTGACTTCTCGGTCCGGCCGCCCCCTGGCCGCCCGCCCGCCCGCCTCAGTCGTCGGGCCGCCCGCCGCTCGTTGGCGTGTTTCACCAGGAGCGGCATCCGGAGCAGGTCGATGAGCCAGCCCAGCCCGAGCAGCCCGGCCGTGAACAGGTAGAGCAGGCCGAACTCAGGGCGCCGCAGGTAGAAATGGTGGCCCCCAAAGAGCCCCACCGGCGGCAGGGCGAACAGGTAGGCCCTGCCGAGCGACATCTTACCAGATCCATGGCGTCGCAGGTCAGGTGGCACTAACCCTGGAGAAGGTGGTATATGTGGGCCGTAGGGAGGTGGGTCGGTGAACTGACCATCAGCCGCCCTGAGGGCGTCCCGCGGTGGGGCATCAGCGTTACCCATGGTGTCAGAGCCCTTCTCTGGGTGGGGGTGTTGAATAATGCTCGCAGTGGTATGGTAACACCACTCACCTTTCCTGGTTTCAACCACCTGTATTCAACTTCCCTGGTGCCTTAACCAAATTTGCCATTGATAATCATATAACCGGAAATGAATATGGGCTACTGTCAGTGCTTACGTGACCTCCTGCTAAAGCTGTAAAACTAATCCCATTATGTAGGTAAACAAACAAGGAGAGTCACGTGTGAGTGACACCCTCCGGTCACCAGGTCCTCCCTATGTGGGCCAGGCACTGAGAGAGCCCTGCCGTAAGGCGCTCCTTCACCCAGATGTGGGGCAGCTGATAAGCCGCCAGCTGGTCAAGTGCGAGCGCCCAAATAAAGGCCACCTAGATATTAGCACGAAGCCCATTGGCCCACAGCCCGTGGAAGCTGATAACACGATCAGGCCATGACTCATCGGACGATGGTTGAAGTCAGACCTATGTGTAACCTTCATCATCGATGAAATCAATGGTTAGGAGATAAATGTATACATGTATGTGTATGAAGCAAGCATGCTATCTCAAGAAAATCTCTGTAGCCTTTGGTTTTATGGGTCTCAGGGCTGATGGAAAATGAAATAAAACACAAATACAACTTGATGTTTTTCCAGGTCTGAAAGGAGTGGGGACGTTTCTGAAGGAAGGGAGATAATGATGGATATATAAACATTTGTTCCGACACCGTTGCGTGCATGATCTCATCAGTTCATTGGCATACTCAATTCATATCAGTCAAAGTAAGTGCTACACATGATTAGTGATAAAATAAATATAATAATCTCTCACATATCAGTTGTTTAGCCTATTTGAATTTAAATGGTGTCATCTGCTAAAAATATTACTATATCACCAATGTCTCTCAAGTATTATTCTGGAATGTACTGAATTTAATAAATTATTTTGTCAAGCGCAATACCTGAATACACGATACTCATCATTCTGTCAAACGCATGCTTGAGTACACGTATCTTCAATTTATGGGCAATAATGATTCTCAAAGAAAGGGTTTAAGTACTAGCTCAACAGCTTTGTTGTTGTTGCAGATGTTAGTTCGTATTAAAGAAATATAGTTTTGTCTTTCATTGTACTTACGTGGTGTCAGTCCTAGCTAAAAATATCATAGATATAAAAAAAACAGTGCTATGGCATAGGCAGTGGATCTCCACGACTGTGCAGAGAAGGGGGAGTTAGATCCATGAGCTAGGCAGTGAGAACGCTGCACAGCAGCTTTAGAGACGTTCAAACTGTCAGCCAGTGAAGACCTTGCGGAAGGCTGGAAGGTTGGAAGGTTGGAAGGCTGGGAGGTTGGGCATTAGAGGGAGCTCCACAGTTAGGTATGGCTTTGTCTAGGAGTGTTTTGGTTGAAGGTCTGAGTGGACTAGCCTAAAGACTGGTGAAATGTTAGTGGTAAGTCAGCAACATATATTACATGTCTTGGATAAATGATAAACAACATCCTTTTATGTGAGTGTTCTTGTCAACTCTTGATGATTGAACTACAGGAGCTGATTCATGGTCTAAGGACAAGAAGACTGTGACTTGGACAAGCATTTATAACTACTGGCTTAATGACTTAATGGGAATTATATAAATACTTCCCATAAATTACAGCAAAGCTGCATAGTTCACCATCTTCATTTCGATCCGTAATTCATTCATTTCTGTTTCAATCAGAACAAATGAAAGTGAGCACAAATGAGAGGATTTACTTTTATTTTATCTGAGGTATAACAGTCATTAATATCACTCAAGTAATCTCAACAGGTGAAAAACAATCCACTTGATATGGCAATACAGCTTTCTCCTTGTAAAACTACTAACACAGATGCTTCCTATCCATAATTATGACAGAATACTCTTTCACCAAGATCCATTTACATTGCAGACCTTGCATGAAGACTGCAATGCTCTCTCTGCTCTTTCTAGAACTGGTGGCTCTCTACATTGGCATCTCAAAGTACTAGTACATGAGTGCATGTGTTACCTTTGAATTATATGCAACAACTGAGATTATATGTCGTCTACCAGGAATAGTCATTACCTCGCTTTGTATATTACATGCGATATAGTCGTTTCTCTGTACATACTTATTAATTACACATATAGTATCTATTCCTTTAACAATTATAATGTAATTCTAACTGTACTTGAGTATATTTTCTCATAATATTACCATGGGTTGATGATAAACAGAAAATTGTATCAAAATAGTATACTCTGCCTAGCCATCATCAACTGAGTTTGTTGACTGTTACTTGCTTGTTATAACAGCACCCTGTGCACGATATGTACAAGAATTAGAAATATATATTGACCTTGCCAATATCATTAAGAATCATTTCTATCTGTTTATTTTTGCCAAATGTATGCATTAGAGTTGTTTATGGTTATTTGAAATCATATACATATTTTGATAATAATTATCATTCTGAAATTTGAATTAGCTAAATTATTTGAGTTCAGCATTAAAATCTATTGTGAAAGTTTTTTTTGGGTGATATAAAGATCATCATCAAGAACGCAAAGTCATAAAAAGATGGTACAGACTATTGTCCCCATCCACCTATATTTATCTTTTCTATAAGAATTACCTATATAACTTTAAAGACAATCAGCTGGAGGTGTGCGATACGATACACATACACGATGCAATGTACATTCTCTACTGGTAAATGTGCACACCCCTCTTTATCAATTAACTCTAGGTGGTGCTCAAGTTCGTGTGTGTGGGCTTGCTGGTGTTTTCTCCTGACGGCAGGTGGTAGCACATATTACGAAGCACCTTTCTCACTTCTGAAAGCTAGAGGAGATGAGTCAAAGATATTGAAAATAGCTGAATAGTATCGCATAGCTAGTGAACCACAGGATAGGAGTATCGGTGTTAATTAAACCTTGCAAAATGGGATTATCTGGATAATAATCCCTGTGATAAAAATCTATAGCTACATTTCAGTCGCTTCCAAAAGCAGCCTTGTCAGGTCATCTCAACCGATGAGGCCAGCTATCAAAAAGAAGCTCAGCATTTTTGACAATATTTCAAGTGTACCGGTAAAGCCTTTTCTTATTGATCAGGGTACGTGGACTCAAAATATGCACAATAGAATAAGATTATATGACAATTTCTATAGTTATTTTGTTGACAGCTGGTACTAACCACACTTAGACTCAATACAACCTACACATTTTATTGATAAGGATTTCTTTTGTATTTTAACAAACAAAACTAGTATTCCACTGAAGCTAAGATCATACCTCATATTAGTTTACTGTATCAAGTAGCTTTATCCACAAAATTACTCCCAATTAATATTATTAATTCTTGAAATCTAAACCTGCCCAATATGTGCCTGACGTGCACAGGAGCCACGTTTCTGATGCACCAAAAAAGCATATCTACTTTCCAATGTGATTATCATGCAAAGTCAAGTTGAACATCGATCATGAGATATGTTCACCCTCACGATTCTGTAAACCTCTATTCCCTATTTTGTTATAAATAACGTTCATATTAGTATAGCTTGTTTGTATAATTACAAATCAAATATTATTCATCATCTCAAGAATCCCATATCACATAATTTATTATTCATCACAATCCACTGATATCTGAAAAAAAACTAATTGTTCTGTCATGGCCCTTGAACAGTTGAAACTCTATCAACCCACTTTATAGTTTAGGCTTGAACACCCGGCTGAACACATAATTATTTTCACAAATGCACCCCTAAACCAGTACTAGTGACGACGTTGTCTCCTGTGTCTGATGCATAATACCATATGCATTACGTCCTCTTTAATGTATAATTATGATGATTGGCGTATTTAAGCGGGTTTAAGGGGATTTTAAGGAAACGTAGACATAAACAAATTATGTGAAGTAACAATTCAATACAATTTACTCTTTGGCCATCTAGGCTAACCTAACTGAGGTTCTTGAAAACGTTTTTGCTAATATTTGTGGAAACAGCAGGGACGATGCCTCCGTAAAATCTGAGATACAAGACACATTGGCTGCCTTTCAGTAGACTTGTCATAACGGAGGATCTGCAGGTAACCAACAACTTATGCTGAACATATATCTGGACGGGTTTCATATCAGTAAAGTCACAAATTAAAGATGCGTCTCAAAAGATGGTTGTTGCTGTTACCAGTAATATGTAAGATGTATAGGGCCTATATCTGACAACCAAAGCATTGTAATTGTGCGTCGAAAACGTCGGAATCATTATTATATTCAAATAAAATGTATAATTTGAATAATCTGATGTTCAAACTTGGAAAGGTGTGAAATACCCCTTTATTCGGCATGGTATACATGCAATCTCTGAAACTCTATTCTCTCAGATATCGAGGATCTCCATCACAGTTAACACCGTCTAATAGAAGGTTTTACACTGAACGTCTTATAGTTTTTGCTTTCGTAACACAATTTTACCATTGCTTCTACATATCCTCTTGCAGGATGCTATTATTAGATTGTCTGAAGGAAAGCCATTGTGACTTTACTGGCATTTCCTTATCCATGCTTTTCGATGTGGCGTGAAACGAAGCAGTGGCCAGAAAACAAGCAGCAAAACCTGGTAAATAACAGGCATAACGAGAAACTTTGACCAATTCTCTAATCATTTTAAGATTCGTTTATGTCGAGATCAGTTTTAATTCCCATTCGCCGGGGTGAAAGTGGTTTTCGTAGGTCTCTGCTATCTGTGAACGTTGGAAACGTTGGATTTTCGTAGCCCTCTGTGACCTGATCCCTTGTGAAATTATTCAACATGTTCAATATTTCCGAAAAGATCCTGCACGATGCGAGAGGAGATTGCTTGCAAAAATGATTGCAAGGGATCTTCCTTCCCGGTTTGAATGCCATACGATCAATTTCTCTAGCTTGCGATCATTTTCGCACCTGAGATCATTTTCGATTGCATGCGATCATTTTGTCGCAGGTATTGACGACAAAAAACATCGACCATAGCGAATGGGGCTTATAAGAAATCGCCCCCATCGTTGTTGGAATATCCGTCGCTGGAGTTGCTCTGATACTTCTGGCTATCGGTGAAGCAGTACTTCTCAAGTGGCGCCGTAGTCAGAAACGTGCCCGGAGACCCCTGACTTCAGGCGAAACCACATCCAGCAGGCGGCAATTAAGCAGGCATCGACCAGCCAGTTGCCCCTGGGTCGTCCTCCAGCGTCCTCTGCTTTTTGTTCCCCCTGTCCAGCGTCTCCAGCAGTCTGCCCCGGGAGTAGACAAAATAAAAATGATCTGATATGATCTGATCTGTTTGGAACAGCTTTCAGAAAACCCTTATTATTCCTATTCCAGAGTCAATGCCATCTTACATACCGAAGCCCGGAAGGATGGAGATCTAATGCAGATTCCTTCCCTCTCCGACCCATGTTATGACGGAAGAGTAAATAATACCAAAAGTGGAACCATGTCCGCCCCTTCGACAACCAGCGCAGGTGGCATTGAATCTGAATAGGATATCATAGGCGATATAAATATAAAAAAACAAAAAAAACATCGACGGTGCTCAAAACGAAATGAGGATATGCCGATAAGAAACAAGTTTAGTCTCTTCTACTGCTATGATTGTCAGAATAATACCTTTGATGCTAACTATTTAACTTTAGATACGCCTTTCCTGTTTCAAATTTCATTTGTTTATTTTGAAACTATATCAAACGGAACTGGTCTTCATCGTTGTACAATTGTATTGATCTACATCATAACGTTTATCTGCAAATAAATCACATGCAATCTAAATCAAATGACACTTTCTATATACATGTTCAGTGCTTGCAACTTTGTGGTGGCTTTATGTGGCGTCTACCTTAGTAAAATTACATGCAACATGAAACATTGTTATAACATTTATGCATATTTTCAATTTATCATGCATAGGTTTTGTAAATCTTTGAAGGCATTGAAGGAGTCAATATTTCTAACATAATCATGCAGGCCATGCAACAAAACCTTTGTAATCGGTTTTTCAACCTTTCACTACGACAGGCCGCATGTATTATGTAGTCCTATAGTAAAATCTCATAGGAAGAACATTGGAGTCTTCAGAATCCTAAAAGATTCCAATGAGAACCAGAGATACAGCTATTTGAACAGAGGACTATCGAGTCACCCTAAAATATTAGAATTTCGATTAGAGAAACCATTAATAATGTACACAGGCCTACCATTAACTAAAATGTAGGAATTCCAGACTTCAGAATTCCTTTTGAAGGCAGCTTAGGCCACTTCCAGACAGTGCATGATGACAGGCAAACGAAATACTCCTTGGGTCAGTCACAATTTTTCCCCACAGCGATGTGCCTTTTAAGGTAAAAGAGCTACCATCTGACCTCACACTAGGGGAACATTGTAAGGTCTGCTGTTTTAAATATTGTATTTTGTGTTTAGTGTCTATGCTAGAGAACCAAAAATGTGAGCGTTCAAACACAGAAGTTACTTTCGATGTGCCCAACTTCTCTTTGTGATCATGGAATATAGCCTTAGGCCAGCCCACGGGCGAAGCAGATCAGAAAGATGAAAGTTCACAGCCCATTCTTTCTGAAGAGCATTTTACTACATCTCGGAACTCCTCAGTACTATGTCGCCTAGATTTAGGAAAATATATCTGAGCCATTCGGTAACTGAATCGTGAATTGGATTTATCACAAACAGAAACGAATAATAAATCATTGTGACACAGCAGGCCACAACCAGATAACTAATACAACATTGCTCTAAGAGCAACTGGGCCTTACCAAGGTATTCATATCTAAGCACATTCTAATGATAACAAAACACATCTGCTAGAATTACCTGTACTTTACACATATAAAAGAAACGCCAAAGGGTTAGTGAACTCCTTTCTAACAGGAAAAAGGGTCTTGTGAGAGCAAGTCCGATAAAGGGCTGCACTTGGCCCTCAGAGACCTGCCCGATTAGAGAGACCGGTGTGCGAAGAGGAGTGGGCGATGTATTGTTAAGGAAAGAGGTTCTGAGGGGCCCGAAGCCAAGGCCCCCGCCTTATGCCAGCCCCTCTCTCCTCTACAGTGACCCTTTGGACCTCATTGGCTCCGAGCAGCTCCCAAGGTGCAGCGCGCGCCCCCATCCCTTTCATTTAGCACCTTTTGAGGACTTATCGCATCAAATCGTTCGCTCTTTGGGTCGCAGGGATCATGGCGACTGTCAGTACTAGACACAGATAAGCCATTTTGACGCTGACAGTCGGACAGAATTGGCCAAAATGAAGTAAATGAAGGCAAAAATCCTTAAGGCACACTCCTTTCCTGCCTAACGTTCTTAAAGGTCGAGTAGGGTTCAATCCTTTGCATTTTCACAGTTGGGAATGAATTACTGGCAAATATCTCTACTTCTGAGCTAATGCTTACTTGGGGTAGCTAACCATAATTGTGGTAGGCATCTGTAGGTATTTCTTGAAAATATAACAATAACAGCAACAACAAAAACAAAAAACAAAGGTAATAAGGGGTGAAGATGGGAGGGGTCCCCACGTCGGAAGTCGAATTTAACAAATGGCTATGCCTCATGTCAATATGACTGGTTATGATTTGCATGTAGTTAAAAAAAATCATGTTTATGATATTCACGCTGTATATAAAAAAAAACATGGTGTACGTTGAATTGAAGGAATGACCCATGTCATCTCGCTTATTTTCCCTTCATGTCACAGTTTTTGTATAAACAGTTTCTAGTAGGTGGTATGAATATAGATCGTCATATGACTGGGAACTTGTAACTGGCTAATCTAGAGCACTTAGGGCAATTAAATGCTTCCTAATGTCTCGAGAAAGAGAACATATATATTCGGCATAATTATGACAGTAATGGCACATCCTTTTTTCGAATTTTAATCTGTCAATTTGCGCTGTAGTTCATTCGTTAAGGAATGCATACTGAAGATTTTAATATCATATTATTAGGATATCATATGCATCTGCATATAAGATGATATTGTGTATTTGCTCATTCTTGCATAATGATGGTATGCCTCAATCAAAATGAGTATATTGTTCTACTTTGTTTCTTCAAATATAGCGTGACAAATACCGCAAAAAAACTGGAATATCTTTTTCACAGTCAGAATCGGTACTATACAGGCAGGTACTGTATACGTATTCTTGTTGCTGGTTCCCATCGACTAAGCCATGCAACTGCCAACATAAGGTGGTTGCTGGAAGTTTAGGAATTTATTCGTTTGTCAATAGACAACGACCTATAGTTCATTTCAGACGATAGTATGTAGCAACGCAGAAAGTCCTCTTCCCTTCTGTGAATCGTTCGTCCAGCGCTCTGAGCACTGCACTACCCTTTTGTCTTACATGCATATGGCGACTTTTCCTGATAGTGTAAATAGTCCCTTTCCTGTCAAACTAAATGAAGATACCGGTCGCAACGAGCTCAGATGGGCCTGAGTGAAAGTCACATTGCCTTTTTATCAATCAAAAATAACTATTGGAGGAAGGGTTTGAGCTGCAAGCTCGGCCACTAGCTATAGCAGTCGCCTGCCTTCACCCTTTTAGTTTTATATGAGTCTGTAGCTGTCATAAAACTAAGAGCTCTCTCATTTCCCTCGGTACTCCTTAATTGAATTCCGGGGCGAGTATTACAGGCACGTTAATGCGATAGGAAATGTGAGGCATTGCACATAAACGTCACCGTGGTACTCAGCATCTGCCAGGAAGAAAAAGCACAACGCATTAATACCATCTAGTTTGCCTGCTAGACAGAACAATCTCTGTTAATGGAATAACAATTTGATTATTGTCAGTCATACGAAGTTGACTCATTACTTACATGAGGAAAAACGAAGTCCAGTCTTGTTATCCATTTCCTTTTCCCGAACACAGCAGTGCAGACATTCTATTGGGAGACTTTGTACTTCTTTGATATAGATGTGCTTATTTCCAAAGAATTTTTAATGATCGGTCCAAAGGGATAATGCATACCTAAAATCTTTCAGTGCACATTCAAAGTAAAATTTATTTTGCCCTCGCTATTAAACCCATTTAAACAAACGGTAGACAGTAGCTCTGTACACGTGCTTTCAATAGAATCCTCCATAGCCATCTAAACAGGTTGGCGCCACCACAGTGTGGATACACCCCAAGGACCGCAGGTCTTCTAAAGCCATCTCTCAGGAAAATCAGGACTGGCAAGACACGTGATTGCTTTCAAACATGTCAGACGTTTGAATTCCGATGCCTATCTTTTATTTTGGATCCTTTGGAAACCTGACTTCTAATTACCGTCAGATGGATGTAATTTATCAACTATTCACTCTAAAAGACTGATATATAGCTGAAAAATTGCTGAAATGGACTTTAAACTCCAACTCTAAAGAACGTCGTATATAATATCATTATGTATCCAGATAACAAGAAGATATGGAAGGAAGGATTCCAGAGATAAAAAGTCATGCAAAATTAATAATATCTGCATTTTAAAGTAAGGTGGGGTTGACCATGTCCTAGATGACTCTTTACCAATCTGTATCGGCATACTTATGTCTGCAACGGAGATCTATACAATAACTAATATATAATCGATATACTCTTATATTAAGTGAAGGAGGGCATGCACAACTGGAAAGATTCATGTCTTTTTTAGCTAGTCTTTGATCACACTACTCCTTCAGATCAGCAGCCCTAACAGATATACCTTACCTGAGTTTGCTTCAGACGCGCTGCAGAGGCCAGAAAAAAGATTTTGTAATGATAAGTATGAATTATTTTTATCTCAACCCCTCCGCTTTCTTAACCCTTTCCAGACTGAGGAGAAGCCGTTTTTTTCACTTTTGATATTGACATATGAAAAGGAAATGCTTATTATAGCTGGTATTCCATGTAGATGTTGGACATATTGTACATCATTAAAAAGCTTATTACTTATACATTATGAATGTATGACTTGATTTTAAAAATTCTAATATGTGTGTCATGTGACCAAGGTCATGTGACCTCCAAATTTTCAGGAAAAATGACAAATTTTAGGCTATTTTTCAGATAATTGAAGAAAAAAGGGTTAAATATTGATTTTGTAACAAAATTTTGAATAGAGAAAATAAAGTTTATGAGAAATGAAAGAAAATGATGCATACATTTCTTTCATAAGTAGAGGAAATATGAAAATATTGATCAGTGAAAGAATGTAGGTCCGACGTGAAAATGGGCAAAAATATCATGATTATTCTGCATTTTTCCAATTATAGGCAACAAAACCCCCCAAAATTTGAAAAAAGTATGATTTTTTCATATCAAAGGAACTTTTGTGAAGAGGAACATAATTTAGCAACACACCAATTCATTTTGAATGGTTTGTAATTGAATATTTTGGTAAAATTTGGATTAGAATGATGACTATGCATAGCGTCATGTCATTTTTGCACTTTCAGTGAGGTTTTGACCAATATACCCCATTTGTATATTTATAGTGGTGCCTTTCATGTCATAATTAGTCCATTGAAATTAAAATATTCAATAGTACATGCTACAATATCCTTGAAATATCAACAGAATATGCTTTTCCAGTATGACACTTATGTATTATTTCAAAATTTGTGAAATTATGTCATGATAATGCAATGTAATTGACATTATTATGCTTCCCAAATATGGATTTACATCTAGATAATGCTAAAAAACCTAAAGTACGTGCGTTTAAGGGTTAATAAAATATATTAATAATTTCATTTGGAGAAAAATACTGTTTTAGGGCTGTATGTACCACTCGTTCTTCAAATTAGACCAAAAAAATTAAGAGAATTCATTAAATATTGACTGTAGGGTGAAGAAAACCATTCATGGTACATATATGTACCAAATTTGCATTGGCAGTCTGGAAAGGGTTAATCACTATTAACCACAGCCCGGCGTTGCCTTCAGCCACCTGTTTGGCGAGGTGCAGGTCGTTGGAGACGGGCGGGGCCCACACGTCAGGTCCACCGGAGTCCTGGCCGTTGTGTTGGTGGAGATTAGAACCACATGAGGGTGGCAAAGGCGTGCGCTACCTGCCGGCCCAACAGTGGACCACCAGTCTACCACGTTCTGACAGGACGCCGAGGGCGGCCTGCCTGAAGAACACCCCCGCCCACTGACTGCTACCCCTCAACATATCACAGGCTAAACGTTTTGGCCATTGGTTGAAACGCTTCGTTAGGCTTGCTCAGTTAAAGCCAGGACGGTCTCTCGTTATTTATATCCAGACCACAGGTCAAGAGTTTTCTTTCACATTTTTTTTTCATGGAATGGTACTTCAACCATACGTTAGCTACAGTTAGCTTCCTGTGTATGAAAGACTTCAGTTATAAGAATCTACATTCGAAGATTATAACTCCAGTGAGAATTATTTACCAAGTTTTATATTGCATATTGTAATATCAATTTACCATTTCTAAAGTGACTTTGATTAAAGAAATAAGATGTAATTTTCCATAATCAGAATATTTGAAGCCCTAGCTGTTATCGTAGTCCTAAACAGCATCATGAAGTGTAAATGTGCTGAGTCCATCAAAATTGACACTTGTCTTTGCCTATTTATTTTGGAGGCGTAGGGATGATTGCAAGTCTTCGTACAGGCTGTGACTTTATCGATAGCAGATGTCAAACGATTGAAGAGAATGCCAAAAAGTTACTCAAAACCAGAAGTATGGCGTGCTTGTCTTTACTAATGGTCGCTTGCAGCCCAATTAAGGCAATCGCATTCCTTCCCACGAACCTTACCAGAGGAGCCTAAACTGCTAAATGTGTTTGGTAGTCAAAAGATAGTCTGGTTTAGATGGACTTACAGAAGGGCTTGAAATAATGCGTTTGAAAGTATTGATTTAGATGGACAGCAACACTTTCTAATTTGATCAAACGAAATAGAAAGAAACTCCCGGTCGACCTATTTATGTTAAGGCACCGATTTTTAAACATTTCTTGTTCTTTTGGTTGAGATAAATACTTATTATCGAAAGTGTTGCAGACCACTCCTTGCCTATTACTAAATCATTGATTATTCGCATCCCTCCTCACGGATACATCCGTGTGGCATTCTCAGAAGACTTCCACATCCACAGGCCCCACGTAAATTACAACACTTAAGTAGCAACAATTCATTGGGCCCGCCAGCTTGAGTGAGAAACATTAGGAGAAGCATCATTCTTAATTAGCTCTATTGGGGTTGCTTTTACCAGCACCGGCTTGCTTAGGGTCAGTGCCGCCAAGACTAACGAGGTGTTGGCGTGTTCCTGAAGGCTGGCCGCAGGACCTGCCAGCCCGTGCACTACTAAATCAATTGTCAATCGCTAAGATTTAACGACTCGCCGTAGCCCTTGAAAACAAACCCTTAATGGCAAAAGATTACATTTACTCCATCCCTAATATCAAGTTGTCTGATTTCGGTCAGAGGAATCGGTATCCAATCTTTTCAACCTTTAAGTTTAAGGGAATGGTCCCCGAAGTGATCGTTCCTTCGATGTTGAGGTCGGACATTTTCGATTTCATACGATCTAATGGAACTAAAATGTTAAAATGAAGGTAGAGAGTGGCAAACGCAGATTGCATTAACATTACCGAACGAATTGCTACAAGTGATGACAAAATATCATGCATATGGGCCCTATGCCTTATCAAATAATATTTTGAATTGATTCACATAAAAATGTACGATAGGGCCTAATAACCAGCTCCATTATCTCCAACCCGCCCGTCAGGTGCGCTAACAGCGCTCGCCGGGTGACGCGGCGGTCAGATTTCTCCATGCCCTTCTTTTTAGTGTGCAATGTGGTCCGCGTTAACCGCGCGACGAATCACAGAGCGGCGCGTGTCGAATCAGTGCGCCTTCCTTCCGTCAAGTAGTCCGGCGCGGGCGTTTCCGCCATTTACTTCTTGGATTGCGGGTTTTGTTTCATCTGACAGGCTGATGATGAAAACTGGCTCCAAGTTGATGTCGCTGCTTGCGTGTCGATCGGAGAAGGAGGCGGTGTAAATTGGCCCAGCACACGCCACCCTTCCGACCCCCTTTTTCAAGATACATCCCTACCGCTCGTACGTTGCTCTTTTCATGGCGACCACCTATCCTTCAATATTAGTTCTGGAACGTGCTCGCTATATTTATCATAGTCTGGCCATTCTATCTAGACCAGCAACTGACAATTCCACAATTTATTCTGACAGAGTTAACGCCAAAACCGAGTTCCATAAACCCTAAAGACCTCATCGTAGAATAGCGCAACTACGGTGTAGGCTATTAGGGCTTTTATAATTATCTATATTTACAATTCTTGTCAGACCTTTTTTGGGCACGGACTTGGTGTCCATTTGTACATCCTTAGAGATTAATGTACATCGCTTTAATCTCCGTATAGAAGTGAAGTACGTATTGAACCTTTAAGAAGCCGACCTTGCTGGTTGGTCTAATCCTCTCCCTGAGGACCATGTGGTTGCCTTCCGCCGCTCGCATGTGATCGGTTCGCTGCCCAATTCGGGAGACGTATTTAACGTTAAGTGGCATGAACCAGACAAGAAATCTCCGCTGCACACATGATGATCCCATTTATGTCTCGCTGCAAGTCTCGTCATCATATCGATCTTGTCTTGTCAAAGCGAATCGAGCATCACTCACAATATTTGTCTTGCCTCAGATAGTTTATGATTGTTCGACATGCTATATAGACTTGGTATCACGCCACCTGGAGACTATGAACAACCGTGTTTGATCGGTCTATACATTGTTATGATACTTCCTCTGTTATTTTTTAATAAAGTTGTGCCTTGACTCCCATTGCTCTCATCCCTTGCTCCTTGATATCCTATTTTAAGTACACCTCGCCGAAAACCACATGCATCTCACATCATATATACATATCTAATATATATATATATTCCTTACATGCTTGAATACGTTTTTTTATCATCATCTTACAACTTCACATAACTTTACATTCGTCCAGTTGTACTGATAAATGTCGGAAAAAGGGTAAGTAGGATTCATCGTTTATAAACAAACTTAACGGATAGACAAAGATAATTAGAGTACTGTATGATCCTAATGAAATGTGATGAACAGATGATACATCTAGAGGCAACATCAGTCGACTCTAGTTGTTGATTTTTGGACAGATTAAGACAGTTGGTTTAATAGGTTTATACATCCGGAATAGGGACTAATTTGCAATACCTTCTCTTTTGCCTTCTGCAATACCTTCTCTTTTGCCTTAACAATTTTCTTTAGTGTTTTGACTGAGTGAATCTTAGTACTAAGATTCATGAGATCTGTCATCTATCAATCGATCTGCTTTACTTTGTAAAGGGTTAAGTCACTGTACACTACTAAGTGGACCGTAGATATTGAAATCATCATGCTTTTTAATTTGTTATTCTTATAACGAGAGGATAGATACAAGTGATACCTGCATTATATACAACTTCATAATGTATGGTATCTTGATGAAATGGGTTTCGAAACTCTTTTAACCCCCTTTTTTTAAATATGTTTATTTCATAACATCCATCAAGATTTCTCCTGGTTTTCGGGATATTAGAGAAAGGTATAATTTACCCTTGAATATGTCACTCTACAGCTCATAACTACTGAGATCCTGGCCTAAAATATGAAAATTACTCTCATTGCCTAAAACTCAATATTTTCTCAAGATTTCACCAGTAAATTCTTTTCGTATAATAATTCTTATGAAAACCATGGGAATTTACTGTAGAGCCACTTTTGTGGCTTCCAGCGCTGAAAGGGTTAAATCAGCAGTACTCCGGAATAATTTGCTAATGTCTTATTTCTACTTGAAAATATGTCATTCACATAGTCTCTATCAACATCACTTATAGAACTCCAGTTGCCTTGTCGTCCCCGAGTAGAGCTTTATGCCCTGTTTCCACCAAACCGACAAGCTATAAACGACCGATTTTTTCACCCGACGCCATTCGTCGGCCGACGAATTGACTTGTCGTTCCAATAAATCGTGTGTCAGCGTCGTTTGAGTTTGCCGATTTTCTGTTTCCACCAACCGACCGACAAAGGGTATGAGGGACGATTTTATGATCTATGTTACTTTATCGGCCGACGAATGGACGATTTGATATTTTCTAAAAATACATTCCTGGTCTCGCAGTTCTCGCGAGATCTTTTTTCAACATGGCTTCAGACGAGTTCATGTTTGCTTTATGTTTCCTGTTTGACGACGATGATGATTTTGACATTGTCAGACTTCTCAGAAGTCGTCGCAAGAAACCAAAAAGAATTCATAGCTGCTGGGTTAAACCATGGATCGGGTCAAGGACAGACAAAGATTGCAATACAATGTACAAGTTACAACAGGAGCTTAGGGTAAATATCCATTTCGTCGGCTGCAATTTTTTAACAATATTTATTGATAATTTATTAATTAAAATCAACATAAGATCACATAAAGTTGTCTCTCTCTCTCTCTCTCTCTATCTATATATATACCGATATATATATGATGTAATTTTTATGGTTAATATTTAGTATTGGTTGATTAAGAGTTTAATCTATATTATATTATAATTTTTATATTAAATTTATAACTTCCATTTCTTTTAAAGCTACACGATCATGAAGAATATCGGGCAATGATGCGAATGGACACCGACACATTCTACTATTTGCTTGACAAAGTAACCCCTCTCATCCAGAAACGAAACACCAATTACCGAGATGCACTACCTGCTGCTGAGGTCTTAAGCGCGGTGCTGAAATTCATGGCTTTTGGTAATTATTTTTACTCAGTAGACAGATATATAATAATTATAATTATTAATCATTCAAATATTACTTGTTCTTTGTAGAAAAATTGATGACAAAAACATATTGAATAATGAATAATGAATGTTTATGAAAATAACAAATAAATATGTATGATTTATCTGGGAATTAAGAAATACATATATAATTATATATTTCTTTTTTAAAAAAAAGGTGGTGTTCAACGCGATTTGGCCCGTCAGTATCGAAATGGTCGGGCGACAATCTGTCGTAAGATTCCTCTTGTGTGTGACGCGATCTTCTCTGCTCTGGAAGACGAATATCTTAAGGTACTTATATAAGTGTATGTAAAAAAATATAAAAATATTATATTATTTATTTTGTGTAAAGCAAAGTTAATCTATGTTCATGAGGCTCAAATTATTAATTTTTATAAATATTTTGTAATTGTATTAAAATTATCAATATATATATAGTTCACTTCTCAATGTTTGTTACCAATTTATCGTTCCAGACTCCCGATACAATGGATGAGTGGATGAATGTCGCTGCCGGGTTTAATGCAAGATGGAATTTTCCAAATTGCTTTGGTGCCATCGATGGGAAACATGTGAGAATCATTGTACCCAACAACAGTGGGTCCTTGTATTATAACTACAAATGCACATTTTCTCTGATACTGATGGCTGTCGTTGATCATAACTATGAGTTTATATACGTAGACGTCGGGACGGAAGGCAAAGCTTCAGACGGAGGCATATGGAAGAAGTGCAGTCTGAAAGATTACATACGTCGGGACGACTTAGACCTACCAAAACCACGCAATCTGCCAGGCACAGATGTGCAAACACCTTTCGTATTGGTCGGAGATAACGCTTTCCCACTAGATATCAACATCATGAAGCCGTACGCCCGACGTGATCTTACTACCAGACAAGCGATATTTAATTATCGGTTGAGCCGAGCTCGTCGCGTTTCTGAAAATGCCTTTGGTATTCTTGCAAATCGGTTCAGAGTATTCCTCACAACCATCATGATAAAACCAGACACAGTGATCTCACTTGTCTTAGCAGCGGCTTGTCTTCACAATATGTTGAGAAGACGATGTGGAAAAAACTACATTCCACAAGGCTCAATCGACACTGAGGATGCAAACTACGATGTCATTCCCGGCGACTGGCGCAAAAGCAAAAACCAGCTTCCAAAGATATTCCCTTGCAACATCAAAAATCCTCCCAAATTCGCAAAGAGAATACGAGAAACCTTGGCCGATTACTTCATCAGCACTGCAGGAAGTGTCCCATGGCAACGACGAGCGATCCGAATTTGAAATCTAGTCGGTCTTAGTAACGACTGATGAACATTTTAATCAAATTAATTATGCAAGTCTTCCAATTATATAAAAAATAGTAGAAATATTGGATTACATTAAAGAATTTGTTCATCATTAATGAAATACATATTAATTGTTTGATAAAGCCTTTTTGCATCCCTTATAACTTGTTTCAACAATACAAATATCCATACATTTTGATCCGATTTCCTACCAACCAAACAACAAACATATATTTGGAACAATCTTTTATTATTTCTTTCATACGACAAAGTTGTTTTTTCCGAAAACTGACCGAAATATTTATATTTATTTGTCGCCTATTCAAATAAAAAGATTCTCCGAAAACGTAAAGACAACAATCAGTGTTCATCTTACTTATTGGTGTTCCCAATAGTATACTAAAATTAACAATCAAACAAGAAAAAAATACCAAATGATATTTTTCAAAATACAAGAATCATATATCAAGCTAAACGTATATCCCTTTAGCTAAACATCGTGATAATCGAAATCTAACATTTTTTGAAATTGTCACTCTAATGCCCTGTTTCTAGCAGCCGAATTTATTACCGACTTTGCAAATCGGCAGTGGGAATGTTGATTAATCTTTAACATGGAATATACCATAATTGGTATGAGAAATTTATAATTTTTTTCAGTATTTTCTGTTAAAGGAATAAATTACCAAATAATCAACAGTTCAAACCAGCAGGTAGAAACAAACCTTAAATGTATTAATCTTTTATATCCATATGATAACCTTATAATAATATAATCTTTATAATGCAAGTACTAAACTATTGAGAAGACATTCTGAAATGCCTTTAACAAATCTCTTGTAAACTCAAAAAACATACTGAAATGACGGTTGACATAATATTAAGCAGTTGTTGTCCAAGAATGTATCCATATTTATCGTTCTTTTCAATAACGACAGTTAACATGGTTAAAAGTGAACACAATTATTTTTACACAAATCGTAAAACTTTCAAGACAAAATGCTTATAAATTTTTGAAAGTCGTTACTGGTTTCAGGCCCATAAATCCTCTTCAGAAATCGTACGATATATGTAGACAAATTAAAAAACAAACGAATTATTTGCTAAAATTAAACAAATTAAGCAGATATTAAATAAAATGCAATGTTATTCTAAGAGTTAAATATATTAACTCCTTTTCTAAATCCCCGTATTGGATAATAAACAAATGAACCTAAATTACTACT
Source organism: Lepidonotus clava (assembly GCA_936440205.1). Lineage (NCBI taxonomy): Eukaryota > Metazoa > Annelida > Polychaeta > Phyllodocida > Polynoidae > Lepidonotus > Lepidonotus clava. The sequence continues at coordinate 28,888,908 of OW387134.1, forward strand.
GTTAAATTTTAAGTTCACCACCACCACCACCGACCGACCGACCGACATGTCAACATTTTAGCAACTTACAGTTTAATATTAGAACTAAATAATTTTCTTTAAGTACTGACAAAAATATTAATCATCTTAATGCCCGACTTACATATCCATAACTATGCACATGTATATAGAATCAATTTATTGAAGATGTGTGTATGTAGGGGCTGTTCCTGAGCAGCTCATCTGATTCATCGTTGGAATATTGGGCGTGATGTTTGAAACCTGGGACATTGGTGCAATGGCCATTTGAGATGTGTTTGTCGTTGATGTGGCATTGTTCTGAGTCGTGACAAACGATTGCTGTGTATTTTGTTGAAACGACGGATTTGGGTGGGTAGCTTCAGGTCGTCGTCCACTGTTGTTTCCTTTTGGCGGAGTTGAATACTGATTATAATTGTGACAGTATACATTCGGTGGTGGTGGTGGTGAAGTTAAACCCCATTGACGATTAAGCATCATTTGATGTGAAGGACTGTTGAATATTGGTGCAGGAAGAGGTCCTGGTTGATGATGGTGAATCGGCGGCATAGTGAAAGCGGGATTGTTCATGTGAAAAGGATGTGGTGGAGCTTGTTGTGGTGGAAAACCTTGGAAGAATGGTATCTCAGACGACAGATCCGCTTCTATCATCTGCAAACTTCGTCTTTTAGCTAATGCTATCTGTTCATCTTCAATCTTTTTCAAATGTTCATTTTTGTCTGTTGCTTTTTGTGCGACTTGACCAATGCTTCTCACATTTTCTTCATGTTCATCTTTTTCTCCGGAGTCGGTGTACGATTTCGTCAAGGTTTTCTGTGATTTGGTACGACTTTTTGAAGAAGATGATGCCCTATCAGTCTGCACGACCGACAAACTTTCAGTTTTCTCTTTTTCTGGCCATTTTCCCCTAATGGCTTTGTTAGTTATGTGCGTGATGTGTTCTTTCAATGTATCAAGTAACTCATCGTCCTTGATTTTTGACATGGATTGAACTTGCATTTTACCCCAAAGGGATAAAACCGATTCCTCCTGTACTGCAGTTGATAAAACTTTTGTGGGCTCTGTCTTTTCCTTCTGCTTTTCTTTGTATGTCATAGTAAAGTCTTTCATCATCTCGACTTTCTTCTCCTGTATGGTTACAAGTTTGTCTTCTAAAGACTGTTCTTCTTTGTCGTCCTTTGATGATTTACCTACACTGAGTGAGTGGGAGTGATCTTGACGATGAGCTTGTTCTTATTTTTTTTCCTCTTTTTCTCGGGTTGAGATGGTCCGACGACGGAGTCTGAATCGGTATTTAGATCGATCTCGTCATCGTCTTCCGATTGAGGCTTTTCTTCCTCTGTTTTCTTAGCTTGATCTTTTTGGATTCTTTTGTCTGTTGTCTCCTTGGATTTAATTGAATCATGGTCATCGGATGTTTTCCGTTTGATTTTTGACACAGTCTGACCTGTTTTTTCTTTTTCTTTAGGCGTGGGTTGTGTTACTTTCTTAGCAACTTCTTTCTTACTTGTCGGAGCAGACTGATCTTTGGGATTGGACACTTGGATGATGCTTTTTTTACCCTTTCCTTTTCCTTTATCACTTGTCTGAGATTTCACTGAGCAAGGGCTATTTGATCTACTTCTCAAATTGAAAACTTTCTTCAATTCGACTTTTCCTTTGCCTTTTGGTTTGGTTGAAACAGTGTTACCACTAAGGAGTGATTGCGACTGCAGAATTTGTGTTTCTGTACGTTCTTCTGAGTCTTCTAGGCCTGCCGATTGCCGATTTGTAGCAGCAGAGACAACGTTCTCAGGTTGGATACCATGAGCTAAATCCATCATCTCCATACTAACACTTTGTGTGGGGTCAAGGGACTCATGGTACTCATCCTCAGTGTTATATTGCAGAATCGTACCTGGCAGTGGAGATAAAACAACACGATTGGTAATTAGACCTTGGATAACGTCGCTAGCAAGACGTTGTTCATTGTGTTCGTCCGACAAATTCAAAATTGGATCATGTACAGAGGCGGACGTCTTGCTTGTCTCACCAGTAGTTGTTTTTGTCTTGTTTGATGACTTTCCAGATTTTTGTGGTGATACATCAGATGAATCAGCAAAGGAAGATGTCAAATTTGTCTCGCCGGACTCATTTACTTTTTGATTCTCACTCTCACTACACTCCTTTGAAGTGTCTAAGTCAGTTTTCGGTTTGCCCTTTTTCTTTGATAATTTTTTGGGGGTTTGATCCTCCTCCTCTGATTCGTCATCACTTCGAACGATTTGTGAGTATTCTTCATCATCTACTTTTGACTTGGACGATCGGTGCTGCTTTGAACCAAGATCAAGATCTTCCTCCTCCTCCTCCTCCTCTAAGTCGGTATCTGCATACTGGTCAGATTGTTGTGAATCAAGATCCGATGATTTAGACGTTTTGTCTTTGTCTGGATTGTAGTCGACGTCCTGGTCGTCGTCATCAGCGTCGTCGTTGTCGTCGCATTCCTCGGCGGATGTGGCAGCTGTCCCTGCACCAACCGACTCTGCATCACTCGGTTGTTCAACGACTGCAGCAGCGTCGTGTCGTTCCAGGTTAGAAGACGCACTCTTTAAATGAAAAAATTTAATGTATTTATTGATATTGAATCATCACAATATTAAAATACATTTCATTAATAATATAAAGAGATCAGAGAACATAGTTTACGTAATTTTCTGGCGAACAACTAAGTATAAGATAACTAATTAGTAACATTTATTTTTTTAGACACAATAAGTAATATTCATAATTTTTTAAACAGAAAAAGAGAAATGTCTGTTTAATGTTGTCTACAATTATGAATCAAATAATACAAACTATTATGGATTGAAAATAATAACGTATATCGTAATTATATATTTGTTTTGATGGGACAATTAGAATCCAAATATGGTTTTATCATTTCTCTTTTCATTGTATCATTTCCTTGTATTTTGTGTATCTTCATTACACATTAATAATACTTTTAGTCTAACCTGCTTAGCCTTTCGTGGGAGTGTTGATCTGGTTTCCTTGGTGGCGGTATATTTGTCTAGGAATTGGAGTTGATCCATGAGATGTTTCGTCCTCGCACTAATCTTCAATGCTCCACTACCGCTAGGTGTGTTGTGAACCAAGTTCTGGTGTCGTTTGTACTGGGTACGGAAACTTGTTAGACGTTTCTCAACGATCTGGACTGTAAAACAAAAGATTTCGTTTAGTATAATGAGAAATGTAGTCCTTTCTCAAGAAAAAAATGTTAAATGTAATCTATAAAGTATCCATTTATTTTATTTAATATATGGTAGGAAAAACAAGTACTTAGTAATTTAAATGGTAAAACAAAACATATTTTATTTTATTAATCTGAATTAAATCGTGCGTTTGATCATTGAACTATCATCAAAAGAATCTTTATTATTCACAACCGATTGTGGCGACACCTGTCGTTTTACAGTGGAATCGTTGATCTACGAAATCGGTGCTTTTCATCCGACTAATAATACATATACAAATAACAACATTATGACTGTTCTATTTCATTATAGGAATAGCGTATCGGTCGTTTATCGTGAACTCATGTACGTTTCACGCTTGAAAGTAGAAAAAACATCGAGGCGGCATTATTTTGCAAACATGTGCCGATGAACGATAATAGGTTACTTACAGCTCACGCCCAGTTTTTTCGCCATTAAACGAATGCATCTGTTTTTTCTTGGACGGTCTCGGTATCCCTCTGATGTCGGGTCGTAGAAGTATTTTTTGGCCTTGAACATAGACACAAGCTTGTCTTCCAGCTTCATCGGCCATTTGAAGATTCCAGTTTGTTTATCGGACGTATTCTTCGTCTTTGTTTTCGGTGCCATCTTTGCGGCGAAGCAAAAACACCGAATACCGGAAGTCAAAAGTCACGTGATCAAATGCTGGTTTCTGATTGGTCGAGAGCTTTTCTCCATTTGTCGGGTGTTAATCGGTAATGAATCGTGCCACTCAATCCTGTTTCCACCAAAAGACGAATGCATTTTTGTGGTTGGACGATAATTTTTTTTCGGCCGACAACCCCCAAATCGTCCAAAATTATTTAACATGTCAAATAATTTGTCGGCCCTCCGTCGGCCGTATTCGTCGGCCGACGAATGAAAAAGTCGTGCAATGAAATCGGTCGTTCGAACGATTTCTTGTTTCCACCAACCGATTTAACACACGATTTGGACCGATTGTCAAATCGGACCGATTTCTAGGCCCATTTTCGGAATCGGTCGGGGGGAAATCTTTTGGTGGAAACAGGGCATTAGGCTTCCCACGTATTTCACCAGAACAATTCCTATAGGACGGTTTTTGATCAATGTCAGGCCGTCTTTTATCTTAGGTCCTCACAAAAGAACACACGAGACATGGTGTTTCAGTTTTCAGGCCCGCTTCTCGGCCAGAACATCACCGTTTGAAAGGAAGGGCGCCCCCGCTCATCATTCGCATCAACTGCCTTCAGCAGAATGATATTGATGTCTAGTCTTTCTATCCTTTGTTCCTGTTGAAGCGGCCTTAATACCCTCGACAATAGGGCAGGATCTAGTGACAACTGTAGTGTCTGTTTAAAGAGAAGATTTTTCCACTCTTACGAGTTTTTTTTTACGGAACGTAGTTCCCTACCAAAATTGGCATAATATTCTATATTTATTTATCAATATATTTTGTTATGATATTGACATAACATATGTATTGTCATATTGACACACATAAAGTAGAAATATAACTAGTTCGGTTAACGGTGTACATTCTCAAGATAATTCTACGCATTCACGTGGTAGAGGTTACCAGTATACCGACACAATGGCAAAGGCAAACAAAAACAGGAAATGAAAACCAGAGAGGATAGAGGACGAAGACACAGACCTAGAACGAGATTTATTACTTAGCGTACCAAATTCATGTAAAACATTAGGATATGTCGGCGTGTCGGTGCGTGTGGAGGGGCAGGCGTCTGTTGGTCCCATCCATCAGGGTGACACCTCTCCGATAAGCCCGCCATAATGCAGAAATAATCGGGTCACTTGTGTGGCGCTGCCCGGCCCCCACCTCCCCATTAAGTCCTCTATCTCTGCCAGCCATCTATCTCTCTGATCTACAACAAGCTGACCGGGCTCGAGCTGTCCACTAATTGATTTATTCGGTTGCTACTCTACACCGTGCCCCAACAAAAAGGTACACCCGAGCTGCTTTGTGCACCTCAGTAAAGTACGGCCATAGTCCTCCACGATTAGCTCCCTCAGTCGTACCTGGCCAGGATGGGAAGCTATGCTATGGTTGGGTAAATATATAGGAGGTACTGTCGAGGTACCAATGGCAGGCTGGTGGACGTATGGTAACTATGGGTGTAGACCCCTCAAATCGACAGGGCGACACGGCCGTTTTTGGGCTTAGTGACATGCGACATCAACATTTTCTTAAATTCGACAGGGCGACATCGACATTACTTAAATTCGACAGGGTGACATCAACATTTCTTAAATTCGACAGGGCGACATTACAATTTCTTAAATTCGACAGGGCGACATGGGACACCCCCCCCCCCCATCTACACCCCCATAACTCCTGACGGACCCGTCTTAGCAAGTAGATCGTGTATAAGGCCAGACCTGAGCGACGTAGACAATTTAATGGAGTGATGACCGGAGAGATGCCATGTTGAATTTCACTTTTAGGAATAACGTTTGGCTGCTCTTAGAACCACTTTTTTCAGTATCGGGTTGGGCAGATGGCGTAACCAACGATGTTATTCATAGTGATAGTTTTCTTTTAACAACATCGAACATGCTCTAATCGGACCTGAACGACTACTAGGGGGTTCTTATCTCCGAATATAGACCCTTTGTAAACATTGCCATGTGCGACTACTAGCGTGTTGCGAAATGTTATGAGTCTAGACACAAAGTCATAGACAATCAGGGCAAAATTCGATTTTTCTAGTTTAAGATGCTCATGCTGTCTTGTTCTCGATTTTCTGTTTTTACTTGGTTGTAACAATATTTCCGTTTTCCGTTTAACATAGAACGGAGTTAGGCAGTCGGTCGCGAATCACCACACCAATCAGCACAGGACTGCACAAATCGCGACGACCACAAACCCCTTGAGTTTTGCCTAAATATTACCCAGCATGCATCCTCTATTTGGCTAACCTGCAGGTAAAACTCAAGAAACTGGCTGTCAGTGGTTAGAAGAACAGATTTTGTGATAATAGATACTGCAGAGAACAGTTCCCCTAGATACTCTCTCATACTTCAGTGTTTTGATAATATAACCCAGGCAAGTAGTAACTCACAAGACTTTAGCAGAGTCGGAACATGATCACAACCACTATATCTTATGGGTATAATACTGTTCGAGCAAACGCTATTCTGGCTGTGCCTTTCAACCCAGGGCCATAGTAAACATGTGGAACTTTGCGGCTCATGAAAAGATAGAAAATATCATGAATTTAAAATAAGTAATGTAACTATAATAAAGTGTTTTTAGCTTCATAAGCGAATAAAAGAATGTGTAGATTGAAAGTTATGGTGTTTCTTTGACAACCGCATTCCCAGAGGTACAGAATGAAGTTGATTAGGAATTAAGGATGTTGAAGATACACCAAACTTGACAACCGTGTTGATGGAGAGTGTTGATTACTTATTCAGTAAAATATTTGAATAATCAGTTGCCTAGATTGACATGTTTCAACTTTTGGCAATCTTCATCAGGATAAATGTTCCATTCATAATCAGGTTTTTATATAGTATGATTCTCCAGTGTCAAACTGTTAAATTTAAAACTTTGGAAAATCGAAATTGAAAGTGTAGAAAAGTTACGGCGTGTTGTGATGAATTAAAGAGTTGAAGTTCATAAACGTGAATTATTACTATGAATCATTGAAGTTAGTGTCCTTTTCTTTTTAACTTAGACAACAAAAAACATAATAACTGCTTGGATAAAAGGTTAAAAGTCTTTTAATCTCTTCTGGATGCTGGATATGAAGTTGAGTGCATAATATTCGGTTATCTGTTATGGTGTATCTGTTATCGTTATCTCTTATAGTCACAGTTTATCATTTGAAACCCTCAGTCAGTCAAATGGTGCATTTTCATTTGTAAATGTTTTTTTTCTTTTTCAAACATCTTTTATTTATACTGGTTTGTCTGTTACTAACTTAAGTGTCACATATCTGTTACATTTTTTTTTTGGGAGGTTGAAACCTAACCAATACAGAATGTTATCATAACGTTCTGAGAAAGTTAGTTCAAGATCAGATTAAAACAGAATGTCATTGTGAGATCCTGATTAGGTGTGGTCCAGACCTTACTTAAACAAAATGTTGTTGTGAGCTCCTGACCAGGGGAGGTCCCAACTTCAACTAAACAGAATGTTATTGTAACCTTCCGATTACTTCAGGTCTTTACCTTACCTAAACAGAATGGTACTGTGGCCATCTCATTAGGTTAGGTCTCAACCACAACTAAACAGAACGTTATTGTGAAGTTCTTATCAAGTGAGATCACCATATTAGCTTAAAAATAATGTCACAAGAACATTATCAGAATGTCGCAATGTAACATCATAACATCAAAACTGACTAACATCAAAAGTCACTCTAACCTGACAGTGTAACGCAATGAGAATCAATCCAGAATGTTGCTGCAAAATTATTCGAATGTGGTTTCCTTGGCTGGGTATGGTGTGATAAATTTTTAAAAAATGTATAAAACAAAAAGTAATCAGCAATCAGCATGAGGATACAGAGAGAATGTCAACTGCTGTTCCAATCACTGGCAATTTTACATGTGACTGAGGGATGAATGTCATGGTACAATGAGAATTTCTGACTGTAGCTGATACGATATGAAACTTAGAAAAGGTTCCTACCTACCTTGCATTCGTTGGCTAAAAGAATGGGCAAGAATGTTATTGATTTATGGTCAGTATAGCCAGTTCAGTCTTGCAGCTGTTCATGGCATAAAGACGGATTATTCACTATACAAATATTCTGATTACAGAGAAAGAACAGTTGGCTATTACAGAGCAGAGAAGTCTCTTTTATCCCATAATGCCTTAAGGCCTGTTTCCACTTAACAACATATTTTTCATGACAGCAAAAGATTTGGAAATCGGTGGTGGTCGTTGACACAATTGTTCAGTGGAAACACCAAATTGGCATGAAAGTCAGCAAGTAACAAACTGACTAAAAAAGTATGGTTGCAGAACGTTTTAGTCCCGGGGCCTATGTCAAAAGAAAAGAGGAAATGCATGTTTTTGTTCAAATTGCTCTTAATTGAAAGTTTTGGTGGCATTTTTTCTTTTGAATATAAGTGTCAGATATTGACCTCTCAAGGTCACAAGGTCAGAAATCCTCTATTTTCCTCTATTTGTTGACCATGTCTGTGATATAGATTCAATCTTTAAGAAAACATATAGGAAAGCAATATCTGAGGCCTATGTTATTTTCTAGATACCTTTAATTAATGAAAGTCAAGGTCAAGGTCTTTTGAAGAAGCTGTAAAGGGTGAAAAATGTTACAAAAGTGAACCTCATGTTACACTGTTCTTGTTTATTTCATATCTTTAAATGAATCATAGTGAATGAAGAAGGAAAGTGATAGTCAACAATGTTTACACCATAAAAGAACAGCAATTTCAGATTAAAAGTGAACAGTTTTCTATTTATTGACAATTTAAGAAACAAAAAAAGAAAATATGGAAAATATCAGAAAATTCTTCAAGCTTTAAAATGTTGCTGTAACCTTACATAGGCATAATATTTCTTGATGTAATGACCTCCAAAAGGTCAAGGCCATTCATATATTATATCAAGAATGTGAAACATTTTCAAGAATACAAGTCACAAGAACTAAGATATATATTACATAGTCAACCTGCCAAGTCCCAAAAAGTGAACTACAAAGCAACTCAAAGTTACTTTTAGTCATGCCAATATATTTTGAAAAAAAGAGGGTAGTTATCACCAAAATTAGGATTCTGATGGTTATACCTTATAAGGTTTGCTGAGAAAAGAGCAAAAACACTCTAGAGAGGCTGTACATTCATCTTTGAATTGAAAGTTACAGTGGCTCCTGAAGAGGAACTATCAATCATAATATCACATACTTTAGATTTCTTGATTTTAGATTTGAAATATGGGATAAAATAATTTTGATCTTTGTGACCTTGAAAGTGACCTTCAAGGTCAAATGTTTGTGTGGCTTTCACCCCTATCTTTTTACCTAGAATATTCCTGAAACCACTAGCTAGAATGATTGCCATTATCTAAAAATGTCTATAGATATTTCATTAATGGTTTTGGCGGGTTGACTACAAGGCAAAAAGAGAGTTAACTTCTAAAGTGGCCTTTAGATGACCTTTTGCCCTTAATAAATGACCTTTGCATTACAGAATTAAAAAAAGCATGTATCCTTTTACATTTAGCTGATTTCATTTTGTACCCTTTACCAGTAATTTATGTTTTATGATTTTTTACATTATTTTCATACTTTTTTTCTTTGATGACCTTGAAATATACTTCAAGGTCAAAAGAAAAAATGCCACCAAACCTTTTTGTGATCAGAACAATCCATAGATAAAAGATTGTCTTGGTAGAAAGACCTTCTAAACGAAACATAAAACTTTACATGGGCCCCTGGACTATTTCTGTGAAAATGGTTACAGAAAAGAAGTATTATCCAAACCATTGCCCAGCCAAGGTGGGGCATAACAGTCATGTTATACAACCATATTTTTTTTGGTTTGTCTGTCTTACTAAAATGTCATGTAACTGTTACATTATTTTTCTGGGAGGTTGTGACCTAAGCAAAACAGAATGTTATCATAACACCCCGGTGAGGTTAGGTCAAGATTAAATTAGGATAAAAATTTAATGTCATTGTGACATTCTGATTAGGGGAGGTCTATACCTCACTTAAACAGAATATTGTTGTCACCTCCTGACCAGGGGAGGTCCCAACCTTTCCCAAACAGAACGTTATTGTGACATTCTGATTATGTCAGGTCTTAACTGTACCTTAACAGAATGCTACTGGACCATTTTATTAGGTGACAATATTTGCCACATAAATAATGTTACAATAACATTAGAACATTAACCTGTAATGTCGAAACGATCGGTTGCAGTGACGTTATTGGAAGTCATCAAAGGAATGTTGCTGGTACCTAATGGTGTAATGTAACAAGAATCCATCCAGAACTTTGCTGCAACATTATTAGAATGTCATATCATTGGCTGGGTGACCACTTTGAAATAAAACAATCGATAACTTGTGACAATGTTTCCAGTGAAAGACTATGAAATAACCCTGGCGATTATTCATTGCAGCATTGCAGCCTGATTAGCCATGAGATGAGATTCACAAGGAAAAGTCAATATGAGTCGCCTGTTATTGAAAAGAAAATAATTATGAAGACGGATCTTGTGCATTAATTTTCGTCGTTCTTTATAACACATTATATAATATATATAGAGAGTAAAATAACGTGGCTTTGTATATTGGCAATGGACATAATTATTATATCCATTTCAAGTACAGTGGTCCCCCTCTTATGCGGCCACCCTTGGGGAATCATAAAACTGGCCGCTGGTGAGGGGTGGCCGCTGGTGAGGGGGATGAGATGGTTAGTCATTTTATCAAAACGTGGACAACAATTTTTCCTATGTTACCTGGACATGTTTTATCTAGCAATATAAATTCTAGATGGATAATATCCACTTTTGATTAAAAAGGGAAAAAAATCTGTATTTTCTCTTGCATTTTTTTTTTTCATACTTTATAGTAGGATGGTGTCATGTAGAATTATGTAAAGCCTCCAATATCATTGAGGTTCGTTTACCTTTGTTATAGGTGCGACCACTCACCTCCATGTAGCTCTCAACACCTCCTGGTCGCACCCTCTTTGTTCTAGGTGCGACCACTCACCTCCATATAGCTCTCAACACCTCCTGGTCGCACCCTCTTTGTTCTAGCTGTGACCACTGCAAAACTCTCTGACCACTGCATTTTATTACTTTGTTTCTGGCCGCCCATGAGGGGTATTGTGGCCATTTGGGACCTCTATAGGGTGGCCGCTGGCCGCGTCAGAGGGGTGGCCGTTGGTGAGGGGTCAATATAGAGAGAAAATGGTCTGTGCCAGCATTTTGTGGCCTCATAAGAGGGGTGGCCGCTGGTGAGGGGGGCCGTATATAGGGGGACCACTGTATACAAACCAACGTTATTCTACTTCATTTTCTATCATGTCACTTATTATTGGAGAAATTTCTGTAATGAAAGAGTTTGTGGATGAATTGGTCGCAATGAATGTGTTGGCCAGTATCTATGAAAAATGGGTAAGACGCATGTTGTACACAGTACTCCCTGAGGAACTAGGATGCCAAGACCATGTTTTAGACTCTTCTTTGGACCTCATTTCTGGTGTTTCCCATGTGTTTTTAATAATTATGGATTTTGTCTATTCTCAGGTAAATCTTGTGTTTTATCATTTTATTTTCTCAAGTACAAAGAAGTTAGTGGATTAAACCTTGGACCCCTCACATACAATGGGAGAGCTCTACCACTGAGCAAAACCGAATAAGCTTGAAGACGACCATTCCATTGTATTTCTTTAATGGAGAACATGTGTTTTAATGGAAAAAAACCTTTTTAATTACGTTGATGCTTTCATCATATAGTCCTATTCGTTTTTGATAATATACATAACTGATTTAAACCACACTGGCCCCAGATTCCTAAAAAAAAACTGCGGATACGTAAAACATACCCGCAAGGGCTATGTACGGACTGCTACACCTTCGTAAATGTTTACAAGTGTCCCTAAATAACCCTATAATTATACGGAACTCGCGCAGACCGCCCGTGTCCCACTGTTAGTGACCATACAAGGACCATATATATAAATAGCCATCACGTGATTATGCTTACATCCACGATAATAATTGTTTTCATCTTAAATACATATAATTTACTAACATTTCTGGTTTTATCGATTTCCAATGAATAATATATGTTTTAAAGAAGGTTTATAATTTATATGCAGTGTCTGATACTTAGATTTATCGAGAAAAACAAGGTTTTAATAGATACGGACATATTTTTTCTCCGTAATTGTTTATGCGAGTCCGCTAATAGGACGCGGGAAACCGATCACGCGTGACAAGGCTATTGGGTATATAAGTGTGTTGCGATCCAACTACAATTCGTCAGTGTAGCACACGTTTCTACTATGAGAACAAGGTCACAGCAATCTTTAGAGATGTCAGACGAGGACAATACGTTTGAAAATGTCAACGGAAAAAAGGTAGTTCATTTACACTATTTATACAATACATTTAAGTTACACATACACTGTATGTAAATAATACTACTTTGGGGAATATTTCCACTAATTGTGCGTGCCTTAAATGTTGGTGAAGATATGAAACCTTTTTTTTTTTTTTTCAGCAACGCAGTAGTAATTGGACTCCTGAAGAAACTAAGGCCCTTGTAGAAGGAGTTTTTGAGCGACGAAAAAAAGTACATGGAAGGCTTCGCTATGGGGTGACAACGGCCGACAGAACTAAGGCATGGAATGAAATAACAGGTAAGATATTTGTTAAACTACACTTGCTCTACTAAAAACATTAAAAATAAAAAGAAACACTAATTAATGTAACATTCTTTATTCCAGATCTGGTGAACAATACTCACATCGGGACTGGTCCATTCTCATTCAGAACCAAAAAGAAAGTCTTTGACAAGTTTGGATATCTCCAGTCAGGTGTTCGGAAGAAGGTAAAATAGAAATTTAGATTTCTTTAAATTATGCAATGTATACTAAGTTCCATTTAAATGTCTGACTGTCTTGTTCAACAATAACTGTATGGTATTATGATGTCAATACAAATATAACACCTTACATTCACACATTGTTGACGTACAATCTACATAATTATTCGCAATGTATCACTCTATACTTTCTAAATCTGTCTGGTTAATACTAGATAATTTTTAAAAAACATTACCATACATAAACAAGCCTATGGTCATAGTGATTCACATGAAATATTAAGTGAAATTACCATTGCACACACGTACCCGGACATTCTAGTATTTAATGGAAATGCTATACAATAAAGCATCACCATACGTAAACAAGCCTTCCTTGTAGTCTTACATAACATTCTATGTCGTACATGTCCTATGTACTATGCGTTAAGCCATCCGTATAGAATTTATTCTGAATTCTTATTAACATTCTAATAGTGTCTATGCATGTTGAACAAACAGAGTGTTTCACTTAATGAACTTTATGCGTAAACTCCATGGTTTACTTAGTAATGTTTTCTTGTGATGTGTCCCCTCTTTCTTTTTTACTTTTCCCTGTGTGACTTGGTTTTTCTTACTTTTACTTTCACTACTGTCCATCCCTACCTCTTGACCACAAAGTTCTTGTGCAACTGCACCTATGTTTATAGGAATGTCTTTAAGTACATTTCTGTCTTTGGCTACTTTGTCAGAAACCAGAACTTCTGATAGTCTAGGTACATTCCTTTTAATCTCTGTAACAACAGATCTGTTTTCTACACACACCTTTTTCAAAGTAGGTGCATCTTCATCCTCAATGTGAACACCTCTTTTTGTACTTTTCTTGTCAATGTTGTCGTCTCCTTTCTTTTTTGACATGATTACACCACTTGAAGTGCTACTTTTTTGATTTTTAGAACAATTTCTCTGTCTCTTTAATTTTTTTATTTCCCACAATTTCCTCTTTTCTAACGAAGTGAGTGGACCGGGTGGGTTGGGTACAACTGATTCAAGTTTGTTAACTTCTGAGATGTTATCAACTTCATTCAGTACAATTACGGTAGGGAATATGTGTTTCGGTTTACTCGGAATTTCTGTAATTTTTTCCGATGGTGCCTTTGTAAGTACACCCTCAATACCATCATTCTGTTTAAAGACTGTCTTTGAGGACGTTGAACAGCATGGTTCAAGAACTGTTTCCACTACAGATGATACATTCTTCAAATCTGAAGGGCCACACATAGTGTCCTCCTCACTATGTATTTCTGTGTACGAAACATCTTTCACAGAAGAACGAGTACACCTTCTTACAAATTGGTCATTTCTAACAGCATTCTTTTTGGGGTAAACCTTACTTGATTTTTTCTGTGCAAACTCTGTTACTGTACCTCGACTTGACATTTCGTCATCCGAATTATCTATTTCACAGTAAGAAACATTTTTGGTGCATGCTCGTTTTAAAAATGCTTGGTCAGAACAATTACTGATATCGTCAGGCATCTGTACAACACATGGGTTGTTGTGGAAAGTAGTAATGAAAGTCTTCTTTACCTGACTTGTTGAACTTTGGTTTACGGGTTTGCTTATTTTACTGGGAACTTTTGGTTTCTCCTCACATGCAGTCTCTTTAGATGTAAGTGGAAAGTCATTTTTTGAGCATCGTTTGTCGTATCTGTGTTGTCTAGATGTCTTTTGTTGTTCTTGTAGTCCTTCTGAACGTACACTACAGGCTGTCTCTGTTGAGGTAGTACGTCTGCACCGTCTGTCGTATCTCTGTTGTCTACTAATCTTTTCATGCTGTTCTTTGACTTTGGAACTAACACTGAAAAAGTAAAATAAACTGGCTTACAAAAGGTATACCGAACTTCAGTAGTAAATAATTTCAGAAAGTCAATACACTAAACAGGTATTAAAATATATAAGAAGGCATTTTAATATACTTAGTCCAACTCTCAACTTTCAGTCACATTACACACATAAATAATGAAAAGCATGTACATGTCTGAGTACGTACCATTGGTCCTCGCAGTATGAAGTATGTGTTGTCTTCTTTGAGGATGTAGGACTTTCCTTTTTTGTCTCCATTCCTTTTTCGTCATCTTCTGAAACGGAAAAATTAAAAAAGGGATGTAACTTTGTAAATATTAAGAATATTAAATAATGGTAAAGTTCATCTCCTCGACACTTACATTTAAAAGTTATATAATTTAATTATTTATTATTCAATGTTAATATAAGTCAAAATAATGTCTCTCAGCTTTAGGATTTGTTCATGAAGCATGACTTACATCCCTCAGACCAAAAGGTTTAAATGTTGCATAATATCGTCATTATTTTACATAAGGCCAAACAAGTACGTCACTCCTTAAAACATTATGTGATACGATGGCTGTATGAATGCATATTATGTCGTGTACAGGAGTGTATTAAAATATAATTCTTAGTACGTACTTAATCTTTGACGATATCTCTTCGAATCTCCTGCCTTCCTGGCTCGATGTTTCTTTAACCAGCTAGTGCTTCTTTTTTGGGGGGGTTTCAGCTTCTGTTCATCTCTATTTTTCTGAGATCGTTTCTTCTCCCTTGGTTTATACGTGGGATCCACTTTCTTGTATAATTCGCGCCGGCCTTTTTGGTATTCAGCATGTGCCCGTTTCTCCTCGGGAGTATTATATCTGGCCATATCTGAAAATGACGAACAGCCCCAATTTCACTTATTATCGCTCAATGATCGGAATGATTCTTCGTTAATTATCAGTTAAATCATTATTGTCATTCTTAAATACTTACATATGTAGCATCTACTATGTCTATAACATCTTACTAACCAGGATTTAACAAGTAAATATTCGACAAATATCCATTTCTTACCTTTAATGTAGTGCGCCGAGAAGTACACGTCCGATCGGTGTTGTTGTAGTAGTTTACCTGGATTCCGCTTAGTGGCGCCACCGTTTGAGGGAGGGCTTGTTAACGTATGGTGATGCTTCTATATATGGTGGTATTATTCAATATAGGGACTCTCATTCAATTACAATCTTTTTGATTATTTTCTTTATTTTTCAGTATGGTATAATGGCAAAACATGCCAAGGGAACAGGTGGAGGCTCTCCATGCAAAATTAAATTGGATGAAAGTGAGGAGCTCGTTCTACAAATGTTGGGTCCATCTGTACTTGAGGGTATCGAACGATCAGTGAGAAATCCCCAGTCACGTGTGCAAGGTAATATTTAATTTTAATTATTTATTTCTCTTGTAAGTACAAAATACGTTTACATATTTCCTTACTTAATTGTGAGTGTGAGGGGGTGGTGGCCTTTTAATGTTTTTAAAAATAAAAAATAAATCATACTACAGCCTTCCCCCGCCCCCCTTTTTAATAGTCCAGTAATTGGAAATGTTATTTTCTGTTATTATTTATTTTAACTTAATAAAATATCCATTTTACACCGTTATAATTTCTGTTATTAATAATTCAAAAACGACGATGGTTTATATTAGACAACTGTATTTTATTAACATAGGGACTTATTGTAAATAATTTATTTTCATACCTTTATATATTTATTAAATGTTTCTGTTTTATTTTCTAGGGCTAATTGACCGAGCCAGAAAAAGGCGTTTGAGTCTCAAGGGTTCTACTGCAGTAGGTCCTCCACTTAGCCCGCCAACGACACCACTCATATCCAATGTGAGTGAATCTCCGACTACTACATACAGGCGTGTCAGTGTCATGCCTTCTGCTGCACTAGGTCGTCCACCTAGCCCACCAATTGCTAGTACACCAGTGATATCAAATGTCACTGATTCTTCAACATGCACATTCAGGCGCTTAGGTGTGACGCCTTCTGCTGCACTAGGACGGCCACCTAGCCCCCCAAGGACACCAGCCATATACAATGTGACTCAATCTGCAACAACTACATCCAGGGGTTTCAGTGGGAAGCCTTCTGCTGCACTAGGACGGCCACCTAGCCCACCAAGCACACCAGCTATATCCAATGTTGGTGAATCTTCAACATCCACATTGGCAAGCCCTCCTTCTGATGACAGTAGTGGTTGTAGAATGTTTCACATTCATATGAGAGGACGATGTACTAGACCAAGCATCAATGATCTGGGAGTTCGTGTCGTCAATGGGAACCTGGTGCCTGATTCGGAGATGATTCCACCTACAATGCCAAATGAGAGGAATTTTTACTGGAAAGACAGAAACTCAGACACCATCAGTGTTTCCAGTGTTGAACCCAGTGAAAAAGGTACAATACACAATTCAAAATATACTAATGAAGTGATGTTTATTTCTCCATTTACAGAAATACTTCAAAGAACGCAGGAGGAGTACTTATTAAATTTAAAATATGTATTGTTTTTGTGTGTAACAACTATAATGATGTTTATATAAGTTTCGTTTATTTTTAGAAAACGCGCAACGTCAACAAGATTCAAGCATCGATATGACACAATTTGGTATGATTTTCTATAAAACCTGTTTACGTACACTGACTTCTTTCCTACTTAAGTGAATATAAACTTATAGAAATTAGTTTCCCTATCCAATGATCAATAATAACAGAAATGTGTTTCATTTTATTTGGTTTCCATAGACGATCTCCCCGACATTGACTTCAACAGTCAGAGTCAGAGTCAATCTCTACTAAGCAGCAGAACACCTCTGAGAACTGTCAACAATCTTCACCACGTACAATCACAAAGTGTTCCTCTCCCAATGCCAATGGGATTGAGCCCAATCAGAAACATCCCCAAGAAAAGTGATGTACCCACGCCTGTTCAGTTGCAAGGACAGAAAGCAAAGATGACTCCGCAGCATGTTTCTTCAGCTGTATATATGCGGCCAAAAAATGTGAATGTGTCTGATGATGGGTCATCTAATGGATCACTGTTTAGTACCCCAAACATTTTCAAGAAGAAAAAAAACAACAACAACACAAAACACACACCATCCGCCAAAGAAATTGACTCGCAGGTACTTCAGTCTCAAAACCGGATGGCAGAATCCATAGAAGAAATCAAAGGATTCACCCAACGAATAGCACTTGCATCCGAACGAATGGCAGACTACAGCCAGGCAGCAAAACATCATACTAAATGGATTGCTGCATACTTCAAAGCGGCATTTCAAGAAAAATATCAGCACCTCCTGGTGAATGAAGATGATGAGGAGCAGCAGGGCGAGCAGGAGGAGGAGGAGGAAGAGGGGGGAGACGAAAACCACCAGGAGGGACGGCAGGAAACCAACTAATTATTGGTGTGACTTTGAGGTATTTGTTATTTATTAACATTGTTTTATATTGTAGTATAATTACCTTTACCAATTACGTGCAACTTGATTCCTTGTTCTCTGACCCTCTCTGTTCCTCTGTCTGTCATGGATATCTCCCTCAGCCCCGTCATCAAAGAAATCAATGTCATCTACATCCATTTCTTCGTCTTGTTCTTCTTCAGGTTCAACATGAGGCACTTCTCCACCCCTCAATATGTGTCTCAACTGGGCATTGCCACGTCCATCTTGGTCATCTTCATGATTGATTTCCAGGTCCATTCGTGCACGGATTGCCATGTTATGAAGCACCATACAACATCCAACAATTTGGCTTGCTGTTGCAGGTGGCGACTGAAGGACTCCTCCGGTTTTGTCTAAGCAACTGGAAATATGATATTACTGGTTACTGTAATGGTACAATTTTGATTTCAGGTGCTGTGACTGATGACTTTATGAATGCCCATGGACAAAGCATAACGATGGAACTGTAGACAATGATAAAGGCAAAAGAGAAGGACCAATGGACAAATGATGCATGAAAATAACAATTTAAATGAAGTTACATTGATAAAGTTAAGTTAGAAGTTAAAAACAAATTTGATAAATGTAGTAACACGTAATGAAAGTATTTTGGCTATGTAAGTTATAATTTTCATTAATAAAAACTGTTTCAATTATAAATTGGTTATGGTTCAATTATTTTACCGAAATCGAATTTTCAGAAGTCCTATGGCACGTTCGACTGTGTTCCTTGTTGATGCATGGGCATTATTGTAACCCCTTTCGGACTCATTGTTTGTTGTCAAGTACGGGGTCAATAACCAGGACCTCAAAGGGTATCTATCAAAATAAAAAGAAAGCATACATCAAATTTTGTGTACTAAACATTAATATATTGATAGCGTCACCATACGTTAACAAACATTCTTATGTGACAAGTGCTGTACAGACTTGGATGATATTGTCGAATGGTTTAATTATACAATGTTAAATACTTGAACTTGGATATTTACCCACTGTCTGCCAAGATGTAGTAGGGACTAATGAAGTTGATGGTGTTGAAGGCCTTTCCCATCTCGCTATTTCGCCAGATGAAGCTATCATGGCATGACCCTGGCCATTTGGCATCAACATCCAAGAACAGCAAGTTGGCATCACACATAACCTAAAATATAAACAAATCGTATAGAGTAATTGTAAGCGTGACATAAGAAAAAAAATATTTGCATACACAAATTAGTTCACTGTATATTACCTGTGCATTGAGACTGTAGGTTCCTTTGCGATTTCGGAAAGCCCTCTCTTCTTCAAGAGGTGGTTTGAGACCTATGTGTGTCCCATCTACAGCTGCCACCACACCCGGGAATTCTTTTATGTCAAAGAACGCTTGGGCATTCTGGTCCAATTCACGCCTAAGAAATAAATAAATTTAAATATAGACTGTAATGTTTAGCATATTTTATATGACCACATTTCTATAGCATTTAAATATTTAGTTTTGTTTGTTATTATTATCTTATTTAAACAATCAAAATTTTTGTTTTCATAAAACAAACCTTGTTGTTGGAAAATACATGTGGTCTTCCATGATTGCAAGGAGCAAGTCAATTGTCTTCCTGACACAGCGACACACCGAACTTTGCCCAACGTGATGAGCATCCCCAATGTCTCGATACATGGATCCGGTAGCAAAAAATCGTACTCCTATGCAAACCTAGAAATACAATAATTTAGTGTTATTTTTTAAGAAGAACACAAAATTCAAGTTATTTCCTCTCAACATAAAACATACAAAAATTAAGACGAAGAAACTTAAAGTAGTATACAAACATTGAATATTATAACTTACTGTCAAGACGGCAGATAAGTTCCTATCTTCAGCTTCTCCATGCAGGGGTCCTTTGAAACCATGCGCAATGAGTTGTTCTCCCAAATAAATCATTTGGTTTTTGGGTAGCCTATATCTCTTTTTGAATTGGATGTCACTGTACTGAGTAATAGGATTCATTCTAGGCAGATATTCACGGGGTATCTCTTGAATATTAGCCCTCCTCTCGAATCGTCGATGCATAAGGTACGCCATTTTCACGGAAGGCCCCTAAGGATAGGAATAACTTTTTTTCTTATGTAAGGTGTTGTTGAGAACAAAAAATTAGTTATGACTTCAGAAGAGTGATGTATAGAAGTATAAAACCGTAAAAATCATTGTAATGTTGCATTTAGTTGTCATTGCTATTGTTTATTTTAATAAATGTCTATAAAATAGATTTTTATTCAATCAGTTGATTATTTTAAAGTCATTCCGTAAAGATTGTTAAACATGCGGAAAAGGCTTACAGCACCTTTCACCCTACCGGTTGTTTTTCCCGTAAATAGAGGCATTTTACACAAATTTATAGGTGATTTGAGACACTTAGGGACACTTTTTCCGTAAAACCCTACAATGGGTTCATTTTTACGTTACTATGACGTCATTTTCTTTATTTGTAACTTTTTGTAACTATTCCGTACACTTAGAAATTAGTACTACCATTTTCCGTATATTTTGTGAGTGAGGGGTTTATTTTACGCAAATACCTCTTTTACGTATTTATACGGACCCGTAAAAGAACTTAGGAATCTGGGGTGGGTCTAGTTTTGGGAAAGTTTACACATGAAAATCCTGATGTTAAGATATTAGCTGCCAATGTTATCTGTGTGATTTTCTAAATGAAACCTCAGTGAGAACATAATATTATGTTAACACAGTGTTAATTACATATTAACAAGTCAGAGGATGATTGGACTTTGATAAACAACATCCTTTCATGCGATTGTTCTGTCACCTCTTGATGAAGAACTACATCTCAAGATGACCGCCAGCTTATGGAAAAAAGACTGCGACTTGGACTAGCTTATATAATGGCATAATCAAAGGAAATATAATACGTAAAATACTCTCCTATGAATAACAGTAAAGTAAAACCCAATAGTTCACGATAATGACCTGATTCTCTGTGCATAGGTATCTGGGACGGGGTTTTAAGAGGTGGTTTGGTGCTGGGGAAAGGGGCATACACGTATATGGGGTGGTAATCGGCCTATCGGGGACTGGGGCCGAGTGGGGACATCCTCTGGTGGGTGACTCATCTCAAAGGGTGCCTCAGTGCCCGCTTACCTATTTAAGGGTAAAAGCTGAAAAGTGAGAATGAATAATGAGTGTTCTCTTATCACAGTTGTAGTACTTGAAAATGAAGCTCCCAGAAACTTAATGAATCATGATAAACGCATAATATTTGTTTATTCTACTTAGAAATACATTACAAAGAGACACGATAGTTTAGCAAGGAACTCCTTTTATTTCTACTTCTAATCATAGGTCTAATCTTGAGACAGTTAAATATTTTATTTTACCGTGGTATTTCTGTTACCAAGAGGGATATTTAACAAAGTGAACTTTAACTTCAAATATAAATGGACTTTATTGGTTTGAAAATACCACAGCATGACAAAATGTAATATAAAAGAACATAATCATGGTAAGGAGGCAATAAATTTTATGAACTCCTTGATAGGGCCTGACAAATGTTCTCGTGGGAGTCACCTCCCGGAAGATTTTAGCACTTTAAGGCATCGTGAGTAGTATATGAAATTGAAACTATTAATATCACTGTAAGTAGTATAAGAAAATTAACACTTTGAGAATTAAACGTGCAAGTCCTCCTCTTGTTCTATGCTATCAGGTCCCGGCAGCAGTCCAGCGTGTGCCCAGGTGTATCTGATATCTGACCAATACAATCAGTTTAATACTCTTGCCCTGAGTTGTCACCCGTTATCTTAGATGACATCAGACCTCCAAGGTCTCGGCCTAATAGATGACGTCACTTCTGCCGCCCGGCCCTCCCCCATTGTCCTCCTCATTATTCAGACGTAAACGGGACCCGGAGGACACCCGGACGGGCACTACACTGATAGCATCTAACAGATAACACAGTAAATAGTTCATTTCCAATCTCTATTAGATCAAGACTATTGACGACGTGTTTTTTAAATAAGGATTAACATGAGGGAAAGTTAATCTTTACTCATCCACGAGCCAGAGAGAGTACAAACCAATGTATCGTGAGACAAAATTCTTTTCTTTCATTTTATTTCTATTGTAACAAGACTTCACGTGTATACATGTTCTTCAAGTCAAGGTGATTGGTGATAGTTCATAACATACATATATGAGACAGTATGAGTAAGACGAGATGATGTAAGATGAGTAAGATGGTCCATCTCTCAAGCTATACCGCTTTAAGTTCCATAATATACTTGAAAAACAAGATTTCCGTTGTAACTCTATAAGATGTCATGTCCTACGATAAATAAAAGTCCCCTACAAGGTTTTTGGTTTTTATGTATCCCTGAACGGATGGCAATTAGTATCAATGACTGTTCATAAACTATCAGAAATGACGAATAGAATTAAAATAATATTATTATTGAATATTTAATGCACACTTTAATGTCCTTTTATGGGCCTACGTGCAATTATTACGGTCGTTGTCTCCACAACTCGGCCTGGTGGGTATGGGGGTAGGGCTATAGTTACTATGGTATTAAATACATATAACCAACCAAGAAGGGAGTACAAGGGTGGTTATCACCCCGAGCCGGGACCCCGATATCAGCCCGAGGCCAGGGCCCGAAGGGCCGGCCGAGGGCTGATATCGGGGTCCCGGCAAGGGGTGATAACCGCCCGAGTACTCCCTTTGAGGTTGGTTATGGATTTATTATACCTTTTCTGTTAGATCTGAGCTCCCAAGAAAGGATGCACAGCAATCAGTGATGGTGGGACTGTGATGCTGCACTTTTTTTAATGTTTTTTCATATAACTCTTTTGATATCCATCAAATCGACAAACAGTAAGCAGTAAAATGTAGCTAGGAACGTTGTGCAGATAATGCAAATGTTAGATTTTTTAATTCTAAATGATTTCATTTTTTCATGAATTTTAGAAAAATAAAAAGTTTCTGTATCACACTGCAGTGTGATACAAGGCTGGTTATCACCCAGTATTGTATCGCCCTGAGTTAAACTCTTAACTACTAACTTTGTATCACACTAAGGTATAATAAAGACCTTGTCCTGCCGTGGTTAAATGACTTGTTTTGGTGATCGCCATGTGCTCATAATGACCAAGCAACTACCAAATGAAATTAGAATCTATGAAAAAGAATGAATGGAATGTAATGAATGCATGAAGCATAAATTCTCAGTACTTTTAAAAAGTGAATAACAATTAGGCCTATTTCAAACCGATCGCAAATATGGCGGCCAGTCTACTCTGGGTATTTTGACGTAATCCGTTCAACGTCACTAAATTCCTTGAACTAGAACATGAACACGAATTAGCATGAGCTTTGGAATGAAATTGAACTCCAGATTACTGATTGAAAGACAGGGAGTTGCTTCAAACGTAATTTTATGTGCTTCGTGAAATATGTATATGTTTAATTGATTCCTATATAATCAGCTGATAGTTTTGGAGGCAGCAACATCTAATCCTTTTATTTTGTGACTTGAAACATTTTGATTTCACACGTCCCTATTCGGAAGATGTGCCAGTGTAAGATGCAGGGACATGACGGCCTTCGTCCATTAAAATTCCCCTTGGTACTCAACCAATAAACCTAAAGGATGTGTGTTCGGGTCCGAAGAAGTAGGGAGACCGTGCATCCTGTACCCAATTTCCTCAGACCGGAACCAGAATTACGTCAGGCTTCCCCAGCATGCAATGCGCCAGGTGGCCACACTGGTGAGTTCACAAAGCGTTCATTGTGGACCATTACATCGTTAGAGTCCCGACACGAGGCTCAACTCCAAATCAATCATCTCATTAGCAAGACCATTAGCTCGCCGGCCGCTCAGATGTCGTACCACTTTTTTCCACAACAAATTTCACAAAAGAGTGAGAGGCGATGCGGGGACGATTGAAAACAGAAGGCATAGGTTTCAATGTTAACTGCGCTGGGACCCGCAATGGCAAATATTGATTTATAACGCAGTTTCTAACCGTAATAGGAAAACATTGTTAGGCCCAGGCTAAAGCAATTAAACCATGAAAGTTTAATGGCTGCTTGTTGCCAGACGGTGTCTCAGGCCGATTCTTTATTGATATTGACAAAAGATGGCGCTAGCGCTGTTCGCCCTCTACAGACACATTGTCACATTAGGAGGAGCAGAGTGCTGAGATTTAAAGGGTCCGCTATGCATTATGTATTTCACACATTTGAGGCGGGCTCTATCAGCATACGTTATCTGCCTTGTGTATCCTGAAACCTGTCAGAAATAGCCCATGCTTTTGACAAGTCACCATGGCCTGGAATAAAAAATCACTTCCGAGTAGGATCGTGATCTGATTGTGTGTCACTACTGAAGGTATTGGCAGAGTCCACATATAATAATGCAAAGTCTGCAGTGGTTGGCAGTGTAGAGGGTGGAATTTTGCGTTGTTTTTCTGCAGACAGATAGTGATTAATTCAATACGTATCCAGTTACTATAACGTGCACATGATGCAAAACCATGCATATAACGGTGACCTGATTTATAAGAAAACATTTCTGTGCGTAACATTATAAAGAGACCTACAATCCATTCTTGCACATATTGGTTAGTGGAAAGCAGACCATAGGCCAATTTGGGTACTTTAGTACAATTTAATTCAATATGATTATTGTGCACATCGATAGTGCGTATGACAATATGAAACCTATTCCAGGGAGGTTCCGAGATAAACAGACCAAATAACGTGTTTTCTATATCGATCAATATTCTTCCTAGTCATAGTGAGTAGGCCTATATTAGTTGTAAGTTGATCTGTTTTATTGTCAAGCACGTTTGGCACTTCTTATCTCCAAACTGGCTGATTCCATTAAGCTATATCATAAAGGGGAATATTGACAAATGGTTCGGCTTTTTACCCGGTATCATACCCCATCATCAAACGAATTGATTCATGGCATTTTACAGTAGGTTAAACACATTCATAGGCGAACGTAAACCTAGGCGGTATCGTATATCAAGGGAAGAGGCTGCCATTTTTTCTATGGCATTAACCGTTAAGGTTTTAACTGTTATACAAATGCACCCCAAGGACGGGCGGCATAACAAAGCCAATGCAATTCGCATTAGCTTTTTAGTAGTTAATTGGGTCCATCCACCTTTTGCCGACAACCATTTCGATGTTGTTTTTTTTGTTAACAGCCACCCCATTCCCCACCTAGAGAGCGTTGCGCCGACAAGCGCAGCCCCACAAGAAGCACTTCATGCACGGTAGAGTCAGTCAAGTGGAACCGACATGCCTGAGTGACTTTTTAATCAGTTGTCCCAACAAAAGCAGGCCCCCACTTGACTGGGTTGGCGAGCTGCTCTTCTGGGCGCGGGCTGCTGGTCAGGAGGCGGGCGGGGCCCCTCAGTAGCCCCTCTCTCCCCCAATTACTCGCCGACCTCACCACCCATCCCCGTCCATTACTTTTGGCAGCCCGCCCCGCCCGATTGTCGGCGCGGGACTGACGCTCCTCGTCCTCAAAATTGAAATAATAGCTTCCATTGGAAATGATTCAGTTGGGTGAAAAGTTGTGGGCTCGTCTTAAATGAGAGCCGGGCCACGGGGTACAGCTGAAAGCACTAGGACGGGCGCACATTAAGCTTTACGATCAAGTAGAGTGGGATGGGTGAAGGTACTATGCATCGCCAGAATAGTTAGTGCACTGCGCCAGATTAGTGGTGACAACCATGACGGGTCAGGGGGGGGGGGGGGGCTACATTGGCAGGGGTCTGGAACCAAAAAGGATAAGTCGAGGAAAGGGGATCTAACGGTGCACATTGAAAACTGTAGAAACGATATAGGCCTAGGTCGATTTCTAAGGCATGATAGTCGGTGACCACAACTGTATCTTCGAATGAATTCAGATGCCTAGCTGAGTGTTTGTAGGACTCT
Organism: Lepidonotus clava; assembly: GCA_936440205.1. Taxonomy (NCBI): domain Eukaryota; kingdom Metazoa; phylum Annelida; class Polychaeta; order Phyllodocida; family Polynoidae; genus Lepidonotus; species Lepidonotus clava. Next base: position 28,914,988 of record OW387134.1, read on the forward strand.
CCCATCAATTCTTCTGGTTTGGTTCTAACGTGTGTCAGACTTCCCCAGCACGCCGATTTATTTTAAGCCAATGATGTTTGATCAAATAATCAGAAAAGCATCAACAAAGTATGTTACCTTCTGTCCTTTTTATTTCTGTGTCATATAGTAGAGCTTCTCATGTTGGTCGGCAAAGCCTAAAGGCCAACCCGTGCATCTCCTCACTCGGTGATGTCGTAAATTAGAGAAGTGGACGTCTAGTGACAGACTCAGTCTGAACTTGGCATTATCACGATATTAACGGCTCGAGTGACAATACCCACCGCTGATTGCCCGGGTCCCCGCATCCTCCCTACCCTCCATGCCTGATTCAATTGCTGCGCTTATCAAAACCCCATGCCCTTTTCCCTATATCCTACACTGTAATCCCGATATTTTACCTAAGCAGGTGTTTTATCTTTAGACCACCACCATGTTCGAGGAAAGTATATTCCTTTATCAGTGTATTCATTCTCCAGGGAGTGCATGGAACGGCAATTAATGTGAAAGTGGCATGTGATGCGAGGTACTTAAGATTTTATATGTAATACACTATGGGTGCCATAATTATGCTTATTTTGCATTAATTGACTATTGTAATAATGAGATAAAATCAATGATTCAGGAGATACTTGAAATGTGACAGTTGATATGACATGAATGTAGACGATACTCGAAATGTAACACGAAAGTAAATATGAAACAACAATAGGTGATACGCGAAACATGACTCGAAAGTGTGTAAAACTCGACGGCCTCGAATTGTCAACCGTCTCGAATAACACGTCAAAAGGAAAATCTGAGCAAGCAAGGAAGATTATGTTCCTTTTGCCTACACTGCGTCAACCTACAACTTAAAAATGGGCTATAACAATACATCTGGATCCGCCACCATCTCGCCACATCGTCATACCTTTCACAAATGGTTAACATTTCCTTTAATCATACCGACTCACAATGTAGCCACTATGAGACAATAATGCCTTTAATATGCAAAGAACACAAAGGCAATAAATTATTCAAATACATTGTTATATCATAATTATAGACTGTTATTTACAATAATCTTCTGATTTAGAATGGCGACATGATTACAGAAGGTTCAAGCATGAGAATCATATCAGATTAAAATTATTTTCATGTATTCCTTTTTGTATGTGTACAATCATCTCCTTGTCAAATTGAAAATCACATATCATTGAATTTCTATCGAAACTAAGGGAACAAAATGTAGAATGTTCATGACTTAACCTCTATTGAACATAGACATACAATTTTCATTAGATCACGTAATCAAATTTGACCTGAGCCTTGAAATCAAATTAGTATTTACTTCAGCACCAATGATGATATTGTAGGTGAGGTAATATTACCAAACAATCACCCCTTGAGGTAGACTTGCAGTATAATAATCTATGTTGACCATGCTGTCTATGTTCACTTGATGACCTTGGTCATAAGATTGTATTGATATTAGATATACATACTTAAGTGAAATTGTGAGAGTGTGTCTATTTATGTTTTTCCCATTATTGATTTACCTCAAATATTTATATTGAATTCAACTTAATCTGCGCCAAAGAAGGACGGTAACGCGACCGTCAGATTCTGACCAAGTAAGTAGTCTGACCAAGTAAGTAGTATATCGAAATGGTCGAATGTGGAGGTGTATGACGAAGCCTTGAATCTAGCCATATACGGTAAGAAAAAAGAGAGACATGCTTGCCGCGCTTGTGTACATGCGTGCGTGCATGCGTGCATGCGTGCGTATGTGTATGTATGAATTATATATAATATAAAGCAACATAATTATCGGCGGAGAGTGTTGGGGGAGAACCAACACAGGGGACTAAACCGATGTTGAGAGTCTTGGGGCGTCCGAATGTTCCCCCAACACACGCCTACAACGCGCTCCTACAACGCGCCTGCCCGATGGGTGAGAGCTGCGGGTCAGAGAGGCGTCAAGGGACTACCGCCCGCCCAGAGAGGTGGGGCCTCTAACATACCTGGCCGCCGAGACCCGGGAGGAGGGCGTCCGGGAGGGGGCAGCGGTCTGATGTCATTACCGGGAGGTGTTGGCCGTCCGCCGATACGGCCCCGCCACGCCCTAACACAATCCGCACCCACCGCTAATATCATAATCGGCGCGTACTGGGCCCTCTAGACAATGGAGAGCCAATTGGGCTTTACTGCATCCCCTGACCTCCCTACCTACTGCTTCCTACGGGCCCCCAACATCCCGCCTCCTTCCACTCTCCAGCTATTGAGGCTATCCGATGATCAACCTACGATCCCCTTTCTGTGTTATGTTTTATGGTGCTACATGAGTGTGCTGATATCTTGTAACGTCATAGTTGACCAGCAGCGTCTTCATGTCTCAGTGCAAGTATATAATTATGTGTGAAGGCCTGATTCAACCGAACGATATTTCTGTCAGGATCACCTGAGACAAGGAAAGATTTAGAAATCGGACATAGTCATAGGCTGTCATGAGGAGAAATCTTTTGGAGGAAACAAGAAATCTAAACATATTTACGACATCACATGATATTTGCATAAGATAAAAAGTCAACGATTTACCAACGACAGAATATTAGATGTATCGAATTTTTCTCAAGATCTGCAAAGTCATGAAAAACAAAATAAAAGAAAAAGTCGCTTGAAATAGTCACATTAAATTTGTCGTTGAGCAATAGAATGCTTTTGGCCAAATCTTTCAGTGGAAACACACCTTTAGACAAATTACATGATATAAAAACTATTTATTTAGGAAAAGATGGTGCTGCAAACAATAATGAGAGGCTGTATGATGAGTACAATATAAAGACAGTGTACTGTAGAGGATGTATACAGTTATTGCAGATCATGTATCGATTAAGAAAATGTGAATATTATCTACAAAATTATAGGGAATTATGCACTGTGATAACACGCAGCTCAAAAGTTGCAAGATAATTTTTGTACACGAATTTACAGCACTTACAAGGGTACAAAACGTTTGCTATCACAGAGGTGTATAAAAATGGAATATGATGTCTTCAGACATACAATCATTAGAAGGTAAAGTAAATAGGTTGAAATAATGATACTCATCTCGCTGATCTACTCATCTTATGAAACAAAAGTATACCAAAGAAAACGTATGTACATAAAACTGGTGAAAACAAATCAATTGCATAGAAAAAGTGTCCCATATATTAACAAATAATATTCGTCGTTTACTCAAAGCCAGAGAGAAATAGTTAACTTTGACTACAGGCTTAATGATCTACGTTGTCTCAAAAAGAGGACGCTGATGACACGGCCATCCTTCACAGATCATTCAGGTACCTGCAACATGAGCACCGATCGTCGAGGCGCAAACGACACCGCTCTGTCTGGTGATATTGATGTTTTCTCCCTCGGCTCAACTCTGACAGCTCGCTTTCAGTGTTACTGTATGTCATGTTTGAATTTCAACACTTATTGTTTAAATTTCTATTAGAAATGGGACGGATGGGATTTTATCAAGATGCCTTCCCCTGAAATGCTGACATTCTAAGATTCCTGTTGCCTTCACCTTTTTCAAAGACTAATAAGGTATAGGTTTGCAGTGCGGCGGTTTTCCATAACTTCTGCAGTGGGATATTGTTTTTTGCTCGGACAAGACCTTTCACCTGACGCAGCAAGTATCGAGTGGTAGTTTGGCAGATTGATATTCACTGCTCCTGTTGGGGAGAATGTTTTTCCGTTTAGCTTCATGAGCTAACCACAATGTCTGCATGCAGCTACCATCCCCCTGTAAATAATACCGAAATGAATCCCCCCGAACAATTAGTACATTGCCAATCTGAGAAGCTGCTACAGAAACCTTACCCCATCTTATTGAAGTGAATTACCCATATTACCTGGCAATTTGGGGCCCCGAGTGATCGGGGTTCACCCTGCCCCCAACACTACGGTCTGACATCACTTTTTTCTGTACAGAAACATGTCATTCTTTGTAATCTAAATGTTTGCTTTGTCATAATGTTGCAATACCGTACCTGTTAATTAAACCTGGAGAACCCCGTGTCGTGATGATTACTTACACACAATGCAGGATATTGGTCAGGGAAAGTTTAATCCCACAATGATGTATTGAAGTAGGGGTGAAGTACAGTGCTTTTTCAAATCGGAACATTAGATAATTCTTAGATAATTAGTGAAATGTTATATACACCACACAGACCACTGCAACGATCCATCTATTTAGTACTCAAACAGAGACCATGCGATATACATACTTGAAATATAAGATCACGAGTAGGATCTGATTATGGACTAGTATTACATTCCTAAGGTTAGGCCAACAAACCATTCATAACCTCCGATGATAGGAGAGGTGAGTCTTCCGCTGCCAGGTGGGAACACAGTGAAACATATTGGTGCATCTATTCTCAAAAGAGGTGCATGTAGCTCAAAGACATGAGGTGATCTGTTAGGGCGACATTCCATGAATAGATATCAATCCCACAAATGTCAAGTATTTTTGTGAAGTTTGAAATCTTACGCAGAATAAAATAAATTGTTTAGAAAAAAATTTATTTGTGGGAAAGCATGTACCCCAAGACATAATTATGCCATAGACAAATGCCACCTTAAAAGAAAGCTTGCACATAAATTCACAATAAAAACATTTTTGTGCATTCCACTTCAATTATATATTTTTAAAATGTTTAAAAAAAGAAAGGCAAAATATCAAGAAATCAAACGATTATAGAGGAATGAAAATTAAATTAAGAAATTCCCTGAATTGTTCACTGTTCATTAGTAAATTTTTTAAATTTTCAAAATCGATCCTGACATCTTCAACTCCTTGCTACGTCATTATAATGGGAATTCCCTTTCAAAACAATCTGGGAATTCCAGGCTGTCGAATATATAATTATAGGTAGGTAAAGAATACAATCAGTAATAACGTTTATGGGGCCTAATATAAATATTTTATGGATTAGACATATTTCCTTTCTATAAATGTTTGAGAGTGGGGGATTCTCTTTGATTGTAACATGGGGATTCCCAAGTATTGCCCTTGTGACTTCACACATATGGGGATTTCCTTTATAAACATTTGAAATAGACCAAAACTTTAAAGCTCATAACTTGGTCTACACTTGGAATTTAGTTTATGATGCAATTGCCATGATCAAACATTTTCACTTGAAAATATCCATCCAGTCGTTACGTGCAAGCCTTCCTTTAAAACTGGTTTGTGGGAGAGCAGCCCCATAAAGACACTATCCCACATACAGCTGCTATCCCACAAATAGATCCTATCCCTCAAATGCTTACTTAGAGACCATGTATGCCCAGAGAGAGGTGTTACGTTAAAATAACGTCACAGTGACGTTCTGGTTTGGTTATTGTTACGTTATTTTGTTGCTCCCAATAACGTTGCTGCAACATACTACTGTGACATTGCACTGTGACGTTAATGTTCTGGCTAAGTTCTTCAACCTGAACAGAATGTTCTCATAACGTGAGGGTGTCCCCCAGATAACATTGCCCCAAATGATCTATGGTGAATTTGAGGAAAGTCATTTTTGATAACGTAATTTTTAATAATTTCATTTGGGTGCCGGTGGTACTGAAGTTATTGAACATCATCTAAACTTGTAGCGTATGCTAGGAGTGTCATTACGTAACTACATTGGCACGTAATGTGAGACACTTACATATTAATTTTGTTACTTGTATGAGGAATGAGAAGTAAGACGAGACTATAGTGGACAAGTCAAGTGGGTCCTGCTTGTGGCCCGGTGGCATCTTATGCCGTGCGAACTCCCCTCCTGACGGGAAACAAATGAATCATCGCCCAAAATCCGCGGTGAAATTGGGTTTAATGATATCACGCCATTTCGGATTGTCACGTTAGAGTTTCTCACCGGTGCACCTGGTCGTCTCCCAAATAAAACATTGGGCTCATGGAATTGGGCCGGGATTAACCCTTACAATCACACCGCACAGAACGATGCAGAACCATTTGCTTATCCACAATTTTTCTAATTAGCATTTGACGCTTTTCTTAAATAATTTCCATAATAATTGTAGCCATTCCCTTCTGAATACTTGAGACACAGTATGCTGTAGATTTATTAAACCTTGAACATCGGTAGTTACCCGGAGGATGATGGCACGGTTAAAAGTAGCATGCAATGAAATATTCAAAAGGGGATGATCATCATTGACAATAATTATGCAATGTTATTACCAATTTGCACTTGGTCTCAGGGAATGAAACACATTCCCTTGGACGCCTCTGTTCTATATTATTGATAAACCTGCTTCCAACATTAAAAATACCAAGTACTGTTTTCAGCATCAAAACCACACAAACACCGATGCCATTTTTATGGCCTTGGTCTTATACAGTGCTTCGTGTGGGAATTAGGGAGAGGGAATTATTTTCAGATTATTTTCTGGGGGCAAACTGGAGGATATTGTTGGTGGGCCGAGGTAGATTATGGCCCTAAGCTATTGATGGGATAAGCCGCTGTATGACAGCAGGCCAATCCCCCGAAGTATCGTGTACTGCTCCATCTTCGGACAAGTGCGTCGTTAATCTCCCTAGCTGCGAACTGAGGACGGGGATTCGCCTAATTCTGTGAGAAGAGTTCAAAAGTTTTGAACTCTTCCATTCGTAAACCGATGGATTATTCATGCGAGTACCGAAGCACACCAACGGTATAGACACAGAGGAATACACGTGCCACAAGATAGGAAAAGGATGCTCCAAGGTTTTATCTTATGTTTCCCCCTACATTTAGGATTGTGTGAGTAATGCAATGGAATACAAGTATTGAAAATGAATATTCGTATACCAACTTACTATAGTTGTGGAAAGCATGCACCTAGTCTATTTGAAAGATTTCATTGATTCTCAAAATAAACCTATTAGTGTTGATCGTCAGTGGAACGTTTTTCTTATAGTTTGCAAGATTTTTAAATGTTTGATTTCTGTGGAAATACTAGATACCTATCAGTCAGGATATGTCCACGCTTAACGGGAAAAGATTATGATTCTATTGATTGAAAGTCAACGAATAAATAAAAGTAAATGAAAAAATATATTTTGGGATATTGCCTTGTATTAAGATATGTGGAAAATTAGTGAAATATCACAATAATATATAAACGAAATTATAATTAGGAGTTTGATTGACAGCTCTTTGTTCAAGGGTCTGTAACTCAATTGATAATCATCGTTTTCTGATATTTTAAAAATTATTTGTGCTTATTTGAACGCTATAATTATAAGGACATTACTATAATGGGGGGAGGGGGTCACTGGGAAGATAGCCCAAAGATGGTGTTCTATTAACCCTTACACTGCCACAGGCCTCAAATGGGGCCCTATAGTAAAATCCCATAGGAACACCATTGAAAGAATGCAAATTAAGCTTTCAGAATCTGAAAGAATTTTTCAGATATTCCAATTAGAACCAGAGATACAGGTATTTGAACATCGGACTATCAAGTCACCCAACTATGTTAGAATTGCGATTCAAGAAACCATAAACAATGTATTCACATTTGAATTTGCCATACTAATTAAAAAATCATGAAAAATGGGTGAATTTATGTAAATGACGTGATTTTCAATTTGCTCTAACTTTTCTTTCATTCATGATAACCACAAACTGTCTTTTGCACAAAGAAGATAATGTTTTCATGTTATTTTTATAAAGAGTGTGATAGTTATTTTATAAATTATTGGTTACCATGGTAACCTGCAAAGTAGGGTAGTACAAACAATTACTCCTCGCGGGAAATTTGCCTTATTGGTGCAGTGCCAACATTTGGAATGTTTTTATCAAAATCATTGAAAAAAGCTTTTCATCTGAAAAATCTAAACTAAATTTGAGTTTTAGGGAATTTATGCACTAATTTTTGTATTTTGGGCAATATTTCAGTAAATATGAGTTATATTGTGATATATCTGGCAGTGAAAGGGTTAAAGGATAAAGGATAATAAAGAATAAAGGATACTCATGTCAATTACATATTGTTAAGTGACTCTCCTTGGCGCACGGGAAGGCAGGCCACGGTGGGTCAGCAGTAATCCTAAGCATCCACTCTCATTTTCCGCTATTCCCTTCCCAACACGATTTGGGGGAGTAAGCCATAACACAAGGGACCACGGCACTCTTAGTTCAATTATTGACAGAACTCTGTCCCCTCCCTAACCCCCATCCAGTCCCACCTTTCCAAAAAAAAAATCCACGCTTCTGTAAGCTCACATTCTGTATCCACCCTTCGGGCCTTGTTAAGACTCTCGTATTGATCTCAAAATCACTTCGTATCATTCCCCCCGGGGCGGGCATAGAAATGAAAAATACGAATACGGCTCATAGTCTTAACAAAGTCATCGTCTCCACAAAGTCTAAGAATGATCCTTCTAGTGTAACTAGTTATCCTACCCGCTATCGAAAACACTTAAAATTTCCTCGAAAACATTTTCTTTGTGAATATTTTATGTTTTTGGTTCATATCACACGATACAAACACGATAGGATCTTGACTCACGCAACAGAATATATTCATGCTTGACCGATAGACATACATGCATCGATGTACTTATGGCATGGATGCCAGAAACAATATAGTCCATTAATATAATACTCCCATGATGTCTTTCCCTTAAATTGTGTGGTCCTCAGAGCCTGGGTATCTTCCGTTGCTGGTTTGTAAGGACACACATCCGCGCTGACCCACCTCACGGGCCGAGGGGGAACAAAGGCAGTGTCGATGGCGCCGTGTGCGGTGTGGGGGATATGAGGGGGTAGGGGGAGGCAGTCGGCGGACGGATAGTTTGAGAACAGGGCGGCAGGCGGCAGGCGGCTCAATGCGGCGTCGTTTGATGTGAATCCCCGCGCCAGGCGTTCCGGAAGTAGCCGCCCGTCGACGGCGCGTCTTGAGCCGCCTCGATCCGTCGACGATGGCGGCAAACGGCGACGAGACTTTGAAGTCACGTGGGGGTCTCTGGATGGCGGGAAAGCGTGAAATTGTGAGCGGAAGGTGAGGCGGGACGGCGCGCCGCGCGTCAGGCGGCCCCACTTACGGCCCAGCCTCATAAGACCACGGTCAGAATGGAGCCTACCCTCACTGCATTATGAGAAACCCTCGTCAATAAAGGGGGCACGAGAGGAGGATGTGGCGATGGGCTCAAGTGTGGGCGGGAAAGTTCGAGAGTGGAGAGTTTAATTGAAAAAGGGTAGGAACACCACATGATCGCATGGTAAAAAAAAGCATCGTGTCGAGCGTATTGTTCCATTTCCACAGATCTGTTTCCTCAATAAAGTCTCTTTTCTTAATAAGATAGCGTACTAATCGCTTCATTCGGATTTCACTTCAATATAGATATGACCCATTTACGGAAATATAGATTACTCTTCAGATTAAATTCAATGAGTATAGCTTTTTCAAAAGTTACGGCGCCGCCTGCACACGAAACGTAGCCTCCACATGTTTCACTGTTTACGCGACAAGATCACGTTGGAAAGACGCGACAATGTGAGTAGTATACAGAAATGGGGGTGTTACGTTTGTCGCGGAAATTGAAAATGGTGTACATATGATATTGCTTAGACTTTATCTAAAATACACGCGTTGTGTTGTGTATTATCCAATTTTGGGCGATGTCAAATATATATGTATCATTATACACATTTTTCACTATGTACATGACGTTACTGAAGCAAATGACCTTGCATTCTTCCTAATAGATTTTAGACCGCCCCGCTTCCCTCCAATCATATGCATATGAAAATAACTCTTTGATTTATAACATGTACCTTGTTTGTTAGAGTATCGATATGTAAAGGAATATGTTAGATAACATTAGATAACATTATATAACAACGAGAACAAGTTAGATTGATTTGGACATAAATATACCATTAATATTTATTAATCCTTCCTATTTACATCGACTCTAAAGCTTAAAATGTTGTCTTGGTGGTGGTTGGAACGAGAATGAATGGGCGGTTACGGGGCCCAGTATTTATAGTGACGTGACAACAAGTTGGCCGGAGCCATGGTTACGTCGCGGTGACGTCAGCGGAACCGTTAAAATAATTATTTTGCTTAGGTATCGCCTCACAAAATATTTCATTCTTGTCGCGTAGCTATCTAAAAGGGAAGTTTAGATATTCCTTCGCTTTGACTTGAACGTGACATCTGACGTCGTCAGTTTCTACCATTTACTACAGTAAATGGACCTATCTTCGCTCTACGCGTCACGTTGACCTCGACGCGGGCCAATATCTAAACATTCCTAATCTTAAACAAGCGACGTCATGTACATACTTTATATTGCGTATACGACTTCATCTACAGGGGCGGATCCAGATATTTTCAAATAGGGGACGCCCTATTGTAGAAATTTCTGCTGGATCCTCCATGTCTGGGAATTTTAAATCCGCCACTGATCTATGTGTAAACTACTTTACATACATGGCGTCTCGTAAATAGCCTCTTCGATTGGGCGATATCGCCTACATAACATTATCTGAACAGGCGACTTATCTATGTATAAAAAAAACTGCACCACTACAGAATGTTGTACTGTAATAAAGTGGTGAGTTGTAAACATTCACTAACCCTCCCGAATCTCATTATTGGCAATCTTTAAAGTGGAGAAACGAGAGTGAATTGGGTGTGGAGGTAATTGGTGGTCGGGTGAGCTGGGTGGGCGGCCAGGGCCGTCAGTGTGGGCTGTGTGAGTGGCTGCCGACACCCCTCACCTTGGCCTTCTGCCTCCCGATCCTCCATCGACCACGTTCCTCACAATCAGCCCTACCGAGCTGAGATACCGGTGGGCGGTGGCTCGCTTTAAGTGTACTTTTGGCGAGGGTTGCACCTGCCAAGCCAATAATCAATGGTACTTGGAGTTAATGGATAAACAAGCAAAGAAGTTCTAAGATCCAAAGAATTTACATTTCTAACCGTGTGTTATAGTATTGAAATTCGGTTTTCCAATATATCAATCGATGGTGCAGACACATGAAAACCCGTGTTTCCACTGTTTTCATGCATGCCAATAATTCTCCTTTTCACTTGCTGACAGTGACCTGTACATGCATAGGCAGCTCCCAGGGCCACTTTAGGCCTCTCGATATGTGAGATCACTATCAAAATGGACAGAATCAGGTATCTGTCTATTCATACTGGTGGTGTATTGCCTTTACAGATACCTGTAAAGTATGCCTCCTGTTAACATTGATTTAAGATTTTCTTTTTGTGATAAATCTCGTACCGTGAAAAACGTCTAATTCATGCACTTAGTAAATCTCCATAGGGCATAATGTGAAACGAATTAGGGCCTCACTTAAAAATTTAATGACACTTTACTTTGCCTGTAACATTATAGCCACATGCAGTATCGTACACTCTTGTTTTATATATAATTGTAATCTTCAAGTAAGAACTGAAGAGTCTAATACATCATACAGTAATCTTCATGATTCTCATTATGACTTCCTTATTATCAAGCCTTTACTCAAATAGCAATAATTCAATTGTAAAGTTTTTTTTTCATTTCTTTGAATTTTGTTTAAAACATAACGTTCTGCCTCTATTGTTTTGTTTTAAGAACACATCTCATGATCTGTATATTTTGTATGTGTCTTTATTTGAAAAAGAATACCTATAGTCAAGGGAGATTCTGGCAATGCATAAAGATATAACGTTATGCATAGCTGGTATAGCCGGTGAAAATAAGCTGCACCTTTTTATTTATTGATCCATCATACTGAGGTTCAGATCAGGTATATTTAGGATATCATGACAACATTTATTCGCTGTTTATAGAACGCTATATCTTCTTTCATTTATATTCGCCTTCTGGCGATGGATACGTATAACAGACAATAGATGTTTTGGTCGTTTTAGGGTGAAATACTCTTCCCGCTGTCCTGCATGTTGACCTAGCTTTTCAAACTCGAAGCGTTGTCGTCATCCAATACAGTCCTATGTTCAAAATAACTTGAATATGTGAACAAAATATATATGAGACCGCCATAATATTCTTTGTACTCATCAATTGTGCCTTCATTTAGATTGCGCACGGATACGCCCTTTATTGTGAATGTTACCGATGAGCATTTGGATTCGTGCACTTTTCAGAGTCATATTCAATTAGTGCATGAATGTTTCATGTAATCAGAAGCTAGATAATTAGTCTGGGACACGATCTGATGTTGACAGCGGATCCCATCATGAAGGCAATGCATCATGGAAAATCCACTATATATTGATTCGTAATTCTATGGTGGTTTGAATCAGATTTTAAGTCATGTTTACTGCCCCTGTTTTTTTAATTTCTCAATGTCAAGTCATTCAGAGCATCGCATGCACCTTTCTTTGTAAAGGCCCAACTTCACGTTCGGGCTATTCATTGTCAAGAACAATGGCTAATATGCAAAAGATCTTGCTATACATTGGAATTTTTCTTGGCTGGATTAGACCTTGCCACTTCATTCCAATGTGTGCAGGTGTAAATGTCTAGCTTGTCTGGGTCTCGAGGGGCTGGTCAGATTAAGGAGGATGTCGAGCCTGATCAGGGTTCGACACTCTAAGGGTGACTATGTCAAGTGGATGGGTGCTTAAAAGATTGTGGAAGTGGAGGGGGGGAGGTGGTCAGGTAACTATAACCATTGCGTTGGAGCATCACATCATCACTGCTCTGGGACCTGCTTCTGGACCCATCATTGGGCGAGTCTATTTCTTATCATGTTTGTTCCCCGAGCAAAACAAACAACAAGTAGGTGCATATATATATATATATATATATATATATATATATATGTTAATAGATTAAAGCTAAGTTGGACACTGAGATTATTCAACTGAATTCGCCTCTTACAGGCAAATTAATAGATCTAGAGCTACGCGCTTCTGATTGGTCCATAAACAAATTATATTACCTCATTTAGTATTGCAGATTTTTAATTGACTCAGTTGGAAAAGCCGAGATTCAGAAATTAGATAGATTATAATAATATAGAGTGCTAAGGATAATAGAGAATGAATCATCAAGATTAGACAAAACAGATTATTATATACATCAAGATCAATATAAGATAGGACCATTGCAGGTCAGGAGAGATCGACCACTAATTACTATTATGTATAATGAGAGGAAGAATGTGGAATACATTGGCAACTGATATGATATTAAGAAACAGTAATACGATAAAATTTAGATTCAAACTAAATATAAAAAAGTGTTGAACAATCCTTTCTATAGAGGTGTATCTCTCTTGGATAGTCTAGAAGCTAATATACAGAGATTAATATCTATATTAAGGTTTAAAAGGGAAGTACCACATTCCTACCTGGAGTGAGTGAGTGTTGGGTGTTTTACACTGTACCGACAGCCAGGGTCATTTTCACAGCAAAGAACAGCTGTGACGAATTCTGTCTTTGGTGATCGAATCTATGAGATGAAGGTGACAGGGCATGCAGGCAAACAGCAGGAGATTAAAACCAAATAATCATTTTTGCTGTGCCTCATCCCTTAGTGAACCAAGCACTAACCGGGAATTGAACCCAAAGAACCACTTGGTCAGAGCAGGGTCCCCCCATCGTCGCCTTCTACAGGGGGTTACTGGGAGCCTATTCTTATCCAGACCCCCAGGGGTTCATTTCCTACCTTGATGCATTAAAGATCAGTTGTATTTATTAATAATGTATGAAAAGAACTAGAATTTAATCAAATGGGAAAAAAATGAATAAAAGATAAATAAATAGTCTTTATTCGATGAAATATTACGGTTGTTCATAATTTTATAGTCACTACCAACATATATATCTATAATTATACTGTATATCTATAATCATAATAGCTACAGAAATTTGTTATCCACAATTTTACAAAATTGTATAATTTGTCAAGTTTGGTGTTTACTGTTTGGATTATTATGCTTTGTATTAGGTTAACAATTTTCATTATCTTGTTTCATACATCCTGAAGAGATTACTTGTTAGAAGTGGTTTCAATTTTTTTTAAAACAAGAGTTTTAACGAGTCGCCAAAACGCTTGTATCATTCTGGACTAAGATCAATTACAAACATGAAAAATCGGTGTCTTCATAGCATCATTAGGCCTACATACAGGCTTTCGTAATCCTAGAGTCTTTGTAGTATCCTTTGAGTATTTGTAACCATATTTGAGTCTTCGAGTTATATTTGATAATTTACACAATTGATACACGGGCTAAGGTGAAGGCATAATTCTTAAATGCATTGATGCACCATTACACATCAGATGTCGCAATACGAATTATCCCATTAAAATACAGTTGGCAAATAGCATTTATAATAGTTTTTAAAAAGGCTGATCATAAGCATGCTTGTACGGTCGGCCATGAACCCAAGGATACACGGTCCCAGCATGCGCGAACCTTATGCCTGCGTTTATAAGAATTTCTGCGTGCGCCCCTAGCCGAGGGGGCGGAGCCGATTTACCAGCGCCCTGTCCGACACGGGGCCGGGACACGCTCACTAGGTGCGGGCCTAACTAGGGCTCCCTAGGGCACCATTCGAGGGCAGTCTGGTTCCATGGAATGAACGAGCGACAACGTCGGGACAACGTCAGGACATGTGAGGGGCGGGGTGTTGGTTTCTTTGGGGGTTGGAGGTTACAGTTGGCATGTAGCCCCAGGCAATGGAGGGCTGGTTTTAGTCGAGGTGCCCCTCAAGTGGAAGTTATGATGGCAGGGTGGCTCTTGTGTTACAACCAGTCCTGGCTTCACTTACAATAAGACATTTTTTGACATTCTTATTGCTCCAGAGACGATCGCCTGGGCTCCGTGGTTTGCCGACCGCTTTGTTGAAGTTGTGTGTTTTTTCCCCTTTTTGTGTCCCTTTCTTGTTAATTGCTGGTGTTGTTGTCTTGTCGCCCGAGGCGCTCGTCGAGTGGGAGGTGACGACGGAGCTGCTCAAGGACCGGCCGACACAATGAGGGCGGGGATGTGGCCCCGGAGTCAGCCGGTACACAGCCCCAAGGCTCGAGGTAGTTTTACACCGAGAGTGGTGGTTGACCACTGAAAATCTTACATGTAGAGTAGATCATGTGTGCAAATGCTCTTTAGAATTGGAAAAATGCAACAGAATGTTGAAGAACACTCTATCGAAAGGCAGCATCGTGTACATCATTGGAAAGTTTTCCCAGCTAAAATATAGTTTCTTACACATCAGATAGTAGTTGCACAATAATGTGTCACTACGTTGCCTGTGCACATGTAGGGTCCATATAATCATGCAGTATTGAATCATGTTTCCGAGGGAGCGACATTTTACAGTAGCACTGTAACTTTAGGCGTCAGTGCTATTGTATGACGGAAATGGATGTTGAGATTTTACAGTGCCCATGGAAAATTAAACATCCCCAGATTTCGCACTTCAAGAATTAACAATGTTCATCGGGTTTCGAAGACAAAGCATACAAAGATTCTACTTTTGAATCAGTTTTGCGGCTTATGTTGTCCAAAGGGTGTGCTAGGATCATTATGACAAGATTCATTTTGAATTTCTATAAACTAAGTAATGAACTACTAGTCAATTGTGTCCGAGCAAATTTGAAAGAAACAAGATATCAGTTATATTCTGTAAAATGATATTAAAGTTGATAGATCTAGTCCATTGAATATAACATCAGTAGGCCTAAACAGCAGAAGATTTTATTGAATGATACTTAATACGCAGCTGTTATATTGATGTTTGTTATCCTCTGATAGAAAACACCAAAGGCATGTACGACTGTGGACAGCCGAGGGGAAAGGGTACTCCGTGCGGGATTTGACTCTAAATTGATGTTGTAGAGCAGGTTCTTAGCTTTCAAATGATATCAAGCATGTCCAAATCCGACCATTATTAAGGAAGTTATGGGCCCTTAAACTTGACAATGTCAGGATAGCGGAAAATGAGGAAAAGCTTGATTTCAACGAATTTATTGAGATTTTGCATAAATTATCATAAATTATCATAATTATGCATAAATATTAAATAAACACTATTTTAGTCATTATTTTTCAACCAGAAATGATAAATGTATTCTGTTTTCAATGTAGAGACCAAAAAATGATACTTTCTTATAGTTAATACAATTTTATCAAAATCTCATGAATTTTAGTTTCCATGGCAACCAGATAGAACGAATTCAGTGAATAACCCGTATTAAAACATTCCATTGACATTCCAAATAAGGGAAGATTCCACCGTGATGGAATGTTTTAGATGTGGGAAATGAATTCTACACAAAAAGTTGGTTTAAGAGTAAATTATCACTATTTTTCATAAATCTACTTATATCTCCTTAAATATTAGGTTAAGGACAGCAAATATAGAAACCTCGGAGTACCCTTTCCCCTCGGCTGTCCACAGTCGTAAAGATTAAGCAGGTCACTGTCTGCCTTGCATTCTTCTTTCCAATGAACCCATGATCAACTTGACTCCACTAAGTTAAGCGAAAAGGGACCACAAAAGGAAGTTTATAATATGCTTGTTTATCATTCAGAAGCCCCTTCATTATTAGGCCTATTTGGTGGAGTGGGTAGAAGCAATATACATAATAAGCCCATCAAAATTATTTCCGATGGGCGTTTCTTTTCCCCACAATTCGAAGTTTTTTTCCCCGATCTTGGCCGAGCGCGGTTGGCATTGATCCGACGGGCGGGCCTTGTTGGCCAGTCATCCCGAGTCGACAGGCCATGTTAACAGTGCTTAGGACATTATTTGCCGCGCCGACCACCGAGCGCCGGTCGATCGACCGTCAACCCGCGTCCCTCAACAACACGTGACTCCGCGCGGCCAATTAAACTGCGCCGATCGACACACGTGACGCGCCTGCCAGCTGCGGGGCCTGTCGGGAAGCCCGGTCCGGTAAGGGCTTCTCCACCTCCCTCTACGGCTGTAGTCCCCCCGCCGTCCTCCAGCGGCTGACTGGTCAGTACATAGAACACTACTCCCCCGAGGATCCAGTGGGCATATTTCTAACTGTGAAGTATTGATAAAGGAATAGCTTTGTATGCCTTCTCCTAAGCTTTACTGCTTTAGGTTTTTCAGAAACATAACAAAACAGTAACCCATGGCAAGGTCGAACTAGCTTATTCAGCTGCAGGAAATACAAATTGTTTTGTCAAGAAATGCTCTTTCTCAAATAGTCTTTCTCAGCCACCGGCTAACCGAGCAATTGCATAGCCCTAGGCGATGGAGTTAATGTAGACGTATTTACAACCGAGTATAAAACAACACTCTACACACGAAGTTTCCCCCTTTTCGCTTGAGGCTGCAGACCTCTGCTGCATTTTTGTTACTTTAACGTCAATGACATTAGTGGTTATATATACGTTCTTTCAGCAATTTATAAGCCATTAGAGTACAGACAATGATATTTTACAGTTGATGGGTTCGAGTAAGGGTAGCCTGGATAACGGTGTCAATGTTTTGGATGATGGATTGACCGTCCAATATGGACGAAACTATTAATGTTTATCATCTTATACATATTCATAATTATAAACAATTCAAATCACTGTCAAGATTTATGACTTATCAATCCTTTTTCCATTGGATAAACCAAATAATGTAAAAGACAAATAATTATGTCTGCAGCATTGAAGGTAAATACGGGTATAATGTTTCGAGTATCAACTTTTAAACACTCATAAAGGGAGTTTATAGTGTATAGGTGTTTGCAGACAAGAAGGCAAAATTGTGTTACAAAGTTTCATTTTTGGCGACTTTCGTCACAAGAGTTTGCTCATCCCTAAAAGTTTGCAAACTCTGTAAGCACACAGAATTGCTTTAGGAAGCGGCCGTGGGAGAAGATGCGAACGTATTTGTATCCCATAAATGTAAATAGTAACCCTATTTCAACATATGCTCAGTGGTTCTGTTAAGGATGGGGGCTGTCTAATGTAGAGATACAAGACACTGTGTGCAAGTATATCAGCATACAAAAGGTTCAGAGTCTGCAACTATTCACGTGTTTTTATTATTTCGTTACTAGAATACTTCAATATGTTTGTTTTAGTTCTATTGTAGCAAACAGTATCTTCTTCTCTTCCAGAGAGCTGGACCCGTTACCCTAATGTTGGAACAACTGAATAATGCCATCACTGGTCATCCATTATACACATTTATCTGGTCTTTGATGACAAAAGTAAACTAATCGCCGGTCTAAGCTCTGTGGGGTCAGTGGGGCATAACGGGCTGATGAGGCTCTTCAAATCACCTGAATTTCGCGTTGATTAATTTTGACACGTCCTCGGTCCGTTGTCCTTGGATTGACATAGGCGGTATTCGAGATCGCATTCGATATCGATGTTATGCAGGTGAGTCATTCTATTCTTAGTTATGATGCCATAATGGAAGGTGCAAACATTAGTTGTGCGTGAATTTTCCTTAGTTTAGGGCACAGTATTTGAAATGACTTTAGTGCAAATCACTGACTCAGTGCACCGAAGTGAGTCAGGTATCTGGGATGAATCACGGTGACCGACCGAGCTACTGCTATGGCTGGTAGAGTTGGCAGGCCCTGGATGAAACATTGCTGAGAGACGGAATGGGCCGAACAGTGTGATACAGCGTCCAATGCTATGAAAATATCGAAACTGTTAACTCCTCTTTGGCCAACACACCTGGTGCATTTGTGGTTCTGTACCTTGTCCATCTTCATTGTGAACAAGTCCTAAATGACTAATTGGGAAGGACATCTGAAGGGGAAAAAGTGGGGCCTTGCCTCCCCCCTCCCCTACCACCACCACCATAACTGAAAAAAGTATATTGGCGTATGTTTGTCTTTCCAATTGGTTGTCATTCTTTGTGCCAGAATAATATCGTTAATTCATGAATATTTGTTTTTTCATATGAATCTGTATAATTTGATGCTCACCTACATGGAAGAACATTGTAGCTATACGATGAATGTGGTTAAATAAAAAAATAAATAAAAAAAAAAATATCTGCGTGCTGTGAGCAGGTAAAGGCAATGCTTAATTTCCCCTGATTATTGCATCCATTATATTGCCATCACAAGCGAATTCCTCTGACACCCACAGGTGATAATTATGATTAGTTGATATTCAGATAAGGAACAAAATGGTCTTTAACTCACCAAAAATAACGTTATAACATTCTGATTGGTGAGGTTTCAACCTCACCATCAATAACATAACTGTTACATATCTGAAAACATATCTGTGTAAGTAACAGTTTGACTAAAGAAAGTATGTTTGCAGAACGTTTCTGTTATGTTGCAACCTGGCTGGGATTATATGACGTTTTGCACCTTATTAAAACGTTCTGTGACGTCATATCTTTGGCTGTGAGAGCTAAGACCATTTGTTCAGTTATCGACAATAAAATTATGTCAACCAATCTCAGAAATAATTCACAATCGGTCGATGGATGATGCCCTCTTATTACAGGTGTAAACTGACTGCTTTTCATGAGGCGATTTCCAAAGACACATTGTGAAACAATCGTGTAAGATTGATACATTCCATATTTACTTCGCGGCTAGAATAAGTATATAGGTTATTTAACGCAACAAAAATAATTTGAACAAAAAAGGTGGTGACTGAATTTATTCATTCATACTACATAATATTATTTTATGGTCCTCATTGAATATCCAGAGAATTGATCAAGTTGCTATCACATAGACTATATATCAAGTCAGTACTATGTTTTCTTTCTCATTTGTACATCACGTTCTATTGTATGAAAAAGGGAAACAATTGTACATGTATATGCATATTGCCCAGCTGATCAATAATCAGATCATGGATGTCTTTGTATAGATATACACGTGAGGCGAATTTTGAAACGGCAACTTAATTCCTGAAACGATTAAAAGCAAGTAATTTTAAAATTGGCTGGGCAGTGGTTGCCCCGATAGGTCGTCCTTAATAGCACCATGGATCCTCAGCTTAAGAAGCTTGGTTCTCTACCTGCTAGATCTAATGCTAGAAGCGCGCCTCCTCTATAATACCAGTGAGTCGTCCAGATAACTATAGGGCAGGCCTTGCCTCCTCTTTAGCCTTATGAACGGTCTAGGATCATCGATTTCTCTGTGAATTCTTTGATCTGGGTGAGGGCCGATGCCAAAGTGAGCTGTTCTTTACGGTTGGCTTAACTTTGCTGCTCCCGTGGGAGGGAAATAAAAGCGTCGGAGGGCCCTAAGCCTGAACACCGGAGGTAGATGAGAGAAGCTGAGTAATGTACTTTCCTTTAACAATGCTTTTTGTCACAGTTTTGTCAGGACGCTTAAAGGCCTCGGCGGATTCAAATAAATAGTCTATTTATCGTGTTTCACTTATGCAACGACAGAAAATACGACTTTTTGCCGAATGGAGTATTTATAGAGAACAATTCTACATAGAGATATTTTATCTAGTTCTGTCTCTGTTTCTGACAAAAACGTCGATTCCATAGTGTGCGGCAGTTAAAGTTTGTTTTCAGTTCTAACTAGAATGTACATGACCACACTGACAACATAGAGTTGTCAAAAGTGGTACCAAAAACGACAACCCAATGTCTGTGTCTTTTATTCAAAAATTTTATTTATGAACAGTTTCATGTTGTAGATATCATAGTCCATAATAATGGCTTCCTTTTATCTTAATACTAGTTATTAGGTATGGCCATTACACATAGAAGGCCTATGAGTTGTATGCTTTTGACACCATTCACTTACAATACTTTATCATAGACAGAGGCCGTATGACAACCTTGGGCTGTTGTTTTAGGCACCATTCACTTACAACCCTAGGGTCGTCAGGCAGCACTTTTGACTCTCATTTTGTTCTGTAACAACCCTATGACAACCTGATTCTCAGTTTTTGCTTCTCTGACAACCTTTTTGGCCCAAAGTAGTCGGGAGAAAATGACAACCTTTGGGTTGTCATCCAGCCTCAAAATTCACAATGACAACCCTCTGATCACCCCAAAATTGTCAAAGGATTGTCACAAGGTTGTCACACAGCATCAATGGCCTGAAATGAGCCCTGCTCTGCCCCCACAAGTCACCTATGACAACCCAAAAGTCACCTATGACGACCCAAAAGTCACCTATGACAACCCTCTGACAACTTTAAAGTGGCTCTCTGACGACTTTGTGTTTTCAGTGATTGATTCAGCCTGCTCTACAAAAAAGATACAAGGTGGGCATGCGAGATCAAGCATAAATGAAAAACACATTAAATACGCACTATATAATGTTGTGAGTGTAGAAAACAAATAGATTTTAAAGTAGTACATAATAGTCAGTGGCCTATTTCCGTGAAAAGCCACTGTGACTCCATGGGCATTCAAACACTCGTCGAAAAATACCAACGTTTTCGTTGGAGAAAAATAAAAACTCGAAACTAGAGCTCCAGGACACAAACGTGTGTGGAAACCAAAACAAAGTACGGCAATCTCTGATCACCTCGGTAATGGCAGCAGAACGTGTTGGTTTTATGAGTACGAGCCATTCTCTACCGACCTGAGCTGCTCGTTAGGTAGACGTGTGAGCCACTCCTGGCCGGGCGGGGCGCACCCACCAGCCCCCGGCCATCGGCGGCAATGCTCACAAAATATTAACTCTGATGTGGCCGTCACACCATTCCCTCGTTGGGGAGGGTTTTAGTGGGGGAGAGTGGCGGCGTTGGGCCCAGCCAGTTCCAGCCGGACCCCGGCCTCAGGTCAGAGCAGTGGGCGGGGGAGTGGTTACTGTGTAGATGGTAATGTAGAGGATTGTCAAGCCTCGGGTAGTCAAGTGAAGAAGAACAGCTACACGTTGATTGCTCGAGTCAATCGATTATGTTTATCTTACTCTACATAATATAGGTATAGGCCTACTGTAGAAATCCTCCGGGAGAAATCCTGAACACACTAAGGTAATCGCAAATAAAAGAACATCTACATGCAAATTGACATGGGTTTATGTACATTATAACGGGTGTTAATTTGACCTTGACCATGGCGTTCTATATGAAACAAACTATCTTGATAAATGTACATGGGATACCATCAACATTCCTAAACGTTTGATAGAAGAAATTTCACCACCGTAAGGAATATAAAGCTTAGTTATAGAACAATGACGTTATACCTATACTATGTAATATTGAATAGGAGAATATAGTGACCTGTATTTTGTAATGATTATAAGCTACATCGTCATCCCTTCGACGCGGCTTAATGTTCAATACGGCCTAATGAAGCCCGTTGGACCACTTATATTTTTAATCAAAAAGGAAGAAAACGGAGGTACACCTTAATTAAACTGTAAAATGAGAAGGTTGCGTTTTCATATGTGAAGTAGGCCTATAATGATGCTTCCTCTCAAAATTCAAATATGGAACTCGGAAGTAAGAAAAACATTATATGTAGGAGCAGTGAGACCGAGATACGTAATACGCAAACCAACAAGCGCCCTATCTAATGTGTCCATATAGATGTACATAAACGAACATATGAAATCGGTGGTTGGTTAAATGTGGACGCCTCGTGCGACACATACATCCTGCCCACGCCCTTTCGATGTACCCAAATCTTGCACTCTCCTTCTAGGTAATTAAATATGAGGCGGAGGAAAATTGTGCACCATTTCATCAATAAATCTTGTTGTAAAAACCGCTAAGGTACATTTTTGTCCGCCACTCCCTTTTTACGTGTAAACTACTGAAATTGCAATCAAATGTTCAACTTAAGGAATCTCGCCATCCCTCCTTGGCAAGGCTTTATGCGGGCCTGGGACACGCGGGCCTGGGACATTTCTTTTTTATCAATTTGTTATTTTTTTCCTTTTAATTTTGAGTTTTCCTTTTAATCTGGGTCAATTTCAAACACACGTCTGTTCTCCGTCACCACACAGACAGGGCGGTTTACACTAATCTCCGGTGTAAGGATACTTTGATTTTGTCTAATACAAAATATCTATGATTAACAGGGATGTTAGAAAAAAAATACCACCAAGAGATGGGTTGAGATGGCAATAAAAATGTATGCACTAGATATATGGGTCCTTCAGTGACAACCACAGACGGTTAAGTCCCGTACCCACTGGGCGATTTTACCATTGCCCGACGACTGGCGACCGGGGGAAATGGCATCGTTGTTGCTTGGCAACTGTCAAATCAAGCAAGTTTGATATTTTACTGGCGATTTTACCGGCGATCCTGTGCCACATCGCCCATCGCCCAGAAAACACACCGTACCGACAGGAGTCGCCTTGCGATCTGCAGTCGCGCGGCGATTTCACAGCCCATTCTCTCAATCACCCGTTGCCCGTCACCGCTAGAATCGCTTAGTAGGTATGGGCCTTTATGTCTTATATCCACAAACAAAAGCCCCATACCCACTAGGCATCGACGACTGACGGACGACTGAGATAATGACCGGTGAAGTCGCCAGCCGACTGGGTTATCAAGGGATTGCCAGGTGACTCCTGTGGGTATGGTGCGAATTCTGGGTGACAGGTGATGGCAATGGGATCATTGATAAAATCGCTGGTAAAATTGCTGATAAAATATCAAACTTGCTTAAATCACAGTTGCCTGATGACTTTACCCATGATTCTCCCAGTCGCCCCTTGCCCATCGACGGGAAGTCGCCTAGTGGGTATCATGAGAGGAAAGTGAGATTGGAATAAAGTGCACTTTCATTCTTATGATATTCTTAAGATAGATTACTAGATTCAATATTTATTGTATCCATTTCTTGTATCCAGTTAAAGACAGTTCACATTGTTTTGATTTCCTAATTACAAAAGGAGATTCTTCAACTCACATGAAATGAAACATAAGGCAACCGTCAAAAACTATCCCAAATACCGCAACCTAAGGTCGTTCTAGAAAGCCAACGCCTCCTGTGTACATATCGAAATACACATGGAAGCCTAACTTTAAATTGTATACATCTTTTTCCTTGTGGATAATACAAACAGGAGGTTTGTTGATAAAAAATTTCCCCTTAAACTGTCAATTGAAAGACCAAAAGGCCAAAAAATACACCCCAGTTAAGCGCCATATACCCACCAGGCAATTTTACCGATGAAAGTTGACAGGCAACTGAGAAAATCGCCAATAAAGTCGTCGGGTGACTGTAATACTAAGCAAGTTTGATAATGTACCGCTGATTTTACCTCCTATTTTACCGCTGAATCAATCACACATTGCCTGTCACCCAGAAAGCACACCATGCCCACGGAGCAGTTGCCCAGAAATCCACTGATAACCCACTCACCCGGTGACTTTACCGGCGATTCTCCCGGTTGCCCTATGCCCTTTAACGGTCAAGTCACCTAGTGGGTATGTGGCTTTATACAGTAAATGTGTATATGGTATTGGGTATGTTCTAGACAAGTTCAATATTAAGCTCTTATATTTAGTTCTGCTACCCTATCCTGTTGGTCGTCATGAAGCAAATCGACCCTCACCATCTGCCAACATCCTCCTGGCCAGTGAGCACACCGTCGGACACTTCAGACTATGTGCTCTCATATTTTCGCCCACCAAACAGACTGATGTCCCATATCTATAGGCCTTCATTGTGTAAGGCCCTAGGGTACAAGATAGATCCTACATAAGGTGTCAGTTCTCATGCTACAAGGAATAACTACGCAGTTATGCATTTCACACATATCAGCTGTACAATGTTGAGATGTGCTTGAGAAATCTGGGGGTTCCGATGGGATTCGGGGGCTTTGAGCTTATTTGTGGGATTCAAGAGGGGTCAGGGGAAAATTTACTTGAAGGTCTTCATGTAGAAACTAGGGCTGGAGTGTTGTGGGTCAAGGTTTATTTACTGTTACATATTCATGGTTAACTTAAAATAATATTGTTAAGACCATTGGCTTCTATGTCAAACCACGGAGGAATTAAAGAAGTCACCAATGGATGAAAAATGATCGTATGACTTCTATAGCTCTGGCTGTCTCATAACCAATTCGACTCTGATTTAATATTCATATATATATATATATATATATATATATATATAATTTAAAAGACACCAAAAGGAATCAAGTGAAACGTTACAAGTAGTAGGGATTGAGAAAAAAGGGTAATTGGTATTGACAATTAAAGAAATGCTGTGTAGCCGTGCGCATAAAGAGACTTGACGAATTGTTTTTTTTACCAGTTCATTTTAACAAGGATATTTCGCATAATGATGGAGAAAATGCCTATAAACTCTAAATGCAATAGATACAGATTATAATGAACAGTTTGTCGTGGGTTATTGTCTGAGGTCCTAGTTCTGGTTTTATGAAATCTTGAAAATTATATTGCAAACATGACAAATCCGTATCCCTTTTTGCAATGGAGTTACAACATTATAGGACCTCTATATGTCTAATGGGCATGGACAAATCATATTCACGTTGTTACCGATTCGATAGACAGCTCAGAACGTTATGATG
The DNA here is from genome assembly GCA_936440205.1 of Lepidonotus clava. Lineage (NCBI taxonomy): Eukaryota > Metazoa > Annelida > Polychaeta > Phyllodocida > Polynoidae > Lepidonotus > Lepidonotus clava. Next base: position 28,940,441 of record OW387134.1, read on the forward strand.
TTCAAGTTGTATCATAAGTCAAATTTGTCCTGTGTTATGGAGGTTTCCCAACAGCTATTTTTGACAACCATATCAGAAGTCGAGTTGAATGTTTTAAGTTAAAAAGCATTCTCTTGCATCAATTAGACGCTCGTTTGAGCAAACATAGAAATCAACCTGAGAGGGGTACACACGATACGATTTAGACGTAGAGGGGTTTGCACACGATCCTGATTAAGACTTTTGACCAAGTTGAAACAATGTCATGTTGATCGTGCCAATGTTTTTTTATTCACAATAATGTTAAATTGAATGAATTTAAAAGTTATCCACCACAAAGTCGTCGAGTTTGGTATATCAAACCTCTTTTATTTCACGATATTATTTCGTACAAAGATAGGAAAACTTTAAATTTGTATCTTATTATAAAATAAAACCGACATGTTCCTAATCAGTCTTGTGTGCCAAAGACTAACGTTAGAAACATGGTAATAAAGAAAAATATTCTTTGCTTTAAAGTAGGCAGCTTTATATATTTCCATGACCTAGTAAGTATTGATGGCTTTCTTGCTCCCTTTGCCCTCCCTTATCCGGGCAATCTTTTGTTCTAAAACAGCTTACTGGCTCATAACATGTGACTTGATGAGTGGAGAACGAAAATCTATAAATCTATATCCAAAAACATGACCATTATAGAATACAGAGCAAAGTAGACACAGTCCATCGTGTAATATCAAAGATGATGATCTAGAGCCTGGTTCTATCATATTTATATTGAAGTGATTCAGATTTTGCTGTATGATTAAATACTTACACAGATATTCAATTGTAGTTACATAATTAATATCAAAGCGAGTCTGGCATTATCCATGCAAAAACCAACTTATGTAAATACATCTCTGCCTGCAATACGGGAATTTGGCGTTGCTTGTAGTAGCGATCGGAACAGCGCCATGCGCATGTCACTTTGTGTTTTATGTCATGTATAGAATTAAGATTGTGACAGAAGGAAGAGTTGGGTGTTCCTTGTACAAAGTCCTCGTCATTGTTAAAGCAAAAAAAACCATATGTCTAAAAGTCACCTCGCCGCTTACAGGGCACGAATATGGAACCCATCTGTATCCCTCGTAATGCATTTATACTGAGCTCCTATATTTGTATTTATAGAACAACAATTCTGGCTGTACACGTAGATGTTGCGTGGGATAATATCTGTGAATACAAAATTATAGTTTGACAGTCCTTTATTTTTTCGAATACTATTCTTTAAAACCAGGGCACATGCGACAAAAGACCCTGTATTAGAATGTTCAACTTAGTGCAGGTCCGATTCTTTCCGGGTATCCTTTAAGGAAGCAGACAATGCTGGACAGATGAAACATCCCCTTTTCCCATGCGTGTGTACATGCATCGTTGGTGAAGGGCTAAAGGGGTTGACAGAGAGAGTTACACCTCCTGCAACTCTACCCATGAACATCCCCTCTCACACCATCACTACAAGTTCTTCGTTCTCCAATCAAAGCCCTCAGCTTGTGGCGCATGCTCGGGCCGAGTCGACTAGGGTCAAGGGTCACTTCCTGATCGGTCGATACTTGGAAGGGACGGCCAAAGCGGAAGTGGTGGACTATATGATTTGGGCACTGGACTGACCTCGTTAGGTGCTCTGACCACCACGCAACCCTAAGGCCAATTCGGTTGGCAACACTTTGATTCGGACATGTAAATGAACGTCAGTGTTGGACCGAATAGCAAGGTCTCAGGTTCAAACGCAGGACTCGCAGACTCCCCTCCAGCCTTAACGACTGCACAGAAGCACAGAAAAGGATCGAACCCAAAGATAATGGCGGCCGGAAGTTAGAATACCCAGCAAACAAATTGACGTTGTGACAACGTTGCTACAACGTAACTTTTTGGTTGTGGCAACGTTGTAAATTTACGTTGTGACAACGGAAATTTGTAGACTCCCAGAAACGTTGCAGCAACGTTGTAACAAGGTTGCAGTGTTACCAGCTCACAACCAACTCACAACCTAAATACAAATTTAGTATTAGAGCTAGGTTTAGGAAAATCAGCATTATTAATGTTAATATTGTTATTCATTTTAGTTATTCCTTATTTTGGATGACCCCCAACATCGTTTTGAGTGCAATTTTTTAAATTATTTTTTCTCATTATTTATCTTCTTTTTTTTTAATGCTGGCGTAGCCCAAGTCCAGCTTTCAAGATTCATTGGTGGACAAATAATCTTTGAGTCCAACCCAAAGCCTTATATCCTGCTGGATCATATTAGGTTCATGGCCTGCAATTACAAATTACATCTCAAGGCCTGGAGACTCTATAATATTAGTAAGCTATCAAAAAGGTGTTTAACATTTAAGATTATCTTAATTCACTTCTAATATCTGCAATTCATCAGATTTATTCATTATGGTATGTCAACTGCATTCTGTTGATCATCACATCATATTGATGTACATTGATCAACTAAAGTTGTAAGACAGTGGACCAGAAAGCCTTAGATTGAAAAACGTTTCAGAAAATTGTAACTTTGGAAACACTAGTGCCACCTGGATGTTGTTTTCATGTGTGTTCCACAACGTTGTAGCAACGTGGTGAAAAATTACGTTGCACAAACAACGTAAATGCAACGTAATTTTGCAACGTTGTCTGCCTGTTCCATTTGTTCCGTTGTAGCAACGTTGCAGGCATGTCTTATCACAACGTTGCAAAAGCACAACGTTGCACAACGTTGTAGCAACGTTTTGTGTTTGCTGGGTAAGTCCTTGTGGGCAGCGCTACACAGTGACGATGCGACCTATGGATAAGTGGCTTTGAAGTTCGGACTCTATTGTGAGGCGTGAAGAACAATGAAGACAAAAGGCCCAGAAATGGAATAACTGCACTGAGGATGAAGTGGACGAGGCCCCTGCATAACGAATGCTATAACCCTATACTGAATACGTTACTAAAATTGTAATTGCATTATAATATTATTGTATCATAAACTTAGAGCGAGTTCGTGCAAGTGGTCTGTGCAACTAGGAACACTTTTCGTGACAGAATTACTCTTATGTATATTCTGAATTGCCGATGGGTTTATTCAGCTAGAACCATGGCATAGTATCGTGATTTCAGCCAAAGACGCGACAAAACAGTAGCCTATTCCTTTTCACACACTTCTTTTTGGTTTTTTGAAATATATTTTCGGACTTAAATTGCCTTTTTCAAACGACAGTCGTTTAAATTACTCCAAGATATGATTTTTTTAAAAGAAAACTAACGAATAGATCGGTCCAGAATCGGCTGAGGCATTAATCTCATCATGGATCATCCAAGTAGTCCGAGTAGGGACGATACGATAAGGGACATGGCAGACATAATGGCTCACCTCAGAATGTGAAACAAAAGATGCATGACAGAAATATTCCAAATCATAGATTCACACACTTCAGTTAACATTTGACCAATCCTTAGGACCAATGTGGTCCACTTTGTACCTGCTAAACCGTTCTGGTCATTAGGGTTAGTATAAATCCATAGTTATTTCCCCAAAAGAAAATGAGAATGGTGACTCAAACCTAATATGATTATGTCCCCCCATTACTTGGTCCTCCCCCCTCATCACCTAGAAGAACAACATTTAATATTAAATAATGTTAATATTTGTTTTGTTTTTTTGTTGGGTTACTTTAAGGTTTGCCCAACCCTTTAGGGTTCTTTTACCAGACTACACAAGGAAAATCTTTCCAGCTAGTTTTACACCACAGGGGCGGTGACCTCATTTATGAGATGAGGTGCCTATTTGTAGCAGCGGGAACCAATCCCCTCTTTATAGTGCTGCCACACTAAGATACCATGTCATAGGCCCACACAATACCCCACCCAGTCACATTATACTGACACCGGGCTGACCAGTTATGTTTCATGGTTCTTACTTTATATCAAGTGCCAGGCAAGCAGTGACCACTACCACTGTTAAAGTCTTTGGTGTGACTCAGCCAGGGATAGATCCCAAGACCTGCCAGACACAGAGCGGGCACTTTACCAATTGAGCTACTGAGTCTGGTCTTCCCATTTATCGCCTTCTAACAAGGGGGTACTGGGCACACATTCTTCCCAGGATGTTCCCAAAGGAGCCCCCCACCCAAGATCTCCATGGGGGACAAGGTTAACAATTTGCACACAGTGCTGTATAATTTTGAGTTTTTCCAATCGTCATTTAGCGGTACATGAAATTGTTCTATAGTACTTGTGCAAAAGACGAGGAAAATGGTATTTCCGCTTGTGCGTTACCACATTGTGTCAAGATTTGACACAGAGTGTTCCTATCTTGAGTTTTTGCCTAGCAACAGTGTTGGTGTCCATAGTGACAGGTGCACTGTGATGTCATCAGAATGAGTGTGACTGCTGGTTGTTAGGAAGGTATCCTAGTAACAATTGTTACCTCAGGATGTTTGTTGATTGTCATTGAAACCAGTTACCAATGATTTGGGGGTTTGTTTACATAGAGTAAAGGTTGGTACTAATGACAAGTGGTTTCATTTTGAGTAAATCATCAGGCGCTAGTATTTGTAGGTGTTGTGATTTAAATATCACAAGTAATTTTCATAATTATTTTTCATTTTCAGAGTCAAATAAATGTATGACTTGGCAAAAAACAACCCACTGGACTTAAAGTAGATCCAGTTTAGTCCCATATTCCTAAAATTAAATCATGCAGTATTCTAGGGGGGTTACAAATAGGAATAAGGATGGTAGGACTGTTGTCCGATCGCGATATTGCGATTAATGTCACATGGCGTCCGGGACTCATAATTTTTTGAAATCATTTGTTCTATAGTACTGTACATCACAAATACTGTGTGCACATTCTGAGAGATTTATAAAATTGCATAAGGTGATATTTGAAAAAAGTGAATTGCTAGGTGAAAAACATATCACATTTTTCCTTTATTTCCTTTGAATGAATGGCCCTAAGTGGCATGATAATATCACATTTTACAGTAGCACCTCATGCCATTTTTAGCCTCTGCAACTTGGAGAAGACAGATAGATGGTCCAATAACAGTTATTTTGGTAGCTACAATCAAACATGTTTGATGTTTCACGCACTCCATTTGTGATTTGAAGACAGTGACAATATCTGCGATTTTGTACCACCTTCCAGATTACAACTGCATTGGCGCGTTTCATTGTACAGTGTGTGATAGGTTTCAATTGTATTCAAGCGCAGATGTGCAAATGAACTGGAGAATGAATGACAACATATTTCATATGCAATATCCCTTCAAACAAAGGACGAATCATAGTTTGTGAGCACATAATGTGCAATGGACCTATTCATCATGTCGTAAATCCTGATTTATGATAGACAGCACCTGTCCAGACGTCATTTTAGGTAGTCAGAAAACTCATATCATCTATAGACCAAAAACCTTCCGCACACTTTCTACTTTTGATCCATGACATTTAGACAACAACATTCTGTCAGACGTAAAGGGTGTTTTTCAAATCTAGACCATAATCTTTATTTTACAACAAGAAGCAGGAAACTATTTTCTACACACCATACAATGAATTAATGCACGATTTGATAAGTAGCATGGTGCGTTTATAAAAGAAAATCAAATGCAATGCCAAGAGAACAAAAGAAATAATTGCCTTTAATTGGCTTTGGAGAAAACCGTTGGCTTGCTGAAATCGACCAACCTGTCCTGGCAACGTGCTGCTGATACACAATAGCAAAGTGGTGATTTAAAATCGTGGGTATCAGCACCAGAACTTACCAACATGTTGGTAATTATTTCCTGCAGATTGTCTATCAGCAGCCGATAATGCCAATTTAAATCGGTGGCATGTGCTGGCCATAAAATGCTCAATAGCAGTAACACATGCCTGAAGTCGGTATATGAAATACAAACTCGACAGTTATTAATTGTTGTAATTCAAACACATATAAACGCTGATTGAAGGCATTTGATACATAAAGATTGAATCATGCAACTTGTGTATTCATCAAAAGGCATAGGTGGATTGATATGAACAATCAATATAAGCTCAAAGAGGAAATGTCCCCTCAGTTTGTCGGTTCTAGGTGGCGTGGTCCGGAAGAGTTCTCATTTATTAAGTCTACATGAAGGCAGAGAAGTCTGTTCACAGTTGGCTGGAATCCAGTGCCGAAGATTCGCTGGACCACAGATAGCAGATTGTTTTCTATCGTTACCCAAAAATAAAACAAATTTTATATTTGGTTATATCTCTATTAACACATTCGCAATTAACATCTCAAACCCAGTCTTATGCATTATTGGTAATGGATATCGAATGGCTGGCTCGATTTATCAAATGTCCGATGACGTCGATACAAGTTTCACACGGTTCTAGTTCCTCGCTCGCCCTCGCTCTGCTCATATCTGTTACGCTATCGTCGATGCAGCTGTCTGGATAGCCATCATTGGGTTCTAGGAATGTAGGAAATTCCTGTTAGACGTTTGAACAGTCTAAACAGGCGAAAGCTGTCGAGGCAACAGACAGGTCATGTCTACCACCACGTTTACAACTTTTATGTTAGCGGTACGTACCTGTTCAAAGACTTCGTCGGTGATCCAGTCTGTAGGTAAACTATAATGCTATGCTTATCCCTCTGAAAGTAATACAAAATGGACCCAAATATGGATCAAGTTAAAGCTGCGGGTTATCATAATTATTCTTCAGAAATAATGAAACTCTATTCAGCAATTTTTGAAAGTCTAAGACATTAAAATCTAATATTCAATATTGATGGAATCCAAATAATGATATGTTGGCATGTTGGCTAGAGATTTTTTACCATGTGAGATGCACAAAATCAAATATCAATTGTTAAATTGTAAAGGAAATAAAGAGACAATACATTTGCCTGCCTTTGTGGTTGGAATCTTTCCAACGAGCATTACAAGAACTAAGCTTAACACCTTTGGAAACTTGATAAATGCACGTCTTAACTTAATTGTTATACATATAATTATTCACGGATCAGCATGAGTCTGTTTGGAATTAAACGCAGAGACAGACCCGTTTTTATTGACACGAGGTGATGACAAAACTCATTCTATCATTTCTATTGATGTGAAGCACTATCGGACGACTAGCTACATCCCTTTATAGATTGCTTTCCAATTCACCAAGATACTGCATAATTTTGTAAAAGTATATAGGAAAGTGTATAAATATAGGCCTATAGGCATTTTACCAGAGTCTGGCACAGGGCCTTACTCTGCCCCTTTAACAGGGTCAACTGACCAGTGGTTGCCCACACCTCCGGCAGGCACCTTTTATCACGTCTAATATAGCCCACATTAACAGCATCACTTGTTTTATTGACCCTGACACGTAGGTCATATTTCCTGTGCCCCCAACCCTCCTACCTACCCACCCTTATTTCTGCTAGCCTCTCGAGAAGTTACTTCGAAATTCAGAAGGCCTCCATAAGTCAGAATCTATCAGAAATGTCAAGGCGACGTAGACAATCTTTGGAACAGTCCCCTAAATGCGATTATCATGACTGTTTGTCACTTTATTCCCAAGTTTCAGAACTCCTTTGAATCAAATATTTGGCCGACATGATAATTGTTCTCCGGTAGGGTACATGCCGGGGGTACATGGCATCTATCCCAGAAGACCAACGTGAAATGTGGGTAGCAGTCCGAGGATATGAGGATTTTATTGGGTGTTTGCGATCGTTACTTTTGCATAAATACATTTAGTATAAATACATCTTGTTATAAACAGCTTTTGTATTTTTAGTGTAGAGAGCCATGGTTTTGGTAAGATCCTATGGGAGCAAATATATGATCATGTACCTGCTTGACCTGTATGATAAGGTAGCTGGCTGCCCCTCCCCTTCCCTGTCATAAAATGAGCTCTCCCTCAGCCCGGGCAATACGTCTTGCGTCGGGACAGCCCTCCGGTCGTAGATCACGCCTCCGACTGACCCCCACTCCATATCCCTCCATGTACCCCATCCATACCCCTCCGGCCCGACGGCCTTTTGATGCAGATTAAAAACGCTTGCCATATCTCGGGGCCCAGCCCGCCCCGTCCTAATTAGCGTCAGGCCCCGCTCGTCTTACCTTGTCAGTCAAGATGGCCGCCACCCTAGGTGACCTGGTCGCCCCCTGAACCTTAGGGGTCAAGGTTGGCGGGCTGACCCCTGCCGACAGGGGCAGCACCTGCAGGCGGGCCCCGGCAATGTGTCGGAAATGAGGCAACTGTACTTTTAGACCGATAGCCGGCCAAACCGAGTCAAGCCTAACATGATTGCGTCATAAATCTTGTCAATTGTTGATATTGGTTCCAGATGAATTCCCCAGACTGGGACGAAACCCTGGATTTGAAATCTTCAAAATTATTGGCCGATTGGAAATGGCTCTTACTTTCCCAAAATGTTCTCATGGCTCCTGGTGATACAGAGATGTGGCAGGACAGTGCATCTGGTTGTTAATGATCTTATGCGAAATTGTGCAATTGTCATCTTTCCTTTTTCAATAATCTAATGGTTGTCTGGCAATTATTCATCATGCTTAATACATTGCACCAGATGAAATTGTATTCTTGCAACCTACTCATATGAAGTTTCCACTCACAGAAGATGGCTATCCCAGCCAGCTTGCAATGTAACAGAAACTTCCTGCAGCCATACTTTTTTAGTCAGTTTGTTTCTTACTAAGATGGCATGTAACAATTATGTTATTGATGGTGAGGTTGAAACCTCACCAAATTACAGTGTTATTATAACATTATTTTCCGGTGAGGTTAGGATGAAACCAAAACAGAACATTATAAGAGCATTCTATTTTGGGTGAAGAACATAACCAGAACATTGTAATAATGTCACAGTGAGACGTCCTGGCAGTATGTTGCAGCAACATAATTGAGAGTCATCAAAAGTTTGTAACAAGAACCAAATACACTTATATACAGAACCAACCAGAACATTCCTGCAACGTTATAATAATGCCACACCCTTGACTGGGAGTAGCCCCCATAGTAACCTTATGTCATCTACTCTAAACATCACTTTTTGTGTCCCAGACTTTTTGGAATTTCATAGAGTTGATGACTAGCTGTACAGGTCATTTTCACTTCTCTCATTCCGTCTCTCAATATTCAATTTTGATTTCGGATGCGAATATCTCATTGAATAAAGGCTGAAGACTAGGCCTAAAACCGTATAATGATGTATGGCACGATGCTGCAAATTGTATAGCATTGTCAGACAGAAGAAGGACCGTAACGTTGCACGAATCCCCCTCTGCCTCCTTTCACCTTTTGTGGACACGATGTGCCTATTTTTTCAGACAAAAATTATTAATCTCGCCATGATGATCTGTGGTTTTCATAAGGGGACCAGATGTCTTTTGTGATTCTCTGAAATCCCAGCGTAAGGTGCTATCTTGTCACGCCTTGGCAGGATGCTACTGTCCCCACGAGGCAAGCCTGACTGCGCACAGGCAATGACCCGTGGGGGTCCCATACGACCGGAGGAGCTGGCGCCTGTGATCACAGCTGTCCATCGGGCGGGGAGGTGTGAAGCGTGGTCGGGGGACAGGGGGCGGCCGTCCAGATACGGGGGGCGGGGCGGCTCCAGGAGGCTGGGGAGGTGGTGGGTGTCTGGCGGCGGAGGAGGGAGGCGCCGGGCCCCGGTCGGCTGTCAACAACTCACCGTCCTATCTCGGCCTGGCCGCCAGCTGGGCAAGCCTGTCGTTTTCGACGTTCCACCTGCAGCGCTGGCACCTCCCCTTCCTGCATTCCTGCCCCGAGGGTGGTTTTAATTTTTGAAGAGTAGCTGCAGACTGTTTCTTGGGAAGGTTTACAGAGTATACATATATAAGGTTTCTCAAAACCGTGTCTCAGCCTCTTAGCAAAACATCCCAGCCCGCGTCCAGAACTCAGTGTGTGGGCAGGAGGAGGGAGCTATTCCATCAAGAAGCTGAGTTTATTATTTAATGGTTCCAGACACCTCATGGACAAAGAGTATTATGTTAAAATGAATAGGAAAACTTTTGAAATGAGAAGTGACATTCAAGTGAGTGGTACCTAGCATTTTGAAACATCTCATAACTGAAAAACCTTATGCCGCGCACCAGGAGAATGTTTCTAAACATCACTGCACAAAAAAAGTTTCAGTAAACGGGGCTATTGAGGTGTGCTAAAGGTAATGGAGAGGTCACCTTTAAAGACCTTTCCAAAACTGTTTCAGGTGACCTTTAAAAATGTATCAAAGACCATGCATGCGCAATGGTATTGGAAAGGTGACATACACTAAGTCTTTTATGAACCTCAATGGCCCCATTTACAAAATTAAAGGTCTAAAAAGTTATAATTTTGCGCAGTGCATGTGACACTGCTGCAGTGCTTATCTCTAAGTGCAAATAGCCTGCTAGGCATAAAAATGCTTAGAGAGTTATATTTTTTCAATCGTCAAAGATGCTTCCAGGAGCTTTAGAGTCATTCGATGGACACCAGACTTTTGTTTCAATACTTGTTGTAATGTATCTAACATCCTGCTGCAGTCTGCTTTAGTGACATTTGTAAGATTGTTGCATACTGGCTTGACATTGGCTTACGTTTCCTTCTGCACAATCATTCCACAGATATTCTCGCAGCCTCTATTGATATTTAGTCAATTAATATCAGAAAAACTCCAAGGAATCTTGTGAACAGGCTTTATTATTTTTTCTTTCGTCACCTACATGTCACTTTGAAAAGAACAAAACTTACAGTTTGAGAACGAAGAGCCACCAACAGATAAAAGCACAAACCTAGGTAGACCAAAAAGAAACATCAGGCAATTGGCCTAGTTCGTAGAACTAATGACCCTTTTTTATATTTCAAAAGTGTAGCTGAGATTGCCAGGGTTAACGTTGAAATGATAAAACCTTCAGGTGTAGGCGCTAATGGCTAGTTGTTTTCTTTGTACATCATGATTTTACCATTTTGTAAATCGGCCAGAGTATGACTAGATACGGTGAACAGGCCCTTTCTCTATTCTGAGGTATGCTCTGCATGGGATATTTCACTCTCCTGGGCTCCAATAGAATGTATATTTTGAATGTCGCCTATACATCTTATTCATTCATAATACATTCACCAATTCCTGTCAGTTGTTAGGTGGTGATACACACTTTGACTACAAATATCAAGCATATTTTATGTTGCTTAGGAGAATTTACAAACCCTCCCACCAGATAGTCGGCGTTTACCTACACGACTATGGTTCTGAACTTTCTAGGGAAAAGTCTCAATTACATGTAATAATATTTAACCAAAGGCAGAAATTTGTCTGAGATTCAATTTTATTGAGGGAAACAAAACTCCACTGAAACAGTGCTGTCCAAACCAACTGATATCCAGACCTGACTTCCAGAGTAGGTAAAGAAGGTAAAACACACTCAATTATTTTTTTTATTATTATTTCCAATCCAATTCCTGTGTACAAGTTCTTCCATCAGACTTTAGATATAAATATAATTTCCATCATCAACATTACTAGCACAACAAACAAATATACATCTATTCAACAAATACAAGTTTTTTTTTACAAGTTTCTTGAAGGTTTCCTTATCCCTAACATTTTGAATATTTATGGGAAGTTTATTCCACTCGGTTAACCCTCTATAATAAGGGCTCCTTTGAATTTTAGTAAAACGAGTAAAATTCGTTTTCATTTTTACCTTCTTCGTACTACGCAGATTTTGGTCATGTTGAGGTATACAGATATTCACCACATCCTTGCTTGCAGTATACATTAACTTTAATAAATTTCACTTTCTTCTCGTATTCAGGTTTTCCATTTTGTATTTCGAATGGAGTTCTACAATTGTGGTTTTTTGACCTTGGCATCTTTTATATTCAATAATTCGTAATGCCCTTTCATGAATTCGCTTTAATTTTCTTATTTTGTCCTTATTTCCAGAATCAATAAGGAAATCGCCATAGTCATAATGACACAAAATCATTGTTTTATAAATTTTAACAGCAGTATTTTCATTGATATACCGTCGAATCTTTGTTAAAATACCTAGTTTACCTTGGACCTTTTTATACACACGATCAATATGGGCATTCATGTTAAGTTTATCATCCATAATGATACCTAAGTATTCATAAGTGTTAACCTTCTTTAAAGGGACATCAGATATTAATAAAAGAGTATTCAACGTTGGGTTTGTACCTGAATAGTTTACCAACATATATTTGGTTTTCTCTCGATTTATACTTCATTTATTCTTATTACACCAATGTACTAGTTTGTCCAACGAAGTTTGCACATTTTTTACAGACGCATCCATGGTTATACCATTGTCAAGAAGTAATGTATCGTCAGCATACATTATACAGTCTGTTTGCCCATCTAGATTATTGAAAACATCATTAACATATATTATGAACATTAACGGACCAAGGATTGAGCCTTGGGCAGTACCAAAAGTTAGCCTTTGATTCTCCGATTTTTTACCATTAATAACCATACATTGATATCTATTTAATATATAACTACTCAATAATTGTATCGAATTTTCATCAAACCCATAATACTTTAATTTTCTTATTAAGATATCTTGATCTAAAGAATCAAAGGCACGCGAAAAATCAATGAATACACAGCAACTGTACAACCTCTTATTCCAGTTCTCATATAAGATCCGTAATGTGTCAAAAATTGCCTCAGATGTACTCCTACCAGGCCTAAATCCGTACTGATAATTATGGTTATGGTAACAGTACTAGTGGAGGTGTTTTGTAGTAATGCCACCTGGGGATTCAAATGCTGAAAGAATATATGAATATCCTAACTAGAGAAAAAGTCTCATTCACTTGAAGATGCGAAGGTCAAGTAGGTTAAATATGGTAAAATGGGCCAACCCTTGACATTCATCAAGATATAACGGAAGATAATCCGGGCCAAAAATAGACATTTAAATTACAATTTCATAAAATATACCACCATTTGAGATAATTATTCATTTCTGTTCTTTGCAGAAACTAGCCAAGGGTAGCTCTAGATTCAGAATTTTTATTTTCAGAAACCTAATTTCAATCCATGGTTACAATGGAAACCCTTTAAATCATTTTAAAACATTCCATTTCCATTTTTCTTCAGTTTATAAATATGACCCTATATAACAAACAAATAGTTGGTTAAATTAAAATCAAATACCATCATAACAAATTAAAGAGAATAGTTTATAAATATACTTTTTCATAATTTCCTGTTATCACAGGACATCCTGTTTTTTCAGGACGTCTTGCTTTTCTGTGGTATCCCCAACCTATCCCCAACCTGATGAAGTCTTTAGAGTTATGAATATGCATATACATAAGGCTGGAAATAAAGATTATTTCTCTTCAAACCTTTAGTGAAGTAGACAATGCAAGAAAACTTTGTAAATTTATTCCATACCGACCAAAATGTGAATAGAATAATAGCTTGTCATGAAGGGAATGGTTAGAACTGCTAGATCTGATAAAGAAGATGCGGAAAGACGATTTTAGTCATTCTAACATGTTTCTTTTGTATAACTATTGTGGTTTAAAAGAGGAAAATCATTTTAATAAAGCTATACATTTAAATAAACTGAATTCAAAAAGGCTACCCTTCCAGCTGGTCAGCAGTGCTATCCATGCTAGCCAATGTAAACAAAGGCCCATGACATCAGCTCTAAAAGGTGCATGATTGGGAGGCAATTTAATAAAATCATAAAACTGACACCACTGCATGAAGAATTAGGTGAAAATTTATGGAGTTTACACACATAAGTATCATTGAATTCTGAAAATATTATGAGCCTCTGAATAATATATTTTGAATGCCAAGCATTCCTAATCTTCCCATTGTTAACAGTGGTGAGTATATGGCTCCCATGACGTCACAAGTCCTGTGCAGGCTTGCCTCTTGCAGATTCGCACATGAGGTGTTAGGCTGGTTTCACACATACAAAAATAGACCTTAAACCTTTGTTTGAGATTGTAGGTAGTACCTGACCCTGCTTTGGTTAATATAGACCACAATAGAATGATATATTAGGTAACCAGAATTTTCAAATATTTCTTTTCGCATGAGCTTTAAACCCCCGGGTTAAAACTTCTTTCACAGCCATGCTTCGTTGAAGCTATGTTATGATCGAGTTGGACCTTTGACTGGTTTTTGACATTGAAAATGATCGGTAAGAAGTAAAAAAGAAAACGCTGTGTAACAGAATTGCCACATCAAAATGTAAAAATGACACCAGACACCACTTTTGTTCGTCCAATTAGAAAATGGCATGAAAAAGGGAATTTTATGTCTTTTTCACCTTGTGATAGTGGTGAAGCATTGCCTTTGTACGTGATACTTTACATGTTCTTAGAATAAACACGCCATGGAGAGATGCGACCCACATTTTACAGCATTGCAATGGAAATAATGTTCTAACCTCACGAAGAATGAGAACATTTATCTTATAATGAATCGGAATCAATTAAGCTTAATCGTCCCAATTATGTCTCTAATTCAAATACTATGGCCCATTAGAAAGCAAGAAAAAAAGTCTGGTGGCCGTCGAATTAACGTCAAAGTTGACAATTTTGAAAAGAATACAATAATGGATTCCATGAAACTGATTCACTTGGAACACGATATAGTTTGGGTAGACGTTAGAACTAATTTATTCTAATCAAAAGTTAACAATAATAGTCCTGAGATTTTTTTGTATTTTGTAACATTGACTATTTCAACCGCAAGAACCATAACTATCTATAGTTGTGTATGGTTAATGGCGATGTAGGACAATAATGTTTTGTGGGAATTATCTATTTCAAAGACACCCGGTTATTCATTACTGAAACAGTCTCCCAAGAAACTAGAACATAATCATAGGAACATGCAAAATGTCTCACAGTGGGACAACAATATAAAAACACTTCAGGACGACCATTATATTCGTGATTATATCAACAAAGTTCAACGTTAATAGCATTTTGTCAAATAAAATTCAAATCATCCCTCTTACACATAAAGTAATAATGGCATCGTCCAAACGAACTAGTGTAATGGGTTTGCTGTAGTCTTGTAGTACTAGGGAGTTTTAGCATCCTCAACGTAACTCAAGTACTGATAAAACATTCTGATTTCTTACAGGGATAACGGACTCTTCAACTACAATTCTAAATCCAATACAGGTTCTCAAAATCAGAATTTCATGTTGGACCTATGTGAGAAGATCCCATTAAAACAAAAAATACACATGTCACCATGCTCATTTCTGAGTAAGAGGTTAAAAAAGATAGTGTTCTTAACTATAGACATATGGAGAGAATATACTAAGTGATATTCAACTGATCCTAGAACATTCAAAATCCATCACAGACTTACCATGTCCTAGGATTATTATCCTTAGGTCCACAGCAAATTTGTAAAGCCAAAAAAAAGTAGGGGTCACCAATGTTATTTAATTGCTGGAGGTTGCTAAAGCCTTAGGTTGATTCTCACGAAACGGGGCCACAGACCTGATTTTCATAATTTCATTCGTAAAATTGCATCAATAAGTAATAGCCATTCTATCAGAGCCTCAATGGATGTGTCTTTATTGAACCTTTAATGGGAACCCTACTTTTAAGTGAATTATATGAATATTTTAGAATTTATAGCTTAACATGTACCATTTTTGACACATTTTTCAACCAAAATCATGTTTTTCATCTAAATCAAGTCATGTAACTTTTTTAAATTTGGGCCCTGCAAATATTCTTTTTTCAGGTATTACAAGCAACAAATTGATTCTTATCAATTGAATAAAATTGGTGTAAATTTTTAACAATTTCCCTGTTTTTTCAGCAAATTATCCATTGTGTAGAAAATGCATCATAGTACATATACAAAGAAACAGCAGCCTAATCATATCAAGAAAATAAAACAAATGATCCATAAAATGCATAAGAAAATGCAATAATGTATTGGCTTTGTTCATGGACGAAATTACATATATTTATGAAGAACTAATCATTGGGCAACAGAAAATGTAAATCAAGGTAGGGTTGGGGTAGCAAATGCATCATAGTACATATACAGATTAAACATCCCATAAAATTAAAACATGCAAACATTAATGGAAAATATTTGTGTCCAATATAGATTGATCTAATATTATCATATTAACATTTAAATCGGGAAAAAAATCTATTTGATTTTCAAATAGTATCAAATATAATATCAAAAATAACAGAACGCATCATAGTACATATACGCATCATAGTACATATACAGACAATTAATTGTGTTATAATTTAAAAAAAAATACAAATGGTCAATAGCGAAAGTATGCGCACTAAACTCATGTTTATATGCTACTTAATGAAACATTTTTGATATTCATAATTTTAAAGAAATTGTTTAAATATGTTAAATTATGGAAATAATAAATGCATCATAGTACATATACAGGTGTAACCATATGCAATTGCATCATAGTACATATACGAAATTGAAGTTATCTCTGAAACTAGTATGTTTGGGCTGCCCTAAAAAGCAAACCTAAAATGATTAAATCATACACATGCAATGCTTGCAGGGGTAATTTTATGTTTATATCTCTGAAAAGATTAGGTAAAATTATGGAAGTTTTGTTTTATAAATGCATCATAGTACATATACTGCATCATAGTACATATACAAAACTAAAAACCTTAATAATTCAAAGAATTATGAAGATTAGTGTTCCCAACTTTGGGAACGCATTTCAACATAAGCAGTCCTTCAGTCCACAAAGTTTCATCGAGATATTTTCATTTTAAGTTTTTACTAAAAAAATTTCCCCTGTGGCCCCCGTTCGTGAGAATCAACCCTTAATAGGTGATTACTTCTCTATAATCCTTTATGAATCTATCTCATCTATTCACCTTAATTTACTGTCATAACAACTATTATTTATTTATTTCATAACATATACGATCCCTGCTCATGTTTAATGAGACATTTCTAAATTTTGAGGCACTTAATTTTTGTCATAAGGGGGCGCATGTCTGTCTGATTAATTCAAAATGAATTACCTTATTGATTATGATCCAAAATTTCAGATTTCCTTAATTTTTCATTTTAAGTGAACTGTCATCAACAT
This sequence comes from Lepidonotus clava, assembly GCA_936440205.1. Classification (NCBI taxonomy): domain Eukaryota; kingdom Metazoa; phylum Annelida; class Polychaeta; order Phyllodocida; family Polynoidae; genus Lepidonotus; species Lepidonotus clava. The sequence goes on from OW387134.1 coordinate 28,957,555, forward strand.
AATGATGAGCAATTTCAAGATTTGAGGATTTGGAAATTTTGCCACCAGGGGGCACAGCTGTGAATAGTACGTGATACCTTTAAATGTTTCCAATTAACAGATTTGCAGGTTTGTTGGACAATCGGAATGCTGAATTTCATAGCAAAATAGGGTTTGACATTATAGGTTGGGCTGACATGCTGTAACATTGGCTCCTATGGGGAAAAGGCCAATAATTTATAAAAGCTGCATTTTACACGTTCTAGAACCAATTTGTCAACCAAATTGCTTTTATTGTGTATTGTGTTTATTGTGTATAACTGTCTTCGTGGAAGATGCAAAGAGGAAATTTTGAAAATGTTTCATGATAAACTTTAATGTCGGTGTAAACTAGGATGGGCTTATTTACACAAATCTAAACGGAAACGAGCACCTCTGCTAGGGCCATTTCAGAGAGATTAGTTTGATAAATGGAATGCCGATACAGTTTCGCACCGATTTCAACACTGCCTCTTGATCACGACCGTTCTAAGCTATAGTTCATTTTGTATTTGTTGAATAAATATGGGCGTGCAGAATACGATTGAAAGCAGCCTGAACAAGTAAGCTAGCCTTCCTTTATTCTGGCCTCCTGGGTCTGGGTGGATCTTCTTCCAACTCCCTGGAGAAGACAACACTGTAGACTGACACATCGTGGGTGCGTGAGTGTACGTAACTAAGAACCTTGGTAAAGGCCATGATCCACGTTGCGATTTTGAACCGATTTTGAAAATCGGTTTGTTAGATAATCACTTTTCTTATACAACAATAATACATATCAGAAAAATGGTATCTTAATCAGGAAAATTGATTCCAAATATTATGTGAAAAATGCATGATGATAAAATCGGTCTGCACAAAATCGCAACGTGGATCATGGCCATTAGAGGAGGGTACGACAATTTGATGGTGTATGTGTGTGATGAACAAACGATATTTGATCCAATACATTTTTACTAAGTCTTTTCAAGTCGTCAGGGGTCATCTAGAAATCGTTTGGTGGAAACAAACTTTTAAGCACAAATAATACAGTTTCACCCTTTCCCGCAGCAGATATTACTTATTGAGGAGCCCTGCTCAAACAAGGAAAGTTGATAGACAAAATAATTGTCTCTTTCATATCCTCCATACACTGTATCTAGCGCTATATCTCTCTCTAATATTACCATGGTTTCCGTGACTCCATCTACCTAGATATATATGATATCAGCTGCTTTTTTTCTTCTATCATAATGTCAAGATTGTTCATGATACGGAGACGTGAGTGTTCATGAACTCATAAACGGGCTTCTTCATTCGCCTTACTGCTTCCCTGAATATGGCACATCGATTTGTCAAGTGGTTTAATGTTCATTTTTATTACTGAATTTGAATGACATATCAAGTAAAAAGGGTAAAGAATACTAGTAATATAAATGCATTCCATAATAATCTAATTATAAGGATATACATCGAGCCACTTAAATAATTTGCTTTTATAAAACATCAATCTATGCTGTGCCTAATAACTATTGTGCCTTTTGCATCTATTTAGTCTTCAGCTTCGGGATAGGATTTAATTCATCGTCTGTCTAGCGTCTGAATACATGCAGTCATCTATCTCTATATATGGTACGGTGGTGACAATACACAAAGTAGACAAGTGTTTCAGTACTTAATTGCACAATAAATGGGCTGGTTCAGCTGATTGCCTGCCTGATTAAGGAGCTTCATTGATTGTTGCGCTGCCCATTATGAATAATTGTCTCTTACTGTCTATCGTAATTCATATCCTAATAAAGCCAGATCTAATCACGAATATCATAGATTGCTTATGCATGCATTATGGTAATTATGTTCTTGAGTCAAGTGTTTGAGATTTCTCTATGGTTTTATCATTACTGCCCAGTGGAAAGACAGACCATAACAAATACATTAACCCTTTTTAACTGTCATTTTATCAGGATTATCAAACGATGACAATCATTATTGATTCTTAAATCATTTCATCGGAGCTTCAAAAAGCCATAAGGATCCATCATGCACAGAAAGGCGAGCAATAATGAAGTGGTTTACATCATACTGATAACAGAGAAGCATGGGAGTGTTCATATTCAACATAGACTCTCTTCAGTCCCGTTTGATCACTTATTAGTAAGAGTAGGTTCGTTTTTTTACATTGTAGATATTTTGGACCCACAAAATAAGTGATGCCATGGTTGTACTGGTACAATGACATGACATTAGAATAGGAGGACGTATTTTTCAAACTGCTTTAACTTCAGATCCGAGAGACATTTTTGGGAATGCTACATGTATATTGAAATCTCCATCCAAAACGGTGTCAAATTATACAGCTACATAATAGTGCGTGTGTAATAACGTAGAACAAGTAACCTTCCTTGGAGGACATACCAGTATGTCTGTTATACGTTTTAAAACTCTTGACAAAACAACTGTCAGGGTGTTAAGTAATGATTGTATCAATGTACATACGCATAAAATCTGGAAACTATGTCTCGCAATCAAAATTGACATACTGTAGTTGTCTGATGATCAAAAAAGGCCATGAATGCGTGTAGTGATAAACAAACTCACCCCGAATTTCATCCAGAACTTCCTCCGGTTCCGATTTTCCCCATACGTTATTAAACGGGCCCCAATACACAGTAGGCGTTTCCACTGTACAGACACCTGTGAAGAAGCTGCAGGAAAGTACCTTAGTCGAAGTGGTGTGTTGTGCTAGCTTGGTTAACCAGACGGCGAAAGGATGCATGGCTGCCATCATGGCTGCCATCAGAATTTTCCCCTGTGTCTCCTAAACTGGGGCTCGGTTCTAAATCACAGCAGTCGACCTGCTTTTGGCCATGAATATATGCACAAATTTAGTTTCTATCAATACAGTCCTGACTCCGTTAAACGACGGACATCAATTGGCGTCGACGCCCTACCAAAAGAATACTTTGTTGTACTGCTTGATTGTAAACTCAGTCCTTGTGATAGCATATGCTTGAGCTCATTGCCACCGATACCAAGTCTTGACGCTCATTGCTTCTTTTATGAAAGATGTAAAGTTAAGTATGGTAATTTGGTAAACATAAGGTTATTTTCTCAATCATGCATCATAATGTCATGTCTTTTATTTGTAATATACCTCTATTTGTTTTCGAAATATATTTAGATGTTGTAATCCATTGTTTTCTTCACCCGTTGACCTTCCTACAAATCAGTATTGACCTTTTCTTGGTGGTATTACATCGCAGTTTCCTTAGACGTGCAAGCAGGTTCTATCCATCCTGCGGACAGGGCTATTGTCCTGGAAAGCTGGGTTTCTACGGGGCAAATAACTACAACGATTAGTGTTATTCTTCAGCGAATAAAAAGGGTGAATTAGTAGAAATTAATCATTGGGCGACTAACTGACTAATTAGCAGCCCTAGTTGTTTCGATGGTAAAACTTGTAAGTTGGCCAACTAACTGCTCTAATTGTTGCCGAAAAGTGTAAAATATTGAACATGTCAAACATTTTGGAGAAAGACCTGGACGAATAGTGTGTTAGTCATCCTCCATCCTGGCGCGATCCTACTGTTGTTCATCAATGACTATTATAGAGGGTTGGACAGCGGCGAATAAACCCCCTTGGTCACTGCCGAATGGATTCAAACTATTCACCCCATAAAAACTAGGCTTAACCCTACTGCTGGTCCACAAAACTAGTTAACAGAGTACCTTGTCGACATTAAGTACAGAAAAGTGAACCATATGGCGTATCAAATGAGGGGCAATATGCCACCTAAGAACCTAAGAACCTAGAAGATGAATGTATAGAGAAAACTGGTCACGAACCACGAGCGAAATGCCTAATACAGTACAGTTTGGCTGATTTTCATCTAGAAATGGACTTGAATGAAATAGCCAGCAGAAAGACTAGACTATGATAGTGGTACACTACGAGGTTAGCAAGAGCAACTGGATGGGCATGGGGAACGACAAGTCAGCCAACATGCTATCACGTACCCTACCTCAAATGGAGAAGATCCCGAATATAGTTCCCCTGTCAGTATCCAAGACACACAGTAGAAGTCCAGCCTAAGGTGCCCACCCCAGCCTCTGGTTCTCCCTTTTACCCTTCATCCCTCTCCCCTGAGGTACCTATGCAGCCAACCCTTATGCGTGAGGCATGACCTCCGAACTTTCCCCTCTTTCTCCCCGTTCCTCATGTGCCCCAGCGCCCAGGCACAAGGACAAAGTGGTAGCCAATCCCCGAACCGCAAGAATGACAGTCAGTGAACCAACAACATCACAATATTTTTACATCAAACACCAATGCCGGGGTACGTTATGAAAACTAACTGGACACTGCCTTTACATATTTTTGGTATATTGGCACCGTGGACAGTATTCATGGATACTGCACACCTTGCTTATCCGTGTAAAATTATTTTTACCTTTATTTTTGTAAATTCTTAACAGATTTGTCTTATATTTCTTTCGGTTTTAGGTTAGATAATACAATCTGATTCGATTGAGATATTGATAGATCCTTTTATTTGAGAAATCTTTAGAGTAAAGTGCTAGAAACCATCCAAAATGTGTGCAGAGTCAATACGTTGGGATACTGCCCACTTTGCTCCACTGATAATTTCCATTTTATTGTAATACATGTATAAGGAAAACCGTCACAGTCGAAAGTTAGACCCTGAATAATCGGTGGGACATCAGAAAAATATTACAGCCTTTACCCTAACAACCCCGGGCTGTAATGTTTTTATGCCCATCTCGTATTCAGGGTTATACTTTCAATCCCCGGGTTTCAACCTCATACAGTTTTCCCTTAAAATATTGCCCCCTAACGCGGCAATGTTGCTGTTACAAAAAGTAGATCTATGATGCAAGTTATTGCATCATTACTTGATAATTATGCCCACATCTCTTTCTTCAAATTGCTGCCCTAACATAATCGAAGTGCATGTACACAGGATGCTTAAAACGAATGGGTCCTATCTCCTTGAACGGCAACCGTGTGTACACTGGATGCTTGGCCCAGTCACACCTACTCACAGGAGCAGCGGACTAGCGGAATACCTCCCGCCTCCATATGGGATGGTCTGTAGAAATTGGAACTGGAGGGTCTGAAAAGTATAGGGAAGGAAGGTGGGGGAGATTCAATACTTCCGCACCCAGAGTGACCTCAGAAATCGGCGTCTCCCTCTCGTGTGCAGGATGCATGAGTACCCCTGGGTCCATAGAACGACTACAGAAATCAACTAGCATGCGCAAATAACTACAGCTATGAACACTTATAGGCTAAGTATGCCATTGTAGAGATTACTATGGATATTTCAAGCCAGCAATTATAGTCATACGAGCTACAGATATTGATATTTGACCCAAAAAAAACCCGCGAGTAATGGGAAACATGGAAACAAAGAAGACTCACATATTGATTTTGTTCTAGAATTTTAATCCCATATAGATAGATTACATAGCATTACTTAATAGGTCTCTGTAGCAAGGGCACATGTTATCACCTATCCTTCAAAACATTACACGAAATCAGCTAGATGATATCCACTGTGGTTTCAAATTCCCCTTTAAATATAAATGGGAATATGAGGTCTTTGAGGTCTAAGGATCTCGGTCACGAATTGTGCATGAACGAAATAGTTTACAGATATTGCAACTTTGGAAGGTATTAATTGTTCAGTGAGACCTTTCTAGAGGAGATATACAACATCAGCTGGAAACTCGTATTTATATTCTTATTTCTTTAAGAATGATATCTCAAAAACAAGAACAGTTATTGTTATTTTTCAACCAAAAATGTTGGTGACTTCCGGTCTTTTACCCAAAAGATAGGTCTCTTACCAGTTTTTCTAAATAAGATAAAAAGTAGGACGAGAACGAAAATCTGAGACGCAATTCCCTCCACAGTGATGTTTTTGCCTTACCCATAAAGTTTCAGAATTCCAGAGAAATTGTTGATGAAGATGTCAACATTCAAAAAATCAAAGTGAAAAATTCTTTTTTTCCCGAATCCACATTTCATTAAAAACCTATCTATATTATTAGACAGAGAAAAAATATGTCCTTTCATTGATGTAAATGTAGATCCAATCACCAAATAGAGGGGATACTGGGTTATGAGATTCACATCAGGTTTATACCTTAAGAGACTGAAGATATATTTATATGTTACACGTATAATGGTGTTAAAACACCTCCAGAGGAGGTCTGATGGGTTTAAGACAGAATTTGGATATTTTTTTATATCATTGGGACATAAGAATAGATATTTCCATCCAAATTTAGCCGGTTTACCTACCCCAAAGTTTAAAATCTGTGCGTTTAAATCCACAATTTAATTTTCTAGGTTTGACAAGCTTATTTCAAGATTTATCAGATACTAAATAGTTATTAGACTGTTCTTACATGCTTATATTAATGTTATATATGACAAACAAGCAGTTAAACAAAAGCTTTCCCACTAGAGAACTACTTAGAATGTTATTCACTGACAAGAAAATGTATTCAAATGAGCAAAAGTGGCAAATATGGGATTTCACCTCAGCCTTCCAACTGGGCTTATACTGTACTCATTCATAGTATATAGTCATATTATACATCATTAGAGTCCAAATTCAATTCTCTAAAAGGGATTCTGTCAGAATTGTCAAGAAATTATTTTTGTGCATTCTATTTAGAATTTTCTGGTTGTAAGTCAGTAAAAATGTCAAATTTTGGAAAATTTTCAGGGCCATTCCAAACATTCCAAATTATTTGGAATGTTTTCTTAGAATGTAAAATCCCTGTTTCCTAAAACTAAAGATTCTTAGCTACAAAGTGATACCAAGATATTTAAAATTGATCAAATAGTTTAGAAATTATCAGAATTTTGGTAAATCAAGTTAGGGCAACTTAAAGTTTAGCCTCGCTATTTAGTGACAGGATCTAAAAGAGCTAATTATAATCTGTTAAACATTAATGTATATCATCTTTAAAAAACGTTTACTGTAGATAACCAGACAATCAAAACGACCAGAATAGTCATTGGTCATATCTGTTCCATTCCGCTCCTTGTAATTCTCTTCTAGCTGGTTGCAAATGGTGGCACAATGTGGCCAAGGGTCCCGCAAAGTCTCTTTCTGTCTTTTTCTGGCGTTACATGAGAACCAAGTGGTTGCTCATTTTTGAATGACAAAAGCATACCGACTCATTCCAAGTTTTTTCGAGTCGCTTGCGGTCGCTCAAGATCGCTTAGTTGAAACCCGATTTACGGATCGCCCAGTACGATGAGTGCACTCTTCAGCTTCCTCTGACGACTTGACCTTGCACCCACGTCTGTCCAGCTTCCGAACTACCCTCCCCACGGTCACGGCCATGTCTCGGTTAAACCTGGAGCAGAGACTACTAAAATAATCTACGTGCACGCGTATGTGTAAGTAGGTTGTAAAGAATCCATTCTCGTGGAGCAAGGCTCTTTCAATACAGTACTGTATGAGATAATAAGGGTTTCGATTCCTTCGTGAATAATGCATGGGGCTTGTGTTACATTCTCTTCAGATCCATCAAGGTCTCCTTGCAGGTAAGGGAGTCTGAATACATAGAGTACGCGGACGCGCCCTCCTGTTTCCCTTAATCCTTCTTATGCCTCAGTCCTCGCTTCACCACAATATCCCTTCGTATCCTCCCTCATGCAGCATCCATTCAGCAGGCTGTAGCCCCCCTCTGTCTCCCTAGAAGCAGCACCCAGCCCTATTACCGGCCCAGTCTGTGGGGAGCAGGCAGTCCTTTGTGTCTGCCTCCCGCTTTTTTCCTGCAGCTCCGTTGGCGTTGAGGTCGTTTGTCCATCGTAAACACCCCTCAAGTCAAATGTATCAACCCAGTGGGTCCATGTTTCTTTTTCGCCTCTACCTGGCGCAATCCACCATACCCCTTACGACCCTGGCCACCCTCAACCCACCACCAACCACCTGTCTCATCCCTCAGCTAGCTATTCCTCATCACCTACATACCATCTCTTAACCCTTCCATCCCAAATATATCTTGCAATAAATTTTGTCCCGTGTTCAATCTGTCAATATCCCTGGTATTTCATGCACAATACTGTTCCTTTGAGTACATGTTACTTTTCAAGGTAGGCCAGAGGTCTTTCAGAAATTAAAACTTGAAACCAAGCACTCAGGAGCCGGTGACTTAGTGAGTGTCCCTGCCGCCTGGTGCTGCTGGCAGGTCCGCTGGGAGATAACCGCGCCTACACCGGCAACCAAGAAGTTGCAGTGATACATTTCCCGTGGAGACCTCCCTTTTTGTGTAGCCATTCAGGATCTGATAAAGTGGGTCTAATAGTCTACTTGAAATATTTACTTGGGAGGACGTGCCTTGGTTATTGATATTGGCGCGTCGCAGACTCTGGCACATGCAGAGTTGATGGGGGTTGGCCCATGGGACACAGCACACCCATTTACCTATATACCCACAAAGCCGTTCACCAGGGCTATTGAGGATAGACAACATTCTTCCGCAGACAATTAGCGGTTCTCCTTTCAGGAGGGTTTATATATTTTATACTTTGTAGTGCCAATATGCGTGTTACATATTCAAACATTCAGAAACAATAGAATTCGATAATAAGCTGATGGACTCTTCAGACCATCTCACGCTATGTCTGGGGTCTAATGATATGGATTATATTATCCGGTTTAGGCCTACTTAAATTTGTTTTCCTTGCATGCCTTAGCTTTATCATAGGAATGCAAGAGAATGCAAGAGGGATGGAATTGCATGCAGCATGGATTCCATTGAAGAAGTTAAATTCCCTACGCTCGTGCATACGAGTCTGACCCAGCAAAGGAGGGCCTAGTGGGAAAATACCCAATTTTGAGTGCATGTAGATTATTCTCTATCACAATTAAGCTGCAAACATCTTTTGGTTACTACTGTTATAGGGCGAGACATGGATAATTGAAGGTCACCCCCTCACTCATTACTGAACTCCTATGTTTAAAAAAATGTTGCTTTCAAATGTTGATTTAAACCACATGCAACAAACATGAAAATATTGTGTAACGCGATGTTACATAATGATATGAATAGGTGCTTGTCGAAGTTGATTAGATTTTTATTTGGATGGTGGTAAACTCAGTGCCTGAAATCATCCAACTCCTTTGAAACTAGAAATATATAAAACACACTGAGTGTGCAAATCGAAACCATCGGTATTGAGGACATAGCAGACATCTCTGCAATCAAAGTTTAGTGGCGTTTTGTAAGCAGGTGTTCCATACTTGTATATTGATCTCTGCCATAGGCAAATAGTGAAATAACATATTACTTGAAATGAATCAACCCCGTCTTATTGGTCAATATGGCATATGATTATGATACTTTGTCTGTAGAGCATTGCTCCTCTGGAGTTTGCCGTTTAGATATTATAATGAGAGTTATACAGATTGAAGATATAGATCAATGTGATTTAGATTTCACTCCTACATACGTTTCTAATTTACTTGTTACTAGTTAGTCTCTGCCATACGTTCCTGAAGCTTTAGATCAAGACAGAGTGGACCTATGATTTACTTTCTTGTAAACTCACTTCCCTACATTAAAATTTTTATTTGTAATTGCATGTGAATATCTTCTTCTTTCTTGTTACGCTATAAAAAACACACTTTTGACATAGTGCACAGGCTACATAGCCGTAGAGGTGGAAAGTACCTTCCAGCTTTGGTCCATACCATACGTCCTGAGTCTGCTCGCAGCAAGTACTTGAACCCACGGCAGGCCTCTCTCCCCAACCCCCTAACTTCCCCGGCGCACCACCCTGCCCCCTACTGTCAGTTCCACGCATCGGGCGGCAGGGAGGTTGGGTGGCGGCCGCGTCCCGCGCATTGTTGTGTAGCGACTGGTGGAGGGTGGACGTAGCCTGTCGAAGAAAAGGGGGAGAGGGACCCCGACGCACGGACCGTGGAGTCGCCAGCCTGCTCGCGGCAAGTACCCGAGGCACCCCCGTCAGGCGGGCCGAGCTCCTCAGGCCCCGTCCCCGAGCAGCTCAGTGTTGGACAGGCCGGATCTCAGGTAGTAACAGGTCAGGCGGGCGAGTGGGAGTTGTTCACCTCTCAGTGAAAAGCGGCGAGTCAGCGGCTGTACCTGCGGAGCCTGCCGGGGTGGGAAGGGTTTCCCCTAACCATGTGCTCGGTCGCCCGGAGGAGCAGACACTCCGGGCTGCAGACGTGCAGATCGGACCGCCTCCTGTGGGCGCCTACTACGAGTGGCCCGTCTACCACCAGCGGACCAGCTGATCAGGGACAGGAGACTGCTGCTCCTGGTGAAAACTGGTGAGACCCAGCAGTCGGACCTACCCATCGTGTAACTGCTGCCTCTTATATCTCCGACCATCCGTCAGCGGCCACATGCTCCTAACTCTTGTAGGAAGTGATTGTGTCCTGTTTATTAGTGACCTATTTACCTGTGTCGATATTATCACACTGAATGCCAATCAGGAATAGACCAAAAGTTACAATCCTTTGGATTGTTTGGTTAAGATCAAGGGGTATACATTGGGATCGTTTGAAATAGATCAAACCCGTGTACCTCAACTTTACCCCGCCTAAATTGGCTGATTTTGCACGTGTCATTTTAGTCTTTTTGGTGAGGAAACAACCACCAATGAGCATGTTTACCTACGTCCGGATTCTACTAGGAATGTACCGAGTGACAGTCGTCTGTTGTCTGCTCTGGGTCACCGTCGGTGAGTACACATTTTGTATCAAAACAATCCTGAAACATGTTTCCTGACTGTGAAAAATTCAAGCACGTCCAATATTACTTTCAGCAATGAAAGTACAAGCAATTATGTACTTCTGAAAAATTCAACTGTGAGCGTGCGGTTGTGGGTGGGATGGGAAAGAGGGGTACGTAAAAGGGTGCACGGGCAGTACAACTAAGTGCGGGAGTGGCAGCAGCTGTGGACTATTGGCGAGAACACAGAGAGGCGAATAAATCACAGGCCGGTATATAAGGGAGGGGCAGCGGCCGGTGCCGATGATAACCACCAGGGACTAGTTACAATTGTACCAGGCTACTGGTGGTGGTGGCTGCCCCTGCTCTGGGGTGGGGGTGGTAAACGTTGATTGCCAGCACGGATAGGATGGGAGTCAGAGAGAATGAGTGGGACAGGCGCCCAGTGGTGGTAGGGATTGATGGATTTCCACTGGTCGGCTTTTTGTATAGTGTATCATATACTGTTCCCCAGTACCCTACTCGGAATCTGATCCATGTCTTTTTTTGTCTCAAACAGCTGATTTTTCAATAAGACTTTCCTTTTATTCAAGTACAGGCCTACTTCAGACTAAAGGCCAAATTAAATATATGTGTGTGTGTTTGTTTGTGTGTACGTGTGGCATTTTGTAGATATTTGTAGCTGATTGAACTTTCCATTAAAATATGATAGATTAAATTGTGTGGATTTCAGGTATCTCGATTTCATCCATTTTGAATGTCAAAATAACCTTTAAAGAGAATTTACAAACATCCTATCCTACAATTCAGAACACTGGTACCTTTCACTGAGTATCAGGAGTTGGGGTAGAGGCATATATATTATGAGTACAAGTATACCTAGATGGGTCCTACCACCCCCAACCCTAACCCCGACCCCTACGTCCAACCACCCCACCCCTCGGAGAAAGGCGCTCATTAGGCAGCTCCAATTATCCGGACCCCCGCTGTCGGCATAGACAACACAACCCGGGGACGCCACACGGGGGCTACACACCTTCCAGCCGGCTCATGAAGGTGGCCCGCCACAGCCACCCTGCATTGCATATACATGTATGTGCACATGTGTGTGCTTGCGGCAAAAGAAAGAGCTTGGTTTACTTATTCGAAATGCCAAATGTTTGCTATAGCTGCACATACTGTGATGTGGTGTTCGGCTGTCATGTCAAAGGGCGTTCAAACCAACGAGAATATGTGAACTAGAACTCGCATGCAGACGTTTGAACCATGTAAAAAGGATCATTTCATGTGTTTTTATCGAACAGGTTTTCAATCCATGCTACTGATATTGCTCTCTTGTGCCTGTGTTCTTATGTTGGTTAACTGCTTGTTAGGCACTCTTGAGTGCATGCTTCCTCGTATACCTTGATGGGATCTGACCACTTTTAGTATGCTGTAAAACTGTTATAGTAAGCGTTGAGATTGTTTGGCATAGAAAAGCCTTACTTAAACATAACTGATTAAGCAAATAAAACACAAGGAAATTGATCTACCAAAGGAAATGAGCAAAACGACCATGAATGGCAAGGTCCGGAATGCGTAACCACACTGCGGTTCCTCGTGTTTGCCTTCTGTTAAAGTGTGACCATTTGGTTGGGTCTCTTTTGTTGGCACAGCTTTTAAGTGCGGGTGCCTGGAGGGAAGGGGTCTCATCAAATCCCAGAGTCACTTTTGATGACTTCTCCCTGCCCCAAGGTCCGGCGCGGTTCACACCTTGATGGGCGTAGTCATTTGGGTCTGTGGCTAGCAGGGGTTCGTTGGAGGATGGATTGGGGTTGTTTGGGGGGCGGGGGGCTGATAGGCCTAGGACTGAGGCCAGGGGCGAACCGTGCACTAGTGGATGCAGTTATACCTTTATTGATTGAAACGCAGTAAGTCAAGGCACTTGGCCGGTTTTGTCTTAGGATTTCACAGCAGATTTGTCCAGTGTTTAGTGAGGAACACTTAATCCAGCATAATACCCGCCCCCACCTCCCCTTTCCCTCCCTCGCCCAGTGCATTGTCGCTCGACCCATGTCTTTCATTGGGGGCTCTGCTGTTTGGAGAAAGGCTGATGTCCGCCGCCCCAAGTTCACAGGGCCGTTGACAGGGCCACACAAACCGAGCCGCAGATTGGGTAATTGCATACACTTCGCCAGCGAGTGACTAATTTGAGGCACTGGTCAGCTTTAAGACCTAGGACAAGCGCACTAAGTACACGAACCGGAGCGCCATGCATTCAGCGTGGGCCTCAATCGAGGGCTATAGATTTCCGTGCTGGTCCTTAGAGTCTGCTTCACTCACCCCGACGGCATCTCAACTAATGACCTTAAAGCAGGATAGCGAGAGGCGTCGATTAGAATAACGACCTCAGCATTGAAAATGTTGACTTTAGGTTACAGGAGAGATCTAACATGGATGGACCAGCCCAATAATAAACTCACTTCCGTTAGATACCTCACATACAGTCTCATAACCATGTGATAACTGGAACAGTAAATGTGTAAGGTGCTATTTTGATTCCATGGGAGTGGGCCGACAAAAAAGGACATGGATCCTTCTATTTCACTACGTGTGTATAGGTACACGTGGCGTGAGGACGTAGATTAGGCAGTGGGCACGCGCTGTCCTGGGACTGATACTTCTCTCACAGGACTCTTACCATTTTAATCAATCACACTAGAACTTTCACTGACCGACTAGGCCCGCAAATTGTTTTAGACGCTCCATTAGCGAGGCACGAACTTGGACCATTTCCTTGATTTTATGCCTGCGTTATGGGGTACATAGCCCTTTGGTCAGCTAAGCCCAAGCGGTATATGAATATGATATAGCGTAATAATTATATTTAAAAAAAATGTCTAGAAAAAAGGGGGGAAATGGTTTTACGGCCATATAGGGAACTCTTTAACGCCGAGGCAATGGGAATGGCAGGCGTTTAAAGTTTTCATTGTAAATGCGTGAGATGCTTTATTGTAAATATTTATTGTATATGTCATGTCTATTCTTACTCCACACGTCTTCATGCAGGCTAGATCAAAAGAAAATCAATATTATTGAATACATTCTTCATCTAATTATATAACATACCATTGCTACAGTACAGTCAAATAATTCCACTGTCCTTGGAAAACCTGCCCACTACTGAGAAGACCAGTCTTCATCTTGACGACTGGAACCTATACCGTTAATCATCTTATAGGAGTGCGCGGCGCGCGGGGTGAGAATGGCAGTGGTGACGTTCAGATCCACGAGTTGCTCTCTGAGTTGCTCATGATGAGGTCGGTGAGCTGCTCCCGTTAATGGTCCCCGTCTCCGCCCATAACGACGGGTTAGCGACGCGCCAACGATGCCAGGTGCTACTCGTTAGTTGGACGGTTCTAAGGGATAACGGGGCTGATTGTAGCGGACAGGGAGCAGGGATGGGGCGGGCAGGCGAGTTGGGGGTGAGACTGTTGTCTACGGGGGGACTCAGCATGTGCCCTGTATACAAACATGGAGCAAATGGGGCCAATCGACGCTAACAGACACAGGAGGGCGAGGATTAACCTTAGAATAGATGTTAAACACGAGGTTAACCGTTAAGACCGTGACTCTAAGGTCTTGTTTTGTATCCTTTTGTTCTTTCGTCTTGTTCCAAAAGTAAATATCTTAAAACTTGCCAATAGTTGAGCACTGATTCCGAAACTTTATGGGCCTTGCACTTAAGTACCCATACATCAAGAGTGAGTGGGTAGGAGTCCTTCTCAAAAAGTGTGTGCATTTCTGTACATATTTAGTGAGAGGTTTAGCCCAACGGTGGTTGGGAAAATGTCCGAATCTTGTAGAAAATGATGCGTATATATAGTACGTAAAGGAAAGCCCCTTTCTGAATTCATTGACGACTATATCAGATATATGGGCTGACGTCATGCTTTTATTTCGTAGTCACCCCTTTAACAATACGTTTTATACGCGGAGCCTTTTATTTTACTGGTCGTATTACGGTAGAGTTGTTGAGTGTGCATATATATTCAAATATCATTGCAAAGTGAGGTATCCACGCTTGGGCTTTTTGTTATACAGGTTTTCTCTATTCTGACATCTAGAAATATGATGCTCAAATGAAATAAGGATGCTGTTAGCGATTACACTACAGCCGGCACTACAGGCGGTATATTTGTAAGGTTTAGACATACGTCCAGACTGCGAATTTACCATATAAACTTTTGGAAGGCAATAATCTTCCAAACTAAGGTGTATAAGAGTCAATATATAATTTGGAATGGGAGGTTATTGGTCAAGGTTTTGGGGTGATTCAAAGTTCTTAAGTCAACAATGATTGTGCTAACGGATTGGAGTGGGAAGGGGGATGACTTTATGGGGAGGCGTGTCGCAGTGTGCATGGGACGTGACGGGTCCCCTCCCCCACCCTGTCCACCCCCATGTACCAGTGGATAAACTCCATGTGGCCACAGAGAAAAGTCTGTGTGCTCCAGAGATCAAAAAAGCCCCAGATGTGGGCCACATGCAGCTCTAAAGTTATCAGCCGCTGTCTCTTTTTGTGGCCGCTCACAGTCTGCCACCTCTCTGTCGGCATATCATGTACACATCGCAGCATATGGATCCACCTGTCAGCCCAGCGCGGGGTCCACTGTATGTAGAACTCATATGTCAGTCGGAATCCATGTAGCCAATAAACGTCCATCTCAGGCAGATCCCGCCTATACGGAGGGGAATACCGTGGTCTGGGCCGAGGCACAGGTCCATGTAATTGAAAAGGAGACTTGTGTGGGACGTTATGTTGGCGCTGTGTAATCATGTCGATTCCCCATGTGCTGGCGACGCTGGGCTTCACCTTAGGGACTCACTGACGTCGTCAGGCCCCATTCCGACGGGCCCAGGGGACGTATCGGCCGTTTGATGACAACCATGCTCCCAGGTCCAATACCACTCCAGGCAGGCATCCGCAAACCTCACCGGTCTATGGAAATACCACTGGCCCTAGTGGGTATAGCTTGGTGGCCGAGGGACTGCAGGTCGGGGTTGGTCGGGGGAGTTCTCAGGGGAGGTTGGCGGTATGGTGCCGGCCGAGTGTTTCTCATACTCGGTATGTTCCCAGTATGTTTCCCGAGGGTCCCTTGGGCCCCAGCCCCTACCCTGGGAAAGGGAGGTGGATGCATTAATCAACCGGAGCTGGTTGGTGACCGCCTGATTTTAGCATTTTCATACCACTGGGTGCAACTCTACACCGTGGGATCGTGACCTCCCCTGGCCGGTATACATGTATACATGTATGATGTACCAAAACTCAAAGTAAGGTCGGGACACGTAACAATGGATCACTGATGAACCTTTAGTATATATTCAGGACAACTAACATATGTCATCACAAGGGGTTGCCGTGATTGTAACTACAAACTTTACGCGTCTTATTAGTGTTACATAGAGGCGTGTCGATCCAGGTATTGGGTAACCATGTCGGGTTCGATACCTAACCCGCATTGCTTTGAGGTGTGTTTATTCAGGGAAAGTAAGCCGCTTGTGTAAGCTTTGAATGTATGTATAAATTACTCAGCGCACCCCATCCCCTTACAACTGATACCCTGCCCTCCGCTCTCGACTCCTCTTTCCCATCTGCCCCCATCACGAGGCTGCCGCCCCCTGCCCCCGCCCTCTCCTCGCCCGCACCTGTCCCAAAATGTCAGCCCGGTTTGATATAAAGGTCCCGGCATCTTCGGACCAATAACACATGTAAAAGTATGCGGCAGGTCACCCTGCACCCAGACCTGCAATCATGCCATAGGCCAAAGGCGTTGCCTCGACATACAGTTATGACACTCGAGATGGCAAATACACCAAGAGTTTGGACACAACTCTTAACAGATTAGCCGCCTGCTTAATGGCTATACGGTCTGTTCGTGGCGACCTCTGTCGACGTCAGTCATAATCATCTCTATGACGTAATGACTAGATAGGAAGTCTTGAGTTTCACCTCAGCTGTTAGTTATCTCTCGTCGTCCGACTGTTGGGAAGAAAGCGACTCGTCGGGCACGCGCTGGCCCACCTCTCGGCCCCGTCTGACCATAATGGTGCCGTGAACTTCCTGTTTCTTTTGGTGTTACAAGGCTCTCTCAAAAATCTCTTTATAAATATTTTTCTATTCAAAAAAACCCTGACATTAATTTTAGCATGAGAAACTACAGAAGGCTTGCAGGCTTTAATTTTTGGTTTAATTCTTACGTGAGTGTTCTTTTCAATAGAAAATATCATTCAGTAAGCTGAGAGCACATAGATGATATGATCGTATTGATAGCTGAATGTGTTAAAATGTGTCTTTCTGCCTTGACACTATTCATTGATAATCTATTTCTATATGTGTGTTACAAATAGCTATATGTACAGAATCAATGACTCTGTGCAGTTGCATAATTATAAGCCTGGACGTCTAACCCACTTAAGATAGTGGGCCACATATAACCACTTAATTACCGTATGGATTACAGATTAATCGAAAAGTAAATCGTAAGTAACTGCGTTCATACTCTTAAATATAGGCCTCTTCCTTTTCAGACCTGTCAGTGTATTTAATATAATATATTAAAGATAAGATTGTGGTTCCTTTGCTTTTACGTAGGATGGGGGTTGGATGATATAGACCACAAAACTAATATAGATTGATTATGTAACAAGTGTTGTTATGTGCACACACACAAACTGAACAGAATGATAAATGGTGTCAAGCTGCACATGTATATCCGACAAATTCCTTCTAGATTACAACGACAGCAAACTCCTCACAGTCTACCCCTCACTCTTCCTAAAGTTCCTGGTTGTACATTGACAACATCAAACGGAATTGCAAAACGATAAGGTCATTAAAGCCAGATTGCAAATAAAGCCTTCTCATGAAATATATTTTATGAAATAACTCTCCTCGTTTATTCCCTTGTACAGATAATCTGTTTGGGCTTTTTGATAGGACTTATGGTTGTTCCCTTTACTTCAAAAGCCAACATGTACAGTAACTGTGCTCTGCTGCAGACGTCAACTGAAATAATTGTCCCTTTCACAATGCGATAAAAACAAAAGGAAAATGCGGAGAACGGGCAATGCTTAATGGTGGTTTGTGTTTTTCAGTCAGTGTAAATGAGAATAAGCCGCCTAGTTTTGTTATTTTAGTGACCATTGGATCCTCAAGTGCGCTAGAAAAACGAAGTTATGGCACACAGTACAAATGCACGTCTTGCTTTGAAGTGATTATTTAGGTGATGATTAATTGTTAATACGCGCATGCATGTAATCATAAGTATCTGTACAGGTTGACCAAAGCGGTCAAAACAAGTTGTTGGCATCCACTTTTGTATTAATTCTATAAACTATGTACTGCCTACAGTGTTCCTTTCCTTTGCCATGTTTTCCTTGATTGTATTCGAGAATTTAGCTTTCGAACTAAAAGCAAGAATAATAATGTAAAGATCCCTTTACTTACTGTTCCAAACACATTTTCACAATAAGCACCTATCTTAAACTCACTGACAAATAATCTCTTACATGATCTGCTCACCCCCTCCTTTTATTAAACGGGAATAAAATCCGATGACATTATGAATACTTGTCCGAAGTGAAGTGAAAGAAGTACAAAAGCTAAATGATTTTACAGTTCATTTCATAAAGGCCATCTATTCTCATTTAACGTTGCACAAACATAATACAAATCTGCTTCAAGATTTTCGGGACTTATTGTCAGATATGAGCCAACAACGGATTTATAGAGACATTTTTAAGCTCTATGGTAATGAAAGTAGATCTTGAATAATCTGATAAGGTACAAAGGGAGAGGTGAGAGATTCCTTCACCAGTTAACCGCCTTATAATACGACATGGGTCTGTTGGTAGATATTTACAGAGTAGTATATAAGAGTTAAGCATAGTATTGTGATGATGTCTTGAAAGTACACCCCAAATGTATTGTGTAACCATGCAATCACAGATCGGGGGTGGGGGGGGGGGGCTCTCTGTAAATTATAAATCCGCTATAAAGATGTGAAGTTTGATCTAACTGGACTAAAAATCAAGGAAGCCTTGGTGTATTGAAATGGTCAGACCTCTCATCTTCTGCCATGTGCGCCCCATCTCTAGCTGGCCGCCTGTGCCGGGCTGAGCGCGCCTCCCCCGACAGGTCAGTCGGTCCGCCCGCCGCCCGCCCCACGCACGTTGGCGTGTCGCGCCCACATCAGGCCGGCGTGACGGGCTGATTGGTCGTCGGCACTGGACGGCCAACGAGCCCACCACTGTGCAGACAGACCGCAGTATTGACTCAACAATGAGAGCCCCAAACCATACATGCACAGGGCAGAGCGTTAGCTCTCAGTTAGCGCAGTCAGTACGCTTTGATCTGTCTGGGTTTAATGCGGAACATTGGAGGTGCCAGAAGTTGAGAGTGTAAAACGACAATAAATCTATCAATCGCATACAAAAATGAACATTGTTTATTTACACTAGCTAACAGTTAGAATAGCGATACAATGAGATGTGATTCACAAGCAAGTTATCACGTAGCTAGCTCAATTGACATCCATTATGATATTGAATATAATTGATAGAATACATCAACCGACAAGCGGTGGTAAAATTGTGGTCTTTATCTTTCGCCATTGTCCTCATACTTTCCAGTATATTTGAAGAATGTGCAGCAGTAAAATAAGACATAATGCGTTCAGTCAGGATTTCATTTAACACTCAGAGGATCCACATGCTCTCCATCTCCTTTCCCTCGAGTACATGTCCATTGGCTATATAGTGAACAGTTCTCGTGTCACCCAGTCGTCGATTCCAACGGTCGCTGACCGACGCTCACCTCACTCTCGTTGCTACGATTCACGCAGTCAAATAACTCCTCATTTCTGCCATTATCGCTGGCCCACGTGACTAGGTTATGACTAAAATACGGATTAATGAGTGGCGGCCGGCCGGCCGTGCTGATCGATGACCCCGACGGGCGCCTTGAGGTCGGGCCCGTTGTCTGACACCCTATCTCCCTGCTCAGACACGTTTCAAAAGAAATTCCAGATGAAAAAAGTGGAGAATCGTTTTTGTTCTCGCGCCCAATGATGGGAGCGATAGGCAGTAAATTGCGCTGTAACGTAATACACGTTTGGGCTCTCCAATGTGGGATTGTTGTTTGATGAGAAGGGCACAAAGGACGAAACAACACTCTGGCGCAGATTGCTGGCGGGGATGTTTTAGCGGGTAACAACGGTGTCTTGCAGGGATTGGCAGCCGTGGCTTCTGGGCGGTATTGTGGGGGAAAAGAAGGGGCTCAAACACAGTCAAGCAAGGCAAAGACAAAGGATTGGGGCGAGCGATAAAAAAATGCTCACGGTCCCCAGAGAGTTGCGTTTGTTGTTCGAATTAATGTTCTCGCTAAAGGCAGTGGGGAGCTGCAATCCCTGAAGAGCGGGCGGTCCGCAAGGCATGCCGGCGGAGCGTCGTGTTGGTAATTGAAACGAGCAGATACCTCCAGAGACACACCCCCTCGACTGAAGGGTTTAAATAGCTCAACTGCCAGTAAACTACCAAACTAAATAGAGGCAGTGATTTTCCATAATTTCTTCAGCTACAGTTATTTTTTAACCTTAGAAAGTTAATGACCGTATAAACACCTTTGATTAGTACTATGGCCTTATTAATCGTCAATTGGCTTTACATTGCAGATCTCTTGCACTAGAGGCATATAGAAGATGTATTTATTACGCCTCGTCGCATTTAACATGCGCAGTTAAATCGCGAAATATAGCCCCTTCTGCAGAACCGGAAGGGAACTTATTTTCCGACGCTGATCAAAGGAGGATCGTATAGATCAGAGGGTTGCCTGGAACACTTAGAACTAATTGTAGATTTAATCATTAATCTCTTTTGACCTGTCAGCAAAGGCAAAAGACGATTTAGCGCCTCGCATCCCACGCCCCCTATTGTTCTGCTGCTCAGCGCCTAGCCTACTCAGTACAGCGGCATTGACACCCGCCTGCAAAACGAGCGGCAAATCCCATTATTTATCTCCCATAGTTTTATTACACCCCATCAATGTTTCACACTGCTATCACCCGCCATCTTGGCCAGCAGATTTTCATTTATTTGCAACATTTATTCTGCGTGGAAAAAATCTAATGCTATAAAGCTCATACCATGCCATATGCTATAGGATATGGTACAGCCCATCCTTTCCGCGCCCTTCTCCGCTCGCCTTTTGATTAAAACATGAAACACTTCCATATCTTTTGCTTGTTTGTTCGTTTCCTGGTCGTTGCACATGGACATTAGGGGATGAGTCCAAAGAGACAAAGTGGCAAGCAGGCAAAAATCCCAAGGCTGCAGATTGGGCTGGTGAACGGATAACGCCCTAAATTGGGCGCTGCTGGCTGTTGGCGCTGCCTAATATTGCCCGCCGGTGATGAGTTATCATAAAGTGATGGCCACCGACAGAAGGCAGACGGAGGGGGTTCCTTTCATTGCTGTTTCTCCCGCAATTCTGACTAGGGGCGTTCTGGTTCTATTGCCTGTATTTCTGATCGTCCCTGTGAATCTGTAAGGTGGCTGAATAGTTGTGTCTCTGCTTCACAAGCGCGTCGAGCCTGTACTGAGTACTGAGGGTTAGTAGCCCAGGCCCACAATACCTCATACTGGCCCTCCCAAAGCCTCTATGCATACAGTATGAGCCTCTATGGGGACACAGGGCTCTCTTCCACTTGCCTTTCTTGCCGTAAACCTGGCCTTCTGGCTTTTTATATATAAAGCGGAACATCTGCGAGTCCTGAATACTCCCCCGACCTCTTTACTCGGTCTCCTATACCAACCCACCCATCCACCCTCCCACGCATAGTACCCCATCCGAACCCCTCGCCTCTCCCCACACACAATCCCCGGCCCACTATATGAAAGCAACAGCTTGACTGTGCCATTCATTACATTCATATTACAATACGGGCCGGCGGGGACCCCTCTTCTTTGGGCCTGTCTTCCCCCCAGCAGACCACCATCTTAAACACTCGCTGCTTTCAGAGGGGAGCTACATCTGTTGGGGCTCTAATCTCCGACAGGACGTGGCCAGGGTTCAGAAGGGGACCACTCCGTGCCCGGTCCTCCTCCCTGAGGACGCCACCTCCGCCTCAGAATACCAGGCCAAGGCCCCATGTTGGTCCTCTGCCCTTTGCAAGTATTTTCCTCTCGTCCCTCCATCTATCAAAGGTCAACGTGGTAAAATCTACTTTGAAATACACGAGCAGGTTGGATGGTTAATATGTATCCTCTGAGTATAAAAACCGGGACTGTATTTGTATGTTGATGAACTTCTAACACGCCATCTTTTCGGGGATTTCATTTCATGGGGATTTTTTTTCCAATCTATTTTTATTAGATTGTTATGTCATTTATTTATTTTCCGAAAGACTCTCGTCCAGACCTCTCCCCACATTGAAGTGATTGTTTTTTCATAGGGATGTCCTTCGAAACCGATAAAAGGTTTAATTTGTTACTGCAGGCTAAACTGATTAGATAGAGCACGGTCATACTGGCAGTAGCTCCACGTGTATATTACAGCAGCCTAAGGTTAGGGCCCACTTTACATAACATACATTATAGGCCTAGAGCCCTGATCCCAGCCTGCTTGAGCCGACAGTGGCTGTCTTTCAGACATATGGCCAGGGGCCGGGATGATCCCTCCAAAGTCACCCACTGTCTAAGGCAAGGCCGGCACGCGCATGCGCCAAGACGCTGCTGGGACGCCGGAAGCAGTGGAGATGATCTGACCAATAGGATTGCAGATGGACGTCATGGGCCGTAGGCGATCATATCGCCCTCTAGCATGCCATTTTCTGTTCTTCTCCCTTCATTCTATATGTTTCTTTAGCCTCCATCTGGGTATGCATATGGTCAATGCTTAGGTAGGTAAGGCGGTCTTTCTGTTTGTGGTGTGGTCTGGCACAAACCTGAGGAAAGATCCCCCTACATACGTTTGTCTAGGTTAGAGTTCCTAGCGGAGAAAAGACGTATCAACATCAGGGGCTCTTGATGTCCTTAATGTCTCTGATAAAAGGGCTAGGGTTCCTTCGCAACACCGTGGAGAACTCGAAGAACTAACCAAATCCTTCCCGTTTTTGAAAGAAATTATCAACTACAAGGTCCAATAAAACACCGCATTGAACTGAGCTCTGAAAATAGCACCCCCTTTGTGTCAGGTTGATACATCTTTGCAAATTACTGACACAAAGAGCACATGAAAGAGCAAGATACAAGGCAATGGTGTGAAACATCGTTCAGCCTACCCTTAGTGCCAAGAAAGGTCCAAAGAGAAAAACTGACGGCAGACGCAAATTAGACTTCCCAGTAAATCGCAAACATTAGCAATAGGGCATGGAGCAGAGAAAAGGACAAAACCAGACGTCAACAAGAATGAAGAAACCAAGACATGCAGAAACCTAATCTACTCAGCAGTTTAACGTATCCAAAATTTTCGTACTACATCTAGTAGTCTGGGTATTGGGCCAAAAAGGGCCTTTGTCGGCATGAAGTAATCTGTTCATCTTTTAATTTAGCTAATGGGATTCCTTCATTAAAACTGCCGTCTCTCAACCCTTCCTTCCGCACATTCCAATCCCCGGTTGTGACAAAGGAAAACAAACAGGGACCAGCTAGGGGTTAATTTCCTGTCCGACCCGGGCCTACTGCCCAGCTAGCTGTTTGGTGTTGTCTGGGAGAGGTTTGTGTATGCCATTCGTCTCTGATGTTTACTTGTCTTCTCCCGGGTTTACATTGTCAGCTTTGGTGGCTGCTGATTTATCGTGGCGTTAAAGGACCTTAGCAGACCGCCTTACCCGGCTCAATAGTGGGAACGTGGACTGCTCCTACAGTGAGGACAGCCCCATAACGCACTTCATTTAATCATTAAGAATAAACCAATTATCAAAAATCAACCATATTAGTATGTATGCCACGGAAAGAAAAATGATTTTGATAAAATGTGACTGGAAATGTTATTGTAAACTATTTCTAATTAACATTGCTATTTATAAGTCTTTTCGGTAGTTCTTTAATTAGGCAGGCCCAAAGTAACGGCGTGACCCGCCTCTCCGTGAACCACAGGCACTTTATTATAAACAGAACGACCGTCCAATTACTTTGTGTAATTACTGAGCTCCAAACAACATTGTTGGATAGAGTATCCAAGGTTTTCTCCAAGTGCTGTTTGGTTATGATTATTATGTTTAAGTTACAGAAAACTTCCTCCAAGGTCGCATTCGGCTGTACGTGTTTGGCTGTACATTTACAGGCTGGAATTTCAGGTCCCTGTTTGTCCTTCAGCCATTCTGTTCTTCTAGGTATTCATAGCTATAGTATTCTCTATCACTGTGGAAGTTTACACAGTTCGCTGTGCATAACTCTGATGATTATTTGCCCATGCCATGCACACTACCTATTCAAATTGATTGAGAAGTAAATTCTTGCGGTGCTGATTTTAAATATATGTCCTAAAAGTGGACTTTTGACAAAGAGAAACGTAAATTTCTATTCATTGTATCGTTGTGGTCTCCTTATCCGCTTTTCTATGCCCATGTAACACGCACGTTTGCTGTAAAGACAATGGTATTTTCTTTAAAATACATATACAGTGCATATATGTATACATGAAAGGGGATAGAATGAAATCTTCGGCGTATATACGTTTACAAATCTAAAGCATCTAAGAAGTCATATATACATATTCATATATACAAGTTATATATACATATAAGTCGCAAATGGATTGCTTGAATAGTGCATACCTATGCAGACATTACTTTTGTAAAACATTTCTGTTAAAAGTAAATTAAGATATCGATAACGATTTAAGAGTCACTAGTTAGTTTAGTTATCGTCAAATCCCTGTGAATCCATTACACTATAACTGTACAATGGTCAAAGTCAATGGTCCGGTACATATATTATGCGAAAATAAGGCCAATTTGCTTGGTAACAGAGGTGTACTTTAGAAAGCAAAATGGCATAATATTTCTCGGGGCGTGGATGCATCAAAGGAAAATTGCAATCTAAATATTTATTTCCTGCACTGGTATTTCGTTCGGAGATGCTGTAGCCTGAGGCAGTCACACACTGTGGGTATGTCCAGCCTAGAGAATCCCTACTGCTGGTGTAAAATGGTTAGGGAGGGGCTTGCCGTCCACAGGGCTAGGTCAGAGGTCAGATTAGTCTAGAGACACTGTCACTCGGGCCCCTGCCCTGGAGGCGCCCCTAACGCCCCGACCCTGGAGGATGGAGGCATCGTAATTGGCATGGAAACTGGGATCCAGTGGTATGCATGTATTCTGCAAAATCAATCAGAAGGAGATGGAGGAAATGGAGGTGACTGATCTAGACACCTACCGGGCGAGAGGGAAGGGAGTGGTCGCTGTACAGATACTGGAGAGAGTCCCCAAAGGGCGGTAAAGGGGTGGTCACTGCAGGTTGGTTAAAGGCCTAGGACAAGGTGCAATGTGACCAATCCGCCAACAACCATTGATAGGCTTTCTAGTTAAGTTTAATAATTGGATTCCCCCGAATCGTACTGCGTATTCTACAGGATAAAAATATTGGAATTAATACTTAATATATATACTCGTAAGCATAGGACGATAAGGTATTTCAAATAACGTAAATTATGTGTCAAGATTTCAGGCAGCAATTCGCAGATGTACTATTACAGTATTAATTTTTTCAAAAAGGCCATGTCATAAATGTTTCCTGTTATGCCGTCGTCTTGACCTGTAAACAGGTTGATAAAGGTCCCACCTATCACTCACCTGTACAGAGTGTCCCCACCCAGGGGGTCTGCCCACCCGCCATCCAATGAGACCCGCCGTGAAGGAGATCGGTCGGCGGGCCGCCGCTGATATTGGCTTATTTTGCCGGGAATAGCTACTGATATCGTGGCCTGGTGACGGCAATATCCCCAACACCTACAGAGAGCGCATGGGGCTAGGGCTAAGGATGTCGGCTGTCGGCACCGCCTACCTGCTGCTCCCCTCCCCCACTCGCAATATGGGCTGGTATATCCACCCACCTCGACCAATTCGCGCCCTCGCCGACCACGAGTGGCCAAGTATTAGTGGACGCCATCACCCCCAAACGTGCCTGTCAAAAAAACCTTCACACTCGAGCGACATATTGTGAGTCGTTGCCCTGGCAACCTTATGTGGCAGCAATCGAGTTAACGGCAGGCTTAATCAGGCAGCAGTCTTACAGGGTGGGCCAGCTGATTGTAAAGCCCCAGCATTGCCCGCTCAGTAGGGCCGTGCAGTGAGAAGAAACCCCAGGCTGGCCGGGGCTGATCCCAGCCGTAGGTGGTCTGAGCCGCCAGCCCGTCAGACCAGGATTAGCCCGTCACGCCACGTTTCCCGACTGATTTACTCGGTATTTCCTTTTTCCCTGGCGGCTGCCTCGCCTCTGCGCCAGGCTAATGCACGTTAAACCCCATTAAATACCATATATATATGACGGTTAGTTTTCTGGTAGAAGAGTGCCATCGGCGTAGGGGTCATGTGCCTGGTTCTCTCAGATTTTAAAACAGCAGCAGGAGTGTCTATCGAGGTTTACTACTGACCTTCATGGTGCATGGTGGTACACAAATTAAATAATTTAATTGTGACCTTCCTTTGCATGTCATTGCCGGATCTATAGAATGAAATACATCCAGTAGGTGAGAGTTGTACCTCATTGACGTCTGACTCCCTGGAGTCGTCTTCTTCTATATGTAAGGACCGTGTGGGTGGCTAGCTATAGTCGAGCTGTGGAAACGTCTGTCGGCCCGACATTCCTATAGAAGGCCCGTTCACAGAGCCATGTTCACAAGGGGTAAAGGGATCAGAAGGGGGCCAGTCTATGGCCAGCTGTTGGCCTCCCAAGGCAGTCACAAAGGTCATAGGAGAGGACCTCTCTCCCCGCATATGTCCCTCTATCCGTTTACATCGGAAGCCAACTAGGTCTACACCAGCTACAGAAAGCCGAGCATATTCTGTACATCTATATTGATTCATACAAAAAAGATGCAACAAAAGGCAAATGTTGGGGGAAAGATGCATCACCGGCAGAGGTACTAACTGAGAAACAATTTCAGGGGGAAGCTATAGGCGTGACAACAACACATATTTGAATAGACTTATTCAACCCAAACAACCTAGTCCCTCCTTCCAGGTAAATATCAAATAGAATATTGACATGAAAGTGTGTAGAAGACATACTATTTCAGACCTATAAGTATATCCTTCCAGAGATTGATTCGCATTTTCTTCATAACATCGCTCATCAATTGTAAATATAAATGACAAATTACATATATAACTATGTGTAGCACCTGGAAGATCATGTATATGCGTGAAGATGCAAATAAACACATTTGAACAAAAAAAAAAAAGAACTTTATTAGGCATAAAAAGATGATGGACTCAATAAAACAAATAATAAGAGATAACTATCTGAGATTGAAAGTATGACCCTGAATATGAGGTGGACATTGAAAATTACTGCCTGAGACCTTTAGGCTGAGGGCAGTAATTTTTCTGATGTCCCACAGGGTTTCAGGGTTATACTTGTGACCAAGGATGGTTTTCCCTAGGCCTATATCATATAGCATATTTTGTGAGTTATAAAGAAAGTATACAGAAAATTACCATTGGAGCAAAGTGGGCAGTATCCCAGTGTATTAAATATTTACACACTTTGGATTGTCTCAAGCAATTCTCCCTTAAAATTCTCCATCGAATCAGATTGCATTATTTCATCCCTAATTAAGAAAACAAGAAGGGCAGTGTATAACAATACCCGTGCATTGTATCTTGAAAATATATCAACACAAAACATAATTACTGTTGAATAAAGTGTCTTCCGGCGCAAATATCAATGCTTCAAGCTGCCGGGTAGACGGAATCACTGTAAAATACTGGCTCTGGGCCTCTCAATCTAGGTGGACGGTGACCATCGCTGACCACAGCCCACAGAGGCCTGACCCTGACTGCAGGCTGATGCTCATTATCCCCACCGTGAAGCCCTACAGGATTTGCATATTTTGGTTGAGCCTGTAGCAACTAATCCCCTCAAGCTGTCCAAACTAGCGGGATGGAGGGCCACTTCTCCAAACTCACTTCTATCTGGTCCAAAACCTCTCCAGCTATCAGATTCCCTCTTCTTCCTGACTCATCTCCGAATCTGTGCTAATTGGGCAGAAGTGTGCTCAGGAGCAGCCATATCCATGTCGGAATATATCTTATCAGAACGCATCCTGAGGAGATCTTCTTTCAAACGGTCTAGGGGTGGTAATCATAAGAGTGCGCAGTCTCACATGTTTGAAATGCTGCCACAATACATTCCCATGTCGCCCAGAGAATGCCTGCTGGATAATATTATGTGCAGATGTGTCAGCAGCAATGGCTTCGGGGTACATACTAGAGGCATGACTGGGAGGAAAGGAAAGCCACTCTTCCATGGGTAAAGTTAATTGGCTCGGAGGAAACACCAGTCGGGTTTGTCTGTCATTCTTTGTCAACGTGTTTCTTGTTCCACCAACCACTTTTTGCTCTTTTTGTTATCCTTGCCTCTGCAGAACGGAGTACATGACTAGTTCAAGTGCTGGTTTTTGTTTTGTAGTAAATGAGCATCGGGGGATTTGGATATGAATACCTCACGTTAATAATCTATTTTTATAAGTTACATTCTAATTTCTCCATTTAATGGATATGAAAGCCTCACGTTTCTGCATTGTTATAACTAACATTCTGAATTTCTCCACTTAATGGTGCATTTTTTAATCCTAGGTTTAACCCATATAATAATGAACAGGCTAGTATAAGGATGAATGAAAAAATTATATGTCTTGAAATAAGCATATACAACAGGAGATGGGGCGTTATTATTATAATTTACTTAACTTATTCCAGGTAAGGAATCGGATCATATATCATATATCTCTTTATTTTGCTATGCGTAACTTGACAGTCAAGTTGAGGTCTGAGATGGCATCATGTATTAAATCATAACTTTCAAATGGCCGCCACTAATACACATGCCTCTGTTCACCTTTATTGATGTGGGGTATAGGGGTGATCGTCAATAGCGGCTGGAAGTGGCTCAAGCCGGCCAACAGACTACATATTGTGTTGATTACAGGTGCTAGCAGTGGTCACTGGTGCCATGCCTCACTACATATCTCTGCAGGTACCAGTGGCCGCTGGTCAAGGAGTGTTACTTGTATACACCTGGCTGGGACCAGTCAGGTCTTTTTGCACCGCTATTTGGCTGACCATGCCCTTATATCCTTATTATGGTGGATATGATGTTTAATTATAGCTATATTTAATGATACATGTATATTATATATTCACAGGAGACTTTGGATGGCAGAATAACTTGCAGTTTGCCCGAACTAATATCCATGAGTGATTGTATCTCTGTTGTCTATCCACACATGTTGATAGTTCTAGTAGTGTATAAATTATCTGAATAAATTATCTGAACAATGCAATGCATACTGAAAGGAATTTCACATTGAGTACTTAAAAACTTTTGAAATTTGTTTAGCATGTTTTTAAGTAATTCAAGTTTTTGCTATTAAAAGTTTCTTCCCCAAAACAAGCTAATAGACTTGCCATACAGCTCTGCGAGGATCGGTCAAGCGTGTCTAATGTGGTCGGGCAGGGGGCGGCCGGCCAGGCCAAGAGTGCGGAGCGGGTGGCGCGTCCAAGGTATAAATATTTAAGGAATGCGTGAAAGCTGTCACCCGCTAATGGTCATCTGAAGATGGGTGCGTTTAGGTGGAAAAGTGGTGTCTTGGCACCTAGAACAGGTGCGGGCCTGGATAGTGGGCGGAGGCAGGGTGGGGTGCTGAGGACGTGTGAGGTGTAGGTGATGGAGTATTATAGAGACCCCTTGGACCTGAGGCAGAGTCGACCACGGTAAGGCTAGGGCGGCGTGGCCTGGCTCTAACCGTCAAGATTAATGTGGTCACCGAGCGGAAGGGGCCAGATTTGAGCCACTCTGAGTGGACACAGACCGAGGAGGGGTGGACCAAGCTAGGTGTCAAAAGGGTGTCAAGGTGTCCTGTTCACGTCTGCCCAAACGTGATGGGCAGAAAACGAATAGAGTGGGTCCGGGAGAGGCCTAGAGTAAAAGGCACCCAGCTACTAAATGGATATAGAACTTGAAAGCCTCGTTTACCTAGGTATGCCTAGAAAGGAACTCTAAATGTACCATAGACTCCAATGTATGTATTTCATTTAGGGAATGAATAAGGCTTATAAGGTGAACAGAGTATATAGTGCACGGTCATCCTCACATCGACCACCTTAAACAAGGTAGTTAAATGATGAAATAGAATATCACCTAGTCCCCCTATGCGGCAGTGGATCATTTTTGATGGCATATCCATGCAAGGTTAAGGACGTTTGGCCTGCTGCTAAAATAAAGTTTTACCTCCAAAGTACGACACACTATACTATTTCGACTAGGTGCCCCCCCCCCCCCCCCCGCGACAAAACGCAGAAGAGGAGAGTTTCCCGTAACGTCGTTTGCCAGACAGTTGTTATAATTGCGTGAGTATGGGAGGGATTCCTCTTTTGGTAAATTGATATGACATCTTTGAACTGACGTCTGAGGCAAGGTGTCTGGGGAATAACACCTGAAGTACACACAGATGAGTGAATCCTTAGAACAGGGAGAGCACGACACTGGCAGTCGGTCCGCAGGTTAACACCAATAGAATCTATTAGATGTATGAATATGTAAAGGAATCACCAAAATTCGGTAAAACAATTACACCAATTAATACATGTAGTAGTAAACAAATGAAATATGCATATACACTGTATAACATATGATAAACATGTCTAAAATAGTTTTTACTATGGGTTGAACGATGAGCATAAAGCTTCATAGATTGTTCATGGCAGTTTTACCTCGAGTAATCATAAAATCATGTAGAGAGTGAAGCAGCTATGCCCCTATCATTCATATTTCAACCCCAAAACACCCATACCCAACCAATCGGATCACCTCTGACTGGGAGCCCGTGGTCAGCATGCAGACTGTGGATACAGAAGGTAGGAGTAGGGATAGGTGAGGGTGTGTGGTAGGGGAAGGATGGGGGATAGGCAAGGCGGAGGGGCGGAGGGGCCGGCCAGAAATTTAGCGTTCTATTGATCGGCCGGTGTGGGGGCAAATTGCAGTTTTAAGTGGTCATGGCCGTAATGGTCGTGTTATAAGGGGCGGGGGTCGGTGGCAAGGGATGGACGGAGCTTGGCCTGTGTGTGTGTGCCGTGAGGTGGTCTTTATTGATCTTTTAGACCCCCCCCCCCTCTCCAGTCTCACAGTTGAAATTGCTTATATAGACGCACGAATTGGAACCCTAGATGGAAAAATACGCTTATTTGCTCTCTATTCTTTACTAAAGACAGACTTGTTATCAATAAAAAGTTGCCCCTGTGTGATTTTCTTTGATAAAGGGATGCTTTTCTTAAAAATATCAAGTTGCCTGTTGTATACTCTTACGATGACGTACAAGTGCTGGTATGCAGCTAGCAAAATAAGACTCAACGTTAAAGAGTAGCTTAAATATTTTCTTTCTAGGTTAACTGGTTAATACATCTAGAAATGTTAATCCATACATGAGAATTTGCCAATTCCGATATGACATTTGATTTAGAATGTTATATTAACCATCACTAAACAACTAAAGAAGATTTCTAAGTGCATGTCAGGCCCAATAAATCTTTTTACTAGCACGGTAACGTACTCATCATGCATCCAGATTTCGAGAATTCCTTCAGCTGCAATGTCCACATCTTTTAGAAGAGGACATTCTTGAGACAATGTTTCACTTAATATACTTGCATGTGAGCAAGTGTATTAATCTTGAGATGAAGTCGCCGGGATGGTGAAGATAGAAGCTGAATCTATAATTCCACATGTGCATACATATATGCACGATTCTCCCTCACAAATACTTATCAGGTGCCCATGTATATGCATTCCCAGACGATGTCATCATGAATTCTTCGAACAGTACATCCACATTTTGTAAGCAAACATGCACAGTGCAATGTACATAGAGGTCGCTCAAAGCTAAACACTCTCCCTTAGATCTGTACATCGTTAGATGTGCTTGGCTCAAAATTTGAGACAAAGTTGGGCTTCCACTTTCCTTTGTTTTTGGAGCACACTACAATGCAGTGCTTTTGTTTACCAGGCTGCACTATGTTAGATCAAATGCGGTGCTCGTTTTTAAAAGAGGCCGATCTTGTTAGCTGCACAACGACTTTATTAATAATACGACAAACCCAGAAAACGGCAGACATTGCCGGTAGGTTTTTAGTGAAGTTCTCTGCGACACAGAGACATGGAACGCGACACGTCGACACGTCGACGCAGGAGATACACACGCCATAACACAATTACTTGTTTTAGGTTAGAAATCCTCTGTAAGGATTCCAGACGCTTCTTTATAAGTAAGTTTGTGAATGATAAAAAAAACTGCCGTCTCTTCTTTTTTTATAATCAACGACAGCTAGATTATCACATTCCGTACTTCTCAGATAATCCGACGTTGCCTTCAATGTGCTCTTCAGTTCTGTAGATAAAACATGAGAAGGTTCTACGTTTCAATGTTCAAGATAAGGGATGCCTACCTGCGTGCACGTAGTATATATAATTATGAGTTAACACGTATTACAAGTATTCGTTTTGTTATACATCCCGATCCAACATTATCATTTTAGAGCAATCAGAAAAATGCCACTGTGTGTTTAAACAACTTTCACTTATAGGTTGGGACAGTACTCCACGATAACCCACTACCCTTGTCACTGTTATTAACATGGTGATATTACATGCTATAACATGATGTGACATTATGGCGAGGCCTGCTGATGGGACCCGGGGTCTTTATAGCAGATAAGATGGGTATGGAAGTGAGGGCCGCAGAAATTCAATCTACAGGCCGCTCAGCAGGAGCAGCTCGCGGCAGTTAATCATGAAGACGAATGGTGTTTTGGTGGTGGGGGTTCCCGAGCCTCTGCTCTCATGGAGGCCAATGATAAGCCCAACTCGTTCAGACGTCAGCTGCTCTCTACACGAGTAGTCAGCGAGCACAACAGGGAGCACCTCAGGGCAGGGGGCGTCATTCTTTGCACTAGTTGAATGTATGAATCAGAACCCAAGGAATGTAGACGATATACACAAGACCCCCTACAAAGGTCTTTATATGATTTCACATGCGACAAGATCAAAGAAAACTGTTGATCACTAAAGATAGGTGATGCATAGGTTTTACAGGTGCTGGGTCTAAATCATGGTGAACGTTACTGTGTTGACAGGTTTATGAACATTAACGTGTCCAAGCTATCTATATAATGGTGTGAGCAATGTTTTTCTAATGGAATCGTTTATTTAGTTGATACCAACATCGCACCTATAAACAACTAACTTTGTCAGAACAAATAAACGCGTGCACAGGCGAACGCTACCGTGTGTATATTTTCCTATCACATTGGTACTTAAGCACACCAGCAGCATTCAAGAAGATGTTTTGTTACTTTGCTCCCACTTTGCTACGTGAGATAATAAACTTCTGTGGTATATCCCTCCGAGAACCCCACCGACCTAACCCTGACATTTTGATGAGGAGGTGACTCCCTCTGTGTAAGCTGCTCGCTGGGGGTGAGAGCTGCTCGTGCTGGGACGTTTTGTCCCGCACTGAGTTACTCGAAGTCCCTCGGGCAGACCGGCCTACCCCCGGGGGAGTCCTGTTTTCTGGAAGCTGTCGGCCAACATCAACACCAGCTCGAGTAGCGCTCCTTTAACGTGTGTGTAAAGGCCCGGTCACATATAGAGACTGAACTCAACTCAACAGATGAGTTGAGTTGGGTCTCTGATAGTTTTGATATGTGACATAGGGTTAAAACTGGAGTTTTAGGTTTTCTCAAGACTGATCAGTCTGGTCTCTAATCTTGAGATGTTGAAGATTTAAAACTGGATAGTCTTGAGTCTTTAGCAGTCTTAAGGCCCAGTCTCAATATGTGACCAGCCTTAAGACTGGATAGTCTCCAGTCTCAATCAGTTTTAAGGCCCAGTCTCTATATGTGACATAGTTTAAGACTCAACTCAACTGTCTTGAGTCCATTATCCAATCATATAAAGGCAAATAGACACACCTCTTTTTCCTACATATCATTGAGTTTATAGGCAGAGGATAGAACACACAAGACTATCCAGTCTCTTTATGTGACCACACATCATTTTTTCCTTAAGACTGGTTTGTCTGCAACTGTTCAGTCTCAAGTCCTTAAAGGCCCGGTCACATATAGAGACTGAACTCAACTCAACAGTCTTAAGGACTTGAGACTGAACAGTTGGAGACAAACCAGTCTTAAGGAAAAAATGATGAGTGGTCACATATAGAAACTGGATAGTCTTGTGTCTTCTATCCTCTGCCTATAAACTCAATGATATGTAGGAAAAAGAGGTGTGTCTATTTGCCTTTATATGGTTGGATAATGGACTCAAGACAGTTGAGTTGAGTCTTAAACTATGTCACATATAGAGACTGGACCTTAAAACTGCCTGAGACTGGAGACTATCCAGTCTTAAGGCCGGTCACATATTGAGACTGGGTCTCAAGACTGCTTAAGACTCAAGACTATCCAGTTTTAAATCTTCAACATCTCAAGATTAGAGACCAGACTGATCAGTCTTGAGAAAACCTAAAACTCCAGTTTTAACCCTATGTCACATATCAAAACTATCAGAGACCCAACTCAACTCAACTGTTGAGTTGAGTTCAGTCTCTATATGTGACCGGGCCTTAAGACTGTTGAGTTGAGTTCAGTCTCTATATGTGACCGGGCCTTAACAAAAACAGGTTGAGCGGCGTGGAGAGAGCAGGGAGGGCGCGCATCCATGGTGCGCTGATTACCTTTGCACGGGGGTGAAGGGGGGGGGGGGGGGGGGGGGGGGGGCTAGGCCCCCTGTGTCAGTGTGACGGGATGGCAGCTCCTGCTTTGTCAGAACTGTAAACCTAGTTCTAAACCAAACCATCCATTATCGGATCCACGGCCTAGTATTAACCCATCCAGACGAACTGTGGATTATGGGGATCGTGCTGTGAATCCTCTTCTGAACGGATTATTGTCAATTAGGATCAGAATGATTGAGATTTAATCGATAGATATCCTGGGGTGTGTTTCACAAACATGTGGTTTCGATATATAACTTTAAATGTTTCAGCTTGTGTTGATACACGTATGCCTAGTTAATTATGTTTTTTTTTTTAAACTTTGTGTCTTCTGTTACCATGGAACAGTCATGTTTAATTCTAGTCTGACAGGAAAAGATCTACTCTTCATCAAAAACATAAGGGATAGTTCCTCAAGGGATGAGCGTGCTCCCATAATATGAGAAAAACTATTATGATATCATGTTTAACACGAGGAAAGAAGAGTGCTTTGAGGTTTTTATAATCACAATTCTTATACACAATACCTCGTTTCTTATATACAACACCTCGCCGTTAGTTGTATACTCTCGCGATGTGATACAAGTGCTGATAATTGTAACAAGTGTGCCAATCAATCATTATCAAAAACGGCGGACACAATGGAAGTAGAAAGAGCGTGCATCTACATCAATGGTCACCGAAGTGTAGCAGTATTCGAGTATAGATCGAAACAGTGCATGATAACTGGAGGTGACACGTGTGTAGAATTAAGTAGACATAGACGGAGCATGTGAGCTGTCGACGTGTGGTAGCATGTTGCAGCTCGTCAGGCCGCCACCGGGATCCCCGCTCATACCAGCCCGCCCCCTGCTCAGTGGGGCTTCCTCTGATGGCTGTGTACAAATGTAATCAGACTCAACTTATCTCTCTCCATCAAACGGGCTCCGGATTGGATCGGGCACCCCCGCCGTTACCTTAATAAACCCATATAACACGCCCGCCCTCTCTCTGTGGGAGTTTTTATACCATTCCGACGCCATCGTTAATATCAGAGAAATAGCCTGATGATTCAGCCCCATGACCGCTCAGATCACTGGGCCAGTTTTTGCCTAGTATGATATGGTCTGAACAGGCTGCCAAGCGCCGGCATGCCATTTGAGTCTTGGCATTTTTGATGGCGTGCCCTTCTGACTGATCTTACGTTTGGTGAGTTGACTCCTTCTTCATAGGTCTTCGCTGATGAGATAGACAGAGGGGGCGTTGCTATTAGACAGGCACACATTTTGAGGATGTAACATCGAAACAAAAAAAAAAGACTTTTTTTTAGCCTGAACTGGATGTAACTATGATCCTCTCCCGTGGCTCTTAAAAATCAGTCAAACTAAACAAAGGCATGGAGGTAAATAGTTGAACTTTTGTCTAAAATTTTGATACCTGAATTATCCTTTTTGATACAGATATAATTTTATGTGACGGTCGGGGTGACGGTTGGCCCATTAGTTATAACGATAGGTCTGTGGCTCGCATGATGTCACAATCTACAGTGTCTCTGGGATTTCATACATGAGACGTATGCTCTGTAACTGTGGAATTCACATATCTCGCAATAGCATAATTTGAAAGTACATGTACATCTTTCCTAAATACAAATTGCAATTGGCGAGGGAAGGACTGTGCAACAGGCTTCTGGAAATCATGTTTTTAGATATATACTGCCGTCTTAGGTGGATCGGATGCAGCTGTTCCCAACCTTTGCTATAAGAAAATCTGATGGATGAATAAAGTACACGTCTAGGATATGTATCAGAAAGCAATAGGCTACACGGAATCTCTAGACTCAAAGAGTTTGTGTCCGAAATCAAGGTAGTCGTCCCAAGGTATATGTATAGTCTTACTGGTCATGTAGGATGAAGTGGTTATCCCTGCGTACGCTGGTGTACTATACTAGGTATAGTTGGTTCTCTAACGTACACGGTGTACCGCCGCCCCACGCCCGCCCCTGCCCGGCTCGGATCCCCCGTCTGAGGGATGGGGCCGGCGGCGGCCGGCGACGTGTGTTTCATCACCCGCTGATATGTCCATGAATACAGCGGCGTTAACGTGATCAGGTCCCGGCGGATCCCCGGCCCGGATGAAGTGGCCGACCCGCCCGTTTTACCACCGTGCTGGGCCCATCAAATCACGGCAGATTCCCTCAAGTGTCCCCATCCTAGCGGCATCAGCAGCGCCAGCACCCACACGAGTAGCACTGTAAGTAGCAGTGACCTTTTTTTCCGAGCTTTAAGCCGGGATGTGCGCGCTCAAATGCAATATCCTTATGTCAAACGAGGAATATAGGCACGTTTTTGAAAGGCGAGGAGGTGGGTTTGGCTCTATACGTGCAAGCCTGGAGATTTAAAGTTTGACTTCCAAATCTGCAGGGATATGTGAACGTGGTGTTTTATCTAGCAGGATGCTTATCAGGGGGAGTTTATGTCTTGGGGTGAGTGCTGGTGCTCGCCGTACAACTCCAAGGGACTCGTTGACAAATAGACACAGATAAATGGCCTTGGTACGCCGGTTTAGTTGGTGCATAATCCGCCGAATGCGTGCCACAACAAAAAGCGACACTCTGCTGGTAACGAGCTGCTCGGCGAGTGGCTAAAAGGATCGATATGTGAGTGGAGTGGTGATTGAACCTTGCGTAGCCAGGTTAGAGGCGATAAACATGCAGTGTACACGGTCTTGGGTTTTATGGCACGCTTTATTTGCAGTTTAGGGCTCATTTTACCCAACTCCATGAATCATGTAATTTTCCATTAGCCTCAATCTAGGCAGTTATACTCATTGGACATTAAGTCATGGGGCGATTTTTCAATCCAACAGAAAATGAGGAATTGCCCTGTGTGCGGTATGCAGAATGTTAAGACATGACCTGCTTTAATACAGCTGTTGGACACTAAAATGATATGTGTGTATTATATATATATATATATATATATATATATATATATATATATGGGGTATATATCATAGAGACCAATGATTGATTTAGCAGTGTTTGATAAAATTGTATGGCACATTATCATTCCGAATATAGCAAGTAAATACAATGATTGAGTAAAAGTACTGGTATTCCATTTGAATCCAATATAATAAACTTTTAGGATGACAGACTAAATACATTGTAGTCTTATATGTGTAAAACTTATAAGAATCAGACAATTCGTGGCTTAAAATCGAGAATATTTACGACTGTGATGAGGTGTATGCCATATAAGGGTCACGATGTAAGCAATCGGAATGACCAGAACTTGTATGATTTTCACCAGAAGTTGTAGGGAAACCATTCCATAGAGAAGGGATAGTTTGATGAGAATCAGGGGAAAATAATCAGCTTATATATATATGAATATAGTTTAATGAATTTCAAAATATGCATTTAATAGGTTTGTATCTTATCACATCGAAACTGCATAAAGCAACACATGAAAACCACATTAAATAACAATACAGTAGAACTCGCTTGGGATCTATACAAACAGTGCCTTTGGCCTCCTATTCAATGCGCATAATCATGGTGCTCATTTGAAAATTCAAGATTCGCCAGGCATGTTAAGTATCTTAATGGAGATCCTTAAGGGTGCATTTGGCATTCACAGAAAGCACTTCAAGAACATTATGATTCAGTTCAGCTTTGAATCATACAGAAAGCAGCAATGAGACTAAAAGCTAATATCAGCTAAAACCATGCATCTTCCTAGTGGAGAGTTGACTGTTCTACTTAACCAACGCCATGTCACGGTTGCAGAAACGCATCGTGAGCATTTTGCAGTCGAGGCAGAAATGTACATATTGCGTGGAGTCTTGGGAACATATACATGCATGTCTTCTGTACATCTACTGATCTAGTGTGGCCATAGGAGTCTTTGCCATTGCCACTCCCCCTAGGTAGTTTTGTAATATGTGATCCATCATGCAATACAGGGTCGATTTGGACACTACAAAACCCAAAGGTTTGACCCAGTGCTCCATCTTATAGCTATAAAGGGTTTTTTACATAGGCCGTCAGACTTGTTATGCTAACGGTTGCCCTAAGCTTTATGATGCATGGTCCCGACAATTTTCACAAGGGTCCCGATAGCCTTAAGATAGCCCCGGCATCTACAATGGTACATTGCTGTTATGTAGGCGCATTACAATTTCTAAAAAGTCTGTCGTGATTCTCTTCCATCACCATTGTAATCAATGACATAAGTGTAACTATCGGAATTTGTAAACCAGCCTATAGAGACCAAGACTTATCTCGGGGAGAAGTCTCCAAGCTAGTTGGTTATATGGACTCGATGAAGATTCTTTTCAAATATCAAATATATATGACTTGTATCTGATGCATGTTTATTTGAATAGATTAATGATCTATTATTAAATGAATTAAAAATGAACTATTCCATAATGACTAACAGTAGCTGTTATACTTATGAGATTGTCAGCTCACGTTCCGCGATACGTGACCCAGATTACAACGATTCCCCTGTGACATGATCTGTGCATTAGTCCTAGTGGCTATCCGCAGAAATACCCGGTGGTTTGACTGATACATTTAAAAAACATGTGTTTTCTATAAGAACAGGTTACAACAAAACGTCTGTAGTAAAATGTTAATCATCATTTGTAAAGAGTGAGGATACACGGAGAGAAAATCAGGACAGGGAGAGTATAGAGGATTCATTCATCCCTATTCAAATGGATGCTTAGCTGATGGTGGTCAGTGGGCCGTTGATTGGTAGCGATGGGCGCATTGACAATGGACCTGATGGATATTGCAGGTCATCGAAGTCAAACGAGCGGCCAGGCCTTTGCATTCAAGAATAGGGCAAGTCCCTAGCGGTCATCCTCTTACACTGGGAGATCTGCAGAACCTCAGATGGCCAGTGATTCCCTGTGGTCCGTGGAAAGAATCCGCCCTTTAGATCTAGTAGTCAAGAGGAAAGGGCGCCAGACAGTGAGGCTCGTATTTTCATATAGGGGTTTGGTACATAACGAAGAAATAAAAAAGTAAAAGCTAATAAGCTCTTGAATTTACATTTGGAGACAACTGAATCTGACGCAGGTCGGTTGGTGTTCTGATAATGATGATTGATCCTAGTGTCATATTGGTTCTTTCAGATACATCGACATAAAAGAAATAACAGTGTTCTCAAGTCCCATTCAGTGTCAGCAAGATCACAACAAAATGCTCTAAAGACATCCTGTCACGGTCGCGCTGGAGGTCGTTTTTCATTTCGATGACAGGTTGTAACCATTGCCTGCTATCCCCCTGAGCCACTATCTTTGCCCTACCCCTATTACCGCCTACACCTGGGCTCTGCCTTGTCATCGCAAGAATGGGTGTTTCACTTATGGCGCGACGGTAATTCGGGAGCTTTTGTCCTTTTTGAGTTGACGACTTTCAATCCACTGTTGGCCAGCCCGAGTGAGCAGTAATTTGTACTTTATGGCGAGATGTGATAGGGCTAATTTCCTCCGCACTAACAAAGAGCCCGTGGGAATGGGCGGCGGTGAAGAACGGCAGATTTATGTCTCAATCACTCGGTTTACCATATTATCGCCCTACAGTGAGTATGAGATTGTCTGTGTCATTGATGGCTGCAGTAACATGCAGATTGCTGTCAAAGGATCATCGTGGGTCGACGAGTTGCCAAATTTGAACCAGTCCTCTACTTTACTTCACTGTGAATATAACCGGAGCGACCTTCAGACCTGAGCCCCGCGCATGGGGAGGACTGACCTGCTTTCCTTACTATTCCAACGTTAATGCATCTCTAGCGAGGCATGACTTACACACACAAAATACCATAATGTTGTTTTGGCACCCTGAGGACAAACACGTTAATCTTCTCCTTATAGCTGATGTTCATGTGTCTTATCCTAAGCAAGGACATGCCTAGCAAATTAGCCAACGCTGTGAGTATGTATAGCTCATTCTGCCGGTGTTAAGGCCCGGCCACACTATGCGACTGACCTCAACTCGATGGTCGCAGACCTCATGGCGCTAATTAGCCCCGACCATCTAGTCTTAGGCAAATAGCTGTGCCATGCCACAGGATGAGACTAGACTGTCGGAGCTACAGGGCTATGTGGCATATAGGCTTATCTACTGTACACCCCCCTAAGATCCGACTATCCAGTCTTACATCTTCAACATCTCAAGATCTAAGACCCGACTGGATAGTCTTAGGAAAAGGCTAAGACTCTAGTCTTAAACTATGGCACACTCTAGGACTGACCCCAACTCAACTCAACTCAACAGTTGAGTTGAGTTGAGTCGTGCAGTGTGGCCGGGCCTTTAGACACGACCGCCGCTTGCTTCTTATATAGAAAGACCCCTGGGTTGATTAAACTACCTTCGGAGGTTAGGGGTTAATCCGGCCCCAGCCGCGCCTGCTCGCCTCCGGGCAGGAGGACCACCTCACTCTTTTGCCCCTCCAGCTTCCCAACCCTTCCTTCCTCCCTTTCGGCCGTCAAACGCCAACCGCTGGCTCTCTATGGCAAATATAATTAGGCTGTTAATTATAGGGGAAGACGCCCCCGAGAAAGAAGCGCACAAAGGTAGGGGGCCACTTGATTAGGCAGGCCGCTCCGGGCGTGTTTGTTTGTCCCTGGAGGAGAGTGGAAAGAGGCCCTACGGCTCCGGGCCGGGGCTGTAGAGGAGGCGTATAGGGGAGAGAATGTTGGGTAGTTAGAATCAAAGGGGGATCGACGAAGTTTATTTAGTAGCTAAGGCTAGCTTGAGTACAGGCGTCTATTATAGTACTCGCTTTCTTATCATAAGACTTCCATATATATATGGTTACACATTATGTTTTTGTATGTTTGTTTAAGATGATCGCATGGTGCAGTCCTCAAAAACTCCCAACTTTATACTGGTAGGTTTAATGGGATGAGGCCGTTCAAATACAGGATTGTGGGAAAGCTTTCTAGCGCGTTTCCGCTGACTATGGACTTGCTATCCCGCCGATTCGATGACAAATAGTCTTCATTGTACAAATGTTTGTATATTTAATAATCTGCCTGGTAGACTCTGCGTGTATGGGGAGGTGCATCAGTAGGTCCTTTGTAAACTTATGCAAACACACAGAGCCAATCACAGCGGTCTCAATGGGTTGTTTAGTGTCTATACAACCACCCCGATCACAGCCCTGATGAAGCCCCATTTTAACAATCTACAATTTAATTACTTATTTAACCGACCTGCCCCCTGGTGGTGTTCATCTGCCCGCGGTGCCGCCCCCACACGCGGCAGATGGTAGCGCCGCCACTCGGCGTCAGACGTCTTAATTGATAACGCCATGACATCAACAATGCTGCCATTGTGGCCTGGCCGCAAACCGTACCTGCATTATTGAAAGTAACACATGTTCATCATCACGGACCACCCCGCAGCCACAATCATGATGGAGATAAGATCAGTCTGATGAGCTGATTTTAACAGGTGATTGCGGCTTAGTAGTTTTGGGCTCTCACCACCTGTAGGCCTTATCTCATTTACCGACTGGGTGCCCAGATAAAGTGGCTCTATATGGAGAGTATACACGTGAGGCTTAGGGCGAAATGGCGATGTTACCCATGCACTATGAATACATTGATTCAGCGAGAGTGGCCGGTTAAATATTTATGCAGAATCCCAAGGGACGATGACAATGGCTCCTAGACTGTTGGGGATGATTTATAGTGGTAAGTCCTTGGTGTATATTGGTTCCATTGTCCTACCTTTCAGCATAACCCTCCCATTCCCGGGAGGATTGCCTCCCTCCCAACCCACCACGCCCACCCTGATCGATGTACCTGATTTCACAGATGTTAGTAACATTACTGGGTCACCCTGTTCACTGTATACCACATCCCCAAGACATCCAAGTGGGAATCCTAATACCTCTTCTCCCATAAGACCACGTACTTGGATTACCTACTCCCTGTTGGCTGGTCTGATGGGAGATTATTGCTGCCAGGTGACTGTGGAAGTACCGAGTGAGCTCTCCAGACTCTCTATGGTCCTCTATACAATCGCCACACCAACTACCAGACCTAGTCAGCATGGTTGTAGGTCTGTCAGGGAGTAAACCACCCCCCACTCACAACCTAATGGTGTGGTCTCGGCCAACACAAATAGTCCTCGAGTAAATGTGCACCATCGATCTTTCTTCATATTGTCGTATGCATCATCGTTCAGACCCGCGGGAGTGACTGCCCTACTGGGCTCACTCTTTCCCAATTGTCCCCTCCACCGCCCACACTTCATATACCTTGGTGCCCCGTGTTGAGGCCCCAGCCCACATCCCCTCCCTCCCCCACCCACTCCACACCCTACCAGCCGGCCGGTGCCCGAGCTAAGTGTGTGCTGGGCTGACGTGCTATCCGTCTCTCTTCGTCTACTCCTGTCACAGCCGGACCAGCAAACAGCGTGAAACACATCGGGAGCTGCGGACCTCGTGCTCTAACTGTGGGCTATCGGCCGTTGCTTATAATGAAAACAATACAGAGGTGGGGTTGACGTGAGCCTGTGGCTGAGATGGTGTCGAGTCGTGCCGCCTTGCCGACCCCCTGCTGTTTACACAATTGTTCCCCGGAGAGTTCCCTGAAGTGTTCCCTAAGACGACACGTATCAGCCCTCACACCATGCACCGTCATGCCCTTTGCATGTGATGAGCCCCTCACCCTGGACCCTCACCCTGGAAGCTAGTCGTTCTCACCACACAAAGGCCACGTCTTTAAGAGCTCCCGTACGCATACAATTCTCCGCCATCCCGCTTTTCAACCGAGCCCACTGGCGAACATTGTAATGCATATTGCACGAGTCTCATATCGCCCTACGTTCTGTTATGTATTAGACATATATTCTTTTTGGTATACCTCTCCCTTAAGTCTCCTTTCAAACCGCGCTTACACGTTACTCACAGCAGCCCTACTCAGGTCTAGGTGCAGGCCCGGGGCACGCCCTTCTCACCAGGGGTGGGGCGTGCAGGCCGACCGGAGGGCGTGTAGGCGGCGGGTGGGCAGGGTCGGGGCAGGAAGGGCGTAGGGGCCGACCCAGCCGACTACAAAGGCCACGTGCGGCCCACCACCGCCCGATTTATCTTTCCCACACGGGCGGCAGGAGCGGGGTGTGTGATAGGGGGAGGGGTGGTGGGGCGGGGGAGCCCGGCGGGCGGCGGGCGGGCCGTTACCAGGGGCGGAGGGCTTTGTCTCGGGCCCCTAAGGACGCTAATGGGTGCCGGGCAGTGGGCCCCGACACGCGGCCGGACGTCTGCTAACCACCCTCCTTATTACCGACCCGTTAAAGAACCGACATGGACCTCGCGTCCCCCCTGTGTTCTAATACCCAGGTATCTGTGCCAATGGGGGAAGGGTTAACCAAGAAGGGGACTACAAAGACAAGGCCCTCAAGCCGAAATCGAACCGCTCATTAATCAAACCTTCTATATTATCGTTGATCCCACGCTAAGCTTCATGCACTTGAATATGCATGAGGCCCCTGAAGCAGCGGCCACGTGGCTTGGTCTGCATCTATGCACATTGTGTTATATACCTCCGGGTAGTCATTGTGTGCCAAGACGGGACGGGGACGTGGCTTTGTGTTCTTGCTAATCCCAGGCTCCTGGGGTAGCAGATACACGCGTATATAAATCCCCATAGGCACTTGACGAAGGGGATCTAAGATGCTATAGTGGCAACGTTTGATAATGGCGCCATTTGTGTGCCCGAGATTATGAGCTTCCTGGAGCTAATTACCTTTTTCATATACTTCTCCCATTGAGTCAACCGTATCGCCGGCGTCAGACCCCCCTCTCCTTAT
Organism: Lepidonotus clava; assembly: GCA_936440205.1. Lineage (NCBI taxonomy): Eukaryota > Metazoa > Annelida > Polychaeta > Phyllodocida > Polynoidae > Lepidonotus > Lepidonotus clava. The sequence goes on from OW387134.1 coordinate 29,002,134, forward strand.
ACTACTCACAATGGACGCTGTCATCAGCTGCGTGGTAAATGAACGCTGCAGGGACAGCATGATGGACCGGTGTCTAAAAATTATAAAGTATTGAGTATGTTTTGAATACAAAGCTACATTTTCATCGTACAAGTTCATATCTTTACTAGTGTTACGTTTGACAACAAGTATTGCGTCTACATGTACAAATATTTGACCGACAACAATATAGCACACTGTTTTCTATATGATATATTAAAGCTGCCTGAATTTCTTATGATATTATTACACCTTATGTTGTTATCTGTTATCTAATTGTTATTATGTAAACCTTGTATTACATGTTTAGCGGACTAACTAGAAAACCGGCGTTGCCGAAGGAACCTAAAAAAAAGTGTATCAGAATGGCAGTATGTGTGTGTATTTAGTGTTCTCTTGTGGTTTGCGTTTTCATGATACCCATATATACATATCACTTTACACATGATGTCTACTCCTAGCCAACAGAATTTCATGTATTTCATACCTAGTCAGACATGCAAAACCTGATTTTGCAGATGTATTCCCTTAAATAGTAATACCCGCTTACAAAGAATTTGTAATTTAAAATGTAATGTTCACACCCTGTTTTGTCCGAACGAATACATGAATCAACCTGATGCTGACAACCAAAGAAATTTACCGGCACTAGTAATCCAGTCACAAACGGTTTTAATGATTATCTTTTAATTTCCTCCGTGTTTTTCGTCGTATTAATTTTGTCCTTATTTTTGCGACTTCCAGCTGGCGACTGTCGGTTCCCATCGGACTGGCACGGGCGGTGGTTCCAGAGCGGGCTGGGAGAGGTGGTCATACGCAACCACTCCATCTCCCGGAAGGGCACGTGCCACGAGCACCACCGGGACTACTACCTGGTGGAGAACAGGTGAGTGGAAGCTGCATGCATGCCTGACCCCAGCCAGGTGTGCGTGTGCCGGCGGTGTGTGCACGGCCACTGTATCAATCACATGTTTTGTAACAGAGTCATGCAAGACAAACATAGAGGTGGGGGGCGGCGACGATGACCTTAGGGGGAGGGGGCGTTATTTATGATCCGGGCAAGTTTCTATGACGCGCTTGGCTAGAGGCTTTGGAATTTACAGTGGCGTGCATATGGATTCATCACGCGCCGAAGAATAAATACTGCCAGGTTTTACAAATTGTGGCTCTAAACGCCCGCTTGACACATGTCATAAAGTAAATATTAAGGTTACCGTGCGTCATTAAGTCATGATAGGGTTGACATGCTATTCGACGACGATAAGAACATATAAATAACGTACAGATATCCTCAGCAGTGCGCATGTCCTGCCGTGTTGGGTTTCATTATTGGGTTCAAAGTGTAGCAAAGTTTTCCAATGGCAATACTTTCTATAGGTGAGTAGATAGAGATAGGTACAGTGAGGGGCAGGAGGAGAGGGACACTGCTGCTTTTCCAGGGTTATCGACCGTTGCCACACAAACAAGTGCTTTTACCGGACGGTCTGGAAGCTGCCGTCCCGTCGGCCCTGGGCTTGAGGCGTGCTCCCACGGCCGCCCTATTATACCTTGATGACGTAGCTTCAAACATTAATTGGTACCTGTCATCGCCTAGCCGCAGAATTAATTACGCATGCGTGCCGTAAACCATTAGCGGCATAGGCCAACTGGGGAGTCGGACTATATACGTAGGTCTGAGCGTCCTTGGAGCGTCTGTCCCTACGAGCCTGGTGTATACACTCAGCCTCTGGGCGTAAAATACGGCCTATCGCCGGCCCCCAACACAGACATAAATATGTTATGCTTTGTTAGTTGTCTCCAAATCCAATCGACTACAAAGCTCATCATTTATTTTACCATTTCTCCCTCCCTCCTCATGTCCACGTTGAACCTTGCAGCTCTCTGCACCCCTGCCCCCACCTCACCCATTTTTAAGCTCTGTCCCAATGTACACCAAATATTTGGTCAGCTGTGTCGGCGCGACTTGTTCGTCCTTTTTGATAAAAGCCATTAGGCGTTTACTGCCTGCCTTTTACGCGCCCGCGTTTACAGTCATTCAGCAAAAGCGCCGTCAATATCACATTTGCCGGGTATTCTTGTCAGGACGGGCTTATATTTAGTCGGCCAGTTCAATTACTGCATGTGAAAGGGGGGTTGCGCGTGAGCTGTCAGATCAAAAGAGAGGTGAGTGGGGGTTGAGCTGCTCTGCCGACCGCAGCGCCACCGAGCGGCTCGCCGGGCTCGCAGGTGGCGCGGCCCGTAGAACACAATACCAGTCATTTGTCACCTCCTCGCCTAAGCCCCGGTGCTTAGGCCGCCCGTTCTTGGTCGCTCTAACCTCCTTCTCTCTAACATCAACCCCACCTACCTACCACCCATGCAACCCTCCACTATCCTCATATTCCAAGTCTCTTGTCAATGTGTTAGATATGTTTACATATTTCATTGTTTCGCCCCTATGTACAATCACAAGCCATATTCAGCTGCCTGTAGCACTGCTAGCCGCCGACCTCAATTCCTGCCTCCCGTCCATATCTATCGGACATACTGCTTCCATTCTCCCACGAGTGGTTAGTGTAATAGCTGTAACACGACAGTCTCCCGGCGGAGTCTATGTAACTCATCCACTCGCTTATAAATACGTACTTGCCTCTGATGTCGACTAAAGCTAGATAATGCCAATAGGAAGGGGAGTTATCTAGATAGAGGACAACCGGCTTTTGTACTCGTGTAACAGTCCTCTTCCCTCTATATAGCCACGCCAGTATACAGTGCCTTCTGGGGAAATCCCTGCGACTTAGCTCCAAAAGAACAAAAAATGTCCTCACAGGACAGAACATTCACAATTAATGTAAGCATCGCTCAATAGGAACAGTGACATCTTTATAACATAATTAAAAAAACTAACTAGTTTACCCAACAGTGATAAAACAGATCTAGAGTTCTTAGATAAAACATAACTTAGACAACCACATGGAAGATGTTTTTGAAATAACAGGGAATTTTAGCATATCGTCATATCTACATACATCAATCTTATTATAGAACACTTAATGAGAACCCCCAGAAACGTTGCACCTAATCCTGGGTATTGAAAGTAGCCTTAGCCAACAGTTATAATTGTTTCTCCTTTTTTATTATCCTGTTCTTCCAGTCGTAGATACTAGTTTTAACATTAATACGGAAATACAATTACAGAAATTCTTTAAGAACTATTATATATGAATAATGTAATGAGATGGATGGTATGACATGTTCCATCATAAATCTGGTTCTTCAGAGTGACATCACTTCCTGAATGTCACGTCTTGTCTGAAGTTGTTACTTCAACATGTTTGATAGACCTATGAAAACCAATTAACTATGTAAAAGAATGAGGTACATGAATGATTTCATGCTTTTGCCGTGATGACCATTTTCAAGGTAAATATGGGTATTTGAAATGATTTCTTAAAAACTATGACTAAATTATGAAACCCACAGGGTGGTTAGGGGACGGGTATAGACCATAATATTATAGAAACTTTAGAAGTCCAAGGTCGCCATATCAATTTCAGAGATATGATCATCTGGATAAAATAACTGTTTTCTATTGGAGTCTATGGGACAAAGTACATTTTTGAACATTCAAAAATGAATAACTATGATTTCTACTAATGCTGAAAATGTGCGGGTAGGAGCGGAATGAATATTTTAGGCCTAAGAATACCTAAAGTCACCATGAAAAATCTAATCAACCTATTTTGCTCTCTTGTTTTCATTTTTGTTTATAGCTTTAACCCAGAATTACCCTTTATCAGTGTTTACTGTTTGAAATGTTTCAAAGGTTGTCTCATTCCTTCATATTTCAACCCTTTGACAAGTTTGGGAAGGCCCTCTGACAACCTTATGATTTCAGTGAGGTACAAGGCTAAAGCAACTGTCCTTTCAGACCCTGAGGCTCATCGAAAAGGACAAACACCGAATTGATGTTTCTTCTGGTCAATGTGATGGGATTACCAGCCTGTGAGCTGCTCATCGTCCAAATGCAGTGGTGGGGCTCCTTGTGGCCTACTCGGCTCGTCGCCCACACATATAACAGTATGAACAAACCCCTCCTTATAAGTCATTAACGCCATGCACTCATCAATCTCCAACCACTGCAAACAAAACAATCTCACTCCAGTCCTTCGGCGTCTTATCTATTAATCAACCTTTAATCTTCCTGCGAGATACAGTCCCCGCCTGGTTTCCTACAGTAATATTTAATTAGGAGACGCTGCAGAACACACTTGGCCGACAAAGAATACCAAGGTATAATGACTTTTCGCTAGGGTGGTATTCAACTCACAGGTCCTTGATGTTGCACTCAAAAGGACGCCTAGTCTTTTTGATCAAAACACAATTTTGCTGCTAAATTCCACTGAGGCTGGAATGTGGAATGACTCAAATTAATAATGTATTGTGCCGAAATAGCCTAGAGGCTGAGATTATTTCCTTTTTGACAATTACCATGGGAGCGTCTTATATGAGGGACTAGTGGGTGGCGAGCAATGGGGGGTGGGACTTCGGGCGAGGACGAAGCAACTTAAATGGCAGTACTTTGTCAGTCTCGACCCGTAGTAATCCTTAGAACGATGGCCATAATGAATAGCTGAGGCTCCCTTGGCGGCTGCGCAGCTAGAAAGATTATACAGCCAAGCGAACGGTGAAATTGTATTCAACACCGACGTGGGTGCCCGGACCTGAATGGATTGCCTATATCAGACTGGTGTCATTGTCGTCGGTGGCGGGGGAAAGACATGGTGGAGATGTCTTCTGAGGTCCCTCCTACATGTAGGTAACCCGAGGCTGTGTACTCGACAACAACTCTATACAACCAACAGCGTTTCCCCTCCCTTTTTCTAGGAGGGATCTATATCATTCCGTCCTCCTTATCGACCTGGCACGTGGAGTTTTTCAGTGCATGTTTTAAATTCCCTTTCCCATTACAGTGGGGTGAAGTTGGTCGGGGATGGAGTGTTTGCCGACACCTTGTGGGTTCCCTCAAGGGGTGCATCAGGGGTCACTTCAGTAAATCCCTCCCTCCCACCCACTTACCCACGATGGGGCTGCTAGAGCTTATCCGCTTGGCCGACCGTAAAAATAAATGATATTGTCCAGTCCTTTGAAGGGGGCTTGTGGAGGACGGCAGAACGACGCCTCTCTGCACAAAGTGATCATCTTGGCAATTGGATTCTGGTTTGGAGATTAAACCCAGGGATGGGTTTGGGTATCGGTGGGGAAGGGGTGCAGGGGATGAGCAACTCCCATAGAATGGTGGCGCCAACCCTGTTTTACATGCATTCATCCTTATGATACAGTGCCTGCCTACTGCATCGATCCAGGCACAAGACATAATCAAAGATTGACATGCTTTGGATAGAAACTGTCACAATACATGTACTCGGTACCATGTACTCGACATGCATGTATTCCCTTACCCCTGTGCTGCCCTAACTATAGCTGGGTGATAGGCTACCCAACATGACCCCGTCGTCTTTATTAGACGACAGAAGTAGGGACTTTCTCCGCTCCCACTCCATTGGCCTGTAATACTCTTTAGTCTGGTTCCCTTACCCATACACAGGAGGCCAGGCTCCCCACATAGTCGACTCTACTGAAGGCAAATTGGACCCAGGGAGACCGGCGGTGTTGGCGGCCGGCTCAGACATCTCTGGAGGAATCAGTCATTCAGATATTCGCCGCCAGCACCATCGGGCCATAATTGTCCTCCTGTGCGGCACAGCGAACGACAAGGTATCCTAGACTAGTCGGCCCGCTGACAGAGATCTACCGATCACTAAAAGGGAGGGCCTACCTTTAAATGGACCTGAACCAGTTTGCTATAATTGTCCACTTTGCAGGGCCACTACACCCCTTACCGTTGGTGGGCGGACTGCAGCCTTGTGCCGCCGCTTCTGCTTTCAAGCTTTTACGCAATGCATGAAACGACATTTTCCTGAAGATCTAATAAGCAATTCATCCACTTCAGTCATACTTTCCACAAAAGAATATTAGTATGACATGGAGGAAAATGGACAAGGAAGCGGGTAAAGGGCCACATACAAAATGTCCCTGACGTTTCAGGGAGGCAAGGAGACAGTTGTAAATTTGGAAAGGGGCGACTTATTGATTACACTGTACAATGTTCGTTCGGTGTGCAATATTTCCTATCTCACTCTCATTTTCTCGTACATTTGCCATAAAAGAATACAAAATTACTATAACCAGCTGTTCCGCCTTGTTTAGGACCTATAGAATTTCATTTCAAATAACGAATGTACGAGTGTGAAAAGCACGCTTGATTATCTTTCTTTTTGCAGTGGCCTTCTCTAGTCCAAGAGTCCGTTTGTTGTTTACAATTGATGTGGCCACGAAACGGAAGAACTTCTGAACGTTTTACCTAATTTTGCCTGCAGCCCTCCAGAACGATGACAATGTAACGAGCTATTCTATTGGTCGGTGGCAACGTGACCCTGGTTCCGGGTACAGGCAATAAGCTCAACTTCTATTGGCTCGCTACTCGGGACCATTCCGCCTATTGCCTACTTCGGTCAATAATTGGGCATCTAGGTCTTTAGGGTGATTGAGGGATGTTGTAGGTTTTATAGGTATAAAATAACACAATAAATTAAGTGATAACGCGCTCGCATTATTGGTTCTATGCAATGGAAATAATACAGTCCTGCTTGGGGACATTTATATAGCCTGCGATGTCCGAGACAGAAGATAGAAAACTTAATTTTGAGGTTAGGGATTTGAGGGTATTTCTGACGGCAGTAAGCCTATTTGGGGTACACTGTGTGTTGCCGAAGTTATCTGTTTTATTTCATGATTAGAACTAGAGTTGTGACTCTGGTCGTTGCGTGCTTAGAAAAGTTAGTCCTACATGGTGTGCAGAACTGATGTATGGACATTTCCAAGTCAGGAATATGATATTGCCCTGGCTCTATAAGTGGGATTGGTGCAATAACACCAAGTGGGCCAATATCTTTTAGGGAACTTCTCGTCCCTTAGCACATTGAAAATGGATGAATGTATATAATATTGCACTCGTTTTCTTACGAAATAACTACCCATTCTTTATGTAATTAATTAATACCAAACGTCAGCTCTCCTCTGGCTTTAGATTGTATATATAGGTAGTTCTTAATGGCAAGTGAAGGGTCATCCATTAGTGAGGGTTATTATTGCTGGCACTGGTCGAAACAGACACTGGCACCAATCACAGCACCAGGTAGAGCTGGCCCTGGTGCATTCAGGTAAGTTTTTTCATTAGTAGGCCATTCCTGACCAAGATTGCCAAAACCTAGGTGCATTTGAGAAAGATCAAGCCCTTCGGACTTTATCAGGGCTCAGGGCCTTTATTGACCTGTTACCTAGGCCTCAAGTAAAACTAAGGCTTCTTGGCGTGTCCATGGGTGCAGGTTACTGCCATGATGTTATTTTTGGTGTAACTGAAATCAAATTAGGTGTTCAAGGTTGAGTTGCAAAGATGACACTCATTTATTCTTATGAAACAATTTGAGTTGCCTTTTATTGGCAGCCGAGAGGCACATAACAACTGATTGGTCCATTTGGATCATGTGATGAGAACACTGAATGAGTCAAGTCTACAAGAAAATTTGTGTTGGCAAGGTGACTGACATTTCGAGGCTCACGAGTTAGGCCTACATATTAAATTTCTTAGGCCAACATATTAGATTTGTATCATATCATTGTTGTGCCATGGTAATTTCATGTCATATCTATTCCGTGTCATATTTACTTCGTGTCATATTTAGAGTATTTCAGTTGATAATTTATCTAATAATGCTATAGCAAGTTGAGAAGTTCTTGAAATCTAGGTAATCATATTGATCTGTAATTATATGATATATCATACGGGGAACCAGACATAACAATTCTCAATCATCGGCATTGGGATAGCGGACTTCTGATAAGAATTTGTTGTAAAGATTGTCTAGTGCTCCTTGGTCTAATTGGATGGCTCCGATTTTATTCTTCTTTATCTTATGGTCTTTCATGGTCATGTCCGTTGAAGGGAATTCTATATCAGAACATGCTGAATATTGATATTGGATTTGTGTCAGAAACTGTTTCACTGCGCATTAAAGGTAGTGTCAGTTCGTGCATTCAGTTTATCCTAAATCTAAAATCTAATCATCCAGGTGTGATTGCAAAAACGATGAATTGTAAATGTTTTGCATTCAGAAGGTATCGAACGAGCTTAGATTATAAACTATAAGTGTTCTCATCTTAATTTCAACACGTGATGAAAAAGAAATGGCACCAAGTTAATATCTATCATAAAGAAGCAAAACTGTTAATGTGTTAGTTATTTAGACATGTAAAATAATAATCTCGAGTTGTTATGAGCTCGAGTCAAGATTCTTAACTTCATGGCATCATACTTTTTAATCTTAAGTCTTATTTTGCACTTGATTGATTTAAAGGCATCATCATCTCATCCAATTTCAAAATCTCATTAGATTCCGGGGTAGATCCATCAAATAAAACAAGAGGGGACGCCCTATTGTAACATACATTTCTTTCTTTTATTGAACAATCCATCGTCATTTGCAACGTTCTTTTAACAATGTGGAAGATGTTAACATTTAACATTAGTAAAATATTACTTAATATAATATGTACGTACAATACAATTGCGCTTTACACACTTTGTAATTCCCGCAAGGTGCATTTATTTCACGTTTTTTAATGGTAAACAAAGAGAGATTAGAACTCCCCCTCCCCCAGCAGACATATAATAAAATACAAAAACGTTCCTGACAATGACACGTATGGTTTATGTGCGATAAGGTATGAAGGGTTCTTCAACGACGTTTTTGTAATGCGGTGAGGGATACAACTAAATGGTTAAATGTCCTCAGTTCCAAATTTTAACTTGCCATTAGGGCCGTTAGGTCGGTCATCACCAAATTGGTGGTGGTTTTTAGACGCTCGTTGACCGATGGGGTTGGTGAGCTGCACCATGATCGAGTGGGACTTAAATATGGACGAAGTCGAACCAAAGCCTCAGCCCGTTTATAAAGACAGGAAGCGAGGCATTATAGATTGGTAGACTGCACATGTGCTGCACAGTACTGCACCAGTTCGGTACCCTGCAGTTTGTCACCGATGGGGGCGAACCGGGAAGGGTTGAAGTAAGGTTAGTGCGAAGGAAAGGAAACATAAGGTTTATACTGGCAAGGTATCGGGCAGAATCCATAATGCACTGTGCTGCCCTGAAAGTTGGCCCTGGCAGCGGGGGGCGCTGCTCCGATTCCTGCCCTACGCTGGTTACCTACAGGGGGTACACCAACTGGCTCCTTGGTGCTGGAGTCTCCCGCTGGTTACTGGAGGAATGGCCGAACTGGGGGGCGTGATGGAGAGGCCGGGGTTAGAGGGGGCAGTCTGGGGTTAGGCACGGGGCTGAGGTCACGGCCCAAGGACGAGGGGGCAATCCTGTCGGCTGGAAGAACACGGCTGTGTGAATGAGAACTCCAAAGAGATAATTGAACCCTAGGATCGGAGTAGGCTGGCTTATTGATGCGACATCAGCGACTTCTGGTCCAGTTTATGCTCACTTTGCTGCTCATTCAGCAGGCCTTTCTTGAATATTTGAAAGAAGCATTTTGATCAAACACTAATTCGACAATTTATTCTGGGAATGTTGGTATTTATATGAGTATTCGAGAAAATTCCCAAAATATTGGTTGTCAATATTCCGGTGATTTATAAATGATATTTAAGTATTGTTGAAAATACATTTCTCCTGATAAACTGAATAACTATATCAAATATATTAATAATAATCTGAAATATGCGAATAACAGTAAATTGGATGATCCCTGTAATTACCATACTAATAGCTTCATATCAACCATTGGCATAGTGCCCTCTCGCATGTAGCCTTCGCGTGTTTTCGGGAGGCTACAGATTGGGTCTACAATAAAAGATGTTGACTCGGTTTCCTTGACCACGTAAATGTCACCCCAATCCCTACCCAACACATGTACACACACATTTACTCCCGTTCCATTCATCTGCGGTCTGGTGCCTGGTGGCGGATCCAGCACACACAGGAGGTGTTTACCTGATCCCCGGGGGAGGTATTCCTGGGGCCCCGTCTAGTGGACGGCAAGCCTGCTCACGTACAGGTGTCCACCAGGGCCACAAGTAGACCTGATTTAACCTCCCTAGAGGCCCAGCCTACATTCCCACACGCCAGGACTACCCCCGGCCCTCCCCCCACCTCCGACCCGCCGATAAATAAACCCTGTATTAGCCATCTGTTCAGGCCTGCTGGCGTGGCCGCCCGATCTACCTGTAAGGCCCAGTATGCCTCGGAGGGCGGGTACGGCCGTCAAACTCCTGCATACCTGTCTGCTGATGTATGGGAGGAACTCCGCCCTGGAGAAGAGGCCGCCTACAGATGCCTCCCACCTATACAGGAGGCACCCCCTGGTTCTGCCGTCTGTTTGTAGAGTATGGGCTATATTATCGTCTTTTATCCTTCAGTCGGCCGTCGTCATATTTTAGGCATACTGGGGATAGCTCGTCAGATTCTGTCGTCCTTTTATTAAAGCAATTCGCTAGATCTAACGTCTTGGTAATCTCCGTGCCACATTCAGTTATCTTCTCGTATTTGTCCCTTTAAAAGGATGTCGTGCTAACATCCTGTAATCCTTCTGTAGCTGCTATTTGTTTTCAGACAGCCTCAGTCTCAGTCGCTGCTTGACTTCGGAGGTCTGTATACGTGGCTCTGTATTATCCCTAAATGGGCACGCTGCTGAATGCATCAGCTTACCCCTGCTGCCTCTCTGATAATATTTCCCGAGGCGCCTCTGTATCCTTCTCCACATATTTCTATCAGAGAGCACATCTTAAATGGATCTTAACTCAAATCAATAAAACGCCTTTCTCAGTATATTTGTCCAAAAAGAACACTAGCCTTTATAAGTACAAAGAAAATTCAATTGTTCTGCCGTAAAAGAAACTAATGATGATTATTTGATATGGTTTAGGTAGACAAAAAACTACCTTAGTCTGGTAATGCAGTTTATCATGAAAGCCCTGTTTTCCAATTCGCTGATTGGTCCTTTGAGTACGGAACGGTGTCAATAATGTAGTATTGAAGTGAACAGGTTAATGTTAAAGTACATGCCATGCTGGTAAGTTGAAATATTATGAATCATACGCCTCATATGAACGATAAAAGAAGCATATTATTGGCTCAAGATTAGAATAAAACGTTCATGATAATCAGATTTGCTATGTTATTATCGTCGCATAAATATGGGAAATTCAGTGAACTATCATGTACGTTTACACAGCATCGAGTGCCCAGTGGATCTTCTCGCGTCCCAGTATATGATACCTTATGGCTAAAACATCCTCGTAGGCCATGTGATGCATTGGGTATTTAGTTCTGGGAGCGGAGATAAACGTTTGTATCATTATGATGAAAGGCGGCGTCAGCTCAGTCACTCCTAATTGTCTGATCGCATCAGCAAACTCGGAGAATGAAAACGAAAATGAAAATGAAAATAATTGAATTAGCGTCCGGCCCAGCGGGGGGTCGTGGTCTGTGGCCAAGTTAAGTTAATTACTAGAGCTTGCGGCGGGGGTGGCCCGGTCCGGGCGGGCCCGGTGGCCGGGGAGTTGGGACCGACGGCCGACGAACTCAACGTGGGGGGATGTGGTGGGGGGGAGGGGGGCTTTGTCTACATGCCAGCAGCAGCACATGGGACAATAACCAGAGGGACCCGGGTGACGTCACAATCACGCATGCACATTCGGGGAAAAAAAGAGTTATTGGTGGTGCATCATATTATTCGCTGAAAGGACAATGAAATCGAGAAACAAATAAAAATGAATAAATTAACCTCATATCCTAGCACAGCTTAAATTATGGTAATGCACGTCGCACTTATTTGCTTAAGTTGCTCATTTACCTAGGTATATTTCTATGGACGTATACACGCATGTACATACATGAATACATAAATACACATACATACGCGCTGGTGTGTGTGTGTGTGTGTGTGTGTGTGTGTGTGTGTGTGTGTGTGTGTGTGTGTGTGTGTACAAGTACATGATGTGTCGTCAAACAATCCCACATGATGTCAGGTCATGTCGCTTGCCGTGACGTCAGGACATGTCGAACTGACGACGGTTCATCTCCCCACAGTCCTTGAGGTTCTACACGCAGGAGGGGCGTAGATCTTCATAGAACGAGCTGCCAGACTCTGACAGCGACTTCATTAGGACCCAATCACCCGAGTCGGTGACGCTAATGTCAACCCTGGAGACAGGCCAGACGCCACGCCACCCGCGACGCCATTTCAGGCCGACCACATCATCGTGACGTCACTGCGGCAAGGTCTAAGAAGAAAGCCAGGTCCCATAGAAACATCGAGTGGTGAAAATAACCTCCGTGTTACGTTAATTTGATAAGAATGACATTATAGGAGGTAGGGTGTGTGCACGTGGGACCGCCAACGCTCCTGCAAGGCGAAGAGAAAAGGCGGCAATGAATCCCAAGGGAAAACATCCATGTAGTTCACTGACACACAGGAGTTGCAGTTCCCGAAATGAGACAATGTTTCACGGAAATTCCGCTGTCAGGAAGCTTTACTTAGGGGTTTCTGCACATGTGGCCAATGTAGCTTCCGGGCTATAAGAAGTGAACAAAGCTTTGACGTTCGTTCTGAATAATGTCAGGACTCGAGTTCAGGAGCAGAAATTTATCTGATTAAATAGGAAAGTATCGTTCCAAGGAGGCTGTCAGTGATTCCGTTTAGAATAACAGTATTTCACTTAGTAACCTGACAATTTAAATCATATATGTCGTCTTTCAAGGAAAAGATGTCCATGAAATGCAACAATCCTCACTCCATCTCCCTAGGCCTCATCTAATGCTGAGACTTTAATGATGATACCTCTGCCTGGGGCCACCATTAACCGTTACGAGGTTTTAGGTGATAAGAAATGGCATTAAGGTAATTTGTCTGGATGGTCTGGTACACACAAGGGTCAATTCTCTTTGTCTCGCGTCGCTCGACTTTGATTAAAAACCCTCCCTCGCTGCCAGGCGTCACCAGTGGTCTTCTGATAAAAATGACCGCTGCCTTGTGCTGGTGTTTTCCTTAATTCCGTTCCGGTGGCGGCCGACCCGCCCGGTTATTAGTTGCCCCCTAATGAAGCTTTGTGGCACACCCGACTCGATTGTTGGCGGCATTAAGCAGCCTGATTTATGGGCCATTCGGGCTAATCAAGCCGCGCTTTACCACGGCTACGGAAGTTTTCTACTCGGGAAATTGACCCCGACTGCGCAGGTCACTCACCTATTGTGACGGCCCCCGGTGAAGGAGCGTCCAACGACAAGGGTCACGTGTCTGCCCTAAGCTGGGAGTCGTCATGGGAACCGTGACCTGGGCTTGTATACAGACTGGTCTGCTGAGACGCTTCTTTTCTTAATTCCGAGAATAGAGGAGCCTGGGCATTAACAATAGACAGTGGTAGTTGTTTTTGATACATGACTTTGTGAATGATATTAAAATAAAGAAAGGAAAATAACTAAACGGCCAATTGTATTAAGAAGGGTTTTATGGCATGGACGATGTAGTTGAAAATGGCCGTCATGACCAACCCTCATGGTAGTTATCTTTTTTATCATAATATGTTATTTTGGATAAAAAAAAAAAAAAAAAAAAAGAAAGTAGGAATACTTACTTTTTAGTCTGTGATTGAACCTCAAAAATGGTTTCACAAACCCCATTGATTGATCGTCACTTATACATGGGCCATACAAATCGACACCATACAGCAACGTTCCGGCTCGCAGATGACCGACGTATTGAACAGCCGTTGACATCACAGTGGGAGGTTTTGGCCGGCGTCTGTCGCTCTGGTCAGGGTAATTGTCAGAGTCGGCATGAATCACATCATCAGGGGGAGCAGCTCTGCACAGGTTGGGCCCTAATTGGTTACTTTTCCACTTGGCCCTGATTGACTCGTTGTGAGTCAGTTCCAAACGGAAACCATGCCACGTGATCAGTCACGCATGCGTAGTCCAGCTAACAATGCCCTGACACGGCTGCACCTCCATGGTCTAGACCCACTTCTGGATACTCACTGATGAAAACGTAGGTCGCCATATGTGATATTCTATTAACGTATCGCTAATCTGGAAATTATCACAATGACGCATAAGTTGTAACATTCCCTACTGGGGTAGCAAAGTTGCAGAGTCATATAAATAGCTTTATGGATCTTTAATATAAGTCTCACTCTATAGAAAAGAGCTTACTTTTACCTGGCAATGACAACAATTGATGATTAAAAACCGTCGATATAATTATAAATAATATTATACTATATGTCATATAAATCCTTCAGATGGGGAACATAGTCTAAACGCATGTTATACAGAAAACATTCAGGTGATAACTAAATCATGATATCTGACCTCTATGAAATACCTCGAAATACATATTCCACCGTGAGCACTCATAATCTCTCTCCAATATGTTCTCACACTCTTCAGCAAGGTACAAGTAGGCCTATATATGATGAAAGATTCTCGGAGAGGTATGTTTTTTTGTCGTTTATGTTCTTCTCCGACAAAAAAAAGGACATTTTGTAGAATCTTGTTTGCACAACTGAACAGGCAAAGGGCGTAACAGCTATTCCGGTCGTAGCCTCGCTCTGGCCCCGAATCCAAGAGGGCGCTTCAGTCGAAAAGTCGGATACATATCCAAGGTTCTACCCTCACTCTCCAAGCCTAACTTTCGTCCACTCACTGTGGGAAACATGTTACAGTCTGTGTATGAAATGCTGGGAGAGTGTTGTTTGTCTGTGTGATCTGACGTCCGTGGTGACGTATGTGGGGCAGACTGGGCCGGGCGTGACGGAGCCGGGCCCCGGCCTGGCTCCCGGCCCACTCCGACGTCTCCTGAGGTCTCCTCCACACTCGCCATCCAGAATCGCTCACACCCTCACTTTTTCCCTTGCGTCCTAGGAGTCTACTTCCAGGCCCCACCTCTTCTTAGTAGGCACCATAGATCAAATTTACTCCTTTAGCATAATCTTCTATCCCAACCCGGTACCAAAATATCACATGGGCAGATCTCGGATTTCGGAAAGAGAAGGTTCACATTGACAATCTACTAACAGTAACACGTTGTGCATTCTCAAGTTATGCACATATGGACCTTTCCCCAACCCACGGTATGAGACCTATACATTATGTATGCACTCGCAGGTACATGTATATACACATGCTCCTGAAGTGACAAAAAGTCCTTCCGACTCGCCTTATCGCCTTTGCGCCACACCAAAAATCAACTTTGCTTCACCATCATTAAAACGTTCTCAGTCAATCCTCGATCCTCGTCAGCCAAGAGGGAACCCGAATTTTTATTTTAAGCTAGGTATAGAGGGGAAGGTCCTGGAAATAATATAGACGATTAAAATGGGACGCTCTACATTTTCTCTAGCAGTTATTGTTATCAGCAGAGGTTTTGATAGTTTTCCCTTACCTCTGATTCTGCATAATTCAGTAGGCAAGATTGTTAGGTATGCGCGCTTAGCACAATGGAGTTTTCTTTAAGGTCTTATAATTAAATTAATAAGATATTCCCCCTCTTGAAAAATAATATTCATTTTCGTCTGTCAGGATCATTTAGGTTGAACTAATATGAAGAAAGGCCATTTAAGTAAAACTTCAAAGTACACTATCACATTTGGTTGTGCAGTTTAAGGGTAAGTCAAATAAAAGGTTATGTCTTTCTCAATAGAATGGTATACATCACCTTTAAATCATATCAAGGAAATATTATAATTTCAACCGGATTTTTAACCTTTCCACGCGAAGCCTTTCACTTCCTATCAACGTGAGTGCCCAATTCTCACCACTTTTTTGACTATGTATGTGTACTTCATGGCGTCGCAAAGAAATGCTTAATTGACAGCTCGATGTGTAGCCGAAATCATGAAACAGTAGGTCTGGTGGTGGTTCAGCTGGACGCAGGCTGTTTGATCGGTGGACGTTGAGGTAGTGACGGACGTGTCTGTTATCGTTTACAAAATGACAGACGTAGCTGTTATCGTTTACTGAAGTCACACCCTGACGCCTCCTTACCCTAATGTCCGATGACAAACCAAAGCTGCCCCGTCGGCCCAGATGGGTCTGGCTTGGCTGGCCGCTGACCACCAACAAGTGGTGTCCATGTGTGTCCGGGTCGAGTCCGAACATACATCCTGAAGGGAGTTCTCTAGGCCATATCTCTTTAGAGTCTAGCATCCGTGAATACATGTTTACCAAGATGGCTTCCGTGTATGCCAACAACCAAAGTGCATACCGTCGGGCTACAGGCATTCAATGCAGAAAACCATGACCAATATCAAGATTCGGAATAATGTGCTCTCACACACATCCTTTCAAGAAGCCATTTTCATTGTGTTTCATCCGATTGAGCCATGTGTTATCCAAAATGTGTTCATTCTACCAATGCAAATGAAGCCACAATTGAAGCCACATGACACATCTCCGTCAAGCTATAGCCAGTATTGCAGCCGAGACAACTATTTACACAGCATTGATGAAGGTAGTAAAAGTAAAGGAAAAACAGTATTGGCGCAATCTAAGTAAGGGTAATATTCTCTCTCTCATCCCCTGCGGGTACCCAACAGGTTTAAGGTGTATGAAATTAATGCGATGTTAAAGTATTCACACCCGCACCACACTCCCTCCCATTTGTTATGTTTTGACCCAGATCAAAACTTCTAAAACCACCTCAATATGTAAGTATGTCTACCCTTTGAATCGTTTTGCCCTTCATGTGCATTGCAAGTCCGATTCTTACTAGCAAACACGAAAATAAGACATAGATTTACGAGGGTTTGCTAGCGGCAGTCAGGGATTTATTTCCCATCTGGAGACCCAAGTTGAAGACGGGTGTTGGGTGGTAGTACCGTCGGCAGGGGGGGTGTCGGGCGCCGAGGATGGTGGTAGTGTTTGTACACGGATCTGAAAACCAAAAACAGCTGATAACTGAAAAAAAGATTAGCCGCGTGTCTGGGGAAATCTGCAATGGCTTGGCGACGCCAAATTTAAATACAATGTGGTGGGAGATGGCCTGAAGGGGACGGCGGGGTACAAGTTGTACATGTTCTCATTCTGATGACACTTTACGCGCCTGCTTTGTGACTAGGCGAGGGTAAAGGGTATGACAAAGTCTGGAATTTAGGTAGGGAGGTCCAAATGGCACGACGCGGATGTCAAGTGGGCAGAGGGCTCCAGACGTCACCAAGTGGGTGGGACAGGGTGAAACAAGGATGGCCGCTGGAAGGAGGAGAAAGTGGGCGGACAATCCGTCAAGGGGCGACGGGAGACACGCCGTGGGCGCCGGGCCCTTTGTGCCCCATGCCCGCCCCGAAAAGGTCACACGCCCTGGCCACACAATGCCCCCAGCGCCGCCCAGTGTCGGGGTGCTTTGGTAACTGCGCGGTTAGGGACGAGCGCGGGGCGGGCGGGGAGGGGGTGAGGGTTGTAATCACTGTCCATCATCGAACAGTGAGGACAGTATAATCAGGTCACAACCCCTGACTGACCGACGGCCAACTGACCGCCGGGTGGGTGCCGTGTCCCACCCCGACCGCCCCATGCTCTGAGGAGACGAGTGGTCGGCAGTGGTCAGGGTGGTGACAGCCTCTAGTGGCCACCGTGTAGGTAGCCTCATGATACCCAGATAAAGAACATTAGTCACTGGTCGATATCGCCGACCGTCACTGGGTGGGCAGGCAGTGCTTAGCACCACCCACCTGCCTGTCACCGCCGACCCAGTCCTCGTCACACCTGTCCAAGCGCACCTCATTAGCAGGGGAAGGTACATCCACTCCCCGCCGCACGGATAGTGCACCGTGCGAGGGACCCACCCACACCCATCATTAGCACCTCGACTATCATATCTACTTCTGACCACCCATCAACTTCAATTTGATCACATGCACATTCCTATTATGTAACCTGGCAATATGAGGCTGGGTTTTCTCAACATATATAGGTTTACATACTTTGATTGTGATTTCACGTAACATGACCTAGCCGATTGGTTGGACATGTCTTAGAGCTGATATCACCAGTGATCACACATGCAATGACAAGAATTGCCTTTTGGCAAATCTGGAATGTCATGCTTTGTTTCCGCAGCAGTCCACCTATTTAGCGCCTGTCGTCACATACGGCCATTTCAGCGTCATGGTCCCTAACGCCACAGACAATAAACGACTATTGTAAACTTTGTCAAAGTTTACCAAACGCCCACCTACAAATCCCAGTTTGGTGAAGGGTGGCCACTTTTTAGAGGGTCATGGATCCTCGGTGTAGCCCGAGGCGGTATGTAGCAGGCCCCTGTCTGACCCCGTCTGTCGCGGGGTGGTCAGCCCCGGGCTATTTAGACCCCCGATCCGGGCAGGCTACAAATGAAACACTTGGTTTTAGGTGTATAAGCTCTGATGGCGATAAGCCAGGATCGTTTACTCGACCTCACCCCTCCCGTTCAGCCTGCCTGGCCCCGATCTGATAACGGGAGATTGCCTTCTCAGGGTCGGGTTTCCAATCGTAAAGGTCCATCTGTATAACACTGCCACAGAAGAAACATATAACACGAACTTTTCAAACACATTATTTTGGTAGAAACAATCACAAACATGTTGATTGACATATAAAAAAACTAGTTTTTACTCAGGCCACTATACACATACCCTATCCTGAGTGGACATTTTGTCCACTCAGAATAAGTACAAAATGGGGCTAAAGAATCATTGAGAAAATAGTGTTGTGAGAACGATATTGAAGCACGTTGTATTCATATCAAAAGTGTTCTATATCCTTTATCTGTCTAGTATATTCAATCGATCCTACATTTAGATTTGTATATTCCAAAGCTTGTTCTATTCTAGGCCCACTAGCCAACAAGCCGAGTGGCGTACATTCCTATACAAGTTACATTAAAAGGTCTCGATACAACTGGCGCCATCACTTGATGACCTTTCGAAACCTGACCCTTTTTACCTGTGACCCTTGACCTCTCCCTTAACTACCCGATAATGCTGGTCCAGCGGACAAAGGATCGCCAACTTTACCCAACCTACTCCCGGTCAACACATCCACAGTTTGGCTCGAGGGGTTAAGTGTCCTCTCAACACTGAGGGTGAAAATCCATGAAAGTTGAAAAAAATATATATAAAAATACTTGACCCCCCAGGGGAGGCTATAAGGTGGGACATAGCGGCCAGGCCCAGCTGATATCAAGGGAACTGTGGACCGGCAGCGCGGGCCCAGACCAGACTTTAAGATCCCGGCGATTGGCGATGCATGCCTAAACTTGAGGATTCTGGCGGCGAGTGTTTGGGCCTTTTAGTCACGTGACCGATAACATCTCACGGCTGCTTGGGTCTGGAGTGGTCAGTGCCAAGATTAGACTTTTCAGCTGGAGATCTACGACCCATATTTTTTTCTCACTTTTTTTTCGTTCAGAGGTTTTATTTTCCAAGTTGCTTTTAAGCCACTTAAAGGTTCCCTGGTCTGGCGGACGTTATGGGAATTCGATAGGTTATTTTTACCCCCTCACTGGGTTTATTATAAACAGGGGTAGCAGGTTCCCACCTCGTGATAGGAATCACATTTCGTGGAAGGCAACA
Organism: Lepidonotus clava; assembly: GCA_936440205.1. Classification (NCBI taxonomy): domain Eukaryota; kingdom Metazoa; phylum Annelida; class Polychaeta; order Phyllodocida; family Polynoidae; genus Lepidonotus; species Lepidonotus clava. The sequence goes on from OW387134.1 coordinate 29,021,865, forward strand.
TTTCTGTGAGAGGCGGGGCAAGTTTTCTGCTACTTCTCTGACCTGTGCCACATTGTTTATAGACAAAATGAAGTCTTCATGGTTGCACAAGGAAAGCCTGGGTACTATTTTTTCTCACTCAACCGTTGATGTTGAAGTACTGAAAATAGATGGACTACAACCCCCAACCAATCCACCATACGTATTACCATGGAGAGTAAATTTACTCTTCATGGTGTTGCAGCTATTTCCTTAACAGTTGAGAGCTGGTAGAAACAACTGTATTGTATTATTGAGAAACAAGTCCATATCCTTAGTTAAAATAAACGAGGGTGTCTCGGCACAAGTCCAAATGTTTCTTCAGATGGTTTCCTTTACCACAAATGCCACCATGCGATAGGCAACCCTGGTCGTGATGTTTCTACTTTGTGCCCGGTCGTTTACATCTTATACAAAATAATGGTAGGACATTTAGGATAGCATGCACTCCTGTTATGTAATGTGAAAACCTTATTGTGACACCTGGTTTCCTCGATGAAGTGATTCATCGAAATCATGCGACATGACACAGGTACGTGAACTCTCGTATCGAATGAAAACATATCGAGCAGTATCATATATGATTATGGCACACTTATTATTTCAGACGATGAAACATTGTCACGCAAATGACATTAATTTTATCAATGGACAAGTTTGTTGTGGAAGAATAACACAATGTGCATTGATTTTCTCCCTTATACGGCATATAGACACATTTCAAATTCCTATAGTTCCTAGGAACGAAGTCTGCCTGCAATAAATCCCTAGACATCCAGGGGAAATGATACTTTACTGTGCATAACTATTCTGTACCAGCACATTCTTGTCACCCGATCATACAGTAACGCGATACACGTACATCCGAACACTTCTACGAGACGCATATCGGTGGCCAAGTCCTATTAACAACTTCTGTTCATATCTCAACCTGAGGGACTTTCACTCTCACTGTCCATCTCTCAGCGGGGCCATGGCAGGTCATCGCCGGCACGTCGCCCCGCCTTATGAGCGCAGACATCAGGCCTTTTTTCTGCCCTCCATCTCACTGTATCCGTCAGGGGAAAGCTTATTGTGGCTCCGACGGCCAAGCAGTAAGACGATGCGACGGGTGGGAGGCAGGAAGTGGTAGGGGAGTTGGCTGGGGGAGTGGGAACTGCACAAACCCTCGCCGAGCTTGCGTATCCGATCCGAAATGCAACAATGTCACAATGATCTGGTTACGCAGTTGGAGGTTCCTGTTACTGCCAATCCTAGGGATGAATAGGACCAAGTTCTCTCGGCAATGTTCACATATTATAAACAAACAACCTTCTGAATTCACAAACCACGACAGGAGCAAATATGCTTCTATGTGATAATAAACCCTAAGATTTCTATTATATAGGAAAATAATTAAGGAGTGGCTATTTATCACTGACACTGACTCTTTGAAGGTTACTACCCAGTGTGATACAGATCTCTGCCCCCCCCCCCCCCCCCAAAAAAAAAGGGGGGGGGGGGGGAAAAAAGGGGAAAAAAGAGTATCTCTGTGTCTGAAAATAAAACTTACCAATAATTAACAGTCCCTTTATTCTATGTAAGAAGGTTAACACCACCGTGGTTTTGCATTACAAGTAAGCCGAGCCCGCTCTCGAACCCCCTCCCCAAACGTTTAAATGCTCATTGCTTCCACCTTGCGAGGTTATTTGGAAGTGGAAACCCTCAGAAGACCCATGATGGTGCAAACAAACTTGGCTGTGTTGTTACATTCCCAAATCTGCGTCTCAATCGCAACTTTGGATAGTGTCTGTAGATGTAGGGTGGTTACACTGTTTGCTCGAACTAGAAGCTTTTACATCCTTTCCCGTCCGTCTGGCCACCCTGCAAACCCCCCAAACTAAAGGATGACACGCCCGACAGGGCCAGACTCTTACCCGCTGATGATCCAGTGAGACCACCCCATTTTCGTCTCTCCAAACACATCCCTGGGTGTATTCCTGTCCGGGTGTCTACTCCTGGAGCTTGGTAACAAAGGGTCTGCCTGGAGAGTGAGGAGAAGGCTCGCCCTGCGGCTGCGCCACCGGAAATTGTGAATGTCCGCTGCCGATAGAGGTAGTGGCGCGTTGAGGGGCTTGCCGCGTGCCTCTGACAGCGGACTTACACTGTATCAACATGCTTCTCCAGGCAAGATACTGGCTATTGCCTAGTAGCCTAATCTAAAGAACAGATTGATAATAACTGGCAGAAATCTGATTATGATGTACTTTAAATATGCATGTATCAGGAATGTGGCCAGAAAATGTCAGATTTTACCTGTATGCCTTTTTTTTTATGGATATTGGTTATTGTGGGGCTCTTCGCTTTAGATGGAAATCATTTCCTAATTATGGAGTTTAACGTTTCTCGTGACACTCCCCTTCTTCCCCCATGAGATCTCGATAATGCGTTTTTTACAGGTTGATTACATTACCAGATCACTGATACAGTAAAAAAAAATTAAATCTCGACAAATTTCCGAGAGCAATTATGCAACGGTCGGCCGGTTTCAGGAATGATATCTCACTGCGGTTAATAAGGAAGTGGGTATCAGCTTCAGGATGTTTTTACGGGTAACGTTCGCATCCAGGTACCTGCCTTCCCCCAGAACACAGAAGGTCCCTTCAGACCACCAGACACCAAATTCAAGGCCCCATCTCCCCCCTTACCGCCCACATACCCTCAGGGAAACGACCCGTGCAGGGCCCCGGTCAGCCAGGCCTCGTTAAGGGCGCCCAGAATTGGGAAACAGTTGTTCATATTTAACTTTGCCCTGTCTGATGGCTCCAACTCATTCCATGGCCGACGGCGCCCTGTCGCCACCGGAAGAGAGGGGCATTAGGGGCGGGGAGAGGCGCGCCTTCGGGTTATTCGATGCTCATGAAGTTAGGGGAGGAATTAGACTTGGTTGAGCAGGGCATTCAGACCGTAGGCGGCCTAGACGGCACCGAATTGTACGCTCCAGTGCTCCTCATTAGCCTATTCAGTCCGATGGTGATTCAAAACAAAAGCCCGCCGGGTGGGCGGGGGACAAACGGCCCCTAGCGGCCGCTCCAATTTGTCGGAGGGCCATCGTCTGGGGCTGACCATGACAATGAGTGCATTATTTCAGGCCTGACCCACTCATCATTGGCACGCAAACCGCCCCGTGAACCCAATATAACTCTTCCAAATGTGGAGTTTGCATTAGCCAAACAATGCTATAGTGAAAAGACTAGACTAGACACAAACGTGGAGGTGCAGTTGTATAAAGCCTTCTTATTGCCAAGGTCGACATTTACAGAGATATTGTGGGTGTGGGACAACTGTGGGTATATTTCACGGCCGTCCGCCCAGACCCGGAACGACATGGTTAACGTTGGCGGGGCATTATCTATGGGCGAGTGTCGCCGGCTACGTTCGGCAGCACATCGAGCAAATGGGGCGTAAGTCCCGGACGGCTCGTCCTACGAGGGGTGCGGCCGGGAAGGGAGGTGTTGGTTTTTGGTGCTAGAGATGTTCGGGCCAAGTGGCTGAGCTGCTCTCAGGGGTGGTGTTGGCCGCTTTCCACTGACCAGAGGGCAGCTGCCGGGTCGGCGCGTGCCACTCTATATTACTGACCGCCAGACCAGACCACACGTAGCACCAGACGGCGATGCAACATTAGGCCTAATCTATATCTTCATTCATTGTTTCACCAGATTCACCATCAATACTTACAGTATGACTTTATACACTTCTTATTGATTAGTTGACCTATACGTGTAGTAGAAACTGGTTGTTGTGCCATACATTCAAACGCTAATAGGGTTGAGCCTTACGTGATCTTTATTGTATTCTTTTGAGGATCATGCAGACATTTAAATGAATGCACTAGAAACGAAAGATAAGCATAGCCTATTGCATGTGTTCACGCAAAAGGTCCTTTTCAAGAACGAAGCGATTGTCTGTAGAAAACTGGAATGCTCCCCGGATCGATGCATAGATATCTGCCGCACGACGCCTACACTGGCCCTCAGGGGAGATCTTATACTACTCACGACTCGCCGTAGTCCGGACACGCATGCGCAGCGGAGCGGACGGCGTGTCGGTGTGGCTGAGTGACCAGGCGGGTGTTGGCTGTCAGTCGGCCACATTGACGCCCTGTCAGCTGTCAGGTGTCCACTGTCAACGTGCCCCGTGCCCCCGTCGGCCGTGTAAGCCGTCCCATTGTGCCATGGTCTGCAGACCGCCCGTACGATGCCCTACCGCCTCCCCCCGCCACTACCGCCCTCGCTTTGAAACGCCAGCAGGACACCAGGTGGCGTCTGGGTGCTAGTCCACATGCCCACAATACTGACCAGCACCCCGCCCGCCCCTACCGGCCCGACCGGCCCGACACCGTCTTTGAAACGGAAATTAATGGATAATTTATGAACTATCATAAATCCCCGCATGGCTCATGCTTCCCTTCGGGGGGAAGGACGATGGGTTGGGATAGGCTTGGAGGATAGAAAAAGGCAGGTGTGGTGGATGTAGAGTGGCCTTGTGGGGAGGAGAAGGGGACCAATGCTGACTTTTTGACTCCCTGGATGCATTTTGTGAAAAGACCTCTACACACGAATTGGAGAGGACGCTGTAAAAGAAATCATTCTGTCCATTCTCAACATGTCTCAGGATGGCGCGGACAAATCGCCTCGAGTAATGTATCTGTCCCGTGCATGAGGAAAGAAAATCAATTCACCCCGCGCAATGATCACCCATAAAATGCCTTATTATTTAATGTACCGGGACCGCACAAATCGTGCTCCCAGGGATCCGGTCCCGATGAAAAGAAATTGCCTGTAACGTTGCCCATAGTGGATGATAGAAAAAATAACTGACATCTCGCGGACCAGACGGTATTTTAAGGTAAAGAAACATGCGAATTGGGAATTGTTTGAGATGGTTTTTGGATTACGGAAACAAATGCTTTTACATGGTATTTGTCATAGATGGACAAAAGATAAATTTTTGTTTTTTTCAAGAGGGATGTAAGGTCGAAAAAAATGTCTGAACCATACATTGTGTTTAGAAGAAATGGGATCTTTTCTGCAATGCATGGAATTAAGGAATTCGAAGCACATAGGAATTTCTGTAATTCCATGTTTGCTACGTATGTATGTGTAACGCGTGTCTGCCATAATGTTAAATGCTCCCCTGGCCGCCGTTAGCGGGGCGTCTGGCGCGTCCACCACCCTCCTCCCGTCTGTCCAGCCGAGTACGGCCACCTTCTGACCCATTCCTCGTCGGGAAGAAATGGTTAAAGTGAGGTGAACCTTCCCAGAGCCCGGAACAGGCACGTGTGGGTGCGGGGTGATGTCCAGGGGGGCCTGCCCCACACACTCACCTCTGCCGGCCTCACGCACACACGTGTGTTTCAATTTGTCAGGGGGTGGGGCGCGCCGTCCCCATATGGGGGGCGTCAGGGCGCGCGCGGCCGGCGTGCACGCGTTAGGACCTTGAGGGTGGCTGTTAGAAAGGGTGGGCAGCAGCCGGCGCCGGACTCCGGGGATCCCTACCTGGCATCATTTACCCCCGTTTACCGCCTGGCCTGCCGCTCAGGCCCGGACTGGCCCGCCTGCTGCTGCCAGATGGAACAGATCATACATCTCCTGGGCCGCTCTGATGGATTGAGGTGGAAATGGTGGCGACATGGCCTAGTAGGTGGACTGGTCGCTTGATGCACTCACCATACCTGACTTCCCCGGTGTCACCTTTACAATGTCCCCAGCCCTGCCTCTCTCAGTACCTCTTTCAATCCTACCTTGTACACATATCCTGAAATCTATGGACTTCGGACCCCCCCCCCCCTCCCCATTCTAAGTTTTTTTCCCTCCCGCTTTCCCCGCAATCCCTATGAACTTCCTTAATCACCCTCCCTCGCGGGTCCTCTATGTCCACCTGCCCCCCCCCCCCCGACCCCGCTAGAACCTCTTTACCCAGGTTCCTTATTCCGCTGACCGGTTTTGATTGTCCTTGAGCTCCCTCCCTCCCCTATACTCCCCCACTCCACCCCCGGCTGGGTAACCAAGGAGTTCCATCATTGTGTCAGAGCAGCTCCCTACCCCCGCCTTTGCTCCTCCCAATCCTTGTCGGGTAACGGCCACAGAAAACCTACACCCCATCGGTCAGGAGCTTATACTACTACCCAGCTCCACGCAGACCGGAACCCAGCTAGGGACTTGTGTATACACTGTACACCGTGAAGTATCTTTTTCCTTCACAGATATATCTTTGTACACCTAAAGTGCTACTATTATGAAACAATCAAACCATTTTCATGCCGCCTGTGGTAACACGTTAATTTGAAAATATTAGTTTGAAGTATTGGTCGTTGTGACACGTATTTTCTTTAAAATTAAAACCTACTCTTGTAGTTCAAAGGATACAAAATCATAAAGCCGTTAGAGACATAGGTTTTAAGTGCGCTTTATTTTCTCCGGCGTCTTGTATAGTCTTTTTCAAACGCCTCCCCACCCCTCTACAATTCAATATTTTTTTCTTCGACCAGCCCTACTCCTGCTCCTATATACTTCGCCGCCCCAACCTACACCCCCCCCCCTCCCGCCCTTGGCTGTGGGCGTGGTGCTGAGTGTCGTGTGTACTGAATCCTCCCATCCAAGCCCCGGAGGCCCCGCGTCCATTTAGAAGTCTTCTCAATGTTCGGTTAGCGTTCCTCGCCCTCCCCGACCTTCGTCAGGTGTGCTGACTTCTGGCACTCGTCCAACATCCTCAGGGCGCCTCCTCCCGCACCTACCGACGGGCCTCTTCCCATCCTCCCACCTGACCAATACCTGAGCAGTCAAGGATCTCCCCACCAAAGATACATTTCTTCGGAACTATCCACACAGTAAAGTCAAAGCGGCCACCGTCCACATACCCAATCTACCTTTATTCTATAATATGAGGTGTATGTCATGTTATTTGAGTAAGACGCTCACCCTGGGGACCTCCTCAAGCGGTAGAGCACCCCCCTTGCGGGGGTCACGTCCCCGGTCAGCTGGTGGTCGGCGACTGGCCGACTGTATAATCCTTTTACCACGGCTCTAATTTGGGGTATCAGCCCGTCCGTGGGGGCGCGGCTTGTCTCGCTGCAGACCTCCACCACTGGAGTAAATGTTTGTGTTCATTGCCAAGTCAAGAGGAAGAGGCATTTCCGTTCTGCCGGCAAAAATGGCAACGTACGATTTGCTTTAAGAGACAGTTACTGTGCGGCACACTTAGTGAAAGCAGTAGTTTAACGTTTGACGGAGGCATTCAGGATAATTAAGTGCTTAGAGTTTGAACCATTGTTTCAATTAAGACGACTAATTACATAAGAAATCCACAGATTTTTAAGTGTAACGGCCTTTGGTTTGATCAGTTGAAAGGTATGAATAATGCTGTATACTTCGGGGAAAATTATCCATGACCCCTTTAGTTAACATGTTAGGCTGGCCACTGGGGCACGTGTTCCAGTTAGGTGGCAACAAGTGATCAATCTACTCACCTGTCGGCGCCCAAGTGATCGGCCTGAAAGCCAACTGGCATGTAATAGAGACAACATCGGTACAGGCAATTAATAATTGGCAGTATCCATATCAGATATCAAGGCTGGTGATCCCTCGTCAGGCTATGGTCAAAGAACAGGGTAGGGGAGACCACAGATTATTGACAAATTATTTGGTGAAAAGATAATTCAGGTTATACACTCAAAAGGCATTTGTAAATGAACTCCGATATTAATGTACTACCATAAATTCCTCTGTTTTGATCAAAATAACTGAAAGAAGGAAACTATGGACATCTGAAATATTAACGTAATTTTGTACGTAGTCTGGACCATGTAAATCATATTGAGCTTTCGAAGATACAAACAGATTTACGTGAATGCTATTGTGTTTGTTGTGTGTTTATATGAAAAACCCTTTCACATAGAAATCAGTATTGTCCAATTTGAAATATTCAGCTCGGGAACCTTTACTTTGATTATCTTCTTATGACGATACATATTTTGTTTCTAATTGCATATTCCCAAGACTGGAAATGGCATACAGGAAAGCACACATGGTATCGCATACAGAAATATGGAGCAATTTCTCTCCCTTTTCAGATCCATATGTGGTAAATGCTGTAGATTTGTGAAACTCACTGTGCTGTGGCCCCATAATGTGAAAGCCACCCCCGACGTGGCCCACCCAGCCGGGGCACCCACCTGCTCGGCCCGTCTCGGAGCGAGCAGCTCGCTGTCTCTTGTTATCTCGGTCACGAGGCGGCATTGGCGATCCAAAGGTGGGGGCCACTGCTCATCTATCAACCCCTCAGGTCTGGTCCACTCTCAACCCCCTCCAACAACACCCTGAGGGCAGGGCCACGACCCCCACGCACCCCGCCCACCTCCAGGGTCTGACCCAGATTCCTGGATCCACTATTGACCCCCCAGGTCTCATCCATTGGCGTCGGACCATCGGTCTCGCCATTACGAGGGTCGCCGCCAAACCATTCATAACAATCGTCGCCTAGATAGATAGAAAGCCCCCGACCACTGTCAAATGGGAAATCATCAGAATTCAATCCCACTTTTATGAGGAAGAGCGAGAGGCCGTTTTTCCCCCTTGCTGTTATCTCGCGAAAATCCCCTTCTCTAGATCGGCTTTGATAACGTGTACATGAACCGAGCTTTATGTAAAATGCACAATGGGGTATGTTACAGGTAGATCTATCTGAATCTCTCTTGTTTCCGGCGCACAAAGATACAATCTGACACTGTATCACTTAGTCTTTGCTTTGAATGATTTCGTACCTAAAAAAACTAGATTTATTTCCCATTCATGCTTTTTGATAGAGGGAAGTCAAAGATGTATCGTCCCAATCCGTCTGTAATGTGACTGTGCCACAAAATGATGGGGTCTCTCGTGTTCGGGCGTCATCTCTCTGAGGGCTGGCTGCGTGAATGTATCAGAGGATTATGTGCTTTGCACACCATCCATCACTGCACCAGTCCGGGGCCTGACCCTGCCCGCCTCGCCACGCCCGCTGCGTGCCCTAAGCAATAAGCGCCCACTTAGGGCTACAGCCTCACATGCCACCCCCTACAGCCAGGCCTGCACAAACACAACATTGCAGAAAAAAGTTAAGGCTGAATACATTTCGCTTGAGGTGACTCTGGAAATCAAAGCGAAATTCCAGAGAACCTTTTTACGCACGAACCCTTTTAGGCAGGTAAAGTATGACACGTGGGAGTTTCTGCGAGCAATTCAACATCAAGTTAGTAAAGCTCGAACAGTTCTGAGCAGATTAGAATCGCTTTTATCCCGATACATTTATCAGAGGTGTCGCACGCTGTAAAGTCCCAGTCCGCCACCAGAAGCCACACCATGACGACAGAAGCCACGAGCAGGGCTTCGTCCTTAAACGCCGGTATCTTCACAAGGCGTAACACCTCACCACGCCCTCCCCCTACCTGACCCACCACATCACGGCCAATATCCATCACGCCCCGGGTCTAGCCATCCCGACCCACCCACTAATCTAACCATTCACCTTCTCCCCGAGCCATCCGCTCGCCCGTCCAGTGGTCTTATAACATATACCTCTCAACCTAGTGCCCGAGGGCCTAGTTTTTAGCGGGCCATCGCTTTTGAGATGCTCGTGGCAGTAGGGGCTGATTTCGTGGTCGAAGGGAAGTCGCTCGAGCGGAACCGATTTGACCGACAGACACATGTTGTGTTGTGGCTGCATGTCGGTGGCAGCCTTGTCCATAAGAGAGATTAGCTGGGGCCGCCGGTTGACCCAACTGCCCTTACCCCGGCCGCTTCCTCCCCCAGACCTCTCTGTGAATGCACACAGTCCCTCGGCCCCCATTTCCAGCTGTCTTTCAGACAGTCTTCCCCTCCCATAGCATACAATTCCCTGGGCCCACGATGACCCCTAAGTGCAAATCCAACTCTGCCTCCTCCCCTATCAGAGAATCTCCACCAAAACGCGCATCTCTGCTGCTTGCATAATTTCCCTGTTGTCAATATGATTTCCTCTCATCAGCCCAAAGATTCATTGGGTGGTCGAGACGGTGTTGTGTGAACAGAGACCCTGCTTGTTGGTGCCTCGGCCGTCCCTGAACCAGCAATGACGTTTGTCTGAGCCTCTACAAGAGGCGGTTCTCTTGTGTCAAAAGAAACTGTTCTCCAATATTCTGGGTTGGAAGTAAGAGCTGTTAGATTAATCGAGCTACTTTCCTGGTTCAGGAAACGCCTCTTCAGGGGAGCCCCTTGATTAGATATACATGTATTCCTACAGGACAGACAGACAGAGTGCACCTGTTTGTATACTGAAATGAAGTTTCGAGTAACTACTACCTAGTAGTCGGGCTAGTAATTCATTTGAGGCCGTTCATTTGTATAATTATGTACATCCTTTTCATAAATACAACCATTTTAAATGCTGATTAGAGGTTTCTCCAGGGGTCTCTTCAATATAATAATGCCAGTGGACAGTTCTGCAAGAACTATAGCGTATACATTGTTAAGAAATATGAAGATATTAGTATTGGAAAAGAAGGTAAATACGGGATAGGGAGTTAAAATTGAGTCAGAGGTGGACAGTGAAAAAAATCTGAATCCTTGGAGATACTTTTGCAATGTAGGGATATCATGTCCAAGTATACATATGTATTGCGTTACACTACATCCAATAGATAGGCTAAAGAAGACAAAATGGAAATGTGGCATATTTTGATGTCAGCTATCGTGAATGAAATGTCCAATGTTTAGGTACCTTAGTAAATGTTGAGCATGATCCTGCTTCGAGTATGAATCAATTCTTTGGAAATAGCCCGCGTCACGTTTTTGTCCTTCTCTGGGGACATCGACAAAATATACTCGCTTTTCACATCTTTATTATACTAACCTTTTCATCTTTGACTTTGTTTTCTCTTTGTATCGTCATCCTATATGTACACAAAATTGCTAGGTTCGTTCTTTCAAAGGGTAGAGTATTTGTGTAATTTATACAAAGATAGATAACTGATCAACAAACATGTAGTTCTGTTTCTCTTGTGATTAGGTATAACCACATGAATAGAAGGGTGGACTGGTGGAGGAGGGAGAGTGAAAGTTTGAATGCTTCCTGTTGGCAGCGTACGGTGTGCTGGTAGCTCGCCCGATTGACCGCGACACCAGGTACATGAAAGGTCCGACCTTTACAACTAAAGCAGGCACCAACCCATCGTCTTTGGCCCTCCCCTACAGGTTATCCTCCGTGTGGAGTCTACCTGCCAGATGGCTTAGCCTGCTATGGAAAACGCTGCATTGATATTTACGTTCTAGGATCGCAATGCAGAATACTCAAAGGCCTGTCGTACTCATTCCTGGATCTCACCTCGAGAGTTGACAAAAGAATTCTAAAAAGTGACATGCAATAATCCAATTTGACTAAAACACACCTTGTGCACATCTATATAGGTTACAAAGTTGCCTGGCCACATCTTTTGATAATTGTAACGTACAGTTGGGTGAATATACTGATTTGAACTGAAGTGTATTACTTACTTTTCACAAGAACACCCCCGCGTTCTTCTAGTCTATATCCAGCAATTATGTTGCAATGGGAGTGGAGCTTGCAGTATTAATGCTATAATCCCATGCAGAAGACACTCAAATTACATGCAATAAACCAGGGAGAGATCGAGTGGCCGACGAGACGGATAGAGATTCTACTTTAATGCATACCTCTAGAGCTTTAAATTGAATTTGGTAGGTGACATTACTGGCAGGAATATCATATGCTACTGTAATGGGCCGAGCAAATGTTACAATTCTCAGTATTCGGACGTTCTTGCTACATGTATTTACATATATTTTTTTGTTCATGGTCGGCTAGGTTTTAAGCTAGAATTAGAATATTATAACTAGACATTATGATAAGGAAGAAGAGCTTAAGGTGATTAATTTGGACAACACAGATAACCATTTTATTTATTACTCCTCCTCCTGATACGTCAAAGATAAAAGCTTAAAATAGTGGTGTTGTCTGAGCGGCGACGAGTGGACAACTGATTCGAAACCGTTGGTTGCCCGCTATTTATAGTGGGTTGTCAAAAACTGCTCCTCTCCAGGGCAACCGGGACAATTGACCTCACTGTGCCGCCAGAATATTAATTTTATAGGTATCACTATACAAATTCCACATAATGTATATACATACATGTTTGTGCATAGTATTAGCATTTTCTATCCAAATCCGATTACATATAGGCATCATGTAGAAAAATGATCACATTGGGACGCCCGGTGGTACTTTACGATCGTTTTTGTCCAACGGCTTGAGGATGCCTGTAAGTACATTATATCTACCAGTTTGAGCAGAGCTCTTGAATTAGCTATACAATAATCAGATACGCTGATTGACTAACCGCATTTATGTAGGATTCTCTCTCTGTTATACTCGATGAAATTATAACTATAGAAAGAGGATTTATCATTCAGTCAAAATCTGGAGGTAATAAACCGTCGGAAAATATAGCATCGTGGTTCCATGACCAATTCAGGGTAGCTTACCAACCTCTCATGTCTGAGTAGATGTATTTACAGAGAAAAATTGTTGGTTCCCAAACGGCTGTGATGTTTAATCACGTGTGGGTGAACTCCCGGATTGATGTTTATTTATTTATTCAGGAGATTTCATGCAAAAAATAAAACAATATTGGATGGTTGTAGAATTGTGCGGCATGGCATTGTGCGATCCAAGGTAAACACTTTGTCTGCTCACATGTGCCTGTTCCATCACCAGCGGCCATGTGCTAGTCATTGGGCCAGCCCCCCTAACCAGTCCTCTCGACCGCCCATCTATTATCATTGCCGGCATGGAAAATATACCGAAACCCGACTCCCACTGTTCGCTATACAACGGTGTGCTGGTTTCCCCGGCGTCCGACTCCAAAGAACAGGAGGGTATAGTTCAGTGTGAGTAGATATGGGCCTAATATGAGTTCCAGCCCGTGACCATTCTAAAATGGTGGAATATAGGTCCAGGAATATATCACTTACAGGAATATTCAAGTAGTTATACATCGCGTTGCCTATGCCTTTAACTGAAGTATTCCATTTGACTGAAGCTGAGCTTGTTACATGTAGGTACTTCCAGACCGTTGTGCTCCAGTCCCTTTTGTTCCCCAACAGGTAGGAGCAAGTGCAGGAACAGTAAGCTTTACACATTGTCATTATGAATAACCACAAAGGCAGTTTTTTTCTGCTTTGAGTTTTTTAACCTTGGGGGTGCTGTGCAGACGCGTTAACAACGGACCAGTTGCCTTTCTACATCATCAATCACGTCTAAGCCAAGCGATTAAAAAACTTATGAACTGCAAACGATGATGTGACTAGACTAAAAAGAAAACAATTGACAATCTGCCTTCTTTTGCGAGAGCACCTCAGTGCTTTCATATACAATAAACTAACCGATGGGTACGTCTATATGTTTTTTTTTCCATTTGAAGTTAAATGGCTTCGTTTCCCTTTAGTTGCAAAGGGTCATTGTAAAAGGTTCTAGAACTTATTTGCCGGTGTTAAGTGAACAATCACTCATGATTATCTATTTACATCCCCGCCTGTTATAATGGATTCCTCCTTCCCAACAGGGTCTTCATACTTGCAGCTAATTTGTCATACGTGAAGCATATTCAACACGTTATTTTTACTATGCTGCATGTAAATCAATACACTTAACACGAGCCGGCCTGCATGAAATTAGAAGTATTTGCATATTTATAATTACCTTTGTTTTGAAAGGATAAGGCCCGGTAGAATTACCAATATCTCTGTTTACTGAGCAATCATGGTTTTCATATGAAACTATTTTTCTTTGTTGAAACATGACTTGACTAAAATTTTACATCAATATTCAGCTAGGTGTATCGTCATTCCTTTCGCCTATACATGCAGACCTATAATATGCATTTGAGTAAGATCAAAGTATCTTAGTGTACTTGCAGAGATGGGCTTTTTTCTTTTCCTTGCACTACTCTCCACTCTTTTCGGTGGTTTATAACCGCTGACAAAAAGTTACAGCCCGGTCACGGGGCCCACTCGTGATGACATGGTTGTTAACCGTCACATACTCCACTGCCCTCTCCGTAAAGGGCCCCATAACACGACGGACGGAGACCTACAACCCTGGAGAGCCCATACATTGGAGTCGCCTCCCAGATCATTAGAGGAATAAGCGCGGCTACCATTAGGGTCTGCCATTGGTGGCGCTGCCGTCGTAGATCATACAGCCGGGGGCAAACGAGCCTTCGCCACTGGTCAGCCCCTGCCGTTTGATCCCGACTCGCCTTTCGGCCCGCCTCCTTCTCCCTCTCACTAATTACCCGCGCCGCCACCAATTTTCCCAGTCCGGGCCGATAACCTTGGCCTCAGATGAATGAGTCCCACGCCTCTTTGGCCTTATCTGATCAAACCATGATTACAGCGAATTTTCACAAATCTCCTGGGTTTTGTTCGACATTTGGACGATAAAAGGGGTATTTCCAAACAAGGTCCCCTATTATCACCCGGTCATCTGAGGGCGCCCGGGCAGGCTGCGCGCGCCTATGGTGTCTTCCTCCGATCCTATGTCCTCAACACACAGTAATCTGTGCGCCCCTCATATCGGAGTTTTTTTATCCACGTTGTATTGGTTTACTTTGGAAGCACTAACATCAATCATCTGACAACAAAAGCATGGTCTCTTTACGACTGGGCAAGTTGATGGATACGATCTAGAGCCCCGGCCGAGGTGCAGGCGAGGGAACGGCAAGCAGAAAAAGAGAAAGAATAGTTAATCACCAGTACCCCAAACTAATGTAGGTGACTAGACAGGCTAAGGCCACTCACAAAGATATTCTAATTGGTTCCTAGGCTCGAGCCGAAGGAGGGATGGGCGCGGTCATAATAAAAGATCGCCGACCATCAAAGATTGCACGAGCCACTGCGAAGATCAGGTGATCCCAGCCGCCACCCGCCGTCAATATTTGTGCCCTCGAACTGCCATAACCTTGGCGGGTCGGCCATGGATAGGGAGTCTGTGTGCATGGGGAGTATTCCTGGTTGAGTGTACCTGCCCCTACTTAAAGCAGCTAATTGTAAGCTAGTCTGCCAGTAAATTCATGCAGCGTCTACATTTCTTTTATTTTCCACCAATCAGATTGCCAGTAGGCCTACAAGATAGGTTAAACTGTACCAAACTCAACGCTCAGATTGGTGGACAGTGGTTGTATTTATTTGGATGAATTACAGATTTGTACAATCAACATATTTCGGTTTTTCAACCTTCATCAGGATTGTAACAGATGTGTTTCTATCAACCACAGATCTAGCACATTCACCCCAGGAACTGCCTTTGAGACAACTACCCAATCAAAGGACGTCTGACCTTGGGGGCATTTGGGTAGCTAGTTGTCCCATGTCTGGGGGTACCATCTAGCAATTGGGATGGTCGTCTTAGCATTCATCGTTCCACAGGGAAGGTTTCCTAGCTGTTTGGCTAGATTACAATCCTAGAAATGATGCTACTATAGAAGAAGTTGTCCCACAGGTAATTTTCCTAAGGTTAGTCATCCCTAGGGCTTGTGCATTTATCAAAGATAAACGTTCACCTTGTTCGCCTTTACCTAGAAGCTATCACTTCAGAAACCGTTTTTGTTTCACAGGAAGACTTTAGCCTGATCTCATTGCAAGAAGAGAGAAGGGGAAGGGCTTGACTGTGTTAAGTACACTAAGATTATGATCAATATAGGTAATGATTTTCTATCAGACTATTGTAGGTTCTGTATGCTTGAGGGGGAGCCTTGGTAGGCACAGAGAAAAAGTGCTACTTATGTCAGATCATATCTGACCATGCAAGCAAGCCTTATTAAGGCAAGAGACCAACTGTAGTGTTCATTTGGATCGATGAACAGTGGGAGAAGCGAGTGCTGCAGCAAGGTGTCAGGTCGGGTGGTCAGTGGAGGGATGGGAATCCCGAACCAGAGATGGCATCATTGAAGAAATGTGTGAGGTACCGGGACCTTCCAATAACGTAATGGTTAATAGAGCCCTACCTGGGATTTTAAAGGAGGCCTGTCACTCCTATTGTGTTGTGCATTCTTATCAGAGAATTATGAGAGACGATGGTTGAAATGTAAGATGCATTGTATTCTGAAGAATTTTCTCCCGTCTGACTTAACAGGGTAATGATCCTTAAAGGAATATATACACTGCGATGATTTGAATTTCCTTCAAATAATGTAATATTTGCCATCCAGCTTAGAAATGAAAATTGTTTCATGAAAGTAGAAAAATTAGTTACCGAGTAACAGCATGTGCAGATGTGATGATCGACAGAGCTTCATGAGAACTGAATATCAGAACTATCATTCAATATACTTCAATGACCCATATGTATATTAGTTTCGGAATGAGCAGTTGGTCGCCAGCTCCTAGCAGATCGAGATGGCAATGGGCCAAATCCCACTTCTCCACGGCTTGAGCTTTAGCGATCAGCCTCCCCACTCGCCCCTCCCGTGCTGGCTCACGTCATAGGAATCAGATTGACAACAAGAAGATCTGCTTGGAGAATGGCCCAGTCTTTGTGCATACTCGGGTGCGTACGTTGCCCCTTTGCCTTTCGATATCCAGATCAATATCCGGGGCGCTTTGAGCCAATTGATTTGCAACCACTTGTGTAGTACCTAGTAAACGATTTCTTTTTGTGTTTCGAGAATACCTTAAGGACGGTTATAGCTAATCCAAGGTAAAACTGGGGAGGAAAGACTAGCACAGTGAGGAGGTAGCCGTCCATGCAGATGGCGCTACAGATTAACGGGCGCGGTTGCGCGTTGACTCTTCAAAGTACTGATAGCATACACAATGTCGCGTGCACGACAGTGTACTTATAGTCAAACACAATGGGTATGAGCAAGGGCCTGTGAAACGTCGATAGAACATAGATAAAGAAAATACTCTTTTGTATCAACGATGAACGAATCTTGTGAACGGATACATTAACCCATCCATCAAATATTTGTAAAGAGGTAGGCCTAAAGAATATTTGCTTTACCCTTGTTAGCACTATACTATATAGTATATGATTTATATATCAGATTGACAAGATTAGTGATTTAGTTTATCCTACACACAACACATAAAACCTGTCTTTATATGAATAGGCATTGCTATTTGTAGACTATAGCTGCTGGCAAAACCTTATTGTAATATAAATATAGGAGTAAATTGCATTGTCTGAACTATAATATTACTCTGCAATAGTGACTAGACGCTCGTAGGAATGTGCAGAATAGGTGATTTGTCAGTAAAGAAGTAGAGACTGGCCCTATCCCCAGGAAACTGATAATGCGATACGGCATGATCATCGGCACAAAAGGCAGCCAAATCATCAATCTTACAAGTCTTTCAATGTATATGCTAGATAAGAAGTCCGGAGAATACTACCAAATGGCTTTTTTTTCCAAACCTCTTTTGATTACGAAATAAATTCTCATTTCAAGGATTGCAAAACTGGAATTTTTACATCACAAAAGATAGTGAAGGTTAAGTCGGTGCGCTAAGGCATTCAATCAAGTCAAATAGTTGCCCCCTTTCCAGTTTTCTCATGGTCACAGTAAATGCGTCATATTACACAGAAAAGCATACATAGTATCCTGTATGCCTTGGTGTATACTATTATGTATTTACCCCCTTCATATTATGCCCTTCACTCTTACTGGGCAATAAAAAGCTTAGTTTTCTAGGCCCAGTGCAAACTTTCAAATGCATATGTTACTACAAAAATTAGTTTGGACATCTTTCTAGACATAGTTCTAGACCCTCCTCCCCCTGCGAATCAGTATCTAAAGATCCCTGGCTAAAGTTCTTCTCTCGAGATTCCCCCGACCTCCCCTTTGGCCTTTCCCACGGGTTGCATACGTGTCCTGTCTCTAGATGTACTAAACCATCCTTTGCCTGTTCCCCTAAACCCTTCTGTTTGAGGGGAAAGTCGATTAAAGAGCGGGTCAGTGACAAGCCGTGTGTAGGGAAAGGTCACCATCTGGAGGTGAGTGGTCGAGCAGCTCGGTGTCACCAGCACACCACCAGCGGGGAGCAGCAGCAGAAACCTGTGTATTGTGAAGGGAGCAGCTCAAGTGGGCAAGGTCTCTGGGCGAGCTGCACCGAGCTACTCGGGGACGGAGGCCCTTGATCCGGTGGGAAGACACGAGGCGTCGGCAGGCAGGGCGTGATCTACGGCCGGGATCAGGGCCCCAAACCCACCCTGGTCGACGTCACGTCTAAAAACAGATGTCGTGTCAACCTGATACTTGTCGGCTCTTCAGACTTAACTACTTGGCTTTGGTCCTCCCTATGGAGGTTTTAACGAGGAGGTGTAAGATGCTAGAAGTCT
Organism: Lepidonotus clava; assembly: GCA_936440205.1. NCBI lineage: Eukaryota > Metazoa > Annelida > Polychaeta > Phyllodocida > Polynoidae > Lepidonotus > Lepidonotus clava. Next base: position 29,040,291 of record OW387134.1, read on the forward strand.
AGAGCTAAATATGCAGGCCTATTTTTTGAGTAAAGTTAATATGTTATCAGCAGGATTTTAATACCAGCAGGATTATAGATACTCGATGTAAATCATACCAACGAGTTTATACCAAAAAGCTGGTATAATCTAGAAGAAACAATCAATGTCTCAGAATTCTTGACTAACTACATGAAAGCGATTCTTGCTTCTTGAGCAGAAGAATGAAATTTAAAAAAAACGCCAATAAGGCAATGAATCAATTACATCTTTTCCTTTTACTGTTATTGTTAATTGGGTCACTTTTATCTTAAATATTATGTTCTTTCATATGAAATAGTAATGTTATGAAATGATAATTATTCATGCCAAACTTGCAATACATGAAGTATGAGATAAATACTACACGCTACGTGAAAGACTGAAACACGACTGAAAGATCGGTGATGCAGAACTCAGTATATCCATGAAAATGAATTAAAAAATTAAAAAAGTGTGTAGCCTAAACAACCGTTAAATCATAATACTGCTAGCAATTTTTGCTGCTATTTAGGCCTAGTATGCATTAAATGAGACTGTGAAATCAATGGTAATGGTAGTTACTGAAAGCCGTACGATATAACAATGAATACTGGTTCCGTATCCAGAAATACACAACCCGAAGCTGGTTCTCGGCGGTTGGTTGTCTATTCTATTCTCAAATAGCGGTCTACTTGCATGGCCTCCCTCTTGATTGAACTACTATACAGGTGACGCCACCATGCCATTCTATGATACCGCTGAAACTATTATTCCCTTTGTAGGGGGCAATCTAGCCAGTTTGCGTCACTTTCTCTCAAAATGAACAGTCCTGGATAGGGCGATAATAAGAGACAAGTGGCGTAATAATTCAGATCGCAAGCCTCTTGAGGCTTTGAATCTAAAGTGGGCCATATCACTAATCAGTTCATGCAGTGTCGTAACAGTCCATTAGAGTTGATCCCATTACGACATGCCGCCCTATGCGCCCTGCAGATTTTATATTGTGAGACCTGAGGTAAGCCGCCGGGACTGCAGACGCTGGCGGCACTCTCCGAGCAGAAGCACTGGAGACATGACAGCCCTCCGCAATAGGAAATGATGTAGTTTCTGCTTGGAGACGAGGCCCTGTGTCTGGGCATTGCCATGCAGACTTAAGTCTGTGTGGCCCCGGCGAAGCCCCATTTATTATCTCCTTCCCATTAATCGTCCGTAGGTGCTATTAATTCTCCTGATCAAATCACAAAATAGAGTAGGGCACATTAATCAGAGGTCGCGGACCCGTATGGCCCTCCATACAGAAGGACGAGGTAAAGTAGCAAATTGCTGTATTAAGGGGCGGCAAGATGACGCCCGCAGCGCACGGAAGAGGACAAATTGTTCCTCTCTTAGGTTTGATGCAGGAGCAATAGCGAGCAGCTGAATTGCTCATTCTATACCACTTTCATGGCTCAGATGTGCCCCATAGCAACCGTTGGAAGGTGGGTGACCCAGGTTCGCCTGGAAACTATAGTTCACGTGGACGGCCAGACAGTTACGTTGTCTGGCTCCCCTTTAAGTCAACCGACAGCGAATAGCGACCACACAGATTGGTAAGCCTATAGCAGCGCGAGGGGCAAGATAGACTTATTGCCCGAAGAGTGAATTGCATAGGAATTTACGTTAGGGAGCATCTCTGGGCATAATCCGATCTATATCCTTCGAAACGTCCTATGCCGAAATTTCTGTTATGTACGTAGACATATGAAAATGCTCATGTAGAATACTTACTAAAAGACAATGTTATTTTCAATTTTATAAGTGCAAGTTTCGACCGCAATGTATACATAACCCGTGTCAAACTTATTTGCCCGTGGATTTAAAGGACGTGGTGGCTAGAATCTTTGGGTTTTGGTTCCTTTGTTCCCCTTACTCTGGTAGATACCTTCCACATAGCCGAGTGAGTTGATCTTATTTGCTCTCTTTCCCTCTTTCCTAATCAAGGAATGTGCATTCTGAATAGCCACGATAACGTCCATTTCGGAAAGCTCTGATTAAAACGCCATTAATGCCGCTAAAAGCTAGCTTGAGTCATCTTCAACGTGTTTGCGGAGGGGCTTCCAGGACCGGGTGACCAGCAGGTCTCGTCGGCGGATAAGGCGTAGGGAAACGGGGGCGAGTCGCTCCCCGACCCCTTTTTGCGGCGAGTAGCTCTAATCCAGAGATGGCGTGGCTTCTGTGGCTCCCCGCAGATATGCATGGCTTCCGACTGTCACTGCGGATGGGATACCTGGCCCAGCGATCCCCAGTGTCAACGTGTTGATATTTGATAATGGCTATGTAGAAAGGCAAACATGCACTAAATATAGCTCCCGAAAACTCGACTGTCGAGCTACCAATAATGTAACAGCTTAAGTAAGGAAATCGACGAAAGCAAGAACATATCTAAACTTATGTCATGTGGGTATGTGTGTGTGTTTGTGTGTTTGAGTGTATTCGTTTGTTTCCCTGTGGGTGTTTGAGTCTGTGTCTATCTATATCGGTGAATATAAGCCTTGGGCGCAACCTTCTCTTTCGAATACTGCTATCGTCACTGTGCAGTATGCACTATTGTTCTATTGTTTCCGGCTTCTATAGTATCGTTCCTCGCTTTCAGGTTAAGAGCAAAGAATCGTTAATGGACTCACGTTTATCACAGTTTGCTTCCTTGAAGAACCCATCCACTTTTTATCACACAATATTCCCTGCAATAAACGATGTAGGTTGATTAATACAGCGGCAGCAACCAGTAGGTCACATTACATTCTGAGCTTCTATGTATTATGTATAAGCCCAACAGTTCCATCTGAACATGTGTGTGTTTGCAGTAAGAATTCGCGTTGTTGACCAAAATGGATTTTACTCCGTTCCATTTAGCTTATACATGTGTACATGTAATTCCCTTCCTTATATCAAAACGGCAATGCTTCTACTCTTTACTCAAGCCTCAACAGTTAGACCCTATGCATCGCTAAATATAAGGTGAGCAAGAACCAGGCCCAGAATGTCAGTTGAGATAAATGCTGGTATATCAACCGATACTATATATACTATATATAGGCAGAACACCAGCACCAAGTGAAATGACCAATTGTACCCACACTGTTATAGACGAAGTGTCCAGAAAAATAGAGGGGCACACGGCTCCGCGCCTTCTCTAAATCTGACACTAGGTTCCACCATATCATAAAACTATTTTTCAGACTAACAGATATACATGCTGTGTATACACGTTTCTCGAAGAGACAAATCCCTGTAGTGGGAATTTCGACGACCCACGATGCACTCTCAGTATTTGATATCTATCGACGACAATGATAGCTAGGCATACCACATGATCCGTCATTGTGCTAGTCTGGCAGCGTTAGTGAATCAATCAGGGGACTGTAACATCAATACGCCGCCCGCCGCCCGCCGCCCGCCGCCCGCCGCCCGCCGCCCGCCGCCCGCCGCCCGCCGCCCGCCGCCCGCCGCCCGCCGCCCGCCCCCTCTTGCCGACCAAGCCTTCTACCCACAGACTAATGACGCGGCATTATTTGGAGCGGCGCGTTACACGGTCGAAACGACAAAAACACACAGAAACACATAAAGTCGGCCATGAATCTGACATGAGCGGGCGGGGAGAGCCCGTCCCGCGCCGCCCCCAGTCACGCGAGTCTCTCCGCAATCAAGGCGACTAATGTGCAAGTGTCAATATATTGACAGTAGATAGATTTCCACCACCCCGACACCCCTACTGCTAGGTGCACCATGGACAGGCGAGCGGGACAACTTCATAACATGGACACCCTCTTTAATAAAAAGTCCTTCCTGTGTGTCCAACCCACGCTATATTGTACAGCCGTCTATCAACCTGTATTCACATGATTATTTATAGCCGCCTGTCTTCTTACTACCCGACACGTTCCCGGTTCCGACACTTAACTGTCGTACAGTGATAATTACTACTTGGAATATTTTGCTATGGGGCCTTCCATTTAGTATTTACGCAAAATTTATCAAATTCTAGACCCCCCCCCCACCCCCACCCCACCCCCCTTGGCCTAACATACACAATGCATTTGTCCCGGAACGTACGCAAATTTTCAAAAATTCCAGACCCCCCCCCCCCACCCTCCCTTGGTGCGTACATACTTAATGAAAGGCCCCTATGGAATATTACCTCATTTACATGTAGTGAGTGTAACCTAAGTTTAAGCATACCACATGGCTATAAGCTCTATAGCTAAACGCACACATATCTATAAGGATGCCCCCGTCCTCCCCCTAATGACAGTCGGAACACGAAGCACTGTCCGTCCCAGCAGCAGCCAATCGATCTCCATGTTGGCGCAGTTAGTGAGAGTATCTATTAGAACGATAGCCGCTGGCTCTTTTACTGCCACGTCGCTACTGTCCTTCTCTCTACGCTGGACGAAAAAAAACATCAGGAAGTAATTTCCGTCGCTTTGAGCTAAAGGTTCCCGTGCTCAAGCTATCAAAGCCGTTAAGTACACACTATTGATTCGATGTGAAATGTTGCGTTGGAAATTAAGTGTTAGGGCGAAGTCAATAGACGAGATGGAGATTAAAAGCCTGTGGATTATATGGGCAAATACAAACTTTAAGAATGACATACCATTACCACGGGATGGGTTGTGGCATAGTCTGTGTCTCATTCTTGAATTATTTGACACATTCTATACATTATACCCCAACCAGATCGAGAAACGCCACGAAGCTTCCACTCGTAAAGTTCGAATTTTATATGATAATGTCCAATGATATTCAGCGGGCCTAGGATTGCTTCTATAAACCGCTTTGTATGCCTCTCTGCCTTATCTCTCTGATCGATCCATGATCTGAAGTGGCGGTGTGTGGTGATATTGCATTAAGCCGCCGTAAGACAAAAAAGTCAAAGTGAAGCGTCTCACAGAGATAGATTTCTGGGACGAGTGAAACTATTCAAACTTACTATACTAAAAATGTCTAGCCAATAACAAGAAACGAGTACCCATTGTGAAAGCCTAATAAGTGAAGCTGTTTGTAAGTTGGTGTCTACTCAGAGTGGGTGTAATGCATGCAGCCTGAGCTGTTCGCTGATTGTCCCTGGCTATTTGCATACAAATTCGACCTTTGACGTCCAGCTGTAACGCCAGCAGACATAGCCACATGGGGTGAATGGATACAGAAATCGGGCACTGACTCCCGGGATGGGTCCGGGTCGGGGGGGGGGGACTGAATCTGTCCGTCACTACGTCGTCGTTGACGGACCAAAGCATTCTTATCAAAACGTGCCGGTGGCTACCGTTGACAAGCAGCGCCCTTACTGGTATTGCCTGCCAGCCCCGTCCTTTCCACCAGCTGCCAGGCCCTCGTATAACTCACCGGACCAGTTCCGCCCTCGGGGCGAGCAGCTCATAATTGCTCCAAGGATTGCCTTCTGCTCCACAAGCTCCGCGACGACCGCCTGATACGCCTCAAATTAAACGTCGCGCCTCTATTATCTGGTGATGTATGAAGTGCCCAGCTTATGAATGGGCTTTAACTGCGGCTCCTCCAGGCCGATCCACCCCTCCAGGCTCCTGCTGCTGGGCCGGAGGGCTCTCTGGGCATGTAGTCGTCTAGGTTGGATGTATGCATTTCTGGGGCTAACACTTCACCGCTCTGATTACTCAATCCCCTTGAAGTGACACCGGTGAGCGGTGAAACTTCAGTTATGCGACAAAGCGGCTTAAAGTCAAATGCAGTGCATTTAACTTCTTCCTCATTTACTTAGCAAGTTGTTAGTTCCGCAACTCTTCTTTCTCACTCTATGAATTGAGATAAATCATAGATTCTATTCGGTGCACTTTTTTCTATATGGGATTAACAACCGCAATTCCCATTTCCTTAGTCTAATGAAGAGGCGCCAGTCTGACATTGAATTAAAAGATAGATATCATTCGTAATTACACACTCGCAAAATATGATTACAGCTGCCAGTCATATGCAAAAATAACCAACATTAAGGCCTTGACAAAGTCTGAAGCAGCGCACTGCTCACGAGTATCATAATCTAACGATGCGATCGAGTTCCATTTCTATCTAATTACCCATGAGGTTACAAAAATGCCATATATTTTTCTGTTGTACAAAATCTGATTTTTATTTATTTGTTGGATGTGTATCTCTCTTTCTTTGTAATAATAAATGCCGTTAATAAATTACACATTAAATTAATGTTTTTATAGATATGGATTGGTGTGGATAAATAGGTGGACCTATAATTATGATCAATTACGTGAATGTTTGATTAGGATTGAAACAAGTTATTTTAAATGAGCTGCTCATGATTGCAGATCAATAGGCCTATGAAGTAGGGCACAGAAAGAGATTACTCGTAAACAAATCATACCTCTCTCATATCTATGGGTGACCAAGCCAACGGGAACCAGATATCAAAATCAATCATATTATAGGTAAAGACATTGAGTAAAAGTTAAAAACAGATACTTTGTACAGGTATTAGCCAAGGGGCAATCGTAAGAGGCGGCAGTCCGAACATAGCCATGTTAGTCCGGGACTCCCCGCAGGACAGTTAATTGGGTGGCCGTTATGGAGACCCAGTTTTACATGGCCCTAAATGGTCCTGGGGATCCCTAACAGAGGCGCTGGGCCCGTGCACCGAATGGTAATATGCTCAGAGCCCGCCCCACGTCCCCACACACCAGCCTGCCGCTGGGCGTCGGTAGTAGGCCTCAGTAGTAGGCGGTTCGCCCACTCCACCTGGTGGCAAGGCAGCGGCAGGGACGACGACGTCGGTGGAGGGCAGTTGTTGGTTGCAGGCTGGCGGGTATTATGCCGAGTCATGCGCAGACATTTGACACCAGGGTGCAATACCGCAACAACGACGACCAGAGAGGAAAAACGACGTCGGGCGACGGGAACCGACAGATTGCCGATAAATGAATACTAATCAAATTCTAGCCGGAGAAAGCTAATGATGGTGCTACATCAAAGATAAGAGAGATGATGTTTTGAATTCCATTAAGTCCCCAACAGGCCCGCCGGCGGCCATGTCTTGAATTAAGCATTGATTGGATGTTAATCACGTCGGGGAGACGTGGCCCGGTCCTGGGAGGCGCTGTCCCGAGTGCGGGCAGCCAGTACTCAGTTACGTAAGGCATGGGGACAGGGCCGCTCACCTCCTCAAGTCAATTTGCTTTAGATGATGATGCGGCGGCGAACTGATTGTTATGGATCTAAGGGGTCCGGCCAGTGACGCTGATTATCTCAATCTTCATTCTGGTAGAACAAGGTCAGTACATGTGCACCCAGGCCCCCTCCGGGCCCAGTCCAGCCCCCACTGACCACCCCTCCATGCCCACTCCCTACCTGGCCCGCGGCCCTAATGACCCCCGCACGCTATGGGAGATTGTGCTCCGCGGGCGCCGCCCGTAATTGAAGTTAGGCGTGATCCCTCACGAAGCCTGTGTACTTAGCGAGGGCCATTTACAGCACCCACAAACTTCTACACACCATGGGGGGAGACCAAAAAACTTTCACGAATCTCAAATTCAATAAATGGTCACGATTCCAAATTTTGGGTTCGTGATGGATTCGTGGTCACGAATCTCATGTATACATTTTTTTCAATTTTTTCAATTTTTTCAATTTCAAAAATATTTCAATATACTCTAATGTTCTTTTCAGAGATAAGACAAAGTAATATAAACACAGATCAATACTTTATAGTGGTCATTTTGCATCTTTTAGAAGGTTCGTGAGCACTCACAAAGGTTCGTGAATGTTTTCTGGACATGCACAAGGTTCGTGAGACATACAATTATTATCACGAATATTCGTGAAAGTTTTTTGGTCGCCATACCAGGGCTGGGTCCAGGGCCGGGGTCAGACCTACAGGCTATCTGTGTCACTCACACTGGGCCCCGATCCAGCATATTCAATCAAACGCGCCTGCGCGAGGCGGAAGTGATTTAGAGAAGCGGCCGGTGACCCGGAACTGATGACTGGATGTCGGCGGGGAGGGTCGGCGATAGATCTGCATTCAGCGACCAGATCATGCTCGATGATTGTCCTAATGTCCTCTCAGCGCCGTCGTTACTGGACGGCCGGTGTGTGGACTGAATGGGCGACGTTGGGGAGGCCATTCGTGCACGGTCCGACCTGCGGGGCCACAGCTCACAGCGCGCGCGCAAGCATGCAGGGACGCGCGTCGTGCTCGTATCGGCGTCCGGCGACCTAAATCCGATAAGCGCCTCTCTTGGCCGTGAGTCACTCAACGCGCTGAATACCGCCAGTCAGCCCGACCTTGACCTGCTCGCCGCACCTCCAGACGCCGCATCGCACACATGTGGTGCCCGAGCGCGCCTCCTCCAGGATATTAAACGACGCCTGTCTGAACGACCCTCTAACCACACACTCACTCCAGGGGGCTCCGGTCACGTGCAAGCGCACCCAGAAATCTTCATTTGCACACTTCCGGCGCCGAGTTGCTTCCCTCCTGATATTGCGGAAGTGGCCGACGACCGGAGCGTCCGTCACTGTTCGGTCGGCGTCGGCGGCTTTCTTCTGCCGGTTGGCGCCTCTTTATTTCCAGCCATCGTCGTCTGCCTGTAATCCCTGGTGGAAGATCAAGTGTCACGCAGCTGGTGCCTCCCTAATTACTGCAATATTAAAAGGCGGCTTTTTGAAACGTCACTCTGACGCTTGCTTCCACAAAGAGGTTGTTGGCAGATTGTTCGAGGGACAAGAGTTTAAAGTTCCACAGGGGTGGGGATTAGGTGGGCAATGTTGTTATGAGGGTCCGTATCTTTTTTATCAGCATCTGCTGTTTTGTTTTCATTCTAGTTTCCCTCACACTAAAAGTCAAAGTGCTCACATTTATTGTTGTCTACGTTCGGTTTTTCATGTGTGGCTTCTAGACATCTCCATAAGGTGAAAAAGGTGAAAAGGGTGAGCTATTTTTAAGGTCACTGTTTATATCAGCCGCATTCATCTCTCCTGCGGCAGGTCACATCAGTGCCGAGCCTGCGTCGCCTTTATCGGCCTGACGATCCTGACCCCCACAGCCCGTCCTGCCGCCATGGCCGGGACAACTACCCTCCCGGGGCCGGAGAGAGGCCCAGTCGACCAGCCCCAATAGGCGGGGTCGGCGCCCCTCACATTGTTCACGTCCTTGGCTGGTCTGGCTTTGTCCAGCATTGTGCGCGTGACGCCCAACAGACATGTAGGTGTTATGCCGGACGGTGCCTACCTCGTCCCCCCTGCCCCCCACTCCTGTGGTTAGGGCCGCCCCAACAGGCCCCTCCAGGCAGCCCCAACAGGCCTCTCCAGGCCCCGGGGGGGGGCACTCGGTCCGGAAATGGGTACCAACTGCGGTCGGAACCTCCGGGGGCTGTAGCTGTGAATCGCCAATTTGGCTAAAAAAGGGGGGCTGTCAAATAATCAGGGGGAGCTTTCAATGATATATCATCAATTATATCATATTAACAGGTAATTGCATGCCATTCAATTACCACATAATGCTTCTTAAACAAATTATTGAGTTCCAAAATCAAATAATGGCCACAAAATTTGTCAACAAAATACTTTTTTGGAGGGGCCATCCCTGACATAGCCTGAAAAAGGGGGGCTGTCAGAGTATTCCATCCTAAAAAAGGGGGGCTGTCCCTGACAAAGCCTGAAAAGGGGGGGCTGTCAGAGTATTCCCATCGCCCAAAAAGGGGGGGCTGTAGTTTCGCAGTTGGCACCTACCACCAAAGAGTGAGTGCCCCCCCCGGGCTCCAGGCCGCCCTTCACATGTGGGGCGCGCGGTGTGGGCACCTTACCGTCCCGCGAGTCGCCTTGGACGCCTATACTACGGTCAACCGACCCGCCACAACACTGTCGGCCCAACCCCGCTATGAATGGAGCCTCACGGGAGATGGGATGGTAATATACCGTGCGATGCTTATCGACAGATAGACTCAGGAATATAGAGACACGGGAGATATTAAAAAACGGTCGACACAAAATATACGTGCATGTAGAGCAAAGAATATAAGCAGGCACCGGGAGAAAATGCTGGGTATAAGTAGTATACCAAAATGATGCCATGGCTGTGGCGATTCTCATTCCAGACGAGTGATGTTTTACACCAATTTATGTTATCATTGATGTAACATCCCTGAACTAGAAATTCTGGTGCAATATTAGGGCTACCGATATTATCAGAATATATAAAGAAATAAGGACAACGGAGCAACTGAGGCCGCAACTGATAGAAACCTAGATTGACCGTAAAAAGGGTCGGTTTATGACTAAGGAAAAAGCATGTGGTAACAAGGCTTTGGGTTATTTGTGGGTTGACAGCGCCAAGAGCACTGAGTGATGAATTCCACTATGTGAATAGAAGACGCTTCGTTTTCTGTCGCTGAGTCGGTCCGATGACGTATTTTCCCTCTCCCCTTTATTTGAATATTGCAACAAAATACTTCAAGGTCCCAGTAGTATTTCAAGCCATTTGCACACAGCGTTCTCTCACCCTCCTTCTTTCCCTCCTTTTTAAAAGTGTCGAGTGTTTTTGTGTGCCGTCTCCAGCAAATATTTTAAGGAGACCCGATCAGATAAATGGACCGATTCACTTCTGCCCGCGCAAAATTCGACGGCGTGTTTTTGCATGACAAATCGCCATTTGGATTCGCCCCTACTGGCAGTTGATGGCGCTATTTTATGATGGGGACGCAATAACGTGTTGATTATATTGCAATAATCTAGCACGCGGATCTGCCCTGGTTGGCCGGCTGTCAGGGAAATGGGCTCAGGACGTGAAGAAAGGGGACGCGAACAGTGGGTGTTTATAGGCGGAAGGAAACATAGGAAACCTTCCTCCTGTACAATGCGTTCTAGCGCATACATATGAAAGGGGCATTTAAAGGAAAAACTAATACATCCTACCTTTTATTGCAACAGGAATACATGTATTCCCTTTCATCCATGAATGCGAAGGTTTCTCCGTCATTTTAGCCTGTGGCTCTTTTCTGTGTTCGGTTTATTTACCTTTACTTCAATATCGTCATCATATAGATATATACATATATATAGTGAGAATAATTATATATATAGTGAGTGTTTTACGCCGAACCCACGTCTAAGCAGCTGCTAAGGTCATTTTCACGGCGATATATATACATAAGCTTATATAAGTATGTATGCAGGTATGTGTCTGTGTCCGTGTGTGGTAGCTCTAAACTTAAATTAAATTTAGAATCCTTCCTGTATTCACGCCATGGTCCGTCATTCTCCGAGTCCCATTTCCAAATCTTCGGTTAGCTCCTCGAGGTTTGCGCCGGACAAATATTGAGATTAGAAGCCATACATCAAAAGTGCATCCGCGTCCGGCACCGCCCAAAACACTTTCTGTCGGTAGAGGGGGCAGGGGAAAATCCCTACGGCGGGCTGGGCGCTGGGGGAGATAGGCTTGTTTCTGGTAGCGGCGCGGAGGGCGGAGAAGCGGGTCGGGCGGTGGGCCCCAGGCGGCCCTGCCGGCACATGTCTACGACCGATAAGACGTCCCCAGAAGCCGGCCTTCTTAGGACTTAATTACCGGCCATCACTGACGGATGGCCTTCACGCCTGGCGTCACGCCCGTTCCGCCTTATACCGCCTTACTGCAGACCCGCCTCCCCTCGGCTCCAGTCTCAGCCCCGCCGAGGTTGGCCGGTCTGGAATAGTGTAGCCGCTTTATACAGTGGCGAGCCAATCTCCTAGCTAAATTGGAGAAACTGATAGTCTACAATTCATTTTCTTTCTTTTATCAGTGCGTTCCGCCTTAAGTCTGAAATTGAGGAATATTGCATTGGACAGTTGAGGTCAATTGATCGTGGTCTATCAGTAATTTATAAGCTTAGCTCAGTCAGGTTAATGTGCATATATTTTTGCTCCTTACTTCGGCGCCTTCTATTTTCATCCTGCTTCTAGAGGACTCATAATTATTATATTATAGATCTACCAGGCAAGAAACAGCTGTTTTTGTATTTTGATAATACAGTTCATGAGGACCATATTACACACATATATATATATATATATATATATATATATATATATATATATATATCATATAGTTATATATACATGATGCCCCCTTTCTCACTCGACAGTCAACATCACCAATTGCGTGGTGGTGGCCTGTGCTGCCTTGCTGCCCTGACCCCATGTTCAGCACCAGCCTCAGAGACCTTCCACTTATCAAAGAATGTGTTCTGCCAGGTTCCATAGTAATTCGTTCACACAAAGATATCAACTTCACTTAAAAGTTCGGTAACACGCTATTCACAGTGTCGGGAACTTCTGTAGTTTAGGTAGCTACAAAGCAAGCCCTAATGGAAGATGTGGTTTTACCGTGCAGCCAGTGGAAAGAGATGACGCAGATATGGATGCCTCGACATTCATAACAAGTCTCCGTAAGTTTCAAATGCTGTTTTCATTAAAGATTATCAGCAAGCACACCAGTGAAACTTTCTGTAATTCCATAAAGATAACAATAATCTCCATTTCCTACATGTTTGACCTAATTATAAGATTCTCCTCTGGGCCCCCGTTACGTGGGGCGGCCCGTCTCGGCGGGGCGGCCGGCCCTTTCAGTGCCCTAATCATGTCCCCCACACGCCTTCATCGCACATTCACCGGAGCCAGCGGTGCATTTAGAAATGGAGCTTTACTAAAGCACAAGGACCAAACCCGTTTAGCGCGCGCTCAACTCCGGCTAAATAGATTTGTGTGGATGCTTGACGGCGTGCCAATGAGGGAGATCGATAATTGACGTGCCGGGCGACAACAAGTAGTCTTGATTAAAGCAACACGCAGAAGCCTTGTTAATAAAACTGATCAGCAGATTATCAGCCATGAAAAAAAAAACAAATTTAGAAAAAAATGTATCACCAGATCTCGCCCACGCTTGATGAATGAAGCATGCGTCGTGGCGCCTGTTTCTGGCTCGTGCCAGTCACCAGACACAGTCTATGGATTATTCCAGTGCCTGGTCCTTACCTGATCAATTTCCCAAGAATTTCTAAGGAACACTGATCTTTAACACGATCATTGTCATTAAAAAAGCAGAGATTTTTTTTGGTACTATAAATGGAACCGGAAGAAGGGTAATTCCTAGCCACCTTCCGTCTGCAAGGAATCTTTTATACAGAAAGTCAAACTCAAATTCAGGTCAGGCTTTCTCCCATTGTATCTTTATATCAGGGTGCTCATCTTCCGATTGGTGCGTATCATTTTCCTCTCCATTCACTAATGCATGTTTTCGCTTCTGAGTTTGTTCTAGAAATGTTGTTTCTTAACCCGTGCTTTCAGTGAAAGTGGCTCAATAGCATATTGATACAAAGTGATTCTAGGGAGTAATATGATTTGAGGAAAGGTGAGGAATCATAAGGTTTGCTGTCGGAGCAGCGGAATAAGCCGATCCGTCAATTGTCGGTCAATTAAGTCGATGTGGATGATGAGAGAGCAACCGCACATGGCTGGTCGGTGGCCAAGAGGTGAGCGGTTGTCACTGGCTGTTTGTTTCCACTCCCCTCAATATTGGTGTCCACTCGTCCCGCCGCTTGCCCCCACTCAATCGATCAACTCCCCCACCCCCTCCTTCCCACTCCCGGAACAGCCTGCCCCTCGCCCCCGCCGTTCTGAGTGGGGAGCGGCAACAAGGCGCTCACACGGCCAGTCAGAGGGCAGCCGTCAAGGTAAACAGCCGCACTTCGCCCGGCTATTTCATTGTGGGCGAGGGAAGCACCTTTCTAAGCGGGGAGGTATATAGGATGTGCTCGCTCCCCTCTGGTTTGCTGTACCCTACTGTAGTCCATTGGACGCTTTTACTGCTGAGGATGCTGCGCATGCGTGTCGTGTTGACCGAACGTGAGCAGCTCCTGTTTCCGGTGTCGCAAAACGGCAATCGAAGACTGAGACTATAAGGGCGGTCGGGGTTAGGGGAACACGGGCGTCACCAGAGTACACATTGGGGATAGGGATCACTGTGGATGGGTTGCCTTCCCTTCAATTGAACACCCGTGTCTATATATATGCACTGACTCCCAGACTTAGAGCACTGCGACAGATAGCAACATAATCTGAACAGAATTAAGAGTAATATGACCAATCAAATCATTCTATATGTAAATAATGTAAGATAAATGATAATTGCACATTTCTGGAAAATGTACAAAAATAAGATTAATGGCAGTTCAAACATTTTTATGTCTACACTTACGAATTCTAGGAGGATAGCCGATTCTAAGGGACATGTAAATGTTCACACCCAGAGCATTGCCAAGGAATGTTTCGACGCTTTGACATCACATGTGTATATCATACTCACGTAGAACACATGGAAGAGAGGTTCAGAAATAGAATAAATGTACAGAAAAAAAAGCTTTAAATTACAGTGAAAGACCTAGAGATTTATACCTGGAGGTACTTTTGTAACAAGAAGCAAACATTTAAGTAGACTCACAGATCGACTAAGTGATATGGTACTCAAGCTTGACAGGTAAGGGGATATCTCAATAAACAGATCTAATCTATAAACAGAACGGCACAGAGACGTGTCCTGAGAAATATTCCAAACTCCCCGACAGACTGGCTGAACTTTCTTAATATACCTCTCCGGGCAGCTGGTCTGATAAAAGAAAACTAACACTGCCTGCTCGCCGAATTTAACACGACCAATCCGACCTGGGCGGGGTGCCGGGCCAGCCCCCTGACGGCCTATCGTCAGCCCCGTGCTGGGGATCGAGCCCCGGGCGACGGGCCCCGTTCACCCCACATAATGGGCCCATCACCAGGAGCCCCATCTGTCTACCTACGTCCTCCTAACCCGACCCAAAGACTCCATTAAAACTGTCCCGGGGTACAGGGATAGGTTTTCACAGCCTCTGTCCTTATCTGTCCCAAACCCCGTGCCCCCGGGAGCAAGGATTACTTTGATGTTTTTCCGAAAAGAATGGAATTTCGAATTGGAAGATCTTGATTCTAAACTTGACAGGCTTGAATTGCTAGTATACCTTCGGACATGGCCCTCTAATTATAGGACCGAATGCCTTTAGGACAGCGTCCTTGAAATAACATATGACCCATTGGAGACTTATAACTTTCCAACAAATAGTATTTTTGTGTAGGGATAAAGTTTAGGACATTGATCTTGTCATTGCCATGACTGAGTAGACTGCCAAGGGAACGCGGACTCTAGCTTTTTGTTGCCTCCAAGCGAAAAAAAATCTATAATATTTTACCTAAGTCGTTTGGGTCCATAGGGTAGCTACCATTTGAAAGCATTTTTTTCTGCTTTTTATCTGATTATTGACCTTCTTACAGTCCTCCATGGTGCAGTTCGGTCGGGAGGAGGGGCTGGTCAGCTGGTCAGACGAAGACTCGGCTGCTTTGAGTCGCTGCGAGTGATACAATTTGCTGCAATCCGTACCAGCGCCCGAACAGGATTATATGTCAACCTCCTGTCACGTCCGGCCGCCACTGATGGGATTATTGGTGCTGCTAGCCCAGAAAGATCAATCCTCATATGAAAGGAGGAGATGCCCTGTATTTCAAGGTTTCTGTGACTATATCGAGTTATATTGCCCGACCTTTGGCCTGGTCGTATCTATGTGAGATGTATGTTGGCAATATTTCAGGGATCATGAATTTGACCCTGGTAGCTGTGGACCGGAGTAGTTGCAGTAACGAGTCGATCCAGGTCTTTCGGTGGGTTGGAGGTTTGGTACATCTACTGATGCCTACCCTCATGTTCTCTGATTGATCCTGACCACCCAGAGATCCCTGCCATTGCGGGAATCCCGCCAAGAGATGCCAGTTCCAGAACGGACGCTACATTGGCCAGAGAAACATTTATCGACCTTACTATCCATAATTTGAAAACCCGCATCTTTTTCTGTTCTTTTCCCACATCCATGTTAGTCTAATTCAAATATACGTAAACCAATCGCTACCCCGTTTTAACTCATTCGGGACCGAGGATCTAGTCTCCAACACAACTGTTCATATATGTATAAGAGCCATTACGCAATGACCTTCCTACGTTTGTAAATTTTGTATAAGGCTTTGGACTTTACTGTCATGCGTGATCCGTTTGGTAACAGGGACACCCACAGTGTCACCCATCATAGGTCGGTTCAGGTAGTGAATACAGGTTAAGCACTTCTATACACAAAGGAATTTGTTCTAGATTTTGTATCTAACGTTTTTTTATCCGCTCGTTGTATCAATTCCCCATGCATCGGTCTAACGCTGATATGCAATTAATTACCAAACGCAAGAGGTTGGGCGCCTAGCCAATCATAGAGTAAACACAGATGGTAGTTTGAAGTCATCAACGACCATTCTCTGAAGTACGACATATAAGTCGCGTAATTGGTCTATACTCAGAAAGCTGGCTGATTAGGGGTCAGGGAAGGCAGAACGTGCGTTCAAAAATGTGCTTGAAGGAAAATTGCTTCATAGGGGCTTCATATAAACGTCATATAAGGAGAGATTCTGCGCCTCTCCATCCAGGCCAGGTTACTGCCATTCCTGATGATTGAAGTGATGTCGACCTGTGATGTTGTGATGTCAGTTTTTCTATTGCTGATAATGAGGATTCACGAGCGTAACGTTTCCAGGATTGATTCCCAGCTTGTCCTGCCTGCCTGCATGCATGCACAAGCCGCCATTACGACCAGGCCGTCGGGGCGTCCATAACGTGCTCCTGTCAACATCTGCGCCAATGGGCTTCAGTGTCACTTAAACAGGAGCTGGCGAGAAAATTCTTTAATTGGCTCATTTTTAGTCACATGTGTTTTTAGGCACTTGGCCCATGTCTTGGGAATAGTGTCTTCTGTTGCCGGTTCCTTCCTTGTCGGACGTAGGCCTGGAATGCCGTTGCTACAGAAGCCTTGCACTTAGTAAGAAAAAGATACACTGAAGGAAAAAATGATATTGCGGCCGTACAGGAGCACCCCTTTGATGTGGCTCATATATGCTCTGCAGGGTCACATCTAAGCAGGTCTGCCATTTGCAGCTCATTGCTTTCTGATTAAAGGTTCAACGGCCTACTAGCGGTAAGAGGGGCAGATGTAGTGGAGATATGGGATGCGTGGGGGGCATAATCGACATGCGGGAGGTTCTCCCTTGTAAATATAGGCGATAACCTAGGTTCTGCTACCGTTGTCACCACTGTGATGGCCCGAAAGCAGCTGCTGCTCCTTCTCAGAATGTCCTCAACTCTCGGCCCCTTGTTCTTCTATGCTGATGAGGGGGGAGAAATGGCTTGCGGCCTTTTACAATCACTTACAGCTGCTCACGGCTGTCAAAAGCCACTCACGGCTGTGGCCACGCTTACATAATCTGCCCTCCGCAGCTAGCAATGTGCCAGTATTGTAGGATTCTTTTAGGATAGACAACAGTCGGCAGGGCATGATTCATGCTATAATCTCTCCTTTCCTTACTATATTACTTACAGTATCCATCTATATATCAAATGAAAGGTAATAATTTTATGTAAATACTGATGGCATTAACGTTACAATCAGCATAAAACCCATGGTCTAGTAAAATAAAAACTACTTTTTTCACTTTTTTTTTACATAGATATCTCCCTTGATATTGAAGATACAGATTTCAGATTTCACATAGGTCTCACAGAGGCTCTCTTGCAGGGAAGCGCGTCTCAGATTGTTAATTTAACCCTAGTTTTTATTGCATTGCAAAGAAAAACTAGTAACTTTTTTTTATATCTTTTCAAACTTGATTTTCTAGATTTCATAAAAAATAAACACAAAAAACTAGAGCCTAAACAAGAAATTTTGGACACGCTTCCCTCTGAGCGTCCATCATCTGTGTTCCACATTTCAAGTCTTTACAGAGAGATATCCCTGTTAAAAAAGTAATATAAATTGAAAATTTCCAATTCTCAGCAGACGTACACAGGCACTGATATACAAGATTAATAGTTCTTAATTACCTATTTAATATATACCATATAGATATGTTATATGGTATGTCATAATAGAGAGCATATTACTGCGACCATATCAAAACACCCCTTATGACATTTTTCTATCCTTTCTAAGTACTTTGAAGTAAGGAATTGTACGTAAGCCCAGATGCATTTCACTTAAAATTCATAGCCTATTTGGATCTGTTGGTATTCTAGATGGCATCTCTCAAAAAACAAATCTTGGCACAATCCTCGCCTTTCAACATGAATGATTGTCATGCAACTCACCGAATGATAGTCTGGCTCCAGCACAATAAAAGTATAGTTTAGACATCCACTGGATCATTAGCAGGTAGTACCAAAAAGCTTATATTTTCATGTTCTAACTTTTAAAGACAGGAGCCAGGGGGAAGTTCTTGTCGATATTCAAAGTACTCGTTGTCCACAGGAAGGGCCCCCGTAGACGGGCAGACAATGTGCAGCAATCAGCTTCAGTAAGCAGCTCACCACGAGTCTGAGCAGTCCGCACCACTGGGCGATGATGTCTGGTGTGGTGAAGAATCTTTATCATAGGTATAGCGTTCAGCAGTCACTCGAGTTTAACGCTCGCCTTGATTGGGGGTTTCATGTAGATGGTCGCCAGGATGTGGTCAATAACTCATTCTCACATAGGCCTATATGTGTTGTTATATAAGACCGAACGTGGGTATAGTACCCGGGTATATTATAAATCCTATAAGGTTCTATAGAACATTTACCCCCTGGACATATACCCCCCAGACATTTACTCCCCAGACACTTACCCCCCAGACATGTACTCCTGGTTATCCTCCAAACCACTTTCCCTCTCGAAACTTACCCCCTTAGGATGCTTACCCCTAAGACACTTTGTACTGACGCGGGTGGCCAGTCCATGTTTGGGCAGCATAAAGCCAATGTTTCACTTTGACAGTAGTGAAATGAGGGAGGAGTCACGGTGTGACGTACCACCATATAATAATGTGTTCCGCTCTTAGCTAGCCAGAGTAGCTGCAAGCACTGTGTGAGTAAACACCCTGTGAAGGTTGGACCTTTAACCTGCAGTCTAGGTTCTGGAGAGAGGCATATAGAAATTGTGTTAGAGCGCGGAGCGTTAACTGAATGTGTTTGAGGGGACTCTTACCTTGGGACTGATCATGGTCAATCGAGTTCTTGTCACGGAATGACTATACATTGGATAATAAACAACAAATCCTTTCACAACGAGTGTTCATGTCTTACATGATGAGGGAACTATAATTATGTATTGGACGACTGCAGTCGACGAGGAGGAGACTGCGAATGGAGCTAGCTATTATCTATTGAATTAAATACCACTTACACGCACTAACTTTAAATGGATAATTAACCTCCTTATAGTTCAACTTACCCCCTCCCCAGCCTATAGTGTAGAGGAAATTACGAAATTATCAGGTCAGAACTACTGTGGAAAAACAACTCATTCTGTAATAAAGGTGCAGCCTGATAAACACAACTGTCCCACTAAGTGTCCCAGAAAAAAAGATGTCCTGAATCTTCAGTAAATTGTTTTATAACTTTTAAATTTATAATTTTCCCTGTTGCTTCTTGTTCAATATATCTTTAGTCATAAGGAAAATAAATTCTGAATCATATAAGTGTAAATCCTCTGGAAATGGTCATCCCCTAGCTGATGCTCTTCTCAAAGTTATTCTATGTGTTTACCCTGTCCACCTACTCTCCATCAAGCTAGTTAACTCATTAATATTCTGCACATACTACAAGCTTGGGATTAAGTGTCCAGGGGGTAAGTGTCCTAGGGGTAAGTGTCATGGTGGTAAGTGTCCAAGGGGTAAGTGTCCAGGGGGTAAGTGTCCTAGGGGTAAGTGTTCAGGGGGTAAGTGTCCATGTGGTAAGTGTCCACGGGGTAAGTGTCTGAGGGGTAAGGGGATAGGGGGTAAGAGTCCAGGAGGTAAATGTCTCGGGGATAAGTGTTGAGGAGGGTAAGTGTCCAGGAGGGTTTGTCCTTTCACTATACTATAATCCTCAAGCATACCCTCACTAAGGCAATGTGTCAGATAACGAATCGTTTTGCAGCGGAATTGTGAAATGCATGTATATTTCATGTCACTTTATGGTGAATTTCATACTTTTGGAGGGGGCCGGGGGAAGTTATATCTAAAGCTAGACTAAATTGATAGGTGTCTTCTTCGTAAAAGAGACAAATCTTTCCTTTCAATGCATCAAAGTAATAAAGAAACATTGACAATATTGTTATTATACAATATCGTACGACTATGCTTTACTTTAAAAGCAACTAATAATATAACGCAATGAACATCAAGGAACGTCAACCTTCATACGGATAATAAACCCTTTGGAAGTACATTTGATATAGAAACTGAAATATCGTTTACTTGATACGGCCTACCCAGCTGGCTTCGTAAGAATTCAATTACGCTCTATGCATTATGAAGGAACAGTTTTCATGAAATGAATGACATTGTTTTATATTCTATCGAAGGTTGATTAGATCTTACACCCCCATGGTCCATAATAAAAAGGAGCACAGCGGCAACCTTTCCGACTGTAATTCTACTACAGGGGCCTGCGCTGTATCACAAGAGTCTACAGAGTCCCACTCCTCCTGCAGTTTTTCTCCCCAGTCGAAAGCGTGTTATGAATTTAAATGTAACTGCGCCCGTCAATTTCTCAATTTACTGAGTAAATCTTCCTATAACCAAATGACACTTTCTTTCTCGTTGGGACACCTGCCCATGGACCGATTTTTAAATCTGCTAAATTTCAGTTCCGCCATTTTTGCCTCACGCCGATTGAATCTGGCGCTCTCCAGACACATTAACTCCATCTGCGACAAGAGACTTCGATTCGATTCTCCAATCAGAGCAAACACTCGGATTCTACACAAGATGTCATTTGTTTTCATTTTAACACCTTTCCCAAGTTCATCTTAAAAAATACGCACGGCACCCTTAGTCTAAGGATGCTCATAAACACTCACACCGAGCGTGAAGGCATAAATATTCATGGGCCCTTGGCAAAAAGGGGAGAAGCTAAATCCATTTAACATTTCAACTCACCACTAAATTCAATTAGGTTGTTTTAATGCTGGCTCCGGTGCATGGCGAATTCTCAACGGACTCATTTTAATCGATTCATCTTCATCAAGATCAGCAAATGCCTTACAAGTTCTGGTTTGTAAAATGAGTCCCGCTCGGTGTTTTGGCAGGCGCGCAGCTGAGAGCGGAGGCAACCACCCGACCCACTGTGACAACCTGCAGTAATATGAAGAAGGTATTATGAGCAGCTCTTTACACTGACCTGATCCGCGGGGCGAGCACCTCGGCGGGGGCTGTCATTGGCACCTATTACGGGGCAGGTCAATCACGTCCCAGCAATCAGTACTGCTTCTCATTCAAGAGGGGCCACTAGTGGCCACGGAGCCGGCTTAGCATTAAATGCCGCTATAGGTTACTAAATCATATCTGCTTATGACGCGAACTGACGAGCTGCTCTCACATAAAACCATCCATGCCAGAAGAGGCTTGTTTTCCACAGTGGACCGACGCATCCATGCATTGCTGCAATGCCCAAGGGGCTCCCCACTGATACCTATAGAGGAGTAAAAATAGAAGAGCTATTTCAAACAAGGCAATTTGCCTCTCCTGCTATTATCGTTGAAGTGGCCGTCTCATTGTACCCTCCAACTCCCCTTTAAGAATGTACCCGTTGTGTTTGTGAACACGTGGAGGTGTCTGGTGGTAGATCCCTGCGGGCTGTGGTCTGGTGTGACTAGGTGGGCCGGGCGTGTGGTCAGTTTGGGGTGGGCGGGGACCGACCCGACCAGCTGTCGGCGACAGTGGCGGCTGTCTGCCGCCCTGATTTATCCCAATCCCAACCCAATCCCGGGGGTAACATCAACACATAATTAGTTCTCGCGTGTGCAGAATGACAATTCCCATAGGAACGCCCACTTTATCATTGTATAAGTGACGAGTCTATTCCGCATTGCATGTAGGGCTCCGCAAACAATACGCACTTGCACTCCGCAATCCCCCATTCTCCATAGAAACACTCCCCAGCCAACCCCTCTCAAACCTGACTCTATCTCTAAACTATTTACATACCACGGTGGACGGGGAGAACAATAAAACTGTATTGCATAGAGCCGTCATTGAAGCAGAACCGTGGTGGTTCACATGCAGTTCGGGGGGGGGGGGGTTAGGGCTCAGGTGCCGGAGAGAGGGGGCGAAGGGGCCAAATATATAGATAATCATTGTCAAACAAATTGTGAAAGAAAAGATTCTTAAGTAAGGATGCACTTGTGAAAAGAAATAGAACTTAGCGTGTTAATTCACCTTGAAATACGTATGTAATTGTATTAGCTTTGGAATGAATGGAAGTTGATACGGTTCACTCACCAGGAGTATTTCACTTTTTTTAATAGTCATGATATATAATATTATGCACACAAATGATAATTTTGAATTCAAATAACTATAACAGGTACGAGAAAAACTAGCACAAGGCGAGCTTTAGGCCTACCTTGAATTCCGCCTATACAGGGTGATCTGCACAGCACGACTGGCTAACGTAATATGAGGACGACTGGACTACTTGAGCCTCTTTCATCGGCCTGTGGTGAAATGAACATGCACTGCTCAGTGCTGTTTTGAAATGGTCCTTGACAATTACTCTCGGCTCTGCCTCGACCACTCTATACCACGTAGAGCGCTCTCTCGATGGTCGACCTCGCTACTTGACCATTCAACTGCTTCTACAATAGTTTGGACAAGTCGGAATGTATGCCGCGTTCTCACCTAGATAGTGGATTCAGTGGTCAGGTAAGGATGGTATTATGAAAAGAAATAACCAAATAGAGGCCAATACATATACTCTTATGAGGGAGACGTGAGCCATAATAATCTAAACCTTCCCTAGTGTGTAGGCCCATCAGTATAGGTAAAGCCATGTGCTTCCACACAGTCTGTGCTATCACCATGCACTAGACGGATTGCTGAAAACAAGCATTACGATGAGAATGAAGGCGCGTGTAATAATAGATGGCGGACCTGTTGACCCGGGGTCACCTACCCCTGCTCCCGTAGGCTGGGCGGTGCGGCCCGCGTAACGTATACGGCACGCGCGTGCCCGAGCATAGGTAGCCTGGGTGATGGGGAAAGTAAAGCGCCCTTCTCTAAACCCCGGCAGCGGGAACGTACCCCCAACGGTATCCCCGAGCCGCATTCTAGGGCAGAGGTGCCTAGGACGCCTGACCCTGGCGACTCGGCCTCCCAGGTGGGTCTCCCGAGAGGGCATTCACCGGCGTTTATTTAGGAGACCTTTGTGTCTGGAGGAGACTAGCATTGTAGTATCTGTGCATGGCCAAGTAGATAAATGGAGAACATCTGTATTATAAGTCTACTTCAAATAGTGGCCATTATCATTTCGCTTCATACAGCACCATTACTAATGCTTTCCGTCAAAATTGAATTATTAGCATTCATCTATTTGGGAAAGCTTCTAAAATAATGCGGCAAGCATAGAAATTGAGAGCACCACTCAGAAGGTGATCCTGCTTCCGACTATATATACAAGCATCAAGCAGGCTTCCCGCCGTCCCAGAGGACCATCTCACACGGGCCCAGACCGAGCTGGGGCCTCACCGTCTGCTGTTTATATTGGCGACGAGGGGAAGGGGTGGTCAAGATTGGATTCATGCCTGATATATATGTGACAAGTGACGAGCCCACGGCGCATGACTGCCATAGATAGGGGTGCCGGGCGCGGAGACAGGGTCAGGCGGGCCACCGCCGGTGTCGCCGACGTCGTCGTCCTTCTGATCACTCTTTGGGAACCGGTGTGCCACCTGGCGGAAGACGCAAGGAATTTCCCACCAGTATTGTAAGAGTGCTGGTTCTCCTGCATGTACCATGACTTTGTGTAAGGTATAGTTTAGCAAAGAGAAGACGCTTTATCTAAGGCATTGGCTACCGAAATGTTCGGATAAATGCAAACATAAAAATGGTTTATAACTGCTGGGTGTACGTTTGCGAATGACAAGTAAAGGTATCGTCTTTCAGTTCAAAGAGAAAGTTCCACAATAAGAGTGAAAGAGGGTTAAAATACGTTTTCGGCAGATCTTATTGGGCTTCTTTGGATTTGATCATTTGGTCGAGTGTAGGAGTACATCAAAAGATGGCATTATGTAGTTCTTTGTTTCTGTGCCTATAAGAGGTCAACGTGCCCCCGTTATAATGTACAATGGCATAACTTTCTTTAACTGAATTAAAATGGTCTTATCAAATGCTGGCAGTATCGATTGCCTGAAATTCTATTACCTTCTATGTCATCACTCTTTACTGAAACTTTCAATTTAACCGGTTGGATGAACCAATTCTAACAGCTTGTACTTTTAGTCGTATTCATTTGAAAGGACCTATGGGAACACTGGAATAGATTCGCGACCCACTTATTGTTGTATTTATGAACATGTTATTCTTGTACATGATGCAGTGAAATTCGGATTGTGTATAAGCTTGTGTTGCTAAATTAGTCTGGCGAGTTGGACATGGTACAGAAGTCTCCTACTTTAAATAATCTCCTGCTTATGCTCTTCCCACAAAGTAGTCCAAATTCAAACTGAAACATAGCCTTACGGTTAAGTGATCATTGATATAGAAAAAACACGTTGCAGCCATATGTGAGGGCTTGAGCTATGGGACTTACACCTGTGCTTTAATACCCTGAGACGGCCTCAGCTAACAACAGCTTAAGTCAAATCCTCAGAACCGACAGTCAAATCCAGACAGTCTGGCCATCCAAGCACTCTTTAGTTCCGTCAGTCTATTCTCGCTGGTTCCGTTGACTAAATAGCCTACACATGTAGCGAGAGAGAAAGAAAACCACAATTTTTCCTGTCTCTTTGATTCTGGGGACAGATAAGGGCTGTGCTATCATTTACATGGATGGAGAACAAAATTGTGTTAACTGGTAGAACGAAGTGTAAAAAGTGCTGAGCTGCCGGCCCCCGCCGTCCCCGCTCATACCGCGCCCCCTCTCGGCCGGCAGCTGTCAGCGGCCTGAACTGCTCAGAGCCGCTCACTGAGTCATTATCGGTGTTGAGGGGCACTCGGAAGAAAAACTAAAGCGGGCTTCGGACAAAAACAAAACCCTGCCCTTGTGTATCCGTTTTATCATCCAACTTGAGATTTACTGCAAAACAGTTAAACTTAGATCTATCTTGCAAAACACACGATGCAATGGCTGATCATAGCTTTGGTGAAATTTGACTTATCGGTCGAATCTGGCAGCGTTGAGTCGATTAACCCTCAACATCTTAAGATGCAAGTCTTAAATACAAATAATATAGATTATTCAAAGTTATGACCGAAGAAACATGTGTATAACGTAATTTACTTGGCCAAGAAAAGTTAGCTAATGCTAACACACCTCCCGCGTTCATCATCACTATTATCGTCATGCCCTTGTGAAAAAAAGCCGATGCGACGTGCCGACGCTCCTGGGCCGGAAATGGCCCACCTAGGGGCAAAGGACCACCTCCAGGGTTGATGGGGTGATGACGACAGTAAGCTCACCTGTCGGGCCCTGACAGGTGCTGTCACTTAGCACCAGGTACCTCCCTCCCCTACAGCCCCTACAGCCCCTACAGCCCCTACAGCGAGTCGGCCCAAGGTCACCCGCTCACCCGCCTGACTACAGACCCAACTGGGGATTCAGAGGTGGAACATATTTGAACATTATCCCGAACCGTGAATTGCCACATTATTGTTTTGTTGATCCGACTAAAAATATTCCTGCCGAACGTAAACAAGTGGATATCCCCTCTTACCGCTAGAGTTACAAAGGTTGTACATGTACACCCAAAGTTGTTGATGTTAAAGTTGTAAGTGACATAAAGAGTTCGATCTTTTTGAACAGGTGTTGTCACATTTAAGTCTGTATATAGACATAGGTGTATTATTTCACTTGTCACGAGGGATTTGTAGTACACTTATCCACAGAGATCCACAGCTGTCTCTGTTTATACGGCCGTGACATCAATAATAAACGCTCGTCTCAGGCCCCGCCAATCTGACTCTAGGGGGTGTAATACTAGCAGGGACACTGTATCTACCCCCTCCACGGTCCCTGCCCGGGCTGGCGTCCACTCCCCAGTGGCGGTGGGGCAGGGTACAGGTGTATTGTTGTGATCACCTGGAGAGGCCGGCCCGGTGGGGCAGGGAGGGGCCGGCGACCACAGGGCTGCTCCCTGCAGACAGGTAATTATGACAAACGAGGCCCGGGTAACTGGAGAGGCACTGTCTGCCCAGGGGCGCTTTCCCTGAGAAGCCAAGAGCATCATGGGAAACACATGCTAAGGGCCTGTGTAACGGTGGGAGGTGGGGTGGGCTTTTTTACTTTATGAGTGTTGTGTACTCTAAACCTTGGATGAGTCGATAAAAGTTGGCCTGAGCAGGTCGGATGGCGGGAGGTCCGGGCGTAACAAGCAGGGACTGGGAATCATTACAACGAAGAAGCTGTGAAATGAAAGATGGGATGTTGGGCGTGAAATGAACCGTGCTCTCCACTGCATCAATGTGCTGTGAAGCAAGCATAGGGCCTGTAACGGCTCGCCGTGCAGTCTGTCACTGTTCTCCCCTTCATGGCCGATGACAAAGTGCTTCTAAAACCGGATTCTTCTCATGGAAAAACGACAAAATGTCGGGATAACGTTTCTCAAATCGCTATTCACCATATTCTTTGAGGCACCGCGCATTGTGAAAAACGCCTTTGGAGTGGCCAAGCACATTTCATAAGGCGGAGATAGTTTGGGTTTGAAAGGAAAAATATTGTTGCATGGTTCTTACTAACTTGCAGTTAATCATGCTAACAGATTGACATTCGAGAAAGAACAAATATCTAAATTTGAAATGAAGCAAAGATAATTTGTCACGAAGTAATTTCTCCAGATTTCTTTTCACTATTAAGTCACTCCCAAAGGATTGTAGAATTTCCCAGTTGGCATGTTGGATGGATGGAGAGAAAGATGGAGGAGAAAAGTCAAAATGGCGCCCTGAAGGCCAGAAATAAATGCCTTGTCGTCTTATCAGTTCTCAGTGAGCCAAACAAACTACCAGGGGGCTTTCTGTTTCACTGGCAACTTGAGTGTCAATTAGTTTGAAATTTCGTAATTGGAAACATACCGACGCCATGTCCATCACCATTAATATGTCTTTCTCCAATTACCCTCAGGGATGCCTCTCAGGTCCGTCTGAGCTCGGTTTCTCTGAGTGGCTCTTATACCCAATAGAAAAGAGCTCACTCTCAAAGTTATTTGCATTCGCCCGAGTGTAAAGGCTAGAGCTGTGTAAATCACAATGAGGCAATTCAATGTTTACTTTGTTTGGTGTTCAGTTTTATAAAGTGGACCTTGGGATGGTTATGCATATCAAAATGTATGTTTCTAAATGTAAAGAGCCCCCCCCCCCTTAATTTCGTGCCATTTGTATGGTCTCTAGTCTAAACAACTTATAATCCTCCAGGTCCTATAGGTCAATGTACGTCCAACTTCCACTAAAGTGAATGCCTGAATTGAGTCGCCAGTCATTTGAATCGGTCCAATTGAACAATTTCCATGCCGCCTCCGAAACCCCGAGCGTTCTGCCGCCAATGTCCAATTCCCAAATGACCAGGTTTTCTAGCGACGAAGGGAAATGAACTGGCAAGTGCAAGTGGACGGGTACAAGTTGGTCAAATCTTATTGCAAAGAGTGGCACGGTAACGTCCGCCACAGCCCATGAGTAAATGAAATGGCTCGAGCCAAGTTTTGGTGGTTACAGAGTGGGGCTGACTGGGGTTTAAAAGAGTGTTTATGTGTGCAGCAGGTAAGTTGGCAGGACAGAACACACACTGCTGAAGGAATTAGAGGGATAAAAGGCTGTGTAGTTGTATTTATAAACTACAATATTGTTCGGATAAAATAGGTAAACGACGAGGGAGTTATTGCAGTATGTTGGTTAAACAATTTAGAGATATGTGCACAGTATAGAATATATAAGCTGACAAACACCAGGTGCAACATTCGGGGTTTTTGACAGGGTGTGAAGCGCAAACTGAATACCATCGGGTTTAGCCGGCCATGCAGTGTGGTTGAACCATCAGGAAGGAAAAACCTGATGCACATCCGTCATTTGTTTTTGCCTGTTTCCATCATTACATGATAACATATAATGTGATTTGAGTATCTGTAAACCTCTTTAGTGGCTCCGACGGCCTGACATCCCTTCTTAATGTCAATAAATCACCCTATATAGACTCTATTTCCGACCACTTCATCAATCACTAATTCTCACAGCTGTGTACTCGTTCATCACTCCATCATTGAATGTATGCTTGTTAAGCATAGTTTATTATATTACAGTTCAATATGTGTTTATGCGTGTATACGTGTATACGTTTTGTCAATAAAGTAAACATCACGATGTGTCCCATGTTTATAGGTATTATATATAAACATGTTTAGGTACGTGGATCACATTTGAACCCACTTACAGACAAGCTCTGAGTATGAGATCCCATAGTCCACATTATAGCAGCTGAAAGTAAGCCTATGCCATGGTCCTATCAGGACATATTCTAGTCTATGTTAGCCAGGCCAAAATGAGGGATGGGTGGTAAATATAACTACAAACATTACCTGATCGTATCCCGCGGCGTCTATTGCTCAAGCTGCGCTTCTATCTTAGCCTTGTCAATTACGGGCTGGATGGAGGTTGGACAGCGGCCGGTGGGCAGGGGTCAGGTAGCAATAGGAAGGTGTCCAAGCCTTATCGGGGTGTCCGCTCCTCCCGGGTCCCACCTATCAACCCACATAAATCAGTCCCGCCGTCCCCGAGTACATATCGCCAATCGCTTCAATTACAGCCCGGATCCTGCCGACGGCTACAAATGGACATTGTGATAAGATACTTGCTCTTTGCCCGGCCCCCCTCACCAGCCATGCACCTCCTAACCTGGCGCCCTCCATTCAACCTTCACCTGATACACCTCCCAAGTACCTCTAAACGAATCAGCATAGCGAATTGGACAAGTCGGGGCAAACGTATCTGACAACAAAGCACGCAACGGTAATTTCTTACCTAGAGATAAAAATGAAATATATATATACCGCCTATTGGAGATACCGTTGGAACATGAGGAATTTACTTGCGGTATCGTGTGACAGCATCTTACGGGTGAACTCTACTGACTTGTTCAACTATTCATTTGAACTCAAGCCAAGTCTACCATTGCTATTAAAGGTCGAATGGAGTGTACGCATGTCACTCCTAGCCTTAGTCATCCACTAAGTTGACATAGAAAAGCCCGTCTTTTATTTCACGATGTGATAGGATAAGGTATTTTACTATGTAATGAGACACATCATGTTAATGAATTCATATAATTATTATCTTAACATCGTCACACGTATTTGGTCAGTCCCCAGTGGCGGGAGACTCATTTAGGACAGATATTTTACATCAAACATACATGACTATCGGCATATTCACATTGATATCATTACTCAGTAAGTACAGTGGAACTTTGGTCGTCTAAAAACACTACTCGTTGCATATGAACAATGCTTAATAGATCTTTAAATGTTAAACTACATGTGTACCTTTTCTGAAGAGACAATGTCTGTGTCCCAAAGACAGTATATTTGGGGGGAAAACACGACCAATTCGAATCATTCCGTTTCGCCAATTGAAGATATGCAGTTCCAGGGAGCGGCCCAAAGTGTATATAATCCCAATGATAAGTTATGACATAGAGTACCTTTAGATTAAAGAAACAGGTATAGAGTGATTGAAATTAGAGATATTTGCAATAAGGCAAAAGTGAACCCCAAGAAGCTGATGAACAAAGGAGATTAGACTCTAGTAGATATCAGCTGTATATGTCTACTGTCCCAGTACCTTCTGAGACAGAGCATAACAAGGCCGCCCAGATAGGGTATGAATATTTACTGATGCTTTGTCTAGACTATTGTGGCTCTGTGCTTGCTGTATACCAGTCAGACCCCGCTACTGTCCTTCATAGTGTCAACAACAGAGGTAAGCCGCTAACTTCACAAAGAATACAGGCTGCCAACCCTCCGTCTGCGGCCTGCTATGGCGACCGCCGCCCTATACAGTCGAGGTCTCACTCCCCAGGTAGCTGCCCTATGACTGATGACCAAATTATGCCGCATACCCTCTCATATTGTGGTTGAAAGGCTAGAGTAGCACCAGACTTATTCTTTTGGTCCCTTTTGTCATGTGAGGTCCTAGGTACTTTAGGCATCATATTGTGAGCCGATTGATCTCGACGCGATGTCGTTTGTCGCCGGCTTTTGAAAGTGTCCCCCATCGCCGGTCTTCCATCACCTCTTTCTAATGGTTTTGATAAAAATGAGAGCAAAATCGATTATCTGCAATCTTCTGTAGCCCTGCTTCTCTAAGTCCGGTTCTTTTTATCCGGATTGGCCACCAAAGTCAAAACCGCACAAACAGTAAGGTAGTGGCCGAGGAAAAAGAGCAGACCCATATAGTGGGGCGGTGGGCAGGGCCGCACTTTCCTCTGCTCCATTGTCTTGGTTTTGACGTCACGCATCCGCCGCCACCGACTTATTCATCATATTTTTATATCAGTCTTGCCGGAAGGCGGCGGGTAAAGGCGCTGTCCCCGGACAGGCAGTGATGGGGTGGCGGCTCTCAGCCGGCTAGAGCCCCCAGACCGGCCTCATCATCACCCCTACCGGCCCGGAAACTCGCCGGAGAGATCAAGGAAGGCAGATCATAACCTTTACCTTTTCAGTGAACGTCATCCCGTGTTTCTAAAAACAGCTAGCCTGGCGTGCTATGGCTGCATGCAACCTTATGCCAAACACGGGGAAGTAAGAAGCCAGAGTGTTAAGGCAGTGGGCGGTGCATGTTTGTGGCTAGACGTGCCTAAGAGTCATCGCCAGTCTTCCGTGGTCCGTGCACACAAAGGGGTCGGTGCAGAGTTTTAGGGGGAACCAGTGCCAAGGCGGCCATCGCAATCCCATAGAGATTGGGTGCAGCCCGCAGCCACTAATGAAACGGACACTCTAATGGCTTCCTCCATCCTCTGTACTGCCAGCGCGGGCATTTTTTCTCCATCCCTTTGCATCTTGGTGTCGGGACCCATGCATTAGGCCCGTCAACTGAAACCATTCCGCGATCCCTTCCTGCCCCTCCCGCCTGCCCATGACGGCCGCCCTCCCCTCCCTCACGAGTGACTGCCTGTAGACTACTGCCAACCCCAACCAGACCTTCACTCTTGTTTCATGATCTACAGGCTGGTCGTCCATTTTGTCTGCGAGTTTATGTATTTGCTCGACGTGCATGTGTATTTGATATAGTTGACCGTGTCTGATGTATGGGTTTGCTGCACGATCATCTCTTCCCCTACCTCACTTAAGATATGCCCCCATGTCGCGTGTTGCCGCCACGATGTAGGGCAACGCGATTGGGTGAAGCCTGGGTGAGGGCGTTATGCGTTATGCCACAACCTGCGCCTTTTGTAGCCACAGGCGTCTCGGTGGACAACGTCCACGCTGCCCTGGGGTCCCTCCGCGTTTGTGTGTGGCCAAAGAAGTCTAAATCCAATTTACATCTGGCCACTACTCTCGTCCTCTTGTCTACGCCGCCGACCGTGGAGGTCGGGCGAGCTGACAGCTGCTGACGGCAGGCGGCGCGACCCGCCACCCCTCCGCCGCGACCTATGTCACTTTCCGACGTAGCTGACGTCACTCATGGCACTGCCCACTCGCTTATTTCATACTAGTGGAGGCTAGAGGAGTAGCAACACCAGTCGCACATCCACCCTATAGTACCCGTTGGTTTGTGGTCAGGTTTCGAAGGCGGAACCGGGCGGTTGGGGTTTCCAGGGTCCTACCTCCCCTTTTTGTGTGATTTTAAACTATACAAATAGAGATCAACGCCACACGAACTCACGGTGTTCAAACACCTAGACTATCTATGAACAACACCCAACCCTCTTCTTCGAAGTCCCGAATCCACCCTTGTGTTTAATTCCGGACGTTGGCGATTCGAGACAACCGGAAGCCGGTGATACGGCGCTAACGACGGTCGACAAAACGTTGTGGCGGACCGGCCAACAACAAGAGATAAACATATTACTCAGTCCATGTCTGCAATACAGACAGTCAGACTAGGAGAAGGCTGAAAAGAAATGCGGAGGAGAGGTCATTCTGTAAGACGTATAAATCTGCTGGCGTGTATTATAGAAGTAGCCTTTGGGGCCCGTTCTCTGATATGTTTATTGCCCGCTTGGTGGCGCTCGGTCATCCCACACTTGCCACGAGAGGAACAACGATCTTAGGTTCAAGGACCAAAAGGTGGTACCTCATGCAATATTACGTGTACATTTGAGAAGCCTTCTTATGTTGTATCGTTCATTTTAATAGTGTACGTCACGCCAATGTTTAACAGTTGTCTATTTTGCACAATAAACACCAGGATTTCTAGTCGTTTTCAGGTTATAATAGTATAGTAGAGTCGAGATATACTGATGATGGGATCGACATATAGAGTTTGATATCACAAACGCTTTGTATAGTAATTAATCATAAAGGCTTCTGCTGATTGAAACTCTTGCCGTCTTTGATTGCAGGCCTAACCTAGAACGTTAGATTGCGCGCATCCGAGTGCTTTTATCATTTCTATTTTGGCAGAAGAGAGACGTTGTCCTCACTCTCCTGCCGCCTGTTCTTTCCATGCCTTGATGGAGATGCACAGATCTCTGGCCAGGTCTGGCGAGATGTGCAGTCTAGATCCCATTAAGAGGATGCAGTGGTGCTGGGCCGATAAGTCGCGACCAGTCCTCCCTGCCGCCGGACCTCGTGTCTCCAGGCAACCGGCCAGTCCTACACGCCCTCGTAATCGCGTTCGTCAACGTGGATTTTTAGACCCACAAAATCATGACCAAAATACTTTTTGTCTTTTTATGTAGGTTCCTTTCATTGCCATTAATTCATCAGTGACAGTATGGGTGACGTTGGCTAAATAAATAATGCCAGACACAAGAACATATTATATTCTACCATATAACTACAAAATACGTTTCTGAAACATTACAACGTCATAGCAAATGTCCACAGATTATTAAGATATAAAAGAATGTGTATATTGACACGATACGTGAGTTTGATATAGAGTTGTTGTGTGCCACAGTTATCATAAAGTAGAAGATGTGGGGTCAAAGATCAAAGCGTGTCGACGCTGGTAGCCGAACGCACCCCTCAGCGGGGCCGTCGCGTGCGCACACGGTACAGGGCGATGACGACCACTCGACGCTATTTACAGACGCTGATGGGATAAATCGGAAAAAGTGGACGCTGTCAAAATGGTCCATTTCCGGGGGACTCCTCATCCCAAACACAAAGGCCCTGGGGAGGCGGCACCGAGACAATGCTGGCCAAAGCGTTCACGACTACAGGAGAGGTCGGCCTAGTCTAGGTCGGGGTCTAGCGTATTTGCAAATGTGCGACATTCATGAATTCCTTGATGGTTACAATGCTGTTTGATCATACAAGGAATTCACATAAGTATTGTAATCAAAATGGAATATGAGGCATCGTATTGTATTTAGGTATAAGAGATGAATAACATTCTCTATGCAACAGTAGACAACAGTAAAGAACATCTATAATAGATAAATAAGATAACAAGAGAAGTAAATTGTCTTTGCAATAGGAAAGCTATATATCTAGCTATATGCAAAACAGTATCATTATGATATGGAGGCATTTCCATGGTGTAGGAGCTATTAACAACTAGATCTGTAAGAAATCTGACTAGTCGAAGTAAGGATCCCTAAAGGTAGTTCGAGTAATAAAATAGGTTGTTTGAAAATTAGTCTGTACGATAAGTGGCTGATGCCTTTTTTAATCTAAAACCATTAACAAGGGGGTGTGGTCCACAGGGCGGCTGTTGATTGACTAGCTTTACCTTTTTCTGAAGATTTACGAAATTGCTGTTGACCAGAGTAATTGCAACCAGGGTGCAATCTGTTTGAAGCGCCAGAGTGACTCAGTGAAAAAGCTGACAATTCTGTCCGCGACGAAAATGAAATCTCTGTTCAGCTTTGCCTCTTGGTGGTCCTTCTGTCTCGCTTGTGTCACAGATAGTTTTTAAGTCTTTCTTCACAGTTACGTCATTGACAATTCTCTTGTTTTTAATGCCAGGACATCACCTTCCTGGGTCTGATATCACTAAAATTTAATTGGCACACCTCAAACAGATTGGAAAGACATCCATAAGTAGGAGTGAAAGAAATAGTGAGACCAATTTTGATGAACTGTTTGTTGTCTTTCTAAAACTATGAATTTGATGCTATTTCTAAGATTTAATCAAATACCAAAAGAAATAACACCTTTCCAAAAGAACATTCTTAATATTTAGATATTGTTTACATTTTATCTCAATGATGAATTTAAATGTAAAATCAAGACCGAAGCCACATGAAAGATGAAAGGAAAGCCAGACGGTTCGAATTCTAAAGGATCAAAGGCTATTGATAATGTCAAGTGCAAGGAAAGGCAAAACTCAACAATGCTGAAAAGTAATTAAGCTTGGAGATATAGTCGCAGAAAAAGATATGCAAGATAAACGAAGCCAGTGCTGAAGCCATGGCTGAAGCCACATTGGAGCAGCAGCCACTTGGCGCCACTCAGGTTCGGGTTCCTTCTGCCCGCCTTAATGCTTCCCTCATTGCCAATTTTATTGAAATATTGGGTTTACAACCGGTGATTTATGGAAGGCCTACGCATTAGCTTTGAATTTGTATACTGCGGGCCGTAGCAGGGAACTGGGCGGATGGGCCGAGGTGGACACAGAAAGCGTAGGCGGTAACGGGTTAGGCCATCCCAAATAGCAGCCATCGCCTGCCTGCCTAGGGTCGTTGGCCGGTGATAACCAGCAAACGACAAGCAGGGATAACGACCGACATGTAGGGCCTGGGGATATGAGTCGGTGGGTGGCAGCCGGATCAAGCCTTGGGGAATAATATCGCCCTGCACAGTGGCCGACAGCGCACATCTCGTTTTGTCGGTATTGTAGCATGCATCCATCTCACGCATCGCGCCGACATCCCATAAGCCCCCGCCTCTGTCATAGCTTATCCAGATTGATTTTGCTGGAATCATGATGAGTAGGTAGATGCTATATAAACCTTAGAACCTAAGGCAAACGCATAACAGACAGATAGTCCTACAAGAAGGGCTTGTTGTGGAGTAATGAGGCTGGCGTTTCATATATTCCCTTATCGCTGACGGCTCTGACCTTGACTCTGATGTCCTGCGCGACCCCCGCCGCTGTAAAGAGATGACGGAAAAAACGTGAGTGGTGCTGATAGAGAGAGGGGTCATCGGGGCGCCGGGCGCCGTCTGGGCGCCGGGTAGGGCACCTGGACCAGGCCCTGAGTCACCGGCCACCGCCGATTCACCTATAGGCCGAGCTGATCAATAGGGCCAATACGCCTACCTCCCGCAGGCAGCCCACCCCCGATCTGCTCGTAACCCCCCGGCCACACACTGAACCTCAACCCGCCCCATCAGAGCCCACACCCACGGTCCACTCAAAGCTCCCTCGGCCTACACGACCGCCACTCTTATCTAACTCCCATTTCCATACCATCAAGGGAATGCTACCACGCCAGCCGAGTGCGACTGTCTCTTCCCAAACCGGGCGATCACCATCAGCGGCGGGTGCGGCCGGTGGGCAGATGAATATAGGAGCGACTAAAGAGAATGGCCGTCAATTGGAGAGACAGGGAAACGAAGTCACAGACAACTAGTACATACTAAACTATCAAATTCAATGAAGAGGGATAGAAATACTATTGTAAGACAGATGCAAAGGGGCTTTAGAAACAAAACGCGACTTCCCTAAAGCAAATAGAACCTTGAATACAGTCGGCCCTACTGACCGACCTTCTAATTCCCGCATGATTGAAACGTATTTTTTCTGGTCAGTGGCCGGCACAAGAACCCACCTAAGCCTGTAGACTTGGTTGGTGCGACCTCCAGCAAATCCACCCTGCGACGCCCTAATGATAGCAGGTGGCAAAAAAGCCTTATGCCTGGATGACGCGTGGCCGGAGAGGGTAGAGACGACCGTCTACTGACCGGGTGATGGAGAGGACGTCCCCACTAATGGACATGGAGGAGATGTAAACAATTACTTTGATGGCGCCCTCCCTCACCTCTCCGCTGACCCGGGCTTTAAGTCCTAAGGACCAGTTATTAGAGTCAGTTTTTCGAAAGTGCCTCATCCGTTTTTTACCAAGTGTATAATATATCCCTGCTAGTGATTTACGTTGATAAAGGCGACTTGTCAAGTTTGATGAAAGCGAGTTAATCGCTTCCCCTTAGGATATGAAAGCTAAGCTTCGCATGAATTAAATCTTTTTATATAAGATTTCAAAGCGGACGTCTGCTTAATTGTTAAAGAAAACTTATATTATTTTCGAAGAAGATTGTGTCCAAATGGACATACTCGTCATTTTAGACGGTGAGTTATTCATATTTTAGTGGTCAAGAAGATGAACAGCACAGGATTAAAACGTGACCCATTGTACTGTGGATTTGCACTCGTGTATTAGTGGTAATTGGAATATTCAGGTATTGCGGACTCTATAGCTATAGGCCTATGGTGCAAAGATATTATTTATGATACAGTCATCGGGACGAGTCATCTTGTACGAGCAGTTACGTCCCCGGGGTTTGGTCACCGCCCACCATCCATCAGGGGTGGATGTTCATAACACCTCACGTAGTCAAGTTTTAATCAGTTCCCTGTTATTTATCACTCGGCCTGTGACAAGCACAGCCCTGCGGTCTCCTAACTTCATTACAGCCACCACAATGAGGATCAACAAGAGATAATTTACATCGTAATAAGATTTCAGAGAAGAAAGGGCTACTCATGATAAAATCATGGTTACTCACAAATACGTTACTGTTTAAGACATTGGCAGTTAGAATTTTTGAGGTCAATTTTCTATCGTCAACTGTACTTTAATACTCCATATCATCTTGAAATACATTTCTAGAATCTCTTGCCATTATGGAAGTCATCCACGCATCTAATTTACCATTCTTGACTGACATACATACACACGATCTTTTGCTATGAGTAATTCTAATTTATGAAAACCCAATCATTGCGATGCAATTATGCGAGGATAGCCTGGCGAGTTTGTCTCGATGGTGCATTGTAAATAAGTTGACTGTAAACTATAAAAAAACTAAACACTTGTTTGTACCACGCTGTAAAGCAATGGGAGAACTTGTTAGCCACAGAAACATTGTAACTGGAGATCAAACCCTTGAGAATGTAGAGTCCTACAAGTATTTAGGATCTGAAATCGACAAGTCTTTACAATTTGATAAATTTATCGACTGCTCTTTTAATAAGGCTAACCGTAAGCTTTACTTATTAAAAAGAATCAGACCCTATATTCCAAACTCAATAGCAAACACGATCTACAAGACATACAAGCGCTACATTGTGAAACAGAATAGTTCAATAAAAAAAAAATAAAAAAAATAAAAACATGTGTTCTTCCGATCATGGATTACAGTGATTTTCTGATTGACACTGCGTGCAAGGCCAAGATCGAAAAATTAGACCGTTTACAACACAGAGCTGTAAAAATCATTGACTATAAAAAGCATCCCCATACGTCAAGTGATGATCTTCTGGTAATGTATGGAATTACCGATCTCTATCTTAGAAGAAAAGAACACATTCTATCATTAATGTATAGACAAAGTAAGATATCAGGCAGATTACTTGTATATAGGCCGGATATTTGTCTAAGAGATAATATGAAACTGAAATTTAAAGTCCCATTTACTAAATTAACAAAAGTCCAGAAAAGTCCCCTCTATAGAGGGGCTGCTCTCTGGGATAAGATTCCAGAGGAAATCCAAAGAGCCACCACTAAGGTGAAATTTAAATCGGATCTGAAAAGACATCTAACCCTACTGGAAGATGACTGAGACCGTCCCTGGCAAAGGAAAAAAAAATTATCTCTTAGACGAACTCTGGAAGTTAAATTATATCCTTATTATTTTTTGTCCTTATTATTTCTGCTGTCTGTTACTCTTTCATTATATGCGCTAAAATGTCTTAATTATTTGTTTCATCATCATCATTTATACACGTTGACAGGAAGATCACTAACTTTTGTACGTTATGTTGATTTGATAAATAAAAAAAAAATTTAAAAAAATGTCCATTGTAATGTAATGTAATTTCTAACTCTAAGTCCTACTTATGCTGACGATGCTTCACGTGCGGGCCTGTCTACCCTGTGCAATATGTCTGTTTATATGCCGCGCTCCAGGAGCAGGCCCGAAGATAAACATGCCCTCTAATCAGAAGTTCCCAGCAGCGTCCTAACGAGGACGGCCCTGCTTCGTATAAGATAAGTCAGCAGATTATCGGTATCAAAGGGGGGTCTTCGCCCATAATAGCCACCGACTGACCGGCGCAGGTCGGATAGCCAAGCAAGGCAAGATGGCAAGTCCGAGGAGCCTTTTAACAGAGATTAACGTTGTACAAATATATATCAATGTGAGATTTCATCAGAAGGATGTAAAATGAGCTTTCAAATAATCGTAATGAGTTAAATGCAACGTCGTTCACGCGACGTTATCCCTTGTATGCACGTTGTCCTCTGTATGCACAACTAAACGTATGTTAGATTTATTATTTAATAGAGGGGTAGATGCAGGATAATGAACTAAATGGTGTTTAACCCATACATTTACATTTATTTACCGTATACACTTCGTGCACATAAAATCCCTTTCACAATGTATCAATTTCAACCCAATCAGACCATAATTATTCATCAATACGTGGATGTTGCCCATAGATAACAGGGTATTTCTTAGGCCGTTTTATTGATGTGGCCTAAAGCTCGGAGAGTGATATTACATATCCTTCCTTAAGTATAAGCCAATAGTTTTTCAAGAATTTGTTACATCATTTTATAACAATAGTCTTATAGATCCTGTTTTACAGTATAGGCCATGGTGGCAAATTCATGCCACATTCGGCCACACTAGGTATTATAAGCTTTCGGCTTTATTGGTTTTCGGGAACGTTGGAATTGTTTCAACCATCAGAGAGTTCAAGTTTAACAGTATTCTTTAAATTTCTATAATTTGGCAACCGTTGCATAATGAGTTGTCTATCACATCTAATATAATTTATTTTCAATACTGAAACATTCATTAGAACAAACAACTCTAACCAACTCTTGTGATATCAAAGCACCAAGTGTATGCTCCTTGGATATTATTTTAATTAAGGTCGCACTAACAGGGGAATAAAGAAGATGAACAAAATTATGGTTATGAGCGGATGGTATAGGTAACCATAACTACCTTTGTTTACCGTGTAATCTGTGAAACACCATTAATGTGTGTGTGTGTGTGGGGGGGGGGCATAATTATATCTATCTATTTATTATAACACATTCACACGTTAGCACACACACACGTGAGTGTATTAAAATATATCTATGTTTATGTGGCCCCTGGCATCCACGGTGTAGACTCTTTAATTATTACCCCTTATAATGAACAGAAGACAAGTCGTCTACCAGTTACCGCCACGCGCTAACACCAATCCCCTCCTATTAATTATTGTTAAGCTCCTTGTTATGAGATGGATGACCTCCTAATCTATTCTGATCAGGAGGGAATAACACCACCGATGCTCTCTAATCATACCAGCCGGCCTGGCCTGTTTTGATCTATAACTTATAACATAGATTTTTTTCTCACATTCTTTCAGGGAACGGAGTTGCTTCCAGTGCCTCTTACTTATGCATCGTCACCAGAATATTATCCAGTATAAAGAAAGTAAGTTACTTTTATTTTCCTTGTCGTGCTTGATATGCTTTTTTTTTTTATATATATGTTAGTAAAATTTACATGTTCATTTGATGTTTTGTATTCAATAAGTCGATTTTTATACCGAATACTTAACTTTTTAGGATTGGCGAATGGTTTTGTCATGTATAATTTTAATATAACTCGACAAAGAAGGTGGTAATAACGATAAAATTAATGTGGATCTTTCTTGAATCTGCAATTTCCCTTTTTATTGAAGATTGAAATTGGGGATTCTCTGCGTCGTGTGAGGGCTTTTGGTGTGTGACGTCATTATGACGTCATTAATGTCACGGTGCACTTATCAGAGTAAAAGATCTCTGTTCCCAAGCCGTTTGATATTAAGTCGATTGATGGAACGGGCATCAGATCTCCCCAAGGCAACACCCTCTTTAATTTGCTCGGCACTCTGCCAGCTGACAACAAATAACCAAGCTGTTCCCTAGACGATCGCGCACGCGCAGACGCCATCTTGAAACAGACATTTTGACATCTTTGTCTTTCGGCTTTGGGAAAGTGGATCGGTACGACGGCATCGGCAGTGAAACGAGACGAGCTTAGGTGGGAAAGAGCAGGGATGCATCGACGGAGAGTGGGGCTCACCTCTGCCATCAAAGTACTCCATAACAGGCGGGAGGGGGCACCTCATTTCCTGCCTATTGTTTGGGGCCCCTCCATATTGATCGATAGATGGCGTTAAGTGGCCGGTAGGTGTCAGGACGAGCGTGTTAATTATACATTCAGCACGTCGGATACACAACCTGCAATACGTCCTGAAGAACAAGTGAAGTGCTTACTGATTATCTACATCTTCAATTAGAAGAAATGTGAAAAGCCGCCATCCATCACTCTGAGAACTTGATATAAGACGTCAACCCTTTACCCATGGGGGTTTCCAGAGATGTCTGGAACCCTCTCAGACTTTAAAAGTTAGGTCATGTGATTTAAACAGTGCAAATTAAATTCTGGTCAAAAACGGCAGCAGAAACTACCTCAAATTTACATGGAGGGTTCCGCTTACGGATTAACGGATCCCCTCAGATTGGCTTAGAACTCCCTCAGATTTTGAGACTTAGTACGGCCCTAAACATGTTCACAGAGCAAGGAATGAAATTGATTAAAATGTTTTAATGTATGATGGTGATCATCCAAACAGTCAGCAACTAGAAAATGTATATTATGTCGAACAATGAATGCAAAGGAAATACAGTTTGACATACCAATATACTGAGCTGGCGTGCGGTTATTTGATCCTGACTCTTGACAAATTCGTAAGTCATTCTTATTAACGTGGGCATGGCAAGGGAGCCCCACGCACATAGCATTTCTTGTACACGTGTATTGGTACAAAAGTGTTACAAACACTTAGTAGCATACGTAAGTTGTCTTCTTCGCGCAGTTGTCTGGTTCTTTTTTTTAAAAGGAGTTTTATTAAGTAACACTCGTCAGGGTTACCCCTTGTTTTCAGATGTGCTATATGATTATGAATAAAATATGATAGATGAATAGTATAGTGAAGACATCAATGTTATACAGTACAAGTATAAATTAACCAAATAAGTAGTATCACATATTCACATGGTTGAGATTCTCTATACAAAGACTTTACAGACATTTTAAATCTATGCAGGGTAGGACAGTCTTGTACCTCTTTAGTTAAAGCACTATTCAAGAAACTGATGTTATTATAGTTGGTAATGATGGAAATTGAAAGATTAATCGTATTATAATACATCATAAAGTACCCTTCATCTTCAAGCTCAAACACTATCTTTTTAATTGTTATGTTACACTTTAATTTCATAGTCATAATATAATTATGAGATTAAGGTTTTGACATAATAAACCTAACATGAAAGGAACATATTGCGCGTGTAAATTAAGACTGTATGCACGAGTCTGTAAGACATCTGTATGTGCGAGTAACCATCCCCTGGCTGTTTCCCATCACTAAATGTATGTAAGGGCTGGTGCTAGATAGTTAGTCCAGTTCAGCACCACTCATGGTTTAAGATTTACCTAACGATAACTATATTGTCATTAGTAGGCCTATAATACTCTACAAAACCAAACACACATAGCGTCTGTTAACTGCTTAGATATAGATAGCTTATGACAGCCACGAACCGGCTGTACGCAACGTTCTGAAAAGTAAGACGATTATGTAGGCGACAACAATCAGACCATCTATGAATATACCCATTTCCATACTGATGGCCCTAGACCCCAAATTCGACACGGCGACATGGCCTTCTTTTGGCTTAGTGACATGCAACAGGAGATTGAAAAATGATAGTGACATGGGACTGCGTTTTCTTAAATTCGACAGGGCGACATCGCACTTTCTTTAATTCGACAGGGTGACATTGGCTTTTCTTAAATTCGACATGAGACATTGGGACCTCCCCTACTAGGGCCCACACTGGCCTTCTAAAGCAGAAGGAGCTTTCATTCACCAACATTTTCATTTCCATGTACTACTCACACGTGGCGTGTATAACAGAATCAATGCAGGCAACAATATCGTATAACTATTATTGTCGGAGAAATGTTGAAACGTGGAAGAAACGCATGTAAATGGACTACAATGTAGGCGACAGGCATGAAACCCCTATTTCTGTACATGTAATGTACATTACAATGTAGGCTACATGCTCCAAATAACCATTTTTCCGCACTACTCATGAAGTGTCACGTATACAATAAGTCAATTCACGTGTACATACAATGCCATTACTTCAGAAAATGTTAAAAACTCACAAAAGCACGCCGTTCGCGGGGCCTAACTACAGGCAAAATGCCTAAAATATGATAAAGTGTAGTAACCTCACGTGACCCTGATATATCATTGGCATGGCATTTTATGTATTATGCATCAAGGTCATCCTTACCTGTGAATTCTCCACAAGAGTTTCTTATAAGGGCGAAGTAGTAGTTAAAATATATCGCCGAGCCGCCTGTGTGTTTATCGGGGGAAATATTGCAGATTGCCAGGGGTCAGATTACTGTACATTAAAGTTTGACAGAGGACACGTGCAACCACCCGATCGGATGCCTTCATCGCAGCCTCCGAGGGGTCTTTCCACTTAAACGATACTTTGAAAATTGTTCTGTCCACGACGAAGGATTGACTCGGGTGAGATTCCATTTACGCGGCATCGACCTTTTTAGCGCTTCAAGGGAGTGTCCGTGGCGTTTGGGGCTGGCTCTAATCTCTGTCCGACGCTCCCCCGGGACGCCTTATCCTATCTCATGAGATGGGTTTTTCTCCTTGGTCCATTTAAAACAATGCGCCCAGCGTCTCCTGCCGCCACCGACCGCTTGGTGGCGCTGCAATACCAACCGTCTCAGACGAAACTCCCGCCTCTGTTGTCTATTTATCGCTATCTCCATCTGACTGTTTATTTGTTTGGGAAAGGTTGGGCGCGTCTGCCTCGTTTTTTGTTACTACTGGTTTTCTTAGTGGACACAATTCTTTTGATTGATATTAGTTGCAATGTTTCGGACCAACTTGCAATACAGACTTTTGTCTGTAAAGTTGTCTGGTCCAAACTGTTTAGTTGGTTTATGGCTGTTTTGCATGCCTGTACAGCCTCCTTTTATAAAACTAGTTATCTTATTTATGCCCTAACTCTATGCATCTTTAGTTCGTATTGTTGACCTAAAGGCAATGGGTCAGCCAATAA
Organism: Lepidonotus clava; assembly: GCA_936440205.1. Classification (NCBI taxonomy): domain Eukaryota; kingdom Metazoa; phylum Annelida; class Polychaeta; order Phyllodocida; family Polynoidae; genus Lepidonotus; species Lepidonotus clava. The sequence goes on from OW387134.1 coordinate 29,083,942, forward strand.
TCATTTCATGTGTAATTTTATCCAGTTAGATTTGACATTCTGGTAGATGGCCCAGGAAGCTGACTGTGTTACTAAGTATTGATGTCTTATACAATCTACCCGTACGCCAACCTTTAGAAGCAGTCCTACATACTCTTCGGTATGTGGGGAAAACATATCTATAGACAAGCAAAGGATCCATTTGTCGTTTTGTGCTCTTCTATGGAACTCTTTTCAGTCTCATGGTGAGAATGTATCATCTTTTCACAATGGAAAATCATCATATTGTACGTGCGCCTTTCTCTTTACAATACCCATACCATTGCTCTCCTCCTCTGTCTTAGTCTAGATGTATAGGCACGACTCATTAGAAGGGACTTCTCCTTTATCAGAGAACATCATGAAGTCTACAGTTTTATACCTCTGTCTTATATATATGTGTGTGTGCTTTATCCCAAACCCTTTATATTTTCAGGTTATTGTCTTCCCGGTGATTCACTACCAGATATATGCAACCAAATCCGAGTGGAGGCGATTCTGTACACCCTTGTTCGAGGTACGCCCATTTTCTTCTTCTCACCTAATGAAACTGCCATTAACTAGTTAATAATCAGTTGATAGAAGAACTTAAGCGTTGGTTGCATACTAATTACATTAATGTAAAGGAAGCCGATATTCCTTAAGATTATCCTATCAACAATTCATATCTAGTGCTAGCTTTCCTGTGGGAATTGCATTAGGTAGGGACATATATCATTTCTTTGAACGGCTGCCTGCCAGCTAAGAATACATTAACAATGACCGTATAAATTAGACTAATAGTGATATAGTTATACTAAAATGTTATTTCCTTTGATTCATCTTTACACATAAAGTATAGCCATCGGAGAATTGCTTAACCCCAAGTAAAATTAATAGCATCATCCTTATATCCTTATAAATGTTATTTTTGGCAATGCATGATGACGCAGGTTATTTGACTCATTATGATGTGATCTCAGCCTCGTTAACCAAATGCATAGAACTTCAAAAGAAAGCATCCTATCAGATAACGTCTTAACCAGCCATTTCCCACAGGCGCCCTTCCACCAATTAATTGTCTATTTCGGCAGCAAGGCATTTGACAAAGCTATCTATTGAACACCTGAAATACGCAGTTGAAACAGAGTAATTGAATAAGCTACACTGTTTCAAACTCCCTAGGCATTTCAGTCCTCGGCATTGCTTTGCAATAATCCCCAATTACACACGTTGAGAAACTGCTAGAATACACAAGAGATCCGTCCATCAAAGGAGCGGCCCAGCCAAAAGATAGACTGACCCTTTTTCTATCCTCCCACTCCCCTCCTCCCCCTTTCGCCTTCCTCTACAATTGCTGCCCGAGTTGGTTTTACCCTCCAACCGGCCTCCAACCCACTCGGACCTATTAAGACTGAAAGTGGCGAATTTCGCCAAGTGGCGTCGATTACTTGAGACAATCGGGTCCGGGTGGTGCGCTAATGACGTGACGGCACGGCGCCCTCTCTCCTGTTACCCTGCGCCGCCAAGGCAGCCTCCCTAGACCTACCCTGCTGGGTGAGTTTACTAATAGTTTGACGATAGATAATCGTTGATGTTTTACTCGCGCCATCGCCGCAGGGGAGCTGCTCTCTGTGGACTATATATAGATGGGAGGAGAATTGGACTCTCGGGGAATCAATGACTTGGGGCTATAACAGTGCCACATCGACCGCCATCTCCCGAAGGCAGCCCGAACCATGACTTAGACTAGGGGAAGCAGGGGACCTCTGGGGTGGGAGGGGCACGGGGAGCTACTTGGTATGTAGCGCTTACACTGGTTTAGGTGGGGACTGGGACCTACCAAGACAAAACCTGTCAGTTTGTTTTTTCGCGTCTGATAGCAATCTCATCCTGTCGAGACTTTCACTTCTGACTGTGCAGTAACAGTCCCAGATGTCTGGGAGAGTAAAGAAGTCTTGGGCGATACATGAGGCCTATGGAGATCAGCTCGTCTGACTTTATCATCTCCCTATAAAAACAACGTAAGACAAAACTTAATGCTAAACTTGAAACTTCTTTTATCCTATCACAAAAATCATACTATCATAATTATATATTATCATTTTACCACATTGAACGTTCCAGCTGTTTGTATAATTTTGTTATCTGTTAGTTAATATTGATTTCCGATTTGAAAGTAAAAGGCACGTAAAGCCTTACACATATCCGTCAGCATTCCACGGCCATACATAACCCCATACATCAAGAGAGAAATGCATAATCAGTGATACTGACTTTGAATACTACATGTATTTGATAAACTTTAATAACATTAAGAATTTATAATCGTAATTCCAAATGAAGTTCCGAGGAACATTTTAAGATTTAATAATTCGTAAAACTGTAAGATGTTGAGAAGTATACACATCTTCTATAGCAAGCCCCTAAAGACTTATGCACCAATTTATTAGAACCATTTCTGTGTGTATTTATCTGTCATTTCCCCCCTCTTAACTGAATCTTTCATAGCTTAAATAATGATAAATCCAAACATGATCACAGCTCCCTGGCGTAAACTTTGGGCGGCATGGTCTCAGCGTATGATCGAAAGGATCAGAGTTGTTGATCTGAAAGTAATTCAATGGATCGAGACAGACCGGAATATAATCACGGGCCAATGGCGATCGGACGGGAATGGATAGCTATTGATGAGAAGGGATATGAAGGCGCTATAAAGACAATTAGATTGGTATTACATATAGGCTACGGAGGTAAAAGGCACCTAAAGGCGGCTATGTTCGAGGAATAAAGACAAACTGCCAAAATATGTACCTGTATGAAGGGATGATAACAAATCCGAGTTCATGCATAATTATTTCTCTATAGACGAGTGCAAAGCCGCCGGACTAGTGTTTCCTATATTCATGACAATAACGAAGATATCTACATTATGACTCAGATACATGTCAACAGTTATAGTTTTCTAAACAGAATCATAACACTTGTCGGTACAGCAATTCATTATGTGGCAGATTGCAATGTACCTGGGGAGGGGGGTGTGAACTTTAGCCAGGGACGGGCTGAGAGCCACTCAAATACCTCAGTTTAATCCTGGACCGATGAGTCACTCCGTCAAGTTTCATTTCCGCTCCCCAATAACATTACCAGAGAACTGGGCATTAATGTTCGCTTTAACACACTTAACGTATGACATAAACTGAGTATGCCAATAGCATGTGTATGATATCATTACGCTTTTGATTGGGGGCCATAAAATCGACAATTACCATATGAATGAGGAGATATTGACCTCCTCACGATAAAATGGCTCGAAGAGGTTGTTGATGCCTATTATGCAAATTGAATCATTAGAAGCGTAAAACCTTGCCATTGACTCTGAAATTATGCTTTACAATTTAATGCGGTTTTATATGATATGAAAGGTTATTACCTAACTTAAAAGAAAAACAAGTCCGATTATTCACGCCTGGGCAAGTCAAGTACTAGGATTGAACAAACAAGCAAACACAAACTAAAAGCCATTTAACGTGCAGGGCTTAAATGTGAGCAGAAGTGCCTTTCAATATTTGGATTGGTAGGGGAAAAAAATAAAGCGATTATCGGCATAAAATTCAGGTTTTGAACAGAGCCGCTAACAATGAAGCAGGAGATTCCACTTCGACAATTGTTTGTGGAAGAGCAATTCCTAAATGTCAGATTTAAATCCTCCTCCCAGGCATGGCATCACGTAGACCACGAAAATGACTAACATGATGAATCGAGAAATGAGAATTACGAAAAATGTTACGACACTGAAATCCAAAATTATCATACAAGCCCATCACAGCATGCCAAATTAGGAGTGCAGAAATCAAAATGTATAATTACGATTTGAAATGAGAAATTGTCATTGGATAATGCTAATTACTCCAGGAGCATTCTGTAAATCAAACGCAAGTTAAGTCCATTGCACACGAGCCGCTGTCCCAGGGACCTTGGCATGTGTGTAGTAAATTTCCTGTCTAGCCGTTCGTGCGGACGTCCATCTGTCAGTAGGGCCGTGACAGCATGTCTATATGTGATGTAGACAACTCCTACCTTGCCAAGCCCTTCGTCTGGCCCTATTTACCGTCCCTGACCACCTCGCAGAGCCATGTAGCGCCGAAACAAGTGCTATGATTGTGCAATCTGAGCTAGACGGTCAGTCGTTTCACAATCTGATCAACATTATAGATAATGTTTATGGGTGATCTTAGCATATGTATAATTTCTAATTTGCTGCTGTCAGGTTGCCTCAAAAAGGCTATGAAACGGAGTTAGGGCGGCTTCCTGTGAATGGCATTGATGTGGAAGTAGACCTTTTTATATGAAATAGAGGAGGTCTATATGAATTATGGAGCTTTTTATAGTTTTTGCACTTATGATCGAATTTTATTGCACCTATGATGTTGCAATCTTCTACATATTGGACCGCTATGTGAATCTATCCATACGGAGTCTTTCATTAAGGACGTACAATAGCGGGTGGTTGGGGGGACGGAAATCATGGGAAATATAAATACAATAGCTGAGTCAGGTCAAGGGGGCTGGCTAGGGCTGGCTAGGGGAAAAAAATCCTAATTGAGGTACATATCCTAAAATGTTAGGATAGGCTATTAATAGTCAAATGTAAAACAGGCGATAGATACTAAAGAACAATCCCAGTTACGTCAAGGATGGAGGCCAAAGTATAGTAGGCCATGCACCAATTTTGTTCGCTCAAGAGCAAAGACAAAATTCCCATTCGAGTGTTCAGCGTAGTGTTGCCGGGGGCTATCTGCAAGACAAGTCAGCGGCCTCTCATTTACATAAGAGGATTCTGTACTTCTTGGCTGCCAGCAGGTTTGTTTTACTGGTCCTGCAAACGCGTAATTTCGAAGTGTTATCTTATGGAAATCATTCTCATGTGTGATTACTATACGGGCCGAGGGACCCTGCCCAACTCCACCTTCCTCCACCCCCCTCTCCCTCACCCTCCCCTCCTCCAGTTAACCCCCTTTCCCCACCCTCCCCACCCACCCAACAGCCCACCCGGTCCCGTGTGGACTGGGGTGAGTGGCGGCCGGCGGGTCTATCAGTCCCTACCTGTTGGCTTTAAGAGCAGAATCATCCATCCCTTATCCAAATGGCCGACGGGCCGGGTAAATGGCAAGCTTTGGCGTCCGTCCAGCCGGCCATGTCGGGCGGCAGGCGGCAGCCGAGGCGCTGCCAAAGCAATCGGCCGATCTTGCCGCGCGGCGGGCGGCGAACGAGTTAACGCGGCGGGAATCGCGTGACGCTTGCTTTTATCCAAACACTTCACGCGTTTCAGTCAATCTATACGCTACAAGATTCTTGGATGGGGGGCTGCAGGATAGTGGGGGAGAGGGGGAGGTAGAGGGTGCCAAGGCTGGCCTGACGCCCCTATTACCAGCCGCCCGGTCCCAGGCGGCCAGTCCAGCGGCCTGCCCAGCGGCCCAGGGTTAGGGCCCGAGCTGCTCCCACACCTCACACGTCTTTACCGACGGAAAGAGAGCCACTCTCACATTTTAACGTTGGACAGAATGGTGAGGTCAACCGACAACGGCCCATAGATTTATTAAACATACTAGCAGAATGATATACCATTACATGATAACTTACATAGATACATGTGGGTTAAAGACCCCAAAAGTACAGTAATGTTTGATAACAGTTTTTTTATTTTGTCGGGAGGGATTCACATAATATTTACCTGGAGCTGAGAGTCCCATCTTTCTTTGTTATAAACTAGATTCAGAGGAATCGCTCCAAAGCTATAAGAGGCAGTTTAATTTGATTTAATCTTACTTTTTTATGCACGTTCATAGTTTTGCCCAACAACAATAGTTCTACAATGTCAGACATGAAAAAAAAGAAGAAATATATCTGGTTTTAGTTATTCGTGGAGACTATAATTATTCCTGTCCTATTATCGTAGTTAGACTTGTGTGCAAGTAAACTGGTAAATATTCACTGCTTGCACAAATCCGCCAATATAGCTGCACTGAATAATGAGATCCAAACGACCTATCGTATAACAATAATGTCTGCAGTTTACGAATTTTCATCAAGTCTTATAACCACTAAATGGATAGTGTGTCAATTAAAAAGATTGCCTATTGATATCTAATTCAAATATCATTCTTTTTATCTATATAGATATCAAATATCCGAGTATGAGTTGACACATTTACTCAGAAAGAGTTTCTCTTCAAAATTAGAAACTACCCACACCATACTTTTTAGGAAAGGAAAGTGAACGTTCTTCTTTTAGGTTACAATTACTTTATCGTAGCGTCATACAAACTGAAAATAAGATAAAACACCCACGACTACAAAAATAACATCAAAGAACCAAATAAGACTTCAATATAACTGTTTACTTTCAGAGCCCAGTGTCTCCGTTCGATGCCCGTTCCAGGACGCCTACTTGTTCAGCTACAACAACAACACTGGAGGCTTCTGCCGCATGCCCTACTCCTACGTCCACGCATGCGCAAGTGACGCGAAGTTCCGTTTCACCTACAAACACTGTGCGGATGCGGCCTACACGTACGATCAAGGTACGAACACCCTTTAGTGGTTTCTCTAAAATTAGACTAGAATTACAATTGATGCTGTAATAGTTACTTTAAATGTCACACGAGACATGTCACACGACACACTGGTCAGGCATATAAAATTATTATATGTACTTTTAATCTTAAACTGTTAGAGGAGTCTCTCCTAGGAAGGTTGCTTCATCTCACTGTTTAAATGCCAAACTCTTCTGAGATTTTTTTCTGAAAATTCCCAATAACCATCTTATTACGGCCTCACATTTAAGACAAAAATAGTAATCATGATCTTCCTAAGTCATTTTGATTTCTGGAGTAGTTTCGTGCAAAGTCAGCAATATTTCTATTAAGTTATAGAGATCAAACATTCATAAGCACAAGCTCGGCCCTCGTTCTGAGCTCCTGAGACGATACCCCATTTCCATATCCTACTTCACACCCACCAGCCGTCTTGGGTGGTCTTTCATTTGCCAGCTAGTTGAAGGGCTGCTACTAAGTTTGCTATGCGACTACTTTCCTTTCGCCTTTTATTAGAACGGGCCCAATCGTAGTTGTCCCCGCACGTTGGGCGCTAGCTATTCCCACCATCGATCGGAGCTTCCTAGCAGTCTTGTATCAGTCATAAAACCCAAAGTCTAGCACATTCGAAAGCAGTCAGTCGAAATAATCCCGGCTAACGTTACAATTGCAGGGTAGTTTCACTGCCCTGACAGTCGCCACCGCCTCTGTCGGCGGGAGGCGACCTGAGCTGCCTCGCCCCGCCACTGACAAGGTTAAAGTCGCATCCCTCTCCCTACAAGCCTAGGGCTTTCCAGGGCACTCCTCCAGGGCGTCTCACGACGGAGGGGCGCGCCCTGGAGTGTTTACAGTGCAAACTACGGCGTCGTAGAGAACAATGTATAGCCCAGGAGGTGACAGAGGGACTGGCCGTGGCTGAGGTGGGGGCTCACCGGGGACTTGGGGGGATCCCCCTGGTCGACAAGTGATCCCGCCTCTGGACCCCGGTTTGAATCCGGCCCTACTGAATCCTAACCAAACAGAATTGAGCGGAAAGTACGATGGGCCGAGGGTCAGGGGAGGACTCCAGCTCCAGACGTTCGATGCGAAGTGAACAGTATACCCAGCAAAGGTTATCAACGATTAAGTAAGCAATGTATATAAAGATGCTCACCAGATGGCGGTTTTTAAAATTCTTCATTTCTCAAACGGGAGTAAAATTACTGTAGGTGAAACAGTAATACTGTAAATCATTTGAAGAAATGTTGTTAGGCTAAGCATGCAAAGGTTAATGCAGGGGCGTATGGAAATCTTGAATATTAGAAGTAGTGATATTACTTTTAAGGCCTCTATAAAGCCTCTCCCGGTCAGTGCACTCAATAACAACATACTCAATTGGGAAAAAAAACCAATAGTAATAAAACATCAAGACCCAGTCTGGTTATTTTTCGATGACGATGCGTAGCTGACTTAAAAAGCACAATGCGTCTTTTATAAGACCGACCTTTCCATCGGGTTCCATTAAAGTCAGACCCACTCAGTTCGTCAATCAGGCACGGATGACAAGGGAGCACGTATCTGGCAGAGCGATCTTGTATTACTGTTGCGCACTTCATGATAATCATTATACTTTAAAATGAAGGTCAGCAGTATGGGGATTAAGATGATGAGGCAGCAAATGGTTTTGGGTACTTTCATATCTGAGGCGGGCACTTTGCAATGCCTAGAGTGATTGTAATGCTTTCATGTTCAAGTCTCCTACTACATTGCATAATAATTATGGTTTTAATATGTGTTATGGTGTTATGCCACGTAAACCAAATTGCATGGGATCACGCGAAAGCACGTTTCCGCTTCCATATCCAGCCCGGATAGGGTTAATCTAACTCAACCTATCATAACGCGGTTCCTACACCTTAACCCATCGGCAAACGATGAGTAATAGGGATATAATGTTCATTTTTAACATACCCTAGTGCCCCACATTTCCCTCGAGAGGGTCCCGTATTGGTATGAGTAGCGATGACTATCGTTAAACCGGGGAGCTTAAAGTGCACCGTCTTATTAAAGCGAAGCTTTTTGAGCGGAGTTCCCCAGCAGGGAGCATTGATCCCTTCTGTTTGAATAATGCATGTTAACCAGCCATAAGCATGTCGCTCACACGAGGCTTGTCTGGCCGCAAGCCTGCTAATAATTTATCAGGACCCTCCTTTCAGAAACGTAGATGCAAATGAAATCTAGGTTTCTTCATTTTATGCACTTGCCAATTGTTTCCGGCTTCCTGTGATCCAAGTACCAGGAGTACTTCACTTGGTCTTGTCTATCTCTCATTTGGTGAAGACATCACCTCCCACAATGATAGTATGGTCATCAGTTGGTCAGTGTCTTTCATATGTAAACAAAACATCTCGTTTTAAAAGGATACTCTTCTAGTCTTTTTTAAAGGGAAAAACTCGCATAAACCTGATACTAAAATGATATTTTTCTCGGGTGAGAATAACTCTTTGGATTACTGCATTGTCCGTTTCACAATATCTGTATGTGACCCTGTACCTTTGACAATGAGTGTGTTTAAAAATTGGAAAAATCAAGGGACCTCCAGTTAATTTTGTATTTCTTATTATATACATGGATAATGTTTTATTTTAAAGCCTGTATTCTGAGGATGGTTATGGGTTGTTTGATGTTTGCCCAATGTAGTGGGTTGAGCGGGCCTCCCTGAGCCCAGAGATGTATTATGCTAATCCAGCTAACGGTTATTTCATGTTCGCCTTTGTGATTGGCACATTCTCATGCACATGGGTCTACTTTCGGCCTTAAAGCAAATCTCATGACCTCTGAGCGCTGTATTTATCGACCTCACCTCCTAAAGTGAATGGTATAGTCTTACAGAAGAAACCATCATTTTTCCCTCTGACGATATACTTTGAAAATGCCTTGTATAAGGTTGCACTTTATGTGTTCAGCCATTTGGCATTTTGTCTAATTAGAAATTTCAATGTCATTTATTCTATTCAGCTGTGTTGAGTTCTTTAAGATAAATGACTGTGTGTCAAGTTACTTCTAAGACACTAATTTTGATCTTTTTCCTCTTACTTAGATGGCACTCATTATTACTTTGGGTTATGAGACGACTGTATATGAGTAATATGAATAAACTTGAGTAGTGTTTCTTCTTATGATAATTGTATCTGAAATGCTATAGTCAGGCTTACCAATTAAATTCCTTATACTTCTTCCTTTCCAAAAATTAGTGTTAGTCATGTGGCCTTTTCCCACATACCCTAGATTTCAGGACATTATAACTGTTTCCTACCTAACCCTCCTTCTCAAATTGCCAACATCATCCTCACAACCTTTATCAACACCTACCCAAACAGTGATTCGCCCAAGAGGTAAGGATGCGCCCAAGTGCTACTGGCCGCAGACCCGTAAGCGTACAGGTCAACGTAACCCAAATAGGCGACCCCACCTACCCCATGTCACCATTCAGCCTCCGTATCGGGCATCTGGCAGCGGTCGGCCGATATCCCCTTTCCTCCTCCAAATATTGTCAACCGTGCGGTGCTCGGTGGGCGCCCGGCCCGCGCCGTGATAAATTGGGCGGTTGTTGGGGAGAAGATTGCGACCATTGGGCCACGCAGGGCCGGCCCCATCCATCATCTCGCAGCATTCAGTGCGCGCGACGCCGTCTCGCCCATAACCCGGCCCCACTCAGCGGCCCGGCCCGCCGCCAATCGCTGTCGCCATCTTTTATTCATCCACAAGTTGGTCGTCTTGTGGTAACGGGTAGCACGGGCGACCAACGACCTTCTTGTGAACGTCATCTTGTAACTGCAATAATATCGAGGCGAACCGTGACGATTCATTGCCCCATCCTGACTCAAGCTCTGTCGATCTGTCCCCAACACCCTACTTTCAGAGCACAGAAAAATCTCACAAACACTATGGCCTTTCCATGATTAAAGTGGACCTCTATGGTCATTAGACGTACCTAACGCCGAAAGTCTTTACGATGTTGGGAGAGGAAGAGATGCATAGGTCTATTTCCCATGATGGAATAATGAAAAACCGAATAGAAAGTGATCTATGGATACCGATTGTGTTAATTGTTTTGAGTGAGAACGCGTAAAATTGATAACGAAGTAGACGGGAATCAGAATTATCCTACGACCTGCGCCCGTAGCTTTGAGGGTTGTACGTTTTCTCTCCCTGAAGAAGCAACTCAGAATATAAAAGCATGAAGGAATGTGTCATAGTCAATCTGTCGAGTCATTAGGGCAGATTAACTCTTTGTTGGCGCTGTAAGGGCGCGTGGCGGACGTAGAGGGCACGTGCCTCAGACCTTGATCACACTCCTTTAGACGTAAGTAAGCTGAGCTCGGAGCAGATAGAGGCGCTTTAAGGGCACGTGTCACCGAGCTACTCTGAGCTGTTCCGGCTTTTATATAGACAGTGAGATCTTGGCTACCGACGCCTGAGGCCTCTATGACATAGTAACACCTCACACCACTAGCATCGCTGTTCTGATGGGCTCTAGGTATCATCGACGGTGATATGGAGAGAAGGAAGGATGTGCCGTGGAGTCCTTTAGAAGTGAGATGGAATGGTGATTGGAGGCGAGTCTTGTAAGATATTGATTTGTAAAGGATATTAAAGATTTAGAGTGAGAAGAGAAACGTTAGCTACTATGTCAGAAAGACGTCTTTACGTGTAGGCAATATTATCTAAGTTATATAATCTAATTTTGAATATATTATTACATCGATTATCAATAAGAATTAACTCTATGTGTGTATGTTCAAAGAGCTTCCACGGCAAAATAGATAAACAGAGATCTTACCTTACAGAATAATTGGAATGATAAATACTTCAGACAGTGCGCTATCCCTACACGATATCTTGTATTATTGTATTACTTTAAGAGAATGAAAAGAAACCAGTAGCTTGTTCCCTCTGAATGTAATAATACGTCAAATAGACACATACCTATGACCACTAATGCAGTGTATGTCTTGCGCCATTACGGAATAGGAAATATATGAAAAAGGGCTGTAACTACTGTGCAGGAACACAAACTTTCCATAGGCTTTTAGAGTATGGGCGCGGCCCATAAATCTTTACAAAGCACAATCAAGTCGAATTATTGGATCCCTAATCATTTTTCTCATATCAAGCATAGAAGATTGACCCAGCGGCGAGCGGGCTGGAGGCGGCCCGGCGCAGCCAGTCTATTGTGGCCTGCCTCCTTTAGCCACTCGGCCCACCGCCGGCCCAGCCAATCAGAAGGCTTCAGCACAGTTGCTGCTGATCAGACCCATTAATATGGACGTGGTTAACGCGTCTTCCTCAAGGAATCTGTAGGGTTGTGGGAGAACTAACTCCAATATTGGTGTTCCTGAAGTAGGAGTTATAACAAGGACACTTTCTTGATTACTGTCAGGATTGTAGGCACAGCTACATGTAGATTTGTGAAGTGTATGCTGGCATGGGCTCTAGGGCATTCATCAGCAATATATGGGAGGCGTAGGGGAATTGCGACTATGATAAATGACCTGTCCCCGTCACATCCTTAAAGAATGTCTCCCGTATGCGAATACATCAGGAGTGTGAGTAAACCTCCAAACTACGCCTGGGAATGGGTGGCATGAGTAGACCTGTTTGACAGCTCAATATCTGCACCCCTTTGGGATTTATTGCCATCCTTCATTTACACTATGCTAACCTCTTCTGCTCGGACCAATTGACGCACGCCACCATTCTTTTTTCTTTCCCTCAACTGGAGACGGCGCCCCAGCGTCCTCGTACCAACCCTTCCCTCCTGCTGTCACAGTTTCTGTTTGTGTCGACTGACCCAATTAACCCCCTCGTGCCGCCCGATCTATCAATGCCCCGATTGGGCGACGAGCCGCCCCGACCGGCCCCGACGGCTCGCTGATCGGCCACCATGTTGGCATGGTTCCGCTGTCAACTTCCGGCGCGGTCGTCATTATTCACCAGGCGACGATCGGTGTCGGTCGCTTGAGGGACGCCTGCTGCGCACGCGCATCCACCCCCCAACCCCACATCTCCGAACCAGTAGACAAGACGCGCTTCGTCCAGATGAAACTTTGTAACGTAGGCAGGAATTCAAGAGTACCACGATACCTTAAAATTCTCTTGGATATAATTATCATAATGCTGTTGGGAGAGAATTGCGATGTGTATAATTATTACAATGATTGTGGATCGTTACTTAGGCCTTTGTTTATTATATATACCTAGGGACATCTAATGTTTTCAATTTCCGACCTCCTTTCATTTGATTGGTTATATGCTTTGTAATATTGGAATTTTTTTTCAATAGTAATTATATAAAAGGAACTATGCTTAAAAGATAGGATATCCGTTATTGTGGAGCGGAACTGATTAGTCATCATGGATGCCAGCTATTGGATTCTGATATCGGTGACTTTTACATACTGTCATCTCTTAATGAAGGATATGGAGCTGGCGTTCGAAGTGTTGTCTTTCAGTCCTTCGGGTTTCATTTTCTTCATTGCTTGAATATGATCTCATGCAGCATCTTTTATATCTGTACTTTGTACACTTCTTGATTTTTTACTGCCGTATATAGTTTAAGTCCTTTGAATACGACATATTAATATTTCAGAAGTCAGTGTTTGGCTGAACCTGATTGAAAAGCATTTTAATGAAGCCTTCAGAGAATGAGCAGGTGTTGGATTTTAATTAAGAGTCTGAAAATTTAAGTAGGATTAGGTTTGTGGGCCAATACACTCGATGGTGCATGGAAATATTATAAAGAGAGACAGGTGCTGGTTGGCAATACAATTCACGTCTTTAAAATCACCTTTCAGGTTTTTAGGGCGTTGACATAATATTCTGATAGGTAAACAACATCGTCCTCTATGCTGGGACCCAAAGGACAATGGCTCCTGTGACATGCTCCTCCAGCGTCAGTGTTTACCCGAAAAGTAGCCCGGGGAGGTTGTCAGAGGGCCGGGTTAAAAGCAAGTCGGATATTAGAAGGAGTGGCGCCAATCACGGCGGAAGAGCAGGTCCTCATGAGGAAGGCCCATAATGAAAGGCCCTGATGTATTCAATATCCTGACTAGTCAGGGCTCTGACATGTTCATGTTATATCTGCGTTCATGAATATGTGTAGATACGTCAACGGGAGGTGCATGCTTTAGTACCCCGGAGGAGGCGTTGCCGCTGTATAACCCTTACGGCAGCGCATTAATTCAATAGCTGCTCCACGAGGCGTTGTCTGGCGTCCTTCGGGTCGGGGGCTCCGGTGAGAGGTAGTAATATAAGCTGGTGGCCGACAGGACAGGTGCTGGAGTGGAGAGGTGTTTGCTCAAGGTAAGCACCTCCTGTAGCTTCTCCAGGAGACGACAGGTCATTGAGGACGTCAGGCAACATAACAGATAGGTTAAATACAAGAAGTAGGTTAGAAACTTTAATGCAATGTCTTCCCTCGGAAGGTCCAATACAAATGATGATAATTATTATAGTGCTACCTCGTCAACGAATCCTGTGTTTTAAACGTAGAGAACTATACAGTTATTGATTCTACAATGTGTGACTGGAATCCAACCAGTATCATTAAGCCTGCACCTTTGGATTTCTATGAAATATCTGTATCCGGGACGTTTTTGCCAAACGCATTTGTCTAAGACTGTGCCGCCTGTGGCAAAACGAATGACGCTGAGTAGGACATCTCTGTTTATCACTGCACTATCTCTAGACTTCGTCGACATTGTACGGCCTCATCTCTGACTAACCACTCGGAATGACCCCTCCACCACGCAGGTCCACCCCCACGTACAGGTCAGAGATAACAGAAAGCAGTATTAGGGGAGGGGGAGGGGGAGGGGGTAATACACCTAAACTGGCAATGTTGACCGTCTGATAGGCCAAGGCTAGTCATCATTAATTGTGGCGAGGCTCCTAGACTGTGTCAGAAACGATTGATATCGGTTAATATGATTCCTTCAGCCAATATATCAATACTGCCAGCGACGAGTGCACCATGGCCCCAGTCCTGCCCCAGTGGTGAGAAACGTCCCCAAGGCGCCATCACCGTCGGCCCAGGAGGAGCGGCCTCGTTGTCGCCGTCTGTGGCTTCTGTGAGACGTGAAGGGTGGTCATTTCCCTCCTGGTCTGACAGGGCGTTGCCATTGTTATCACATCTGAAGCCACATTCCTGCACCACAACGACCTGCCTGGACCTTATAGGTGGCATGTGTCTGGGCCCTCCTCACACCCTTTCCCCTCCCTCGCCACCTCCCTGAGACATCGGCTGGATCCATCATGGCGACTGGCCGCTTTCGGAGCCGGTGGGCGCCCCGAATCGCCGACTGATACGGAAAACGTCTTAATTTACTTTTCATCTTGAAGTTGGGCATCAGTGGGTCACGTGCCATAAAGGATCGCGTCTTGATGCGCGTCAATAGAAAATGGTCACTTTATAATATACTAGTATGTCTCTTTGAGAAATGCTAAAGTTTACAGACGTTAGGCCGGATAGAACCGTTGAGGACGTTGATACCCGGATACTGTTCGGTATGGTCAGAATATTGGTTACTTTCATTTGTCTACGCAATCCTTATCTTAATCGAGTATGATATTATAGCGAGAGTGTGTTATTCCAAAGTGAAATTCGCTGGGGGAAAAGGGTGTTGGAAAATATTCCGAATTACATATGTAGGCCTACTAATTAAAGAGACGAATAACAGCAAAAGTATGCCAAAATATATTCATATTCTTAAATATGTATACAATGAGCAAGTATTTCATTAATACAAATTCTGCTGTTGATCAGAAAAATATTTTTTTCAAAATAAAAAATATTGAAACGGCTCTAAACTCAATGACGAAGTCTTGGACGGTGAAAATGATTTGGCGAATCGACACGTTTCGGCTTGTAATGGCCTTCATCATGATTGATGAAATACCAATAATTCAGGGGTCATATCAATTTTTTACACTGTAGAATCAACGGTGTTTTGGGTACAACCTTTAGTGACTACAGGTTGGAAATAAATACAACAGTGTGGAATTATAAAATCCAGTTTTTGTGCTTTAAGATAAATAGATTAAATATGTATTGATAGAAGTATATAAAAATGGCCATAAGGCCCACTTGGGTAGCTAAATATTAATTATAAATCAATTATAAATTATTGTAACGAGTAAACTTTGAAATAAGTAGGTCATCATAAATAATTGTACGTAAATTAGATGTAAACTTTGAAGTACGGAAGCTAAATTTACTTTCTGGAAATACAATACAAGATAAAAGTGTAGTAATCTGATCCTTGTTTAGTAATGATTTCCTCGCGAGAGAAGTAAGTGATAGGAAGGGTCAGAGCCTTGGCGGTTATAGAGAGTCCCAGTCCCCTCCTCTCATCGGCAACCAAGGGAGGGGTGAGGAGCGGTGGGGGTGGGCGGGAGATGAGGTCAGACTAGTCTTGCCTTCCCTGATAGACGGCCAGCCTTACACCGATGGACTCAATCAGGTGTGATCTTTAATTACGAAAGGCCCGGAAAACAAATTGCAGTCTTCAGCAATCAGGGCGCCCGGGAAAGTATTAAAGCTTAGATTTAAAGTGTCTACGGGCTAGGCTGAATGATTTATATCAAAGAGAGCTCTGAGGACGTAAGGCAGTAGCCAAAAAGATATGACAGGGGAAACCTGGGTTTGTTTGCTAAGGCGGATTACGTTCGACGGTGGCCTTAGGGGTTGTTTACTTTATATTTCCTTTGCCTGGGGGGCCGATATGGGAGGAGCATTTAAGCTAGCATGGGTTCATCAAAATCACATTTATGTTTCAACATATAGAGTGTTTTCCAGGGCCTGGCCATCAGGGTCCAGTTATTTGTTTGTCTGTCTGTCGTTAGGGCGTCGGGGTGGACGCCTGTTATGAAAAGGGTGGCACCGGGGCCTCTGATTGGAAAGGAAAACAAACTTACTTTTAATACTAATAAATATTTTTAAGATATGCACACAGATAATACATAAATTAGAAGATAACAAAGATTTGCACTGTCAAAGCATGTATACATACGGGATTCCACAGCTGGGTTTCCAACAAAAGATTTGTATATGTGGGTGAATATTAGCAATTTACATTGGCACAAAGATAAAAAATAACACCAAGTTTGTACAACATGCAGTTCTGGGGATTAGTGCAACACAAGGTGGCGTGGTCTGGGACTCCATCTATTGTGTACTAGTAATCTTGAAACCAAAATATATTATATGTATCTTATTAGGTGGATGTTCACCATCATGATGTACAGGCCCTACCGTGGTGAAAGAAGCCTGATCAGTACAGGAGTAGAGCCTCGGCAGCATGATTAATTCGTCACAGATTCGCTTATATTCCCATCAATTGTCTGACCCGTTTTTCCCATTCGTCTTATTATTCCATCCTT
The DNA here is from genome assembly GCA_936440205.1 of Lepidonotus clava. Classification (NCBI taxonomy): domain Eukaryota; kingdom Metazoa; phylum Annelida; class Polychaeta; order Phyllodocida; family Polynoidae; genus Lepidonotus; species Lepidonotus clava. Next base: position 29,100,957 of record OW387134.1, read on the forward strand.
CTACCCTTGTAGATCTAGACTTCGAGTGTCTGGCGACATGGAAGGATGGCTCGGACATGTTTATGTATGGCAGTTTCGCGTCCCCGGGGATCACCAGAAAGAGCGACGTCTACCGGTGTTTTGTGAGTACAACCTTATGCACACCGCCCCCTGGGCCTCTTACCTCATCCGTCGGTCATATTTCACACACCTCCTTATGCTCATTAGTATCGCAAGGACAACAGTTTCTCCATTGTTGAACTCGGGCATCTTGAGAATGGTTATGGAGAGCGTCTGTAGTTTCTCATCTTAACCCATCAAGAAATTGAGGGATTTTAAACGATTTCGAGCATTGTAGATTTTCTTTTCATTGTGACATTGCTGGTGCAAGCCTTTAAAGAAATGCTCCACGCTGAACAAAACAGATTCCATTTAAGCGTCCTTCTTTCCTTTAACACCCTAAACACCGAAAACAGTTCAATCAAATGTGTTAAATTGCATTCAAATCCCCACCCCGAGGCTCCGGGTCTTTGCTGGCGGCGGGCGACTTTTTAATGATCAACGGTAGCAATGGCTATGGGACTTCAATGTTTTTATTTAAAGGAAGATTGCACTGGCTTACCGAAATAGGATCTTGTTTGGGGACTGATCTTTGGTCTCTCGTCCCTTTGCCAGTGCCAATTATTATGCTTGGTCCAATATTGCGTGCTTTTCGATATTACCACCGCCCTGTGCTGATGTCCACAATCTGCGAGGTGCCGAGGGCACCGCTGGGGATTGTGGGCCGCAATGTCCCGGATGTTTGACATGTCAGGTGATTGATGTGACGTCAGAGGGTTCCATATCAGTAGCCGTCACGACATAATCGTTATATCTGTAGTCACGGGCACTGATTAGAGCAAGTCTTGAGGCCTCTCCCGTGATATTAGAAAATGTCAGGAAGAAAAAAAAGATCAGGGTGGGTGGAATAAAGTAAGCAATCACGTTGTAAGACCTGCGACACCAAGCAGTAGTAGACCTTTGCCCCTGACACCGTTGAGAGTTAATGGAAAAGACAGTAATGGCCGCAGTATATTGAAAGTACACTGTCTAGGGCTAAATGACGTTTCTTCTCGCTAAATTCTTCATGTTCTTTATGGTTGACTTAACATAGACTCAGTAGGACACTTTACACCAGCGAGTAATACTAATAGGACGCCCTGCAGTTTATAACCATAGTTCAAAACGAGTAGTATATGTTTATATGAAGTCTTTAGGTGAACTACTGATGTGCTCAAAGTTAGTTTTTTCTGCCAGTTCTCAGACTTTAGTATAAACTACAGAAGATTAATAGACTGTAGTTTGAATTCCAAACCCTTTTGATTTGTATGAACACATGTATGTGTGCACCTTTTTGGAAACTAAACAGCCATAGTCACTCTATTATAAGATTTACCATCCCCTTTGCTAATGGTAATTCTTCAGCCCTCCCTCCCCCCTCTTTACACACAGATTCGTTTGAAACCCCAACCGTTTTGGAATGAGTCTAGAGCCTTGCTATCTAGAAAAAGATACATATTATCGTCGCAGTAGAGTTCAGTTCAGTCTAAGATTCAGTAACGCCAATTCCATTTAATATTCCTTGTCACGACCATTCCATGTAGTACGTATAATGTGACCAGCTTCCCTTCTTCCACAGATGTATCAAATGCTGGGCACCGTCGTTTATCTGGCCATGTCTGCAGACGCCACCTGCCGGGGCTTACGCTCCCCACGTGACGGCCCACTCGTCATGGAGTTCACACAAGGTCAGTCCCCATCCCCAGAGGTCAACCTGGCTTTATTAGACCACCTCCATGTCTGACTTTATTGCACTAAGAGAGTCCGTGCTGGAGGAAAGCTGAGATAGCCAGCACTTAAAAAGAGAATTATATTACATGTAGTAACATCGTCTGGAAACCAATTGCAATATCAGTTCAGTTAGATTTAGTGTACTTTACTTTAAGTATTCCAACCGCGAGAGGAAGGTGCATCATTGCATCTTCCAATTGGAAATAGACAGTTTAAGTACTTTCAGATGAATATGACATTGGGTCGATTTCTGTCTCCTTACAAATGACATGTTCATGTTCTAATTTCCAACCAACGGATCCATTTCGTACAGGGAGAAGTTAGCAGGAGACAGTGCACATGACTGTCTCCTTCTCTTTGCTGGTCTGTGTCTACCCCCACGCTCAGCCGTTACCTGACTGGCGGCGGTTCATTTAGTCGTATTACATTTAGTGGGACATACCGCTACCTGTACATCCTATGTTAGACGGATCTATCTGATTATAGGAGAGACGATTATACTCGTATAGACATTATACTCATGTCATGCACAGGATAACATCACGGACTTGTACTCGTCTTACATGAAGCTAATTTGGTTGCTTTCTTGTTTGGTATATCCTTGATTACTAGACATGTGCCGCTCCTCTTCGTACAAAGTATATAGCAGATCTATGGTTTACTTACCTTACTATAATCATACCATGAATGTAACTAATACGAACTCGCCTCACTGTTTCCGCCCCAGATGTGTACGGGTGGCCCACGCCGGCGTGTACCTTTCCCGAATGGTTCACCGGCACCACGTGGCAAGACCTGTCCGGGCGACATCTCTTCTCGCCAGGTACGTCAGGGGAGACGGTCGCCGTGTCGCACCGTCGCCATCCACATAGCACACCGCGCGTGCGACAAGCTTTTCGCTGCATCAAGCCGCAGCCGCAAACTCTACCTGACCGGGAGTTCGTTGCCGTCAGCTACTCTTCACAAGACTGGTAAGCATTTCACCCCCTCTTTTTTTTTTTTTTTTTTAAGGATTTTATTAAGTAATAATCATCAGAGTTGCCCCTGGTTTTCAGATGTATTACATGATGTAAGGAAAAAAACAAATATATATATCTATATACACAAGCATAGTTGAATAATGTAATTAAAGTGTACACACATACATATCATAATATATAAATATTTCAACAATGAAGTGACAAAACCTATAATGTAATAAAATTACAAAGCCGTCAGGAGATCTTCATATTTGCTAAACATTGGTTTTACAAGCAGTTTGAATCTGAGCAAATTTCCACTTTCTTGAACTTCCTTAGTTAAGGTACTCCATAATAAAGTGCCTTTATAGAAGGGGCTATTGAAATATTTTACTCCAATCTGACTGGGAGTGACAAAACTTTTCTTTAATGAACCTCTAGTATTTCTTATAGGCTTACATAACACACCCTCCTTTTTGCTGTGATTATACATAAGACAAAGTAGTTGCAATCTCCATCTTTGCTCCAAACTAGCAAGACGAAACTTTGAGTGTATATATTCCAAGGTCACACGATCATTTTTATTGATCAATAAGCAGATTCTCCCAGCATTATTTTGTAAGATCTGTAATTCTCTTTTTTGTGCAACAGTGCATGATGACAAGATAAAGCCACAATAGTCCAAATGGGGCAGAATGGTCTGCTTATAGATACGTATAGCAGTATCAGTACTGATATATCTACGTAGTTTAGATAACTGAAAGATTTTATGTGTTACAATTTTGCTAACAGTATTATAAGTACAAGTATACTTCAATTCTGAATCTAGGGATATTCCCAGATAAGAAAAGTGTTGTACAAAATTTATTTGTTTTTACCTAGTGTCAAAGGTTTAGGTCTTTCCATAGAATCTAGCTTAGCCTTACGTGCAACTATCATACATTTTGTTTTGCTTGCATTTAGACTTAAAGCATTCTCAAGACCCCATTTAATGAAACTGTTAAGATCAGATTGTATCTTATCATATATATTCATCCAATTCTCACCGGAACAGTATAAAACACAATCGTCAGCATACATGCTAATATTGACATGCTCAATACAAGAAACTACATTATTTATATAAAAGATGAAGAGTGTCGGCCCTAGGATACTACCTTGGGCTATTCCGCTAATTACCTTGGAATTGCTAGATTCAATATTATTAAAGCGAACACATTGAGTCCTATCTAAGTAGCTTCTAAACCACAGCAATGCCTTTGGACCAAGATGGATGTCCTGTAACCTTTTTAACAATATTGAATGGTTTATAGAATCAAAAGCCTTCCTCACGTCAAGAAATAAGAGGCCGCTAAAATTGTTCTCGTTTAATGAGAAATGCAGGTCTTTAGAAAGGTCAAATACTGCTTCTTGAGTGCTACGATTTCGCAAAAAAACATATTGCCGGGGGCTCAGGTAATTTAGGTCGTTTACGTAATTTAGAAAACGCCTATGTATTAAATGTTCAAGTAATTTAGCAGGGATGGGTGTCTGTGTAATCGGCCGCCAATTGGAAGGATCAGATAAATTACCAGTTTTAGGGATCAAATTAACAATACCATGGGCCCATTGACGTGGAAAGGTAGAAGTGTCAATAGAGACTGAAAATAGATGTAGTAACTGGGAGGCAAGACAAAGGAATGCATCCTTGATTACATTGGATTTGATTCCATCGATGCAGCTATCCTTAGATATATCAATTTCCTTGATCACTTCAATTACCTCATTCAATATAATTTCAGGAAATTCATAACAATCACTGTTTGTCCCTTTAGCCAAATCAAGATTACAAGCAAATGGTAGAGGGATGACTGAGCCTACTTTAATAAAGTAATTATTCAGAAAATCTGGGGTATTTGACATTGGAACAGCAACCCTTGTGTCTTGGTTAACAAATTGTACCTCTGAGCTCTTTGAAGTATTCCCATGCAGTAGGGCATTAGTTAAGCGCCAGAATTTTTTTGGGTTTCCTATAGAATTATCCAATGACTTTTTTATATAGGCAGCCTTAGATCTGCGAATTAAAGCATTGACATCATTACGCGACTTCCGCATATTAATACAATTTTGATCAGAGGGGTAAAGGCGCTGGATTCGAGCAAACTTGTCACGAAGGTACATTTTGTCTGTTATTTGCTTTGACATCCATGGCGTTTTATTCTTCCTTACCCTAATCATCTTCAGTGGGCACATTACGGACAGAATATTTAAAATCTCTGTTACAATGATGTTCCACATATCATCAACATTTGACATCGTAAAATATAAACTCCAATCTCTTTTACATAATAATAATTTTAATAATACTGGATCATAATTTGATATGTCTCGAATTGTTTTAAATACCTTTGGTATCTTCACCCTCTTCTTCTTACGGATAGCGTAAACTGGGAAATGGTCAGAGATTATATCATCTAAAACACCACAATCAGCAACAAATGGGGAATCAGTAAGGACCCAATCAATACATGACCCCCCTACCCGTGTCAAACGGGTTGGTACCTTGATTAACTGCCTAACCCCAGCTTTCTTAATCAAAGTATTTATCTTTTTAATGGTCAGTTCATTTCTTTTGGATATATCCAAGTTAAAATCTCCTAGGATCCATTTTTCATATTTTACAAAGGGGGATACATACAACAACTTCTCCATCATCGTTAGCAGAGCATTTACATTACCTCTAGGTGGACGATAAATACAAGAACAGAGTATTTTTCTATGGTTAGGCTTCGCTATACCAATAGTTATAATTTCAAAGTCAGGTGTTATTAATGTACATTCTGGAATAATCTCTGTATAAGCAGACCAAATGTCATCGACATAGATTAATACTCCTCCACCTTTCTTAGGGATTTTTCCATTTGCAATCATTTTCGGGTCTGCCATGCATCTGTCCAGCCGATATAATGTCTTACCACTTATATTAATTAAACCATTTACATATCTATCAGTAAGCCAACTTTCAGTGCAGCACAGAATGTCATTAAAGGCAAATAATTCACGTATTTGATCTATTTTCCCATATATACTCCTACAGTTAAGATGTGTCAATTTAAATCCACATCTTTTAGAGATGTTAACAGATTGCATATGACTTGCTAAATATATTATGTTATATAGTACAATGTAGATGGGGTGATCTGGAGATGGCTAGCAGCTGGTCTTATGTCCTTTGATTTGATATGTCTAAGTCAGTTCCCTGGCATATATTGTTAAGGAAGCTGCCTGCTTATTCATATTCACAAACAAAAAGGTTAAAGGTCAGTTGTATCTAAAATCATATGTCTTTTTTATGCGATGTGTCTTGCAGAACGTGACATAAAGCAACTGTGTATTATTGGCCAAAACCGATACTATTTGATGCGAGAGCACAACCCACAGTCATACATTTGAGGCAAGTCCTTTTACCGCAGCAATCACGCCATCCACGACCAATCATCTGCATTACCCCGGCCCTAACATGCCATCGACAATTCCCCAATTGCCTAAACTACTCACCATACTTCATTGGCCAGCAATGAAAGGCTTACCGACAAAGCGAGAGGCGGCTCCCCAGGGGGTCAGGGCATTAATCTGTCTCGCCCTAAAGCCTCTCTGTTCTCATATTTATCTCGTCCGTCTGATTGTGCAATGATAAGCACATACATTTCGGCGTCGTGTACTTGGTCTATCTATAACCCATATTATACATTGCGAACCTATTGAGGCCCCCTCGTGTAAATAATTACAGCCGCTGTGAATTGATCACTGTGCTCGGCCCGTAAAACTCACATTCATTGTGTTGCCCCGCCGACCACATGTAAAGAAAGGCTTTTCAGCGTATCAATATTTGTGTATTAAAAGTGGCTAGGGTGCAGTCGGTTTGTGGGGATCCAAACGTACTCTCAATGGGAGATACGGTCAAATTACCAAATGTTAACCACTGTTATTCTAAAGTGTAAGGAACGAGAGTGCACGTAATCTGATGTGGACATGATGACCCTCTTCCTAGGCCGATCTTTAATAACATTATGCATAAAATTCGAAGAAAATATCACCTCTAGCCCATTCTAAGATATCGTGGGATTTGTCAACTACCACGATGTCCCTTTGGTTGTCCTAAAGAATACAGCACAGTCAAATGTAGAGGGGCCTGTGAGAGTTGCAACAAAGTGTGGGTGAAACGTCGATGGTCGAGTTGAATGAGTCGTGAAAATGAGGCGCCTGTGTAGGCGGCAAACCGGGCCACCCAACTCCCGGATCAATTTAAGGAAAATCCATAGTGCCATTTACAGTCGACAATTACCAAGATGGCGGCCGGTTAACTCGGCCCCTCTGACTTCTATCGACGGGCCCCGATTTCATCAGTGAGCGCGCCGGAAATGAGGTGCGAGAGTTGGTGCGCGATGACACGGCGACTGACCCTCTTAATGAGCTGCGCCAATTAAACATTCATGATAGGGGGAGAGGTGCCATTCTCCCACATCCTGCACGGCTCAGATTCATTTGGACGTCCTGTTCCCTTTGGCCTGGACTTGCATTCATCCACTTACCCGATGCCCCTCCCCCCTCACGGCCGGGTTGATTTTAAAAAGGAGTGACGGTTTGGGTGATCCAGAATGCATATTTGATCAAGCCAGCGAACGGCGTGGGTCAAAATTGACATGGACACAATTGCATTGACCTGCATCTGACTTGAGCCATATTGCCACCCGACCGATGCCTCTGTGGTCCTGAGACGACCGCCACAGTGTCTCCAGGGTAGGCACAATCTGTCTTACTCCCACGGACGATTAGGACTCAAAAGATGGTATTATAAGTTAACAATGCTAAGCTTATAAAAGCCCCAGAACCTCACGTAGCCTCGTGATGCTACTCCTTTCCCAACGTGTCTCCCTTTGCAACCCAAGCGACCTAATAAGAATCCTTTTGTAGTTCACTATTGTCGCATAAACCCACCTTTCTTATAGAATAATACACATTGAAATAGCGGTTTACGTCAGTCGGCCTCATGTAAAGACCCACCCGGTAACAAATGTTGGGTAAATAGTCCAATAAATCAGCCAAATCCTGACTAGAGGTCTATTGTTGTTACTGACAGGCCAATTTCTTGCGGCCCACGGCGGCCAGCTCAGGCCAGGCCGTCTCTGATCCGAGGCTGGTCGTGTTCCGTCATGAACTCAACATACCCCCCGCTACTACCTCCCTCCATCCCCCCGCCATCCCCCCGCCACACCCCTGCCATCCCCCACCATCCCCCGTCAGCCCCCCCCCCCTCCCCCCTCGCCATCCCCTCGCACCCAAACGCGCGGCAGAAATAAGCTTTACATTATTTTCATGGAAATTCCCTCCGCCTTAAGACACACCATCAATCAAAATGGAGGGTAGGGAAAAGGTCCCGGATGGACTTTGACCTCCTGACCCGGAATACCTTTATGTCTGTAGTACGCATGCGCGTGGGGTGTGAGTGTCCTGGTCGTGTCGCGGTCGGTAGGGTGCTGATAAAGGGCTGGAGGCCAATACTTCATCTTGACCGTCAAAACATATTCTTAAGCAATATTCTGTTATATTTATGTAAAACCTGTGCTAAGATACTGCACGGTAAAAAGGCGATTCACAGGCCTGGTGTTATGTCAATCTTGAGCTAGTTTCACATTGCCAAAATGCATAATTCCATAGCAGACTTATAGGGGTTCGTGTCAGTGACCCAAGAATGTTCAAAAGGAATACTGTTAGGGATACTACACTGTCGGTTATGTTGTGTTTAGTTAGTCTGATTTAGTCTGATCAAATAAACACCAGGAAATTTGATGTCTTTGCTTGGTCTCTTGGCAAATGGTATAGCTGCAATAAGTACAAGAGGCTGCCCTGTGACAAAGATAAATATAAGCTGCCTTTAAGCCAAGTCAGACAATAAAATATAGCTGGCATTTACCAAAACGGGGTACCTCTCCTCAAAGAGTAATTGCACCCCCCGGCACTTATACCAGAGTTTAACATAGCTAGCAAAGAGGATAGTGATACCCGTGTGTTTATACAAAGAGTAATCGGGAAGCATAGCATGTTAGGCATAACCTATCGAATCTCAACTGTTCATTTTCGACAGTTGGTCACCCAGGCATTATGTAGGCATGACAACGACGTGATAGAACAACGGGGGTTAAATTTTAACAAACCCTGTCTCTTAATGGGTGGATCAGTCGATCGATGTACAGCTCGGGGAAGTTTGTGATTACAGCCCGCATGCAGTGGGCGGTGCGTTTTTGTATAATGTATGTTATTGGGGCGGTCTGCGGGCGGATCCCCCGGCGTATACTTTACCGACAATAGGTGATCGGACACGGATAATGGCGACCTGACACAGAGAGGATGAACAGAACACGGCTTAATGTCCGACTCCCCGCCGGCTCCCCCGTCAGAGCAGTCAGATCACACAGTGCATCTCCCACTGTGTTATCTCCACCGCCAGCCTATCCTCATGGTCTTCCTTCCTTCTATATTCAATAAATTTCGTTTATTTCCTGGATCTACTTCTGTCGTGGCCCTCCCCAAAGGACAGACCACCTTTAAGAAGATGCAGCCATGTGGACAATGTTATGCCATGTGGATTCTGCTGCCTCAATACCAATTAGGCCTATTTTCTTAATAATTATTTTCAATAATTTACACTCCGCAGGTAACATTCGGTTATGTGTTAACCGTAATTTTGACTTTGTGCGTTCCATTTCATAGGTTTTCTGTATTCACAGTATATATATACTTTGCGGCCATCTCTACTGAATTATTTTGCAGTATACATATTCCCATCAGCGAAGCTCTCTATATCTCTGATTATCTTTTGATATGACTTGCTGAGAATCCCTACCGTATTCCTCCCACGCCCATACTTCCCCATAGTAGACCGAAGTACCCCATCCTCCCCGCCAACTCACTATGACAAGTCATGCAGAATCAGCACAAATCACCGCTGGGACAACCGATGTTTATGATGTCGAAAGTGGGACGTTACCATGGACACTAAAAAAGCTACAGTGGGCACCTGTCCCTCCTTTGTCTTTGTGGTTGTTATGCCCGTAGTCTCCGACAGTCACAATTAAGGCAAAACGAAATTAACTTTTTAGAGAAGCATAAAGGCATTCTATAACCACTCCGTGTTGTGCTGGGAAATATCTGTCTCATTATAATTTTGTTCACACAAACATGTAAGAACATAAAGTATGAGCGTCCTTAATAAAACGGCCACTTGGTTTCTTTTCCAGCACGGCCCACTACCAATGTGTGAAGGTGGTCCGGCGGCATACCAATATACTTGAGGTGTACAGCGGTAAGTAATCAAACCTGCCTTATACTTTCAGGCTATGTTTGTCATCGCACAGATCTGACTCAGTATGAATTTTACCCGTGTTTTTCAGTAGGGAGTTACGTGACAAACACCATGAATATATCATAACCCGTCGGCTGGCTAGAACAGCGCTCCTGGTGGCTTTATAAAAGTAACTGTTGTAATCTATCATCAGATCTGATGGTGATTTATGGTAAAATAAGCGTCGTATGCATGCAGCATAGGAGACCCTGCGAATCCCCACCGGGCTATTATGCGTCTGCCTCCACTAGCAATGACTGGCTCTTATGTCTCGATTAGAGTTGTTTAAATATTGATAGAGTTCCGGAAAATAAAACAGGTCTGTCCACTGATAACTCTGAGTACCGCTCAATATACATTTATGTACCCTTGACTCGTTAACGATCAATCAATGTCATCGACAACAAATATGGATTAGTCTAATAGAATATCATAAAATCTTCATTGTCCTTAATTCATATTTATGCACGCCTTCTAAAATGAAATCTATTGTTTCTAGGAGATTCTATTGAGCCTGAAACACAGGACTGTACCAACAGCCATTTTAAGGAGACGAAGAAACACGTTGTATATCGTAAGTGTCATTTCATCTATTCCTCTTCAAAGAAGTACTGTCTTCGGATGACAATTTTTCAAAACAACGAAGTCATACTTGAAACCAATGCATGTAGTCCATCCCTTTCTTGACCATGTCCCAAAGATGTAAAATCTAGCTTGGTAGTTTTAAACTCAGACTGATTTGTATTTCCCCCATGCCTTATTTGGGCATCAGACAAACAAAACAGTTTTATACTTCTGACACCCCGAAAGAGGTCAAAGATAGACCCTGCACGGACAAATCCTATTGGCCCGCCTGACCCAAACCTTCTCAGACACGTGCCATGAGCAGCCAATCGCTGGCCGAGACAGTTACAATATATACATGGGGTTGGCAAGAAGGTCGTGTAATCTACATACAAACACCATCAGCCGACTGATCCCGGCTAATTGCCTCCGGTTTAGCCTAGGATTTATTGCTCATGTCGGAACAGGTTATCCAAATCGTGTTCCTTTCCCCGCCTACAGTGCTTTTACTCTTGGCCTTAATTAGTGAAATCTGCATAAGGAACTTAAGCAGTTTTCGTTTTATGGTCTTTAGTGGAAGCAACTTTCGTGTAAGAGTCCTGTAAATTATGTCGTAGATTCCTACCATTTTTTAAAGATGAACCTCTTTGATCTAAAGACAGTCAGTCTTGTAGAGACAAACTGCAGAATTTGTTCTACAGCAAGAATTGAATTACACGAATCAGCTTCTACCAAATGCAAATCAATAATTATTGTGTCAAATATACAAGAAGTCTAGCAAAATGTCACATTTTGCTAGATTTCTTGTATTTTTGACTCAATATCGGTTTGAGTTTCATATAAACTGATTCGTTTCGAATTTTGCTGTAGAACAACTTATGAAAGGTAACACATAAAAACATTTTAATGCTTTACCCTTCATGTTATATTTGAATTAGAACTAAAATTATGCAGCCTTTGAGATTTTCGCTTCTCGGGTCTTTAATTGCTCTTTTTGTTGATGCCCGGGAGCTACTAGTTCTTACAAAGTACTAAAGACGATTTTTGTTTTATGATGTTATGAAATAAACCTTTAAAATCTTTTATACGAATCGTATTGCCCTGAGAGACTATGTACAAGTATACAATTTAAGGTGTTTAATAGTTGTTTGTTGAATTCAGAAGACCTAAAGTTCAGAGCAGAGTGGACTAAGATCACGATTGACTATAGCTGATATAAATTGTATTTAACATTCTTTAGTTTGTCTTAGCAGTGTTTTCATTTATCTATCAACCCACAATCACTGTGGACTTCCGTACAATTAGCTTTTGGGCAGAGGGTTAAATCTTGTCGTAAAAAAGCATTAACAGGTAGGGGGGCCTGTGACTTTCGATTATATTAGGAAACTATGAGTGGACATTCTGTTGGAAAATAACGTGAGCAGTATATAAAAATTGCCATTTTCAAATGGTTCAAAATGCTATAGATGAACCTCATTTACTGTGCTTTGTATGTCCGAAAATGTAATATTGTAAAAATCGTATAATGAGTACATTGAAGATCGTTAATTTGTAATTTAAACTGCATTTTCAGCACGTTCGCTCCATGGTGTGGACTGTCCCTATAAGGGAAGATACCGCGTGACGTCAGAGTCGACAGCAGACTGTAGGATTGATATAGTTACCAGCTGTAAAGCACCATCGCAACTGGATATAGTATCATCTTGTGTATCTAAGCCAGGTACATATCAAGGTACTTATGTATTGACTAAAAAAGACCATATACTATATAGATGTTGTTTCGTCACGGTAATGTGAAACCTACTTTTACTTATCTATGAACCGTTTAATCTATTTATAAGTGTTTAATAGTTTGCACAATGATGTCTTTCTCCAAACAAACGAAATAGAAACGTCGAAATTAATGCTTTCAGATAGTCACGAACGTTTTGCAAATTGCATAGACCTATTGTCACCATTAAAGGGTCAAAAAACCGATAGAAGCAATTCGCTTCTGACAGACTAGTTTGGAGACGACAATTCTGACAAGAGTATAGAGAGTGGATTCCCCTCGGGTTGCAATAACGAATCTCCTGCTCAGACAAGGTCCGGGTATTTTGTGGGATCCGGCCGGGTGTCTTTTTCCTCATTATCGCCCAATCCAGTTGTCGCGGCCGTCCGAGCCTCCCTTTGACGCAAAGCCTCGTCCCAGATCCCCAGCCTCGTCCTGGGTAATCGTATCCGTAGTGCCATCTGCCGGGAAAGACATCGGAGCCGACCGAATTATGACTGTGAGAAGCGGACAAATCTAATAGGGCTGGGGCGAATAGTGGCCTCGTTCTACTTATTACGGAGCAGAGGCAATAGGGGGACTGAATTGCGGCGATTGACGTGTTAATGTGGGCCACGCGGACACTCGATGCCATGTTGACAAGTGGAACATGGTCGCTCAAATTGAGATCATCACCTGTCGTGTCGCCGAAATCCGCGCGCCGGGGCGGGGTTATGGCAGGGATACGTAAGCATGCTAGAGGCCCAGACACGACGCGCCAGTCGTGACGTGGTCACAGCTGTGCTGACTGTATCTTATTTACATCTCACACAGCCCCGATCAACATCTCCTCGTGTATTGAGTCATGTAGGCGCCCAGCTCGTCATGCCCTGCCGAAAAAGGCTGATCATCATTGAATCTCTTCTCTGTCCCCCGAGTTATTGGGGCTCAATATGGAAACGATATAATCCTAATCAAATCGGCCTGTTGGGGATATTCAAACAGCTTCAATTCATGAATTTCGAATCAGCAAACTGAATTCGCCGAGTCGTCGGGAGCTAAGCTAGGTCCCCTCGAGCCCGGCCCACGACCGGCGGCGTTGCATACTAATTCCGGGCGTTGTGATTTATCAGAAAGGGGGGTGTTGACTGAACGCAGGGGACGGGGTAAAATCTGGGTGCTCCTTTTGAGCATTTTTCTTTCGAGCTGCCGCTGGCCTAGGATGTATCATATTGGTCAGATCTTCGAACTTGCAGTCTTTGCGTCAACAAACGAGCGTGTTCAAACATTGTCTACAGTTCCAAGCCCAATCAACTGTTACACGAAGGCCGGCATAGTTTGGCAATTAAGCGCACCTCAGTCGATGGGCGCGCGGCGGCCGTCTGTTTGCCCGCGCCGCTATGTAAAGGTATTCATTGCCTGCACGCCCGCCGTGATTTAATTACGCCATGGAACGCCACCCAGCCCGGGAATCATCCTGGAATTTATTTGTCCATAATTGAGACGCCCGCTCGCCCCTGGGCAACCGACGACCGGCCCGCTACTAAATATTGGCGGCCGTCGGGTGGCGGTGGGCGTCGACGGGTGCACTAACAAGTGTAAAATTAGCTTAGCGCCTTGAATGGGCAGGCTAGAGACTTCAGGCTTTCTACCAATCTTCTCCGATATACGGCCAGTTCTAACATAAGACACAACTTCCCATATGTCATATAGGTGGGTGGGGAAGACACGGATTAGGTCGTGCGCATTTCACTTAGATGGGGCGGACCACATCGATACAGTCTGGTTCACGAGTAGACACGCTTCTTTGCCCAAAGTCGTGCTCAAAGAGTTTGCACGCAAATGCAATATGTCGTCAACTACACGTGGGACCCAGTTTGACGTCGTTAGTCGGCCCGGGTTGCGACCTCCTCTCAATCAAATCTCTGGGTGACTGGTGTGAATGGGGCTGTCGGCTAACACTGGGTGTCTTTTTCTTTCAGTGATGCGCCTTGAGTGTCTGCAGACGTGGGCGGAGAGCAGTAGGAAGTTCCTGATCGCGCGGCAGTTGGACACCGACTCAGCCACCGCCAACTGTTTTGTGAGTGCTCCTTTCATTTTAACAACTACAGGAAATCGCCCCCTTTCTCGGTTTCAGGTTTCCCCGGCTATATATAAAAGCAGAGATAGATATCTTTCATTAGAGATGTTTTGCAGCTTCACTAGTTCCAACAGTGTGATGAATATTTCCAAAAGCAGTCGATTTTAGATTTAGAAAGTGGTGTTTCTTTTACAAAATAACACATTGAAACACCCACGCCATGAGGCTAAATCAGGTTGAAGTTGAAAAACACTATCATGGTTGACTCCGAAAATATTAAACGCGCATCTTTATAGAAAATCTGTAGACACAATTTTTTGATTATGTGGTTACCGGTATGCTATTATCGTTACACCATAGTGCCTAATTTTTATCAACTAATTTGACGTGATGACTATATTAAGTGAGCGTTCGTGTTCACCATAATTATTGTAGTGGACATGGTGCCGTTGAGACCGTCAAAAGGATTCGAGCACTTCTAAATGTGCACAGTTGTTTTCCCCTAATTGACAAGGCAATCCAGGGCGACTGACAACCTTAAGGCTGAGACACCCATTCGCGGCATGTGATTGATGGGGGTGGATATTACCGTAGTTCATTATTTGTAAATCAACCACAACCCCGGCCTGTTTAGAGATATTCAGATGTATTGTACCAAAACTATTGGCAACCCTCGTGTATCTTTTCTTTCTTTTTTTTTAAATGAACCGAGCGTTTTAATGTTAATCAATTTCAGAAAAATATCAATATTAGTGTAACGGATTAAACCGGAATTTTGTAGATTCATGGAAATGTGTTGCCCTCTAAAATTACAATGTGTTAGGGATTTGTCTGAGAAGGGGTAGGCATTGGTTTTGCCTGCTGGTGAACAGGAGAGGAATTAACATAATGAGTCCCTGTTGACCCGTCGGGCCGCGCCATCCGCACTAATGCTGCTCACAAATGCAGTGACACGAACCCTAAGACAATCCCATCCGGTCGCAGATTCAGCAAATTAAATGTATTTACTCCTGAAACCTCAATCCATCAAAAACAGCTCCCGACAACACCGGAAGCTGGGGGAGATCGCCAGAGTCGACTCTGGTGGCCAACGCTGCCTCACTGAAGTGATTTTTGAAATGAAATGCAAATAGTTGTGATTTGTGATTACATGTGGATCCCATTTTTTAATGACATGAAAATCCTTAGCGTGATTTCCATATGGAATGTTTTTCTGCCAACTCCTATTACAATGCCACCTAATGAATCGGAATTCTCCGGAGAATTCAACCAGTGGGAATTGCTGTTCGTGTGTAGGCATTTTGTAGCTGCCATGAGCTACTTGAGGTCTTCCAAACGTTCTTTCCTTTAAAAGGGAAGGCCATCCGTCAAAAACCATATTATGCAAAACACAAAACCTTTCGAACGGAATTAAATCACAGTAGACCCGACTTCCCTTAGTGTAAATACATGTTTGATCACTCCCTTTGAAATTAGTAATATAAATCGGAATGCATTAGGAGAGTCAACTATAACTTCTCTATGTTATCAATTCTAACATTTATAAAATGAATCAGGCTTATAATGCACTTCAAAATCAAAGTGCGGCATAACATAAACTTGATGTTCTGTAATTATAGATAACATTTGTACCGCCCAGGACTTCCTTTTCAATAATCTAAATTCATTCATTTGCAAACCTTTAAGTATCCAAGTACTGCTTGTCTCTATTCATCACTAACTTGCTGGTGTTCTTCCTTTTAGACGTTTGAAGAGAAGGATGGGGTAATTGAGTTCTCCACCGACCGACGCTGTAACCGGGGCGCCCCCTACCTGCTGGAGGACGGGATCACCTATACCCTAGACTCCACCCCAGGTAAGTGAGCTGCCAGACGCCCATGTCCTTCACCCCTGGGTAACCACTGGAAGTAGTTTGGTTTTGTCTAGTTGGGAAATGAAGAAAACGGGGGTGGCTGGCACCTTGAATAATCATCTTACAGTGCCAGTCAAGGGAATAGTTCAGAAGACGTTGTTATGCTATATACTTATTTCAGGATTGTTCTTTAATGTTAATGTACTCAAATCTAGGGCCGCCTGCCCGTATTTCCAAATTCTAAGCTTTGTTCCCTTGCCTTTTCACCAAAGCGCTAAATCACCCACTAGGTGATTTGGGGGAGAATCGGCGCCGACCGTCGGCGCCAATCACGCCGATCCTTATTAAACATGTTTAATAATTTTACGCCGACGTCGGCCCGTCGGTTAGTTGGTATGGGGCCTAAATGTTAGTTGGATCTATACAAGAATATGGGACCGGCTATACACGCGATGTCGTTTATACATGCGACGTCGTGTATACATGCGACGTCGTGTATACAGGCGACGTCGTGTGTAGATGCGACGTCTTGTATAGATACGACGTCGTGTGTACATGCGACGTCGTTATACTATAAAAGGCAAACTATACACTCGACAACAATCAAACCATCAGTAAATTCCCATTTCCTTATACTACTAACTTGTTGCGTGTAGTTTTTCTATTATACATGCGATGTCATACATATATATAGGCGACAAAATACACACGACGTCATGTATACTAGAAATCAAAGTATTATTTTATATACTACTCATATATACACACATGCCCCTGAACATAGTATTACATGCTTATTAAGCTCTATAACATAATTATATACCACGGGGTTACAATACCAGGATTTTGCCTCACTTCCTCATGAAATAATCACACATGTAGTGAATAACATTACTTTTTTTAAACTGAAAATGGTTGTAACATGATTTTATTTTGGTCAGGTCCTTGTGAACTTCCCGTGGAGAAACCCCGAGTCACGCAGCCCGTGGAAAGGATTGAAGAGCCCCACAGCAAACCTGACCGAGGCTACAAGCTGGCCCCGCCGGAAGACGACCCCAATGTCTCCGACTTCGAAAACGAATATGAAAACAAACATGAATTTTACCACAACAGTGCCGCCGGTGGTCGGAGTACGAACTTTGCTGCTCTTGTTTCCCTTCTATTGACAGTATTGGCTGTGCTGAGATCCCTCGCCAGGTGAAACGAGCTTTTTGTAACACTGGGAAAGCCCCGGTCCATTCTGCAACTCAAAGACTTGTCCGCGGCTAGGTTAGTAAGGGAAGCCAGTTTTCACAGGATAAAGTTGTCGCTTCCGAAATATTAAAGAGATTTTTATTTAGCTATAGAGGAACATAAGATACGGATCTATTTATAGTGATACTGATAGTGCAACCGTTCATCATCCATACACAGAACAGAAGACAGTTTGCTTTACCACGTCATCATCTACAAGCCTGTGGGGTGAATTAGGAGCTTCAAAATTAGTAGAGCTAATCCAATAGAGATGACTTTAACAATGTAGAGGTGCAATGAATAGTGACATTGCAGTTCTGTCTCTGACTCGAAGGCACGCTTGTATGGGTAGGACAAAGAGATAGGGCCAGAACGAAATCTACTTCAGTCACCCTACTGGAATACGTCCGACTCTACATCCTATGGAGCCAGTAGAGAAGAAAGACCCGCTCAAGATTATCCATCTTGGTGAAGGATATGCATGAATATGTGTAAATCTATGCACTGGAGGATCCTCAGTGCTGACTTGGTATAGGGTGCTAAGTGCAATATTCATTCTTCTTTGAATAATCATCAATCACCCTATGGTTCTAAAACAATTGCTGACTTCATCTTCAAAACAGGACAAAAAGATCCTGTAATCTGGTTGTTACGAAAGTTTGCTTTTTGTGCTACAAGATTCCATTAAAATATATTCAATGTTACGTTCTTCTTCGCTCAGAGACAGTTGTCGTAGTCGTCGAGTCATCAGAGATAGTTAAATACATGTACCACAACGGACAACAGGAATTTGTTTTGGATCAGATCATCGTGTAACTACAATACAATAGACATCTCAACATGTGAATATATATCTATTCGAGATGTAATATATTTTTATGATGAAGCTTGTATTATCTCTCAGCATGTTTGAGAATTAAGTGCACATATTTGTGAACACTGTCTGTTGGTCATAACTTAGAGGTCTAGCTTTTTGTGTGACGATGAATAGTACAATGGTAATAGACTTGCAGATAGCCCATCCATTTAATATGGTTCCTATATAATAAGGAGATATAGCGTTATGAGCTTATGTTATGTGTCAGGTTGTATTGATATGATTATTGACAAATAGAACACATCTGGTGAAAGATCGGTATCTTATTTATTTTCTAAGCAGTAAGATAAAACGAATATATATTTCTGAGCTTTCATTGGATTTCCTATCACTCTGAACGGATTGTTTATGGCCATCCCAGTAAGCAGGTTTATAGTCCATGTACATGATTATATCTTGATTCCTTAATGGTCAATTGCAACACATAGGTAAGATGGGATAACTAAATATATGCCAAGTAACTAGGCTGAGACCGAATACATTGGTATTGTAAATATTCACCCTGACAGTGAGGTAACCATAAAAGGTATGTAGTTCTCTTAGAGAAGACCGTGTGATATAACTGCTGATGTATGGCTTCGATATATCCAGAAGTCAGTGGCATAACCAATGTATTTCTCACCGAACCAGAGCAGCTGTAGGACGATTTATGTCCCGGCTATCTAACTTAAGGCCTCCCGTGAAAGCTGCACAAGATTAATCATACACGAGTCCTAGACTGAAACCGGCCTTCTGTTACAGTAATTCGCCTAAGTAAGTAGAGGAAAATTAGTCAGCAGTGGATACCCTTATTCTCTGGGGGGGGGGGGAAATCACCCTTTTAACTATATTCAACAAACAGCCTCTCAGAAGAATCCCAACACAGATGTTAGCCTTCCTGATTTATGCCGCTGTTCCCAGGTCCATCCAACGGTCAAGGACTGTCCGACTGAGCTCAGTCAGTGTCATTTCGGAGTCAGGTTACCTTCCAGTCCGGTGGCATTTGAAAACTGTCATCAAGCGTTACGTCTCCGAGCGCATGGTCAGACGCCAGTTCATAGAGATGACAGACAACATTATGTACAGTGTAAAACCCATGATTCATCATTTTGTAAATACTACCTTTTTGCATCGAGACTATGTAAATGTTTTGTATTGTACATTAAATTATCCCAAAGCTATTGCAGAGCCTTCGTTGTCTGTGACTTCCTTTCAAGGGCCGGCCAAACGAGATCAACAAAAAGGGGATGTAAAGACCTTGACAAATATGACCAATATTCTGATCCAAAACTTATAATGATTTCAGTTATCAGACTGACACGAACCGACTTTAGGTTTTCAATACATTACTGCTACTTTGACTTGGAGTAATACATACACAATGACACTGCGACATGGAAAACACATAGCGAGCTTGATAGCGCTTTTTGCTTTACCTTGACTCTATGCACCTAAAGGAATTCAGCAGTGCTGGCGCTCTTTAAACGACGTGTAGTGTCATATTTATAGGATGGCGTGCAGATGCTTGTCATATCCTGTCTTTGGCAATATCAGATTGTAATGTAGGGTTCATGCCAAATCTGATCTGGGCAATTCTTCCTTTAGAATACTGCATTAAATTTGCGTAAAACCATTTTCATCCATGGCGCATAAATGACAATACATCGATACATGTAACAAATTAAAGAGTCTCTCCAAATTGATGTGCATGAACTTAAAATACTGTAAATCAGCTATCCGTCTCAGGGCGAAGTAATTCATTAAACAATTGATTCAGAACAGGTGTACCTTTTAATCTCTGGGTTTCCCCTGTTTTTCAGAATTCTTACAACATATGAAAACATAAGTACAGACAGCATATAGAGTAAGAATGTGGGACATAATATTTTATGTATACACATGTATACAGGAAATATAGTGCAAGGTCGATAAATCACAATATACTATTATGTTGTGTATCAAGTTTTAAAACACAGTGGTATCTATAGGGGCAACTCAGTAATGTGTTTTAGGGTTATCAATGTTTAGGCTGATGTATCAAGTCTCTACATCTCGTGTTAACAAGTCGCATGATGCCGAACAAAAATACATACACGAAATTTAAGGGCCACGATCAGAAAATTCTGCCCAGAAAATGGACATGACAATTTATTGAGAAATCATACTAAAATCATTCACAATATATGTTTATTCATTTATGATACATTTTCATGTGTGTTAGAAGGACATCGGACTAGTCTGATAATTGAAAAAATGAAAAAAAGAAAAGAAAAAATCCACGAATTGTCGTGGAGGCTTAAATGCCACGATGGAGAATAGGTCTAGTACCATTGTGGATATGAAAACTTTTCGTGGGTCATAATTTTTCGTGAATGTTTTTTGATAGGCAACCCTGCAGGTCCTGTTTCATAAGGAACTATGCAGAATTCTTAAAACAAGTGCGTTTCATTTTAGGTCCTTAGCTACGACGATGGTAAACGTCGTCGTAGCTACGGAAGTTTAGGTTCAATAAACGGAGGTCTTGGTTCAAGTTACGGAGGTTTTGTTTCAATTTATGTGAAACACTTTTTTCAAACCTCCATAGGTTTTCCTTAAGTGCTGTGGAGGCTTTTTTGAAACAGTCTGCAGATGGTGAGCCGAATGAGCTCTATAGTTGGCTCACTTTTTGTAAGCTTAGATATGAAGCGTTAGTTTTCAAAATAACTGACACGTCTTTCCGCACTGCCCTTGTTAAACGGTATTGATGTGACAAGTCACAGTTGACCCCTGACCTACACGAACTCTCCTACTTGAATGTCCCATTATTTATCAGATCACATCAAGAGAAGTGAGGTGATTCCATGGACACCAAGTGATCAATCTGTGAGACCACAAGTTGATCTGAGACCCTTCCGACATGAACTAGGGTGGGAGCCCTACTGCTCGTATGTGATTCACAACGTGTTGGCCGACGGTGAGACTTCTGGCAGTTAACCCGCATCCGACGAGCTCAAACAGTCGGGAAATTGCAGTGCCCTGGTTCTAATTAAGATGAAAGTGCCGCTCGTACCACACCGGTGGGGACTTAGTCTAAATCTTAATGTGTGGTGACAGCGCCTTCTCCGACATCCTCCCGGTACACGGCGACAGGCTTTGGGCCGTACGAGGTCCGCTGCCGGCTGTCCACCTTGTAAAGTGGAATGGGTAGTTCCCCAAGGAAACTCTCCACCAATTTGATACCATTCCTTATGGTGTTGTGCAGCCAGATTGTTACAATGGCAGTGCCTAACGTTCCTTTAGTGGTTTATTGTGCTTTGCATTCGAGAAGCTTTGGAAAAGGCGATTATTATTAATTATGCAATTTTCCTTTCGTTTGCCAAAGTTTTGCGGGTAATTAAAAATTCTATTTCTATCATAAATAGATTCTTTCTGGATGACATTACCACATGAGATCATTGTACCATCGATTTCCATGATGTTGTTATTTTGTATTAAAATATTCATTTCTAACAAAGTGCAAAGCCATAAGAACTATTATTTGGTTGGTTATTGGTGTTTTAACGCCGTATCAACTTCTATGGTTATATCACAATAGACAATTCTGTCTGGGATGATCGAATCTATGAGAAGGTAGAGACCATACGAGACCATACCCTATACACATTTAAGGGCTAGGGCTATATCTGCAAGGGCCATTTTTGGTGTATTTCATGCTTTTTCGGAGACATCCACATTCAAAAATATTTTGAAATGTCAAAATAGTAAGTGTTGATGTCATTAAGGTTGAGTTTCTGTTTCCTACAAAACCATTGAATAGTAATTTGCTTGTTCCCTTAGGATTTCATGGGAATTGAAGGAAACCTATAATTCAATGAAATTAATAGTCTCTAATATTAATATTTTATGGGGAAAAATAGGAAAAATAGAAAATATAAATAAATTATTTTGAAAACCTAACTATACTATGATTTCATCCTGATTCCAAAATAAGCTTAGATTCAATAGAATCTTCATCGCAGAAAACATTCTAAATAGAATGTTAATGGAACGTTTTCAATGATAAAACCCTTTGTATCTGAATAGGTGGTTGCCATGGAAACATTGAATCAAACTTTGCCAAATGCAATAGTGAGAATGAATAGCTAAAGACTTAAGCTATAATTAGCTGAAAACGGAAATAGAATAGCTTTATTAGATCCAGAGATATTAACTTTTTTGCAATTTTCTTGATAATTGTCATAATATTGACATATGAATACAACTGGCTATATTTCCGTTAATAGTGGTAGTAGCACATTCCTAAATATGTTTATGAGAGAAGGGTTACTTATGTGTATATGGTGATAACTTCAGTTCTAATCACTCTTTTATTAAGATTTTTTCACCTATGTAACCCAAAAGGCCTCTTCTATGGATAACTTTTCATTTATATTTATGTCCAAGATGCCATAAGGCATTCTCTAGTCCTGAAAGGGTTAATGTGCAGGGTCCCATAGACAGGGCCCCACACACAACAGCCGGCGGCCCTCTAGGAGACTTTGATATCCCTGTTGTTGGCACAGGGAGACATGCAGAGTGGTGTAGCAGTCCAGCCCAGGTCAAGAATTGAACCCCGGCTGCCTGCACAGCAGACGGCCGCTAACCACTTCACCATCCCGAACGCCTACTATTATTTGGTGTAATTCTGTATTCATACAGGGATCCCCACATTACAGAAGTCCTTGGCTCATTTACTGAACAATTATGAAGTAGTTCAAAGTGTCATCTATTGTTGCCTTTAAGAGGTACTTGTACTTGGGAAATAGTGTTGGAGACAGTTTGTGGGTTGTGAAACTGGAGAGTGCAGCTGATGACTATGGTATCTATATAGGACTAGGGAAGAGGGGGTCACATGACTGTTGGCGTGGAGAGAACGCCAGCAGAATAGGGGAAGTAAGGAGGGAGAGGAGAGCGGCCGCTACCGAGCTGAGGCAAACGGAGATGGATGGATCTAGGCATGATAACACCTCATCATGACAGGCCAGACCCTTGATTAGAGACCCGGTGTTTTCTGTGAGCAGCACAGACCCGTCTCTGTTGAACCACTCACACTGAAGCAGCAAGAAATGTCCGTCGATGGACTGCACGTTGCAGGTAAAATACATGCCCTCTTTGTGGGTGTTTTGTGTGAGCCAATGGAACATAATGACGGCCCACTCAATAAAGTCAAACTTCTTTGTTTAAATATTTGAGTGTTGGGTGTCCATTGTTAAGGACCATAATGGAATATAGTGCAGTGTTAGTAGTCACATCGACAAATCAAAATGTCTGATAATTTTGAGAATTTGCGCTGACTGGTGAAAGGTTCGGGCAAGGCTGTTGCTTGAACGTGAACGCTAATATGAATTAATTGATTACTCAGGAGAGATTTTTAATCTGATATAATCTAATTTTAAGAAGAAATAACAACATTTAATGCAAATTAATGACACATCAGAGAATTCCCATCTCTACAGATTAAATACAAAAAGTTCAACGATTACGAAATGTACAATGAAAAATGCGTTCTCGTTGACTCCGACGTTCTGGTTGCCGCAGACGTTTTTGATGAAGTTCATGTAGAATGGATGAGGTTCGCCCCTGGGACAACAAGCATTGAGACAACCTGCCGACGGTCGACACCAGGTGGTAGTTTTGGGTCAGTTTTGGGCCAGGAGAATTTCTTAAACAACAATTTTATAACCGGAATTTAAGCGCTACAAATAACCAATCGTGCTCGAACCCTTGTTGCTACTTGGGAGATAACATATTTACAAGTTCTGGATTGATGCTTTTATTAGTCTGTTTCCTTTTCTACGATTATCTCTCAAACTTCACACGACTCCTTCAATTAATTAAGTATCTGTCACTAGCTGCACCTCGTCCGTTCGTTTCTTCGCTTATCCATTTAAGAATTTGCCTTCTCTCTTTGGAGCCCCCACATTATCAGTGTCCCAGTATTGTTTTGTTAATAAACTCCCTTCTTACCTCGCAAGGTGTAGGCCGTCAACAGCTGGTCAAGAAGAGACGTTTTCACCATTCGCCTACTGATTTTGTAAGACTTGAAACTAGTTTTTGCTAGTCCAAGTTATGATCCACTGTCCTGTGAATTATGTTCAGCTCCTGATGTAGTTCTGATTGCCAAGAGTTGACAAAACACTTACGTGAAATGATAAAGTTTAATTTGTCCAAAATTTGAGTATAATGTTCACTGACTTCCCGTTAGCAACTCACCAGTCCATAGGCTAAGTCCACTCATGTCACACAACCAAAGGCTCCTAGACAGTTTGTATTGGTCCTATGCAGGTCCCCACTCACGGATAATCTATACAACTCTGAGTGTTGGGCGTTCAATACACGCCTTATCATCACGTAAATGCCCAGAGGTCTCCTGCTTATATTTTGCAACAAGCTTTACTCACTTGATCTTTAGTGTGGACTGATACTAACTCAGTATAATTATTTGAGACAGCATATTCGATGCTTAAAATAAGCTTGTAAACTGCGGTGACCAGGATTCGATTTCTTTTTTTAAAGTATTTTATTTATACTGGATATTACAATTTAGCCGATATGGCCATTTTTCGTTGGTCGATATTCATATCGCTGTCCGTCGCAAGAAATACAAAGGTTAGAAGTATATGGAAATGCCGGTTTGGGTCGGGATTTGCTCACAGAGTAAACTTTATGCGCAACTGAAGGCATTGGAAAGTATTAATGTAACTAAAGCAATTTTCATATATTAACTAATTGAAATATATAAAAAGATGAAATTATATCTCAGATCACAATGAAAAATCATGTACAGCGAATGGGAGTATCATATATGCTACAAACACGAATGGCGCTGTGTTTGAACAAGGATTTTGCTCATTGTCACTGATGTATCATCCAAGAATGTACCCCCTGACCATCCGTACACCTACAAAGGAGGCCGATTCCCATGCCCGTCCACCCCCACAGACACTCTCTCCCTATCCAACGGCCCCCCTTTCTCTGCTTTTTTGCAATCTCCAATGATTACGGAAACAAGATGAATTAACATTATTGATTCCCTTTTTCTCTCCTCGTCCAGTCGCCCCTCTAAGAGGCAACTGCCTCAGGAAGATGATTACACTCATTACAGGCCAAGCCGACGACGCTTGATGTTAACGTCTTCCGAAGGCGCGACCCGAGTGATATTAGGGGTAAACGTCAGTCTTTTGCCGTTTCCGCCATAGCCGACTCCAATGCCCCCTGTTTAGCAAACTCGATGATAAGTGAATATGGACTTCTCTAAAACTTCTCCGACCTGATAGCGGCGGTGAAGGCGCTAGGCGTCCATTTCCCTTTAGCCAGACCTCTTATTTCCTATTTCATTTCCTTGGGCGGACCGCCTTTAAAATGCAGTGGGGAAATTGCTCTTTGATTGCAGACAAGATAGTCTAAGAAGTGCGTGGATAATTTCTCAACTGTGCCTCTGTAGATGAAGAAGTGAACCGGGATTGCGTCATTACCGCACAGTTCTGATTAGGTCAGAAATAGAATTCCTCGAAGAAGGAAAAGAAACTGGAGCAAGCTCACCAACGCTCTAGGAAATAGCGCCCACCAAATCTGCCCCAACTACTAGGCATCTCCTCTTTTTAGTGTGAAACCACAATTCCCTATAGAGGCAAATATTTTGTTAATGTAAAGGTAACCTGCTATGTAAAGAAACTATTCAAGTTAGCTTATATTTCTTAATGGGTAAATCACAGATGAGACCATTAACAGGCTTTTGCTGCGTGTGATAATTGATGTTCATCATTTTCGAGACATGAAGAAAACTTCTGGTTTGACTTCAGAGCACTTTACAAGTCTCCGTCAACATGGCGATCATTGATGAAGTACAAAACTAGAAGGAATGTTTTCATTGGCTATCTAAACTGCTAAATTTAGCAAGGAAAACTGTTTGATTATTAAGGTTTCAGATTGCCAGGAACAAGTTTGCCCCAATGGATTCCGGGGTAGTTGGGAATTCCTTCAAATGCCAAACTACGCAATCCCCACATAGGGATCAGATTAGCCGTGAAGTAGGCTAGTAGACCATATAATGCTCAGGGGCAAATGCGGGAATTCTAGAAAGGGAGGAGGGATTCAAGGCACTTATATTGAAAAAGGTGCGGGTGCCCCTCTTGGGGCGCCAGTTTTACATTAAAAAAATCTATATTTGATCCAGAAAAGGGGACTGAGCCCTCCATGCCCATACCCCTTTACATTCCCCGCTGATGAATCCATCCAGTAATAAATAACGGTAAACATAACAGTCAAAAATAGATATTTACTCAGTTGAACAATTGTTGGCCAATTATGAAAATTGTTGTTCTTATATATTGTAAATGTTAACGGTTTTGTGTACATCTACTTTCTTGATAAATTATATGGAACTTTGTATAGTGCAAGGTACCAAAATATTTATTTTAGTTATCTTGGTTATACAAATCTGTTTAACATCCGAGCTTGGAATACGTACGATTATCATAGACATGATTGTGAATGGATCAGGATGTCTGTTATCTTTTAAACATTTTTCTCTGCATTAAACGTTTTTATTTAATACTAGCCAATGTTAAGGCTCTCAAAAGGTCTTTATGGTCACGGCTTAAGTCGGGTTTCTACGGGGAGAATAAACAACAGTAAGTCGCGCTATTCGCCGGTCAATCAGTCTTAACCCTTCACATTAGCAGCAAATAGCTTAGGCCCACTTGCAGCAGTATTCACCATGGTTAGAAATGGGAAACACTGATCGCAGGAGAATAAATGCAAATTATTCGCCTCGTGGAACCCAGGCTACCTATAAGTAGTTTGAGCAGTGTCGCGCAAACCCGACCGCGTCGTGGTTTGACCTACATGTACAGGCCCGTATCCCGGAATTTCTTCGGGCCCGTATCCAGGAATTTTCAAAAAGTGGACCTTTTTCAATAACGGAATTCAAAGTCTAGGAAGAGGATATAGGCTTTTCTAACACAATGAATATACTATTATAAGGTATGCAGATTTCATCTAGAGTTGACCCTCATTCAGACAAGATGATTAAGTTAAGAGGTAGTCAGATAATGTAAACCTTTTCCCAAATAGTGGACCTCACCTTGCCAAAGGGGGGGAGGGGCATACCCCACGTCAACCCCCCCCCCCCCCCCCCTGGATACGGGCTTGCTGTAGTGAACTGTGACGGGTGCGTGATGTCCGGATCTGATTATTCCAATAGGGGTCTATGAGGTTTCCTGTTGTTAGTGTTACAATTGGACACTAGGTAGCAGCACTGCTTCGGGCCTCTCCTCAACTGTCCCCTCTTGATCAAATACAGCCTCAGTACAGGTGTTTCAATACATCCTTCTCAGGCCCGTACCCAGGGTTGGCCGCAGGGTGGTGGTGAGTTCCATAAAGTGGAACTCGTCTATATTTTTGGTTATATAATATTGGGAAAATACTTTAAAAGTTCCATGTAAAATCTTACAGTACAAAATGGGGGCAGAGCATGTCCCCTGTATTAAACAATATTTCTATTTGGATATGAAAATGGTGGGGCAAAACCAATGGTGCAGGTTTGTAAATTCATCAAGCATCACTTTCCATTTTTCATAAACTAAAACTAGGACTTCTATCAAAATTCTGAGACAATTTTTCTTGAGTTGACCTGAAGAAAACCAATGAAACAGGGCAAGGTCTTGAGTAAGATATTCACTATCATAAATTGAGCTCCATCCTGCAACTGAAAAGTAAATTACAAAGGTTTTTGTAAAGGAAAAGAACAGTAAATTCGCTGGTTCAATTGAACTTTTCCTATAATTTTTGAGTCTAAGGAATTTGGAAGAGAAAGAATATTTCTACCTGGGTGTAACTAATTTTGAGTGATGCTCTGTGGGGGGGGGGGGGGGGGGGGGGTGGCGGCCCACCACTCCCACCTCCCCCCCTGGGTACGGGCCTGGACTGACTGACTTCTTACTTAGGGTGGCGCCCCCTCCTAGCAGAAACAAGAACCATAGTGAGGGGAATGCAGTCTAACACAGTTCTTACTTAGGGTGGCGCCCCCTCCTAGCAGAAACAAGAACCATAGTGAGGGGAATGCAGTCTAACACAGTCTGCAGCTCTGGACACTAGGCCTGGTGCAGAACGAAGTGAGAAATGGTCCCAACTCAGGTGGTCAAGTCACTGAAGTGCCTATATTTATTATCAGTGTGTTCAGGGTGTATTTAGGAGGGCAGGGGGGGTCAAGGGGTAATTATGTTTGGGTGACTGAGGGCCAAACCAATCCTCCTTGGTGAGAACCTGCAATTACTTGTTTTTAGAGTTGACCTTCTTCCAAATAAAAGACTAGCATGACTCAGAAAATTCTTTGACGACCGAAACTACATTTCTTATCATGATATTAGGTTACTTGTAGCAAAGAACAAATGTTTTTGCATGCAATTATGAGTGCTAAAAATGGTACATTTGCTTTCTTGTTCGTGTATTTGTGAGATATAGAAAAATGATCCCACTGTTTGCCTATATGGAGGGCATTGATCTAGTGAGGGGACTCCTGCCACCTTGGTCTGGGGCTCAGCAGCACTGCACTGTGCAGGTTCGTGAGAAGGGTGTATTTCTACATCCACCGATCACCTCACATCCATACATCCATGGGCCCACACACGATGATTTCCATCAGCGCATATAGGTGTCGCATCAGCACGAATGGGCATTGCGTCCTAGAAGCTTGTTCTGGAGTTGGAATTGAAGCTGATAGACTGAATAGTTGGCTGGAGCATTGGCTGAGTGTGGTTGAGTGGGTCCTACCCTTTCGATTGTTCATTGTCATCGAGAGATCTTGTCATGAGTAAGCACACACATTGGATATTAATAAAGAACATCCTTTCATGCAAGTGTTATGTCTTTTCATAATATGGAATATATTATGTATTGGACACACAATCCGACGGAGATGAACTGCAGATAGGAGTTAGCTAGCTAATATCCAGGGACAAACATATGACTCATAATGACACCCTATCTATAATGAATATTAAACCTAACATAGTTCAATTGGTGGAGAACCCAGGTAAAAACAGCAGAAAAAACTGCTCATTTTGATCACTGCTGCTGATTGGAAAAGGTTGTTCAGTGTGGAGGTCCAAGCACGGTGATTTCCGTCATTGCACATAGAGTCCCGTGAATGCGTGGATGTGAAAATAGACGGTCCCATCAAATACCATTACCATCTTCAAATGATTGACCCAAGGTGTTTCCAAGTGACCCTGTATCATATTCACAACTGGCCCCGGAACAAACCACGTACGAGCTGTCAGAGACAGCCTGATTTGTTAGTGGGAATGCTTGCCGGTGATTGTATGTTATATGAAATGCACATGAAATACATATTCAATATTCAATGGCCGCAGATGATTAGTTTGGTTATTTACAGGATTTGTTTTATTAGCACTAGGACGTAGAAAGTATTTAACAAAGACAATCATCTGTATGCCCCATCAAAGACCTTATGGAATATCAGACTTTTATATCAGCATTCGGCTCAAAATATACATAGCAGACAAAGGGTGTACTCCTAGTTTAGAGCACAAAAGTACACCTGTAAAAATATTATACAGATAGTCTGTTGACAAGAACAACTTACTGGGATAATTGTACCCAATATAGTAAACATATAAATCAGTTCAAAAGAAATTTGAGAAGTTTGCATAGAACTTATGAAAAACTAATCAACTAATCACTCTCTCTGTTACAGACAACAATATTAATTATGATCATTATGTTCAATATTAATTTTGTTGTCCCTGTAAACCATGTACCCTATTGCGTATATACGTGGTGTCCATTGAGTTAGCAAAGGGGGTACATATCTAACTCTACATATCAGAAGAGTGGAAAATAATCTTGTGAGATATTCCACTCAAGTTGGATATTTTTACTAGAAAAAAATCCTTTTCACTCATTCGACGCCATGTTCGATGGCGGGATGTAAACAATGCAAAACATGGGACTACCAGAACAATATGACATATCATTGATAATCTACTGTATTGTACTGACGCGGGTGGCCAGTCCATGTTTGGGCAGCAAGGCGTGAGCTTTAGAAGCGCACGTGTAAGCCATGTTTCACTTTGACAGTAGTGAAATGGGGGACACTCTGCCAATATTAATGGGGCAAGCTTGTCGTTACTAACAATATCTGCATCATATTCCATCTATGGGTTTCCATGGCAACAAGTAATTTGTGAAATATTGATCTAATTTGCATCAAAAAGAACATTGTGATCATCATAAACGAAACCAAAGTTATGAATTTTTTACGCTTTTGTAATTTTGCACTAATTACATTTTTGAATGATTTTGAATTATTTATTATGACGAATTGTAATATGTATAACCCTATCGCTACAGGTGTGTTCGAGATTCATTGGTGCAGTGTTTGGAATTCTTTTGTACAATCTTATGTTTCTTATCTCTTTTCAGCTAATTTGTGACCCTTTTCTATTAGGGAGACAAATGAGAACTTTCTTTAGTAGAATCACTTCATTCTACACAAAACATTGTGTCTGAATTAGCTGGACGTCCAAACGGGTGCAAGCCTTAGACAATGTTTCACAAGTGTTTTGCTGATTGATATGCTCACAGTAGCGCACCAAAAGGAAGTGAATTCAAAGTAAATAACAAAGTTTGAGTTTACAAATAATTTTATTAAAAAATGACATGGACAGCAAAATACAAAAGTAAAAAAAAAATGGTGTGAACGTCATGTAATGTAAAATACAAATGAAAATGAAAGCTACAAGGTTCTAATGCCCAGATGAAGGCATGGGACTGAGACGGCCGGAATCCCCTACAGTGGGGTTAAGAATATATAAAATACTACTCAGATCAGCAGTACAGAAAGCAATACAAAACGTTATTAGCATACATGGTATGAGGAATTAATAGGACTAAGTTCTTTTTTCTAGAAAAATAAGACAATGTTATGTTGTTACCATACAAATAAGCAGGAACAAAAGCAAGCATGATATTGCAATAAATACTATTGTATGCTCAGGCTTCCTAAAACTCTAATATTGTACAAAAATTCGGCTATGAATTTAGAAATGGCAAGAGAATAACACATATTATAATCTGAATGTTATTGCTTTGAATTCTGGTCTTTAAATACCAGGTGGGTAACGATACCCTGATGATGAGTATCATATTCAACATCTAACCTACAATAAATGTATGAGATATATCTAATTATGCCCACGACATTCTTACTCGTAAGTCTTTCTGTTGAAATGAAGAATATTTACAAATCATAGGCATTCTTTCTGCAGCCTATTTAGATTTTATAAGGCTTTTGTTATTCTCAATGGAATGTGGGCTAGTGCTGTAAAATGTATATGCACACGTTTGTTTTGAAGCCATCTGAAGAGGTTTTCTTTTCAATCAATCGTCCTCTATATTTCAATTGATACACTTCAAATGCTCTTCCTTCAAGGACCAAGAGCATCGATTGATGATTCGAACCGTGCCGCACCCTGTCGTTCCATTTGTACCAGCAGATGGTGTCGCAGATGCCAGGTCGGGTATCGTGACGCCGTCTGCTGGTCGTCTGCGTAACTCCCCGTTCTCTCACCAGGTGGCCGCGAGCTGCTCAGTAGACCATCACCTCACACAGACTGAGCCGGTCCCGTCGCGCGTCGTCACCCTGCACGTGAATGCTGACGTATCTGGCAAAGGGTAGAACAAGAGGTTAGATTAAACTGGAGCAATGCTGTATGTCCTAAAATAGTAAAAGCACGGGCATGAACTCTCTAGATGGCGCTACCCCTGTCTCACAGTTACTTATAATACTAACAGGGTAAGAACCTAAAACTGTACCCTGCAGTTTGCACAGACATATGTTTTGGATTTATGCCTAAAATATTAAGTTTTTGTGTGAAAAAAACAATGGTTTGTATTTCAGACAAATGATAAAAACAATTGGCTGTCGTGTTTTATTGATATATATGCTCAATTAATGGCAATTGACAAATTTATTGAAAAAATTATAACCCCACCCAGCATAGCAGCATACCATATATGGCAATGCCCTTATTTGGAAAGGACTTTATGAATGGAGGTCACATGACCAACCACATAGGGCAATGTGCATATATGCCAATTGGTAATTATAGGCAATGGACAATTGTAATTATAACTCCTATGCATTTTAAAACCTTTATTTGACCATAGTTTTCTAGTTTTTATATAATATGCATTACTATTTCCATCAAACAGGTTAATTAGGACATGGTAGGGTAGGGGAATCCCGTGTGACATCACAATGTTAGTTATACAAGAGGCCCCCATATGGGGGCTCTGAACAAAAGACTTCCTGGTTTACATAAAACTGTACTCTCATACAAGCCAGGCATTTGTGCCTCTGACATCACAGTAACCGGTGGCCTAGTGGCTAAGGTGCAGGACTTCAAATCAGGAGGTTGGAGGTTCAAATCCCAGATGCTCATCTTATTAGTTATTTTTCAATTTCTATCATTTTAACCATTTATATTACATGTGTTCATACCCTCAGAAACATACATATATGAATTACCCTAGGATACTTACACATATAAATTATAGCTTTATTTTGTAAGAAGGGTACCATTATATAAATAGCATAAAATACTACTACTTGCACTTTGACATAATTCATTATATATGTATAAATAAATGTTACTCTAAAGAAGGTAGGAAGGTAGATACATATGGCCTAATGGTTAGAGAGATCATCTGCAAATATAAAGGTTAAGAGTTCAAATCAGGATGAAACCTTTTTATATTTTACTATACTGTAAACTGAAAATGACATTTGTGTGACAAATACAATATAACTTGTGGATAAATACTTGCCACTTGCATAGATCTATATGATTTCAAAGTTCTGTTTGATATTTTGCAACAATTCCTAAATTGGGTTTATTTGTAAAAGAAAAAGTGCTTGACTGGCCGTGGGTGGGACTTGAACCACCAACGTTCAGATTTGAAGCTCTAAGCTCTAAGCACTAGGCTAGTTTGTCTCATAGTAAAGGAGGGTGTTCATGAATGGTATGAGCATATAGCTTCTAACTTGTTACCTGTGATCACTTTACAAAATGTTTGAACAACTTTGGGGAAACCCTTTTAGCACTAAAAATAACCAACCAATCCAGTCAATGAGTTGCATTCTGACCAGTAAAGGGGCACTGAAGGGGGAAACTAAACATACAGCTATATTTACCTGTAAAATAGGCCACACAATAATACAAAACAAACTGTAATAATTATGATTCATTTAAAAACAAATCAGACAAATATGATAACTTAGATATATTTTTCCTATTCAAATTAGAAATAAAACTAGGTCATTTACTGTGGTCTTGTGTGAATCCTATCAGTCTGCTGGTCATCAGCTTATAGGTTTTGACAGGCACCAGGCTAAAAACAAAATGGCGAGTGTGCTACCCTTTCTATTCTTATAGTTCTAATCAGGAACCCTGGTGCCATCTGGAGGGTTCATGCCCGTGAGTAAAAGGTTTACATCAGATTTTAGCCACATTTCAAAAGATTAGATGAATCCAGGTAGCATTAAAAAACTGACACTTCGCACCCACACTTCTCACAACGTCATTTTGAACATTAACTGTGCTTAGTAAATTATTGATGTTGTGTTTCAGGTGTTTGTATTCTATTCATTCAATAGATTAATTCTTCCAGGGTATTAGTCCAAGTCATGATTGTCCACCCTGAGGATCATGATTCAGCCAAAACATATTATTATGTCACTGATTTCCCGTTAGCATTTCCATAGATAGACTAATTCCACTCGACTTACTCAACCATATACACTCTTAGACGGTTTCCTCCCTATCTACGGAGCTATACCAATACCCAGGCTATCATCCCTATACAGGTCCTTACTTATGGGTGGTTTGAACAACTCTGCATGCTAGGGGTCCGAGGCCCGCATTATCACTAATAGCTAGCTCTGCATTTACCCTCCACTACTGAGTATACTGAGGTCTCCTGCCTATTTTAGCAACAACCTCTTTACACACATGATCTTATATGTGGACTCATGCTACATCAGTACATTGCTACTAGCGTTATTGAGAAGATCGGGGTAGTATAACTTGTATTTAAGAGGATACCTCAAACGTATGTTACTCAGGCTCCACCCAGCCAACTCACCTTCCAGTCAGCGGGGTGTCACAGTCCATGGTGATCACTGTTCTCAGGGCCGTGCCCATGAAGTGCTTGCACTGCGCGTTCTGCGTCAAGTCCAGGTCGCTGCCCACACGAACGTTGAAGTTGTGAAGCTCTCCAACTGAGAAAAACAGAACGGATGAAATTAACGATTGACGAAACTGTGCAGTTTTACATTTTATAGGTTATAATTCTTATGCACTTGGTTGTAGCAATCAATTCATATGAGAGCATATATGATATTCGCAGTTGCATTATTATCCAGCAGAAATTTTGAGTTACGTCATCAGGGACACAGCAAGGCAACATTTCTGGCATTTTTAGGCAGTAGAAAACACCGCCTCTTTTCATCGTCATACGTGATATCAGCTGATTATAGAGCTTATACCATTATGTAATTCAAGATAATGCTGTCTTGGAATTATGATTATAGAATCGATCGGTACAGTGGGCAATATGATAGTCTTGTCTTTCTTACCACAGCAGTTGGAGGGGATGATGATCTTAACCCGCTTCACTACTTGATCCGACTCCAGATCAACGTTCCACTCGGGCCGAGCTTGCTTCTCTGTAAACAGTCAAAATAACAAGGCTGATAAGAACATTACTTCTGAAGTGAACGACATTAATTTGTTAATGTCTGTGTTTGTATTCAGCGGGTTTGTGATTGGTCATAAGGAAGATGCTTAGTTAATTTCCATCTATTCCGGCGTCGATTACAAGTCACTGTGTAGATTATGATGGCTTGATTTCCAAATTTATCAGTACAAATATTTTGGGTAGATATTTCTACATGGGGTTAAGAATGATTAAATCATCAATAGTTACTGAAGTAGTGCCTCACCTGTCTGCGCACATTCTCCCTTGGACATGCTGGCTCCCGTATTGCCGTCGACGGCCAGAGACGAGTTGTAGTAGATACCATTATCGGAGAAGGCAGTCGACGACTGGTAGGTCGGACGGCCCGCGGCCAGGTTTTCTAATTCTCCTGTACAGGGAGAGCAATTAAATTATGAATTTTTCAAAATGTATTTCTAAGAACATGAATACCGAATACATATCTTCTTTTTTTCTTAAGGAGCTACATTATTCCGGCAGTATAGGCTACTTGTCCGAATATTAAAGATTTACCATTGATTCGAATGCACATTAACTTTAAGAATGTTAAAAATTGAAATTTTAGCTAGGAAAGTAGATTATTGAATAAACAATTTGATGTGGGGCTCACCATCGTCGAGGGAACTGTTGTGGTTGTGGGTGAGCATGTGGCTGTTGTCGGCGTACCGCACGTGGTCGTCGTCCTCCGGGGAGGTCTTCCCCATCGCCACCAGATGACCGTCACCGTTAGTAGCCTGAGGAAGAAGACATCATCTTATTGTTATTTTGATGACACTTCCACTTTACTTTTTGTCATTTTCATTGTCTTTGGGCAGTTATCTATATATCATGTATTCAGGATACAACAGATACAGTCATTATGGTTAAGAATTACCCTAAGGCCTACGTCGCTTAAGATCAGAATACTATATTATTTGACCACACTATTGCCCCGTAGTTGTATAAGATTGACCCCTTACCTTGGCGGCCTCACGGTCACACTTGCCCTGCATGACCAGCAGTCCTGTGATGATGAGGATCAGTCCCAACAGGAAAGTCACTCCGCCGATCACCGGAAACAGAATTTCCCGTTTCCGCAGCGTCCGCAGGAGACGCTCATGTACTCGGAGTGGTGACTTCTCTTTGGGCACGTCGCTCGTGGTCGCTCCACCCTCGGCATCTTTGTCGCCCCCAGTCAGCGGCTGGGCGGCTGCCTCGTTTTCATCTAAGGGCACCTCGATGGTTTCCGCTGCTGCCGCCGTCGCTGCAGTGCCGTTCGTCTTTTCCGGTTCCGCTTTTTCGACTGGCGCGGCGACGCTCTCATAGGTGTCCTCGACTGGGTCGGCCACCACCGCCTCGGCCGCCTCGGCCGTCGGCTCAGCGGCCTCCTTAGAGACGTCTTCCGGTGCCACTTCCGGTTCCGCCGGCGTCTCAGCTGCGGGCGTCTCCTCAGTCTTTACGTCGTCTGTGACTTTGTCGTCTGCCATCTTTGATTACTGGTGAGAAAAAAGGAAATACAACGTGGGGTTATTTCGTGACTAAGTAACATGTAAACTTAAAGTTTTGGTAAAATGCAAACTTAAAAATAGTATCATCATAGCTGGCAATCTCATAGGATTAGACGCACTAAGTATGATAAACTCAAGTTATCGTGTTGCACACAATCAGATGACAAATAATCACTAATTAGGCATAGTGCCTACATTGATTATTGAGCGCTGTTCGAGTACACCCCCAATTTGAAGATGACAATCAGGCTGAATCAATACAACATTTTCTCAATTTTCGGGCAGTTCGACATTTCCATCACGTCCGGAGGGTTGGACATTGAGTTAATTCTTGGGGATGACCGGCGCCGCCGGGCCTGCCCGCCTTGACCCACGTGACCCCTTCAACGATCGCCTTTGCTACGGGCGGCACCACCAATTTGCTGGAGGCCAAAGCCCTTGGTTATTCATGACGACATTGACAGAGCGCAAGACTCAGCGTGAGTCAGAACAGGGTGGGAAGTGGGAGGGGGGGGGGGGTTCCAATGGACGGGTTGGTGACTTGGGAGGGAGAGGGTGTCCGGCTAACATTGACTACAGACCCCAGATAGCTACAAAACAGTCAATAATGACAAACCAACAGGGAATAATGTTGACCTTGTTCCAGTGACTGTTCTTTTTCTTTTTATTATGCCGCATTTCAGACATTGTCTCCCATTTCTTGTCTATCCTTACCCTGGCCATTACACTCGT
Organism: Lepidonotus clava; assembly: GCA_936440205.1. Taxonomy (NCBI): domain Eukaryota; kingdom Metazoa; phylum Annelida; class Polychaeta; order Phyllodocida; family Polynoidae; genus Lepidonotus; species Lepidonotus clava. Next base: position 29,138,481 of record OW387134.1, read on the forward strand.
TGTCTTTCTTTCTAAAGAAGGATGATGTTATACTGGGCTATAGTTCCCTAGCCTTTTTAAATGTGGATTGCATTATCTCTACGCATAAAGGACATAGCCTGTCGCTAGTTGATATTGGGTGCATAGATAACTCTAAAATTAGTCAGTTTTTCAACGTACGCTAAGTATAGAAAGATAGTGCAGATTCGGTTGTGAGTGTCGCAATAAACAATGCCTATTTAGTTCTATTTTTATTTCAAGTTAAGCCTGTTAAGGGTATGTTATTCGGCATATGTAGAATCTACCAACTTAGTGCTGTCGTCAAAGGGAAAGAAAGAAATGCAACCAAAAAGTCTCAAATCTGGCACCAAATAAACCCGCGACAGTCGAGTTGAGTTTGGAAGTGTGGCTTGCCTTTTTTAAGGTAACAGCTAATTAAAACTTACAATACTTTTTTTACTCGCAACAACCCTGATGAAGACACCCAAAAGTCGAAACATGTCGTCTCGCCATCACTTTATCGTATTTGATAAATCCAAACAGCCCAACACCTTTTTTGATATAGAATTTAAATTTGTATTCCTCAATTTTGAGATGGTATTTCGATGACTCATTATCTGAAACTAAACACAGGGACACAGAAATTAATGTCCGCCATTAGACCAATTCAAATTTGGCTGAAGCTGAACTTTCCACAGAAAATGCGCCGGCGACATAACATTTCATCGGATGATTCATCTGATATCACAGGATGTGGCAGCTTAATCGGGCAATTTCCTCAAAAATCACTCTGATGAGTCTCTGCAGGACCTATTCTAAAGTTCCATGGAGCAATGTTATCATTGTAAGGACGATAGGCTTAATATGCAAATTATTCAGGACACATTACGTTTATTGTTAAAACGAAAAGAAAAAAGAGGGGAATAACAACGACTGTAATCCATGTCAGAAGAATTTAAACAATATTGCCTAAAAGAAGATTGATAGCCTATTATATACGCTCCCGGGGACAACATGAATCCAGGATAAGATCATGATTGACAATGCTGCTTCCATCTGCTCAATGAATTTCTCTGAATCTGAACAGAGATTTAGCTTCAAGCGCAGTTACGTGTTTTAACTTCCTCCTGGGACCATGAGTCGTGAAGGAATTCTGGACGCTTTCAGTGTTTAGAGTTACATACATGCAAACTTATAAAGATCACGTACAGCAAGAAGACAACTTATCTAATCTTAAATATATTGAATAATTCTTCTCATTGGCAGGTTTAGGCAAGCGTGCATGCACCATATCACTGACGCCCGATTTGAAACTGTTTATATATATATATATATATATATATATATATATATAATAAAAAAAAAGCTTTGCTCCTTATACGTTTCATGTTCACGCTATATTTCTCAAAATCCAGGTTTTATGCTCCTGCTTCAACCTAATAACTATGTTCAAGATGTTGTTCAAATCACTGTATACATACTAGTGACATTTGTTAGCTATATAACAATCAACAACCAGTGTAATCCATTGCTTTGTGATGTGAACACGTAACCTTATTCATGGAAAGGGTTAAGTCCCCCGAAAAGACTGGATATCAGGGCACTTATCTGCCTACCAACACAAGCGACCACCTGACTCACACAGCTGCACATTCATTGGCTAGATTCACATCGCAGTCACAACACACCGCGTACGTCCAGGCAGTCGAACATTTGAGACAATAATCTTTGTGTGGCCAGCCCTTCCAGCCACAAAGCCCAGACTTATGTAAGCCCGCGCGTCACAATGCCTGCCAGCTGCGCGTGGCCGGCGTTGCCATGGTAACGAGTAATCTGCCCAGGAGGGGGTGCGCACGTCAAAAGCTGACAGCAAAGCTCTAGGGCGCGCGTCACACATGAGCGCGCAGCACGTGCGGAGTTGATAGGTCAACAAGGGGAGCGGCCAGGTGTATCCCCGAACAGCCCGCCGTATCGGTTAGGGCAGGGAGGGGGTGGAGGGTAGTGGGCTAGGACCAGGTATCGCTACCGTGTGATAGGGCCCGATGACGTTTGCACAGTAAAGCACACAAAGGAGGGATTGGGTTGGTAGATTCAATCCTTGGAAGGGGGGGGGGGGGGGTGCATTATACACCCTTCTTTTATAGAGGTAGCAGTGGAAAAAGTAAACTAGATGTTGCAATAGATCCATATCGGATGGGTCCGCCAGCTTATGTGTCAACTTAAGATGGTATGGATATCACGTATCGTTCTGAATGTAATGCCATTGTTATTGTAGATAACCAACACGATTAATAATTTGTTGGTAATTATAGGTATCATTATCTCCTTGCATCTTTCAGTTCCAAAAAAAAAAAAAAAAGAATCTTGGGCGGTACAGGAAGTAGCCTACTGCTTAGTCGTAGTGGGTGCATTGTGTGAACTGTTCACATCCTGTTTATCTAGTTAGTCCAGGTAATATTAAAGAAACAGGCAGAGTATCCGGGCCCCGGGGGTAACCGACATTAGGGCTTTCTGCTTCAGGGGGCTAGAACAACAATGTTGACCCCAACGTCCGCCACCTGCGAGGGAGGCTAAATGCCGGGCTCAGACTCCACCCCACCCTCTTTGAACCCAAGACCCTCCTCCCCTGGGTAACCATCACCAGTCCTGTCCTTGATTAAAATAAAACGTCTTGCTGACCAAATAGGATATGTTCTTGGTGTAAGTATTTATAATTCAGCATACAAATTATTTGTATGCTGAATTGTTTTGAAACCCGACCCTACCATCGGTAGCTAATATTGACCTACGACCAGTCCCTTACCCACGCAATATTTGAACAAGGTATAATGTTAGTTCAGTGGAAGAAAGGGAAGTTAGGTTAAACAGTGGCATATACTCATGAGGTCAGCGTAAAGGTCATAAGCAGGTCACCCGTCACCTCTGGGGTGGACTTTGTCCTCTTGAGGATGTTACTCACCCGGTGACCCCCGGTGTGACCGACGGGCTGACCACTTCAGGGACACAGCGTTCCACCCTCGGACCGCCCGTTAAACACCCATAATTCACCTAGAACCTTGACAGACACTTGCACTGACCACCACTGTGAAAATGACCACCGTAGTAGAACCTGCAAGTCAAACAATCAGCTGAGGGCCGTTTTATTGTCTCGGCTAAAGCATCTCTTGGTAGCAATGGGTACTATGAATCAGTGACCGGTGTGTGTGTGTGTGTGGGGGGGGGGGGGGGGGGGGGGGGGGTTATATATATGCACGTCCATACCTCCTGCACACAAGTGCTTTGACAACGACAGGTTCGGCTTAAGCTATTTTAGGGGTATTCTTGGATGCACAATGGAGATAAAGGAATATACCGACAAATAATCATCTTGAACATTCGATATACGTTGACTGCATGGTGGGGTTGTGCAAACTTTGATTCGTTAGCGTTAACTCTGTTTTGGCCATTACGTAAACACATAAACGGACGCCTTTTTTCGAGTGCATTTAATCAACTGGTTAAATGAGGCCACTAAATAGTTATCATTGCGTATCTTTTCAGATACGTTTCCCGCTCTGTGTGTGTTTGGCAGACGACCTTTGGTGACGGGTTGAACAGCTGCCGGGAACTGGCGCTTACTGGACCTACCAACAAAGAACTCCCCCCTCCCTGAGACACTGAGAAAAATCACCCGACGCGTATGTTTACAGCTGCTAATTTACTGCAGCTTCAGAGAGCATGCACACCATACATCAAAACTAACTTGTTACATGTATGGTAGTGTGTGCATTTAGTTCCATTAACCCCTTCCACCCCATAAGGCCATATTTGGCCACCACAAGGCTGTTACCCATAAATTGGACCCTAATGTTACGGTTATTTTCTAATTGCAAAATGAGTATTTAACCAACAGTCAAAAGGTAAATATCAAAATATTCCTGATGCTCCAAGGAATCTTCAGCTTTTTATATTATCCTTCAAAGATAATTAGTTCTTTTAGAACAGATATTTAAGTACAGGACATCCTGTCCAATTTAGGTCAAATTTGGCAAAACCTCAAAATCACCCTCTCAATTGCAATAATTAAGGAATTATATGGAAAAAACATATTTCTTATGTAATTTGAGTGAAAACTTGACTTATATGAAAATTTACAGAGAATTCAATGGCATTTACAGAAATAACCAAATTTTCCAGAATGAGGCATTATGGGAAATTTGAAATGGAATGTTTTTTCTGGGAAATTCTACATTTAAGAAAGGTCGTTATGTTACCATGGTTACGGAAAAAAAGAATATTAAGGGTCAATGGAACATTTGTCATGGATAATGTAGAAAATATCTTTGTTCACCTAATACTTCAAACAGGTAGAGAAATAACCTTCTGAATCAAAAGTTATTGCATTTCTATCATTTTCTATAATTAGATATGCCTTCTTTTCCTCACTAAATATGGTTAAGTTCAAGTTGCAGTAACATGGAAAGTAATATGATAATCAGGACTGGGTTGTTTCTATATTACAAGAGGTAAGGCACTTCATACAACCATATCTTAGCTTCTAAAAGGAATATTTTAAAAAGGTTTGCAGCATTTGAAAGCTTACTTTCTCTTGTCTACAGATATTTTCTACCTCATGTTCTCAGGAATAGAGGGTTGAAGGGGTTAAAAAGCATGAGTATTATAGAAATATTTCGTCGTCATCTTAACCTAGGCAGCAATTTAGTAATAACGCCCGTTTTCTTTAACATTTTCAAATTCTAAACTAAATAGCAGAGCGTGCCATATATCAATTCTTTAGACATTTCGCCTAAACATTGTCAAAATGACCAAAAAAGCACATATATAAATGAAATACTAACTTAACGATACAAAGCACGTGGACATGCCAGAGTGGTTTCATTTGACAAACAAAGGGAAGTCTTAGTCATTGGCGTGCTGACACTGCTTGGATAATTGCATGAATTAAAAATATTGCACCGAAATTACATGATTGTAAAAACAATTTGTTCAGACACGCTGCTCATCCCAACGTTATAAATCTTTCATGTTAACGCCGGGAACATTGCTTCCGGAAGTAATCAATAATCATTTCGGGCTCTTCGGGTCAACAACAGGTCGCGCGGCCATTAAAAAAGCCACAGGTTTTACACCCAATTTACCAAGGTATTGATTATGTCATTGTCTTGAGGTACTTACTTGTAAAGTGATACCCTTTTTTCTGCTAGGGCTAGAGTATATCTGTTGAAGTGTATCCAGTGAGTGAGGTATAATAGGGAATATTCTTGCAGACTTTATTTCCCTTTTTCCTGATACTGCTGCTGCAAACAATGGCAAGTCGCAATGCAGCTGTCCAACCGGTGAAATCGTGTCCAAAAAAGTAACTGATGTGGTCCAGTGTACGCACTGCACGGTATATGAACGGAATTCCACTACAGATGGGATACTTCACAATATATCTGCCTTTGTTCCCTCAGTTGCAAACAAACTGTGTACAAGTTTGTAGGATGGCTGGGAGCGCCCTATCCTGAGGTGTTGGGGCAGAGAAAGCCCTGTGACTAGTGACCGGAGTGTGCGCCGGGAGGTCGAGCCGGCTGCAGATGCTGACTGCAGCATGCATGCACGCGCACCGACCCGGTCCCCCCCCCCCCCCCCCCCCGGCTTGGCGGGTGTTGTTGGGGGAGGGCGGGGGATATGGTGGTAGGGGGACGCTGTCTGCTGCTCCTGCTGGTCGGACCGGGTACGCCGGCCGCTTTGTCTGACTCACCTACAGACTCGATGGCGTCGTCGCCAATTACCCCCAGACGCCGCCGCCTCTTCGCCCGCTTCCCGGCACCCACCACCCCAACCCTTATGCCACCCTTTCTCGCCCCCCTCCCCAACACCCACGGCCATGACACTTTACCCTTTAAAATGCCCGCGCCCCACCAGTAACCACCCGACCAGGTACCCAGACGACTCGCTGTCATGGCAACGGTTTCTAGTTTGAATGGCCCAGAAATTTGGGGAAGGTGGGCGCTGCATTTTGGGGTTGGTTGACAGGGCATGAGTCAGGGGCGGCGGCCCCCGGGCACGACACGGCAAAACCATAGGGGTTTACTGGCTTCAAATGTTGGGTATCGGGGTGTTCTACGGCGATTTGGGAACAGACTGCGGTTTATGTAATTGCGCTGATTTCCAACCACCAGCTTATCCCCACTCAAACCCTAATTAAACTTATGCCGCAATTATTGAAGCGGGAACCCATTGTTTCCAAAACTGAAGACAGCGGATACTATGCAGGGTTTAAAAAAGCAAATGGGAATGGGAGTCGTATTTCTTAGCGGCAAACCTCGCGCGTTGACCTATGTCCATCATATTTTCTTTTGTATATAATATATTATAATTACTTTGATCAACTCCATTAGAAAATATTTAAAGGCAATGGCGCCATTATACACATGGCCAAAAAATCAAAGTCCTTAAATTCTTATGAAAATTGGCAAAAATGTACATTAGTATATAGGCAATTCATAAATGAAAAAGAAAATCATAGCACTATTTTAGTTTAAGACCTACATGTGTTCAAATATGGCTAATTTCATGGAAATTTCAAAACTGTTGAAAACAACTTTAGATGAAAATGAAAAGATTTTTGGTTATATCTTTTTTGGTAGATATACTACATTTAAGTAGTAAATATCTATGGTTTCATATCAACTTTGGGGATAAAAAACACTTGTTGCTTTCATTATGGCAAAATTTTAAAATGGGTTTAAAGCTAAAAATACATAGGCACTCACATAATACCATTTTCCCATATTAGAACAGATATGTAGATTTCCTGACCAAGTTAGCATGGTGACCCCCAATTTTTTTTCCAGAAAATGATAGATAACACTTAAATCTACATTATGTGTGATTTTAGAGAATTTCTTAAGGTTGAATTTTTTTTGGTGAACATTTCTATCAGAAATTTGATATTTTATTTAATTAATTTAACAATTTATTTAAAATAAAAGGTATATTTTATTTCAATAAAAGCCACATTGTTTTCTAACATGTACATGGATTTTGTGTATATATGTCTTAGGTTTAGATTTCAATGATTTCATAATTGATTTGAGGATTATTATGAAATTTATAATGAAAACTCTACTTGAGGATATTTTTTTCAAAAATGTTCATTTTAAAAGAATTATGCTCACATTGTTATATCTCTAGCACAAAAGTTTCCATGGTGACCCCCTATTATTTTTTCATTTTTAGGATGCATATATGTTTAACTATTATTTCCTTAAGTTTCATAAAAATCTTAAGGTTGGATCTATAATGGCGCCATTGTCTTTAAAAAAAGCTAATTTCAATAAGATATTTTTCCTTTGGTGTTCAGACGACATGAATTTATGACACACCATTTTAATTGACTGCATATATATTTTTGACAGAAACATTAGTAGAATTATTTCATGATAATTATGGACAATTGTAGCATGGTATAGTTGCCTTGCCAGAAATATCCCTATATACTGCATATATTTCTTACAACAGGCGTTGTTCGGCCACTTATTAAACTTTTGGAGAGTTCTGGTGGCTTCTCCGTGCGTGCATTCAAAGCTGCAAGGTTAGCGGTTTGGAATTCGTTCCTGCTGCTGTCATATTAGACGATTCTCCGCATGTTCCATTGCCTGGAATCAAAGGTCTAGGTGCCTGGTACGCTGCGCAAGGAATTGGGACATTGCACATGTAATATAGAGTAACTTGACTCCTATTTCATACCCCAAACCCGTTAACCGGCTAATAAGGTAGTGATGCAAGAGCTGCAAACCTGCAATATTATGGGTTTGGGACTTGTCTTTTAGGTATTGAACATTGGTAGTACAAATGTAGCACGCATAACGGCGATCATTTGTTATCAATCAAAACAAAAGATAACGGTTCGTGTGTTTCATCAGTAAAGAGTCTTTGGGGAGATACTTTTCTATATATTGGCTTATCTACTGTTGCCGTTCCATGATGCGACAATTTAAAACATACACCAACAGATTATCTTCTCATACCTTTTTTTCGTTTACTTGGAAATTCCTTTTCTGTTTCAAATATTCTATTTGTAGTAACACTCGTGAAGAATTCTTTAAATAACCAAATCATAATAAAACTTTTTTGTCAAACCGATTTCCAAAATAGGTTCCAAATCGCTACATTGTCGTATCGCATTGATCACCATGCAGCTGAAAGAATCACGGTGAGGCAACCAATGCTGGAACGATTTCAGGACTGACACCTTTATATCGAACGGACTTGATATCGACTAGGAAAACATTCAACGAGTTCGAAAATTAGTTGAATGGCCCTACTGCTACCCGCTTCCCCGACAATCTCCCCTTGGATCCCCATGCAGCTTCAATAAGTCGGCCCGGCTGACTCATGGCCGAATGAACCCGGGTTGGCGCCAATCATCTTCCGATTTGCTGATCACTCGGTCACCTCCCCTGACGACCGCGCACCCAACCCACTGAGGCCCATGACACATACACCAACCCACCTGACCACAGTTAGGTTGGGTCGAGATGACTTAGGCCAAAAAAAAAAAAATAGTTGTGTTCAGGTTTCCCGACCGACCCTAATATTTTGCCCCGACCCTAAAGTTTTTAAGGGAAAATGTGAGGAAAATGTACTAAAAGTTGACTAAAATGAGCATTCAGACTATCATTGTAGTCAAAAAAAAATATTAAAAAAAAAAAATCTCGACCTACCGACCCTATTTTATTTGAGATATGAAACCTGAACGCAACTATTTTTTTTTGGCCTTATCAAGTCTCATAGTATTAGGCTATATATAACATAATTGGAACTATATAATGGCACATTTCACATCTATTGAAGGGTCTTTTTCGATTTTTTTTAATGAAAAATAAGGTAACATTTCATCGATTTTTAAACACTTGTCCACATTCCATAACATGATTACATGAAATTCTATTGATCAATGTAGTGAGACAACCCTTCTTCCTATTATCTTTATCATATATATAATACAGAGAATAGGAAGAAGGATTGTCTCGCTTCATTAAATTCCCCGCATTTATACTAAATGCATAACATGCAATCAATAACAATGTGCGCTGTTATACTGCATGCAGGGATCACTGCTATAATAAGGAGCCTATAAAGTTGGTGAATGGGTCGTTGAACAGTAGCTGTACGTGGGAAACAGTCCTTGTTGGTCTTTGATGGTTTACACGCCTTGTTAGGTCCTTACATGACAAGAGACCTTCTCTATCTAACTCCTCGGAAATTGTTAATCTCTCCAGTCAATGACTAAAATAAAGAGACGCATGGTTGGTGCCAGAAGAAGCACATGAAACACCCTGCGGTGCTCTGTCGGTCCTACTCATGCAGTGGTCAAGTACAGCTGGTAATTATGTACATAAATAGCCCGATTAATCCAGGCCCTACGCCATGGATTAGGGGTTGACACACTGTCACCAAAGTCCTTTAAAGGCGGTGATCCACAATGCGATTAAAGCCTGATTCTGAACTATATTTGGAAATCAATTTGATAAACTTGATAAAGATTGTTCTTGTAAAATAGTTCTAGTTTTTCATCACCTATCAATAACTTGTTATTACACAAAAGGTTTTTTTTAAACAGAAGATACAGTTTAAGATGTATGAAAACAATACACGAGAAGAAAATCGGTTGGCTTTTTGTCGCATCATAGATCAGTGCATGTCTATAATTGGCTCCCGAGGGTAGGCCTAACGTTGGGATTTTCCCAGCTCTATAGCTTCGGGGATATACATGCACATTTAATGCATATATAATGAATCACACACTATTGAATTACTGATACTTAAACCATTATATAAACTGAATATTTTAAAAGACCCCTACCAGAGCCGTTTGGCGCCAAAACATTGAGTAATAAAGCCACAACATTGTATCTCGAACAGTCGGATTCTAGGTGGTTTATAGACATTTTACTAGTCCCAGGATCTTCTTTTGTATTAGAGAGCTGCAGAACATTCATGATGTCACATGACAAGATATCATAAAGTGTGAATCAAACCGAATCATATCAACTATTATGTTACCCGCCAAAACGAAGGCAATGAAACAGACAATCATGTTCTTATGACATTGTATTCGAAAGCTGCAGCTCGGCAGCACATTCATGATGACACATAACCAGACAATCATGTAGGTCTATCATAAAGTGTGAAGCTAGCCTAATCATATAAATATTACTATATCAACCGCCAAAACGAAGGTAATGAACCAGACAATCGAGTATTGCCTCCTTTGCCTTTAGAGCGAACACCGTAAGGATATAACGTTTCTCATCTAGACCCATGTTTCCGTACCTAATGACGCTAATAAGGGAAATTTTTTATTAGTGTCTATTAGCGTCTATTATTATATTTATTAGTGTCTATTATTATATTATATAGTATATTATTAGTATTATTGTGTTTATTAATATTATTAATAATTATTCTTTTTAGTGTCTATTAGGCCTAGGTCTATAGCGCAGTAGGGAGTTTAGGTCTGCGCATGCCTGGTCCTTTGGCGCCACTAGATTTCGGGGGTCAAGCCATCCATCCAGCCAATGAGCAGTCTTCAATTGTACCACGTGACACAATATGGCCGCGCCCAGTGCCAAACTCCTTACTGCGGTATAAGACCTTGTGCAGATGTGGTCACGTGATCACTTTTTGGTGATCACTGTGGCGTGTGGTGATCATGACCATTTGGCTATAAAATAAATCCAAAATGTTAAATTGTCAGGGATGAATATTGTTGATTATCATCAAATGTCTTTGTTTCTATCAAAATTTAATATTGCACGAATATTTGTTCTAAACGTTGCAGAATGAAGAATAATATTGATAATATTATTGATCACCAACATGGCGCCCATCCCATGTGACGTCATCCACACAACGTCTATACATTATGTCTGATACCTTTTACACAATATCTCACGCAATTGTGTCACCGACGCCCATTGCATGTTATCAGTGCCCAATTGAAATCAAATTGAAAATGTAAATACTTTCTTTTTCTTATCAAACAAGTGGCTTTGCCAGGATTCGAATCCACAACCTTTGGCTTTGGAGGTGAGCGTCTTAACCACTACACCATGGAGGATGAGGCTGGAACCAAGAAATGGGGTCATGACCCAATTTGCTGGTTCCCACAGGTCCTTTTGAAAGCAGTTTAACAAAACAGCAGCCAGATGGACAGGTTGGTTGTGGCCCATTTTGCTGGTTCTTGGTAAGACCTGAAGAAAGTTCAGAATGTAGGCAGCAACATGCGAAAGGACATCATTTTAGAAGAAGTAGGGTAATCACCAAAGGGAACATATGCTTACGCTTAAAGAAATGCATGTTGGCCAAGTATCATTCCTTTCTTATCACATATACGACGTGATTGATAGGCTAAACGTCAGGGTTGAATCAGTCACATTCAAAAACCGTTTGAAAAGGTCTTAGGTGTTTATCGAATGTCGGGTGATGCTAATAATAGCAGGAGAGATGATGTCAACGACCACATTGGATCAGAACCCTAGTCGCATTGCTCATCGGGTGCCCTCCAATACGCCCACTGCTTAAGGGTCAAACAAAGAGACACCTGGTAGGTGGGTCGGGGTGAGAGGATCCATTCACACCCAGCAGAAACCGCCCCATGGGTGGTAAAGGTAGCAGATGCTTGGTGGGGGAGGGCCAGTCTGTCGGCTCACCACACTGGGCCCTCCGACAGAGCAATGGGAAATTGTCTTATTACAAATACGTTACTATGGCCTAATTACAGAAAACTGACTTCAGTTTTTTTCGTATTAAATGATACACATGGTCTCTTTCATTTGCATACTGGCAATGTTGACCAAATCCACATTACTTGGTTCAATCGTTCCCATAATATGAAATGGCAGTCTACTGCGTGTTTAGTTTTCATATTTGGCTGGCCATCATCTGGATATCCGGTCAAAAAGTCGAGCTATTTTCGATTCAGTGCACATGCATGCAGGTTAATTTATTTTCTGGTATTGTGCTAAAACTGTTTGCTACCAATCATGTTCATGACAGAAATTACGTAACCTATAACTTTTTTTAGGATGCTATCTTCGGCGTCACGCATTCGGCCCACTGCCCACGGGTAGCCCGAGGCCACAAAAAGACTGACATGACATAACTTCTTCAAACAAAAGTAATTAACCTTTATAACAGAATAATTAATGCAATAATTATGTTGCCGGTGCATGGTAGGGGTTCGGTATTCCCCCAATTAACGTGCAACAGGGTTCCCACGTTTACAGACCCGCGTGCATGATGTTTGATTTTCTTCAAATTGATTGATCTTATGCAAAAGGGGCCCGTAGTGTTCCATTGTATGCTGACAGCACTTCCTAATTTAGGAGTCTAGACGAAACCTGACAAGAGAAATCCCATTGCATTGGAATCTAGGCCTTTATAAAATTCAAAGTGTGTGTGTTATACATTGGCGTGCATTGCTGCAGTTATTCGCCAATGAGAGAATCGTTTTTGACAGGAAGTAGTTTGTGAAGCCACCCTAAAATTACACCATATATACCCCAGTGCATTAACTATCACATAGTTTTGATCTATATGGCCCTACATGATACTGCCATAAACAATTACGACTTTAGGAATTAAGCAGGCCCAGGGGCTTTAGGGCCGTCCATAAATGATGTCATGCAATTCTTGACCATTTTTTTTACCCCCTCCCCCTCCCCTCCCCCCCTTGTCATGTTTTGTCATGCATCCCTTGACCCCCCCCCCCCCCACCCTCTAAAAATGACATCATATGAAGAGGACCCCCCCCCCCCCCCTCCAATCACAGATAAAATATATGCCTGCAGGGATGGACATAACCAAGGACCCAAAGACCTTAAAAAGCAAATGTTCTTGCCTAGGAGGCAATCTGACCCTTAAAAGGAAATTTCAACTTTGAAAAATTCCAAGTTTACCTACAATTTTCTTCTGAAATTTTTCGAAATTAGAATTATTCAAACATTGTCTACTGTAGGAACCGATAGGCAGTGGTGGATGCAGCTTTTAGGAAAGTTGGGGGCGCGGTTATGAAATGAAGAGAGGGGGGCTTTCCCCTCTAAATCGGCCGCTGATAGGGTCTCTACTCCTGGCATTAATTTGGCATGCAATTACATGGACATGTCCAGTAATAAATGACAAAATAGGCCTAGGAGTAAATAATCCCAAAAGGACATAGGCCTAATATTGATACAATTGATGGAATAAGAAATGGCCTACAGGTGATAATCCGCATCTAAAATTAAAGTGCGACGGGCCCATGCAATCAACTCTACATGTTCAGTAAATAAGCAGAAAAAAAGAGCTGAGCATTAAAACAAAATCACCATCATATAAGTGAAGATGGTTATTGGCTATGGTCCTCCAGCAAAAGCAGTTCTAATAATCCTATAATTGGTTGACCAATCAGCGTTGTTTGCGCACCATCCCCACCCCTTTGTTTATGTCTGCGTTGGCGGCAACCTACAGCTACTCGCTTGCTGCCATCTGCCGAGGGTGCATGGAAGGACCCAGGGATTCAAACCTCTGTGCATGGTGACGTAATTCTTTGTCTCGCTCTGTCGTGCTTAGTCACGTTGTTTTTATTTACCTATATATTATAGTCTCAATGAGCTAAATGCAGCGATTTGTAATATATTAATGATTATTTTTAGTCATTCACTTTTCTTAGGTAAGCGTTCATAACTACTGTGATGAATCTGATATCACTTCGTATATTCAACGGCACGAGTTTTAAAGTAGGCCTATATGATCCTAGTATTAATTATGTAAAAAAAGAAACATCATTAAGTACGTGCCTAGACATTCATTATCAATATAGTCTAATATCTGTCTGTTTAGCTTTTAGAACGAAGCTTTTGTCATTAGTTTTCACGGAGTCTATTTTCATAGGAGTCTATTTTCTCAAACATAATTGCATTTCAGATCTTAATATGACGGTATATCATCTTAAACTAATATCTGAAATATTTCTAGCCTTTATTTAGGTTTCTTTTTTCATTCAAGGAATAACAATTTTATTTATTGTTTGAGAAAATAATTATGATTTTAATTAGAGATATTAGTAGATATATGATCGTTTCAATATCAGAAACAAAAAATGTCATCATTATTTTGAAAATTAGCCCCCCTGCATGAAAACACTATGCGAATGGTCAGTTTTCGCGCATTTTTGACGTATTTTTTCGAAATTCCCAATATTTCCCTGGATCAAACTTATAAAAAGAGAAAGTACTATATTTATTGTGAAAACTTATTCCTGTACCATCCTAACCCAAGAGGTGATCCATTCTATTTTTGTACTTTATTCAAACGTTTTGACATTATCAATCAATATTGTTCATAAACACAGAACAGACAAAGTAGCAGCGATGAATCATACTGGTTCAGTCAGGCCTTGGCTATAACTGAGGTCAGTATCTAGCATTTGGCAGACTATCAAATCTAGTTAAATTAGCATCAAAAGGTGATTCAATCACTGATACATAGTTTGTAAGCAATTAGTCACAATAAGTGTGTGATTGCTCTTTTAAAATCTGATTTGGAATTCAGTTTTTGTACATCGTTTGGCAATGAATTCTACAGTTTAGCTCCAACATAATATTATGGGCTTTTAGAGTAAATTCCCGTGCGTGCAAGATCAAATTCAATATTAATAGTATTTTGTAACCTTGTATTTTGCTAATTCATGGAAATACATAAAACATGCACGCATTAAATCATACCGTAATCATGCGTATTTCTCCTTGAAACTTTAATAGGTAACATAGCATTATTGCTATGCATTTCATGAATAATGACAAGGTCAGTGATCATTTTCATGGACGAATTTCAAAAGATAAACGATTTCTGATGCTCAATTGTTGATTTTTGTGGCTACAGACTGCGCGAAAATGGGCAACAGTGCGGGGAAACTGGCTAATAAACATCTCAAAGTAATATAGAAAATTGTACAAAATGATAATTTCGAAATTTCGTCTCATAATATAAATTTCCCTCCTTAATGCACAAAAAAATGGCAACTCTTTTTATTCATCTCCTTTTATGAATAGCTGGATGTCTTATTTCCACAAAGCATGTTATCTGAATGCTACTTTCAATGCCTACATTCCATCAATAATAACTTTTTCTGAAAAATAAATATTTAACGACTTTTTCATTAAATTTATTGAAAAAATGTAGAAAAAATACTAGAAATAATGTAAAAACCAGTGTCACGTGACACATGGTTATTAAAATGTGAAATACCTTTTGATAATATAAATCCTGAGAAAATGGGCTTTCAGTTGATATATAGATTGTTAAAGGGAGCCAAAAGGAACATTATGCTAAAATCAGATAAAATTTTGCAATTTCTAGATTCTAAAGCCCCATACCCACTAGGCGATTTTACCAGCGATGGAAAACGGGAAACGGGCAGAATCGGCCAACTCCTATGAACCCCTTTTAGTATAGTATATTGGAATGTACATGTTTGATATGAGTCGGCACTAAAATCGGCCGACTCTTCTGGTAGAGTCGGCCGATTTTGCACCAGTGAATCGGCCGACTCTGGTCAAAATTGCCTGGTGGGTATGGGGCTTTAGAGTCCAACCTTTGCCAGTAGTACAGTTTAAACCATGAAAACTGGCTTAAACTTCACTTGAATTCCAGAAAACTCTTGTTATTTCTGCTTGCAGACTGCAAATTTTGTAAACAAACCAATTTTGGTGGGTCACCAAAATGGACCAAAAACAAGTTTGAAATTAAACTTTGACAAAATATTTAAAGAAAAAAATAATCAATTTAATATTTTTTCTTCTATATGCTGGGGGATGACGTACACAAACATAATTATGATGAAAAAGATAAAGTTTGAAAATATTTTTGGAATATCTTAATGTTTTACTTTCACATGGTTATTCTTCAGTTTTCGTGCACTTAGAGCCTATTTTCGCGCATTTTGGTGTCAGTTTTCGTGCATTTATGAATATTTTAGGTGTATTATCACTAAAATATTAGAAAATTAGAAAAAAATAATTCCAGGTATATCAGAAAAAGATTGTCTATTGAAATATATATTAGAAGAATAAAAAGATTGTCTATTGAAATATATATTAGAAGAATAACCCTGAACTATACTATGATTCATAAAATACATAGCAGTAATACAATATAATGTTGTTTTGGAAAACTGAAAGACTGAACACCTAGGGCCTATTTAGGGAAGAAAATATGCATTTTTGTGCATTTTCATTGTCTGGCAGATGCATTCAATAAACTGAGTAAATAACACAGACAAATGTTTTTATCTACTCTTTGGTCAAGATATTTCAGGAAACTGATATTACAAACACATTGAGTTTTAAAAAAAAAGTATTGATTAATATTGAAAAAAATGTTTCGGAAAAATATGTCGGAAAATGCGCGAAAACTGGTGACAGCATAATTTTTTGTCTTTAGTTTTCACGCTAGGGCCTAGTTTTTTAAAAAAAAGTAGCATGATTATTTAAGATTTTGTTGTCTAAATAGTAGACAAACACTTTAAAGTAATATCCAAAATATATTGGGGGGTACAGGTGTTTTCTTTATAAGAAAAATCAATTTCACATTTACTAATCAATAAAATATCAATTTTATAAGAATATCGCCATTTTGCATTATATAAGATAAGTAACAACACATTTTGCCCTGCAAATTCATTTAAAAAAATTACGAAAACGTTTGAAAATCTCAGAATTATTGTTTAATTAGGTGCCCTACCCTGTGGGGTTAAAATAAGGTCTTTGAGCCAGCTATTGAAAAAATGCGTTCATAAAAATGCGTAAAATGCACGGAAACTAGAGCTACGCAGAAACTGGCTCCTCTACTCTAATAATTATTCTGAATTTCAAATCGCTTTTTTTCATGGAAAACTTTTCAACGCCAGCTTTCATAATATTCCTAAGACCTTTTCTCGTCCTTGAGGTGGATGTAATTTGCTACATTGTAACCCCCTGCCTGCCGCGCCAAATTCGCGACGTGACTAATAATGTCGCAGGATTACGTTCCAAAAGTGGAAAACACGTCGCCGGCCGTCGCGTCGTTAGGTTAACGTCGGCGACCTAAGCTTAATGTTTAACCACAGGACGAGACAGCCCATTTAAAATTAGATCACTCAAAATGTTGCTTGCATGATGCATGAATCTACATTTTTGGTTTTTAAATTGGGTGAATTAATTATGGGCTGGGCTTTAAAAAAGTGCATATTTGGCATTAGTAAAGGGCAATTTTCTATCCATCTCAAATATAGTTTTAAAAATTGGAAGGTATCGATGAGAGGATCCTGACCGTTTTATTCCTTGAAAAAGGACCAATTTTTATGGTATTTTAAAGATTTTAATGGTTATTTTAATGATCTTAGCATGGAAAAGTTTATATTCAAGATTAATTTGCTAATACAGATTTTACAAGTTCCCAAAAGGGTCATGAAGAAGTATAATTTGTTCATAGTTACTCAATCTAAATGCATATTACCTACACACTCAAATAAAGCATGAATAATTTTGGCATCTTTCATTTCGTATTTTTTGTGATAAAAATGCATATTTATGCACAAATTTACTGAAAATGCACATGAAACGTCCGATATATCTGGGACGTTTCACCAATTTATATCTTATCTTTATAATAGACAAATATTACATTTATTATTATCTTTAGGATCTAAGATAATGGGAGGGATTTAATGCTTGTCAAAAATATGAAAAATATAGTATTTGGCATATTTTCTTTGTCTGTGAATAATGAAAAATGAGTTATTCTCATAGCACAAACGTCCGAGATGGAAAAAATGGAAAACTAAACCAAAAATGTTAAAAATTTTGCAGCAAAAAAAGTTGTGTTTGGATTTTTATGATTTTTTCTATGTGGATGCTAATCAGGCAAATGATTCTTATGCTGTCATATAAACAAATAATATTAATTTTAGAAGGGATTTTCTTTATCTATCTTCTCGGACGTTTTATCAATCTAACTTAAAAAAAGACAAAAAAATATTTTTTGAAATAATAGTGATGAAAAAAAATCAGTTATTTCCCCATATTCACCTCATATATGCCTTAGGAGAGACAACTATTATTGGGTAAATCTGAATTATTTTCAGGTGAAAAAAAAAGAAAATCATGAAAATTTGCAAAAAGACAACAAAAATTCTCCAATTCTCCATATATTAATAGCATATTGCTGTGAAAAATGAGTGAGTGAGTGAGTGTTGGGTGTTTTACGCCGTACCGACAGCCAGGGTCATTTTCACAGCGAGCTGTGAAAAATGAGAATAGACATGAAATCTAAAAGGATTCTAGCAGAATTAATTTTTTAAAAGTCAATATATTCATTAAACAACTTGACAACAAAAAATCTTTTTAACTAATACAAAAAGACATTAAAAAGTACAACTATGCGCTTTTTTAACCCCTTCCTGACGGCTCCATAGAAAATCGATCATATATGATCGATGGTGACAGTTTAGGCCATAGTGTCTATAATATCCATACCCCAATAATATCTTTTGAAATAAGTGTTTGAGATATGAGCATACTGCCATCAGATAATAGATTTTTTCCATTTATACATTAATATTAATTTTGTGAGGTCTCAAAAAGGGGTACCTTCAGTAATTTTGGGACTTAAATGATAAGGGGCTCTAAATTCACCCCTATAAGATCAGAATAATTTAGATTTAAATGGCTTTTTGAAATTCATATTTCCATCCCTTTCACTAAAATAGATTTCAGTATGTGCAACATTATCATGTCTTTGTATCATCGCACTTTTGAATCATTTTTACATTTGTTTTCCTAAGCTTACAGCAAAATTTATTTTATACACCCAGACTGTAAATAGTCCAAAATTAGCCATTTTTAGCCATTTTCAAGATGGCCGCTCATGAAAACTATTATTTTAAAATTTTACTAGTTTATCTAAAGTATTTCTTGTGCTAAATTTCCTAAAATCTCTTAAATAGGCCCTAAACATTTTGTGTTATAATTTTCATTATCTATTTGATCATTCCTCTTGGTTAAAATCGATTTTTCATCAATATGATCATGTAAATCATCATAATTAACTAGAAATTAGGCAAATTTCATGATTTTTTTGGCCGCAAAGTCCCCATATCTCTCTTCAAGGCAAATACATAAAATAATGCAAATATTCCAAGGAATCTGTTTCCTAATGATGGGATATTGCCTGGGGAACAACTTCACAATTCGAAGTTTTTGTCTAAAATCAATATTTGTTCTCAATTTTGGCAATTTTTGGGAAAATAGGCTTTAAAAAAGTGATTTTTTGGGAAGAGACCCCTCCTGAAAATGTGCTATGGTTACCATGGCAACAAAAATAGAAGATGGATATAATGTTTTTTAAGTCCTGTTATAAATGGGCTGTCCATTGATATATGACTTTATAGACCGTGTGCCAGTTCCCTTTTGCTGCGGGCCGATTTCTGACATCCGGCCTATGCTACAGCATTGGAGGTGGAAGAAAACGTGGGTTTTCTCAGCTATTTCTCGTGATTTAATCTTGATTTTTTAGAATATCATAGAAAAGGGCTATAGCTACCCTAAACTATCAACATTTTCCTTATGAACTAAACATGAGAGGTACAGGGAGTCATAAACTAATTCTTAGCATTGGGCCTACGGACCGGAACTCCGTAATTCGCTATCAAATCCACGCGTTTGATCAGGGTGGACGCGTGACTGGCACGGCGTCTATGATCTAAAACTGTGGTAGAATCTCAAAAATTTAAAGTGAAAAATCTAGTAGAAGAGTAGAGGAGCCAGATTTCGCGCATCACTAGTTTTCGCGCATTTTACGCATTTTTATGAACGCATTTTTTCAAAATATGTTGTACAGATTCCATTGCCTTCTTGTATTCATGGGGGCATTAAAATGGATCAGAAGTGAACATTTTGTGACAATACCTTGAAAATGCTATTATTTTGACCCAAAAATGCATTATAGGATCCCCATTTATTGATAAATCATTGGGAGGCTTATAAAATCAATATTTCCGAAATTATTTTATATCATATCATTTTTTTCCTATTCTTAAAATTATGGAAATTGTTTGGACTTAAGTTTTACGTGATTCTCTGTCATTTGAAGGTCAGATACTTAAATTTATAGTCAATTTTTTTTAAATTGACCCCTGCGTGAAAACTAATTACAAAAAAATGGCAGTCCTCAGTTTTCGCGCATTTTTCACGCATTTTTCCGAATTTTCCGAATTTTCAAACATCTTTCTGATAGACAAATTTTAAAACCCATTCAAAGGAACCTTTCATGTAATGTTAAGACACTTTCCTACAATGATATCAACAAAAGAGTCAATGAAAACTTTTTTGTGTGTCTACTGATAAGGCGAATTAATGCTTTTATTATTTTTTGAAAATGCACAAATATGCCTATTTCTTCCCCTTTTTAATGAATCTCTTGTTTAAATTTTGCCAAACAACATTGCATTTCTAGGTGCGTTATTACAATTAAGTTAGACTATTAAGACATGAATAATTATTTTGTATTACAGATATCAATAGATAAACTTTTTCTGATGCTCAATGCCTTATGATTTTTTTCTATTGAATATCTTATTCATTTTACACCTTAAAATGGGTAAATGCGCGAAAACTGACAACAAAATGCGCGAAAATAGGCACCAGGTGCGCGAAAATTGAAGAATAGCCCCCTGAAAGTAAAACATTAATTGTGATATTCACGGGCATGAACCCTCTAGATGGCACCAGGGTTCCTGCTTAGAACTATAAGAATAGAAAGGGTAGCACACTCGCCATTTTGTTTTTAGCTGGTGCCTGGCAAAACATATAAGCTGATGACCAGCAGATGCATGGGATTCCCACAAGACTGCAGTGAATGACCCAGTTCTATTTGATATTAATATAAAAAAACACAACTAAACTTATTTTCTTTTTGTCATTAATACAATGCTAAATCATAATTTTTGCAGTGTGCTTTGAATTTTTGTAGTTAATGTTTTCCCGGAAGATACAGCTCTATGTATGCTTCCCCCTTCAGTGCCCCTTACTTGAACAGAATGCAACTCATTCACTGGATTGGATGGTTATTTATAGTGTTAAAAGGGTTTCCCCATAAAATTCTTCAGACATTCTCTGAACTCAATACAAGTAGAGAGTTAGTAGTTGTATAATCATAGCCTTCATTAACACCCACATCTACCATGGTCAGAAATAGCCCAGAGGCTAGAGTCTAGGACTTCAAATCCAAAGGTTGGGGTTTCAAACCCACCCATGTCAGGGCAGTGTCACTCTTTTTAATAAATGAAGAAATCACTTTAAAAAAGCATTAATTTGGGTGAAATAACAACAGAATGATGTCACATTCATGCCTATCCAACCATTTATTTATCTTATACATAGGCTGTATAAATGCTTATAAGTCTGCAGCTAATGACCTGTATCTAACTGTAAAAAAAATTATTTTCCTTTATTCAACTTTATAACATTAAGTTAAAATTGAAATATCTTTGTGTATACCAAAGATAAATGATTAGCACTGTAAAAGTTGATTATGATATTAGATTGAAGATGATTTGCATAAGAAAGAATGCAACATGGTCAAACTGCAACATGACCATCAGTAGGTTTGAACCACCAACCTTCTGATTTGAAGTCCCTCACCATAGCCACTATACCACAGTTTGCTGTAATGACAGTGGAACAAAATGCTTGGGCTGAATGAGGTTGCTGTATTATGTTTAGGATGAGGTTTTTGTTCAAAACCCCCTTTCAGGGGCCTCTTGTATAACTAACATGATGATGTCACAGGGGATTCCCCTACCCTCCCATGCCCTAATTAACCAGTCTGAAGGAAATAGCAATGTACATTACACAATTATGGCAAAACTATGGGCAAACATAGGTTTTAACATGGACAGGAGTTATAAATACCATTGCATATTGCATATAGGGTAAAATGGGGGTATATCGCGCATTTGATTTCATACTCACACAATATTGTCTCTCACATACTAAATTCTGCAAAAACACCCCCAAAATCTATTTTGTGGTACAGAACTATGTGAGACGTACCTGTTTCCTTATGTATTTTTTTCAATAGCCTTCACCTAAATTAACTAGGATAAGATGATGCAATATACATTTTTAAGCTTTGTATCGCGCACCTCAGGCTAATATCGCGCATTTATCATGCAAAATATCGCACATTACACATGAAATTAGCATAGAATGAAAGTAAAAATGAATAGCTAACAAATCAATTGCTTTTTGAAGAGTCAAGGTCCATATGAATTGATTTTCCCATAAGCTGAAAACCTCCGCGCAATTGTTTGTCATGTGGGCAACAATTGATAATATGATATGTCATAAAATTGTACACAACTTTATCACAATTTTATAAAAAATATTCATAAAGTGCCATTTTATTGTCTAAATTTTGCCTTTTATTCATTTATCTCTTCAGGGGTGACCTCCCATTTTATTTTATCATATAGGTCCATATTAAGTGTATCTGCCGGGGATATAAAACATTTTCTACTGTTAACCCTTTGTACAAAAGAAGAGGAAATCTAATTATCTATCTTTTTTTTAATTCATATCACACATATCAGGCTTATATCGTGGATAACATACGTTTTATATCGCGCATTTAAAAGAAAATAGTCTGAAAATATAATTAATAATGATAATTGAAAGAAAAATGAGTTAAATGTTTAAACTTTAACATAGGATTATATGCGTTCATAGTTCCCATTGATATCCTCCATATTCTTCTTGATAGGATGTGCGAGCACAAAAGATATTGAATCTTAAAAAATTTAGCATAAATCATGATTAAATTTGACAAAAAATGTTAAATCAGGCTTGTATCGCGCACCTGGTATATGATAAAATTCGTGTTACCCAATTACTGAGTAATGAAAGACCTTATATATGAATATTATAGTTTATTTAACCCATTGTAGCGAATTTTACTACTTTATAAAAAAAATTGCGTTTTGATACATTTGTCTTCATTTTAGAGCAATTTATCAAAAATGCGCGATATACCACTGTGCGCGATACAACCCTGTTTTACCCTAGTTACCAAAAGGCCTATGTGCACATTGCCCCATATGGTTGGTCATGTGACCTCCATTCATAAAGTACTTCCAAATAAGGGCATTGCCATATACGGTATGCTGCAATGCTGGGTGGGGTTTCATTTTTTATCAGTAAAATGGTCAATTCCCATTGATTAAACATAGATATCAATAAAATGTGACAGCCAATTAGTTTTTATTAGTTGTCTAGGATGCAAACTATTTTTTATTTCACAAAAAAACATACAGTTTAAGCATAAATCCAAAATATATGTATGTGCAAACTGCAGGGTACAGTTTTAGGTTCTTACCCTTTTAGTATTATAAGTAACTATGAGACAGGGGTAGCGCCATCTAGAGAGTTCATGCCCGTGGTGATATTGTACAAAAATATCTTCAAACTTTTTTTTTACTAGGATTATATTGGTAGATGTTATTCCACTAAATATAAGTCAAAAAAGATTAGATGAATTCATTTTTTCTGTAAATATTTTGTTGAAATGTTAATTCTGGCTCTGGCCCCTCTACTCTAGTACGTAGAGTAGAGGAGCCAGAATTGACGCAGCACTAGTTTTGACGCACCTGAGACAATGTACCTGCTTTTAGTATCTTTGAAATTTCAATTTGAAACTTTTTGTATCCTGTATGATGATGACCTGTTTTTTTCCAATTGTTGGTTGATTTTTGAGAAAATTTTATGAAAATTCGCAATTTTATGGTGAAAACTGTCCCTTGTGTTGATAAATTTCAGTCATATTACTAGGAAGCTTAAATATTGAGAAATTCTTCAATTAAGCCTCTCAGAATTGATTTCTAAACCTAAAATTGCTGTTTCATTCATTTAACTGTGTATGTATTAGTTTAAAGTGATATGCTAACCTATAGAATTAACTTTATAAAATATTCTTACATATTTGCTGAATTTGGCGCGGGAACAGGCTGTTCCGCCGATAAACCCCCTCCCCGCTGCTAGGGGGCGCCCCACGCGTTGTTGACTGATGACGTCACACGCGACCGGTTAGAACTCACTTCGTATTTTGTCCCCGCAGCGTCAACACAAAAGTTTTTGAAGGCCGATATTTCTACGTCTGCAATGGGAGGATATAAGAAGAAGAAGTCAGGGAAGAAGAACCAAGGCCCACAGAAGCCTCCAAAGTATGTGGTTCAACCTGCTTCACCGGTTATGACACGTTCGTCTAAGAAAAAGCCGGTCGATCCAGTTGTCACGGCCGCGGAGCCGCCGCCCACTCCTCCATCTCCCCCATCATCGCCCACTCGGCCAATTCCGAAGGCTTCTTCCAGATCATCTGCAAGTATGTTAGAAGAGAGGATAGATGCTCGCATGTCTAAAATGGAGACTGCATTCCGCTCCACCATGTCCATGCTGTCGGCAGCGACCCAAGCAGCCCAGAGTCATCCCCCTCCTCAACCATCGGCGGCCGCTACGCCATCGCCTCCGCCGATGCCAGAGGTAAACACCGTCGAGTCAAGTCAACGTAAGTCCCGTCATCACTCACATAAGCATCGTGGTTACAATGAGAGGACTCCTTCTGGATCTCGTGACAGCTCTACCTCGTCCTCTTCGGACTCCAGCTCAGATGACGAGTCCAAGGACCGCTCTCGTAGGAAGAGCAAAAAGAAAGGCAAGTACGATTCTTCGCGCTACTTATCGGACACAGAGAAGTTATCCTCCTATGAAAAGTTGGTTTTGGTCAACCTCAAGATGACCAAAGATCTATACAAGAAGGGCAGGAATATCAAAGGTCTCCTGGACCACTTAATCCTTATAGCTGAGAAGGCCGATACAAAGGTCTTTACCAGCGACGCCCTAGCCAAATACGACGAGTCGGTCAAGCAAATGGCCAATGAATCGGGCCTCAAAGCTTTCGGGAAGGTTGACCCGTCCCTCATAGTTAAACACCTCTCCTACGATGGGACCACCGTCGCCGAACGTGCTAAACGCTCTGATCCCGGCAGAAAGCAGGCAAAAGGTTCAAGATTCTACGCCTGTTTCAAGCATAACTCACCATCGGGTTGCAAGGGTGAGTGTGGGTATCGCCACATCTGTTCCTCCTGTGGTACCCTCGGTCACATCGCCGGAGACTGCAGTCATCCAAAGAAACCGTCCGGAGGGCAGTCCTCTCACAAGTGACTCCCCCCCCTCGACGTTCCTATCCGTGAGTCTTCTGAAATCCTCACTAACACCCCTCCTTTAGGTGATATCGTGGAGGTGTTGGATAGACAAACTCCCATGGATGTAAACCCTCTGATGCCAAATGATTTGGGCTCTTTACACCCTCATGATCGGATTGATGACGTCGTGGTGGATTCCCCACCAAAATTTGTGTCCAGCGCTACTGGTACGTCTCCCTGTGATAGAGACCTCTTATTCTGTACTCCCCGTTATACTGACACCATATCAGTTAATGTTTTCCGAGACTGTTTATCGGGAGTCTGTGATTGTATTCACTTTGTCGGTCCGGTACCGACCCAGTTAAAACCCTGTCGGGCAGCCCAATATTTATTTGGCCCGAACACCTTATCCACCTTGGACGAACCAGAGCGTGACTACCTTTGGAAAGGTTTAGTCAACGGCTTTGATATCGTGGACGATACGTGTCCTTCAAAGTATTTTTGTGACAACTACGATTCCATTCTAAGTGATAGATTTATGGCTGAGATGACCTCCCTCTTGGAGCAAGAATTATTGGAACACAAGGTATCAAGGGTCAGTTCCACCCCCCGCTGTGTTCACTCATTGGGCGCGGTGACCAAGTCGGATGGTCGCCTACGGCCCATAACGGACTGCTCCAGGCCAGACGGCTCATCTATTAATAACTTTATGTCCACAACCTTTAGATCGTTCACCTACAACTCAGTGGATACGGCTGTCCAAATGCTCCAACTAAATGACTACATGGCAGTCGTGGATATCTCATCCGCTTATCGGTCGGTTAATGTCTCTTCTGCTCACACTACATTCCAAGGCCTGAGTTGGGACTTTGGATCCGGGCCTGAACTCCTAATCGACAACCGCCTGTGCTTCGGACTGCGCTGTGCCCCAAACATATTTAACTCTCTTTCGAGCTTCATAGTCCAAATTTCGAACATCAGGGGTGCCACCCGCGTAGTAAATTACCTAGACGACTTCCTGGTCATTGCCCCATCGCCCGAGGAGTGCCTCCTTCACAGGGACATCGTCGTCAGTACTATTATGAACCTAGGTTTCCTAATCTCCTGGAAAAAGGTGACCCCCCCAGCCAGGGTCGCCACCTTCTTGGGCATAACAATTGACTCTGAGAAGTTTGAGCTCTCTTTGCCCATGGAGAAGGTTTCAAAACTACACGACATGATCACCGACCTATTGTCAAGGGGCTCAGCGGTCAAGAAGGACCTAGAACGCATCGGCGGCATGGTATCCTATTGTTCCTATGTGGTCCGTGGAGGACGCACGTTCAGCCGTCGTATATTTGACTTGGCCGCCTCATACACACGTCACTCAAAAGCTATCCCCCTCGACGACGCCATCAAGGCGGATCTCAAGTGGTGGCTGTCCTTCTGTGGCACCTTTAACGGGAAAGCCTGCATTGTGAGAGACCTCCACCCTGTACCCATGTTCACTGACTCCTCCTTTAAAGGCTTCGGCGCTTGGATGGGGTTGGACTGGGTATTTGGCTGCTGGAAGCAAGACGACCTCCCCTCTCCTCCCATGGACTACTGCTCCCACTCGGCTGAGCCACCTGCCTTCACTGTAGTTCCCCGTAACATTAACGTGTGCGAACTCTGGCCAGTGGTGGTCGGCTTGAAGCGCTGGGGACCCTACTTCCGCAATTGTTTTGTACACATATTTACGGATAACATGCAAGTTCTCGCCATGCTGGCCACTGGCAGGAGTACAAACAAGATTTGCATGGGGTGGCTACGTGAAATTTTTTGGACCTGCTTCACCCTGAACCTGGATCTTAAAGTATCATATATCAAGTCTACGGACAATGACCTGGCGGATGCCCTCTCCCGCCTCCCATACTCGGGCCAAAGGAATCGTTGTGTCGATATCTTATGTAATTATAACATGTGTTGCTCCTCTCTACTCAGGTCGTCGGATGAGCCGGCTCGAACGTCGGCAGAAGGTTCTCCAAGACTCAGCATGGGCGTCGTCCACTCGGAAATCCAGGAAATGCCAGATCCAGTGCTACCTCAACTTCTGCAAGACCCATCATCTTCAACCATTCCCCTGCTCCCCTCAGCAGGCACGGATTTACGCAACTTTTCTCAGCGACCTAATGGCCCCGTCCTCGGTGAGGAACTACATGGCGGCTCTGTGGGCCAGGCATAAGATCCTGGGCCTACCATCTCATGCCGATGACTTCGCCTTAGTACAGACGATCCGGGGTATCCGCAGGATGGGTACCTCCAACCGCCCTACACGTCACCCCTTATGTGTTCAGGATCTTATTTCCATATATGACAACATTAACACCATCCTACCTGATGATCTGGCCTTCTGGTCAGCTGTTGTATTCGCGTTCAGGTCCCTACTCCGTAAGAGTCATTACACCCTGTCCCCACACACTTTGCGCTGGCGCGATGTCAGTCTGTATCCCAATCATCTACTTATAAGGGTGAGGTCTTCCAAAACTGATCAACTAGCCTCTTCTGGCCATCGCATCTTGCTTAACGCCTCTCCTAGATCCTGCCTCTGCCCGGTCTTTTGGATTGGTGAACTATCCCGGGTGCACAAGCCACTGGAGTCGGACTACCTCATCCAGGCCCCATCCCCTCTGGGCCTCTCACCTATCTCCTACCACTGGTTCAATGACAGACTCAAGGCGGTGTCCGCCTCCATAGGCCTGGACCCCGCCACGGTCAGCTCCCATTCCCTTCGTCATGGGGGGGCCTCCTTCATGTCGGCCCTGGGTTGCGACATAACAGACATCCGGGCTAGAGGTGGTTGGTCTTCTTCAGCCATCTTCACCTATCTCCATCACTCGGATTATACCCTTTTATCTAAAGACTTGCCCGTAGCCAGGGCCTTTTCTGATATTCGTCGTTAGACTCGGAATATGTGGTTGGGTGGTTTGGCCGTTTGACCGGTCTACTTGTTTCGCCAACCTCTTATTCCTCGTCTCCTTATTCCAGGTTCCACTTATCATCGAACTGTAACCTTCTCATATCACATTAACCTTAACCATCTAGTTAGGGAGGGGAGTAGGGTCTTATGCGCGGGAACAGGCTGTTCCGCCGATAAACCCCCTCCCCGCTGCTAGGGGGCGCCCCACGCGTTGTTGACTGATGACGTCACACGCGACCGGTTAGAACTCACTTCGTATTTTGTCCCCGCAGCGTCAACACAAAAGTTTTACTTTTACTTGTCTGTTTTTCTGTGATTAAATAAGGCCGTTTGACCGGTCTACTTGTTTCGCCAACCTCTTATTCCTCGTCTCCTTATTCCAGGTTCCACTTATCATCGAACTGTAACCTTCTCATATCACATTAACCTTAACCATCTAGTTAGGGAGGGGAGTAGGGTCTTATACCCCTGCGTGAAAACTAATGACACATAATGAGGCTGGTGCTAGTTTTGACGCATTTTTACCATTATATAATTGTAAATTATTGTCCAAATTTACTGACTTTTTTCATCTATTTTTCATTTCTGCCCCAAATGACGTTGTTTTTCTATTTCAATGTATTACTTGGGTGCATGGGAACAACATAACACCAATAGAAACATCTAAATTTTGATTATTTCTATCATTACAGAGGGATGAATACCCTGCGTTTTTGCATTAATTGCATTGAAAATGCATACATTTATTGTAAATTAGTCATTTTCAGTAAAATTGCTTTAATAGAATGCACAACCATTAAAGGGACATTCTCGTCCGTGACTTCAAAGAGATAAGTCCGCCGACGTAAGCCTAACGACGCGACGGCCGGAGACGTGTTTTGCAGGTTTAGAACGTAATCAGGCAGTGTGATTGGTCACGTCACGAATTTGGCGCGGCCGTCAGGGGGTTACAACGCAGTTATTTACGTCCATTCGCAGGACGAGAATGCCCCTTTAAGGGATCCATCCTGAAATAACATATAACTACATTAAGCCAGTCAAGGCATACGGACACACGAAGAACATCATCTACTTGCATCCCCTCTAAAAATTTTCATATTTTTAATTAGAATTTTTTTGAAATTTGGAAAATACAACAAATGCATCAAAATAGGCTCCTCAGGTGCGTCAAAATAGACTCCAGGTGCGTCAAAATAGAAGAATTAGCTCCTCAAATTGATACAATGATATATCATGAAATAATACCGAACTTGACATTTTTCTTTAATGATTATGTTCAGAGATGTTATTCCACTGTGTTCAAATGAAAAAATATAAAAAAATTGTTAAATTAACCCCCATACTTTAGTATATATTCTATTTCCCGTGCTTAGTGCGTCAAAACTGGCTCCTCTACTCCAGTACCCATCTCATTTCATAAAATCACATTTTGTGGCGTCAGCAAAGGGTTAAAGCCTGACCCTATTAATGCTTTTGTCTTTTAATTAGATCTAAACATTTTCTCTAGATTTCTTAATAGGGTATTTAAATTAACGTCGTCGTTAGTGCGCGAAAACTTGCACCTCTTCTACTCCGTATTGTAGAAGCACGGGGTGGGAATCAAGAAGTACTTCTTGGCCACCGTCACGTTTACCAGCAGCGAACACTCACCGTTGTATCCAACTTTTAGCCACGGCAACCAGGGTAATATTCCATTTCTCGAGCATCAGAGGGGATTGAAGTAACAGAGTGAATGCATTTTCACTCTTCAAGCAGAGATCAAGCACCACAATCAAACCAAATTTCACACAATAGTTCTGCTTGGAGATCTGACGCCATCTTGAACGCGAAAGTCACGTTGGTTGGTCGGCGATGTTTACTGATGCTTCTTTAAATGTTGTTCAATAGCTACACATATCATTGGTAGCAGGTATGTACTGTTCTCTTCAGAACCAATGTTTTAAAACACATTTCGTTTAGTAGCAATTTATTGAACATCAAAGGGAGTGCATGCAGTTTATCTCGAGTGTTATCAATGGGCGATAATACAAGCATTTAGGGTATGTTTATAAAGTATGAGGCCGGCTTTGCCTGTCCAACCATAGAATTGTACGAGCTTGCTACATACAGTTCCTTGGTCTAACCACTAAACAAGCAGTATCCGAAAGTGAGGTTTTATTTCATACATTCATCGGATGCAGAGGTCATAAAATTGTGCACCGGAGAGATTTCTGTAATATCATAATAATAATAACAATAGGCTAGGCCAGATTCTAAGTATTTTATTGACAACAGAGTCAGAGAAGTCATTACAAACTCATGTGTCAGACTCAGAGTGGATCACCAACTAGACATAAACAATCTACAAATAACTACAGATAAACTATAACTACATATTTATGACTAGACAGGACTAGACTAGCACAGGAGTAGATCTACAGAGCAGTGAGGCGAGTCATTACACTATCTCAGACTTGGCATACACAGTTTGCCTCCTTAGATAAAACAGTTATTCAAAAAATGTCAGCAACAGTAGGCCTACAGGGCCCTGTAGGGCAATTTAGCACCATCAGAGTTGTGTCTTCAGTAGTAGATCTGGAGGGAGTATGTTCAAGAAAGTGGGGATATTGTAACTCTGTCATGGTTACTGCTGTATGGACTATGATACCCTCGATCTATCTCTGAAGGCAAGATAAATGTATCTACTCATATGTTAATACTTATTAGTGAATAACCTATTTTTTTTAAAAGTGTGAAAAATCATGCACCATCTGAGTGCACACATTAAAATCATGCAGCCCATGTGCAGACTAATCTATTCTTTTTGGTTTAGCATTCCCTCTGAATATCCTGAATGCTCGTTTCACAAATATCCATAGATCTATTTCGTGTATGATGAAGTTAAAGGGACAGTTTGTTAAAGAAACAAAAATATGTTTAAATGATATTCATAATGTGCCATTGTGCATACTTTATTAATTACAACACCCCCAAAAACCCAAGCTTCCTGTTTACCCCTCTACTTCTAAAATGAATTCATTTCGCATGTTACAGTCTACACACTGAACTAATATCAGGCTAAACCAAGATCCAGCGAAAGATGCTGTTATAAGCCAGTCCATTTGGTTGCTGAATTGTTAAACAGCTTTTTAAAGGACGAGTGTGAACCAGCAAATTAGGTCATGACACCAGGGGGGTTGCCATCACTGAGACAATTTTGAAAAAAGTAACATCACAATTATGAAATCTGAGACATTCTAAGTGAATAGATGTCTATCAACTGAGGAGAATAACCTCTCATTATTGAAGTCTTGGAGACTCTTTGCTGTCTCACCCGTGCCTAGGTAGACTAAGGTCCGCAGACATTAGCTTAACAGCGTGATGGCTTGCGATATGTTTTGTGACGTTAGAACAAAATCCTGCGATGTCATCGGTCACGTTGTGAAATTGGTGCAGCTGTACATGAGTTACAACAAATCAAATGAAGACATCCTCACGGATGAGAAAGCCGCTGATATCAATCACTTATTGAGCCTGATTTCTAACCCTTGACTAGACCTGTGCATGAGGGGCAGACATTTTTTGAAAAATTAACCTCACAATTATGAAATCTGAGACATTCTGGGTGAACTTAGATATCTATCATCTGCAGGGCCATCAAGGGTAGGAGAGGGCTGGCAGTGATAGGAGTTTTTATTTCTGAAAAAGCTTGGGCATCGCGTAACTCAATCGACACTACGTAGAAACTTTGAGACATTGATCTCAATAGACCACGAGATATCATATAATTTATGACTTAAACAACGCGGCCTATATTGATTAAACTGGGACTTGACAGTCGGCCTTATAAACAATTAAACTAACATTTCCACGATTATTCAGTCAAAGACAATGTCTCTACGACCGTCTGGTTTGGATATCTCCTGGCCTTGAAGTTAAACAGGTGTCCCTTCTGTATCCAAAATTATGTCACTGTGATTGCTAATAATACCTGAATTTATGTAGATCCCCTTCTTTACACCTACCTGCTGATTGCAAATAAATGTAACACATTTACATTTCAGCCGAAATCATATTAGAATGACAAAGAATGTTTCGTGTTTTTTTTTTCAGGAAAATAAAACAAGATGTCGCTCTCAAGAAAAGACCTCGAAGAGCTGAAGCCAATGCTGGACAGGACGGTTCAGAAATTCCTCGGCTTCACCGAACCCACCTTGGCGACAGCAGCTCTCAATTGTATAGATAAAGGTTACGAGAAAAAGAAAACTATCGGTAAATATGAACTCTCCATTTATACATTCAGGAACGCAGCACATTAATAACTGATGCATATAGTACCCGTAATACAGGGTGACCATGGCACATGCATAAAAATCCATTCTAGTGAAAATAGGAATTAGAAGTTTTTTCTGAACATGGGAATAACATTGGGAAGTCGAAAGCGAAAGCTGATATACTTTTTAGTGACAAGTTCCTTTTTTTAAATTCTGAACAATGTGATCACCAAGTCGAAAGTTGGAGGGGAATGTAAAGTAGTGCCCCAGCCAGGATCGAGTGAGTGAGACTACCGCTCTTACGATCCCACCACCCACCACCCCCGCCACGATGAGGGAAATTTATTGTGGGATAGGGAAAACAGGGAATTTGACCGTGAAATTTGAGTGGGGCCTCTGCTTATAAAAGAAATGTTATTGAGAAATAAGCTCAAAAAGGGATTATTAGATGCAAATTTATTTTTAATGAGGGACAGAATCTTTAATTCTTAGATACTAATCGAAACTTCCCTGGTTAGCCTAATTAGTTACGACAAAGATGGACCCTTTTTTCTCATAATTTAATTTCATTGGAGAGATTTCAATTTCCTAAAATGTTGAATTGAAACGTATTTCGGCAACGACCTGTATCAGATGATTTAAAACGGCAAAAGAAGCAAGCGTCATTAGTAATTTTATCATAAAAAGCCTACCCAAGTATCTTAGATGTCTTTTGTAGGAGTTCTTGTTTTAAAAAATGCCATTGCTAAAATAGAAATAGAACTATGGTTTTATGATGCTGAATGATGACTTAATCTTCTATTTGTTTTTCAATTTGTGACAGGTATATGTTCGGGACGTGTCAACATGTTCAAGTTTACACGATGTGTTTCAACGATACCTTTTCTCTCTCTCTATCTAGATAAATTATCTGCAATCTTGGACGAGTCTCAGGCTGCCAAGTTCACAGACAAACTGTATGATACCGTACATGAATTTAGGTCAATTTCTCGTCACAGCAGAAGTCGAAAGCGAAAGGTGAGTAACTTATGCACAGAGAACAGTGGTTGATGTGTACCTCACAGTTACTTATTATTCACCATCTCCTTAATATTTCTTACATTGATAAACATGTTGCAATCGAGTAACACCGACATATGGCAAAAGCAATGTACGTACAATAATGCGAAGTTAATAAGCAAATCAAAAATGTTCTGTACAGGTCCAATACCTTTCAAAAAGTGTACCAGTTTGCACCCCTTTACCTATATGAACCTTTTTTTTTGTCCAGGATGAAAGCCGATATGATGAGCCTTCTGATACAAAGAAAGCACGGAAGGCTGAAGAAGCACATTACCAGGTGGCCCCCACCCAACATACAGTTCAGGCATCTGTTGTTCCAGTACCCGAACCAGGCCAACCAAGTCCAGGCCAGTTAGCTGCCGACAAAGTTAGTACACCAAGTATGCCTATATATATACGTATTGTATTTCGCACTGTATCAAATTC
Source organism: Lepidonotus clava (assembly GCA_936440205.1). NCBI lineage: Eukaryota > Metazoa > Annelida > Polychaeta > Phyllodocida > Polynoidae > Lepidonotus > Lepidonotus clava. The sequence continues at coordinate 29,172,403 of OW387134.1, forward strand.
ATCTGGGAAACATCTAATCATTGTCAAACATTTAGATAGACTTTTTGGTCGTTCCCTGAAAATGAAGCGAAAATCTATGTTGAAACATTTCTAACTTGTATATCAGCAACGTTATCATATAATTGTCCTTAATTAAAAGCCAAAATCTAGCTCATTTCATAATCCGTTGAATAGATCATGTGTCCGAATTCTATCTATTGTTTCTTCTATATTTTAGTTGCTTCTATCAATTAACGATGATATTTATTAACATGTAATGACTACCTGTACGGAAGATCATGTATATGAGTACGGTTCAATAAATATAAAAAAAAAATCAAAAAAATCAAAAAAAATCTCAAATGAACGGAGCTATACCCTTCGATGTATGACTTGTTTTAGATCAAGGAAATGATGGCGAACGCTCAGCGGACCATACAAGAAAGAAAGGCACAGCTTAGTCATTTGTTGCCGGTATGCTTACTTTAATTTTTTGTCGCTATCATAGGTTCACACCGGGTTGTGAAATCTATTCAATGATATATTGAAATCATATGTACATTATATGATTAGATAAAGATGCATCTACTTAATACGTACATATTTACATCGTCAATTGTTTTCTAAACAATATAAGGGAGGTTGTTTTTAGTTTTAAGCTATTCCAGTGTAAATTCTAGATTACGGTTCTATTTCTTGAGGTTAGTTTACACTAGTTGCCACAAGATGTATTAAGAAAAATCTATTCACTGTGTTCCAATATTTTTTTCAGTCTGGAGTGTTATCTCTCAATTCCGTTCATCTTTATTAATCAGTGATACTATAAATCTAGAGAACCAAAGGTGCCTACCTACTGATATTCATAAATGCGTCATTTATATATAAGCACCTCTATTGGCAGAGCGCACCCTCGTCTCAGTCCTCGGGTCAGTCGTCACAAGGCCCTCCTGGGGGTGCTGCGGCCTTAATGAATGATGCCATGGAGAAGGCCAAGAGGACGGCCGAGTTACAGGCCCGTATCCAGGCCCAGCTCGCCCGGGCTGGCATGTCAGGAGCCGCCATGCCCCTTCTACCCAGCATGGCGGGGGCCGCACCGGCCGCCAGGTAACTTACTCTAATTAATTGCCACCTTAAAGAAAGACTACCGTCAGATGAGAATTTGGTATTTTACCGTAGTGCAAATAACTACAATTTTAATTTCAAGAACAATTTTAATTATGTCCATAACTTATTTGGCATATTTTTTAATTCACGTGACAAGATATGAGGCAAAATTGTCTATTTTGATGGCAGAGTAAAACCATTAGTGTTGCGTTGTAATGAAGTTTTATCAACCTTTATTTGCAGCAAAGCAGTGCCACAATCCAAGTAAGTCACCTCTAAAAATTTTCCCCTAGTTTGATATTTATTCCATCTTGAATGTTGTTAACCAAGGCAGCATCCCAAATGCTGTTGAACTCATAGTGTTTAGATCTATTCATCAATGCCTTCGTACAAATAGCTTGGAGTAAGGAATCTTAAAAATTTCCTGAATCTGGCATATGGAAATCTACAGAAAAAAAGGAACAAGTTCGAGCGGACGGTGTTAATATTTCTTTCTATAGATTTGCAATTACGTAATTATAGCATAAGTATAACTACGGTGTTAAATTTTCAAGTTGGAAAGGGGATAGCTGTATTCACACTTGGCACATGGATATTTCTCGTTACGATTTTGTGAAATGATTATATGGACCGAAATATTATTTGTAGTAGTATATTTTATGGTCTGAAAATAATATTGCAAGTGAAATATTTAATACTACTTGCACCTTGTCAAGCTGAGACAAAGATTTTTCAATCATTAATTAAATATGTGAAATTCCTAGCACTCGTATAGAGGCGTCAGTCTACATGAATTAACTCTAGCTGCCATACCTTGCATTTATTTCCTTTGCATATAGTGGCATCTAATGAACCAGTAATTTGTTAAGTCTCTGTTATTTATGACAATTTTCAATATTAAAGCTCTTCATCATAGTATATTCGATACGGTTTGTGTCTTTCGTAGGCCTACTCCACTAATTCTAGATGAACAAGGAAGGACAATTGATGCAAAAACAGGAGAAACAATCCAACTCACCCAACACATGCCAACATTAAAGGTAAGATGCAAGACCAGTTGATACGATTTTCTTGTGCCTTATCGGAGAGTATTCTTCATAATGTATATAAAATAAGTTTTGGTACAAGAACTAAGTTATTGGTGTATAAGTATGAATTAAATTAAAGGAAAGAAACGTTATGTTGCATTTTTGACCTAATAAGCAATTCATCTATACGCCATTCAGTCAGATCAACTTTCTCGTATCTTGATGAACTTTGTTTGAAATATATGAAATATAAAAGTCGACCGATTCGACCTTAGACACAACTGTATAAAGGCTGAGAACGAATTTAAACATACTCTGATATTAAACTAAATCATTTCATTTTCTTGGACAGGCCAATATCCGGGCGAAGAAGCGAGAACAGTTCAAAGCAGTCCATGATAAGCCTCCAGAAGAAATAAGTGAATCGAAGTTCTTTGATTCACGATTAGGGTAGGTATTAAGCTGTTAAACAAATAACAGATTTTCTGCTGACAAGAGAATAGTAGAATTATGACATACACCGGTGTTTACTCTACTTGAATTATTGTGTTTGCTTCAGTTTACCAAGACCATATTTTAAAATATATGATGCAGATAAGTAACTAACTTTCTTTTTTAACAGAGCCAAAGGTAGTCAACGAATAAAGCGAGGATTCAAATTTCACGACAAAGGAAAATTTGAGCATCTTGCCTCACGGTTGAGAACAAAAGCCCAACTTGAAAAACTTCAGAATGAAATTGCGTCCGCAGCAAAAAAGACTGGAATAGCCTCAGCTGCGAAACTTGCGACCATACAACCAAGAAAACAAATGGTAATGACTCGTTTTTTTTGGTGTCATCAGTGTATTGCAGTCTTCAAATCGCATTAATGTGTGTTATACGAATTACCGGTAATCTGTAGTTATTCATTTTGCTGCTTTGGATTTCTCCGCATTATTTAAGTGAACCTGAAAACCCGGTTTTTTTATCAGTAGTCTAAAGAAGTGCACTATAGATTTATTTATATCCATTAGGATGACGAGACGATACCTAACGTGGAATGGTGGGATGCAGTCATTCTGCAGGACGGCTCGTAAGTAGACGTTGCAGTCTAAAATAATAATTTGCATGCGTTCGTATTGGGTTGACATCCAATTAGTGATGGCAAGTTACCCTGGGTCATTTAGATCGCTATCATATGCTAGTATCATTTAATATCAAGCCCCCCCACCCACCCACCCACCCATTTAAAGTAAAATTATTTAAGCGTTTTCACAATCGTTTTCTTTCCTCATGGCTCTAAATATCGCTTTATTTTGATTTGATTTGATTTACACACAACAAGTCCATGTATTCTGAATAGCCGTTCTTGTTTTTAATGACATATTATATTGCCCTAAGGTATGAGAACTTAGCGGATAAGGATATTGCAGAGTGCGTGGAAGGAGTTACTCATTTAGTAGAACATCCGATTCAAATGCAACCTCCAGGTAAGTACACTAACTGAACCACGAAAAGTAACACGAGTCAGATATTTCTTTTAAAACGTGCATTTTATCGGATATGTTTAAGCAAGGATGCTAACCAAGGTTTTAGAAAATCTTCAATTTTGTGACTTTTGAATAGGTCCTAAAAAGGTCGTAAATATATTTTCCTGAGAAAAACGTTTCAGAAGCAGTTCTCATCAATTTGGAACGCAAAAATGCCCAACATCAAGTAAAATATCCGAATAGAATTATTGCTATCACCAATATAGCTCTTAAATTTGTAAAACTATGGCCTTTACCTGATGCTAAAAGGGTCTTGAAATAATAACCTTCATGAACCACTTGCTGAATACTGAATACTTTATTTGAAATTAGAGTGAAAACAGACAAGTCATCACAGTTAGTATTATGTGTATATTCAGAGACATATTTCTATTTCTAGCTGAACCTACGAAAGGCGTTAAAATCACAGTGATGTTGACAGCTAAAGAAAGGAAAAAGCTGAGGCGGCAAACAAGAGCTGAAGCCCAAAAGGAGCTGACAGAAAAAATACGACTTGGACTCATGCCACCTCCTGAACCGAAAGGTGAGTCTATTTTTTTATATCCAACTATTAATGAAACAGTGAAATGTTTAGAGCTTTTTTACACTACAGTTCATTTAGTAGCTAAGTATGACTACCTAGAAAACTATATCATATTAAACATGATTTATGCTTGTTATGACATGTAGTATTTTATGAGCTAGGGGAAAATGATAATTTACAGGCAGCTTTCAATGCAAGGTACATAATATTATATTTACGACTAGAAAACAAAAGATCAGTGAAACGGATTTGGTAAATGATCCTTGATATCTGATTTATCGTGTGAGGAGCTATTTAGCTAATGGGCACATTTAATATTTGTCTTGTTTTTCGTAGTGAGAATGGCCAATTTGATGAGAGTACTAGGAACGGAGGCTGTACAAGATCCTACTAAAGTGGAAGCTCATGTGCGCGCACAGATGGCAAAACGACAGAAGTAAGTATAATTTTGGTTTACAGTAATATGAAGATTAGGAATGCACCGTGTGATTTTGCGTTCTGAAATCGAAAATATGACGTTGGTTTTGTAGAAACTTTGAATATAGTAAAACTGAAAATGTCAAAGAAAGGTTCGTGTTAAGGAAAACGCAGGGTGCTTTGAAATTTTCCCGAAACACCGCGAATTGTGTATTTCCAGGTTCTAGTTCAAGAACACAAGACAGGTACAATTTACTGGTAGACATAGAAAACAAAGGGAATTCGAAATTAAAGGGATATAACGTACTGTTCACACATGTGCCCCCTGGTGGGAAAAATTTAAAACTGTCAAATGTTCTCATTTCACATCAGAAACAGAAGTTGGATGACTTAGAATGAAAATTAGAAAATAAGAAATATCAAGTAAAATTTTAAAGGTGAATTAAATTTTACCACATGAGGTACATGCGCCCCCTAGTGTCAAAAATGACATATCTCGAAATTCAAAAATACCTTATTGGATATGAGTACGGTTTCAATTTGCAATAAAATTGAGAAATGAAGTAGTTTAAATGAAAAATTTAGAGGAACAGGCACGAATGCTGTATGTAGGATGGCAAGGAAAATACACAAATAATCACCTTTTGGGTTTCATGAATCTCCAGTGATTTAATATCATTGTTGACTGTCTTTTTGGCTTTTGAATAATGCTATACACCTAAGGTACATAACGTTTATTTCTCCCATAGACTCCTATGGTTAAGAACACTATCTTTCTCAATATTTCACTCTGAAATAAGCGTGGTGACATACAAGTTTCTGTATCGATGTGGTCTTCTTGGGTAGGTGTGTCATAAATTGCTGGATTTGGGACCCTGTAATGGATTTAGAATTTTGGTTTGAGTCCGTTATCCCTTTAAAACCCGACAGGTCACCCTATTAAAGTAAATTTGTTTAAATGTTGTAACAGCTATACTAATAATATTTTAGGATTAACAGTGTTGTCTTCGTTTTACCAAGTGCACCATCGTAGCGGCGGAAAAAAGTTTACAGGTATCAAATAAAGATCTTTGAACCATTATGTAGATAATAAAGTTAATACCAATGATAATGATTATTCTTGTCTATCCTTTAAGATTTCACGAAGAGGCAAATGAAGAAAGGAAGCTAACGAAAGAACAGAGAACAGATAAGAAGGTCAAGAAACTAAAAGAGGATACATCTCTTGGCGTTAAAGTGTCTGTCTACAGGTAAACTTCTTACTTTTCAATGTAGAGATGCCATTTTCCCTTAATTTTCCGTATTTCAAGGTTTTCTTTACTGAAGTAGATACTGTACATGGTTCCCACTCAAGTCTGAAGTTCTTAAAATGTCTTAAGTTATGTACCTAGAGGTTTAAAAAAGGTCTAAAGTCTCAAATTTTTAGAAGTAAAAATGTAGTTATCATAAGATTTACCGATAACACTTTCAAGTTAGTACAGTTGCAAGGAAATTAACATAAAACCATTCTTGCTTCGCACATGATCAGTTGGTATTAATTTTTTCCAAACCTTCGTCTTCAGTTGGTATAAAATTGATTTTCAAAAATGCGTGGAAATCCTGCAATGTAGTGGAGACTAACATATTGCGTTTCTAAATGTCCTTTTTCTTGTCAGAACTTGGATATTAAAGGATGCTGTTCTTTAAATTGGACACTCCTTTTTCTATAAATTCTGGATTTTTCAACTTTATGGAGTTGCATCTCTGTTTATGACATACATATGTATGTGCAGCATTTGTTTGAATCTAAGACATCCCTAGAAAAATGACCACTTACCTGTCCTCACATTGGTGAAATTATGATACCGGGCCACTATATTATTGTTTAGTTAAATTGTACTGCTAGAACCCAATTTCCACCCAAAGAATTTCTAATGCTAAAATATATCTAGTTGCATGCCAGGCAATTTATTAATTCATAATTACTGACCTTGTTACTGGAGCGCCTAGTCATTGTGTTATAACGTAAATTTGGGCTGTCAACCGCACGGCCCCTCATGATCATTATAAAATTTATATAAACATGATCAATATTACTAGTTGTGGACATTGGCCACTAACGTAGGGTTAAGAAAGGTCATTTAAGCTAAATGTTTGAATTCTTGAAGTAATTTATCGCAAGTCAAATTTTGTAAAACTAACCTCCGAGCTGCAGCCAAAGTTGTTACATCAGTTAATACAGGCATCATGCCAATGCTTTACCTTAAAGACTTTTCTATATAATACTTTTATGTTTTTGAACATATTCCTTTATTATTGTGGACAATTCCTATTTATCACTGTAAAAATGTCAGTCATCGCCGAGAATACACCTTCCAGAACGTAAAACCCTGCTGTATCTGTTCTTAAGTCTTGAAATCGAATCTAGAGCAATGTTTAGTTTTTCCATGGCATTTGTTGAATTTTCCCTTCATTTTGTGTTTCCTAAATGCGATAAATGCGACCAAATGATGAGTTCAATAAGTCTTCTATTGTGGCTGTTAACACTTCCACAAAAGATTTTTCTTTTAGTTTCCACAAGAGACAACACGCTCATGGGTAGTTTAATATTGCAGTACAAGCGTACATCCAACAATATTTCACCATTTTTCAGGGTGAGAGATTTGGGTAATCCTGCGAAAAAGTTCAAGGTTGAGGCGAACGCGAACCAGCTGTACCTGACGGGCATGGTGGTGCTCCACAAAGACTGCAACGTCGTGGTAGTTGAGGGAGGTCGGTAACACGTTATTCTCTTCCTAACTTGTCACTCACGAACAATCATTTACTCCTGCCGGATATACAACTTTCAGTCGCAAAAGCTACTTTCCAGCATATTTTTAATGATGTTTGTTTTAATGATAATTGAAGTTAGACCATGTAAATTCTTATCAATATGCTTGTAATTTCCTATTAAACTAAATTAAACCCAAGTTGTATAATTTAATACAAAGCATGCTAGTTTCGTTCGATATTTACCTGTTCGTCTATCTAGTCAACTTTTTACCTCGATCACATTGATATCTATGGTATACCTTCCTAATTTGTACCGCATAACTTATTTTGTCATTTAGGCCCCAAACAACAAAGGAAATTCAAACGCCTGATGTTGCATAGAATCAAGTGGAGCGAAGATACCGGTAGCAAGAATAAAGGTAAATTCCATCTCATCTTTGTCACCTATAACTATTATGATTATCGTTACTTTCTGAAATGTGACCCCTTCAGTGATCAGTCAGGGGTAGTAATGGTCAGCCATAACAACCAAACCTAATACGGAGCTTGCCGATAACACTCCTTGTACCAAGTCCGCCAAAACTTGTTGGACACTGCTGAGATCCAGACAGCTCACACGTGAATAACTGTAGAACAAGGGGCAGTGTTTTAAGAGTGTCGGGTGTATTAGTTTAGTTTAAGCCTAAGGGTTTTCGCGGGAGTTTATCATCACTACCGGTAGTTATTTCTCGGGGGCCTCTTCACATCTATGAAAAATAGGTGAGGATGTTTTTGTATGTACTGTATAAGTATTTTGTTCCTAAAACGATGTGATCCCGGTTATATGCAGACTCCCATTGTAGACCACAACCTTTCTTTTTAGTTGTATTATCATATATCTGCCAACTCAGAATTGGAAATTGGTTCAGCAGTTCTACCACTACTAATATGGCACAACTGGACTCTTACAAAGTTCTCTATGCAGTTTAAGATAAAATGGTAATCCCCAAAAAATAAGTCATACTTTTTCTTGCTGTCAGATCGTGACGAGAACGAGGTGAAGGCGCCTAACACATGCTGTTTAGTATGGGAGGTAAGTGCCACATTTGGTATTTAACTAACTTGCTTAACTAATGCGACTATAACCGTGTAAACCACTTCCAAATATATTACCTACAAATACACAACTGTAAATTAAAAAGCTTACAGAAGGCTTGTTATGTAAATATTATAATTCGTTGCCGATATCTGAATTGATTAAATATTATGAGACCTTTGGTTGACCCTGATAGTTTAAAAAAAAACTAATGACCTTTTTCGTATATTGCAGGGTGAGGTTAAGAATAGAGCTTTTACAGAGATTAAGTTCAAAGCTTGTCCCACCGAGACTTTCGCAAGAGAACAGTTCCGCAAAGTGGACGTGGAACATTACTGGGATTTAGCCTACAGCGGAGCGGTGTTGGAAGCGGCCGGAGAGGAAGTTTGACAGTAACATATCCTTCTTTTAGATGTATCAAATACATTGAAATAATTTTCAAAAGAAGCTAGCAATAGTAAATCGCAATTCTTGTAGGCGATTTACCACTTGACCTTTTTTTTTATTAGATCTACTGCAATGCCAACTGAGATCGACGCGTTGAACATTCACGAAAAAAGGGCACAATACCAATTAAAACTTCTGGATGTAGATGATGGTGTATTCTAAAATTGTTTTGTCCCAAAAACTGTTGGTAAAATTAGCCATATCTATAACTTTTTACCTTTGGTATAAGACACTTCTCTCCAAGAGACATAATTGATGTCATTTTATGTACCTATGTACAGGAATGACACTATTCCAATTCTTATAATATATTCTCTTACAGTCGCATTGATCTATTTCCTCCATAAGTTTTAACGGATTTACATCCTTGGTCTTTCCATGCGAAGAAACAATTGATGCTGATAATTCTTATCAGTCGGGTTCAGAAATTTATTAACTAGAAAATGACAGTAGTTTGCATAAACACTCCTGTGGTATAATAAAACATTATTTGATAAAAAATGGATTTTTGTGTTTTTTTCTGTTTTTTTAAATTTGATTTTTGATAACTTAAGCCTGATGCAATATGTTAATTTTGCCTTCCCGTAACATAGCCCTATATGTACTTAAAGAGGAGGGGGTACAGCCACTCCTTTTGGAGCCTTGTCCACATGCTAATTTAGGTATAAACATTTTTCACTGCCTATCTTATTTCTTAGATCCTTCTTTGCGGCCCTACTCCCTGTGTTTCAGTCGTATAGGAAGTGGTCAGTGCTCTGGCAATGTAGTGCCTTGGTCTTTGGTAACTTTGAGCCACTGTTTGACAACAATTTTAGTCTTGGCCACTAAAAGAGCCACAGATGGAAGACAGTAATTCCGACAAAAATATGAAAACTTTCCTCCCTGCAGAAATACATATTTTTTAAACGTTATCCAGATAGAATAAAAAGTAATAAAACGTTCCTTGATTAGCCTAAGTACCGGTAGTGACGAAAATAAGTCATGGTGGATTATCAATTATGCCTATGGAAATAATGGTAATACAAGTAATTAAAATGATAAATTTATTACGGAAAATAACTTGATATATAACACATCATACAACTATAATACAATGAAATACGAAGGAATGGTGATCAGCTGTTCAAAGAAATATGTTTCATGGCGAGGTCTTCGGCGGCTCTCAGTACTGGAGCTTCCGTGTTCCTGAATGCAAATCCAAATAAGATTGGTTTGCTGCCGCCGATCTTTGCTGCTAGGCTGCGGGCTAACACGTGCATCATTGGCTGGAAGAAATAGAACTGTGAACTAGTCACGTGCTACGTGGTACATCGAAAATACTGAAGTGTTTTAACTGAATGAAGATGTAACAGTTGGCACTGGGCCAGAGGTTTGGGATGCCTGTGTACTCGGACAGTAAGGTAACCCTGAACGCCAAATCCGGAAGAATTTTACGCAGCATAAACGATATAAGAAAGAGCCTAAACTTATCAAATTCCATTTGAAATAGAACACATAAAAGCAGAGGCATTAAGAATTGCTGCATGAGCAACTGATACATATTTAACAGTCTAGTACGTTCATGAATTATATATATTGAACCCCTTCTTCATGAGTATGAACTACATCTGAAGGTGTTCTTCAAAATAAGTATTGCGCCCCTAGGCACTGTCCTCACTCCCCCCCCCCCCCCCCCATCACTAAGAATGATAAAAATTAATGTCATCCCTTCAGTGCTGATTATTCTTACCTCATCCCTTCCAAGGAGAACATTTGTGGAAAATGTAACGGTTCCTGTCGTTTCCTCGAGTACGGAATCTCTTCTAGCTTCCACCTGTAGAAACAGACATTAGGTCTGTTGAAAGTGAACTTTTCTCTTGTTTGAAAAATAAGAAATTCGCTTTTACTTCATATAATGGAAGACACTTGGATCGGCTAGTTTACTTTACGATAAAAGAATTTCTGAAATATTTGTTTCAAAGTGATAAGTAGATCTAAAAATGTTGATCAAGGATTCATAACGATTGATAGGCGTTAACAATGGTTAGACAAGGATTACTAAAAAAGCAAGTTTACCCTAGTGATGCCAACTACGAAGGGGATAGAAGATGGTGAAGATGGAGTTAGACTACTTTTTCGTCCTTTATTTTTCATAATCCGATGCTCTGGCAAATACGAGGAATTCTTTTCTTTACATCCTCAGCCCTGATTGAAAATCATGTCATTGGCTAAGTTACCAACGACAATATCCTACCTTCTAAGTTCTTTTATTAGCCCTGAGTAAACTGTCCGACTTATTAATTTTCATTTTGAACAATGTCTGTCAATTCGTATATCTAAGACAAGTATACTTACAAGGGTACCAATCTTTTGATACTGCGTTAAAAGGACAAACAAATAGGTGTCATACTCGGTGTACATCAATTCTGTGTGTAGGCCATTGATTTTGGCAGCTCCCTGAAATAAACAAATATCAAAATAAATTCTAGTGCATGTAAATCTATCCATATCAGTTCAACGATGAGGACAAAACTCAGATTATGCAAGTCTCCCGATAAGTATCACAATAGGGAAACTTGCCTTGCCTCGCCTCAAAGATTCACTCAAATGAAGGGGTTGGTTGGAGGGGGGAGGGGGGCACAACAAAAAGAGGAGAAGGGGTAGGGTAAAACTGATCCCACAGAAGGGGGGTCAGCCTGTCAGGTCAGGGGGCCTCAAGATTTGGGTGGATTGTAAGGGTCAAATGGGCCAAGGGACCTTCACGACAAGGGAGGACAAGAAGGGTCGACTGGTCGGCATCGGATGGCCTCCAGGGTATGCGAGGATGGTAAGGCAAGACTGGTCAGGGCCTGGTCCGAGGGATCTTCACTTGATAAATGAGAACAAGAAGTAAAAAAGCTACTTATTTTATTCATGCATGAGCGATGGTCGTCCCTCAGTAAACTACGCTGGGATGTAGATCTAAGTTGGGGACTGCTGATAGACTACCTATCTGTAGATCTAGGTTGACACAATTTTATTGAAACGCTCCCGGTGCGACCTCCCCACCCAGAGACCACACTGGCGACGTCTTTACCAGCTGTTTACACCTTGCACATACATTTTCAAAAGACTATTTTTTATTTGATTAACTTGAAAACATATCAAAAGAAAAATTTGGAAAATGTGGAAGAATAAATTAATTATAAAGGAAATAAAATAAAATTGGGGAATTCCCTAGCTTCTAGATTTTTTTATTAGATCTACTCCCCTTGCTACATCATAACTAAGGGAATTCCCCCAATAAATAACTTGGGAATTCCATGTTTATGAATGATTAGGCCTATAGATTAGTCAATGCTAAAGTTAATAATAGCCTATATGGTGCCAAATATGTTTTTAGTTTTAAAGTAAATATTCCCTACTATTAATATTTTAAGATTGGGGAATCCCTTTGATGGATAAATGGGATTCCCCAATTGACTCACCGTGTGACATCATTAATTGGGGATTTCCCTTGAGAAAATTAAATAAAATGCAAATTTTTAGATTTCCCCTATTTGTGTCCATAGATCTATTAGGAATTTGCCTTAGATTTGTCAAATAAATAATACTAGATGAGAACACCATAGGGCATTAATTTCATTGAAATATAACTAGACTCTACCCTACACTTATATGCAAGGTTTACTTCTGAAACAGTCCCTATGCTATGGGAATAATCAATAGATCTACTTAGCCTAGTCTAAGTCTATTATCGCTCACCCTTTGGTGAGAAGGGTTTGGTGTCTGTGCTGTATGGTGAGCTATGCGCGAAAAGTATGGTACATAATATATGTGAGAAAATCAACAGTTGTCCCATAACTAAAGTAACCTGAATAGATATATATTTTGCGCACCTGCTTGGTGACGAGCGAAAACTGTTTAGCCATGCTTGGCGGTGGCGGAAAGAGGTCTGATGCTGCCACCTTGTGTTGAGAACATGAATCTCTAGATCTACAGTTTTCGCCAGCAGAGGGCAGTGCAGGCTGGGAGCCGCCCCTGTCCCACGGTGGCCCAGAAGTACAAATACATTGTCTTTAGCCTGCGCCGCAAGCCCCTCACTGTTCGGGGCTTGCCTGCACAAGTAGAGATGCCGGTTTTCGCGCATTAGAGTGGTGTTGCCAGATTTCGTGCACGGAAATTAATTAAATCAATGAAAATTTACATAAAAAATGATTTTATCTCTCAATGTTGTAGGTATATTAGATGGTATACATTTGTCCTCGAAAATAATCATGAAAAAAAGTAACCAGCTCTGCGAATTTGGGGCCAGGTCATGTGATCTTTATTCTAGAATTAGTAAAACCTAATAGTAGCAACATTTTACAAAAAACAGATTGAAGCTATTTTCATTAGAATTTTTTTTAGAGTATTTTATTTGCATCATAATTAATGCAGCTCATATTTTACTCTATACTGTTGGTAATTTTGTCAATACCATATATACCATATATACCACAATTTTAATGGATTTAAGGTGTCTGACCATGTCATGTTCAGAAGCTCACAACTCAGTTTCTACTCAGAATATTTAAGAGTTGTTTACATTTTTAGAAAGCCTGAGCCTTGTTCTACATTCACTATTGATTTCAAGTAGCCCCAAAATCACAGAGCAGGTCACATGAATATGAATAGAGTAGAGGAGCCAGTTTTTGCGCATTTGGGGCAAGAAATTAAGCTTTTACAAAATACTCAAAGAGAAAATGAATTCATTAATATTTTTCATATATAGGCCTATATGTGACCTGTTTTGGCGAATTGAGTCGGATGTCGCACGGGGACGAATTTAAGTTAGGTATACCATCTGGAAATACTAATTATTAGCTTTAAAACGAGGTATAGCATGTCTAGGTCCGATATCTAGGGCCTGAGATACGTTGCGACGAAAATCAAAAGAACCACGCCTATGCAGGTATAAGAAACTGAGATAAATGAGTTCAAAGTTTTTCTTACCGCGCGCTACCGCGGTCCTCCGGTAAAACCCTAGCAACGTATACTTGATTGGCTCTGATTCTGCATCTGGTTCCGGCGGAGGTACATCACGGGGGCCTGGGCCGGGTGCTGGTTCAGGTACAGAGGGCTTAGGGCACATGATGTCCCTTGTGTCCTCAGTACAAAAATCACGAATGTTCTTGAAGAGATACCACTGTCTTTTGGCCGGGAGGCCAGGGGATGGGGTGGGCTGAGGGCCCTCCTGGGGGACAGCTTCAGGGGCGACAGTCAGCATCTTGAAGGTCTCGGGGGCTGAGTCGGCATACTGCCGGAAGGTGACGTGGCCCTTGCTCTGGTCAGAGAACACAAAGTGATGATACTGTTTTATGCCCTTGACTGGTTTGATGAAAGGGGTCAAAAAAGATTGCCAGTCATACAACTCGACAAACACCTTCCCATTCTCGTCCCCCACAAGTTGGGCAAGGTTGACACGTTCTTGGGTACTCTTCACCACAGTCTCCTCCATCTCCGTGAGGCTCGAGACCGGCTCACGACGAAACTTTTGTTTAAGCAAACCAAAGCACCAGTCTGGGGCAAACTTGGTGTGCCCTGTGATCAAAAAGTTTAAGGAAATGGACCGGTGCCAGCCAGTCAGGACCCGCCAGAGAAGATACGCTAGCACAAACTTGTTCTTGTTCTGACCACTACAGTTGTCACAGTTCATGTCCACTGCCTTCTCCCCCAGGGAATACGTTTCAAAATAGTGGTGCAGGTATGAAATAACTGCATTTGACCCCTTACTACTGCAATGGCTTTCATCGATCAAATAGTTCACCTGTTGGAGGATGGCCTCGGCACAGACACCGAAAATGCCGACCTTGCGGGGGACAAGGAAATACAGTGGGCCAGGCTACATAGGAAAGGAGGGAAGGTGGACCTGCTGGGCATAATCAAAACTGATGTGGACCTTCGTGTCAGAAGAACAAGGGGGGTGGGGGCCAAGGGGAGGGGACTCTGCTTCCTTGTAGGCAGCCTTGGCAGACTTGACCATGTCCTGATAAAAGGCCCTCTCCCGAGCCACCACCTCCAGGTGAAGTTGTTGCTTTTTCAGCTTGGCCTGTTTCACAATGTCAGGTAGGCAGAGATATCCCTGTTGTCCCGAGGTCTGGTCTGCCCAGGGCAGGATCCCAGCCCAGTTAGTATCTGCTTAGGAAAACCATGGATGGCTCCCACATATGACCTTGATGGATGTGTATCCCATCTCCTGGATTTAAGTTGTTTATCTCCTTAGTACCACATTTGTAGTATATTTCCTGCTATTGCTGACGTGTTTCCAGCTGCTGTTTTGCACCAACACCTAACTCTGGATTTAGTAGTTTGTCCTTTATTGGTAGCACGCCTTTTAGTCACCATTGTGATGGAGAATATTTCATCCCAGCCACTGGCTTTTTATGGCAGTCTAATAATTCAATATTGGTTACTGTGGACCTTGGATAAGGTCAATGTCACTCATGTTTTATTTACCCCTTCTAATGCACTTTTGATTTTTTCAATATGAAATGGATGGCTAAAGCATTGGGTAGGTTATTAGACAAAGAGACCATCACTTGCTGGGTCATTTTTCCAGGAAGTAATAACCTGGCTACCGTCCCATTGACACACACCCAAAGGACCCCTTTGACATTCAATAACTATTTTAGATATTTTTATACATTTTTCATAGACTAGTATAGTTTAGAAAAAAATTATGTTTAAGGGCAATCGCGCCATTTGTTCATGCGCAGGCATAATGCGCAGCCTGGCTGTATGGGTGTGCAGTGAAGCATGACCAGGGTGACAATGTTAACCCTTTCAGGACGCCAGTATACCTCAGGCATCACCAGGCCTAGCCTCCTGTATCTATCAGGCATCACCAGGCCTAGACGCCTGATGCCTGAGAGATACATAGCAAATATTTCAGAATTGTGAATTTGATGCTCAATATTTGTCAAATATATTTTTTTTCTATTTCAAACCACTGAAATGGTCCAAATGATGCTCCATATAACTATTGTCATTCAGAAATAATTATTTCTATTCATGTTTTAGCTTGTGATTGGTCTAATTTAAAACTTTGTGGTATCAGTGGCGACCTTTGGGGATATTCATTGAGTAAATTGGTGTATATTTGGTACTATATTAAAATTTTGTGGCGTCTTGAAAGGGTTCTATAGAAGTCTATGGAGGGAAAATGCGTTTTTGCTCATATCTCTGTTACTGGGCATCCAATTACAACACTGTAAGTGACAAAGTTGTAGCCCAGAACCTCAGGAATCCATATATTTTCTTAGATTTGAGAGGTATTCATTTTTGAATTAATTATGAATTTATTTGTAATAAAAGAGTTATTTTCGACCCTACCCTCCCATTTTGGCAACAATTGGTACACTTCTTTAAGGTGATGTGGCATGGTTTCTGCTCATTATATCCTAATAAAATTAATTCATTTACATAAAGGGACATGCATGTAGGTCATGGTAGGTACTATATATGTCTGAGGAATAATGTGAGTGCGTACAGTATATTAATGAATTTTCACAAAAATCTTTGAATTTTTTTTTTATAAACCTTAAGGTACTTAATTCAATTTTCTAAAAAAGTTTGGTCGGTGACCCCCCATTTTTTTCCCACTAAATGATAGACAATACTTATTCCAATCAAATGTAAGGATTTCAAGTAATTTTCAACGTTGATAATTTTTTTATTACCATTTTAATAAGAATTTATTCTTTTTCATCACCAGATTCATCAAATTAAATTCCCCCAAAATAAGTTTATTTTCGTATTTTTGGCAAATAATGCATTAATTGCCATTATACATAAAGATGTACATATCTACTTCATATCCAAATGAGTTGAAAACATAATGAATGATTTTCATTAATGCAATTAATGAATTTCTTAAAATTAATTTAATTTGTGAAAATACTGAAATTTTCGATTTTTGCTAATTTTGTAATACTTTTAATTCAAGAGTTAGCACGGTGACCCCCAATTTTTTCTTCATTTCTGGAATTCTTACACCCTAAACTTGTATTTCCCAAAATTTAAAGTAAATGTCAACGTTAGAACTATAATGGAGCGATTGTCTTTAATGTTTTTTAAAGTTTGACTTGTGACTGTTTGATACTGATGATTGATGTCACTCATCATTTATCTCCCCCTACTAATGAAATCACTGGGTTGTTTTTCAAGGAGGTAACCTATCGAAATTGCTGCTGTCACTTTGACACATGCCTTCACACAGTGACAACAGGCATATTCCATTTTATTTATACATGTTTCATAGGATAGGATAGGTTGGAAAAAATAAAACACTTGTGTTTTGATATTTCTCATAGTTTGACCTTAATTTGGCAATATTACAGAACGAGACTATTGTTTTATATTTTGAATAAGGTTGTCAAACAAAATAGCTGCTGTCACTCTTATGCACACCTCTATGGAATGACAACAGGCATATTCTAATTCGCAAATGACCCCTTTAGTACCTCAAAATAGTTTCAGATATAAACCTTTCATGGCACACTGTCTCCTTTAAGGATAGGCCCCAGTGATGGGAGTGTGAATGCTGTGGCTGCCTTTAATGATTATAATTATTTTGTTGCTTAAAGTTTTATTAAATGGAAATCATCTTTTGGGATATATAGGGGAGCTGACAGAATTTTGATATAGGCTATAGATGACATAATACTCCTGTAAAAGGAATAAGGTTAATGTGTCCAATGTGTAATACCAGTCGCAAGTACTCCCATTGACAATGAACAGTCCAGGGGATGTGTCTGCTCAACCACCCAGCCAATGCTCCTAGCCTGACTACCAGTCTCTCCGTGTTAATTCCAGGATGGAACCCTGCTTCTAGAACCAATCTTTCCAGACCATTTAACCAACAAGAGCAAGTACCACTCTGCTAGGTGCTACAGCTTACAGGTGCTTACATACATACAGTGATGCTGCCCCTTACACTCTTCACCTGTGGTTCAAGAAGAGTTTACACTCTTAGCTCAGATGTTAGATTTACATAAGAACAGCTAAGCTAGCTATGAACTGACCATCAGCATCAGTACAAGGGCCTTAATCACAAATCTGACACAGGGTCCCATGCATATGAATGTGTGTAAAATATTATACATCCCAGAGACTGAGTCAGTGAGTAATGGATGCTTTATGCCTTTTCAACATCTATGGTCATATTCACAGCGAAAACAGGTTGTGACAAATTCTGTCTTTGGTGATTGTATCTATGAGAAGGTGACAGGGTGGGCAAACGGCAGGGGATCAAAACCTGGAAATCATTTTTGCTGTACCTGATCCCTTAGTAAACCAAGCACCAACCAGGAACTGAACCCAAAGAACCAGTTGGTCAGTGCTGGGTCCCCCCTATCATCACCTTATGTGATCAGTAGAAGCTATTGAGGGCCTATATTTTACCCAAGAACCCCCATGAGGTATATTAACCACAATCAGTTTTTATTTGATAAAATCTGGAATTCCAAATACATCATAACTTTACCTCACTAATCTCATGATAGCAAATATGTCAACTTGAGGTTACAACATTTCTACAGCCCACAACCATCCCCACTATGGACAAAAAATCCCTCTGATCATGACTTTTGACCCTTCACATCAACACATCTTCAATGGAGTAAACACATCAAGGTTCCTACTGGACAATGTCAAACCACCGCTCCAGAACACTAAAATCTTAGTCACATTTCGCCGCAACCAGATCCTTTGTACTGACGCGGGTGGCCAGTCCATGTTTGGGCAGCATTACGTGAGCTTAGAAGCGCACGTGTAAGCCAATGTTTCACTTTGACAGTAGTGAAATGAGGGAGGAGTTAAGGTGTGACGTACCACCATATAATAATGTGTTCCGCTCTTAGCTAGCCAGAGTAGCTGCAAGCACTGTGTGAGTAAACATCCTGTGAAGGTTGGACCTTTAATCTGCAGTCTAGGTTCTGGAGAGAGGCATATAGTAATTGTGTTAGAGCGCGGAGCGTTGACTGAATGTGTTTGAGGGAACTCTAACCTCGGGACTGATCATGGTCAATCGAGTTCTTGTCACGGAACGACTAGACATTGGATAATAAACAACAAATCCTTTCACAACGAGTGTTCACGTCTTACATGATAAGGGAACTATAATTATGTATTGGACGACCGCAGTCGACGAGGAGGGAGACTGCGAATGGAGCTAGCTATTATCTATACAACGAAACAACAAAAACACGCATTAACTTTAAACGGATAATTAAACCTCTATAGTTCAATTGGTGGAGAACCCGGGTAAAATAATAGAAATGATAGAATTTAGTGAGTAGCCACTCGGTTCACAAGGTGCTGGTCGGGTTTTGCTGACTATACATAATTTATGTAATTATGGAATCTATAATTTCGCAAAAACCTGCTAAAAGGGGCAAAGAACCTCAATTAGTTGGCTCTACTGATTATGCTAAATAAGGCAGAAGGTAGAAAAATATTTCGGGAGCAGGATTGCTCCGAACACAATAATCAAGGGTTGGAAAAACATCTATGTGAAGCTCATCAGCGGGCTGTGAACTGAGTGAGTGAACAATTAGGATGTTAAGTGGTAGCGAAGGAAACCTTCCTACCACACCTAGACAACGCACGACGATGCGAGTCAGCTTTGGTGGACGCTCTCGGAAGTTGGGGTCCGTTATGCGCCACACCATCTATAATTCTTCCTAGGGGAGGTCTCTCGCCGTAAAATAGTACTCTTCAAAACTATGGGCGGGAGCCTCAAAACAAAGGGGGGAAGGGTATATTTCAGTTGTTGATGGAGGTCGGCTGCTGAAATAGCTCTAAAGACTTATGTTCCATGTTGCATGTTGTGGTAAAAACAAAAGTTTCATGTTGCATGTGTTGTTGAAAAACAATTGTGTTATTGGAAAAGCAAGTCTGAAAGATCTTCATTTCATGGTTTGTACTTACCTCTCTCTTATATTGACCAACCTGTTTTGTGGGGTGGATCCTTGGTTCTTAATTCACACTTACCGTTTCCATTGGTCAACCGGGTGGTGGGTGAACCGTGATTTTGTGGTAATAGTGTAGATCCTTCCGTCTAAAATGGTAATTGCATGATGAATCCTATAAGGGAAAAGAAAGATAGGCTGGTGAAGGTATAACGCTAGTCTTCCTCTACTCTTATCATCTCAAAAAGCCATGGTAACAGGTCGACTCTTAGGGACCTGGGGCCAAAATATTGTTACAGTAAGGCTTCTGTACAAAACTCATCATCATTCTTTGCAAAAACCTACCATAAACACACCTTCTTGTGACGGCTGAATCCGGAACGGTGCGTGTACCCTGTTCCTGATACCGGTGTTGTTGTTTTAAAACACCTCAACTTACCTTAAAACCCTTGCTGGGCGAGCAGATGCTGCATCAATGCCCCGCGACCCAGAGTTGCTGGTCAGGGTATTCCAAGTCAAAGCGTAAATATGTCCATGCCGCGGACCGTGTGTTTGTGACGCGCAGGGGCGTCCAAATATCTCACTGTCACTGCTTATGTCCCATTGGGATAAAAGACATGTGCCTGACTTTGGAAAGGTGTCCTATAGAAATTCTATCTGAAGGTGTAGTAGAATCGCGGAAGTTCTCTCTCACTGTTAAAACTTGCTATATTGTAATATGTTGTAGGTGCTGTTCCGGTGTGGGACAGTACATATAACGAAAAACCTATGTGAAAACCTATAATGGTTTGTCGTCATCTCATTAGACTGGTCCATCTTGGAATTCATGTCCACCCCGTCACTTTCTTGCAAAGTAAGATTTGCAGTAACATCTATGTCCCACACATGCGATGTTCAAGGGCATTGATAAACATGCTCCTTGTGTTCTCTTCCATCCATTGTCATTCACTCTAAGCGAAAGCTGTCACCTGTAGACTAATACTACGTCTACATCACCAACTCTTACTTCTAATGACTCTTGTCTTAGGAGATTTGGGAAGGGGGAATTCTCAATGGTAGGTAGTGAGTGGTTAGTACTCTGTGCCGCACCTTGAGACGGCCTTGCATCGCATGGCTCGACTCTTACCTTGATACCCTCCATTGGTGGCTTGACATGATCTGCGACATTTGGTGAATATGTCCTTGACATGTGGTGATATTTCTATAGCTGAGTCGCTTGTTTCCAAAAGCAACACGTCCTGTACTTCGTCTTAAACTTGTCTGTCCCCATTGATGCTTGAGCCGTTTGGTTCTTCACAATGGTAGTCGGAGCAATGCTTCTTGACTGAACAAGTGATCCATTGACGGAATTTCCTTGAGGATATGACAGAGGTGCTGTTGTTGTCATGCAAAAAGAGATCATTTCCGATGTTGGCGACCTGACCGTCCATTTGGGCTCTATACCAGTTATTGTCCATCGGGAAGATTGCCTGGTTCCAAATATGTTGGGTCCCACTTCTTGGTAGATAAGGGTTGTCTGACTTACTCACCTAAAAACTCCAGGTTTGGGCATTGGATATGATTTAGTCCTAAACTATGGGGAGCTTCATCAGAGGGTTGGTGCTCGGAATCGAGACCAGGTGGGTCAGAAATCCTCCCCTGTCACTTTCCACTTTTGACTCGACCACTAAAATATGGGAGTTCACCAAACACTTCAGTCTTTTCATGTCTCTTGATCATCCTCATCAATGTTTCGAAGCGAAGTGTTCTGGCCTAGTTGAATGGCATATCCCATGGTCATTAGTCAATTGTAATGGAACGACAGGTCTATCTCTTTTTCTCTTCTGGTGAGGACGTCTTGTCCATTCCTCACCATAGGGATTAGAGTAATGCCCTTTGGACAAATACTATTCTGTTGACGGGATTCCTTGAAAATGGTGGAATAATCAATCTTTGAACTTTGCACGCTATAGAGCATACGAGACGGTAACTTTTGCAGTCCACTAGTTATCCTGTTAATCATGTGTCTTCATGATAACCCTTGTCTGTATGCGTTGTGAGTTATTTCCCAGTTGTTTTGGAGACGATACAGTTCTTCTGTTCACTTTTGCCTGTCGAATTGGAAAAAATACTGCCTTCTGGGTTCATTGGCAAGGTTTTGAAAACTGTGCATGTAATTTGTGTGCTATGTTGTGGCGCAACGAATTGCAAATGTATTAGACTAGGTTACATACTAGTCATTCCTAATCGTTTCGAGTGCGGAAAAAGGGAACGAAAAACTAAGGAAAACAACTATGAATAACGAGAGTCGTGAAGACTTATCTCATGTCGACCTATTTTGATTGTAAATGAGACCTATCAAATGTGGTGAGACTAAGTTGTTAAATAAGTCCGAACAACTAAAACTGCACGAGCTGAATGCTTAGCTTTGTTGTAAATGAAAGGACAAACTTCATGCTAATACATATGGATCACCTCTTTATTAGGCCTTCGCCGACCTGTCAACTGGATGTGTGAATTCTTTTGCATTGGTAACGCTGGTGAATTATTAATACTGGTCTTTAGAGGTAGACAATTGAGTACTCAGATAAGGTACATTGTATTGATGTCGCTGGTACTATTGCATATGAGCGAACTGCTGGTTGACTAATTGAGTACTGTAAAATGGGAAGATCCTCAACCTTAAAATTGGTTAAGTTAATTATAACTACATATCTCGATGTATGATGGATACCATTGTAAACAAACTGAAACATCTTACTGTATGCTGGATACCATTGTACACGAAGATTCTAAAAAATTATTATTAAAATTTAGTGACAAGGTAACTCAAAGTTATGACACTAATCAAGGATCGATTACCACCATATCTATCCTCGCACTTAGCCGCCGTCGACTGTACTGACGCGGGTGGCCAGTCCATGTTTGGGCAGCATTACGTGAGCTTAGAAGCGCACGTGTAAGCCAATGTTTCACTTTGACAGTAGTGAAATGAGGGAGGAGTTAAGGTGTGACGTACCACCATATAATAATGTGTTCCGCTCTTAGCTAGCCAGAGTAGCTGCAAGCACTGTGTGAGTAAACATCCTTTGAAGGTTGGACCTTTAATCTGCAGTCTAGGTTCTGGAGAGAGGCATATAGTAATTGTGTTAGAGCGCGGAGCGTTGACTGAATGTGTTTGAGGGAACTCTAACCTCGGGACTGATCATGGTCAATCGAGTTCTTGTCACTGAACGACTAGACATTGGATAATAAACAACAAATCCTTTCACAACGAGTGTTCACGTCTTACATGATAAGGGAACTATAATTATGTATTGGACGACCGCAGTCGACGAGGAGGGAGACTGCGAATGGAGCTAGCTATTATCTATACAACGAAACAACAAAAACACGCAGTAACTTTAAACGGATAATTAAACCTCTATAGTCCACCTTAGAGACAAACTAACGTTCAGGAATTCGGATCCCTCAAAGCTGAACACTGTCTCTTCACACTCCAACATCAAAACATCAATCCAACGTATTGGTCCATTGTTTTGAACATTGTGAAAAGAGGAACCAGACCAGAACCAGCCTTAAACGAGATGTTTCGAAATGCCACCCGGGAGTGTAGAGCGTCAACAGAGTACACCCACAGACGGCAAGTACATCTGCTGACAACACCAGATCCACCGACCAGACCCCTGACCAACAACCCTTGGATCTTGCAGACACCGTTGCTGGTGGACAAGCCAATCTGACCACGGTCAAGCACCTGAGGGGGGTACTGCCACTCAAGGGGGGTACTGCCACTCGACCTGAAACTATGATGGTGGATTCTTCGCCAACCCTACCACCACTCACTCCAACTGACGGGCAAATGCCACACACCCCAATCATCACTCCTAACACTTTGGCCCACACCTTGGAGAATGCCACTCTAGACAGGTCTTTTAACCTATCGCAGTCTCTGATCATGGACCCGGAAATTGCCCAACTAATCCCTGGAGTAATCATCACAGCCCTCAACAACCAGGAGATCACGGTCCCGCTACCAACGACAACCTCCACCCCCTTGAACACTCCGGCCACCAACTCGATCTACACAGTGAACTGCTCGCTGATATCAATGGGCACCCCCAACACCGACGTGCCAGCCTCTCCAGAAGCCACCACAACAGAACTATCTACCCCTGTCGTCGTCACCTCTAAGTGGGATACACCACCCAGACCTTCAACACCAGAGACTAATGTTGAACCTACCTCCACCTCAGAGGACCCCATCCCACAACAACAGACCTCCGACCAAACCAAGTCAATGGTGGACTACGACTCATCGTCATCGGACAATAACAATGACAGCTCTCCACCGGCCCAGTCGGCAGTGGTCCAAACCACAGCCAAACCATCGACCCAAATTCCACTGGCTCAAATTCCACCACCCACACCGTCTGCGATGGCAGCAGGTCCTTACCTCACGGCCCATATCCCTTCAGTGAAGCGGAGGTACGCGGCAGAATCAACTATATTGCCCACCAGGTGGAGGCAATTATTCCAGGCTGTGGAGTAGCCTAATCCTCATTCATTATCTGATATGTCCCAACCCACTCTTTTAACTCCTATAATTGGATTAATATTATATCCTAGATTTTTCAACAGACTTTCCTAACCTATTGTAATTGTAATACTGTGAATATTTTTTCACTGTGTGGATGTTGATTGTTTTTTTCAAATCGTTTGGAAGATGTTGATGGACACTATAACTTACTATATTGACGTAACTTTTGTCCCAAAGTTAGAGTTTTATTTTAACTTTTCACTATATGTTATACTTAACTGAAAAAGGACATTTATAATTAACAATTTTAGTCGAAAAAAATCAACGCCTTAAAACTTTTGATTCCACACTGTAGAATCCACACTTTGAAATTCCACACTGTTATCCACCGTGTCAATTCCACACCGTTGATCAGGTATACCCCAACGAGGTTTTCCTACTTATCCTGACGAAGACTTTCAAACAGTCAAAACATCTCTGTGCAACTTGTCTACACTATAATTAATAAATAACAAGGCGGCCATCTTTTGTGCTTGTCGAGTTTGGTGTCTTTTCCACACTTTTATATCATAACTATATATATATAAATAGATAGAGACAATGTATAGTAGTTATGATCAAAACATTAGTGAGAAAGGCATTAATCCTTTCCTGAATTGGCTGTCTATCACTGGGGTCTATCCTTAAATAAGCTGCTTTCAGGTATTCTGACCCAAGACTAACATCAAATAGGCAAGCAGTATGGTAGCCAGCCCTAAAAGTGAGTGTGCAGATCTCATGCTAGGGTATTTCTTAATTTGAGTACATATTATTGTCTATCTCATGTTTGACAATAAAATGTTATTATTGTTTCACAATGGAGTGACCCCACTTGTGCTTGAGCACCAAGGTTGTTACGCCAATGGCAAGGCCAACTAAAGTTTCAAATATGGATTCGTGAAGTTCCTGTCACCACTGGTCACTGCGTCGATATTGAGATAGTGCAGACACAGAAAGGGGCAGGTGGACCAATATTTGGGGTCTAGATGAGGGGGGGGGGGGGGGGTGTCGCGTGCCGAATTAAAAAAATTGCCCCGTCACATTTCCTTGTTGCTTATTTTACTCCCTGTCTTTAATTGGATTTAAGAAATGCCTCTGTCGCCGCGTTGATTTTAGGAGTCCACCTTCATCTGTTCATGATATTTTATTTTAGCCTGCTTTTCTACTCTCTTGATCTTTAGGCCTATAGCCCACTTTAAGCAATCCAAGCCCAAAGTTTAAGTCGATGCTGCTTTCTAGAAAAGAATCCATAGATATATAGAATCAAATGAAAAGGGGCTTGACCTCTTACCCTAGAAAAGATAGGGGAATCGGTAGCTTTGGTTCAGGACCTCGACCTTTAAGTCAAGGTCAACAAGACACTGGAGATAGCGGCCCGCGGAGGACGTAGGGGGGTTTGGGGAGTGGTGAGTGGACAGGGGAAGTGGAGGACGTTCCTCGCCCGCGGGGTGGGCGGCCGTGTTGTCATGACTGTCAATACCTTACATTCCCCTATAGTGGAAGAGACAGGCACGGTCGGCCATGTCCACTGCATGGGGCTCGGACTAAGACCAGGCACGGCCCTATTTCCCATCTCGTCCGGGAGAAGGCCTGTTTTATCAGGGTGGTAAGAAACTAGTCCAAAACTCTGTTTTTCAAAGTACGATGAACTTAGAACACGTTTAAAACAATGCTTAAATTATTTTAGATATAGGTCTACTTTAGACTAACAGTTAGGGAATGTTTCAATTATGTGCTTTGCTGGATTTTGCTCTCGCAATTCAGAAAGAATAATGATGAATGAAACCTATACAAATTCAGGTGTGACGTCAATTAGTGAATTGCCTTAGATTTCTTGATGGTTTAGTCGGTATTGATGAGACGCAATAGACCTTTCTCCACTGGTAGGAAGGGAGGGTATCAAGGGACCTACACCTTCCCGCTTTCCGGCCTACAAAGCTGGGTTATGTTGTCCTGGTATTGGTTGCTGTCATTATACTGTTTGTTGACGTTCTCCGAGGAGGACACATCTGCATGGCAGAACGTTTGTTCGAGGCCAATACACCAGTCTGGATCAAATTTTGTCTGGCCCGTGATAAGGAAATTCAAAGTTATTTTCTTGTGCCTCCCTGTAAGGACCTGAGTCCGGGAGATACTTATTTTGGCTGCTACACTTGTCACAATTGAGATCAACCATTCTCTCACTAAGGGAGTAGTTGGCAAAGTAGTGATGGAGATAACTGATCAAGGTGATTGAAGGATATTGAACTCTTGGCTTTCACAGTGTGCTTCATCAATGAGATAATTAACTTGTTGAGTCATTCCCTTAACATAAACCCTAAAGATGTCTGATGACCACCCTCTTTGGCACTAGGACTTTAGGCACTTCAATCGTAAAAACCGGCTGGAGGTTTTGTTCGTTGTCTTAATCTTGTCACTGGAGGGTCAGTTCTCGGTGTCAACATCGGATACCTCTGGTTGGTCCAAAAATTGGGACGTGCTACTTTTCCACTTCATTTTAGTTTGATTCACATCACTATGCTCTCGTGATATTTTAAACATACAGACATGGTTCACTGCAGTCATATTTAAGGAATTCCGGAAAAGTATGATAAGGCAGCTTTATTGAGGAGTTATTTGGTATAAAAATTCAAGAACGAATAACAGACAATGCCACACCTTTTACAGGCTAAGCAGTGTTTTACACAGTAAAACTGTATCTCCGGAGATGTCATTTCGGATCACTTTGAATCGTCTAGAAGAGGAAATTAATTACTTCTGTGATTTCCCAGACACAAATCTTCCCAGGTTCAACGTTCCATCTGCGTACGAATAGCATATGGGCCTCCTACGTATTGTTAATCTATGAGAAAGACAAGATGAGCAGTTCCCTTTAGACTGCTAAAACCAGTGCGAGGACCAGTACTGAGCCGAGCCACGTTTGTCAATACAACCTTTGAACCCCGCGTTCCCATTACAAGCAGGTAATTGAAGGTAATCGGCCACCTTTGATCTCAAGACGGCCCGAGTTGCATTGACCACTTCGCTAATAGTGAGCTGAAAGGAAAAGTGCTTTAAAAGAGCAGCGAGCAAAAACATACTAGTTCGTTATATATAATGCCCAAAGATATATCAGTTTTATACTATACAACAGGCCTATTAAAGGCCCATTGCCGTAATTGAAAGATTGATGGTATCCTATACGTAAGCATCCCGCTTACAAAGCTCAACAAGCTATCCAGTCCTACCACATGGTAATCGTAAAAATGTAGTCGTACACGTATTCTCCCGCAGTGACTTAATAAGGAGACTGCTCTTTCTTCTGACAGCCGGTTGCCGTCCTGGACATGCGTTCCACGGTTCTGCAGTTTTCCAGAGGTCGATTCCAGACATCCGTTACTTTCCGTTAACTGAAGCTGGTGATCCACGTTGCGATTTTTTTTAAACCGACAAAAAAATTAGTGACCGAACCGATTTCTGAACCGACACTTTTTTGTCGGTCCGAAATCGGTTAAGTAATTAAAGATGTCGGGTTGGAAATCGGTTGAGAATCGGTTTGTTATCGGTTTGAGTACATGATCCACGTGAAGCCCTGTGACCTTGACCGACATTTTTTTTTCAAAACGTCCAGCCCCAAATAATCGAAATCGAGGTAGCCAACATGGATCCGATGTGGGTTGCAGCTGTTGCCAGTCTGATAGCAGATGATAGTATCTACTATGTCGGAAGTAAAAAAAGAAATGTGAAAAAGCCAAAACGTGTGCACGAATTCTGGGTATCTCCTTTCCTTCAGAAGAAAAGTAATCCCGAATGCAATACTTTCTACAAATTGCAGTTGGAGTTATCGCTTGTGAGTATGTTTATGTTTTCCATATGCATCCGACAGAAATTTGTCAACATTATTATAATTTATATTTGATTACTGATATGTACATTGTTGATATATTTTTCTTTTTGTAACATTAAACTTTTAGATTTACTAATGGAATTAGCTTTATTATTATGATTTAGATTTGTTCATTTTATTTTATTAGGATGATGACAAAGCTCTGTTCAAACGACTTCTACGAATGGATGAAGAAACCTACATGTATCTTTTGGAGTTGGTGTCGCCTCTCATAAAGAAACAGAACACATCTATGCGAAAAGCTCATTCATGTGCTGAGAAGCTGGCTGCTACACTACGATTTCTTGCAAGTGGTATGTATATATTATAATAATTATAAAGACAAAAGAAGCACAAATAAAATAAACAATCTTTATTTTGATAATTAAACATACTTCTTTTCCAAACGATTTTGCTCGATCTTAGAAATATAGAGCAAATAATTACATAATTATCAAAGTGATATTACTGATACCAATAAACATTTGTTTAAGCTGAATCATAACCTTTCTTTCTCAAATAAAAATAAATTCAAATTGTTTTTCTTTTTCAGGACACAATCAATCCGAACTGATGCTGCAATACCGTCTGAGCAGACAGTCGATTGGTCGGTTCATCCCATATGTGTGCTGGTCAATTTTCGAGGTCCTTAAGGATGAATACATGATGGTAAATAAACTATCGTATTACAAAACAAATACAAATATTTGTTTAACCATCTAAACTTAAACCTATTTAACGTACTAATCGACCGATATTCACATTTGAGATATATCTTAAAATTATGATGCAGTGCACATCTTATTACACATATTTAAATCAAAAATTACTAAATGTCCAAGATCATATAAATCGGTTTGCTTCTGAAAAATCGGACCTGAATCGTATATGAATCGGTTCGTTCAAATTTTTTACTTAATTTTTGTTTTTTTACAGACACCCAAAGAACCTTGGGAGTGGCAACAGGTTGCGGACGAATTTAACTGTCGATGGAATTTCCCAAACTGTTTGGGGGCTTTGGACGGCAAGCACATCACAGTTATCGCTCCACCAAATACAGGATCAACGTACTATAACTACAAACACCAATTCTCAGTAGTTATGATGGCCTTAGTGAACGCAAACTACGAGTTCCTGTACATCGATATCGGCACAGAAGGCCGAGTAGCAGACGGAGGGGTATGGCGCGATTGTTCGCTTGGAAGAAAAATCCGAGACGACCAAGCTGGTGTTCCGATAGGCCAGAATCTACCTGGATCGGATGAGTCCACGCCTATGGTCATCGTAGCCGACGATGCGTTCCCTCTCGGTCGGAACCTGATGAAACCCTACTCCAGGCGGAATATGGAGCACGACGAGCGAGTGTTTAACTATCGTTTGAGCAGAGCTCGTCGGGTGTCGGAAAATGCCTTTGGCATCTTAGCCAACCGATTCAGGGTTTTCCACACCAAAATCAACATGGATCCAGATAATATCATCTATGTTGTACTCGCAGCAGCTGCTTTGCACAACATGCTCCGACGTCGTTGTGGAAAGGCCTACATGTGTCCAGGTACAGTGGACCACGAAGACTGCAACTACGAGATCC
This sequence comes from Lepidonotus clava, assembly GCA_936440205.1. Classification (NCBI taxonomy): domain Eukaryota; kingdom Metazoa; phylum Annelida; class Polychaeta; order Phyllodocida; family Polynoidae; genus Lepidonotus; species Lepidonotus clava. The sequence goes on from OW387134.1 coordinate 29,202,177, forward strand.
AACCAGGAGAGTGGAGGAAAGATCCACCTCTACAGCCTGTGGTCAAGTGTTCAATCCGCAATGCAGCAAAATATCACAAAGCGATTCGACACACACTGAAAGACTACTTCGTGAGCAACGCTGGATCGGTCCCATGGCAAGATTATGCCATCTACAGAAGTTAAATGTTCTCTTCAGAAACAAACACTTAAAGTAAACTAGAAAAAAAAAAAAAATTGAAACGACATAATATAGAAATCGTTTCCGTGTCGCAACACAATTTGTTTGATGTAACCGATGAAATATAGAAATCTTGTCGTACGATAATCGGCTATATAGAACCATCTTCTTAACTTAAACTTAAGTTTAGCAAGAAACAAAAAATAAAACATCTCTAACCATGTACCGGTTATTCCTTGTCAAATACTTTTGTTTTGTTTAAGTCTCAATCATAATTTTTAAAATTGTCTAATATAAAGAAGAATATTATTACAAAAAAGTGTAAGATGAAGACAAAATGGTCTCTTTCTTTCCATAATTTACATTTGCGACTGTTGAGTGTTGTGTTGATTTAGGTTATGTGGGTTGTAGTTAGTGAATCGGCCAGCGTTTGGATAAATTCCAGTTGGTGGTGCTGGTCTCATGTTGGATATTGGTGATCCTCCCAACCACTCCCTTAACGACATGTTGTCGGGCATTGAGGTGAGAGGCACTTGATGGAACGACGGATCGCTTTATGGGTTTAGACCCATGGGATGTGGCTGTCGCATCATTACATTTCTGTACGGCATTACACCCGGTGATTGACTTTCGGATCTAAAACGCTGGTACACATTGTCCGCCACCTGGTTGACGATGTTTCCTAAGTTTGGATTAAATCCTCTCTCAGGGTTTACACCCGAGCTTTGTGCCACATTTCCATCATGATCGGTGCGATTTAAGGGTTGAATCGCGGTGTCTGCTGCAGGTGTAGCAGAGGTCGATTTATCGGTTGACACTGTGGTAGCCGACGCTTTTGAAGCTTGAGGTACTACTTCCTTCTCGGCCGATTTTTCCACATTTGGAATGGACTTTTTGACAATGGTTTTCGTTGGTGCTATCTCCATGTTCTCGATTGGAAGTTCATGAATGTTCGCTGCAAGTGGTAGGATATTTTTTGGCTTTTTCAAACCAACTCCTTGATTAGTACGATCTGGTCTTTCCCATTCTTCTCTGATGACGTCGTTGGCCAAGTCGGTTACATAAGACATGAAGTCGTCCCTCTGTCTTATGTTTCCCATCCGACGCACTTTTATAAGTAATAGCCGACACCATGTTGCCTCTTCTGACTCGTCGCACAGAATATCTTGTTTCGCTGGAGGTACTTCAGGATTGGAGGGATGTTGAGCTGGTTGTTTAGTAACGTTTTGCATGGCCCCAAATGATATCGCATCAGCCATTTGTTGGAAAATCTTATTCCGATTGATCTCGGCTACCTCCAAGGCATCTTGTTCGTCCTTGGTGTCTTGAACTTGACGTTGAGATGTTTTTTTCTTTTCTGCGGCAGCCGATTTCTTGCCTCCTTTGACATCTTTCTTGGGTATAGGGGCTCCAGGGGGATGTATTTTAACCGGTGGTGGGAGCTTGCGTTTGGGATGTACAAACGTCGGTTGGCTGTCATCCTCTTCGTCGTCTTGGACCACAGGCTTTGGTGTTGTTTTAGTATTACCTAATACTTTTTTCAAAGCACTGTCGCCTGATGGTCCTCCAGATGTGTCAGAAGAGGATGGAGTTTGACTATCATGTATTTTTGGTTTTTTTACTGGGCCGATTTTTTTCACTTTACCCGCCGATTCACTGGTTTTTTTTGAACGTGGCGGAGTTATTTTTACTTTCAATGTGGACTTTTTTTTTTTTTTTCCGTCCTCCTCGATGTTTTGTTGTTTTTTCAGAATTGATTTTCTTTTGGGCGACTCATCCGGAGTATTTAACTGTGTGTTTAGTAAGATTATCTCTTCTGGATTGTTTGCCGGATATTGAGGGAGTACCGGTTTCTGTAGCACACCAGAAGACGATGCTGCTTTTGTCGCTTGGTCTTCCTTCTTTGTTTTTTTCTCGGCATCGATTTTTTTCTGGTTTTCATACGATATGTTTCCGCTCCGTCTCTGGCGTTTGACCTTTGGATCATCATCTAACTTAGAAGATCCTTCTAAACTGTTCTTTCTTTTCGCGACTTTGGTTATTTTGTCCTCGTCTGTTTCGTTGTTGTTGGAAGTCCCAGGTTTAGGGTCCGACCGATTCTCCTCCGATGTACAAACCGATTTGTGACTTTCAATTTTTTAACCATTTCCTTCACTTAACTCTTGGGATTTGTCCCGCCCAAACACTTCTAGATCAGTTAGATTGGTGTCCGGAAGAGGCGAAATGACCGACGTCATTAACGTTGTCATTATTGTTTCGGTGGTGGTGAGTTCGGTGTCGGGTCCCTCATTAATGTCTTTCAAATCTTCGTAATACACATCGAGATCACTTTTTGGTTTTTCTTTTACTAAAATACTCTGAGAGAAGGAATCGTCGCTTCCCGTCTTATCTGATTCATTGACAACTTGTGAAGATCGGTTTGATATTAATACTGGGTCATTGGATACAGAACTGCTTTCACTTTGACCGCTACATTGAAAAAGTTCTTGACTTTCTTGACTTTGGTCTAGTTTTTGCGAATTTTGAAGGTTGATCTCACATTCTTTATCGTCCTCTTCAGTTGTTTCATATTCCTCCTCATCGGTATCGAGATCTTCTGGTTGAACTTTGTATTCACAGTCGTCGTCGTCGGTGATATCTTGCGAAGGTGGATCATCCCCACCTGTTGCTGTCGGTTGGGATGGAGAAGGGCATGTGTCGCTTGCGGCAGCCTCCGATTCTTCATCGGCTTGCGTTTCCTCCTCGTCGGCTGGGGGGTCCGGTTCACTGTCGGAAAGCTGAAAAAAAATAAAAATTATATGCTTTGTACACTCAATAAAAAGATTATTTTTTAATCAGTCAGTGCATTAATTAATAAACTATGTTGTAATATAACATAATAATCTATGTTTAGAAATATTACTTGAATAAGAAATAATTACACCAGCCGATTTAGGAACGATTTAAATAAGTTAATCGGTTTACCTACATTTCAACTATATTTATGATTTCATTTATTTTAATTTTGAAAACAATTCATATATCTTATTGTTTATTTTAAGTATGTCATATATTAATATAACTTTAAAATATCTCATATTCTTTATTTCATATTCATCATTACATTTAATTTTTTACCTTTGGTTTTCCTCGTAGCGAATATCGCTTGGTTTTTTTTTTCTTTGAGGTAGACTTCTGGTTGGGTTTGATCTCTTCTAGGGTGGACTTGCTTTCGCGTTGTTTCATATATGGAGATAAGAACGACAGGCTGTCCATCAACACCTTCTTTCTGCCTTTCAAGGGTGGTGGAGGTGAAGATCCACTCTTACGATGCAGGAGTTCATTCCGGAATTTGCCGTACTGCGTCCTCAAGCTCTTAAGATGACTATCGCACAAAGCATCTGTAACAAATATATGTAATACGACAAATTAGATTAACTATATTGGCTACATAATGATGATCAAGCAAATAAATCGGCTGAAACAGGTTAAAAATACATGTAGGATGGGCCGACATATCTAAATTCTATAGTATATCAATAACAATGATGGGCGATAATAGAGGTACTTACAGTCTACACCGATTTCTTTGCTTATTTCCCGAATAATCTTTTCGCGGATGTTGGGTAGATGGTAGTCACTGTCGTTGGTATTATATAAGGCGGTATTTGATTCGTAGTGTCCGATTAATTCGTTCTCTTTTTCCGCAGGCCAAACAAACTTTCCTTTCCGACCCATGCTGGTTGCGTACGGACAACAAACAGTCATGTGACTTGTAGCTGCAATCTGATTGGTTGAGAGATATTTGTCGGTTTGGTACAATATATCGGTTAGAAATTAACCCGATTTATCATGATCCACGTTGCGAGAAACACTTGGAAGACCGACAAAAAGCTTGTCGGTCAGTCAATCGGTCACCCGTCGGTTTGAAATCGGTCCAAAATTATTAAACACGTTTAATAATTTGTCGGTCCAAAATCGGTTGGAAATCGGTTGAAAACTTTTCCAAAAAATTTCTATCTTTTTCGTCGGTTCAGAAATCGGTCAGAAAAAAAATCGGCTGACATGATCCACGTACCGATTTCCAACCGATTCTGAACCGACACCGAACCGACAACTTTTTCCAACCGATTTCGGACCGATTTTCATGTCGGTCCATTGTCGGTTCCATATTTGTCGCAACGTGGATCACCGCCTTAATACTCATTCAATTCTCCCCAGCTGACGAGAACCCTTTGCTGATCATGTTGGTTTTCTTCTGTTATCTGCTCTCTAGAACCGGCAGCAAGTATAATATACATATATAGACGTTGTGCAGGTGATGTCACATCTAACAAAATGGACTGGCTGCCATATTGATGATTAATTCATAATCACTATCATTTACACTTTTAAAGCCGTTAGATTATATTTTTCTGGCAAATGTACTTAGAATAACCTCACTGAACCATTATCAACCATCATTTTCATTCAAAATTGACAAATTTCAGATTTAATTCACAGCCACATAATTATGATCACCACGCGGTGATCACCAGAAGTGGTCACGTGAACACGTCTGCGCAATATCTATACTCCAAAACCATAATGGTTTAGAACGATTTCAATAGAATACAATAGCCTGCATGCACCATAATTGGCACATTGTTATTCCCCACATTAACCCTTTCAGTGCCGGAAGCCACTAAAGTGGCTGGCTGTATAGTAAATTCCCACAGGAACCCCCTTTACAAAGAAGGGATTTTCCTGTCAGGAACTGAAAGACGTTTCTAGAAATACCCCCCCCCCCCCAAAAAAAAAAAAGGGGGGGGGAGGAAAGGAAAAACAACACAACACAACAACATAAACCACCGATATAGTTCTAGAATATTCTAACATTAGTTCACAAGAAAAGAATAGAATCCCAATTGAACGAACTTGCGGCTATAGGCCTATAAACAAAAATGAGTTTGCCATTATAATTCGAAACCATGCAAAAATGATAATTCGTGGTAAATTATATGATTTCAAAAGAATGTCAATCACCCCTCCCTCAATATTTCGGGGACGACCTTCCAGTTGTACCTCTACCCAATCAGCTAAAGCAGCATACCATAATTATTTGGTGAGTTTCTCAGAGTCGGTGAACTAACCGGGGCTCAAATTCTTTTAAATATCGTTGACTCGCTCAAGAATTTAGTGGCGATTTGTGTGTGGGTATGGTAGGGAGTCTTCCGACCAGAGTCAGCCAACTTTCGAGCATTGATTCATATCAAGCATGTTTAATAATTTGAGTCAAGGCCCATTCGCCGTGGCAGACGCGGTACATACGATCCCTTGCGATACTTATTGTTAGCAATTCTGGTACAAACGATGAAGCAAACGATACATCTGCAAGCGATCAGATCCAACATGTTGAATTGAATTGTTTGGATTCCAGCCGATTACAGGGGATAGGTACTTGAACAAATTATCGTTTGCAGTCGCTAGGACCCTCTTTTGTCAGTGCGAATGCTATTTCTTCAACATCACTTGCATGCGATCATTTTATCGGCCCTTAGAATATCGTCTTCTCCATGTGATAAGTTTATCGTACATCTCCCCCACAAAAGCATCGGCCACGGCGAATGGGGCTTCAGGTGCCTCAGCACGGTCGGCCGACTCGTGGTCGTTCTAGTGAGCATGGGCTTCAAGTCCCATACACGCTTGCACATCGTCGATCATGTTTTTAGTGATAGCCAATCAGTATGGTGCACTGATAATCTTATGATGTTAAAAGTTAGTCAGTAGTGGCTAACTTCTGTTAGTCATCTATAAGTTAGCCAAAATGACTAAGAGGTCACATGACCAATAAGAGATCACATGACCACCAGGAAAAAAGCATACAAAAGAAAACAGATTCCACAGATTGGTAAGTTTATCCATCCTCATCCTCAGCTCATGTTGTGCATCTAACCTTTTACCACATTTGATGGGAAAATATAGACATTAAGGATGTTTTCTAAAGCCATTATGATGAATCAAAATGGCTTCTTAGGTGGTAAATTATCTTCTTGAATTGGAGTGGGCCCTGGCAGCCTGGTCCAGCAACATTTGAAGGGTTAGTCACTAGTGGCTAACTTTGGTTAGTCATATCGGGATAATTTTTTGTCTAACTTAATGAATTGCAGTCTCGTACATTCTGGTGACTCAACAGGGGGAAAGGATGCTCCGAGGGGGATTTTTCCTATGCCCTAGGACTAACATTTAAGGAGATATGAGTAATTTAATGAAAAATAGTGTTAAAACTGTCTTAGACTAACTTTTTGTGTACAATTCAGCTGACCTACTTAAAAGATTCTATTTCATTCCAAAATATCCTTATTTGGAATGTCAATGGAACGTTTTATTCCCAAAATTTACCAAACAATAGTAATTTGGTTGCCATGGAGACAATATTTTTAGTGATTTATAAAAATAATTGTAGCATCATGATGAAAAATATAACTTGAAAATATTCCCACTTCAAACAGGTAAACAATACCATTTTTAGATTAAGAGTTATGATCACAAGAGTATTTTGTAAATAGCCATTTTTGTTTTTCAAGAATTGTGTTTTGTTATCAAATAACTCAGTAAATACTGAATAATTCATGTTGTTGTCATCTTCAGGAACAATGACGTTCCTATGCTCTATAACCTGTAACTTCTTTAATAATCAACACAACTTCACATTGTTGGTATCATTTGATCGCTTATTCCATCCTCTTAAATGTTGAATTTCCGCCTGGAGCATCCTTTCCCCTTGGTGGGTCACTTATGTTAGTCACTGTGACTAACCATGGCTAAGGTAAGATAGTTAAATTTGCCTCAGCCATAATGACTAAGGAAGTTAGCCATACATGACTAACTTTTTCAATGCTGGGATTATCAGTGTGTATGGTATATGGTATGTATCAGAGCAACAATCGACCAATTCCTTTGAGAGAATCAGCAGATTTTAGCGCCATTTGGTAAGGTGACATGATTAAAATTGCCTAAAGGTTATGGGTGTAACAGTTGAACCAAAGCCATTGCAGATTTATGCATTTATTTAGACTCGACTACAGCATGCCTGCAGAATACAATCATTGTTGGTAGCTGTAAACCCCTCAGAACTAAAGTTAGTCATATAATACTTATGGTTTCCGATGAAAGCTGGCTTATACATGATAAGAATTCCATTAAAGTGAAAATTTAATTAAAATTATGATATATGAGTTTATAATCAAAGTTGACTTTTTGCAGACACGCATTAATAGACGGCATAAATCCAATGCCTTCTTCTCAACATAGTTATTTTCTTTAAGCCTCGAGAAAAGTTCCAAATCATCCTTATATCGGCACAATTCAGCATAAATAGTCATGGATCAGCTAGAATAGAATGGCTTCAAGAGTGCTTAAATATAATCAAATGCCATTTGTAAAGGTTGCCATTGCAAGAGATCATCTGCAGAATCTGGTGCATTTTTTGTCTACCATAATCTGTCTTAAGATTGTTACCATGGTAATTCAAATTAAAAGTGTAAGTTCCATTTATTTGCCAAAGAGATTCCTAAAGAGAAGGTTCTGCTGGATAATTCTTGACATCTGATTAGATCTTAAAGGTGCACATAGTTGTATGGTTCATGAAGTAAAACGCTTACCAAGCTCCGTATCTTCCCGGTACTCTAAGAAAGGCCCAGAGGACCATATTCATCTTAAAATACCACAGTTAAAGACCTAGAATAAACAGGACAATTACACCAATTGCCATTGGTGATGGTGATTATGACACAAGATGTTCTACAAAATGCTTATTTTGTCTACCATGATCCGTCTCGAAGTTGACAAGCTTCTGCATTTGTGTTTCAAAGGCAATCTTCATTACAAATTTAGATTCCATTTCTCGCAGTTTTTCGAAGAGGACATTATTCTTGTGCGTGGTATTTCAAAAGTAGTGCATCCAGGCCCTATCGTTTGTGATATTTTGAACAAGAGGTAGAACTGAGCTATGTGACTTCAAAAAGGTTTATACGATTAGACATTAAACGATTAGTTGAAGTGCAATTTGCCGTAAGGCAAACTCTGCATGAATTAGTTGTTCATGTTGTCAAAAGACATAGAATCTAATGAAGGCTTATATATTATGTTAATGAAGGTTGGTGTACTATATCCTATACATCCCAATACATCGCAGGGGACACGTGTTCCTTGTTATATATCAAAGTTATGAACCTCAATGGTTTTATATGGTTAAAAGAAAATCAAGTTTACTCTACGTGTAATCGTTCAGGATATGCCCTACGCGCTGTTAACATATTTGCAAGGTAGTGCATGGCTGTGCAAGGCAGCGCAAGTGTCAAGGGTGTGGCTGGTCAATCCCAAATCATGATAGGTCATCTTGAGGCTTTGAATAGCTCATCAACTAAGGTACTTTGGATAGTAAATTGCGGACTTGTTCACTCTTTAGGCACTCTGTGAAATGGCAGGTTTGGAAGGTCATTTTGTTAGGTTTTATAGGAATAATGAGAGTGGATTGTTCCCTTATTTTGACTGTCCCTACACTGTGATGACCTGCACAATTACCCTGTAGGTCCTACTTGTCACTATTCAGTTAATATGGAAACTGCACTTTGTTATTCTAGTTTTGATGGAAAACAAGTGTCTTTGGGTGCTCGTATTGAAACCACAGCTATAAGTAATCATCCCCATGGTGGACAATTATTATTAACAATAATTTATGTAAGGTGTTTGTTGTTAATTATTATTCAATTATATCTCAACAAGATGATTAGGATTTTCCCCACTATCTAGACGATACTCTGCCTTTTGAATACATATCTCTTGCAAACCTGCTCTCAAATTAAAAGCCCACACGTCGTTCAGTAAAATTCATGAAAAACATGTCACAGACGCAAAATATTCGGTAACGCTTAAGCCCTATGGATAACATATATTGTTTTCAGGATAAGCTGAGTTATGAACAGATAATCGTGCTAGCTCGATATGTCAATACAGCAAAAACCAAACGCAGAGAAAAATATGATTCCACTTTATTAGGACAACATCAACTTACATAAAATATTTTTGAAAATGTTTTCGTTGCGTAATTACACTCCATCTGAATTTATCATTGCCTTCTTCAAAGCTACTTGTAAAATTATGTATATGACACAATGCCTCACAAGGATTAATCCATCGTTGGAGCAGCTTTACAAATATCTCAATATCGATCGTTCTCAAGATGGTCCGACGGACAGAATAACACGGGGACACGTTACAACTGATCACACACGTGTGGACAGGGAGATCTGGTTGATGCCGTGTGTGCAGCTCGTATCATACGGCTGGTACGGCCATGTCAGTACGCACATCTCTATACTTTTGCACCTGACACTGCTTATGTCTTCATACAATAATAATCGTATAATGTCCTATTCGAGTAAAAGAACTCAAAGGACAATAGTAGGGCAACACTTTGGTTCCTCTTTGAAACAATAGAGCTAACTGTACGAACCCAGACAACACGATAGACGACATAGATCCAATGATAATGAACTGGAAATATACTAATGTCATCTTGACCAGAAAAAACGTCCGATATGATTTTTCCTTGGAATTATTATCTTCACAATTACAGTAGTAGTAGTAATTTCCAAACTATAACCATCGTTAGAGGGTTTCATTATAATCATTCAAAAACAATTTACAACAAATATTTTCTTTGTGAAAGAAAACGGCAGGCAGTCATTAAATATACATATGCACACATTTACCACATATAATATCCATGATATCAATTTATATTTTGGATGCACGCGTTAATACTGGACTACGTCAAAACGACAATAGTTTGATAAATAGATCCAAGAAAATCCTCAGCACCATAGCATATATACTCAAACCATTGTCTTTAATTTCTCTTCATGCGGTGGTTCCGTGCCGTACTTTGCTGACATATACGTCCTTATTTTCTCAGGATTACCAAAATGTCTGAAGTAGAATATAATTCACATCTATATATAGGTAATAATATGTATGATAAAATATCCCTGCAAAGATAGCATCATCGTCAATATATCAAGAAATATATAACATATTACGATATTGTAAATTCAAATATACATAAATATGTTGTACATTATAGTATTTGGGAAATGTAATATGATTTGACCATAGTTACATATATATGACGGTACAATGAAGCATTTTTCTTAATAAACGGATTCGACGAAAATGTTGGCCCAAAAAAATGTTTTGTATATATATCTGTGATAAATTACAATGCTGTGACGTAACGTGAAGGGTATGAATTGACTAGATAGTTTACTTGAGGTTGAACGCAAACAGTGTAGTTAGATGGTGGAGTTCATGGTTTTTACTGACATGGTGCTGCGCATGCTCCGTCGTCGTGAGTTCTCGTCGATTGTGCAGCAGAGAACCTCCTTCAGACTGCGCCGGAAGTTGTCGGACAAGAAGGCGTATAGTATGGGGTTGAGGCCGCTGTTGAAATAATACAGGAGAAAAGTGATAGGGGGCAACAAGGTCTCGCCGAAGGAGAGGGAGGGAGTGCTCCATTCAACCCACAGGAAGCGGATGTGGTAGGGAATGACGCAGAGGGCAAAGGACACGATGACGGCGATCAGTAGGCGGATCACGCGCCGCCGCGCCACCAGTGCGTTCTCAGTCTTACGGGAAGACTTCCGGCTTTTGACGACCTTGGCGCTGACACTTCCGGCCGACGCCCCCATTCGGATGGCGACTGGCGGCGGGTGGGGGGTGCCGGGGGTGGGCTTATTAGGACACACACACTTCTCCCCCGGCTGGTGGTCGGGCCCGCCGCTGGTGGCGCTCTGACAGGCCGGGCAGGCGCCGTTGTAGGACGGGTTCCTGAAGGTGTACACCTGTTTCATGGGGTACTCGTCACGACGCTTGTTCTTGTTGGACGTTGGCCAGTCGTCCTCGTAGTCGGCAGCCTCGTCCGACGACTGGTCCTTGCCGAAATCGTCGGCCGTCGACCCTTCCGTCGCCGAGTCGTATCCGCCGGACGTGCCGGCCTTCAGGAAGGGTTTCTCGCCGGCCAGTGCGGCCGACTGCGGGCAGGGGGCGTGCCGGGACTCGTCCTGGGTGGCCTCGTCGGAGGACGCCGACGTGGTGACGCCGCTCACGTAGATGACGGGCTTACACAGGGACACCTGCTTCTTGTCGCCCGTCCGTTCACGGCCAAAGGAGATCAGGCGCACCCCTTGCTTCTTGCGCTTTGGTCTGAGGCGCTTGCTCTTGAAGGAGTTGTTCTTCTCCAGGTTATCGGGCTTGCTGGTGCGCCACAAGACGATGCTGATCTTGGTGTACATGACGGTCATCAGTAAGAGCGGCACGACGTACCAGAGGAAGAAACTTACAGTAACGTAGACCTTACTGTTGAATGGCCCTAGCAGGAAGCAGTACTGTGTACCCTGGATGTCCAGCGTGTCGTAGATGACCAAGTAGGGGGTAGCACAGGCGGCGGCCACGGTCCAGATGACCAGCACGATGACCCTCAGCAGGCAGAGGGTAGTCAGCTGTTTGGAGCGCATAGGGTGTATGATGGCGAAGTAGCGTTCTATGGAGATGGCAGTGAGGATCATGATAGAGGAGGTGTAGCTCATGGCCTGCACGAAGTAGTAGAGCTTGCACATCACCTGTAACAAGAATGCAAACCGTAAGATGCAAAACACTAAATATAGATATTCAATTTCGAAAAGTCGAGTGTGTGGTTCTAAACATTTTAGAACGTTCTATAGCACCACATTTTTCATAACGCGCGCGCGCGTGTGTGTGTCCGAAAAAAACACAATGAAAGAACCGCAGCGCGAGCTCAGCCACTTTGAGCGATGTTTATTCTCAATGTTGTGTACTCGAAAGGTATTTATTCAAAGTGCCAACAGATGTTGCAACGAGTAAACCGCAATCCCAGCAAAATTATTAGAAACAATATGTACATAAACGTTAGCACTTCCTAATTATGCCTATCTTCACGTTAGCAAGCTCTATTATGTACGCGTGCCGCAATGTCATGCAATTCATAATGTTGTAAGTAGTATATAGAACTGGGAATTTGGAGTATAGATATCACGTATGTAAACCAAGCTATACACACGACACGCCACTTATGTTATGCGAACAATATTGGTGATATTATGTGTAAAGAACTGTCTATTTCTACGACAGCATGTAAATTCAAATACCTTTGCACAGGATAATCATAATCAAACAGGATTATAATAATTGATCTGAAATTCCGGAAAAATCTCCAGATGATTCGCCCAGCAATTTTATCAACCATACACTTTTCACTTCGTCATACTGACGAGCGATCAGAGGAAGATACGATCATGGAGGTCAAAAGCGTATAGTGGGTATAGGGCTTAAAGGTCAGACGACTTTGGGAGGATTGTATTTCCAAGTTGTTTACCATCGTTAGTAGTGAAATATTCAATATTGTTTGGTGGGAACCGAGGTTTATAAACCGCGATTCCCACTATATGGCAATGGGCTCAGGGGCAGATACAGGATTTTCGAGGGAGGGGGGTGGGTCAGCATGAAGGTTAAGTTAAACAACGTGCGACATTTCCCCCTGCTTTTGTAATTTAAGGATCCAGCAAAAGCGGGCGGGCACGGGGGTCCGGACAACCAGGACCCCCCCCCCCCCCCCCGCGCGCGCCTGGATCCTACCCTTAGGCTTATAACGATTTTGGGGGAAGACATTCGTTCAGCGGAGAAACACTATAATAGATAGTCCCCGGTCGTTGTTGAAATAAGGCCTAAAGTAGGGCGCGACGTCGCCTCATGCAATAGGCCCCACTATTTACGCGACTACCTATCGCTTGAATTGACTTCACAAATTAAACGGCAATCCAAGTAGTAGATTGAAATGGGGATTTAGAGATGGCCTATTCTTGTCGCATTGTTTCTCTTATACAGACGACGTCGTGTGTACACTGTTTAAACGATGTCGCGCATATAGCCGGTTCGTACAACCGGTTCGCTAATAGCCTGTATAGCCGGTTTGCTAAACTAGTGAAACAATCATTTCCATGACACTTTCATACAAAAAAATATGCTGTCAGTGGATACTTTGTTGTGTATAATCTCGAGGTTGGCACCGTAGTACAAGAATTGTGAGGTTTAAGTGATTTCTTTTTACTAGTGTCGGGACAGGCCCCGCCAGTCTACTTGGGACCCACTATACGACCAGTCGCTACAATGATTACAGCGGTAGTAATGAAGATAGAAAGGCCAAATGGCAATTACCATATGCCAACGGTATCAATCATGCACTATATGGAATGATCTGTTCTGGCATTGCTGTTGATGCCGCCATTGCTGTGAATACTGAATGAGTGTATGAGTAAAGATGGCTTTTATTTGATTTTTGCCACTGCCAAATGTTGTCATTCCTGTGCATATGGAATAATCTCTTGGCAATTGCAGTGTTCTGATTACCTTATATCAATTTAAATTCTGAAAGCTATACATGAAGTATATTATTGCCAGTTCAGTACTGTCTGTTTATACCATGAATTGAAGACAAATAGACCTATATAAACTCTGGTACTTCATTAATAATATTCATCTACCCTTTACCACTAGTATTCTCATGGTACTGGAACGAGGAAATCATTGGTGTCCGGTACCCCTTAAGAAAGCTTGTAGGCACTGATGTCAAGTTCCAAAGAACGTCTTTGGAACCGGGTTTGGATCCGACATAGGACGACCATGAATAACAGCCGACGGTTGATACAATTCGAAACATTATTTAACTGAGGGCTGGACTATCATAAACGGCTGCAAACGACAAAAGCATATTCAACGATTTATGTGAGTGGATATGAAATACGATGTGGCTGTTTGCTAAGGGCAATGCGACCACAAAATGGCATATTCAACGATTTATGCACGGCAAAACAAAGTCATATTGTAGAATTTTCTTGTATGATGACAGCCAATGTTTTCCAATTAAAAGAAATACACATACTTTTTCTCCAACTCTCCCCCTTCTAATTCAATGCAAATGGGCATCCAAAAAGTGTCCGAGATTAATTCAGATACCATCATTTCAGAAGTTGACTGGAAATAACCTGTCGTTTTGTTGTTGTTTTTTCTTGAAAGACTGAAATGGCAGACTATTTTCCGACGATTATATTATTTTCCAGGGATAAATAAGAGTTTCAGTGGAAACTAAGATTCAAAGGATGACAGCAGTGTAGGGGCACACGCTATTTCCTTCGGTGGTGACCGAAAAAAATACCTCTTTGAAACAGGCTTCCCCTGCCTCCTCCCTCGCCGAATTGAGCCGGAAAGAGAGTACATGTATAAAAATGCGTGTGAATGTACGCGATATTTTACGACTTTGCCTTTATGCAGACACCCCTTTCTTTTCTTCCTGTTTTTAGGGGGTTTGGGGATGGGAAATCCTATATCTGGACTATCCAAATCAACGAGGGACGTGAATTAAGTAATACTTCATACATATGCCACCTACCACCAACCATTTAGCATTAACCTGTTGTACAAATAGCCATGTGTGGTTATAGACTCATCTCGTAAAAGCACTACGGATCTGTGAGAGGGTGATGCCAGGGGTGGACCCGGGACTGCTTACCTAGGGCTTACCCAAGCTGTGCATTGTGTGCGCCCTTGACATACAGATTGTTCAGGGTGGTTTTGCATAAAAATCTATTATTCAGTATCATAATTATAAATGCAGTTCTTTTATTTTGAATGCACCATGCTTACTGTAAATTATTCTTTTATCTTGTCAGTTATTTTTTACAGAAAATAAAATCCATTATCACCAAGTAAATCTAGAATGGAGTTTAGAGAACTCAATTACCATTGTCTTAGGTTTCAGTATTAGCTTTAGATGTAGTTATTGACAACTGGCAAGAGATGATGAACAAAATTATGTTGTTCCATGACATAAGTTGGCAAGATCTGTTCGGTTTGATAATATCGGCAACAATCAGGCTGACAAAAGCCGAATTTTGTCGACAGACCACATGGCGCTAGGTCCATGTGGGAGAGATGGGCTCAAAAATCAAGGTTATAGTTCTCCCAATTCTGTACTCTTATCGTTGATGACAATATACATTAGTTTATTTTGTCATTCATATTGGAATGCAAATTCCTTATGTTTCTTGTTGTCTCCCACTGATCAAAACATTAAATTCACCCTTTAATAATTTGGTCACTAATGTCTTGTCTCTGCCTGCAGCCAAATACGTCAAACTTGTCAGTACGTAGAAACCAGCCTCAAGCCAATAGAATGTCAGACCCGCCCGAGGGGCCATTAATTAACCCCGATGAGGAGACACAGATGTAGTAAGTTACAAATGGCATTAAATTGCCCACATTAACACTCACAAATTGATACTTCTAACATAATGACCTTGTTGAAGTCAATGCATAATGCTATTAGTACCATACAGTACTACCACTATATGAAAGTTTATGCAAGCCTATGTAGGCCTATATAGGGCATACTTTCTTGATAATTCAATGATTGCACTTAATCAAACAAACCTGGGTTTTGTGATTTAGTGTCTTTTCCAACTTATTGCCTGAACAAAGACGCGCTTGCTTCACTTTCAAGTCCGTAACAAGATGTGAACATGGTTAAAAAGTCACTTTGTCTCATCCACCTCAACTAACGCAACAGTCTCAAATGTCAGTGCACACGAAGCCGCCAAGGTGGAACTTCACAGGACATCTCTGGAAAGGCCAGCCTGCTTGCCCAAGGCCATCCTTGCTTGTCTTTCAGAGACGCAATAGAATTGACGCTAGCGTGGGCAGTTTCCACCTAGAACAAGATGGATTTGGCCCATTATGACACGGCCACGACTCCCAGTCGGCCGTAACTCGACTGAATTGACGCCCCTAGCACGTCCACCGACTTCCACCTGTCAGGGGAGTCAGGCCTGGGACGACTTCTCAAAGGCCCATTCACCTTAGTGTTATGTGCCGCAATTTGTGTTCATCGTAAAGTATTTGGAGAACTGTCTTCTTTACGATTTATCCAAAATATGAGAAACGCACCTACAGTTGGAAATTATGGACAAACAAGGGGGCACGGTGTGTGATTCAGTGTACCTGCGTCCTAAAAACGCCTGAGAAGTGTAACATATTATTAATGACATCAAGTAGGAACAAGCTGAATATATGAGGGTGCAGAGCTAATCTAAACAATAAGAACATTCTCTAAAATACAGTCTTGTAAAACCAAACTATTGCCAAAACATGACAATCTTTGTATTGCGGATATATAAAATATTACCATTTAACATAGACGCTTGACATTAAATAACGGACTCTCATTTGCGGATCCAAGGAGGAGCAAAGGGACAATTGCCCCCCCCCCCCCCTGACCCCCACCCCCACCCCTACCCCCTAGACCCAAGTAAGAAAACCTTAACATGAAGCCCCCTATATCAAGAAGGGTAATTTCTTGATTTCTTATAATTAAAGGAAGTTTAAGCCTGTCCATGATATCTAATTGATATGTACTTATAATACATACACTGTAAACATGACGTTTAGAATTTAAACATGTTAAGGGGCTAAACATGTTTAGAATCTAAACACAAGAAGTATCATGTATTTAAAAGCTAAACACTTTTAATTCCTAAACATGTATGGATTAGACATTTTAGAATATAAACATATGAAATTGCAGGTGTTTAAAACCTAAACACTTTCTACTTCTAAAAATGTATTGGATTAGATATGCTTAGAATCTGAACACATGAAATTGCAGGTGTTTAAAACCTAAACACATTCTACTTCTAAACATGTATTGGATTTACCATGTGTGTAGTGAAACTGTACTCCACCAGGTGACACTGTATGCCAAAGCTCTGTAGTTCTTATAGATTTCTTCTAAATGTTAATATAGATTCATTATTAAAAAAAGAGTCTTTTCTAGGTACTGTAGAATGTTTGAGAAATGTATATATGTAATACATTAGAAGTATTTTGACTTTAAGGAAAATTACCTTGTTCAAGGTTTTGAAGATGTACTTTGTTAAGATACCTTTTCCATATGCAGACAGACATAGGGACTAGGGTCTGGGTCCAAAGATTCTGGGATCCACTAGAGGTAGCTAAGCCTTACCTCAGTTCAGAGGTCAATTCTGCATTTCCCTCGCACAATATTGAAGGAGGTTTTACTCTATGCTTGAATTTTACCTCTTTGGTGATCAATTGAGATCAAAAAACATGTTTTCCTCTCTGAATTGTAGGTACATAACATTCTAGAATAATATCAGTGAAAATTACCAAAGAAATTGGTTTTATTGACTTACATGCCATGTAGTCTGAATACTTTGAAGCTAAAAATTATTTGTTAAACATCAAACAAATCCTAAACATTTAAACTACAAACACATTGAAGACCTAAACACTTCAAGGTAAACATCTAAACATCACACATTTCTAAACTCTTAACCCTAAACACCAATAATTTAAACATGTTTAGGGAAATGAAGTGTTCCAAAACTGGATGCGCCGAAGTGTTAGGGAAAGTGCTTAGGTTCTAAACACTTGTTTTAACAGTGTATGTTGATTTCAGAATTTATGGTTTGTTTAATGGCTGGTTTCTATACCAAAATTTCAATTTCATAATCTAAAAATGAAGAATGCTTACAATCTTGAATTGGAATCCAATGGATTCTGTTTTTCTATATCCAACTAAATAAGTGAGCCTTTTAAACTGACATTTCCCGTTTATTGAGAGGCCCGCGAATATAATTGGAAACAGATACATTAATTTTTCTAGAGAGCAGCACCCATAACATGCATGTATATCGCCAACTACTCGTTGTTCTCTCATTGTGTATGATGAAATGGCTTCATGTCTTGGTGTGTACCTAAACACCTTTGATTCGTGTAAACAATGGTTCTGTATTCACCCCATGGGAAACAGCCGGTCACGGCCTTAATTTGTCACAGACCGAATGAGGAGATTGACGCATACAAAGAGTCACTCACAGGCCGTAGGTGTAGGACAGTGAGATGACAAGTCGTTAATTTGCAATATGTACAAACATCATTTTTATGCATTTAAAAACACTTACAGACTTCAAAACTAGACCTTAAAAACCTTAAAAACCTTTTCTTTTGCCTCTTGGACCTTTAAAACCTTTATTTTCCTTTCAGTGATCTTAATCACATTCATTTCAAGTGACCAATAAGTGTAAAAATTTGTAAAAAAGAAATTCATGAAGAATTCTAGACTGAACACAGGAATTGTTGTGAATCTATGAAAAAGGATGATTTCAATGGTAGTTGATTCATTTAAATGAGTGAGCCATTTTTGCATTCCAAAATCTCTGACCTGATCATCAGAGATAGCTTTCTTAAAAAACATAAGTGGAGTTTCTAAGAAATAAGGGTTTTGAAACATGAACTTGTCGCCGATCTGGTTTGGGTCATTTCTAAGGCCTACCTTCAATTTGAAACACAAGGTGCTGTTTGGACCAACAAAGAGAGATTAGAGCACCGTACTGACCCACCCCTGCCTACAGCCTTGGACAGGATCTCGTTGATTTCAATCCAAATGTGAATTTTACACTGAAAACACAAGGTCATCAGAGAGCCAGTTTAAAGTTGTAAGAGGGTTGTCATAGGTGACTTTTGGGTTGTTGCAAGGCTTATTTCAGGCCACTGATGCTGTGTGACAACCCAGTCAGAGGGTCGTCATTGTGAATTTTGAGGCTGGATGACAACCCACAGGTTGTCATTTTCTCCTGACAACCTTAGGCCAAAAAGGTTGTCAGAGAAGCAAAAGTGAAAATCAGGTTGTCACAAGGTTGTCAGGAAAGAAAATGAGACGTCAAAGGTTCTGCCTGACAACCCTAGGGTTGTAAGTGAGTGGTGCCAAAAACAACAGCCCAAGGTTGTCATGGCCTCTGTCTTTGACAACCCTAGTATTGTAAATGAATGGTGCCAAAAAACATACAACTCCTAAGGCCTAATACATCTTGGGCCTCCTAAGTTTAATGGGCATACATAATAACTAGTAACATTTGATATAATAAATGTTTTCCAGACCACGCCACCTTGTGTGGAATGTAGCCAAAGAAGGGCTACCCAGACAAGCTGGGGGTTATTTTCTCTTTGAGCCTATTTAAATTGGTGACTTTTAACCACCTGCAATTCTGTATACATGCAAGGTAAAATAATGCCTTAAACATGGGTGCATAGTGCAGATCTTCCTCTTTTCATTGATATTTGAATCATTACTGTGGATGTAAGCCTTGTATTTTATAAATATTTTTCAATATTAAAAGTTTTGAATTAATCATTGGCCAATGGGAGGACACCCCAGAGGCCTTATCAGCATTTCCATGCGCCAAGAAAGGTTGACTTTTTCTTCCCTTTACAGCCATTTATGAAGCATGTAAAACACATAATAGGAACTCTAAATTCATTTATTGGATGACTGAAAATGTAGAAGACATCATGGTGTTTCTTTTAAGTGGTCATAGAACATTATAGGCCAGTTTTTAATGATTTGATGCTCAAAAGACCTTTCAAATCATGAAATAGCACATTTAATGACCTAATCCTACTATAAATCCCCATAGGGAATCGCCGAAAATCATCAATTTGAGCACTTTTTGATCATTTTAAACTTTTATGGATTTAGCTGTAAGATTATAACAATGCATTACAGCCATTAACATTATATACCATTGTAATCTTAAAGTGATGACAGATGTGATAAATGTATTGATTTTGACACTTCTCAAATATTACATTCTTTCTAAAGAGCCTCAAATCAGAGTGTACCACTTTATTGTAAAAGTTTTTTCCATTTTTCAGAATTTATTTCTAAATAGAATGTTTTCATTCTATGATGTGATTTGTAAAACCAGTTGAGATGGATTGTCTAATTTATTCTTAGCCTATGATATATGAAGTAGAATTGCATCTCATTTATCTACAAAGTTATGGTTGTTTGAAAAAAATGCCTTTTTCCATAACTTTTAAAGTCACCCTTTCTTGGTGCACAGGTCTATGGGCCTCCACCAATTAGGTGTTGCGCAACCCCCACCATGTGGGTTTGTTTGTCCAGCCTCCACTGGACCAGGACGGCCGCGTGAGGTCTGGAACAGACTCTATAGGAACCTAGCTAACACATGACGTAAATACGTCATTAAATTTACTAACTTTTCTGAAGACCCTGTGACAACCCTGAGTTGTTCCAGTAGATCAAAACAACTGTGGAGATTTTTTTGACAACTTTTTTGGCACCATTGACTTAAAACCCTGAGGTCATCACAGAGACCCACATGATCTCATATAAAGTGGTCACAAAGTCGTCAGTATCCTATATTCAAAGTTGTCAGAAGGTCGTCATATGCTTGTTGAATTTGACACCAAGGTTGTCAGAAGGTTGTCATAGGGTTGTTGATTTTGACATCAAGGTTTCCAGAAGGTTGTCATAGGGTTGTTGCTTTTGACACCACTTTTGACAACACTTTGTGTTTTCAGTATAATATACTGAAAACACAAAGTTATGTTGAATCATTGAAAGGTAGTAGCACCAAGCAGAAAGGAAGAATAAAACAGATGGATTTGGTCTAATTTCATCATGAAATTAGTTAAAGCTGCAATTTTGAAATTGTTTTTTCCCTTTAAGCTGGGCCCCACCTGATGACTACATCCTGGTGATTAGTTGTATGTGGTGGCCCAAACGTACTATTGCGTACAAATCGTAAGTAAATAATCTTAAGGACGCTTTTGATAAAATGTTTCCAATGACCGACTAAACTTTTGATAACTGAACCACTCTTGGACGATCTTTGCAAACAATCAGAATTAATTAAACAACCAGAACTGGTCGGAAGGACCAGAATTTTAGATAAATTGCTCGATGGTTCCCCCCCCCCCCCCACCCGCCCTCAGCCTGTCTTCAGGAATAATATGTCGTTCAGTGAAAACCCACCTTAAGTTACATCGCAGATTAACTATGAACGCAACACACTCCAGATTCTCGCTTTCCTAAACTACTAACATGTCGCGTGTTCAACAGGATCAATCCAACTAAGGTCCCCTTTACACGGGACCCCCACGACATCTAACAGTCCATATACAATCTGAATGTATTTATCATGATAATATCTTTCTATCCAGTGTTGCTTAAGCTGAATTTGAGGCTTAAGGCTGGTTTCCACTAGCCGATTTTTGCTCCCAATTTCACAAAATCGGCAATTTTGGTTAATCACAGATATGTTACATAACTTCTCTTTTAAATGATTATGTAGGATGCATGGTCCTTTGTCATATTACCTGTGAAAATGATTGATTACCAAAATTCCGACAGTCAGAGTAGGTTAGTGGAAACTAGGCATTTCACTATGGTTCCATCGTAAAAGGTTTCTTGTTTTTGCCTTGTTGTAATAGAGAGAGTGATTAATTGTTCACGACGGCAAAAGGTATGATTAACATGAGGGAACGCTTACACATGTTGCTAATGAACCTTGATGGAGTGTTGTATGCAGGGCCCTGGCTTCACATAATCTGTGGTAAATGGAGGGTTGGTGAATATATACAGTCGGCGTGTCTGCTCACCCACAGTGTGGATTTGACAGAGTAACTCGGCTTGACAAGACCAGATGCTGTGCTTGTTGTATTTCACATAATGCCGTTACTCGCTTTACTGTCAGGCAGACCAATACCTTTTCAGCACAAACATATAAAGCTTGCCACCACGCAATGGGACATCTTCTATTTGAATGAATAATATGCAAATGCCACCTTTTGTGTATACATACATACATACATACATACATACATACATACATACATACATACATACACACACACACACACACATACACACTTTATATACTTAAATTTAGGACATTTTCATAAAGGCCGACCAAAACAGCATCACGAATCTATTACTCATGATCCCAAATTTTGTGTTCAAGAAAAAACACAAATTTTACAATAATTTGTGATTTAATTTTCGTTTTTTGTTCAGCCTTGCTTGTTTGTGGACAGTACATTCGATTTGGCTAAGGAATGAACAGCTTGTTTTATATTATAGGAAACATTAAAAAGAATATGTTGATACATGCATATCGTAGGTCATCTGCATAGCAATTCTTCCCACCTTGCCCCGCGGGGACCCAGGGTGGGAGTTCTTTCTGGAACTTCTGGGAAGAATCTAGGTCCTCAGAATCCCCTGATAGAGGCGATGAAAAGGGGAAACCACACGTAGGAGCCTAGTTGGTAGAGTACTCACAAGTGGGTCTAGGAGGTCTTGAGTTCAAATCCTGACCAGGTCACACCAAGACTTTAAAAATGGTAGTGGTTGCTTCTTGCCTGGCACTCGGTATGAAGTTAGAACCATGAATCATGACTGGTCAGCCCAGTGTCAGTATAGTATGACTGGATAGGTATCAAGTGGCCTATGATGTGAAATCTCAGTGAGGCAGCACTATTAAGAGGGCATTGGGTCCCACTTCTGCAAATAGGTACGGCATCTCATAGATTCAGCCACCGCTGCCAATGTGGCGTAAAACTAGCTGAAAAGCATTACCTTGTGCAGTCTGGAAAGAACCCTGAAAGGTTAGCCAGATGTTAAACTAGCCCAACAAACAAATCTTCCCACCATGGATAGCTTATTGGTACCTGAAGACTAGCCTCAGTCAAGGTGCAGGCTGGGAAATATGTAGACAAATAACAGGCATTCAGCTTATAATATTTCATTGATCTTGGTATTCTTTGTGGTTTAAAATAATGGAAAACTAGCAATGATTGTTTTTCTTATTCAAATCTAAATAGAACCCTATACTTTATATTTTAGGTTGGTTTGAAAATTTACCCATTACAGATAGAAAATGACAAATAATTATTTATATATATTTCTAAAGATGTACCAGTGTTTTGTCTATAATATATTAGCCAAATATACCTGCAGGTTCTTAAAATACTATACATCAGCTACCGGTCGTAGGGAGAATTGTAAGATATTTTAAAGAAAAAATCATTCTTTAACCCTTTCACTGCTAAATATGTCATTCTATGGTTTATAATTACTGAGATATTGCCCAAAATATGAAAACTAGTCTAAAAATTGCCTAAAACTAAAATTTTCTCTAGATTCTTCTGGTAGATTTACTTTTTACGTAAATCTGATGAAAACATTCTAAATTTTGGCACTGTGCCAATAGGGCATTCTTGTCTTTGTTGGTAATATCCACACTATATTCTATTCAGGGGTTTCCATGGCAACCAACATTTGGAAAAATATCCATTCTATTTATTTCAAAGAAAACATAACAAATTTATCTTGTTTCCGCAAAAATTAGTTTGCAATTATCATGACTGAAACCAAAGTTATGACTTTTTTTAAATTAAATAATTTTCCACAAATTAACATTTTTACACAATTTTGGAAAATTACAGCAAATTCTTATATATGTATATCGCTACTTATTTGTTCAATTGGAAATCTATCATTTTCTGATGAACCGATGCTAGAATATTCAAATGCTCATATCTCTGGTTCTAATGGGAATTTTTGGAAACTTCTTTCACCTACTGGTAGCTACACATCTCCTCTCTATAGAACATTCCAATGGGAATTTACTATAAAGCCACTTTAGTGGCTTCCCGCGGTGAAAGGGTTAATGCTGACACATTACTATTTAGGCCTCGTTCATGTTTTAACCTCGTTTATTTTTTCAGAAATAAAGATTTATGCATAACCAGGTTTAAACTTAGTTTATATACTCGTGCTCTGGTTCATGATTAGGGTATGAAGCGTCAGTTCCTTTTCACTGTATTCCTGTAACCTTGTTTGCCTTTTTTCCCCCACTATTTTCCCTTTAAATCATAAATCTAATGCATAATCCTTTTCACATTTAGCATTAGACCCACTCTTTACTCCTTAATACCATGTCCCTGCTAAATAGCCAAACTGGGTAACAGTGAAATGGCAATCAGGCTGTATAAATACAAATCATTTCATGTAAATTTCCTATCACTTCAGTGGCAAAAGAAAACTAATGTTATGCAATTCCACATGTTTCCCCTCATAAACCCAACCAAAGAGGTGAAAATCCACTCCCTGTTATGAAAGGTTATGTAATCCCCCATGCCTGCACCAGGGGGAGGTGGAAGAGAAATTTGCATGAAATGATTTGTATTTACACAGCCTGTATGCCTTTTCACTGTAACACTGTTTGCCTTTTTGGGACCCGAAGGCGAATACGGGGTTAAGAAATAATTTATATGGTTTAAAGGTAATTCTTGTACAGAATTATGCATTATACAATACATTTAAGAGGAAAAAACAGGAAAAAGAGGTTAATAAAAAGGCAAACAGGGATACAGGAATACAGTGAAAAGGAACTGACGCTTTGTACCCTGATCGTTCATCTATACTGAACATTTTGTTCTGAAGTTATACTTTCAATGATTGCTCACGGTTGAAGTTAGAGAAAAATGAATAGGCCTACTAAATGGCCGAAGCAGGAACATTAATTAGCACCTCTGTTGGTTATGGATCATATTGAAATATCTGGAACAAGTCAGTGAGTGCTCTGAGAACTTTTTTTTTCTTCATAAAGATCATGGGTGAGCCATCTCTCAAATGTCACAACAGTAGTATATGAATATCAAGGGTCAACCCATACACATACATCTATTATATAGACCCCCATCGCATTTTGATCTTTCTATTCTATCCATGCACGATTGCTTTGATAGGCCTTCAATCTGTCTCTAGGATAGGATCAATTATTTATAGTGGGAAGATTATTACATTTCGAACGCCTACATAAAAATCTAGTGTAAATGTGAGAACATCGCAACTATACGATTTCATTATTAACCATACGTCCGTTAGTTGTAGGTAGAAACAAGATCTCGTTTCCTGATTTACTAGGTTTCTCCGCATTTGTTGGGGCATGGTCAGGCTGTGACAACCAAATCAAGTTTGTAGGACTGACCGATAGAGACAAGGCTATGGGGAACGCTAGAGTGGAAGCAGTCAGGTCGGTGAGTGGTGTTAATTGAATAGGATGTGACCGACAACAGTAACTGGTGGCGACGTACCAGGGGTGTGAGGTCGATGTAATCCGAAGAGATATATTCTATAATGCCCCCTACAGTCACGTGTGAATACTTTTCAGAGCGCTACATACAAGCACTAAAGGAGCACAGGAGAGTTGTAAGTGTGTAGGGCAGCCAGGCTTGTCAATATTGCCCCTCCTCCAGGAGTTACAGGACGGCAGCCCTCGGGTTAAACTGATCCTCCTGGGCTGATCCGGCCTTAGCCGGGGCCGGGTCTGGTTACACGAGGTCCTCTAACTCTTTACGTGTCTCATTACGGACCGAGCGGTCTTCACTTCTCTCTAACCACCGCCTTCTGCCCATTGACATTTACCGCTCTACCCACCTCACCTACTCATCTCATTTCCACCTGTTTCTCATCCAACCCACGTCCGTTCTAAGATGCAATTTGTTGCCTCCCGCCAATGCACCATCTCGCTAAGGACAGTAGAGGTAATGCTTTGGCATTGGTGATATCATAATTAACAGGGAGGTATGTTATAGTCTGACACCAAATAGCATACATTTTCATATATACAAAATTCACTGTATACAACGTAAAATGCAATAAAAAAAATGGACCAAAGTGAAGGGCTAATGTTATGAGAACGGACTTACATCTTGAACCCCGTGTACGTACACCACTGCTACCACTACACATTAACCACCAGTTGTATAGTTGGATAGGGAGCGGACAGTACGTGCCCTCGGGGCTCTGTGTCGGATATCTTAACCGCGCGTCGTCGGTCGTCGACTAAACTTCCGGCTGGGGGCGGAAGGCGACGACCGGCCGCCGTCGACACGGGCCGACAGAGGCGGTGATAAATGGCACCCGGACGGGTTTATTACCACGGCCACTCTCCATGCGCCGGATTCCTTTTTTCTTGAATTTCCACCCCGCTTCTGAGAAGGCGGCAGATGGCGGCGCCACACTCAGTAGCTTTGGGACCGGGCACATTGTAGGCCGCGCCGAGGTCGATAATCTTTAAAGGCCCCGCGCGGCGCGTTATCAGGGCCGCGGGCCCAGGTTTCAGGAGGATATAAGGCATCCCAAGCTCTACCGACTACCCAAAGCTCTCTCGGCCGACCAACGGACTCTTTCATTCAGAAAAGAACCATCCTATGGCTTAGAGTTTACCAAGTTCTTCGGCAAAAGGATGAAAAGAAAGCCTCAAGATACCAAGTACCCAAACCCCCATGTTCCCAAACAGCCTTTATGTCCGACCTTGACGCACGAGGGACTAATTCTCTAGAGCTCAGGGCTGCGTTCTTGAGTGCCAATTTTTAACCCTGTTTTGGCTAACTTATATTTTTAGACCCTATTTGAGAGTGGTGTGTTCTTGAGTGTGTGCTCAGTCTGCCTCTCTTAGATGACAGCTAAAAATATCTCTCTAAATGGCATTTAAAACTGTTCTCAAGTGCACCAGAAATAAGTCTAAGTTAGCTGAGAATGGGCTATTTTTGGCTCCAATGTAAAACTCCTCTGAGCCAACAATAAGTATCTATGAATTTGGACAAAAATGTGAAACTACTAAAGAAAGTTTTAAAACATTAGAAAAAAAGTGCTATATTCTGAAAGCTGAGATGTTATGCTAGAGTTACATGTAAAAAACATTTCAAAAATCATAACTTAACAACTAATAAATAGTGTTTAAAACACCTCTGTTAAATTGTCAGTGAAGACAGTGCTGTATGCTAAGATACCTCTGTTATGCACAACTTACTGGGGCACCTGAAATGATTATGTAACACTGGTGCCAGTGGTCGTTGAGACCGGTGCCAGCAATTGTAGCCACTCAGTAGACAATGATCCTTCACCTGTCAATCACAATTACCTGTCTGCCCACTGTCTGGGTGCACCAGAAGGGCTCTGACCATGGTCATGCTCTAATGCACACACTTCAATTTTTTCCTGACACTTTTTGGTATCTAAATCATTATGAAATAGGTGAAATCATACCCCAATGGAAAGCCACAGTAGTAAGCTAATTTTTGACATAGCTTATACATAAAGATGATCTAATATTTCATGAGAAAATATGTGAAATGTAAAGATACATGTGTTTTCAATGTGCTAAGGGAGGAGAAGGTCCCTCAGGAAATATTAGCCCTGTATGTGTATTGCACCATTTGCCCTTAACCCAATCAGGCCTGACTTATTTTTGGCTCTTGGCAACACCCCCAGATAACTTGGGCAGTTAAAAATAAGTCAGCTAAGTCAGCAACTGGGTTGAGTCAGGAACGCAGCCCAGAGCTGTGTCCTGTCTCCTTCAGGAAACTAAGCGTTGGACAACACAACGTTGGACAACACAACGAATGCCTATTAGTGTGAATGACCCAGCTCAGAACACTATTGCGTACGTTATCCGTCTTTTAACCTGCCTTGTAAGTTTTTGTTTTGTTTGGGGGTGGGGGGAGTAGCCTAATAGTTTAGTTTTGTCGCACACAAGATCTATATTTTGCACCAAATGCATCCCAGCGTGGTCGTCTTTGGGAAGGTTGTTACAACCGCCAATTCCTAATTTAAGAGACAACTGTTAATGTTTCTCACACTTCGACTCAGATTAAATCCCACTCAATGCTTTTTTCATCGTTTACCCATAACCAGTCAATCATGTCATGGTAGAGGAAGTATGGAGCCAGTTGCCCAAGATCCTACTGGGCAACACCTTTGCCTTGCAGGGTTTAAGATAGCTACCTGTGATGAGCGGCTGATTCGCTAACACTGCAATATCTCTGGAGATATTTGTCCTTTTTAACACTATGACATGTCATATAAAAAGCTCATAATCGTCGTTATCTAATGATATTATATACATGTCATGTTAGCTTAAATTAAGAATTCTGAAAAACACGTATTTCAAACAGATATTGGTCACTTTTCACCTTTAAATAAGGTCATATTACTATTGCGATTATATATATATATGTGAAAATAATTTTAAACGTTTATTTATTTTTTTGAATATTTAATAGTTTCAGATGAAATCGAAATATGCCCCATTAAGGGGAGTATATTAAAGGTCCTGCCCCTTTGACACATGGCTCAATCCTGTATACATCCCTTTAAGTAAATGCCTACTCATTGCGCAGTCCAATATTTTGATGGATTTTCTATGGCGTTAACACAATTTTTTCGAAACACATTTACTTGATCTGCTGTGATGATGCCACCGATGTCCATGCAATATATATATACAATACAATATACCAATGAAAATTTTACTCCATTCAGTGGCGGATTTAGAGGGGGCGCGGGGGAGAAAATTCGGAAAAATCGGGGGTGCGCCCCCCCCCCCCCCCTTCCAATAGTGCCCATCTTTTCAGAAAGCTGGATCCGCCACTACCATTGCTTAACGTCAGCGTTCTGAACTTTTATTACAGTTGATCATTCCCGCCGAAACTAAATTGGGTATCAACGAACATTTCATGATAAAACCGCAGCAGATTTCACGGACAATTTCCCTTCATGTTCACCTAAATGGAGGCATTTCCCCTTGAGTGCATTTTGCCGTACCAGCCGAGTGCTCACCTGTTCTTCCCGCCTAGCGCTTGGACCAAAATCGATGGATTACTTAACAAATAAATACGAGACGCTCACTGCAGACGAGACGACCAGAGTATATCACAGACTATCCAATGGGCCCGGGGGAGGGGGGCGATATACTTCATACGGGCATTATAACCTACCCCGGCAACACGACAAGACGGTCTGACCGGTGTCCGTGTCTCGAGTCGTGTAGCCGACGATAACGTCATGTTCTTTATAACGGCAATGACGTGCACACCCATCGTTAGGGGGGTGGCAGGCGACCCGAGAGGGCGATAAGGACAAGTTAGCGACCGAGGCGCGGCGTGTCCTGGTGGAGGCGGGCCCCGACCCGCCCGGCCCTGTCCCCCGGGGTAAATGCGTTTCCCGTGTCACGCAGCAGCCGGCAGAGCGGCCGGTGGGGGCCGGGACAGGGGCGGGAAGAAACCCGCAGATAGGGGAAGGAGTGATCGAGAAGGACCAGGGAGGGGGTAGACGCTAAAATCAATCCTCCCTCCGGAGCACAATCACACGACAATCAATCCGCATTTCTAGCCCGGCCCCCACTTGAGCAGGCGAGGACACCCTGCCGGCTAGACGATAGCCTGGGCGGGCGGTGTAGCCAGGGCTTGTCTGTAATTAATATGATACAACCGCGCCCAACGCCTCCTTAGACCTCGTAGAGCTGGGCGTATAAAAACGGGCTAACTGTCAGAGTAGGCAAACAGAACGTGAGGTATAGTGAAATACGAGTCAGATTGTATGCGATGTTTTGGGGGCTATGCATCAAGTAGCACGGTAGGACATAGCTTTTCTTATACTTGTATTAAATGTTGATGAACAAAGGATAGATATATTATATTTGCTCAACTGTTTTGATTTCCCTCCCCTCAAAAGAAATCGTTTTGTCATCCAAAAGTATAACAGAAATCATGCCACCGTTGGTTACATTAATAAATCATCAGACGGCCAGGGTAAAGACATGAAACAATTTCCCGTTTGGCGGGCTGAAAGAGACGCTTAGCATTTTCTCAATGCTTTGAGAAACAACATGTGTTCACAACGAGTACTTATTGCGTATCAAGTCGTCAAAGAACACGTAAAAATCCCTGTCCCCGTGGAGCATATTCCATCTGGAGGCCTGGGTCTCCAGATGTAATGAAGCCAAGCCGGTCAGTATTCCCAGACGACATGCAAAAGAAATGTGCTCCATTTCACTATTTCAATTCAGCCTCACGAAACAATACAGCCAGTTGTGCAGGACGATTTTAGAAATTCGAGAGTGACAGCCAATTGACGGGAATCGGGGCGTGCTATCAATATATAGATCCCAAGTCATAATTGGTATTTTCTCAATGTTTCTTGTAGCCCTGGGGGGACCAAGGGGTTGAGCAGGGTGAAGATTACCCCCTACGTGTGGGCGGTATGCACATGGTGGTGATCTTCCCTATTGTGACACCTGCATTAGGGTAAGTTAATCAACGTCTCGGCGGGTACCGTTTTAAGTCACTAGTTAGAAAGCCGTGTAATTCTGGCTAATACCTGGTAGAAACCAGAGACGATTGGAAGGATGCTTCTGCCATTAGCACAGACTTCTGCGGACTGTAGCACTCCCCACACTCCCAAATTGAGGCATTTACCTGAGGGACCACAGGATAGACACCGGGAGACGCAAGATTATTGCAAAAGTGTCTCGAAGAGAGGAGAGGGACCAGGGGATGTCTCCGAAACATGCCCCAAGCACCATCAATATTACCTCCCAATGGGTTGCGGAGATTGGAAAGATTAGTGGTGACCCTAATGTACTCGGCAGCTCTCGTCAGGCTCTTGTTAAGGCCCTGTGTGCAGAGCCCTTTGGTCGGGGCCAGGCCTTGCTGGTGTACACACGACCTGGGAGCCTCACTAAAAGGGCCCCGGCCACAAGGGGCGCGCTCTCCGCAACATTTGTCCTCCCAGAAACGTGTTTCCTTCCGTCGGAACTATGGGATTCATTAGGTTTTCAAGTCCCTTTTATTGATTCCTGTTTGGTGCAAATCTGGTTAGGGTTTCCCAATGTTTGTACCACAAATAAAACATAAAACCGTCATTGGATGACAGAAAAAATGGATTTATGAGCATTTAGTAAAAAATAAAGACCACTGCTTACATTATCCTTGCTGCCATCCACGAATCCCCAGGCTCGTTTTGCTTCACACAACAGCTGAGGTTATACGTGCGCACATCTCTACACGTGGGCCACACTGGGATATCTTGTAAATAGGTATAGTTCAGTTAATGAACACAATATGAATATCAATAATCAAAAACATTCTCGCCTATTTATACTCAATGGTTTATACAAACAAAATAATCAATTTGTTATAAATGCGTATGGGACCTATATATTCTGAAAAACTATGAGCGTAAATAAAAGGTATTATGTCCATGTATGTAATGGTGAAATAAGATAGGCAGACGCGAAAGCTATGCTATTCATGGATTCCCTTTGACAGGAGGAAATGTATGGATTATGAATGTTTTACAACGATTCGTGTAGGAGGTTATGGAAAAGCAAAGCCACTCTCAAAGTCGCTCATATTCGACCATACTTTGCACCGAACTTCCCAATGTGTCCTTCCTAATTATGACTCCCGAACCACAGGCTGTTCTCTAATAAAGAGGTGCTCCTAGTTGATTATGGCAAAAACGTGTTCTAAGGACAGGGCTTCTTGGAGTCGTAGAACTTTGCCTCTGTACATACTATTAATCTGCCTTTACGACCAGAAAACGTTTTCACTGACTATATTTATCACGTCCATGTACCCCCTGTATCATCTTTTGTCTGGCATCTCCGGAGCGAGCCGAAGAAAAGCTGCATGACGATAATAGATGAGAATACAGGCTAAACACAGGCGGCACAGCCTGGGGCCTGCATCGAGTCGGGCGGGCCACCTTTGTTGGAGTACAGAATGAGAAGACGGCAAAAAAGGTCCCCGCGAGGGTTTGTGTTGGTGTGAATAGAGGAGTTTCTGGAACAAACAAGGCAAGGTCAAAACCAAGCTGAGATAGGTGTGCTTCTAGTCTTCTTGGAATAGGATCTATTTTGGATGCGTCATCTGTGACTTTGCATGAACAGAGCTTCAATAAAAATGTTAGAGAAGCTGTCCATCAAGCATATATGAATGTGGAGAGTTATTATACCTTAGGTGTATCCAACTTTGTTAAAAGCTCTAGTGATCATCACGACGGCTTTGGTAAACTCATTGAAGTTACTAATGTCACACCTATATGCCAATGCTCTTCCTTATGACTGTGTACGACAGATTCCGAACATGGTGGTAGGCCTACAATTGCCTTGCAACACTTTTATTAGGTGAATACAATATTATTGGTGGACAAATTGTCACTGTTAGTGGGGTCTGTTAAGGTCATTTTTTTGATAAATCGTTACGCGGCGGATAAAAGCACCAAATTTGGTATGAGGCACCTCTGAGGCATAACTATTAAATCTGGAAGGGGAGCCACCTTGAAATATCAATATGACGGATGTGGGGGCCCAAAAACCAATATGGCCGACTTTTACTATAAAAATTCTTATATCTCAGCTTCTAAAAAGACTAAAGAGACATGGTTGGTGTCAAAATTGAGGGATTATGGGTCAGGGAATCCAATTATTTATGTTTCAAGTCAATGCGGAAATCCAAAATCCAAGATGGCTGACCAATTTTGAGAAATATTATGATTTTTAGCTACTAAGGCACAAGGCCTGGGGAAATGGTTCCAATATCAGTTGTTAATAGCCTAGAGGGCTCAATAAATATGATATTCATCCAA
Organism: Lepidonotus clava; assembly: GCA_936440205.1. Lineage (NCBI taxonomy): Eukaryota > Metazoa > Annelida > Polychaeta > Phyllodocida > Polynoidae > Lepidonotus > Lepidonotus clava. The sequence continues at coordinate 29,234,746 of OW387134.1, forward strand.
TACAATACCATACATTTCAAAATGGCTGAATTCATTAGCATGATACCTTTGATAATGACCGCTGGATTCCAAAATAATTCAAAAGAAAGGATGTAGACTTTACTCTTTTGCCACAAGATTTCTTGATTTCATTTGGTATGATGATCCCCTGGGACCCCTTCATTGAATTTAAAAGGGGAGCCACCTTGAAATATCAATATAACCCGGACGGGGGCCAAAAATCCAATATGGCCGACTTTTATTGAAATAATCTTATATCTCAGCTTCTGAAATGCCTAGAAACACATTGCTAGTGTCCAAATTGGTAGATTATAAGACAGGGAATTCAATTATTTACCTTTCGAATCTATACAATAGGTCTAATCGAAGCTAGCCAAAAGTTTTGGTTAAATACCTTAAATTTCAAATGCTAAAAACATACAAAATTTGTCAAAATTTCATTTTGGTATTTCAAGATGGCTCCCCTTCTAGATTCAATAGTTATGCCTCAGAGGTGCCTCATGCAAAATTTGGTGCTTTTATCCGCCGCGTAATGAAAATGTTGTTAACAGACCCCACTATGTATGTATAGAACAAAAAATGCACTACAATATAATACTCCAACCCTTCATCTTGGTGAACATGTCTTCCAATCATTAAACCTTCATTGATATTCCACTGCGTAGCTATGAGTAGGGATAAATGCATGGTTAAATAGTTATTTAAAAGTTATTGGTTTTCCATAAAATACGGTGCTTAAGGCATTGGACTTATGGCGGCACCAACCGAGGGCAGTACCGATCGAGCTAAATCCCTTATTCGTTTTTAGAGCCTTTTCTACGGTTCTCAGAACCCATACCTCACCTTAAATATTGCATTATACTATTAAATTTACGGAGAATAATGGCACGCCTGGGAGTCGTTGTTAAGACGCTATCCTACAAAAGGACGCTATCCAGCAAAAGGTTTACATTTGTCACTTAGCATCAGGCTAAAGATGCTATCCTGCAAAAGAATGCTATCCAACAAAAATTTTTGTAGGATAGCATTCTGATCATGCTGCTATACTACAAAAGGACGCTATCCAACAAAAAGTTTGTATTCGTCATTGAACACCATGAAGTGAACGCCATGAATCTTCTGAATTGCAGTCACGATCTCTGCCGTTGCTACGCGCGGCCGTTGCTTAGCAACGGCCGTGCGTACGTAGCAACGGCCGCGCGTAGCAACGGTGAGTGTTACTTCATCCTTTGGGAGCTGTAGGTCGAGTTTAGTAGCGGTAGGTCGAGTGTGGGAGCTGTAGGTCGAGTGTGGGAGTTGTACTTGGAGTGTGGGGGCTGAGTGTGGGAGTTTTAGGTCGAATGTGGGAGCCGTAGGTCGAGTGTAGGTGCTGTAGGTCGAGTGTGGGAGCATCTACAGGGGGTGTAGACCCTTAAAAGGAGGGGCCAGTGACCAAAAATTAGTATATTGTCGTGGTCCTTACCATCCAGGGAATAACCATACCAAATTTTATACTTTTATCTCTATTAGTTTTTATTTTATGCACATTTTTGTGTTTCAAATTTAGCTTCTCTGTCTGCATCTGACAATGCCTGCACAGTTTATTTGTAGGGGAGTATTACTATTAAAGTTCGTACTTGTTCATATCCTGCACTGATTCGTTTATTCATTATCCGACTGTGTGATATTATATCGCTTATCGATGATCTTTCGTTTGCTTGAAGATGTTAATAAAAGCGTTGTACTAAGATAATGGGGAGTTCTTAGTGATTATTTCGTTGAAGTTGCTAGCTTTCTCCAGATAGATGTTATCCTGGATCAAAGTTCAGTTCTTGGTGGTATAGAGATTCTAAGTAAAGGGGCTCAATCCTATACAAAGAGCACGCGCTCGGCAAGAGGTCAGTTTATTACATTCATGATAATATTCCGAAGGTACAAGTATACAGTTCTCCATCCATACAGTTTTTCCTTTCATTTCACAATTCAAACACATCAGTAACAATCCAACCAGGTATAGCTATGGTTAAGCTTCCCCTTTCGCAAGGTATATACGCTCTTAACACTGTTGAGATAGTCACCTCTCGTCTACCGGTAACGAAGACCATTGGTAGGATCTCCGTCACTTCCAGCACGCAGTCCGTAAGGCTAAGCCTAAGCTGTCCCAATCCTTACTATCACCTGTTCATTGTGGTTACTATTAATACTTAATATCAAAATTTCATAAATAAGTAGAATAGAATAACAAATGTGTAAGAAACAGTTGATGAAATTATTGCTTGACAATAATTTTTTAATAAAAAGTAATAATTAAAACATTAATTGATATTATATACTTTAATAAATAGTTAATTAATAGCAAAGAAATAATTATTATTGATTAAAAAACAAAATTAATAGAAATGTTTAGTAAAAAGAATTTTGTCACTTAGTGCCTTTTGTCACTTAGTTCCATCACAAACATAGCTATGACACTAAATGACAAAATATTTACCAGTTAAGGTTTTTGTCACTTAGTGCCTTAAGGGTGGCACTAAGTGACAAAAATTCAGATTTTGTCATTAAGTGCCTTTTTGTCACTTAATGCCTATAATGTACAATTCTTTGCAATTGTATATGTGCAAAGACAGATTTTGTAACTTAGCAGTTGTTTTGTCACCTAGCAGCATTTTTGTAGCTTGGCAGCTTGTGGTGATGCTATCCTACAAAAAGATGCTAAGTGACAAAAAGGTGTTGGATAGCGTCTTTTGTAGGAAAGCTTATTAATTATTATTTATTGATCATTAATTAGTTTCATTTATGGATCTTTAGTGTGTTTTTTCATTATAAATCATTTTGAGTCTTTTTGTCATTCATTGATAATGACAAAGAGGCAATTTTGTAACTTAGCAGCTTCTAGTGACGCTATCCAACAAACTTTTGTCACTTAGCATCAGATTGGATAGTGTATTTTGTAAGATAGTGTATAAAAACAGATTTTGTAACTCAGCAGCTGTTTTGTAGCTTAGCATCTTTGGCAGATGCTAAGTGACAAAACTTTTGTCACTTAGCAGCATTTTTGTAGCTTAGCAGCTTGTGGTGATGCTATCCTACAAAAAGATGCTAAGTGACAAAATTTTGTTGGATAGCGTCTTTTGTAGGATAGCGTCTTAACAGTCGTTACCTTTCCAAATTTCCAGACGGGCTCCAGCTGCGTGGAGAGGTTGGGGAGGACGCAGAAGATGCCCACACACAGGTCGGCCACCGCCAGGTTGGCCAGGAAGAAGTTGGTGATTGTACGCATCTTACGGTGCCGCACCACCACCAGGATCACGAACAGGTTTCCTGAGGAGATAAAAGGCAGACACGATGGTAATTTACCTGGGGACATCACTTTCATTGCGACCACTAGGGTTCTCAGACCGCCGGTGGCCACAGAAGGCAGGTGATCTGGCTCTGCGGGTTGAAAGGGTAACTCGGGGTTAGGTCTTTGTTCACTAACACAGCTGCAGGTTGAGGTCTGAAAGAGAAAGGTCATGCAGGGGAGTGGAGCATGTTATTGCTAGGAAGACAGCCATAATATAGTCAAAGCATAACAACACTTATCCAAATACACACAAGCATATCAAAGAAAATAGAGAATTTCTCTTTGTATTCTCACAAAAATAGAAATTTCCCTAACCGATTCGTCTAAATTAACACCTAGCAATGATGGTCGTGAGGATCACGACCGACATCTATGAACATTTTCAAAATAATCTTTTATATCTATATTGATAGACATCAGTAGGAAGAGCTGTTTATCATCTTTCAAAGATGTACTAGACAACAAAGCATGTCATATATTCAAATAAATATGTGCACATGAAATTTTGATCACAATTAAATTTGAGAAATTAGGAAATCAAAACACATTTTCTCCCTTCTACTTCTTAATCTCACAGTGGCGGATTTAAAGGTGGGGTGCAGGGGCGCACCTGGAGGGTCCAGCAGAAATCTTTACAAAAGATAATGAAAATGTCTGGATCTGCCCCTGTCTGGATCCGCCCCTGTTTCACATAAAATTGCAAATCAAGTCATTAAAATTCATGTAAGCGTGTTGAAAAGATAATCAAGGTATTTTCCGTTTACCCAAAACATCTTCTACCATCAAGGCCAGGGGATATCTATTAGGTTTCCTTTTAGCATAATACAATTGGAAAGATATTTAACGTTTTCTTGAGTCTAACTGTGATAGTTTCGAATCAAAATTAAACAAGAACACGACTGGTGTAAGCGCTCAAGGTACTGATGCAGTTATCTTAAATATCAGAGGGAAAACTAAGATAATAATTATGATTTATGACAATTTATGACAATTCAGTCGGCTAAATAAATGACATGATTGAAATAACCTCAACATTACACAACCATAACTCATGATCATCTTGATGCAAGTTATATTTTTAGTCACCGAAATTATGTATCAAGTACGCTGCTCATCGGTCCTGACCATACCCGCGACGTCACGTTCATATGCCTTGCAATATACGCAACAAGATCATAAGGATAAAGTTTGTTTTATACGTGACAATCTATGGTAACATGAGTAGTACATAAAAATGGGAATTTGATGCTTGTCGCGTACATTGTAGGCCTACATCACAACGTCGCTCATATGGCACTGCTTGTCCTACATGTTCTATTGCCTCAACAAGATCCACTATGTATGCCACAATACATTGCTCAAACTGACTATTGTATAGATAAGTAGCGCATGAAAATAGGATTTTGAAGCAGTACACGCAACCTCAATTACATTATGTGAATTGTATCATACAGATAATCACATAAATAGCCATATAAATAATCATGTAAATACACTAAGAATTATGTAAATATTCAAATATATGAAGTTTATCGCATACATATAGTTCCGCATACACAATCAACATGTGCATAAAAGCCTGAGTAGTATATGAAAGAGTAAATAATTTGGTTTTTATGCGTATAGTTCGTCTTTAATATTCAAGGCGATGATCTGTACACATTCTACCTAGCAAATACGACGTAGCCTCCAATACAAAGCCGGTTCGCCTCATCAGAAGGATATCCTTATGGATGATAGATTTCCAAGAAATGTGAGGTGCATCAGCAGTGATCATAAAGTGAGTTACATCACGTTATACACATCAACCGATGATGTACATGACCTAATAAATTCTAAATTGAATATGAAAAAGCCATGTATATTTGATACTTTGATAATAACGCATACTTACATGTTGCCATTGTGATGGACGAGTTTTATGTAACTGTGATAATTTTGTGATTATATTTAGAACCTGTTCGATACATCGTCATAAGTGAGGTACATGATTATTGAAAGAAACAAGTCTATATCTTTTACAAACACATTATGTGAGGGATGAATTTGATTTTCTTTCAAGTTAAAAAAAGACAAATGTGCTTACATCATCACGTGAAAAATGTAATGTTTAATATACGTTTTTCTATATTTACCAGCTGTTATTTCAAAATAATGATATTTCTATCGTCAGAATGTGACAGGTGAAATCGAACAGTGAATCTAGGATTCAATTGATTGGCTGCACAACGGTGTCCCCCGGCTCCAATTACAAGATATCACCATTGTGTGTGATAACGTTGTGGGGAGGAGCAGGGCTGGCTGGTGTTATGGTACCCACGGGGGACCGCACTCTCTGCCGTCAACAGCTCCTGCAGCCACCCTCCACCAGTTACACGAGTGGACGAACGTGCTCCGGGTGGAAACCTGATTATGATAATCAATTCCTTTTTGTATTTTTCTTGTTTTGTATTCCACCTAGAATAGAGGACTATACTGAATACTCTACACCTTAGGATCAATGAAAACTATAAAACTCCCGCAAAGACTTTCATTCTGTTCTAAAATAAAAGCTCAACGTTGTTTTCAACGATGGAATTAATTCCAGATTGTTCTTTAGACAGAGGAACTGTTCCCAATACACCCAACCAGTGGTAGCCAAATTCCCGAGTTTTACCTGCAGGTTAGCCCAGATCAGGATGCATGCTGGGTAATATGTCGACAAGTCACAAGGCTTAAGCATATTAATTGTCATTAATCCTATCATTATTTGTTATCGAATATGGGGAAAAACTATTGATCATTATATTTTGATTTGCATACATATGTATTTAATATTTTCTAAGTTGTTTGAAAATTCATTCACAGTGAATAATTGTCTTATTTTCTATAGTTCTTGCTAGTTTTTTTTCACAAATCCGTGGTAGGGAGAATTACCATACCTTTTTCATGGTTCGACATGTTTGCATACACGACGTTTCTTTGGTGTTTTCAAACTGCCATCCCGTATAAATCGTTAATTGTTTTTTTGTCCGTTATCCTGATTAAAATGGACGAGGGCACATTAAAACACTGCCCAACAAACAGACGCTTTCCAACATAAAATGTGTATTTTTCCTTTAGCATTATCCTAAAGACACTATCCTACACACAGATGCTATCACAAAAACTTGTTTGTTGGCTAGCATATGCCCCCTGCTGTTATCCTACAAACGGACGCTATACTACAAAATGATTTAAAGGGAAATATTAGGTTAGTGTGAGTCTGAATTGCTGAATGTCTGGAGATGAGACGCAGTAACCTCTGTGTCTTCAGATATGTCAGATACCTAAGAATTTCATACTTTTCTAGTGGAAATAGGGGCTAAAGATAAAGCTGTTTCTCTTTCAAATAATCAGCTAGGATTTATTGATTTTTGTTAAATTACTGGAAAAACTCATAAATCAAGTTATTGACAGACAGAACCGCCCGTGGGAAAGGTATTTTATGGCTCGAATTAGGTGGATTAGAACCAAAACGAGTGGGTTGTTAAGTGTCCCAATTTATTTAATGAATAAACATAAAACGTCAGTTAAAGATAAAAATATTAACTTAGAAACCGGCTTCATGCTTAGCACCCGAGGGGGATGCTATCCCACAAAACGAACTTATAAGTGATAACATCCATTTGTAGGATAGCGTCTTAGCACAAATCCTATCACTGTCCAATGATACAGATAAGACTGCAATTTGTAAGGAAATGGTTTCAAGATACTTCTCACAAACTGTCTAGTAAGACCAATACAAAAATATAAAGCAAAGGCTCATACCAAAATTCTTAAGGTAAATGCCGTTATGTACATACAGTAAGCTAATAATTATAGCATAGATTAATCTTCAGCAAGCATGTTCCCTGGGATAATTATATCCCGCATTCTTTCTTTGGACATGAACAGTCGCAGATTTGAAGAAAAATGTTCTGGAATATACAAACGCACCTACCCGCGTGCTTTGACTATTTAGGGGGTGCGACCAAAATGTATATTCCTGTCTGGTACAATTAATGAGTAGCCTCTGACTAGATTCTACACGTCTGGTTCTAGTTACACACTTTGTGCACAAGCGAATCTGATTTGCCATCCTACATTGTTCACGGAGGGAGAGCTAGCAATCAGTGAGTCCGCAGAACTTATCAGACGAGAGACCAATCCTCTGGCAACAGGATTCCAAAGCAGGTTTTAGTGGTTACTGAAGCTAGGACTAATTGCAACACTATTTGTTATTGTGTCATGTGTACCGCCTGGGAATACAACGGAACACTAGTTTCGAATATGAAACATGGAAATATTATCACACTTGCAACAAGATAACGAGATTCACCAACCCCAGACAACGTTGGTAATTTATATGTTTTTGTTCCATTATGCCATTTCCATAAATTCTTCAGCTCTTTCGCGGCATGCTAAAGGCAGCAGGTGTATAACTTAAACAATGCCTCTCAGCTGAAATTAGGAGGGAATGTTTAATGAACCTTTCAGACCATATAACATCTTTTTTCTTCTCCGAGTGTAGGCGTGCTTCATTTGGCCAAGTTGTGGATTGCCTACCTTACTGACCGGTCGCCTGATACATCCATTATGCCCGTCCCATCTCGACTCTATCTACACCCGCCGAGGATACGCGCTCAATCCAATCACCACACGACGCTATTACCACGATTAGATCTTTTTTGCTGCGCGTGGTTGGCTCTCAATGAATCAGTGTGACACAGTTTGGGGCGGCAGTTTGCGAGCTGCTCTCCAACAGTGGCCGGTCCCTAGAATGGACTGCTCCTCAGAGGAGACTTGGCCTTAGAAGGTATTAGCCGCACTCAGGCACACGCCAAACGAGCCTTAAGATGCTAATGATGAGGTAATTACGACAACAGACAGCTTGCCGACCGTCATTATGACACCTAATAGATATTCAAAGAGAAACACAAGGCAATCACTCCAAGCCTAGCCAGGGCTGAAGTTATTCATTAGGCCTGATTGGTCGTTGGATTTCAGCCGGGTGTGCAGGGCAGAATTCCTGCATTTTCCGTGCCAATTATAAAGGTATTTGAGTTGAATCGATTGGTTAATAGTTGCATTACACCCCAAAGGCTGGAAATCCTTCAGTGTAACGGGACTCTTTTTGGATGTCTCTGAACATCATATATTACACTCTTTGACGGTGTTTTAACATGAGGTAAATCTACTTTTTTCAACAGTTCAGCAATACACTTAGCGGTTACTACCCTTCACTAAAGGAAGAGTTCAGATAAGTAATTTAGCACTTAGATCGTTGCTCATTATCAAACCCGACACGATGCTCGCGCGCAATCAACATTTTTATCCAGATTAAAGGGGTTGAACTATAAAAATATGTATCAAGAGTCTATTGTCGACACATACAGTTTTACATTGTTGAAACTAATCATCCCACAGCTATTCGGGACTGGATGCTAACCTTCTTGATTCTGCAAAATATCCTCTCTATCGATTTATAAGCACTGGTCCCAAGAATTAAGAAAGGTGTTGATCCGTAGGAATAATTAAGACAATTATAGTATAAATTCGGGTCGTCGTCGCAACTATAGGTTCATCGAGAGGTTATACTTCAAAAACAAAGACAAATCATTATACGTCAGCTTGTTTTGTTTGAGGTTCTGTGGATTCGAGATAGAATTCTCCTGGACGTTATGCATTCCTAATATAATTATAACAGTCCATTGAGTGTTTATACTATAATTATAGGAATGGAGGCCATTCTAACGTACAGTGACAGCAGATTGATATTTTGTGTTTTAGATGAAGGATGTAATAATCCGAAACATGTTAATTCGACCATAATTTTATGTCTTAAATAAACATCAAGTCTACACCAAGCCGTCGTCGAGTTTGATATATTTTCCACAATGTTATTATCTTATACAAATAGTGTATAGGTCTATGTCAAGGAACATGGACAGCATATCTTCCGTTGTCGATGTGGGGCCTACCGGTTCCCCAGGGCCCCAGCCATGTCACTTCCAGCAGTATTACTCGGCCTGCACTAAATCTGCACACCGACTATAAGCTGTCTATGTGAGCAGTCTTTTTACGAGCCTGCACGGTAAACGGTCGTTGAAAGGTACCCTAGGGAAATTGGAATTCATGTAGCCTCTAGCACCAGAGAATGAACATTCGAATCTATCTCCCTACAACTAAACTCGGTCCGTTTGTTAAGGGGCCCGATCGTCATTGTATTTAGCTCCCCTCATTAAAAGCATTGTGGCGTGTTAATTATATTTGACAGACATACAGTTCGGACGTTTGCATCACTTCTATTTTCTTTCAGCATGCTGAAGAAGTCATTCAGCAGCAAAATGGTCTGTACGCTATGCCCTGTCTGCTGCTACCTCTGAAAGTCTTTAGAATATCAAATATAAAGTGCTTATTCTTTCATATAAAGTGTTTATCAGTTAAAACATGGGTTCCCGAATACTAACAAGAACATTTTGGCACGTACTCTTCACACAAAAAATCCTTTTTTATATTAAATATAAAACAAATTTTGATAATTATGCATCTAATAAATCTCTCTGTAATCTCTCTGTAATCGTTTTACCTTGGAACAGTCACTGCCACTGCAAACACACACAGCCGGAGTGTTTCTTCTGCGGCTATTACCTCTTAAAGACATGTTTACATTGGTCTTGTGTACTGAATTTGTTAATCTAGAAACTCCGTTAAGTGTACCTTATTAGTCGCCTCATTGCTTTGATCTAGTCCATAACCTCACTTTGATTTTGGGATAAGTGGTTGAATAGCATATTGAATACACACCTCAAATATTCTTATTTCGCGACGAGAACGACCTTTGTTCAGTGATTGTCAATATTGGAATCGGATGACCCGATTAATTGTGCGTGGTAGTTAGGCTGCAATGGCAATTCCACCTGACAAAAGAAATTGATTTGTCTTTTAGGCCAACTGCCAGCAGTTTTAAAGCTCCGCGAAAAGAAGCTTTCTCCCTCGTCAGACATGCAAAGAATAATGACAGCTCAAATTGCCCAGCGTCAAATATGATAAAGCACAGGTCAATTTAAATGATTAATTACATTCAGTATGTACTTGCAAGTATACTTTGCGAAAATATTACTCAAAGTTTTAGGTCTTGCCCTGTTTCCAAAACTACCCTAAAAATCGTCCCGATTTTTAAATCGTCCAAGAAATCGTTTGGTCGGAACAAAAATCGTTCAAATGACCAATCTTTATGGACGATTTTTGAACTTGTCGGATGACTTAAATCCCCCAAGGATGACAGACAAATTATTTGACATGACATTGTAAATAATTTTGGACGATTTTGGCTTGTTGGCAATCTTTCTACACACATCTTGGATTCATCTTTTGTTGGAAACAGGAAATCATTGGACGATTCAGTAAATAACAAATATTATATAATAAAATAAAACAATTATGAGATGAAAAATAAAACTTGTATATGCTATCATAATGAATTAAACCATGTTTGCTAAATAAAAATATTGTTTGATTAAATCGTTGGAAAAATCATTGGGAAAATAGTTGGGAAAATCGTTTGAGGATCGTTTGGTGGAAACAGAAAGTCATTCAATTACACCGAGGCTGAACGATTTTTTCTAACAATAAAGTTGTCTGTATCAATCTGTTGAAAAAAAATCGTTCAAATTTATCTCGTCTTTTTGGTGGAAACAGGGCATTTATTAACTGTTTAAAGTTAAAGGTTATAGGTTTATTAACTGTTTTAGGTCTTTGAAGATTATGTTAAAGGAGGGAAGAATATTGCTACAGAGAACACTTTTGTGTATTCAATTAGAACATCTAAAGGAGTGACAAATCCATTACCATCTGTGGATTGTAGTCTGATTCGTTCTGATTTCGCGATGAAAGATGTTCATATTTATTCAGACGGGCACGGAGGCCTGAATATTAGCTTCGTTTCATCTCTGTGGAAGTAATTCCAGGAATCAAGATTTTATGCGTGGTATACATTATAGGATAAAGCAGCACGGCGGCAGCATACAGGATATATGTATGTACTAGTGTCAGACATTCGGACTGACGTAATTACATGCTGATTCGCCATGAAGCTGTCTCCGACTGCCTACTTAAAAACTGAGATGTGATTGGGAGTAGGTAAGGGGGGAGCAGCTTGTTGAGGCATGGTTCAAGTAACCACCGTGGGCAGTCCCTTGGAAGTGGCGACAGGACACAAAAATGTCGGTGACCCACTGAAAGTCTAAAAGGAGGGGGCAGTTAAACACGCCCTGTCACCCAATTCGACAAACAGGGGATTAATACAATTTTTTATAAGGGGTCCTTCATAGATATGATTATTATCATATGAAACGTAGACTGTATTTAGAAGGAATCCAATTGTGATGCTGGAGATATAGTAATATTTTATCTCCAGCATCACATTGTATATCATACAATTCTGTGTTTCTAGGGCAATAAAAATATGATAAGACAGGCCGGACACTCCGACATCGGGGTTTCCTCCTTGAGTTAGGGTAGTCACTATTTGATTTCAGGTAGCATTGATAGGGCGTCCTGTCCCACTCTTCTTGTCTATCAAAAATAGGGGTAGCCCTCAAAACAAGATCTATTTCATTCAATTCTAATTGTGACATATATGTTAAAAGTAAGTATTATTAATATAGAAGAAGAAAGGAAATTAAGATTGATTTGTTGCTGCTATTTTTATTGAATTTCATGTATTTGATTAAGAAATTGTTTTAAAAAAGAAAATAGAAAGTATGAAACAGGTATTAGAGTTGCCACTCTACCCCTTCATCCCTAAAGGACCATGACTCAAGACAAATCCCAAGAATTTAGGTATGCGCACTTTGTGCTTGATTTCCAAAAAAATTCTCAGAAACTATGACAAGATTGCCATTATGTCATCTGAAAGGTATTTTTTCCCTGCTTTTTGGCATACCGTTTCCTATTGTAATTAATAATGTTCGTGAGCAATTACAAAAAAATCCCAATTGTTGACAGTCCACTATAAAAATCGCCGCTCCAGCGATTTCGAATCAGGGCGCTGTTCCACAAAAACTGTTCGTAAGTCTGGGGTTATCTTTGAATTTGTGCGTAAATAGTGTAAGTAAGGAAAACTGTTCGTAAGGTCACTTACGTACACTTATGTACACTTACGTACACAAATGTACACATATGATAAAAACCTGGATTCTAATTTATTTTCTCTCTTTTCTTTGATAGTTACGTGAGTTCTCATTCGATTTTAATTTGGTTTTCATTAATAAATTTCTCTTAAAATAAGCTTTTTAATGGTACCCTATATATTATTGTGGCCGTACAATTTCATGATGAAAATAATATTTGAATAATAAAAATTGGTTACGAACACTGCAATACCTGTCGCAGCTTTTGAGGGTGTACGTACACTTTTGCATACCTGCGTACAGTACCCAGGCATAACATTTTTGTTCGTATCTTTTTTCTGGAACGAAATATAAAATCTGAAATGTTCATAACTTTTTATGGAATAGCCCCCAGTTGTCTGCTTGCCAGTGTGCGTAGCAAGTCATTTTTGACATTACGAACACTTTCCCTTACTTACAGTATGTACGCGGTCGTGCACAAATCCAACGAACAATTGATCATTTGGCACAGTTTTTGTGGATCAGCACCCAGGTTATGGGCTATGATTTAAAACCACTTTTAAATCCTCCAGCTTCTTTTTTTGGATTATGCTCCTGGACTATATACTTTCTGGAGATCTTTCAACAGTTTTTGAAAAAGATTGTATCTCATTTGATTGGAAATATAATGTAGAAATTAAGTTTAGCTGAATTCAAAACGATTACTGCTTTATTTTGAGCTCAGGGTGCTGTTCCACAAAAAGTGTTCGTAGGTGATGCCTTTTCTCTTTGAAATGTGCGCAAATAGTGTAAGTAAGGAAAAGTGTTCGTAACGTTACTTACGTATATACACTTACGTACACAAATTTGCACATATGACAAAAATTGGGATTTTAATTAATTTTGTCTCTTTTTTTTATAGCTGCGTGAGTTTTCATCCGATTTTAATTTGGTTTTCATTAATAAATTTCTTATAAAATAAGCTTTTTAATGATACCCTATATATTCTTGTGGCCTTAAAATGATGCTAGATTATTCAAGCTACTGTATCTTTGGTTCTAATTAGGATATCTGTAAGAATATTTCGGTTCCTGATAGCTCAATTCCTCTCTGTAATGTATCTATGAGAACTTACTGTAGAGTCACCTGGGTTGGTTCAAGCAGCGAAAGGTTTAACCCTTACACTGCCAGAGGCCTCATATGGGGCCCTATAGTAAAATCCCATAGGAACACCATTGAAAGAATGCAAATTATGCTTTCAGAATCTGAAAGAATTTTCGAGATATTCCAATTAGAACCAGAGATACAGGTATTTGAACATCGGACTATCAAGTCACCCAAAAATGTTAGAATTGCGATTCGAGAAACCATAAACAATGTATTTACATTTGAATTTGTCATACTAATCAAAAATCATGAAAAATGGGTGAATTTATGTAAATGACATGATTTTTAATTTGCTCTAACTTTTCTTTCATTTATGATAATCACAAACTGTCTTTTGCACTAAAAAGATTATGTTTTCATGCTATTTTTATAAATTGTGTCATAGTTATTTTATGAGTTATCGGTTACCATGGTAACCTGTAAATTACAATAGTATGAACAATTACTCCGTGCAAGAAATTTGCCTTATTGGCACATTGCCAACATTTGGAATGTTTATATTAAAATTATTGAAAAAAGCTTTTCATCTGAAGATTCTAAACTAAATTTGAGTTTTAGGGAATTTATGCACTAATTTTTGTATTTTTAGGCAATAGGCCTATTTCAGTAAATATCAGTTACAATGTGATATATCTGGCAGTGAAAGGGTTAATAGTTGAGGAATAAGTCAGTTACTGGTTTATTTCGTTCTGTAACTCGCAATCATACTGGATCTCCGTGAGGCGAATACTTGTAACAGTGATCGTTGACGATGATGGTGAAGCACACTGGCGCCGTGCTGGTGGGCGATGAAGCACGCTAAATAATCATCAACAAATAAGGTGAAAAATATCAGACAATTCTGATAGTTTGCTGATGATTAGCTGTAAATCGTCGACGACAAATTACAACTAGTCATTGACAAATGAAAAGCTAATCGTTGGTGACTAAGTGCCTCGTGGGGACGCGCCTTAAAGCCGGGTTTCCACCAATCGACCTTTTCCTCAAGACAGCCTAAGACAGAAAAAGATTGGAGATCTTAGGTGGTCATTGATAAAATCATTTAATGGAAACAGCAAATCGTTGGTAAGACAGTTGTAAATGGCTGCAAACTACAGTAAACGACTGCTGAAATGAAAAGATTTACAAACGACCAAATATTTAACCTGTTTAATAATTTTGTGAATGACTGTAGCCTACAATTTCCTTCAAACACAATTGAAAGCAACTAAAACCATTGTTCCCTGTATTTTCTACCTCTAGTCGTTGGAAATAGTCGTCCACAATGTCTCAAAATTGCCCAAATAACTTTATTGTAGTCATTCAGTGGAAACAACAAATCGTTCATCCATGAAAGACCAAAATGTACCACGATGACTAAAGGCCTGTTTCCACAGAATGACATTTTGCTACCGACCATGAAAGACACTGAACGATCCACATATCTTTTATGGTCGTTAATAAAATCGTTCAGTGGAAACACAAAATCGGGGGTGAAGACATTAAATTTTGTGAACGACTGCAAATGACATTTGTGAACGACTAAAGTGAAGGATTCACCAACGACCAAATATTAAACCTCTTTGATATTTTTGGACAACAATTGCCAACGACTTTTTCCAAGAGCAATTAAAAGCAATTAAATCTATTGTTCCCTGACTTTTCTAAGCTCTGTCATTTGAAAAAGTTGTGCAGATTGTCTAAAAATCGTTCAGATACCAGTATTTTAGTCGTTCAGTGGAAACAAGAAGTTGTGCCTTTCTGAACGACCAAAAGGAGCAAAGATTTTCTTTTTTTTATGTCGTTCATGGTCGTTAGAAACTCACCATGAAAGTCGTTCAGTGGAAACCCGGCTTTAGTTGTTTGCAGTCGTCCACAACTCTCCATAAAAGTCGTTTGGTGGAAACCCAGCTTTACTCTATCTTACAAACAGGGCTGGCTCTGTGCTCTGTCTACTACATAGATTCGATCATGTAAGAGCAAGGTGAAACATCGAGTGTTCCAGACCTGGTGGGTCTGGTAGCTCAAACCAAAAGCCAATCAGCTCAAGTCAGTGGCACGAGAACTGCTAATCAAACAACACCTGCCTTGGTATTCTCTCTTCGAATCCACTCTTAGTACATTTGAAACATGAGCCGGCAGATGTGTTACAAAGGGTGAAGACCAACGGCAATAGTAGGTCGTGCAACATGAGCAATGCAAGCAATCGTGTATTGTGAGTAGACAACGAAGGGCGGAATACACTGGTCCTATATGTGAGTTCCTGTGGTAAACGAACTACATGAAACTTGGCCAAGAACGTGATACCAACTTAATAACATTTGCTTTGATAATTAGATTTCAGGGTTGCCATTCGGTGGTCAACCAAAGAAAACAGTGAAGGATTAGAGTCGGGTGGCTGTGCCGGTCAAAGTTTGTTCAATAATTACAAGAATACGTTTGAGACAGGAATATTGATTTGATTATCAAGTTTTTGTGAATATTTATTGTAAATATTGGTTTGAAATCAGTGGCAGAGACACACCCCTTTTTCCTCTCTTTTTCTCTTTTTTGATTTTCTTATAAATTGCTCCATAAACAATGACCAACCTAACGCAAACACTATGGGATTTTCCTCCACTAAAACGTTGACTACTGAGGCGGTCCCGAGTTCAGAAAACATGGAAGACTTAATTGAAAGGGAATTTTCAACGTTCGACCTATTGCCCGTTAATCTATAGATACCCAAGTCTCTATTATATAATAGATATACCTGTGAATTGTATTTCATAATTATACTTGTAACAGACGCCAGGCTGTAGTAAATTCTCTAGAATAAAGTATAACTGTACCCATACTAGTTCAGAACACACGGAGGTCTTGTACATGGCTGGAATGTCAAAGCATCGCTTCTAATAAACAGTCTGTCTTTATCGAGATGTCTTCAGCCATAGCAAAGAAGACCCCAGTGTTATGAGACAGTCTTAGATAAACCCTGTGGTGAACGAGAGGCCGTCTGTGTTGTGTTGCCTATAGGTTATCAGCAGCGCCGTAGGCCCTACACAGTAAAAATCACTTCTTAGGACTTTTTAGTGCCCTTTTGGTGTTCTAAATGTAAGTATACAAACCGTCATCGGTAAGAAATGTGATACCATTAACAAACACCATCCACCAGCAACATCTAGCCTTACTTCCAAGTAAAGCAAATATATATGCCCGGGATGAGGTACTAGTAGGACATGTAAATCAATAACAAGAGTCCTCTTTCTTCAAATTGTATTTTTATCATTTCAACGTGTTATCGTTCTTTTTATCATTATCGTCTATCATGATCACCTGACATGCAGAATGGAAAAACAATTCATGGTTAATCTTGTCCACTAGAGACGGGATTACTTACGGAAGATTTGGCCTCGATCTATGGGGATTTATTTTACACAGGTAATACACTTTTGCAAGCCGCTCTCTCAATGAATCCAATGAGATGGACGGGGACGTCTTTGCCAACAAAATCGCATGTTTTGCTACTTGTCATTTAGACATTTTTAGAGAGCAAGGGGTGTGTGCCTATACGTTTTACAGGACAACGAAGACCTTTTACCCGTCATTTGTCTCCCATTCATTGTGGTGTTTACATTACACTCGAGTAGCCCTCGAGCTGGGTTCGACAAGTGTATCCCAAAAAGAATCAAAGGGAGTTCCTGCACATGTGCGTGCGATTCCTAAAATATGTTTAGCCCGACTGATATATGAGTAATTTCACCTATGTATACCCTCTAAAAAGAATTATGGCATCGTACCAGAGCAAAGGTTTAGGTTTGCACGCGAAACAATCGATGTTTGCGTGGCAAGGGTAAGGTTTTGGTGACACCCGAGTCATGGAGACATGCCAATTAGCGCGAGATCATCTCTTGTCCTTTGTATTTTATCGCCTACCAAGTTGCCTAACTTAACTCGGTCTTCCAACTTATTTCGCACTTCGTTTATGTCACACAAAAATAGAAGCCTCTTCTTGGAATGACTTTTTATCCAACGCCTATTTTTCCTCGCACTTATTATAGTGTGCATTTTAGGAATCAGACAGGAGCTGACATTGTTGTAGATACATGGAACGGTGTTCAGTATCATCATTGGGATTTCATATTTCAAGTCACAAAGGTACATAATTTTTTAACTAAATTTGAACTCTCGTGTGTGAGCCCCTTTAAGTTGGTTTCCACAGAAGGACTTTTGTAGGATCACTACTGACAATTGCAAAAAAAATTAGGAAACAAATGATAGTCCTAAAGCCGTCGTCCATAAATGACGGGTTGTTTTAACTGAACCCAAATAAAGGTAGGCCTACAGAGACAATACTGGCAGGTGCTGGACAACAATCTCTATAGGTAGATAAAGATCCAATGCCTAGAGAACAAAAGAAATTATTGCCTTTATTTGTTGGCTTTGGTCGTATACTGCCGTTTGCAGTTGTTTACAGTCGTCCAACCCTCTGATTTTGTGTTTCAACTGAACGACTTTGCCAAAGACCACCATCGATTACTGAATCTCTGGTGGTTGTTCCTTCTTTGTCGGCTCGATGTTGTTTGTTGGGAACAAGGCCTTGATTTACACTTGAATGATAGAAGGTCAGGCACTTCAAAACCAAACCCAGGATATGTGACGGCGCCGAACGACATTGTAACGTTACAGAACGTCACAAATTGTGATTTGAATGAAACAGAACAAACCCATTATGTTGCCCCTCGGCAGGACACTATTCCTCCATAAGAGAGCAAGGCTTACCAACAACAAAAAACACAAAAACGAGCAAGACCAACTAACCTTTTCATATTATAAGCATGACCAGGGCTGCGTTCTTGGGTGCCAATTTTTAACCCTGTTTTGGCTAACTTATATTTTTAGACCCTACTTGAGAGCAGTGCATTCTTATGTGTGTGTTCAGTCTGCCTATCTTAGATGACAGCTAAAAATATCTCTCTAAATTGCATTTAAAAACGTTCTCAAGTGCACCAGAAATAAGTGTAAGTTAGCTGAGAATGGGCTATTTTTGGCTCCAATGTAAAACTCCTCTCAGACAACAATAAGTGTCTATGAATTTGTACAAAAATGTGAAACTACTAAAGAATGTGTTAAAACATTAGATAGAAAGTGCTATATTCTAAAAGCTGAAATGTTATGCTATAGTTACATGTAAAAAACCCACAAAAATCTTAACTTAAAACCTAATAAATAGTGATTAGAAAACCTCTGTCCCATTTTCAGTGAAAATTGTGTCTGTATGTTAAGATACCTCTGTCATGCACACCTTACTGGGGCACCTGAAATGGTTATGTAACACTGGTACCAGTGGTCGTTGAGATGGTGCCAGCAATTATAGCCCCTCAGTTGTCAATGATCCTTCACCTGTCAATCACAATTACCTGTCTGCCCACTGTCTGGGTGCACCAGGAGGGCGCTGACCATAGTCGTGCTCTAATGCACACGCTTCATTTTCTTCCTGACACTTTTTGGTATCTAAATCATTATGAAATAGGTGAAATCATACACCAATGGAAAGCCACAGGAGTAAGCTAATTTTTGATCTAGCTTTTATATAAAATGATCTTATATTTCCTGAGAAAATTTGTAAAATATAAAGATACATGTGTTTTCAATGTGCTAAGGGAGGAGTATGTCCCTCATGAAATATTAGCCCTGCAGTTGCTATTGCACCAGAAGTCCTTAACCCAATCAGGGCTGACTTATTTTGGGCACTTGGGAACATCCATATATAACTTAGCTGGTTAAAAATAAGTTGGCTGACCCAGCAATGGGGTGGAGTCAAGAACGCAGCCCAGATTATTCTCTTTCCATTCCGTCGATTATAATTGTTCATATGATATCCTAAGCTGAACTGTATTTAATAAACTAGATTAGTATCTGTAGAGAACCAAACGATAAGACCAAAAACAAGATTGTCTTGATGACTTGAGGGACGCTTTCGACCCCAAAGTAATTCAGAGGGTCTACCGTGCTGGAGATAATCGGTTATGGTACCGTAGATTTCCTTAATCACAATCTATGAATCATCCTCGCCCTTCTTTTTACCGGGTTTCTCCTTTCTATTATCTCAGAGTGGTCGACTGCAACATCCAGAGGTGTTGTCTTTTAGGGGGAAGACAATATAATAATCTCATGTGAGAATTTTTTACACAACCAGTTTTTTGCAGGGTAAATGGTGAATATGGGTAAGTGGTAAAGGGTGGCAGGTGACATTTACATGATGCCCCTCTCGTCAGGTTATCAAGCCGATAGACTCGTACTCCAGCTTCCAAGAGAAATACATTTGTCTTGTCAAGAAGGGGTAAATTGGGAGACAGGAACCAACCACAGAACCTTTTTATCCGAACTATAAACACGTATAAAGTGTCGGGTGAGCTGGACCTGGGAAGTGTGATAAATGGAACCCCCACTTCTTCCATCCTTTTAAGGGAGAACTGTGAGTTAGAGTGAATACCCTACAGCTTCATGGAAGTATCTCTCACAGCATTCGTGTCACCGGGAAATACAGGATGAAGTCATGGTATAACAAGTGGTGTACAACGTTTTGGAAAGTGCAAGAACTATCATAATGCACGGCCTACTCCCGAACCGCACGGAGTGTTTGGCAATATGGCCAGATGCGGCGTAATCTGCCTCCCATTCGTCAGGGAGGTGGGCCCAGAAAAGAGCAGCAGGCCAGAGACCACTCGGAGCTGACTATCTGCACACCCTTTGAAGTCCCCCTCTGGTTGGCCTCCCCATCAGAATCAGCGCCACTGGCCGCAATAACCCTGGCCCAAAGTGGCCGCGTTCTGCCCCCACCGTGGTAATACGTGGGTGGCAGCTATTAGTCTGGCCAGCTGAACTGACATTTTGGATAGGCACAAGAAGTGATGCTGTTTCTTAATCCGACTTGTTATTCTTACAGTAACTTATCATTTGGTCCCGTGGGATATGTAACCGATAATACAATACCGAAACGATTAAGGTTCGTCGGAGGATGTCCATATGGTCGCCAGAATGATAGTTTATGATAAAAGTGTACTTTACTAAGCTGGTCTAAAGACGGATTTGGTATCAACATTGATTGTTACATTAGATACATGAACAAATTCAACCCACGCTGGTACTTTCTTTCGTATGATTATATTGAAAAGCAGGAGGGTTTAATACATGCATGCTAATAACCCTTTTTTGTTTTTCATATTTCTGCCAAAGGTGATGTCATTTGCGCTATAATTTCGCTTTAGATAACTTTACGAAACGAGATTTGACACCCCCAAAACCCAATCTACAGACTGATGGTCGCCACGAACGGCGCTTGATGACTCAATGAGGTACAGAACTAGAATGCTGCGTTTGACACTGCTATCACCACACAAGTCATATGAACATGCTCTGGGGTGCGATAAAATGATTGCATGGCAGCGAAATTGAACAAATGCCCGCTCACAGGGTCGGCCCTAAAGGTCGTTAGCAATCCTGTGGCGAATATCTTGAAATCACAACCCTAAATTCTACTTGTTATTGGTTACCGTTTAAATCGTTTAATCGTTAAAATAGCCATAGAGTTGATTCAGGAAACCTGTTCAATGTACCTGTTGTGGGTTGATCAGGAACATGGGCATTGAAGAACCTCAAACGTTACTCCTCGGGCCTTCTGGCTCCCACTGCCCACATTCTAGTATTGTTGATGCATGGCTACCGTAGAAATCAATAGTTTTCACTTAGGCACGTGAGGAACCACTTCACAATGTCTTTAAGACAGTGGTATCGAAAAATGATTTATAGTGGAGATTTTCCGCTAAGCAGTGACAAAATAAATACTCCGTTTGAGCGATGGGACAGTTGTGATGTCTATAGGCGAGGACCATGAACTTCGTTCTCACAAGCCGATGACGGATTGGAAGTTGATGAGGAATCAAGCAGGAAGGTAAACGGTCGTCTAAATACACATCTGCGTTGGTTCTGAACCTTTGGTGTGTGGGTCTTACATGTAGTATTAGACCATCTACACAAATGAACGGCGCCCTACTGTGTATATTCTTAGCTGGCGTGCAAGTTTCTCACCACCGGCTTCCCCACGCCGGACCACTTATTCCCTCTATGTCCCTCCGTTGTAATAGTGCAAACAACAGCCTTCTTATCGTAATTTGTTATTTGTATAAGCGAGACAATGTTCAGTCGCTATTTTTTAATTGTATAGGGTTTATGCTTGTACTACTCTTACTGCTGTGCGGTAGTGTACCTCCTTTGAAAGAGGAGAACTTTGAGGAGCTTATGAGCAGATCGAATGCACTGCCAATACATATCACACATGTACAGGTGTTGATTAGATTTACTATGGAAGGCTGACCCAATCCTTACATACGCACATGTAAATAGTATGTCATGAGGCGATGAGATTTACATTTTACATTTTATAGAAGGAAACCCTAAACAAGAACAAGTTGTACAAACATTAAAACTGACAGTGACACCCTTTAAATTTTAAAAAGACACTACAGTGTAGGTCGAGCATGGGTACATAGCTACCTGTCGTACATTGTTTATAAGCACAGAAGGTATGAATAACTCTAATGCTAACTCCAGGCGGCCAAGAGTTTAATCAGATTTGCGTAGCCAGGTTAAAGACTACAACCTACCATGATAGCAATATAGTTTGAATAACTATCTGACTTCAGAATCTAGATGGGTACCCATTGCAATTATTATAAGTATTCTAATCAATTCATGGATAAATTCAAAATAAGAAACCCATCAATAGGTTGACAAATTTGTTAAATTGGTGAATCGTGAATAAGAAAAAAAGATCTTATCTTTTATTTCCAAAACGTCGAATTCTGGCTTACATCTAAAGGGATATATATGACACTTTGAATGCAATAATATGTAAAAACATTGATTTTTTTTTCTCACAGGAATCAAGAATCTCTTAACCTATATATTTTACTGAAAGTCCTTGCTGATCTACAAAATAAGAATTCGATCCATCTTGTGTAGGTCTCACAATAAGCCCATCCGAGTTTATGCCAAGATAAGAATTACCATGCACTACTTTCAAAATTGTCTCCATGCTTATTTCCTGAAGATAGTTGTGTAATACAAAATTAACCAAAGCAATTTGGTTGATGAATTGCTCATCAAACTTGTAAAAATTAATGCACTTTTGTATATTGGCTTTTTCCCATATGAACCAATGTTAACGTCTGTCAGCCCAACCTAAAGCCTATATTCCACATACCGATTTTGATGCTGCCGATTTTGTATTTGTTTGATTTTCTCTGGGAATATCACATTAGACCCTACATCATATATATACCATTCAAAAGGGAATTGCAAGACCTTTCTATTGATGTATAACACGTCTACATCTTACTTTTATTTCCATTGCCGATTTTTAAAATCGGCAGCAAAATCAGCATGTGGAATACGGGCTTAAAATAATGTCCAACCTTATTTTGCCCTGAAATACAACATTTTGATTGGCTGGCAAACCTGTAAATCTGTCAATTTAAGAAATCATAGTATTTTATCAGTATTTGGGAATATTAAACAAAGATTATTCTTGGTTATTTCAGTAACCCCAACTCTAGGAGACGGGGATAGTTTATATGGTGATTTTGTCCAACCCTTGTCCATCCCTGGGGTATACCCAACATGGGATGGGCTTATCAAGTTAGGGAAACAACATATAGGGAAATATGATTTAAGTACATGTGGAAGATTGCGAATGTGAGTTTAATAGCAAACGTCCATATCTCCATTACTGTATTAAAAGGGTTGAACCCCATGAATAAGTATAACTGAGCCAGCTAGGGGCCCGTGTCATAACAAAGCTCTGTAGCTACGGGAGTTTATGTGTGCTTACAAAATCTGTCCAGGTGTTATAAACTTCTGTGAGTCACCTTTTCATAACAAAACTCACATTAATGTACCCTAAACTCACATAAATCTATCCAAACTCACATAAGCAAAAAGTGTTATTATGAAACAGGCCACTAATTGGATCTTAGTGCTGTAAGATGAGCTAAAATGTGATCTGTGAGGTTCCAATGGTTTATACATTGGTAATTTGTTTGACCTAGGTATTTCATAAGGACCTTTTGGAAAAAAGGAATACAAAGACAGGAATTTTTCATTTTATTCTTTTAAAATTATCAAAATTGCATTTGAGAATTCTTTGTAAAAGTCTTTCATTAAAAGTCTCTTTTAACTCTCCCAGCATATCTTTTCATGTTTAATGCTATAATATTATTATACTGATGCAGAAATGTGTTGGAGAGTGTTTCCTTTCACTTAGGGAGAGGGGAAGGGGGAATGGGCATATGAATTAACAGATACAACAAAGAAAACGTTACTACAGAGTTTTTTTATGAAATGCTAAAGACACCTCTTAAACATTTCTTTGTACCACAAGCAAATCCTGAAAGTACTCATAAATTCTTAGTATTTCTTTTGAAAAACATCCTTGAGGTATTTTCCGAACAAATAATGTTTTAGTCGATTGTCCTTAAGATAAAACTATTTTAAAGTAAAACATGGTAACCTCTCCCTAAGATCACCTAAAAAAAGAATGATTAATGATATATCAATGGCAAAACACAAAATAAGAAACTAAAATACCTAGGTATTTTATTACTTAATTTAAGAAAAATTATGTAAGCAACATTTCTGTCTAAAACAAGATTTTCCTGTAGCTTTAAGAATGCTTTAGTTTTAAGAATTCTTTTTACCCATCTAAGCCAACACGTTACAAGCAGTAGCTGATTGTTTCTGCAATCAACATAATAGGCCCTTTTGTGGCAAAAAAAACAACAAGGAAAAACAGCTCACAATGTACATTTCCACAACTATCATGTTCAAGATGGTGTTAGCAAATTAGCAATGAAATGTAGATTTTAAGAATATTTCTATGATTCACCATTTTCTTAAAATTGTTTATGAAAGACCCTCCTGGCGTTACGTCACCCAGATCTTCATCTCGTATAATACGTGATCTTAAGATCAATGTACTTTGTAGCAATGAAGGTTTATTTTTGGTGACTCCCATAAAAATGCCTTTCCCCGTTTTTGTTTTTTTTGTGTTTTTTTTTAGTAGTATATATACATTGGAGATAAATCGTTTAAAGATGTATCGACAGCCTTATAGGTGTAGGACGAGTGCTAGTATAAAGGCAGACCGTTTTTCATGAGACTTTGGGAGGAATACTTTAACACCATGTATGTACCAGGTAAAGCCATGTGATTGGCATGGGGTCCGGTGTCCTAAGGACTGATGCTGGTACAAAGAAGCAACATGGGGGACCGTGCCCTCAAAGAGCCGAGACATGACCCTACATCACGGCGGGGGCAATTCACCAGGTATCCCTCTAGATTGAACCATGCCATGGCAATTCAGCCGAAAATACAATTATGTTGTCTAAATAAGAGTGCGACTGACGCCCATGTGCCCAGCGGAGCAGCATGGGAAGCGACGAGACAGCAAACAGTGCGCATGCCCAGAAAAGTTGGTGCCTCACGTATCAGTTGACACGTGACCTCGTGTAATTAAGTCTTCACCCCGTGTAAGTGGAACGTCGCAGCTTATTTTTTAACGGCCACGCTGATATGACGAAAGCCAATTACTGTCGCTGCTTCTATTTCAACGACTAATATGGTCCCATTAGTTCCCCGTTCCGAGTTTGTGATTGGAAAACGGCGAGCAAAAAGCCCATCGTCACGCAGAATTAGAATACAATGCACCCGGGGAAAATTGCCTTTTTGAGAGTTTTCGTTGGCAGACACGTTAAATAAGATGATAAGAACATAGGAATTCATGTTTCACGTGACCATTCCTATGCTCTCCGAGTACTATATGACCGGTGGTAGTCCATTTCTCATAATGGACAAGCCTGCATCAAACGTTATTTATCTATTTTATTTCTAATCACTTTCATAATTGGAAATGGTCAGAATGCAACAAAAAAAGAGCTAAAGTTTGCCTGCCTCAATTCAAAGTAATTGGGGAAATTCGCCTGAGCATTAAATAGGAGAACCCGTAGCATTAGAAGAAGCTCGTTCTTTTTCAACTTGAACAAAGCCACTTAATATTTTGAGTCCTGTAGAGAAAGGCTTTGAATTCCATCAGTGAACTTGGCTTAAACTTTTCTGACAACATTTACCATAACATTTTTTGTCTTGTGAACCAAACCTGTATGGGAGGTTGTGGGAAGGTTGAACCCACGGAACCCCGTGGGTACATCGGGGCTGGATATTATTGCAGAATAAGCCCTTCAGTCCTCAATCCAATGCTTCAAATCACATTTTTATAATTCGAACTGATAGGTGTTGGTCTGTATTTGAACGTCTTCAATTACAAGGAATTTAAGAGAATCTGGAGAGAAATCTATGGAAATTCTTAGGAAATCCAGGACCTCATCATGGCCATTTTTTTAATGATTATGCGACATCTTAGAATTGGAGCCCCTTCACACCCCGGCAGGTTTGTGCAAGTAAAATTCATGAAGTCAGCCTAGTTTTTTTCAATGTTCAGCAAAACGACAATTTTACACTACGCAAGGACCCTAGCATACATTTCAATAGCTTTAACAGCTGTTTAAACCGTGGTCAAAACGTCACGTTTGATACAATGGAGCATAATTCGATCCACCAGAAGTTTCGTTTGATAAACCGTTACAAAACACAAATTCTTTGACATGGATATCCACGGATACATTTTGATACTGTATAAAAGACAATCTCCTTGAGATAAGTGTGCCCTGTCGTACTTCGTGATAACCCCATTAAAGCTACGTTGAAAAGCGATTCATTCAGTTGAGAATACCACCAACGGAGACTTCGAATCCCCGATCCATGCTTAAAATGAAAAGTTAATCTTTTGGCAATGGGCCTGTATTACAAGGACTTTTCTGTCCCAGCTCTCCATGATGACAGGATTATACTATAGGGCAAGTTTGATCGGATAAGGTAACAGCTCGTGCCCACGGCAGGCCGGTTGGTCGTGATCCAAGGTGTGTATAGCCTGCCTCCAGGGATTGGTCTAAAGGGAGCGTTACTGGGGGCGGGGGTGTCCAGAGAGTCAAGATTAGCCTACTTTAGGTGCTCCTAAATAGTTGTTAGTCTATTTAGTCAGTCTTTGGACATCTATTTTCGTAGGGATTGTGACCTAACAATCGTGTGAATAAAATGAAAAATATTAGATTCAAATTGGAAGAATACATTTATATTAAAGTGGTTGTTTGATGCCAAAAGAAATCCGTATTTCTTAAGTCTAGACGCATATCGCTTTCAGAGATTTCGAGGTTGGTTGAAAAGGAAGCAATATTGGCACTTTGATTATGGCTGTTACGACAATGTGACTTCACAGGTACATCGTGTACAACTGTATCATTGTTTGTTACTTTTCTTATCTAACCTGTACTATACCACTATCAAATACTGTTATATGACTGTTGACTGTATGTACCTTCACTTCTTACATTACATGTTGTGGCTCATGTAATGATAATGACGATATCTTTTTTTTTTAAAGATACCATAAAGCATGTATACCATTTTTGTTTATTCAATCATGTTTATTACTCGTATGTAACATCACCACCTATATTTTACTAATTATATTTGACAATTACTTTACCTGTTTACAAAGTAAAGTTTCAACAACCCTAGGCCTTGTGTAAATAGACATGAACCGGACAATTGATGTACATGTTATTTATCTCATTTATCTACAAATAAGATATATTTGTAGATATATTATATATGATCGATACATTACTGGCTGTTTTAAGTTAAAGGCGGGACAATTATCCTTACTTGATCACTAGATCCAATTTACCAGGAATGAGGCGGTTGGTGGAAATATGAAAGGGGAGGGAGGGGAAGAAAGAAGTTGATACTCACCAAAGAAGCAGCAGGCAAAGACGATGGAATAGAGCACTATGAATACCCATCGGATGTGCGCCAAGCCAAGGGGGTTCACGTATTCATCTATAGAGGCGTAACTTGAATAATTGCTGTCGTTGCCTGCTGCCCCAGCCCCCGTCAGGGGTGGGGCGGTCGACAGGAGGGCCACCTCGGGGGCTGCGTCCTCCACGGGCATGGCTGTAGGGAGAGCCGGGCGGCGGGCCGCCTCCTCCGTCTGTTGGACCGCCTGGCAATGCCGGGCGCTGGGCCTGGCAGCGCGGCAGGCGGCTGGGCTCAGGGCTCTCCGCTCTTGGCCGGGTCGACTTTCACTCGGCCTGCTGGGTAGGGACTGGGCAAAGAAACAACGAGTAACCGGTTTGTTGTAGTGGGAAAGTATGCACGGGAAGGTTAAACGCGCCCTTCTAATTCCTCCGTCCTGCTCTGGAACAGCTGCAAACCAGCTTATCAGTTTTCTCCCCGCTGTTGAACTGGTTATTTCTTATAAGTCGCTCCTGCTTATAATATATGGCCCTCTGGGCAGTTAGACACAACTCAATGGACACATTCAGGGTGAAAAAAAGTAGAAGTTCAGTTTTCTTTCTGTTCCGCAATATAGAGACCTTATGTAACTTCCAAAGATGTAATTCGCGGTAGGAGGACGAGGTGAGTCCGACTACTTGACCAACCGTTGGCCACGTGTATTCCGCCTCAAAGGTGAACGCGAGTAATTCCCAGTACTGCTGTATTACGAGACGTTGGTTGTAACACTGCCAAAGATAAGTCCCAGTGGCTTATATTTGCGATACATGGTAATTTTTGTTTTGAGTGTAGGTTCTGGATTCCTAGTCTGCAAACACTCTTTTCTTTTATACAGTTCTGTCCGTAGGCACTGTGTAGTGATGCCATGTACCCAAATAAGATCCCTATAAATGGCCCATGAATGAGAAATCTTTTAAAGTAAAAAAGACAGTTTTATATATATCAGGAAATTTTGGATCTGCAACTCGTTTCACTGAGACATTTGGAGTATTAGACTGCGAAATATACCTAAAGTAGCAAGTTGTAATGTCCTCCGCGCGGATTCTAAATTCTAATGCTCGTCTACCCTTTAGATCCAGTGTTTATAGTTTGCTCTCATCCTCCAAATCCCCATTAGGTACCTTTGTGACCAAACTTGTGGCTTGTTGGTGAATGTCGTCCAGCCAGCTGATAGTTACGCTACAGAACCTTTGCAACTTGGTTTTGTTTCTCCGTGACAATTCTATTCGGTATTGGAGAGTAATTATCCTAACCACCCGATGAGCTTACTCTTCTAGGTTTTATCCACTACGTCTTTGAATGTCAAGTTTTCCATGCACACAGGTAGACGGCTTACATCGGTTCCACAGGAGGTGTTGGCTCTTGTTCGTCGAGCCGTCCACTGGGCTGTGGTAAAGTGAAGCCTCACGACCAACAGACGCTGGGCACCAGCCCCTTTCCTACAGCGTCACGAGCGCCGCCTACCTTATAGCACCTGCTGCGCACGCGCACGGCGCATCACGTCTGTCCACACGACGCCTGTTGCCGGCGACCACCAGCGGCGGGTGTGTATTCACGGTGGGGCCTACAGATGGGAACCTGTCAGGAGCATTAGTCAAGAGCATGTCGGCTGGCCATGTCGTCGGATCCAATGGAATGCCATGTCTCATCATCATTGGGCATGGCCAGACTCTAT
Organism: Lepidonotus clava; assembly: GCA_936440205.1. Lineage (NCBI taxonomy): Eukaryota > Metazoa > Annelida > Polychaeta > Phyllodocida > Polynoidae > Lepidonotus > Lepidonotus clava. The sequence continues at coordinate 29,263,949 of OW387134.1, forward strand.
TTGTTCAAAATAGCGGAGCTCGGGTATATTCGAATTTCTATGAACCATATTACCATAGACATATCTCTATTATATTACCAAGCTATGTCCTGGTCTAGATAGGGTCATTGTGACATACGTGGCATCTTTGAGACTATTTATTACAGAATGATTGGCAGATTGACAATCCTGTATTTTGGTTGCGTATGGTTAAGATTAGGAATATATTATGTTCCTAATCTATAGACAGAATGGAGCCCTTGTAAAATGAAAATGAAAATCTATAATTGCCTCATTAAAATGCCCCCAATCATAGAATATTCAGGAAATTCTTTTTCATAAAATTTCCCACATTATTGGGATCATTCTTTCCGGCTTTGTACTTGCTGAAATGCTCCTAATTGTAAGGGTTAGTTAAAAATAATTAATTCATATCATTTTACCAAAAGATAGGAATATTATAGCTTGCACACAATACAATTATGTATCCTTAGGTCGTGTACCTATGGTGATTGTATGGAGTGGCAATTCCGGTTGTTCGGTATAGGCCTGTTTCCACCGAACGACGTTTTCCTCAAGACAGCCTAAGACTTGAAAAGATATGGAAATCGTTGGTGATCTTTAGGAAAATCGTTCAGTGGAAACACAAAATCGTTGGTAAAGACATGTGTGAACGACAGCAAACGACATTTGTGAACGACATTTGTGAACGATTCACCAACGACCAAATATCTAACCTGTTTAATATTTCTGGACGACAAATGCCAACGATTTTTCCAAGACCAATTAAAGGCAATTAAATCTATTGTTCCCTGAGTTTTCTGACTTCTGTCGTTGGAAAATCGTTGGGAAATCGTCCACAATGCCCCAGAATCGTCCAAATATTGTCGTTCAGTGGAAACAACAAATCATTCATTTATAAAAGATTTTTACAACCGACGATTTGCTGACGATTACAATTTTTTACAGTCGTTTACAGTTTTCGTCTTTTCCCAACGAAAATCGTTCGGTGGAAACCCGCCTTTATATATGTTTTATTGCGTATGGTGCCCATGGATTATCATGCGATTAATCGTACCTTATTACTGGGGGATGATTACTTTTGGATTCCAGGTAAACACAATTTCCACTTCTACTTTTTGTGACAAAAAAATCTCATTTGATATTCCGTGTAGACACAAATGATATCTAGATACCCCTTGCATAATAGCACTTTGGACTTGATCGACAGTCTATACTGCCACCTTAAAAAAAACCTCCCCATCTCCCCATCTCCCCCTCGAGATCCCCCCTCCCCTTCCCACAAACCCCGAATTAGCTATAGGTAGCTTATTAAGACAGCTATACGGGTTAGGGGATGGGGTTGATGGTTATGTTAAAGAGAGGTGGGGTTTAAGTATGTCTGGGACATGGTTATAATTGTGAGAGAGGGTTGGTTTTGTGGTGTGATGAGGGTGGAATGGAATCGTAGTGAGGTAGACGATGAGAAGGATATGTAATTATTTGATTTGCTATACATTTCAATTTTGATAGTATGTTTGACAGAACATACTTTGAGACTAGAGGCCACCGAGTACGCATGATTAAAAGTAAAATGAAATATTTTTATGGAAATTAAGAATATTTTAGGTGGCTTTTATCATTTTTGAATTAGAAAAAGCATTTGGAAACGGAACTTAAGCCCTGGCTCCACTTCCCGACGATCGAGTTGAGTTGAGTTGAGTTGGGCTCAGTCTCATATTGGAGCCGGTATTACGACTGGAATCGTAGCTATTTGCTACGACTGATCCGTCGGGTCGTACATCTTGAGATGTTGAAGATGTACGACTGGATTGTCGGATCGTAAGGGGGCTTGCATATGACCACCTTATATATATTATTTGCTGTAGCTGAGACTATCGAGTTGTAACCTATGGCATGGTAGAGTCTTTTTGCTAAGACCAGACTGTCAGAGGGATTGGTGCCTCTTGGACCTATGACAGTCGAGTTCAGTTCAGTTGGGCAGTGGACCCGGGGCTTTATATTCACATTATGTGTATGAAGATACAGAAATGCCACTCTTTACACTCAAACAATAACAATAAAAGACAAGCTACAGCTGTTCAAGTACTGAGAAAACCAAAGAAATAATTGCCTTTGATTGGTTTAGAAGGAATCATCAGCTGTAGTCATCCACGAAATCTAACTTGTTTTTGTTTGTTTTTTGTTCTGCATTTCTGCAGATGTTTCCTGACTTTTGCAATCGTTTACAGCCATCCAAACACCTGATATGATGTTTCCATTATAAACGATACCACTGAAGCACACCTGGATTACTGTAATCATATATAGTCAAATAATGGCGCGGAGAATTAACCGCTTCCTTTATTGTGGCTTCATATTTGCACCTAATAGTCTTGCATAGACCATGAGGACCATCTTCAAAGGGTGTCCTGTCCTCACACATACCTGGGCGAATGTACTAGGACAATTTACTGATGCAGTTGATATTTCCGACATACGCAATGCCCCAAGCCAACTCCATTAATTTCTCGGGTGTCCTTACAAGCTCATTTTAGGTTCCAACTATAACCAAAGAAACCACTTAAGGAACCATGGTTACATTATCCTGAGAGTCCGAAGTTTCTGATTCTTTCGCTTTAACATCATCAAGCTAAGATGCGTCAACCAACTTTTGAATAAAGAGTTTTCTACTTACAGTAACTTATCTTACGTAATAGAGTTTAGGTGCATTCCAGTTGAATGACATGCACATTAGCAATCCCATATAGGCAATCGGCCCACTTGGTCCAAAAATACCCTTAATTCCTCTAACCTTTTGCTGTATAAAACGAACTACTTTGAAAAATTCATCTGAACGGAGCATACATAATCTACCCTGGTTTTAAAAATCCCCCTGGTTGAACAGTTTGGTTGCATAAGATGACATTGTGACCCATCATGGGGAAAGGACGCTCCAGGCAGGAATTCAACATTAAATTTTAGGAGGATGTTTTAAGCTTTCAAATGATAACAAAAACATGAATCTATATAAGTAATTATTATCAATGTAGTTATAGGTTCTGAAACATAGGTGGGTTGGTGTTCCTGAAAATGCCGACAATGTGAATTATTCAGTATTTACTGGGGTATTTGATAACAAAATATGATTATTGAAAAAAGATAAACCACTAATTATAAAAAATACTCTTAACTTTTTACCGAAAATGGTACTGTTTATCTGTTTGGAGTTGGAATACATCTTTTTTTTTTTTTTTTTTTTTATTCAGGAATTCAATCATCATACATAGCCTCGGCTTGATGTCGCCAGTCTTCCGGTATGTCAGCCTTACCAAATACCTTTATAGAGCAATTGAACAGCCTAACAGTAAACAGAACTATCCCAAGGGGAAGAAAATGATTGACAATTAATTGTCACATAAATGACTATTGCATGGTAAATTATGGAAATATATAATATGCCATTGACATTCCAAATAAGAACATCTCTTACTGGAATAGAATCGTTGTGATAGGTTAGCTGAATTGTAATACAAAAGTTGGTTTAAGACAGGTCGACCACAATTTTTCATAAAATTGCTCATATCTCCTTTAATATTGGTCCAAGGGCATAGAATACATCCCACTCGGAGCATCCTTCCCCTGTGTTGAATCACAATACGTGCATATTAATATTTACAGATTGTAAGTCCCCCCCCCCCCCCGTCCCCGCATCCCCCTCATTAATGCATGTGCATATTTATGTAATGGAAGACTTCAAACAAAGTCAATAAAATGTACTTTTTTATTTTTTTTCATCGATTCGTGTAAGCTAACTGTCCAAGGAATTCGAAATAATAATTTCGATGTCCTCAATACTGGCCAACGTTTTACCTAAATTATACCTGGGTAGTTTCGACTTTTTATCTGGCTTGTAATGTGACCAGTGGATATCATTATGATGACGCGAATACCCTTCATGTTCATTAGTATTTCCAAATCGCGTGACTACCATCATGAGAACCATGGCTGGCCTACAGTCCATTAGATACATTCAGTTGCAGTCCTTCCACCTGTTTACACCTGTTTGTCTTTTATAACCGCCGATATTACATCCGCTAAGATCTAGAGTTGCGATCCTACTAATTACACGTGTTCCTTTCGCTACGGGGCGTACTCAGCAGCTTATTATATAAACCCCTACACGTTTTCCAAGATCATCCTAGGCTTTTGGACAAATGTTTGCGTTTTGCTTTTAATGGATACTTATCTTGTCCGTTATACCAGGAGAATTTGCACCAGATCATTATCAGAACAGCATTCCGATCCTTTGCAGTTTTTGTGACATTTCTATGCATCGCGCCTTTTTCCTCATTTCCGATTTCACTGTTTTTGAATGATATCCTGTCGGCGTGAAATCCTGTCTGCACGACAGGTTTTATGCTGATCTAGTTACAGCAAAGGAAATGCTATATCTGCATTACAGAAAACGAAGACGCGATCTCACCTGAAAGGGTAATCAGAAGCATGTAGATCGAACTGCAGTATGTGTCCTCTCCCCCACAGTCCCTACCACCAACAGAAAGATCCCACGATTACCAGTGCAATTTACACTGAGATTAGGTTATATCATTATACATTACAGTCGTAATCAAATCGAATGGCCCCCTCCTATGTTAAGGCGTATTAAAGTGGAACATTTATATATTCAGAACACATTAAACAGTCAAATAAATTGAAGAATGGGTGCCGGTAAAATGATCATGAACAGATTAAACCGTCTTCCCATATCCACCAATTGGACAGATATTTGTCTTGTGATCGTCCTTCTTTGTGTAATTTGCCATATTAGTTTCATTGAGAGATTAACCTAATACCATAAAACTACTGAAAGTCAAACAATACTGTTCAGGTTTTTCAAGAACCGCTGACACCAATCACTTGCAACAAAGAAAGCTATACGTTAGATTTTTTAAAAAGAGATCCATAAATTAGGCTAAAGGTCCAATCTCATACATCTCATAATAGATTATTATGGCTCCGGATTTTGTTTCCGTTTGGTTACAGAGATTTATGATTAAGCATTTCCAGTTTTTTTGAACTCGAACTAAAGTAATGTTTTTTTTTATGGTAACACCTATGGAATAGATATTAGCAATCCTGGGTCGGCAAGTTAATTAGGTGTGTTGTAACCACGGTCACGCCACTTTGTCGTCATGTAAGTATAGGTACAGGGTGTTGTAACCGTTACGTTTCAGTTAGCTCAACGCAATCTCATGATAATTCTAAATCGTTGGTTTTAAGGGGTATAAGCCACATTCACTTAGTGTTTTCTCCATAATTCACTCAGAATCACATGTATCTTGGAGAAGATGGTACGGGGGGGGGTCAAAACTGTTTTTGAAGGCACTAATGGGGAAGATGAAGAGGGCGACTGGCGCCAGGTTTTAAACCAAGAAGCAGGGTGATGCAAAAGACTAAGGCGGACTTTGAACACGCCCAGGAGGCCAGCGGCGGAAGATGGCCGATGCTTGTAGGACGAATCCTTGAGTAGCGACTCCGGCCTACAAATCCATAGCAATATAATGTACCAAAGAATGGCTACATTGGCTCTCACACTGCATGGTTATGTTCCCCCTTACGATGTGTAGCTTCACAATTGCTAGAAAATAGAAATATCAAACAAGGCTGCAAATCTAATCGTAGACATTGTTGGTGCATAATTTTACTCTGTACAGTGCTTCAAATTGTACCTAATCGTTATCATCTGCACACTTCGCTGATATGAAACACCCCCATTTTTTAACACTAAGGTACAATGGAACATCATCTTGGTACCAAGGTTTTATAAACGGTGTATTCACAACAACAGTAGGCGCACGGGTGCTGAGCAACTGAAAATAGTTTGGTGTGAGTGGGTGCACCAAGAACAAAGAGGGTCACCAAAAAGAATGGTCACACCTAGCACAATAATATTGGCTAGGTTCTTTTAAAAAGATTTTTTAATTTTTCACAAGCGGTTTATTGGCCGGCCTTTCTGTTATTTCGTTGTTGTTGTTGTTGTTGTTGTTGTTGTTGTTTGGTTTTTTTTGACGAGATAAATACTTGAACTTTTCTTTGAGCCTTTCCGAACTGAATATGGCATTTTACAGTTGATTATTACTGAGATATTGCCCAAAATGTGCCAATGACTCTAAAAAATTCCTAAAGCTCGGATCTTCCCTATAGATTTTTTCTGCTAGAATTTGTTTTTGTGTGATTTTGTGAAACATTCCAAATTTTGGCATTGTGCCAACAGGGCAAACTTATTGTTTTTGGCAACATCTACACAACATTCCATTTATGGGTTTCTACGGCAACAAACATTTGGTGAACTGTTTATTTTATATGTTTCAGAGAGAGGATGAAAGATTGTTAAAAAATACTTTGCAATTATCATGAATGAAACCAAAGTGATGACATTTTGACAATTACAAAATTAACATATTTTCATGATTTTGAATAATTAGAGCAAATTCTCGTCTACGTATATTGCCACATGTCTGTTCAACTGGAATTTTCTAATGAACCAATGCTAAGTCAAGTTTGTCCAATTGGCACAGTGCCAACATTTTGAATGTGAGTTATCTTAAGACTAATTTTCATATCTGGGGCAACATCTCAGTAACTATAGACTGTAGAATGAATATTCAGTATTAAAGTGTTAAAACCCAAGCATGTATATTTTAATGTAGCACACTTGGTAATCAATGCTGGTTTGAGAAAATGGGTGTTTAGTCTATTTTTGTAGCCAGTCTCACTCCTCAAGTGATAATTATTTAGAGAAGGCAAGCATGTATCGTTCATATTCATAATTGTGTAGCTTTCGGACTTCGCATTCAGATATCTGACGTCAGAGGTTATCGTTTACCTGAGGTAGTTTTCGGCGTACTTATGACCTAAATTATTTAAAGATTGTTGTGAGGTACTTATAGATAAATTGACTTATATGTTTAACCAGTCCCTGTTTTATGGTGAAGTACCTCCCGACTGGGTAAAGGGTGTAATAACACCAATACCTAAAGGGGGTGATTTATGTGATATCAATAATTGGCGCCCGATAACAATAACTCCTATTATATGTAAGATGATAGAGAAGTGTATTCATGAACAAATTATGAGTTATTTCAACTGTAATGATTTGTTAGACCCGAGACAACATGGTTTCAGACCTGGACATAGTACCGCAGATGCCATATTTACTTATCTATATGAAATATATGATAACATAAATAATAGGAAAATAACTAGTTCTATATATGTCGACTATTCAAAGGCATTCGATTCGTTAGATCTAAATATTTTGTTGTATAAACTGAAATTATATGGTTTTGATGTAAGATCACTAAAGTGGTGTGCAAGTTATATGCAAAATCGGAAAATTAGTACAAAAATAGGTAAATCTGTATCGGAGCCTTTGGATATAAATTATGGTATTGGTCAAGGTACGTGTCTTGGTCCGTTATTCTTTATAATATATGTAAATGACCTATTTTGTGAGTTTGATAATTTAGATACGAACATTATTATGTATGCGGATGATACCGTAATGTTTAGTTCTGGATTTACGACTGAATGTGCTATGAACAAAAGCAATATTGCTTATAGTTTATTAAAATACTGGTGTTTACAAAATAGACTCACTATAAATGTTAAAAAAACTAAGCATATGTTATTTGACTGTAAAAAGAGATCTGTTCTAAATTCAATTGTAAATAATGAGTTGGATACTGTGAATATGTATACATATTTGGGAGTAGATATCGACAGTGAATTGAGTTTTGAGAAATTTGTGAATGGTGTATGGAAGAAAGTAAATCAACGTCTGTATAATTTTAAAAAAATTAGAAGATATATTAATGAAGAGATTGCAATATGACTGTATAAGCAAACTATACAACCACTTTTTGAATATGCCAGTTTTATTATTGACAGTGCTAATAAGTCTGATATATTGAAATTGGACAAATTACATGAAAGGTGTATGAGAGCTATTCGTTATGATTGCAGAGTAAATGATACTGTGTCTGATTTGCTCAATATGTATAACATCCATACATTAGAAAGTCGAAGACAATCCCAATTATTAATGATGATGTATAGCTATCGTCATAGTGAGTATTATTTGGAATGTAATATACACTCCGATAGAGTTGCTACTCGAAGTTCTGATAAAATTAAATTCATAAAGAAATTCACAAGTCTAACAAGGGTGTTGAATAGCAGCTATTATAGAGGTGTTGACCTATGGGATAAATTATCTGCTGATGAGCAAAGACTGGATCAAAAGTCTCTTTTTAAATCCTGTATAGAAAGAAAATTGTATAGATAATATTATCTTTGCAAAATGAGACTTCATTATTACTCATCTCATTATTTTCATATGTGTTTATGTCACCCGTATATCCAAGGAAGAACTTATGTATGTAAGATTGGATTAAAATAAAAAAAAAAATAAAAAAAAAAAAAGTGACCAATTTGAATTCTCTTAACTTCCCTCATATTACCTAGTAAAATACTTTTTCCTACAAAGGAATAAGGAGAGCATTTTGATGCAGAAAATAGTCTTTACCGCACCGCGTTGCGATGTCTGAGAGATACTCGCGTCGCAAAAGGGTTGGTAAAGCAGCCCAAGGCGCGTATACTCCCAGTCTTGATGTAAGCTGTACCCCGGTATAACTGTATCAAACTATTGGGACATGCAACCAATGGCCCTTTAAATTGGAATCTGCCCCTGTAGGTCCGGGATAAGCCTTATCTTTAATCTCCTCATTCTCCTCTACATTCGGTCAGGGGGTGATTTAGCGATGGGAATGAGAGAAGGATCTTCTACTTATCTAAAATCAAAGTAGACAACATCTATAAAGCTGAGGTCCAATTCATAGTTGAGGCCGGCTGCAGTGGGCATGGAGGACGACGATATGGGAGATTTGGTGCACTTGGAGGAAGGATGGAGCCATAGGTCATCAGCCATTGATTCAAACGGACCATTCTGAAACCTATCATCTCAGTGACTATTGACAGTGGTTTCATCTAATCACCTGTCCCCGAACAAACGGGTTTAAAACATGTGGGGGTCGTTTAAGAACGATATGGGACATAGGAACGTATTTCACGAATACACAAGGACCGATAATAGAACTTGGCTTCACTGATTTAACTAAATGTCTTAAATCTCCTGTATATGTTGCTGCGAACCTTTGGAATTCATTACCTTGTGAGGTAAGAATGTCACCCAGTATTGACAATTTCAAAAATATAATTAAATCACAACAAAAGGAAACTTATAGGTCACTTAATGTGGTAGTAAATTAGGTCTTTGAGACCTAGAGTATTTATCCTGTTGAAAACAGAATCTTTATACTTCATAGTATTGAAAAACACTGAACGGTGAACATTAATCATGTCATTTCATCTCATTATTCATTAACTGACTCATTAACACTATAATTCCTTTAATGTGATATAAAATCTTTCATCATCAATTATATGGTATTCAAGTCCAACCTCCAAAGCTGGTATATAACACTGTACGCAGGAGGAAGACCAGACTTTGTTTGATTCTGTTACAGTATAATAAAGACTAAATTAAAAAAAAAATAAAAAAATTCCGATATGTTTATAATAATATGTGCCTTAGTTCGACGCACTTTTGTAAAATTAACTAATGTTATTCATTCATGAACACTCTTTTTCTGATGCTGATTGCACGACATCTACTGATAAAAATTGCTTTTATATTTAGATAGCTTCCTAGCACGTTGTCACACAGATCTGGAGGGTGTTTCATAATAAAATAATTAGAAACAGGTGAATCTTTGTAATATTCTTAAGATAAAAAGAAAATATAAGAAAGTTCTTTGATACTTTCTTAAAAAGAGCCATCTTGAACTTTTGTCATTGTTGTGATACTTTTGGCTGTTGAATACAGGATCCAGGAGGCACTGCTTGTGATAGATACATTGACTCAAAGGGTCAAACAAATGAAAGGGTTTTACATAGAATTCTCATAGTTTACTTCTAAGAATGTGGAAAATGGTAAATTTGACAAAAAAGCTTTTTAAGAATCAATTGATTCTTAACATCATGGTATGAAATACCTAGGTAAAGTTACTTTCTTACTTGTGTTTTGCCATTGATATTACATTGGCCATACTGGGTCTAAGATCAGACTTTAGGTCTCTTAGGGGAGTAGGTACGTGAAGGAAATGATAGTCAACAACAAAGATTTCTTATGCAGAGCTTTTACAAAGATTGGTTTTTGTACAACCTCTCTTATCTTTAAGAAAATCTTATAAGAACAAAGAAAAAAGGTCTTACAACAAAGAAAAAATAATTTGACTACGATTTTGTTCTGAAAATGGCTCCTGAAGGAGACAGGTTGAGTAAAACCTGTCCGAATCTATTTTCAGATGGAGTCGTCCCTGGGTCCATTCTCACATATAGACAAGTGTCTTTTTTTTATTGAACTTAACATCATCACAATCTTGTGCTTTTCATGACATCGAGCATAAATGTATTTACAAACACAAATACAGGTGATAGATCAATGACAAAAAATTACAAAAATACAAAAAATAGGTCCAGAAATCACATCACACTGTTCAAAAATATTTCAATCACATATATTTTCTATACAACATAAGATTATGAAATCATGATGTTATATTTCCCAAAGCATTAAGCGAACAACACAGATGTAAACAGTTAAGTACCGAATAGGTCATTGATTTGTTCTTGTGAAACAAGTCACCTTTGATAGGCATCTAAGTGGTTTATAGCAACTGATTGGTCTAAATGAATCACCCGACCAGAACCCCAAAAAGTCGTAGAACTAAATAGTCTGTGCTATTCGAGGCAATTGACAATTTGGTGCCCTCAAATTTTCGTATTTTGTGTCATAGTTACTTTCATGTCATATTTCGAGTATTATCTACTTTTGTGTCATATTTACCCTCGTGCTATATGTCAAATAACAATAATTATCTACCTAATTGTACTGATGTGGGTGTCAGTCCATTAGATAATTCAGTCAGCTTGTGGAGAAAGCAAGACTCAGGGCTAAGAGTGTCTCTTTGTGTGGAGATGGAGAGTGGGAGGCTACATCACATGTCTGGTTTTAAAAGGCTCGAGCGCTACCAGCACTAGACTGTTATACAAAAGCCTATAGCTAGCACCTCAGATAGTTATCAGAGCCACCAACTCTGATTACTGTTGTGTGAGTTAGCAGGCCAGCAAGCAGAAAGGCTAGGATCGTTGGCTGTATCAGGTTGAGTGAATTAGGCCTATTGGTCTGGTGATTGTCAACAGGAGCACAGCAGCTTATATAATGTGTTAGAACTAAATAAGCATCATCCTTTCATACCAGTGTTCTGACAATGACAAACTAGATTATCAGATGACTTGCAACCGAGACTGGAAGGAAGACTGTGATTATTATGAGCGAGCATACTGGAATAACTAACAAGAGTGATGATTAAAGGCACCCCTGTTTATAACAGTAAAGTAAAACCCCTTAGTTCATAATTATTACAATACAACTTAATGTAGCATGTCCACTGAACAATTTTACGTAAAGGAATATTTTATACGACCATTTGATCAATTTCTAAATGACCAGAAATCAAGCAGGTTAGATTTTTGCTCGTTCATGAAAAACGTTCTTAGATATTTTACAAAATCTTCATTGGGAACGTAAGTTATCATCCTGTTGTTTTTTACATTCTTGATGATCGTCCTTAAATTGTAGTATTTTTCAATATGCAATATCATTGTCGTCTGTTTAATGGAAACCAAGTGCTGACTGCTTTTTTGAAGTTGAATGGTGAGTGGAATCCTGATTTTACTGAATCGTCCGCCTTCGTTCATGATCGTTAGCTCAAAGTCCTCGGCCTTGATGAGATATACATCAGAGAAAGGCAAACCCACTAAACTGCACTCCACAGCATATGATATTGTTGCCTAGTCTCTCCATTGGTCTAGAACCAAACCAAATCTAGATGAATAATATCATTAATTGTAACATACAATTATGTACCTTCCTATTGGTTATCTGCTTTAAAAGAGACGAAAGTGTTTGCCCAGCCTGCAGCCTTGTGTGGGGGAAGGAGCCGTCGAGTGATAATCAGATCCTATTGATTACAAGCAGTCCTCTCTCTTTGGCTGCCCCGGGTGATCTTCGATACCCCCCTCCCGGGTTGACGAGGTCCGCAACAATTATAGGTTTTTGATTATGGCCCTAGTTTTTACTTTATGAAAAACCTCGTGTTTGATTTCAGATCCATTTTTGAACATAACTTAAAAACTAGGGCTTATTCTAAAACTCTGACATACTGGTCCTTTGATACAAATGTTATTGACCAGAATATCCTAAATTTCAAAATGATCTGTTGAGTGGGAGCTGAGGACTATGTAAATATATAAAAGGTAAAAGTGAGAACAGCATTTCACCTAGAATTATGAACACCTAAATTATAAACACTTTTTAATATGCACTATTACGCGGTTCCTTTGTGGAGAGGGCGCAATAAGGATTTCTCCAAATCGCGCGCCGTGAGGTGTTGTCTATATTCTCCATGCCGGCTCAATACCTGTGAAGATGGCACGAAGTATACGGGATCGGGGGATTCTGTACCTGAAATGTGCCTGCTGAACCTGTTACTGTTAGCGTTTTTTGTTTATATAACATTACATTATGATTTATCATATTGCCATACCCTATATAAATATATATATATATATATATATATATATATAATGTGATTTCCTGTGACATGAAGAATGTGTAATATAAACGCAGTCATTGGACCAAGCAGCATTTTGTAATCTTTTATTATGATCTGCACATCTTCCCAGAGCTTCTCTTTCACTGAAAACCACCAAAGAAGTTATTAGCTGCTTGCCTATTAGCTTTCTCATACATCTTTAGTATTAGGGAAGATTGAGGCCCTGGTGCCTTTAACTTCTGTTGATGCAATGCTCGGGTGATACGACCAACTCGTCCTCCCCTTGCTGCATGGGACTAACCCAATATTAGTTCACGCTGAGGGCATTAACGATCAATTCAAGCCAAGTAAAAGGGGTCTGTCCCCGGGGAAGTCATAACGACGGAGGCTGAGAACCTGCCCCAGGGGCCTCAGGCAGCAAAAAGGTTCCAAGTCGGCGTTGGCTCCACAGTTTTGAAAGGCCATGTAGTAGGGACCAGGCCTTGTCTGTCTGTGAGAGATATTGTAATGTAACATTTGTGATAAAAGTAATACTCCAGTTCACATCCCAGATATTTTTCAGTGGCGGGTCCAGGGGGGGCCCACACCAACCCCCCCCCCATCTACTTCTGGACCCGCCCCTGTTTTTGCACACCTTTTTCCATATATGTTATGATATATATTATGAAAGGTATGAAGGGCATAACTGGGAGATTATTTAAATGTATCATTCGTGTCTACATGGAATATCAATTGAGATTTGTTGTCACAAAAAGTAGAAGTGGAAATTGAGTTTACCTGGAATCCAAAAGTAATCATCCCCCAGTAATATGGTATGATTAATTGCATGTTATTTCACTATATCAGCATATAGAACTGTACTGATGTGGATGGCCAGTCCATGCACTTTAGGCTTAGCAGCGTTATGTTTTCAACAGCGCACGCTTTAGTTGTAACTCCTTGTCAATGTGAGGGAGTTAGGGGAGGAGTCTATGTGTGACGTATCATACTAATGCGCTCGAGCTCAGTCAGAGTTAAGCTGAACGTTGTTGTGAGTAACTATCCTGGAAAGGTAGAGTCTTAGAAGCTGAGTCCTGGATTGGAATAGAAGCAGAGAGACTGTATAGAAAGGCGGGAGCGTTGACTGAGTATGTTTGAGGGGATTCCATCCTTGGAGCTGTTTATTGTCAGTTGAGATCTTGTCATGCAACGATTATACACAGGAACTAAATAAAGAACATTCTTTCACGCGAGTGTTACGTCTTACATGATGTGGAACTATGATTATGTATTGGACGGATGCAGTCGAACAAGGAGGAGACTGCCATAGGAGCTAGCTATTATCCATAAAATAACGCGACTAATTAAGTACACCTAACAAACACGGATAATTAAGTCTCTATAGTTCAGAACAGTCCAATGTATTGTTATATCATATATAACAATAATGAATAGCTTACTTGTTTAGTCCAATATATAATCATTACAAAACGCGAGTACCACGAATCGGCAGATATGGGTCGCTGTCTGTATGTGGATATAACTGTCGTCTTGCAAACTCAAGTTGGCAGGTGCTTCTTGCCGCCATAGCGCTGTCAGGAAGCCTCCCAAGGGAGGAGTCGGGAGGAGCCGGGTCGGGCAGGGCAGGGCCGGGCAGGGCCGGCAGGGATGGGGAAGCAGCCCGCCCGCACGTTTCTGGGCGATGTGGCCGGGTAAGTGAATAACACGGCCAGTGAGGGGCCTCAATGGGCCCTGCTGAAGCAATCAGCGGAGTAACTGGCCGGGTCAGGCCCCTGTGAGTGACTCGTTAGCTTAAACACGTCGGGGCCATGTCATCTCGGCAGGCCGCGCCAAGCACCTGCCTTTATCTGGGTCACATCCGGTATTGGGGTCAGAGTTCACCACGTCAAAGTTCCTCCTTTTTGCCGAAGTGATTTGTGAATCTTTTACGTCACCTTGAAATTTGGCTCCGTAAATTAGTTCTGGGTAACTCCAGCCCTTCTTGCAAGGTTTTTGGCACTCTCTCGAAAATAACCCACGGCAAAATGGGAATTCTCAAGACCATCAATCTACAAGTCTGAGCACGTGGCTATAATATTCAAACAAAACACCTTTCCTGTAACAGACTGACGGATTTCAGTGGCCTGTTGGAAATCCGAGGTTAGTGTACAAAAACATGCAACTTACAATAACCTCGGACAAAAGGGGCCCTTACCTTTGCTGCAACCAGGGTAATTGTACATACAATGGTACCTTTGTTTGTTTAGTTTACCATATTCAGGGGCGGATATTTTTAACCATAGATGTGAGGTGAAGAAATTACTTAAGTAAATACAAGTGAATTGTTAGTGTTATTTATCCTGATAAAGGTTTGTTAATGCAATCTATGCAATGTATAATTAAACGTGATTTAAGTTATTGCCTTCTTTGAAATAGGATCTGATATCATGAGCTTGCCCTTTTATGAGGTTTTCTTAGCCATATCACATTAAAATTTCATTTCGACTGGCGGGGATATTTTCCATTAAAGTACACATAATTCGTCTTTATACCCAAGGCGTCGAAGAATACGGCCCGGCCCACCCTGGCCCGTGTCCCTGGAGGTGGCGACTGGCGTGACGAGACAGGACAGACCTGAAAGAAGTGGTCATTGCCGGCAGACATGCCATTAAAACGAAGACACACACCCCCGCCCACCTTCACTCTCACACACCAGCAAACGCACGCACAGGCGCTGGTAATCTGCGGAGATTGATACCATCATGAGAGGTTGTTGATGATAAGGAAAAAGCTTTCAGGGGGTGGTAAGAGAATGAATTGAGTTGAGGTGCACTGTTTTCTATTATTATGTTGGCTTTAGTGACGCTCAGAAAGTATTACGCTTTAGTTTTGCAAGCTGCATAAGTGTAGGCTGCAAACGTTTGCAATTAACCCTGGGGTACGCGTAGGGATAGCTTTCCTTCACCCGACCAGACCGTCTGCAACTAATAACCTGAGGCCTATCATCTCTGCAGCACTGTGAAATTAGTCTCACTCGCTACAGGGAAGCACATGAGAAGGTTAGTCCTTTAGCCTGTTGGTCTGTCCAATAGGTACAGCCAACAGCGTTTCTCACATCCTGCAATCTACAGTTAGTATGGACTGACTCCCTTTTACCAGACCCCTAGCTAGCAACGTTGATGAGATGGCAGTTAAGACTATGATCATAATTGATTGCATTCACTCTATACAAAGAGTACCATTCAAATAATATTATCAATTCTAATTACATTATTCTCATGTGTGATTGTGTTAGTACTTGTGTCATAGAATATCCTCACCTCTTTGAAAAAGAATTAATACAATCACCTACGACCTTTGGTCTCATTGTGACAGTGTGTTTTTTTCCTTTTTACCAACCATGTTTATCAGGGCCTATTATTACCACGTCTCCAGTCTACCCTGGACACGACGAGGGACACGGAAGCCCCACGGAACTGTAATGGGATTCACACCAGTGCCCCCAGCCGGCACTCTCCAAGCAGATCCCTCACATTATAATACATTAGACTCTTCACCAAGACAGAAAAATAGGTTTGACCAGAGATCATAATTATTAGCAAATGATCCCTGTCGGCACTTATTCTTTGTAGAAAACCGCTCACCAAAAGTGGAACAACTGCACTGATGCAGGAGGAGCTACAAGTAAATGGAGGATTTACTGTTAAGATGGTGTACAGCTGGTTGAAGATAGGATAATACCATCTAGCCTGATCGCGACCTTATTGTGGGACTGACATAATGACTAGCTGACCATGGTCATGGCCATGACAGGTATGGACAGTAGGAAGCCCAAATTATATTGAATATATGGTTTAATAACACCATGTGACATTTGACACAATCTGGGAGACTTTGAACCTGGATACTGGGTAGAGGAATATACCATTAGAGAATGTGATACTTTACTTATATAACGTGTGCTTATCTGCAATGAAAATATAATTGTGAGTATTATTTGGAAAAAGGTACCTATTGACATATTTGGCCACCCTGTGGCCATTAGTTTCAGAGGTTTGTTCATATTATGAAATAATTACTTAACATGTAGCTAAAAGTTATGTATCATAATGTTGCTGAAGTCCCAGGGTTTCTTCTATTTGTTTTATCGTTCTAAGATATTTAGTTCCTTCACAATCTTACTTACAATAAAGGCTGTTATGCGTAATATGGGCCAAATTTGGAAGTATCTGGACGAAATTAACTTTTTGTTACATTAATTATGAAAGATATGGAAAAAAACCAATTTTTTATGTTACTTTGTGGAAAATTTCTACTTACATAAAATGTTCTATAGATTCTTATGACATTCAATAAAAAGTTAATGCATCATGGGAAAATCAAAATGGAACATTCTTGGCAGAATTTCTAAGCATAATTTAGGTTAGCAAGTTACCATGGTTACAGTAAAAAGAATATCGAAAATGAAAAGAACATTTTTCATACATAATCTAGAATATGTTTTTGTCTTCTCAAAACCGAAAACAGTGAGTGGAACAAGCACTCCTATCAAAAGGCACTTTTAATATTCTCAAAAATTTGAAATCTTAATTTTTTGATGACCATAATAAACTTCAACCCTTTAGACCCCAATCCGGCCATGGCCGCCCGAGGGTGTACTCCCCAATCCGGCCATGGCCTCCCGGGAAAATGACGATTTTCCCTTAATTTTCCCATATTTTTCCAATGAAAATACTTCAATAACTTTTCAACATACACAAACGGCAAATATATCATTTGAAAGCTTATCTAATTCCCTATGTAATACTTCAAACCAAGTATTTATAATTCTTATTGTCATTGGTGGGTGAACATTTGAAATTCCTCAAGTCATAGAAATTTAAGGAATTCCTGAGGGAAATCCATGGAAATCCCGGGGAAATAAAGCAATTCATAGTTTCAATCTGTGGGGTCTAAAGGGTTAAGTCGCCATAACATGGAAATAACAACCGCAATTAGGAATAGGGGGTTCTCAATGTATTAGAGGTGGGGAGGTTCATACACGTTTATCTCAGGTTCTATCAGGAATATTTTTAAATGGTTTGCAACATTTGAAAGAGTAGGATTTAAAATACAATAAGAATTATGCTGACACATTTTCCGATGTTTCATGTGATTTTGGGACCTGATTAATTGACAATAGGTACCTTTTCCCAGATATGCTCCCAATTGATTATTATGTATCTCTGCAAGTGAGTGATCAGTCATTTGTGCTAGAAATACCTAGGTGATGATAGAACCTACCCCAAACGATATAGAACAGACAACCGGTCCATTAAAAGACGTTTATTCAAACCCAATAGAATGGAAAAGTAACAAAAGTAGATATAGCAAACCCCAAAGCATGAATATCAATATGTAAAATAGACCCCTTATCATTGATATACACATAAAAACAGTCATAGTTGACAACTTCATTTTTCTCAAATGTGTATGAATATAAATCTCCATTGTCTTACAAGTTAGATTTGCAACTTCCAAGACGTGGAAACAAGTTGTATCTGCACCGGTACTGGAAGTGGAAGGACGGACATTCGCATAATGTTCCTCTTTCTATAAGCTGCATGATAGCTTAAGTATTCCTAAACTTCTCCCTACTAAATTGTCAGAAATGGCGGATCATATTTTTTCATGCAGGTCTATTCTTGCTAGTAATTTAGGTATTTCTTGGTAATCACTAAAGGTGTGATTTCTTTTTCATACCAGGAATTCAAAATCCTCAGACAGGTGCAAATATCATTTTTTGTATCTACACAATTATTATATCCATGATGCACCGCGCATGTCATTCTAGCCCAGCAGTATAAGGTTACAGTGACGTCATGCAACAATGGGTTATTCTAGTGTAATTCTTAGACAGTCACCACATCTTAATTTCGCCATGAAATGATTATAAGACATGTTGTTTGCAGACCCCAGTGCTATCCTACATATAAACATATCAGCTATGATAGGAAGTTATCTGGATCTAGCTGAAGTGATGCTCCTAAAGTGGCACTTCCATCCCATCTTGAGATATGATACTGTCAGGTATAGGATGATACCCCTAAAAGCATTTGGTTAGAAGAGATGCTCAGTTTAAATGAATACTTCTGTTGCAAAGTTGAAAAAAGACTTCCTCAACATTTATAACTCTAGAATGGCAACATTGGACTCAGAATACCACAGTAAGATGATTCAAAGAATCACATTTGAACGCCCCCTCCTGCAGATATTAACTATGACCTACTGGATACCATGGATATAATATAGATGCTCCTTCTCCGTTGGTTGTATTGTCTGGAGGACATTGTCTTGATATAATTAACTATACGGCGATGTTGCATTCACGTTATTTCAATGCAAATCATTCCTCCCACATTTGTCCTGCTTTAGCTATCTTGTAATCACCCATTCGTAATGTAGGTATTTCAGGAGGTGCCTTTCGCTCACAGATATTTACATGGAATGCACATTATATTAATACCAATGTTGTTATTCAGCAACATTTTAATTTGCATAGCCTAGTGAGATCCATGATAAGAAATAATTGTGTGCAGGACTTCTCCTTTCCTATTCAGTGATGGCGAAGACAAGAAAATCTTTAGATAAAGGCAATGCTAATAAAGGATTAAGGGTGAGGCGAAGATATCAAATTTAGTTGGCACCAGGGAAGAATCATTAGTCACATAATGGCTTTTAATGCGACATCCGCGACTGCAGTAAGACCCCCCTTAAGGACTTTAAGCCGACAATGCTATCGGATTCGGCGTAGACAGTCCCTTCTCACGCTTATTAACCTTAAGGGGTTCCCACATAGTATTCCCTTTCCAAGAGCTAGGCGGACATGAATAAAACATGTGCTGCACGCCTAAATCGTTGCATCTAGTTGGCAACCGCAGGGGGAGCTTGGGGAGGAAGGGCATGGGGTCAAAGGTGAAGAGGAGGGGAGGAGGCTAGGGTGAAAAAAGAACGTAGTTTTACTGTCACCAGCCCTGTTGGCCTACAGGTCCTACACCTTCCATGTATAATTTATCAAGATCAGTTAGAGTTTGTTTAGAAATGTTCCTCTCCGGAGGTTGAACATATTTCTATGGGCTGTGTTTTTCTTCATGCTCAGGGTTTACCTGCTGTTTAAAGTTGTATTCCTCATTCCCCTGCAATGCCATCGTGTTTTTGGCGTTAATGGCGAAGCAGTCAGCCAATCGACTTAGACTGGTCATTGTAATGGTTAAGTGGCAAAACACATTAATAATTACAAAGCAGACCCTTTGAAATCTATTCCTCTCGTTTGTTTAGTGAATAGGAAGTCGTCGTCGTCGTCTACACCGCCGATTGTGTTTGTTCTTCTTCATACTGATAGACGCAGAAAACACTGTGATGTTACATGAAACAGAGACTCGACTCGACTCATATTCACAGCTGAGTTTGTTATTATGGTTCCTAATAATTTATAAGGGATGGAGATATTATGATTGCATATTATATATTTATCATTTTGGCTCTTGATCTCTAAGTTATTATCATTTCTCGTCTCAAGGCCTTAAGGTGAGTTAAGGTCAGTCTGAATAATTGAGCTAAAGGCCTGGTCACAACTAAATCTGAACTCAAGTTAGCTCAAGAATTGATTTGAGAAGTTTTTGGCCTCTATAGGGGTGGGGGCGATGCCATAGGGGGTAAAGTGTTCTATACAGTTATACGAAAAGAATATTTAACCAGAAAGTTGAAGCCAAAAGGGCCTGCGACTGATAAAGGTATTTTAGAAAATTTCAAAATGCTCCACGGAGGATTAGACCCAATATTCTCTAACTTGAAGTCTGAGACCTACCTGCAGCTGTCTGAGCTTAGCAGGCGTTTGTCTCGCCAAGAGTGTGAATGTATTCTGCAAGATGATATCACTCTTTATTATAATCACCTGAAATAATCAAACTACATGTAAATTCAAAGAAACAGTGTAAGTTTTACAGGGGTAATTTGAAGGGCACTCGCCCATTATATGTAAACTTATAGTTGACTCTGAAAGCCAGTTACATTATTAAAGAGACTGCCTTAAAACGTAGAAATCAATCATCGTACATGTAAGAACAAATAGAATAACAATACAGTCATGCCTTTCTAAAAGACTCCAGTCTAAGGTTTTGCAAAGGTTCCGGTAAGAATCACCTAAATAATAAGTGAAATAGGGCTCTTGATTAATTATAAGCCTTTTTCATGGCAGGTAAAGGAAAGGACAGAGATCAATAAACAATCAGCTAGTGAAAGGCAGCATGTCAAATCTCCGGAAGCCGAGAAATGCCTAAACCTTGAAAAGAATGGTTAAATCTGTCTAACCAACCATGAGAAGCACCTCCATCAATCAGCTCCCCGCCTCTCGGAGCAGCTCTGCAGGGCGTCCTTCCCCCTGCTTCTTTTGTTTGCAAGCAAGTGACTCGAAAGAGCTTAGGGTGTCCTAAACTAATATACATGTACTCCCTTTGGAGGCTCCCTCCCCTGAACGGTTTGGTAATTGGAAGTGAATCTCTGCACAATGGTTGTCCCTTAAATAGTACACATCCTTATTGTATAATCTTTTGTTTGTTTGTTGTTATATTATTTCGGCTTGAGCCTTTATTTGTTGTGTAAATGGTTGGTTGGTTATTGGTGTTTAACGCTGTATCAAAATCTATGGTCATATCACGGCGCGAACAATGTTTGACAATTCTGTCTGGGATGATCGAATATATGAGAAGGTAGAGACCATACCCCTACACATTTGCCAAGTTATTTAATGTGCAGGGTCCCATAGGCAGGGCCCTACACACAACAGCGGGTGGCCCTCTAGGAATCTTTGATATCCCTGTTGTTGGCACAAGGAGACATGCAGAGTGGTGTAGCAGTCCAGGCCGACTCATATAATAGATATACATATATGACTTCAGATTTAGCACCGCTAAGGTGCCTTATCAGCAAATCACCGTAACTGATAATGGAGGAGCCATCCCAGTCTCCACAAGTTTGGTCACTTGAATAGGCACGACCTATGTTTTTCTATATCACCAAGTACTGTTAAAACATTATGACTTATTAAGTTTGATCGTTTAATAGATTTACATGTTTGCCAACCATTCAAAATGCAGTATTCAAAGGCAATAAAGGGTTGGATATTATGGGTCATGCTGACAAACTTTAGCATTGGTTCCTATGAGGAAAATGTTGTATGGTTTCACAAATTTAAAACCAAAATTGTCATTGTCCATTTTGTCTGAGGCTACTGTCTTTGGGGAATAACCAATTTATCAATTGTAACAATATTTCGTGATTAACCTTTATTTTCTATGTAAACTCGGATGGGAATTGGTTCCCTCTTGAATTCCATTAATGGCCAGTACTTTCCTTTTCGACTTTTGTCCGCAAAGAAGATATATCATTCAAGGCTTTCTTGTTTCGTCGATAGCGATATCGTTAATGATCATTAGAGATTTAGGGGAAACAAGATTAAGGTTTCTTAATGACCAAATGGGCCGAAGCGGATGGCAGTGAGGAGTTACCGTGTTCCTTGGGATTCGCATCATATTGTATTGATGCAGAACACAATTGCTTCAACACTCCTAGTTCGTTTCGCCGCTGAGTATTACATTAACGCAACACGCGCAGCCCCGACTTTCCAGACGAAGTGCGGATCAAGAAGAAATGTGAGAAGTGGGATTACTAATCCCTCATCCCAGCCGAGCGGCAGCCTTCAATCTTTAACACCTGTGTGGATGAATGATCCAAACAGAGAGCATTCACATACACAGTCCATTCCTCTGGGGAAGTATCAGGTGTTTGGTAAAATGTAGCACTCCATTCCCTCTCCAGGGTGAGCCTATAGCCCGGTTTACACGTATGCGCAGAAGGTACGTGTGATATGAGGACCACATCGCGAGGGTGTGTGCCATTTGTATTTATCCACTGGATGACAATCGATGCCGTATCTCACCATTTAGGGTTAGGGTTTTCCCCTGTTATATTTTGTGATATTTTTCATAATTCTATCGAAAAATAAGATTCGATCATGCCATTGCCGCCTCCTGTACGATAATTGCAATTCCTGCGAAATAAATCAGTGTCCTCTTTGGCACTCAACTGTTGATATCTACCTGTTGTTGGTTTGTGTTTTTTTGTGTTTTTTTTTAATTCTTTTATTTAATCAGACATAAAATAAGTGCAAAAGCACTTGTTTACATTCAATGCCTGAGTAGCATACTAGAGTATGCTTTACCGTTAGGCCCAAGCATATCATATTTATACAATAAAGGTATACATAACTTTCATCGTAAAACACTCAAGACAATAAGTGTCTATAAAAAAAGATAGCTGGAAAATAATAATACAATAATAATAACAATATAAAATGCACAGGGAAAATAATTGGTGATCATTCTTTATACCTGAGGACGGATCCTGAGTTAGACCAGATGGTCTTCAGCTACTCAACCACCTGTTGACCCCAACCACCAGTACTCCAAAGGCCCAAAACATCCCTCAAGAACCCGAAATACCTCAAGGCCCCCCAGTCCCCCCCCCCCCCCTCCCCCTTTTCCCGAGTCAAACCAAACAACAGGCTCAGCATTTACACATGAAAGATATTCTGGAAAATCGTTGTCGCAAGCACAGCTTTTTGTTCACACGTGTACCATATTATCAAACGCGACATATTCGTGATAAAATCTCCGAACTCACGTCGCTTCAGGTGTAAATCCAGCCTATAATAAAGGTGCATGTTGCACGAGCCGTGGGACGATGGGGGTCGGCCCTGGGACAGACGTGTCTGTTGGCCTTCCTTGTAACCCTGAGAGGGGCCGCGTGGTATGTGATAAGCCGTCAATCTATATGTGCCGAGACAAAGTGCACCTCCTCCACAGTAAAAAGATCCTGGCCCGGATGCAAATTCAATTGTGGTTGGGAAAATTGAAGGCGTCATGTTTTGCCATCGTCAATATTCTCTATTTACACCCGGCTCAGAGCTATGTCAGGACGGAATTGAATTTATACCAAACTCGCCGACCGACATGTTGTTGCATTGGGCCTGGACGTCACTTGCCTGTAACAATAAAAGATACCGTTACGCATAAACGAACCTATATCTTACCTGAAAGCAAGTTATTTTCTCTAATCAATTCCATTAAGGCTTTGTGGTATATTAATAGCACACGTAACCGTATTTGAAACACGCATGCACCCTTGCCTTAAGAGTATAGGCCTACTCGACCTATACTTAGTTTCTTGGTAATCTGGTGCAATTAGGAAGTTCGGGATACCCTGTGCCGTTGAATTGGAAATGCTTAGACCTCCTCTAAATAGGACCTGCATGGCTACAGGCCTGATAAACGTTGGCTTTTCCAATGGTCCTACGATGTATTTAGCTTTTTACCATGGAAGCCGCAGAAACTTCATTTAGTATGGCATTTTTACATGGGGGGGGGGGGGGGAGATGCAAGATAGAGAATGAATGACAGGGCGTGCTTCCTAGGCCTATCAAAGTAGTTGCTCAACTCATCTTTTAACATGTGAAGATAGGCCTTTAGGATATATGCATACATATATATATTATATATATATATATATATATATATATATATATATATATATATATAATATGAAAATGCCTTCTAGCCTCTTATTAGGTTTTCTATATTATTCCGGGTACCTTATTGTATACATGCAGATCTGTTCCTCCATATTTGTGGAGGTGGGAGACTTCTTGCGCTGAGCCATTCCGAGATGCAGTATGTTGTGTCTATGTCCGATTAATAATTAAGTTCCCGCTCTGAATGGAACCCCGCAGGCCCGTGGAGGTGGGGGGGGGGCTTTTGACTATAATAACTATATTTTCAATTATTTGACCTTAAAAAGGGGGGTAGTGAGCTGGAAAAAGTGGAACTTTTCAATATTTGCCTAGTATTTTTTAGGGTTTATACACACGTTTTTATGGAAAAATTCTGTGGAGGGTGGCCCACCACCCCCCCCCCCCCCCCTCCCCTGATTACGAACCTGACCCCATGCTTATTTGCGATAGCCATGACATTATGTTAAACGAACTAAGGTCACTGTTCTTCTTAGTGAAAGACAATAACATGATGCATCAACCTTGCCATACTTCGTGCCTCTATACATAGTATTCTAGCTTAAGGCGGTGATCCACTATGCGATAAGAGTCTGATTTTAAATCGATTTTAGAAATCGGTTTGAAGCCAGTGATCCACGACGCAACAGGACGCCGAACGATTTTCTTCTCGTGCATTTTTCATATTCTTAACAGAAATTTGCGAGTCACAATTCCCATGTTATCTTACCCCATTTAAGGACAATGGCGCCATTTTCCAGATATCCAAAAAATGAAAGTTCCTTAATCTAGTTTATATTTTGCAGAAAGACTCAATGATATATGTAGAATTCATAAATGGCATAGAAAATTGGATAAAAGTTATAGTTTTCAAGAAGCAAATGGAGAAATGTGACTAATTTTGAGAAAACTTTGCAAATGCTCAAAAATGTAATTTGAAGCAAAAATTACATTTTCTTCTATCACACTTTTAATAAAGGGTGTATACAGGCATATTATGCATCCAAATCATTGTAAGGGACTCAGGAATAACATAGCATTGTCAAAATATTTTTAAAATAAACATTTCATTGAATTTATATAAAAACAAGTAAATAGCTATTTTAAGCTATTTTTAGTTTTTTAACTGCATATTCATCTCTGCTGCCAAAATTAGTATGGTGACCCCCTGTTTTTTTGGCTGAATATGAAAGCCTACATCCATATGCGTGTCATATAAATTTTTAGAGCAATTTTCAATGTTCAATTTTTTTGTGTGAAACTTTGTTTTTGAATTTTTATATTTTTGAACTAGTTTATTCGATATACTTTCTAGTTTAAAACATATATGACATCATCAAATTTTACAAAAGTCATTCTTTCTCACTTGAGTACACATGAACATATCTAATAAAAACCTTGGACTGATTGTCATATCAGTTCTATCAAAATAATAAGCAAATGAAATATAATTTCAAAATTCATTTTCTGGAGCATTTTTTGAAAAATTTTCATATAAATAAACTGCTGTGGCTGAAAAGTTTCCACGGTGACCTATCATTATTTTTGCATTTTTGGTATCTATATGGGTATAACTCTCACTGTGTAAAATTTGAAACAATTCTCAATGTAACTTCTATAATGGCGCAATTGTCCTTAAGTAATGGTTGATAATAAATGACATCGTTCTTCAAGAAAAACCTTTATTAGTCAAATCTTTTTAGGAATTCGGTTCAAAATCGGGGCATCATTGCTGTGTGCAATACTGCCTTTATCACATTGAAGCGTCTTAAGCACATTACACCAGTAAAAGTAACGAATGTCTCCATGTTGAGAGCTTAAAGCGCCATACCCACTAGGCGATTTTGAGGAGAATCGGCGCCGACGTCGGCGCCGACGTCAGCACGGCCGTCGGCGCCGATCACTTGGAAGACCCTTACCCACACATAATTGGCGACGATGTAGGCGTTGGCGCCGACGGTCGGCGCCGACGTCGGCGCCGACGGTCGGCGCCGATTACGCCGATCCATATTAAACATGTTTAATAATTTTACGCCGACGCCGACCGTCGGCGTCGACGACGGCCAGTCGCCTAGTGGGTACGGGGCTTTAGGCAAGGCAAAGGCGTGATCTATGCTCACATACGTCACTGACTGGAGTAAGCCTAAGCTGCTAGTCAATAGTGCTAGACTATGACAAGCAGTGCCGGCGCATTTCTATAGCAAGACCCCACCCAACAACAAATCATTTTGACGATAGAACCTACAGCGCATCAACAATCCTTGATTTAGGAGGAATATTCAGCTGCTAGCTCGGTACAAGCTTTTTGGAAGTCAAGCCTTGAATGGATAGTGTCCGGTACAGCCTACTGGCCCTGGACTTGATTACGGCTGTCTACGACCGAACGACGCATGTGTCATTGGAGGCAGGCCGATAAGGACCGGTGGAGAGGCCCGCGCCCACGGCTTGATATTTCCTGTTACTTTTGTCAGTCGTGATATACGATCTCCTTCCTTGATCTGCATTCAAAGTGGCTACAAGCCGCCTCCCCCGCAGCCTGGCCTGATTGCATCAGTCAGAAGGGGTGGCAGTAAGAGCCCAACCCTCAGGGCACCACTCACACCTTAACTGCCATTCATCAACATGTTTATCGGCGGAAATGAATTCACTTTTATTTGAACAATATCTCCTGCTCCCTCACCCGATGCCTGTCGGCAATAATGAATCTCTCATGACACGGTGTTCTCAACCTCCCCTCTTTTTACCCGTTGCCCCGGTCGTGAGGAGGAGCAATCGATAAGGTAAAATCCGCCTTGAGACGGTTGAATTAAAGTGATCGGTAATCAGTGAATCTCACGGTTTCTGTTGGACTGGTTGTGTGTGTTATCTCACTCAATTTGTCAGTCTCCCAATTTGTAATGCTTCCTCCCAATGCCGCTGATCAGATGGAGTATCCTGAATCTCGATAAAATGATACCTCGAATCAGCGAGCATGTTAATCAAACGGTGTTATCAGATTATCTTACAAGATAGAAACGACAAAGAAGAGGTAATTTACAGATTTGGATACAAGAAAATGTCAAAAATTAAATATGTCAAAAAGTTGCCAAGAAAAGGTCATATATGAAGGTATGTAGTAAATGTGAATATATAAAGCTCGCTTGGTCGCATGTAAAGGCTGTTGCACATCAACGTTCAGTAAGATTAAGGCTGGAGCAATGTAACTTTAATTCTGGTCGAAATAGAAGTTGCTAGCGATCAAGACCGATCAAAAACGACCAGAACTAGTCGAAAAACGACCAGAAATGGTATTCCCTTTGAGCAATAGAAATATGTCAAAAAATAAATATGTCAAAAATTTGCCAATCGCTTAACAAATACACAAAAATGTATAATATTAGTCGCTTGCGATCTCTAAATCGACCGGAATCTTAGTCGCATCGCTCAGTGGGTTCCCACGATAAAGGTTTACCAGATATTATGAGCTAGAGCATTTTGCATTGTCTTTAAAGGAATAAAATTGAATAGTAAAACTACACATCGAAATTGTTCCGAATGATTTTTTAGAAATGTTACAATATTTTCACCAATGAAGACAACCAAGGCTATACCTTTTGGAGATGATAAACACGTTACATCCCTTTATTTCCACCAAGGGTCGTACAGAAATCAATTGGAAGCTTAAGGTACATGTATATAACATGTTGGAAAGTTAAGCCGTTTACACGCGTCCCTAGTTGAATCCTAATCTGCAACACAATTTTAAAATGTTACTAATCGCTTAATGCATTTGGTTTACTCATGGAACAATGACAGAGATTGGAAAGGTAAAAGTATTAGGAACATGTTGCCTACTCGACGATAAAATCCCTGATGTTCTTAATCCCAGTGAATATTCCTATTGTGTGATGGTCAATGACTTCTTTTTTTGTGGGGAGGGTGGGGACTATTCCTGATATATAATGGTATACAAACCCTAGGAGGCATAACACTGGTGTAGTGTGTCACGATACCGTTTACAATTTTGGATTGAACAGCATGTATTATATGCATTATATGTCTGACGATTTTACGATTATGAGCATTTCAGTAGCACTTCCTCCTGATAATTTTGTTTCCAATCGCCAGAAAATTGAGCGGTGTGCGCAAGCAGAATTCGGTAATGGTAATTTAGTGGCTACAATATCAAGCTTCTATCTAACGTGCTGACGATAGATTGAATAGAAATTCCCCCGATCAGGTTCATTCAAATTAATATTGTTTGTTCTACATATCAATCCTAATTGTGTGGTTTATGACAGCGCTTAGACATTATAAGGAGCGGTACAACATTAAAAATTGTTAGTTCTTATGATAATTAAGGTGTATTGTTATTCATTTTGCAATATTTTTATTCTGTTTAAATGCGATGAAAAACAACTTTAGAATAAGAAACAAATCGTACTGGAACATAATCAGATTTCCACAGTGTTTCGAATCATGTGCAGAAAGACACATGCATACATGTACCAGTGTACTGTACAGCAGTTTTAAACAGTAGGCTTATCTAATGTATTTCGTAATTGATTTTTTTCCCCAAAGAAATCCCATTATCCCAATACCCCAGGAAAGACTACGACGACTGGCTGGGAATAAAATCTTGATGATAGATTTTATTGATATAATATAATTGTTTTAGAAAATGGTAAAATATTTAAGGGATATAATAAGGTAGAGGTATATGATGAAAAGGAGTGGGTGGGTGGGTGAAATTGGGGAAGGTTTGAGTTGTAGTAGGTGGGTTGAGAGAATGGAGATGGAAGAAGTTGATTTGGAAGTAAGTTTGGGATATTGTGGGTAGGGGGAGTGAGTGAGTGGTGTTGTAGATCTTCCTGAAGGTGGCGATAATGAACCAGCATAACTAAATGTATATATGCCTACTCAATTATATTCAAAAAATGTATGTTAATTTACCTTTCTGTGGGACAATGAATTTCTCTAATGTATGAAAATTGGGAAACTTTAGTTAACTAGTTCCTGCGCTCCCATCATGAAAGTACTAGTTGCATAATTCTCCCTCTTTAAGTTCCTGACCGTAAATAGTCTGCGGTGGCCTTCATAACACACACTGCACGATCCACCCCACCCCCACCCCCCTCCATGATTTGTTTCTACTCCATTATTTCTAGTCCTCAGCTATTCACATGCATTGAGTGCGGCAATCCTTTTTAACAGACGAAGATGTTCCAGAATATGACGTGCTTGCTCGACTTCGTTTTTATTCATGATGCATATTCATGAAATAAATATAGACAAGAAGGTATAAAGGTTTATTTGGTCTTGCATGGTAGTTTGATGGGTTACAACCGCAAAGGTGACCTCTCTGGTGTTGCTTAAGATGACCTATGAGACGCTTTCATCACCTGGTTGGCAGGGTCTTCCTAAAGGGCAGGGTCTCAAGGTAGATAATCTAGAGATACTCTAATCGGGCAACAGCCCACCTCCCCCTGTTGCCGTCGTCACGTGAGGCGCGCGTGTCGAGGCCCCCGACGACGCCCTCCACTCCATGGCGTCCACTGGCCAGCAACAAGCCACCAGTCTCAGACAAGAGTGGCTTCATTTGCCCGGGTTGGACGTCATGTCGTGATAGCACAAACTACACCTGTCAGGTAACACCGTCTTCTGTCCTGCCTCTCCCTGTCCCTACGTCTCCTTCACACATGAATCAAATTAAATTAACCATTTTAAGATACGAGCGACATGCACCTGTAGAACCATGACGTGGAGGAGGGCTAATTGAACGCGGGATACTCACGACGTCAATCACGTCTATTCAGTCTTATTCACTTTAATCTTTTAGAATTCAACTGATAGCGTAACATGAGGAAAATGTGGCTTGTGTGTGGGCGTGCCTAGAATGTAAAATGCCTGACAAAGTTCCATTTTTTGTTTAATTGTTAAGCATGTGGCAAAATCGTTATCTCCGTTTTTTCGTTTTGCTACAAAAAACAAAAGAGAAAACCCAAAATAATATCAATTTTGGTATCTCTTTTTAATTTTCTTGGCGAAAGGAAAAGCTGGAATAAGTAAAATAATAATCAGACAATAGTAATCCAGTGATATGCCTAAGGGGTTAACAGTAATGTGTGTGAGTCCTGTGGTAAATGCATCGGGGACCAAAAGCTTTCTAGCCCTTTGTTGGTTGGTTGGTTGGTTATTGGTTGCTTTATGCCCTAATTAACTGCCAGGGTCATAACAAGGGTGGTGATAGTAATTGAATCTATGAGAAGGTAGAGACCTTACCCCTGCATTTTTACTGAGGCAGGTGTTCTTTAATGTACAGGGTCCAATATAGAGACAGCGCTACACACAACATCCAGGGGTCCCCTAGGGACCTTTGATAACCCTGTATGTGTCCCTGGAAGGACACTCGAGCCACTTCACTGCCCCGCGCCCCCTCTAGCCCTATGTTTTAAAAGATGTGATATGATATGAATATATTTATTGTAAGGACGTTGGTAGGGTGGGGGGGGGATTTATTGTCTGCGACCACCGGCCATCGTAGAATGGCAGGAGTTGTGCCTGCATGCCCCGTGTGTGGCAATAGGGTGGGTCTGATTGGCAAATATTGATATGTGCAATTGGAATATCCAGTGAACTTCATGCTTTACCTATTTGGTTAAACATGGTAACCACCGTTTACTTAATAATTAGCGAGTCAGCCATCCAGATATTTTAGAGAGGCCCAAATGTGTATGGAAATGTTTGGTGGTAGTTTGCTCCGGTTGCCATGGAAACATTGAATATTAAAAACAGGGTAAGTTAGGAAAATCTTATTTAGATTTTTTCTGATTATGATTTGCATCAAACCAGAAACCACTTTCAGGATCATACAGAGGAAATACACTGTGGCCTCTTCACACAGCCTCACCAGTGATGGCCTAATGGATAAGGTGCCCGACTGCAACACAGGCGGCTTGGCATTGCCTCCCAGCAGCGGAGCTGACTTGTACATGAATATGCCCAATCCATGTTGCTAGCTAATATAAAAAGATTTCCTGACCACATGATACGACAGTACTTTTGCACAGTGCCTACATTTGGATGTTCGTTCCTTTCACCGCCGGTGGTTTAAAGTGCATGGCAAATAAAAAATGGTAAGATATTGGGCATCGATGCAAGATATGATAACCTCAATTTGTCACCAAGTATTTCCCTTGAAAAGCGCTATTTATTTTCTTAAAACCCTTTTAGTTTGTTGTTGATTTATGGTTTGCTTATACCATGCATGTGGTCTAAATGAATTCCTTGAAAACGATGCAGAATGTGGCAACCTTGTTAGTTTCAGTCTTGTCTTGTCATACTTTTCTAATTAACATTTCTGAAGTTGTATGTGTGTGAAACATTGCACATTGTCACGAGTACAGTTGAACCCCAGACATAGGTTTGTGCAAACTGGGGTAATAACAATTGCTTAGTGCACCCACAGTCTGTACTTAATTAATTCTATATCAATTACTTAATTAATTCTAAATCAATTACACAGAAAATGTTGAAAATATTTACTGACAACACAAAAAAGGCATTATCATTCACAGACAGGTATTATTGCCCTCTGGGGAAAAAACAAATCTTGTATTCACGGGTATCTGAGAGAGCAGGACAATGGTGAAGATATAGGGCTGGAATCCTGTATAGAATAAAAATGCGGGCCTGAATATTCAACAGAGAGCAGCTTTCAGTTCGCATTCCTAGCCTGATGCCATGGATGACACGGCTGAACGATTGCTCATGCGTTAGACGGACAGGCCATTCACTTTACTCAGATTACCTACTTGTCAGTTTAGTATTCAAGGAGCTGTCCCTGTTCAGCGCAGCCGCTAACTTCACCCGTTTAACACAGCCCTACTATAAGCAGCAGAAGGCAAAGAGGAAGAACCAAAGGTGCCTGGTCAGAGGGGGAGGGGAGCTGTTTAGAGGAGTGACCTGGCAGGGAGACGGGAAAGGGCACCGAGCACCAACAGGGCGGACAGGAATAGCTCGGGGTGTCGTTTGTCAGTCAAAAGACCCTGTTGGTTGGCTGGCTTTGCCCTCAGCGTTTGTCGACTGGTCGCAGAGTAATGGAGCTTGATTAAGCGAGTGTAAAACGGCCCTCGTGGAGGTGGGGAGGGGGCTGATGACCCGACGCGCGGGGTGCGGGTCTCGGTACGGACGCCGACAGCCATGACGGGTGGCCTTTGGGGAGCTGACGTCTACATGACGTCAACGTAATGTTAAAGGACATTAACAGAAGACTCGTGTCAGCCATTGTCTGGATTAGGTGGATGACCTTGGGATTAGTTCACGTTTGCATACTTTTTGTTGTCCATAGACGCACATTTTTTTCTCTACACTACTTTTTTCTGTTCTTTTATATTTGTTGAATGATCTTTATCCGATACAAGATTGAAGTTCATGCTAATGTTGCATGCTCTCAAAAACTATTCTATTCTATAATACTAGAATACGATCATTGTTTGATTATGTTAAGTATGAATACGATTAACACAATTACCATTAAATGGCCGTAAAATCGAGACATCCTGTGATTCTAGGATGCTTGACTGTCCTGTTATTTCAGGACTGACTGTTTTCACGGGCTGTTCCCAGCCAAGCTGCGAGGTAACAGAAATGTTCTGCAACTATACTTCTTTAGTCAGTCTGGTACTTACTGAGATGGCACATAACAATTATGTTATTTATGGTTAGGTCAAAACCTCAACAAACCAGAATGTTATTAAAACATTATTTGTTGGTGAGGTTAGAATGAAACCAAAACAGAATGTTATAAGAACATTTTGTTTAGGTTGAAGAACGTAATTAGAATATCATAAATATGCTGCAGTGCAATGTCACAGCAGTATGTTGCAGCAACGTTATTGGGAGCCAACAAAATAACGTAACAATAACCAATACAGAACCAAACAGAACGTTACTGTAACATCACATGCTTGGCTGGGTTCTTATCAATAAACACGAACATCTAAAAAATAAAATTTAAGTTTTAGTGAGTTTTAGTGACTCTTGGTGCTTTAACCCTTTTCTTTTTACGAACAGAGTAAACTGGGAAATAATCAGAGATCGGAATTTAAAATATTGATGGCTACGGCGGGGAGTAAGGAACTGTTCCGACGCAGGTATGCTCTTGATTTATGTATAGTGACATGTCAACTGGTAAGTGTAACCTTGGTTTCAAAACCAGTTATGTCTCCAGCCCTACTGGAAAATACATTTTGTATAGGTCTCACTACACACTAAGCTTTGTCAAAGTGGTTATGGTCATAGAATGATAAACAATATTATCATTTGAATTCCGTCACATGCCGTTTGCATATAAAAGTATTACATACCAATCAAACAAGTGTAGCTGCTTAGACTGTATTGTAAATGAAGCCGATCCAGCCATTTATCAAAAACATAAGAAAAAAACACCCGTAATTTCACCTCAGCTCAAGGTTACTTATTGATCATAGGAAGATCCAGTTATTGGTCTTAGCATAC
This sequence comes from Lepidonotus clava, assembly GCA_936440205.1. Lineage (NCBI taxonomy): Eukaryota > Metazoa > Annelida > Polychaeta > Phyllodocida > Polynoidae > Lepidonotus > Lepidonotus clava. The sequence goes on from OW387134.1 coordinate 29,297,750, forward strand.
AATTATAGTAGGCAAACTGAATATGTTGATGAAACTGGGAGAGGCAGAATGCCGCCCAATGCTGAAAAGATAAAGTTGAAAAGACCTTTCACCACCAAAACTCATGTACTGAACAGTCCATATTGCCAATCAGACCCACCCTATGTGTATTTTGTGGGACAAAATGAGCATTGACATACAACAGTCTGAAAGCATAGAGATAAAGCGACAAGTGAAAAAACTAAAGTTGGATAATATGAACTGAATTAGAATATCCTTGAATGACCTTTACTTCTCGGATAAAATGGGAAAAGATTTAATCATCAGGTTGGTTTATATATGTGGAATTGGAGATGCACTTTCATCATCATCATTGACAATTGTATACTGATATTTATAAAATGTATACTAACATACCGCTATCTGAAAAGCGTTTGTAAAATGAGCAAGTACTTTTTCAATAAAAAAGAAAGCTAGGTGAACATTCCTGTAGATGTGAGAGACCAACAGTGATACAGGTGTCAGCACAGTCTTATAGACATGTCCCAAACAAGTGGAAGGCTTTGATTGGTTCAGGTGTGGGCACCTGTCATTGGCCAGTGGGCACTAGTCCCTATGTACATAGAGTCCTTACAACCAGGGGATGGCCATGTGTGTGTATGCCCTAGCCTAGAACCAAACACTTAGAATTAGTTGATGTATATGATAATATAAACTCCTCCAATTTATATTAAACATCTATTTTCAGATTATGTACAAATATGGGAAAATAATTAATGGGAATATTTCCTCCAGTCCCATTCAGTTGTTGATCTTCAATATCTCATTATTCCTGGGGTGCCAACCAAAAAACATCCTCGATAACTTAGCCCCACGTCAATCCCATCTCCCAGCATTTGGTGGGCATGCTGTTTTTGTTCTTAAATTGGCATGTTTCGGCCGGTTTAGGCCTCCATCTGGATGATTTGTGGCCCTGGTACATTTGTATATAGGTAACATTTCGTGCATTCAATGTAACATTCATGTATTTGATTTTGAGGGATCTTTCGAGTATTCGAGGTAAGATGTGTATTTGAGGTAGCATTTTCACATAATTCACATAATCATTACATCACTAAAAATGCATTGTAATAGATCATTCTCCTGAGTGTTTTGTATTACGAACAGGGAATATCATTTGCCGTCCACATAAGTAGATATGCCGCCGTCATGATTACAACGCAGAGAGCACAGGGACATAGGTCATGAGCTTATTTAGGTATATATGATAATTCAGAACCACACTTTGAAATTAAAGTTTCAACTGTATCCTGTTTCTCAAAAATATATATGTATTTTGCACAACGTTGCATGCATGTGCAGTTAACAGTTATCATATTTACAGTGAGATAATTTTCAGTACAGTTAAGGGAATCCTAGCCAATTGAAATACGAACTATAATCCCCTATTTAAATTATCATTGACCACCAACCACCCTAAAAGAAACATTAGAGTCCCTAACAACAGCTAACCCATAGTTCCTGTGTAGATTGCTATGATTAACAACTTTGGGAATTCAAACTTGGTCCATCGATAAGGTTCCGAGCATTTGCTAAGGAGATCACATTAGTGGGAACACTTCTACCATAAAGACATAAATATGTAGTGAATCATGGTCGACGACCGTGACCAACGCTTATGACGTTGACTATTTGATTTCAAATTGTACTGGTCCTTAAATCTTAGCATTTGGTCATGCACTCTTCACTGCAGCATCTGATTCAGACTAATCACCATTGCATGAATGGGCTCCTGGGATAGCTTGAGTAGGAGGGGCTGGGTACGGGGGGCGAGGTTGGCTCCATGTGGTAGAAAAGACAACTATAACTGTAAGTACCTGTTCCGCTGAGATAATTTTAGAGTACAAACTATAGACTCAGAACCAGCAACGTTTAAGGTAGATAAGCAAGATCTCGAGGCATCATGGATTTTAAGTAGAGATATCTAATTTGACTTTCAATAAAAGTGAGAGGCGTTTAAGGTGAGTGATAAGCTTATATTTCCTGAAGTCGTAATTCAAAAGCGCTTGCTCAATAGTGAGCTGATTATTTATGATAGGAGCATTAGTATCCCATCCTCATTTACAACACCAACATCGGGTCCTAACAAGCAATATAATAGCAAAGGTAAAAGGTTATATACAGACTGGTTTTGGCATAAATAAATCTGGTCAAGATTGAACAAATTAATGTTGGCAAGAATTAGGCAAAGATCTGGAAAAAAGAAAGTTTTGGGCAAAGGAATGATATACGGTTCGCAGAGGGCAGGGAATGCTCTAGAACATTACATAGTTTGTACAACCGAATGTGACCTCTAATCCCAATATCCGGGCAGAGAAATAGGGGTCGCATGGTCCACCATATCACTGTGCGAGCTTCTGTGCATATTTATTTAGTTGTAGATTATTTTCCGGTATTTTCAACAATATAAATTCAATTACTGAAGGGGCTGAAACCCTTATTGTCATTTCTACTTTACTGTTTATTGACTTTTGTAGCTGTGTCTTTATAACTTTCAAGGTATAGACGTTGTGCAGATGACGTCACAGTGTCCAGGAAGGGGTTGGGCGCCATGTTGGTGATTTCTGCTGAATATATCTAAAATAGTCACATAAATAACAAGTAATTATTATCTTTTAGAATTAATAAACTTTAGATTTGTAAAGATGCCACATGGATGTATGCTGATCACTAAAATGTGGTCACGTGACCATGTCTATACCCGATAGCTATAAACCTAATAACTATTGACGAGACCAGCGGCTGAGCTTGGGATAATAACCATCAGAAATTGTTCTAAGCTTTAGAATTATACCAGACATTAGGGGATTAGATAATTATTAAGGAATTTATGTAGAAATAACACGGTTTTTAATATTTATGGACGACTGTAGCTCAAAATTTCTTCAAAGATCAATTAAAAGCAATAGAATTAATTGTTCTCCATGTTTTCTACCTCTTGTCATTGGAAATAGTCATCCACAATGTCCCAGTATGACTTATTTATTATGTAATTTTGAAATATAGACTAATAAAAACTAAGATCAATGAAACAATATCTATTACAATGGTATCTACACTGAAACAGAGTTGTCAAACGTGGTACCTTAAAATACAGGCCAAGGTTGTCAAAGGAGCTGCTTGAGACAACTAAAAAGGGTTGCAAGTGAATGGTGCAAAAATCACAGCCCTGGGTTCCCAAAAAATATTTAGAAAATATAAAGGTCCCCAGAATTATCAGGATTTATAGAAACAACCTAGGGTTGTCATATAGTTGTCAAAAAGTTTAGCATTTTTCTTCAGAATGAGGGGGATTTGAACTGGGGACCTCTTGCGTTAGAGACGATGTCACAGACATCTTTTTGAATTTAAGAAACAATTTGTTCAATGGATAAATGCGCATATCTGAAAAGGACATTTCTCAATTGGAATGTAAATCATTTCCCCCCACTAAACTCAGGTGGGAGGATTGTTTAGGTGGACAATTGTATGATACTTACCTGCTAAAATCAGCAGCGTAACTACATAAAATCCTCATTGTTATGTTATGTTGTAGCGCAACCTATGTGATATTGCAGACTGAATGATGTATGTTTATTACTCTGATCATTTACACAAGGATAATACCCCTGTGATGGTTAAAAATGATTGTTGAAAATATGGAAAAACATCTTATTTACGAATTCTATCTTATTATTTTAGTCAATTCTTGCGGCATTTTTTATTTTGATGAATCTGTGTGTTAAAACGCATGACAGACGCATAGAATTGCGAATTTAAAGGAAATAATTTGGATCGAGACAGCCTCTGCCCCGCCGTCTGGTGTTTCATGCGTGAACTAGATCGGAGGAGACCAAGATGGCGGTTAAGCAACGTTTTTGCTGAATTTGCTGGTAAATAAATCGATTTCACGTTGTTTTTTCACCAAATGAGACAATTTTGGCGTGGTTTGAGGGTTGTTTACGTAGTTCCCACACCGGCAAGCATCGTTATTGCCCTACAGAGACGTACTGTGCAATAATTTTTTATAATTGTACAGTGTTGCATAATGCCCTCCATTATTGCACCTTTGCTTGCGGGCAGGACAATGATCAAGGTATAGGCGCTACAAAGTTGGTATATAATAAATTGAGAGACAGCCTCGTTTAACTCAACAAGCATGTCTGTCATCTTAGGTGCCATCGACTGCACTGAAGTCGATATACCTCAGGACAAAGATGGCAACATAAATGGATGTTAGGTAGCAAGGTTCTCAGCAGAGGGCACAGACAGAAATCTTTATCTTTTGTAAGGCATTTGTTCACCAGGTGGTAGAAATTACTAATGGTAATAATCCTAATTAATTTCAACCTATTAATTCTACGCAGATTCTGTTGTGGTGGGGGTGGTGAGGTTCCATAAGTGGAACTTTTGCTTATAATTTCAACTTAAAAGGAGAATGGCGAGGTTCCCCAAGGGGAACTTTCTGACATTTTCTTTCAATATTTTAGGGATTTTACAATGAAATTTAGAAGGTAATGTGGAACTTTTTTTTTTTTAAATCTACTTTGTGGGGGGGGGGGGTGGCCCACCACCCCTGCCACCACCCCTGCCACCACCCACTGTATATGGGCCTGGATGAGGACTGTGAAAAGAATCAAGTGGAACGATGGTCATGATTAGGCTATGTCACAAACTCGATAACAACTACATCGTAACTGCTAATAGGTCTCATAGATTGAAGGTGACCAATGGCTAGGAGCGTGTGAAATGGTCATAACCAATCCCTGCTTAGTGTACGCAAGTGGCAATGGCACCCACTCCTGGTCTCCTCGGATAGGGGCTAAGACATTCAGGTAGCAGGAGATGGTGTATATATAAAGGGCCATCAAGGAAAACAGACAGAGAGATACATTGAAGTTGCATCCATACAGGATATTAGAGCTAGAGTGGGAATACCTTGGAGTTGGTGCCATTCACTGATGACCAAACCTTAGTCAGATTCTACCTGTGCAGTATCTGGTCTCTTAGTTGTAGTATTGGTCAGGTGATAGGAGTGTACCATCAACAGTGAGTAAGCAAAGGAGTTATCCTTAAACCTTTAGAAGGTAGGATTGCCTGAGCGAGATGGACTGGTAACATCCCAGCCGGCAGAGTGACATTATAATAACGTTGCAGCAACGTTCTGGTTTGGTCCTTGTTACGTTACATTGTAACGTTGCAGTGACGTTCTTTTGATGACTCCCAATAACGTTGCTGCAACCAACTGTTGCAATGTTATATTGTGACATTCTGCTAACATTCTTGCCACGTTATTATGAGGTTAACCCTTTAGACCCCACATATTCCATTCGTGATCTGCTTGATTTCCCCGGGATTTGGAACCATGGATTTCCCTCCAGAATTCCCTGAATTTTCTTTTAATTGAGGATATTCAAAGGATGACACATCCCCTTCCAGTAACATTATAGGAATGGGGTTCATAGCATTTGTGGGGAATTTAAATTAGCTTTCAAACGATATATTGGTCATTTCTGTGTGTTGAATATTCATGGCCTTTGTACCAACAAGACCCCTGACCGTTTTTCACAATATTCATGAAACTGTTCTCTTTGAAATAATTTGGAAAAAAATATGGAAAAATCACCATTTTACGGGCGGCTACGGCCGGATTGGGGGCTACAGCTACGGGCGGCTACGGCCGGATTGGGGTCTAAAGGGTTATTATTGGGACCTTACCCAATAAGAATGTCACAATAACGTTCTGTTTAGGTGGGTTGAGACCTGCCTAAAATGGAATGTCACAATAACATTCTGTTTAGGTTATGTTGACACCTGACCTAATAGGATTGTCGTAGTTACGTTCTGTTTAGGTAAGGTTAAGACGTGACCTAATCAGAACATCACAATAACATTCTCTTTAGGTATGGTTGAGACCTACCCTGGTGAGGAAGTTACAATAATGTTCTTTTTAAGTGAGGTCTCGACCTCACCTAATCAGAACGTCACAATAATGTTCTGTTTGGATTTGGTCTTGACATTACTTCATTAGAACGTTATGATAACATTCTTTTTTGGTTAGGTCTCAACCTCTCAGAAAAATAGGGTAATAGTTACGTGCTTTTTTAGTAAGTAACAGACTAACCAAAAAAGTATGGTTGCATAAAGTGACCATTACGTCGCCCTCCGGCTGGGATAGGCTTATTGAGGAAACTTGTCAGTAGCCAACCAGATTGTGCTGGAATATACTCATGTCAAAAAGGAGAAAGTTGTTCTCTTCCAGCCTTATGGACTTGATATCAATAAAGCACATTGTACCTCTGCCGGTGAGTGTCTTCATTTAGACTTGAGCCACCTAAAAGAGGAGAGCTCTTCCCATAACATGGTTACAGTAACTATCGTGCAGAAGAACCAACACTTGTTCACTATTTTCATTTCCAATTCAGTGTATCTAAGTTTGGTTAAGAGAGCCTTAATATTTTACCCTTAATACCCTTAATAATCTTATTGTATATCTTTCGGTTTAACACAAGGAATATTGAATAAAGTACTTCCCAAAATGAAAAAAGTTGTCAGATATAATTTATGGATATTATATAGATATATATTATTGGGGAATGCTGCGAGCCTAACCTAATTAATATTCATGCTATGTTAATTGGTCACATGTTATCTTGGCGCCAAATTAGACTCTCCTTGGTCGCCATTAGGCGCAGACGTTCCCACATATTTGTATTATTTTTTCGTGTGATTCGACTGAGATTTAGTTCCTAATGTCGTATATAGCTTTGTGCAGCGCCTGTGATCAGAAACACGCTGCCCCAAGAGGTAGAAAGTGTTGGATTTCGTTACAATCGGGCGACAAGGCAGCGGATATGAGCGACCAGCAAACGGAGGAGAGCAAATTGGACATAGCAACGGGAGGAAAAGGTACTGTCAAACCTGTCTTACCTGCCGATCAAGACGATCCAGAATTAGAGGATAATTCTTCTGAGGGTGAAGCTACTGATGATCAGGATCCGGCCGAAAAGTTATTTGGCTCGTTCATCAAAAGTCAACAAAGACAAGCTGCGCAGATGACCGCCATGATGTCTTCCCTCACCACTGCGGTGTCGTCTTTGTCTGGTCGCCTCCGGCGACAAGAGAAGAAGTCCAAAGCTCCAATCGATTCGGATTCGTCCACTGATTCTTCTGGTGATGAAAGTGAGGATGGAGCTAAAATCCATGGGAAATCAGGTGTTAAACCCCTGCGTCCGAAGGGTTCGAAGCACCGTTACAGCCTACGTCCCTACCTGCCCGCCGGCGACAAGCGACCGGTCACCTTTGCAGCTTTGGTCAGTGCCCTAGTCGCCCTCATCCTGGCAGCGCTTGGGGCGGGTATTCAAGTCGCTGGTATGCTTGATCATCTGAGATTTGTGAGCGACAAGGCAGCGACCAAAATATACTCTACTGAGAGTCTCATCAACTATGATGCGGAGGTTCGGCGACAAGCAGACGTGATGGGGCATAAAGCTTTTTCCTACGGTTCAACTGAGGCGATTCACAAGTTCCTAGGAATCGAGGGCACCATCGGGGCTGCAAAATCAAAGAACAAGTTGAAGTCATCCGCCACGACCAGCCAGAATCCTCAGGGCGACAAGAAAAACCAAGGTATCTGTTGGTACTACAATTATAAATTTTGCAACAACAGGAAATGCTCGAAGGCTCACGTGTGCTATCATTGCAACGGGGAGGATCACCGTCAGAATGCCTGTCCTAATGTAAAAAAACAGGCTAAAGATTGACTATGTTCGAAAACAGAATCTAATCCTCCTTGCTTCTCAAGCAATATGTGTTCTTATTCATATCGTGAACTAACTCCTGACTTACAGCATTTTGTCTTGTCGCCCGACTTGGATTTACGCGACCTGACCGGTGTTGTTGACATTCTTCCGCCTAATGACCCGGATGTAGATCTTCGGGCGGAGAATGATCGGGAAAATATTAGTTTTCTTGGTGATGTGAACACTCATACGGCTGAAATTATTCGCCATGAACATGTAAGTCATGCTAAATCGATTGGTGACATTGATTTAGCTCATACATCAACATTTATTCTGGATTCAGACTTTGTCTTAGCAAAAAAAGGCAAGCCGGAAGTACATAGCCGCCATGACACTCTTACGGATAACCGGGTCAGAGGTCAATCTGGCACGAATGAATTTAATTCTAGTTCGCCTTGTTCATCGTCATCACATCATGATTTGTGTGAGTTGGTAAATAATATTAATTCTGATACTCGTTCTAGAATTATTATGAGCCAATTCAAGGAGTTTTTGGCGGACGAGTTAAGTCGCATTTACTGCGAGGATGACTTTCTTCCGATTGAAATATATTGTGTCAAACCCGGTGAGCGACAAGTTGTGTTTAGGGCGACTAGAGATGTTTTGCAGGTATTTAATGGTTGCTTTGATAAAAGCTGTTCTTGTGTACATCATATAGGTGCAGTTCTTTCGCAACTTAAACCATGTCGTATTGCAGCATCTTGTATTATTCGACAACATTCTCTTTGTGTTTCTGATATGTATGTTTTGTTCGGAACTTTTTATGGATTTCCGATTGTAGATAGTCCAGATATAGAGTCTTATTGTTGTGAGAATTATAAAAGTATATTAGAACCTAAAGCCAAGATTCAAATGAATGTTCTATTACTACAAGAATTTGAGGAACAAAAGATAGTTCAATCTTTTGATGTTCCACATTGTTCTCACTCTTTAGGAGCCATCTCAAAACCTGATGGAAAAATAAGACCTATTACTGATTGTCAACGTCCACTTGGTATTAGTATCAATAACAATATGTTTGATATTTGTCAAAAATTTTCATATAACAATATTGATACTGTAGTTGAATTAATTCAGCCTGGAGATTGAACTATTGTTAGTGTTCAATTTAAGACTGCGTGATGTATATATTTAATTGATCCATGAGTCGTACATCCAAGTGATTGCGCCCATCAGACTGCGCTCTAAGTTAATCCATCCATTCCCCAATAGTTCAAAAGAAATGGACGATGAGGAAGCTCTTAATATGAAAGGTTTTTTATTGAAGTAAACATCTCATCCCGAGTCAAAGCCACAGTGAATAAGTCTCCATCAGTCCACCTTCCCATCTCCTACTCAGCGGTCAACCACATTTAGAATACAAGTTGTTCCAGCGCATTCCAGACCGCCCTAGTGCTTAGCTCTATCACAATCCTTTGTCCGAAGCTGTTGGTATTGGTAAACTCCAGTATACTGCACAGGAGCCGTAGGTATTACTCCGAGCAGTTCTTCTAACTCTATGGTTAAACTCTAACTCCTAACTAACTCGCTCCCTACCTTTGCAACACCTTTTATACTGGTTAACAGGTGGCGCTGGGAGCGCAAAATGTCTCTACCTAGAGGTAGACTTGCTAGGTCTGATCCTAACTAAATTATAAAAGATGATAATATATTAAAAGTACTAAGCTATTAGTACATTCGACGGCGGTCAGATGTTTGAGATTGAGGAGGTGGACGACATAGCTCAAACCTAATAAAGATTATTCAGTCAAATGTGATGTGTTCCCAATTTGGATTATTGGACATATTTTATTATTATTAGAACAAACTGATGTTGGGTGGCTTTGACTCTCGTGGTACATTCAGCACAGTGTCGATATAATTATAGATTCCATTTTCTGGTCATTCAGAGATGTGACCCAAAGGTACAATTTCATGAACGGAATTATCTATTACATAAGTACATTGTGGTATCAGCCCCGCACTGAGCTCAAGGACTGCGGAACCCGTTCATAAAGTAACAAGGTAAGTTCATAGGACCGTGAGATGGTCCTTAAAGTGAAGGGATTGTCATGCAAATTGTGACAAGGTTAGTTGAGAGGATTGTGTAATGATCCTCAAGGTGATGGAAATTGTCATGCAAGCCCTGACAAAGAAAGTCCAGAGGATTGTGAAATGATCCTCAAGGTAAAGGAGATGATTCTGCCTACTGTGGCAGTACTCATTGTTCTGAGTGTAGGGTCCGTTACTTGACGGCTCAGGAAAACACAGAAGAAAACAGGTAAGTTTGGGAGGTGTTCTCAATACCATGTCCAGTATTAACTTAGTACATACATGTACAGATTTTTACTCTATGCGGTTTGGAACAAAAGTCAATGAAATTCAACATATATACAAGTGAGATTGTCTTAAACCTTTAAAATTATCAAATGAGCAACAATATCAATTCTAGAACGATTTAACATAATAACAAGTGATTTTCGGAGAAATCGGACATCGGATCTCATCATACAGTGCAGGTTAAATTTCGACCAATTTTCAACTAAAACGACATTATTTACAATAAATACAAGGTCCAGGCAACGGGCCGGTCAACATTAAGCAGTTTGACACTTATAAATCATCATACCCAGCGCGCGCCCATCAGTCACCCTTAGTACACGTGTACTTAGCGGGACACTTGACTGGAGTTCCCATCCAGGGCCCGACCTCGGTCTGGGTTCCTCCAGGCGCTAAGTGCCCGGATGGCATTTTTTGTTTCGAATGAATTCGGCGAGTTTGCACGCCCGATATGAATTATTGTGCCATGCTAACTAAGGTTTATCAATTAATTATGTTGATTTGGGACCTAAGCTTTAGTTTAGAGTAGATTTTGAAATAAATCATACGATGGTTTGATCATGCTAGCCAATTTCAGAATTTGGATCCCTCGGATCAAAAGGGGGTTTTCCCAAATTAGCCTCGATATGACGTCATTTTAATCAGTGCCGGCGGTCATTTTGTAGTACACGGACGTGTTTTTTTTACTTAGTGACCTTTTAGCTTTTGTTCTTTCCTACCACCATGTCTCGGATTGCAATTTTCTGCTCGGATCGCGAGGGAGGGATCGAGGAGTATCCCGACATTTTACAGGCAGGAACAGATCACTCGTGCATCGTTTTCTCCTGTGAAGATGCCACTACTGCCGAACTTTCAGGTTACGCCTTCGCGCACCACGTCATGTGGCCGGACGATGTATTAATAGTAGTGTGCAACTTGTTAGACGTTTTAACCTGGGACCAGGAACTGGAACTTTATATTCCTTTGTACACCAGCTCGGACGCAGCTGCCAAATTCTACGCGGAGACCCTGAACCGAGCCTTCCTTAATATCAAGTCTCACCCAGCACCTTCTACTTTGGTCATGGCCACCCCCTCGGGGTTTGACGTTCGTCGATGGGCCCTTACGGACAGCGACGGGGCACTCCAGAAATGGGTCAACCAGTTGGTGCCCAAAGTTAGCCGGGAGGTCCGTCGTGCTAACGAGTGGTTCGGGGTGCCCACCGCGGATACTGGGCGGGTGCTTCACGTTGTTAAGACGGTAGCCGACGGAAATATGGTCGTCAACGATTTCAGAGAGCTCGAGGATGGATATCGGCCCTCAGATCGACTGGTCCGACGCTGGGCTCGGGTACTGGGGCGACTGATTACCCGCCTGCCTTTGGTGGTACGCTAGGCCATCGGCACTCGGCTCCTTTGTCCTTGTACATAGTGATTTTACAGTAATTTTTTCTTTTATAAGTAACTCTCCAGATTCAATTCCTGGTTGGGGTCCAGGCCACTGATTCCTTTAGTACCCCGGATAAGAAGTATTTACTCCAGAGGCCCTTAGCTGCCGGATTGTTCACATGGGACTGACAGATCAACGGACTGTTCTACTACTCTTGCTCGGACTCCTTCTGGAACTCGTCCGTTTCCTGGGAGTCTCCCTCCTTCGTTCGTCACTTTAGCCTTGGTGAGTATAGTCTTTTCCAGTGTTCTTGGCATGTTTAGGCAGGTTTACTAACCCTTTAGATTTTTAAGGAGACTGTTTTAGTCCGATTCTTTAGAAGTCTTCGGTCCGCTTTCACATGGTAGGATCCCGGAAACTGACGTCACTCCCGGAACCGGGGGTGAATTTTCGCTGGTGTTTACCACGCTAGTTTTGTAACGGGTATCCCGGTGGGGCCACCTAGTGTTTACTTTGGTTACAAGATGGTGGATGCGGGCCGGAAACTAGAGCTTTGTGTACTAACTTATTGTTTCTTCCAGGTCCTGTGGTTGGTTTATAATAACATGAATGGTGTAAGATGGTAGTATTGGGCACTGAGGGACGTCAGGCTGTATATTTTAGTGGGAGGGTTTGTTAGGCGAACATGATCAAGCGTTTTTTTATCTCACGCGCAGATTGGGCGATAATAGAGGGTTTTCTTGACTAGTGGTTTGTTGACATTACCGGTTCAAGCAGGCTCTCAGTGTGTGGATAGGGTGTGCCGTATTGGCCTTATAGTATTATTTTATGATTATTGTCTACTAGTTGACTGACACTGCACCAATGGAATTGTATGTGTGACCAAGCATTCTGGTCTGGACTGCACAGCACTGGATTTGCTGTGACAGAATTCTTTGGTTCGACGTTCCCCGTACCAGATAATGGAAACAATCCACTTGGCGGCGCCATAAGGTGTGAGGCGCTTCATGGGGTTACCCCTGGTAAGTTTTAGGAACTGCAGGTGACCAAGTACTCTGGTCTGGACTGCGCAGCATTAGATTGGCTGTGGCAGAATTCTTTGATTAGTTGTCCCCCTTACAGGGTAATGGAAACACTCTCTTGGTGACCACATGAAGAGACACCACAGGTAGAGTCGTCCGACTGGCCGTCGGCGACTCCAAGGTAAGTTGGAAGGACGTAGCAAAAGGCTACAAACACCAGTTCAGTCTTTGGTGTAGTACCAAGACCGTCACTGCCATTGTGTTAGAATAAGGTTTATAGACAATGTTATTGTGCAGTGTCGCCCAGAGGGGAGGGGGAGAAATGATGGTTAGGACTGGTCTATTGTTATGTTTTCTTTTAGAGAGACTACTTTTGGTTTTCTAAGAGCCATTGCTTGAACGGTATGTCGTCTGACTAATCCTGTCCTGCAGTACACCTGCGTAAACATTTTCTTTTATTATTAATTAATTAATTAACTTTGACAGGATCCATATTGATGAGTTACTGAGTGGCAGCTTGGCGTTCACCCTCCTAATTTTGTTCTGGGTCTGAGCGCCAAACTCCACCATCTACATTGAGTGGTTGACGTCTCCACCTTTCCAGTCAGGTAGGGGCGTCCTTACCACTTAGACAATTTCTTGAATAATTATCCTACCTGTATGCATGCTAACATAACTCTGTACAATACTGAGGGTTTTCATTCCGTGAGTCTACGTGCCTTTTACGCTGGCATCGAGTATTAACTGTACATGGAAATTGGTTGGTTACAAGTTGCTTAATTATCACCTGAGAGGATCGGGGCTCAGACCCGGGTTTATTTCCGGTCTGAACACCAACCTAATCAGCTACACGTGGTCGTCGGCACCCCCCCCTGTTTTGTAAAACTAAAGGGGTCGAGTGCCGAGTCCCACATAGTTACAATCAGGAGCAGCATGTATATTACCTTTAATATACACACTACCCCCCTTTACAACTAAGAGATGTGTAAATGCACTTCTCCAGAAAGACAGCACCTAATTAGTCGGGCCTCTTTTCCAAAGTGTAGATCCAGGTTAAACCCGTATTCTGTTCAGGTCTTTGCCCGTTTTTTCTTATGGAGAGCCGAGACTACTCCTGAAAGGACTCCGCCCCCAGCCTATTTTAACTATGCGCACGAGGGGCAGGAATTTTTTGTGCTAAAGACAGTTTTAAAATTTTGACTTTACTAATAGGACGGGTAGACTATCTGCTAAGGGTTTAACCAAGTTTGTAGCCGTTCGTCAGGGAATTAGTATTCCGTCTCCCCCCTCCTCAGCTCAACTGTTGAGCGGGGACCCGGTTACTTTTATGTGGCGGTCGAGACTAAAGTTTTCTTCTTTTTTTTTTTTCTCGACGGCGGTCAATTCTGAAGCCGCACGTCCTTTTATTATTTTGTTGTTATTATTTTACCCGGGTCGAAACTTGGCTTCTTGTTGTTTTGCCTCAATCCCGGTTAAATTTGCCTAAACTTGGCCTAAATGTATTAGTCTCGCGCCTTTGGGCAGCTGTATTCCATCTACACCTTTTCGCTGGACCCTGATTTACAGTAAAATCGAGGGTCCCACGACTGGGGGATACGGTGACCCGGCAGTCATTACACATAGCCAAGAAGATGAGACTTCTAGAGTGTACAGCGCCACGTCCCATCCCTTGTGGGTTTTAGCTACAACTCCCCCCCACAGGGAAAGTCGCCTTTATGAAAGGGGAGAGTTGAGCACCCTGTGAATGTCACCAGTTCTCCGTATATGCCCGTCACTCCTTTTCCTTGTGACCTCCGTTATACCTTCTGTGTCTAGCATGGCTCGGGCAGGAATGGCACACTTCACTGCCCAGTGTCGCATGTATGTATCAGAGGTAAACGAGCCACGTATATGTGTACTCTCGTGCGCTGTCACGGAGCGTCCCACGCTTTGAATGGTACTATATGGCGGCGTTTCATATTTACTACAGCTTGCCCTAATTCCCTGAGGAAGGGCTCTTAGTTAAATAAATATCGGTTTGCATTATAGGAGTTTTTAGTTAGTTCCTTTCTAGACTTTTGATATTTATTATTATATTTTTTGTGATGAGAGAACCGCTGTCAGAAGCCGTCCCACCCGGGGCATAGTGACTGCCATGTTCGAGCGTCCACCCCAGTGCCTCCCAGAGCGTCAGTGGCGCGTAGCCCCACACGACCTGCCTCTTGCCAGGCACCACTGACGCCAGGCATGTGGGCGGGCTCCTGCCATTCTTGCGGCTCTCCCATCTTTGAGGAGCGTATATATATACATTAAAAGGATAGGTTGTGGCGTTCCCCAAGTGGCTTCCTGCACCGTAGCCCCGATCCTAGTGGTGACAACAGTACAGGGGCCAAGCATGGATGGTACTTACCTGGGGAAGCCACATCGCTCGTTGGAAGCGTTGGTCCCGTTGAGCGCACATAGATATGTTACAGAATTTTGTGTTTTTCCATTTTCTTTGTAAACACTAAAAATTTTGATACTAGGATCGGTTCCGAATGGATCCTTACTCTAGGATAGTGGCCGAATTTTAGGAGAGTCGCCGAAATTTGTTAGTGATAAGAGTATTGAGCTAGGCAACCGGGCATGGGACACTCAATCTGAAAGAAGTTTAGATAACCCATGGGTCCATAGAAGATGGTCGGACCAGCCTACCCGACTCAGGTTTTCCTGATTGGTGAATTATTATTGAATGAGTTAATCGAAGGGGTCCTGTCTATTCATGCTGACATGACTCCGTCGAGTTCTCCAATACAACCCAGTTCAGTGTTTATAACGATGATTCTTAGATCTACCTGTTCCCTTTTTCCTTACAGACCTTAGATCAGCGCTAACACTTGTTATTTTTGTTCATATTATAACTTCATAGACTGTCCCTGGGTCCTTTTCAGGTGCTCCTGATCTCACAGTTTTTTGAGTAGTGCCCGGTCCAGTTGCAGTGGAGGTAGATGGAGTTGATCTAGGAGGGGCGTTTGGGACCGCGCTATGTCTCAGTACTTGTTGAGGCCAGTCCACTCCGACATCGGACCAACCAGCGTCGACGAGGCGTGGCACTCCCATAGGCACTGGAGTGGCTAATCCTGATGAATACCTTAAGAGTCTGGTCTTAGTGTTATACTTCAAGTTACTCATCATTAAGCGGGCAAATTTCTTGGACACTCTCAAGGTATCTGGCAGTGGCACATTAGATGGTCGTTGTCCCGGTCTGGTCGCCGCTCCCATCAGCTGCGCTCCCCAAGTAACGGTAAGAGTGAACTTTAGGCACAGTTGGTTAACCAGCACGTCCTTGATTAGCACATAGCCCTCGGTGTATGTATGATCGGCAGGCATGGCTAATTCTCCCAGAAAAATTGTCTCCATTAAATGTGGATTCACGAACTGTACATACAACCCATCCACGGTCTTCCGCCTGATGCGCTTCCATTTGCGCCATACGAGGACCACAATGGCGATGACCAGTATAACCAGCAGTATAGCTAGTACGGCCACCGCGGTAGGATTGGCTGTAGTGTCCGGACATCCAGTGAGTGTTCTCTCCTGGGTTAACAACTCCTTTGGGTCGGCTGCCTCCAGGGCCACGGCCCGAGGCAGAGTCATGGCCAGTCCAGCGAGAGCAGCTTTACCCTGGTGTCTCCTCCAGCACTTCCAGAGGATACACCCTATTATTGTTACTGCCACTACTATGCAGAAGACCGTGAGCAGACCGAAACCGCCTCCAAAGTTCCCTATAGAGAACCATGGGGCGTCCTTGTTCACTTCATACCGGTCAGTGGCCTTCTTGATACCTTTAGCCAAGTCCTTCCGGTGCTTCTGGATTCGCTTTGCCAGAGAGGCCACAGGTATCCTGACCTTAAGATTCTCCTCGATCTCTGCTAGTTCTTTCCTGATCAGTTCGGGGATAGGGTCTGACTCTAGGGTGGTAGGCTCATACTCAGACTTTGTAAAGTTTGTGCTCCACCCCTTCACATGACGCGCCGCCTCCAGCAGGTCGTTATGAGGGTACACGACCGTCGTGATCCTGGTGTGCCGGTCACAGTTTCTCAGACTATATGGGATCCACGACCCCTGTGTCTGAAAGGCACAGTCACATTCCACCTGGACACGCGCGTAGTTCTCTATATTCACTTCCACGGCGGGCTGATTCCTGCAGATCATTTGACCCCGTGTGTCGGCGCTGACCACTAGCATGTCCCCATCGTCTAGATACACAGCCATTTCCCCAAAATCCGCTTCCAATAGGTAGTCCAGTTTACATTTTTCCTGTATAGCGACGTCATCCCGCCTCAGCAGTGCGGCAGTGCAGGTGTTATCCGTGATCTTTTTCATGTAGGGCAGGTCCTTGCAAAGCGTGATGGTTTGCCCATAACATCCTGACCAACTGCCGCTGGCCAGCAGTACATAGTATTGGCGGGACATAGACATAGCCACACTTTTAGGCAGATTAACAATCTGGAGAGCGTCCTTTTTCTGTCGTCCCCTGACTGGTACCGGCACAGGGAAGGTCAGTACCTCGTAGACCCTAAACAAGTGTTCGTCGGCCACAACTGGCACCCGTACATACACTATTAGTTCTTGGGTAGTTTCATCAAATTTAAATGAGGGCTGACTGTTTTCATAATAGAAAGAGGGGTCCGTGAACGCCACATGGAATCTGGGGTGGATTCCCTTCAGATACCTGTTGACTTCCAGGACCGCTCCCACCATATATTGGCGAGGTACCAAATCCATGGTCAGTTGACCCCGTGTCAGATGTTGCACACCTTTCCTGAACACGCGCGTTTGCTCGATTAACGATTGAAGATAAACCATCTCCCCCAGTTTGTCTTCCAGAGCGACCGGTATCATGTTCAGGTATAACTCCATCCAGTCTACTTTATGTTGGACGAGCCTCATTCTTCGGCGAGTCCCATTATGTGCCTGATTTAGGGACTTCAGATTGTCCAATAGACCTATCACAACATGATTAACCCTTTCAATGGCCTCGTCATGCTTATCATTCATTAGTGCCAGGTCTTCGATCATCTGATCAGAGGACTCTTGTAGCACCCTAATTAGTTCCCGATTGTACTTAACGTCAGCAGAAAGCCCCCTGTTCCACGAGGTTGGAATTGGAAAGGACGGCCACCCCGGATCGTCTATCATGAGGGGCAACTTCTTCATCCTTTTAACCCTTCCGCCCGAATCTGGTTTCGGCCCTTGGGCCTGAGGCTTCTGCCGTGTGTTCTTAATTAGAGAGCTTAAGGTTTCATTGAGAATTTCCCTATACCGACCTCTGAGCGCTTGCGATGTTTGGTCCATCCAATTTACTAACGACCTGACGCGGTAACAGGCTCGATCAAGAGCCGCTCCTCCTTCTGGGTATCTATGACAGACCTGGCCAAAGGTAGCCTTGATGAAGGAGCGTTTTTGGGGAATGGTGATCAGAAAGCCTTGTCGGACATGGGTGATATCCGCAGTGGACATTAGCTTTCCAGGTTTTAGCACCACCCCATATTGTTCTAAGGCTATAACTTCAGCATTAGGGGCTAACCCATCAGTTGGGCTAGAGTCATTTCGTAGCCCCCCAATGGCTCCCCAATGACCGGGGCGAATAGTATTAACAACCTCATTGTCACTGTTTATAGTATACCTCCGAGGAAGCCAAAGTTTGTAACTCACCCAGGAACACTACCACAATTAAGTTGCCACTGTTCTTCTTTGCACAATTATCAGCCACGCGCCAAAGTACGCCTCCCTCGTAGGCCTTTTAATCCGCTTAGTTCGGGACATGTTCATAAAGGCTCCGCCCGCTGGCATTCACAACGCGCTTGATGGTTCCATTCTCGTCCTTCGTAACTGTGATCATTAGATTTCTCATACGTTCGCAGGACGAGGCGCGCATTGCTCTGAGGGGTTTGGGGCCAGCAGGCTCCAATCCTGAGCGGCCCCCGTTGGTTCGTACGACGGCTGACTTAGTGGAAACAGTTGCGGCACCTGTGGGGAATTTGTTGTCTGAGGCTGGTTCGGCCACAGGGGTCCCCCCAGTGGGTTGGTTGGTGCCCACTGCTGTTGATTCCATAGCAGTTGCGACGGACTGACGTTGCAGCTCGGCGTCAAGCTGCTCAAGTCTAAACAGGCGGGGTCCGCGGGCTGCAAGTGGTGGAGGAGGGGAGTCGTTGTCGGCTCGGCTCCCACCGGTGGGGTTGGTGCGTGTTGCTCGCGCGCTGGCTCCACCCTTGCTCCCGTTACGACGGCGGCCAAGTGTTCTTGCCCCACTTGCTTTTCCTGTGTGGGCAGAGGTTGGCCGCTTCGTGTTGCCCGCCGTCCGGTGTCTTCCCCGACGCATTTAGAAGTTTGACTGGGATTTTGTATAAATGGAGCGACCTGGGCCTTAACCTCAGCTAACTGTCTGTCCAACTTAGGCACTTCCAGCCCCACTGTCCGCCTAATTTCGTCAACAGTCTCAAATAGCTGGAACAGTGGTCGAGTCAGATCCCAAAACCACCCGGCCTGGATTTGTACAGGTCTGGCGGCAATGTCTCCCTTTTGGGCCGGCCTTGCCACCGCAGTCAGCTTTGGCTCGGGCTCCGAGTCACTCACCTCAGATAGACAGTAACAGTCTTTGTTCACCGTCTTCTTTTTGGCTGCTGCTGATCCGGTAGCTTTCTTAGATCCTCCGGTGGCTGCCCTGCTGGGCCGTCGGGCCGGTGTCCTCGGTTTCTTTCGGGCAACTCCGGTATCGGTAGAGTCCGGGCGGACACCGCCCCGGCCTGGCCAGCTCCACCGCCTAAGATTCTGGGGTGGACGCTTCTTGGTACCTTCCTTCTCGGTTGCCTTTTCTTTCATCTGGCGTGCTTTAGAAGAAAGGTCCTACAAACATCCCTCGAGCGGGCACCGCCCTCCGGTATGGGCGGTTAACTCGCTTCCTTCTCAGAGGGACTATGATCCTCCCCTCCGGATCCTCAAGGAAAGTTGTAGTTCCCTTTGGATTACTGTGGGGCCGGAGGGC
The DNA here is from genome assembly GCA_936440205.1 of Lepidonotus clava. Lineage (NCBI taxonomy): Eukaryota > Metazoa > Annelida > Polychaeta > Phyllodocida > Polynoidae > Lepidonotus > Lepidonotus clava. The sequence goes on from OW387134.1 coordinate 29,317,285, forward strand.
CAGGCAGTTCCCCATGAGTCGGAGGGATTGGTATTCCGGCTTGAAGTTTCGTCTATCTGCCCTAGGAGAAGTTGGAAATTGAAAATTGTCTATCTCCAACTTTTGTCCGGGGATAGAATCAATGTCTATCTCCGTTTCCTCCAGTGGTTGGGCTAGGCAAGGCAATCACCTGAAGTGACCGTACAGGATCAGAGTTGCGGGCCGACTGCTGGGTCGGCGCGGATTCCACGAGATTATAACAGATCCGCCTGTTCGTGTTGCCTCCAAATTTGGAGTCGAATTTGGTTTCAGGTGGGGAGCGCTTGCGTCCGGTTACAGGAGATGACGCCAACCACTGGTATCTCCCCCGGTGTGCGCACCCCCCCTTTCTGCCACGCCCCTGGGTGCGGCGAGGTGACCGTGAGGTGGGCCACCTGTTCCATTAGCGCTGCTGCTAACGGTGCCGCTCCGCCGACGGTTTCCTGTATTAATCTTCCATGTCGTCACTTTCCCCGTCGTTGAACAGAGCGGCGTAGTTAGGCCGACGGTTCCGACGCAGGTTATAGCCACCTTTCGTCGGGACATGGCCCTCATCTGTTTTTCCCGGGCTCAACACCGATGTATCCATGATCGGTGCATCACCACATGGCAATTTTATGGGTTTGTTGTTGTCTGGAGGGGATCTCCCCACCAGCAGCTGGCTTTTGCCCCTTCGTTTAGCTCGTTTGCGTTTCCTCTGTCCATTAGCGCCGGCTGCTCCCCGTCCACAGGCGGCTTTGTTAGGAACAAAGGATGAGTTTGGTAACAGTGCGGGGTCCGCACTGGCGCCCTGACCATCAGTGAATTGCCCATCTCACTCTGCTAAATCAGTGGGACTTGGACCAGGTTTTTGTGTAGGTACCTCCCCGGCCATTGGAATTGCATCATGCTCACGGGGACCGGCCGTTCCCGATGAGTTTTCAGTCTCAGCACCCCTTGTTTTGCCTTCCTTTTTGGCAATTTCACCCGACGGGGTGTGATGCAATTCAGGGTTTCGGTCAGGATCTGCCCCTTTTGAGTTAGTTGTTATTGCTTCTCTCACCAGTTTGGGAATAATATGAGGGATAGCTGGGGACCATGGCCCATGTGCAGGCTTAAGTTTCGAAATATTCACCAAATGTGGTATTTGTTTTCCAGTTTTCAGCGACACTAGTCTAACGAGATGATCCCCCTTAGTTTCAATCACCCGGTAGGGCCCAGTGTACCTGTTTGAGAACTTAGACGCTTTGTTTTCGCTAGCTAAAGGGTCATACATGTACACCATGTCTCCTTCATACATTTGAGTAGGCCGTGCCCGCTCATCAATTCGTACCCTCAAGTCCTTTTCATAGTTTTGAACTACCCGTTCTGCCATATTCCTAAACATAGCAATATTGTCTTTTGTTTGCATGAAGAATTCACAGTCATTCAGCGTTTCAGGAATTGTTCCCTGTTCAGGCATTCCCATACTGATTGGATCTCTGCCAAACAGTAGGGTGTGAGGACTGTATCCCGACCGTACACTGATCGTGGACCGAACCGTCCATAACGCTATGGGAAGCAGATCAGTCCAATTACAGTGATCATCAGGAAAATAATATGCGATCAGGTTCTCGATTGTTTTATGTAATCTTTCCACTCGAGCGTTGCCTGTCGGCATTCGCCCGGTGGTGAACGTTTGTTTGCACGCTAGTCGTGTGGTAATTTCCCGGAATAGCCCTGAGAGGAAGGCTGCTCCCCGGTCTGTGTGCAGGCGGTTTACCCGTCCATACCGACACACTATTCCGGTTAGGAAACAGTTGGCCGCGGTCTGCGCGGTTGAATCTTTCGTGGTGAAAGCCTCTGGCCATCCGGTTAATAAGTCTATGAAGGTCATGATATATTTTGACCGATCCCTAGCCCTCTTTAGTGGCCCGATAAAATCACACTGAACCACCTCAAAGGGTCGGGTTGGTCTCTCCCAAGACTTAGCTAAGGCCTTGAAATGTGGGGCCCGCCTCCTCAGAGAGCAGGTCTCACAAGCTTTCACATAGTCTACTATATCGGCATTCATGTTCCGCCAGTAGAATCTCTCAGAGATTTTGGTAGTAAGGTTACTGATCCCTACATGTCCCCCAGCTAAGATGTCATTATGTAACAGTCTCAGGACTTTGGGAATTAACTTTCCTGGAACTATCATACGGGGTTTTAGTCTTACCAGTTGGTCTTGGTGTTTGTTATACCTTTTGACGTTGAACCTACAAAGCACTCCTGGTGCTACCATTCCCACAAAATCAGCTTGGTCCATTATTCGCCTAGCTTCAAGGGGATCTGGCGGTAGGTCTCCGTCCTGAAGGTAGTCTATCAATTGCGCGCACTCTGCATCTTGGAGTTGCGCGTTTATTACCGTAGCCACAGAAAGCTCTTCATCCTGAATTTCGGCCTCAAACAATTCACATCCCACAGCGGGCTCATATTCTTCACCTGGGACATGTTCATGATAGACCCTAGACAAATAGTCCGGTAGAAAATGAGTCGCTCCTGGCTCATAGATGATTTCAAAATCAAAATCTGATAGCGCTAAAGCCCACCGTCTCAGCCGGGCTGACGGGGCTTTGTAGGCACTTTGTAGCAGGGGGATCAACGGTTTGTGATCAGTCACTATTGTGATTTTAGCTCCCTGCAACATGTCCTCATAGTTCTTAATACTTTTAATCACTGCCAGAGCTTCTTTTTCCGTTACCGAGTAATTTAATTCGGCGTCACGGAGGGTACATCCCCAAAATGCAACCGGACGATAGATTTCATCTAGTTTGTGACAAACCGCTGCACCGCACGCGGCGTCTGATGCATCTGTTAATAAATAGAAATGCCCTCCTATATCTGGATGAATTAGCAAGGGCGGCGAGGTCAGCAGTTTCTTTAACTGTTGAAACGCCTCCTCGCAGGCCTCTGTCCATTCAAAAGAGACTTCTTTCTTTAGCAGCCGGTTTAAAGGTTTTGCTAGATCAGCGAAATTAGGGACAAACGGTCGGTAGTAGTTACATAGCCCCAGAAAGGATTTGATAGTTTTCACATTATGCGGGCGGTTAAAGGCTGTGATCTTTTCTGTGGTAACCTTTTGTGTAGCCACCCCTTCTGCGTTTACTACGTGGCCGAGGAAATTAATCTCACTGCGGCACCACTCACACTTAGACGGTTTCAGTTTGAGGTTGGCTCTCGCTAAAGCTTGGAGAACCACCTCAACACTCGCCAGGTGTTCGTCAAAGGTGGTGTCGTAGACGATTACGTCGTCTAAATATGCTAAGCATGTTCTAGGAATCAAGCCTTTTAGCGCAATGGCCATCACCTTGGTAAACTGCCAAGGCGCGCCAACTAAGCCGAAAGGTACACGCTTATACTGATACACACCCATTGGGGTTTCGAAGGCAGTATATTTTCTACTGTCTTCTTCGATTACACATTGATGATAGCCGCTCAACAGATCTAAAGCTGTCCACATAGTGGGTTTCTTGTAAGCCATATATAAGAAAAGTGATCGAGCTGTAGGCATTGGGAATTTATCTTTGAAAGTGACTTGGTTAAGCATGCGAAAGTCTGTACAGAGCCTAGGCTTGCCATCTTTCTTCTGCACTACCACCAGCGGGCTTCGCCAAGCCGACTCGCTGGGTTCTATGACACCTATATCTATGAGTTGCCTAACTTGTTCATCGATGATATCCATTTTCTGTGGAGAGTATCGGTACGGTCTAGAACTTATTACTCCCTGCGACTCATCCACAATAATTCTCATCGGCGCTATTTCACAGTGACCTAACTCTTCCATCGAGAACGCTAGCGCATCTCTGTTGTTATTAAGCATTTGTCTAAACCTTACCTTTTGTTCTTCATCTAAGCACGACTCGGTTAGGTCTATTTTGCTTACATTTTCATCCATCTCACCTCGGGGTTTCTCCTCAGAGGATTTACTTTCCATTTGCACTGCGTCTTTCATTACTTCTACAGAAATCCTACAGATGGACATTGGGGTCTCTGTTTTAGTTAGATAACACAAGTCTAGGAACTCTTCTATCTGATCTTGATTTACCTCAGGCACTGCGCATTCTTCTGCAAAAGCTAACACTTCATGTGGAGTGATTTCTTGCATTTCGTCTAGCGGATTCATGACTTTAATCCACCACTGACTCCCCACCGTATTGACGCACCCCTCCACTAGGACAGGTGCGGTTACTGCCGGTGCGCAGTAAGCTACTGGTGAGTTTAACCCCAGCGGCTCTCGGGTGGTAACCGGTATGATACATTCATTTCCCGGCGGAATTTTCACTGTTTCTTTGCTAACTATGGGGTTTCCACAAAACACTTCTATCTTTGCGCCTGGTAGAGATAAATCTGAACGAAGCACTGTTAATAAGTTTCTACCTATTACTATAGAGTGGCATAGATCGTCCACTATGTTGAAATCGTAGCAAACCACTGATCCCTGGATTGAAAACTTACACCTGATTTGTTCTAGTATCACTTGGGACGAATTGTCTGCCAAACTGATGTTTCCTTTCGATACTTTCCATTCGTCTAAAATACATTGTTTAGGGATCTGCTGCTTACAAAAGGTAGACATGAAGCAATCACTCGCCCCGGTGTCTACCAAAGACTTAACCTCTTTCTGATCATTAAATCTTAGCGTTAAGAAAAATGCTTCGTCTCCTATCTCTCTTCTAGCCGGTCCGTCCACTGCGCCTAATTCTATCGTGGAATGAACGGACCCATCCTCTAGTTTCCCTGGCTCTTTTGCTCGGTACCACTAGGCTTTCCATCTTTATACATACGCGGTGGTTTTTCTCTCAATCTATTCTTCAACCACAAGCACGCCTCAGTAGAGTGGCCATGCTGTTGGTGAATGATACAGAACTTACTTTCATCGAACGGTAACCTAGGCCTCTCTCCTTTCTGCTGAGTTTGCCCATTCTTTCCTTTGTCTACTTCTCTGCTCGGGGTTTTATTGGTTTTGGCCTTCTGGTCTAAGTTTCTTTCATCTTTCTGACTTTCATACTTATCCTTTCTTTCATAACCTTGCTGTTTATAACCACCACTGCTCTGGGGAGATCCACTTTGCCCCGGCCTTGGTTTCTGAAACCATGGGGCGGCCTCCAGTCGGGCCAGCACCACTCCAAACCGTTCAGAGATGGAGTTTAGGGCTGCGGTCTCCTCTGACGCTTGGCTTCCAGCCAGCTCGCTTACTGCATTGGATATTTTAGTTCCCCCTTTGCCTTTGTCCAACGATTCTAGTCTCGTTGCACAATCCACCGCTTCGGTGAACGACTTAGGGTCCAGTATAGCTACTTGTCTGGCGACGCCCTGCTTTAATCCCTCTAAAAACACGGCTAACATCATGCTTTCGCTCGCTTCTGCCTTAACCTGCTTTTGTTTCAAGACACCTGCAAATTCAATCACACTCTGGTCCTTTCCTTGTTTAAGGGCACAGAACTCTGCGTGTTTCTGCCACTTAGCTCTTCGATCACCGAAGATCTTTGTCATCTGAGCTTCTAGTTTCTCAAATGTGTCTTTCTCACTTTCAGCTAAAGCTCCTGCCCAGTCGTCTGCCCTTCCCTTTAGGCCTAACAGCGCCATATTCAGGAGATGGGCGTCCGACCAGTCATAGATAGCTTTCAGTCGCCTCAATTCCCTGAAATACTTTTCTATCTGCTCATCTTCCTTTCCACTAAACCACGGTAACCTAATGTTTGGTCCCCTTTGATGACCATTGTGGGTCGTTTCACGCACTGGCGATGGTACTTGGCCCAGTGCCAAACCTAGCTGTGGTAGGATATCCCAGATATTTGGTTGGTATGGCGGATTCGGTGGATTTGGAGGGTTTGGGGGGTTGTTCTGTCCTGGCGGGCCTGGCGGACCTGGCTGGTTGGGTTGTGGAGGATTCGGGGGATTTGGCGGATTGTTCTGCCCTGGTGGGCCTGGTGGGTTGGGTTGATTCAAAAGAGGGTTGTTGGGTTGGTTCGGAGGAAGGTTATTGAGAAGGTTTTGAGGAGGGTTGTTAGGTTGGTTTGGAGGAAGGTTATTGAGAAGGTTTTGAGGAGGGTTGTTGGGTTGATTTGGAGGAAGGTTATTGAGAAGGTTTTGAGGAGGGTTGTTGGGTTGATTTGGAGGAAGGTTATTGAGAAGGTTTTGAGGAGGGTTGTTAGGTTGGTTTGGAGGAAGGTTATTGGGTCCTTGTGGGTTCGCCTGATTATTCTGGCCTCCCTGCGCTTGCTGACCCTGTTGGTTTAGAGGAGGGTTAGGCCCTGGTGGATTCGCCTGATTATTTTGGCCTCCCAGAGCCTGTTGACCTTGTTGGTTACCCGCTCTTCCCTGACCTGCTTGAGGGTTATCTCCCATCGCTTGTACTAGGAAAGGATACAGCATATTTTGCCTTATGGCCCCAAGGTCTATCCCGCCTCCTGCTAGCGCAGCTTGGCCAGGTTGTTGGCCCGGTTGGCCACCCCCATCATTTTGCTGAAGTCCCCCAGGGTTTATCCCACGATTAGGTTGCAATGCCCCCGGATCTACACCCCTAGCTCCCCCTTCACCGGGTTGCTGAAGTTGGTTTTGGTCACCCCTTTCTCCTATTAGATCCACCAAAGGTTCACCTCCCTCCGCCATATTATCTTCGTGGAGGTTTTGTATATCGTGATTGTCCCACTGTTCCCTCACAGGGATTTCCTCTACACTAATCTCGTCCTCACTCACTAGTTTGTCTTTCTTACCTGTGCCTAAAACATCCTCGGTAATAAGTTCAAATGACGACGAGAGTGATTTCTCTCCTCTAGCTAGTTTTCTATTAGGATTACCCTCTCTGACATTTGCGACAGCTTGTTCTGTTTCACTATCTCCTTCCTCGTTTTCGCTTTCGTATTTATCATACGGCTCACGGGCTGCAATGTCCCCTTCTCCTACGTGATAGGCTTTCTTTACCGTACTACCTTCCTCATCTCTATCTTCCCCTTCCTTATCACTTTGGGTCTCTAGCGTTTCCCTTTCTGCTTTATCCTGATCGTTTAACCTCTCTAACTCCTCATGCTCTTCGGAGCCTGATTCCGCTAAATTCTTTATTAATTCTGCCGGGTTAGAACCATTCCCATCCAACCCCAGATCCGGAACTCAAGCTTCTGCTCCTTTATTAGCGTCGTCCAAGTTCTCCCAATATCATAGGTTAAACGATAGGGTTGTAAGTTGCCTACTTTGTCGCTGTCTCCCTCTGTTTCCCTTTCCACTCCCCTGTCCCTACCTACTGTTTTCCTTTTAACTACAGTGGAATAAGGAATGGACGCCCCCGGGTTGGGGTGAGTCGGTGTTACCAGCGGGTGACTGATAGACTCAAGCCGTTGGGGATGTGGATAGGTGAGAGAATTCCCATCAGGTAGAATTACCGGATTTGCGGGGCGTCTCCTCCCTGATGGGCTGGAGTTATCCGCGGTGTTTTGTCGATTTTTCCTGTTCCCTAAGGGAAGTAAGTAATCCTCATCGAAAGTTTCCTGTTCACTTTCACCTCCTGCTGCAGGTAGTAAACGATAGGGAACTCCTTGACTACACCACAGATTGTTCGCATCGGGTTCACAAGTAGAGTGAGAGTTAGCACCAGGTTCGTGGCCCGTAGGTGGTACATACCCCGGATTCCAATATCGCTGGTAGTCTTTGAGACGGTTCCACCCTTCAACTCGTCCCGAGTGTGTTAGGGTTTCAAGTCCTTTGTCAAGGACCGGCTTATCTTTGGACCCTAGGTGCCAGGAAAATGGTTTACCTCTGCCACGGGTCTGGTAATTATGAATACCTTCGGGGCAGAGCTGCTTGGGTCTGGCTGACACCCCCTGTCTCTGTGCCTCCCCGTCTAAGGGATCACCTACCTGGTGGCGGTTTTCCACATTTCCTGTATATGATGTTGACACATCGTGTCCTGCGGGCCGCAAAGATTGAGGCTGGGCGTTAGAAGAAGCCTCAAATTCACCGGTGGCTGACATCAAGGATGAGCAAAACAACAAAAGTCATGTTTCGGGTAATCTCCACCAAATGAACTATTGTTAGTGTTCAATTTAAGACTGCGTGATGTATATATTTAATTGATCCATGAGTCGTTCATCCAAGTGATTGCGCCCATCAGACTGCGCTCTAAGTTAATCCATCCATTCCCCAATAGTTCAAAAGAAATGGACGATGAGGAAGCTCTTAATATGAAAGGTTTTTTATTGAAGTAAACATCTCATCCCGAGTCAAAGCCACAGTGAATAAGTCTCCATCAGTCCACCTTCCCATCTCCTACTCAGCGGTCAACCACATTTAGAATACAAGTTGTTCCAGCGCATTCCAGACCGCCCTAGTGCTTAGCTCTATCACAATCCTTTGTCCGAAGCTGTTGGTATTGGTAAACTCCAGTATACTGCGCAGGAGCCGTAGGTATTACTCCGAGCAGTTCTTCTAACTCTATGGTTAAACTCTAACTCCTAACTAACTCGCTCCCTACCTTTGCAACACCTTTTATACTGGTTAACAGGTGGCGCTGGGAGCGTAAAATGTCTCTACCTAGAGGTAGACTTGCTAGGTCTGATCCTAACTAAATTATAAAAGATGATAATATATTAAAAGTACTAAGCTATTAGTACAAGATTATTTTGCTGTGGTGGATATTTCTCAGGCATATCGTTCTGTAAATATTTTTTATGACCATGTTCTATTTCAAGGGTTTAGCTGGAACTTGTTTGGTACAGAAGAACCCTTCTTTGATTGTTGCATGTCGTTCGGACTGAAATGTGCCCCATTTATTTTCACCCAAATTGGGAATTTTATTGTTAGAAATATTAATTACAGTTCTACTTTTCCTGTGATTAATTACATTGATGATTTCATTTGTTTAGCACACAATCAGTCTGACTGTCAAACTGCTATGGAACTTGTTGTCTACCATATTTCTAGATTAGGTTTTGGTGTCAAATCTTCCAAATTAATTCCCCCTTCAACAAGTAAAATAGTTACGTGCTTTTTTAGTAAGTAACAGACTAACCAAAAAAGTATGGTTGCATAAAGTGACCATTACGTCGCCCTCCGGCTGGGATAGGCTTATTGAGGAAACTTGTCAGTAGCCAACCAGATTGTGCTGGAATATACTCATGTCAAAAAGGAGAAAGTTGTTCTCTTCCAGCCTTATGGACTTGATATCAATAAAGCACATTGTACCTCTGCCTGTGAGTGTCTTCATTTAGACTTGAGCCACCTAAAAGAGGAGAGCTCTTCCCATAACATGGTTACAGTAACTATCGTGCAGAAGAACCAACACTTGTTCACTATTTTCATTTCCAATTCAGTGTATCTAAGTTTGGTTAAGAGAGCCTTAATATTTTACCCTTAATACCCTTAATAATCTTATTGTATATCTTTCGGTTTAACACAAGGAATATTGAATAAAGTACTTCCCAAAATGAAAAAAGTTATAAACCTTTAAATGATGAATCGAAGACACCCAATGCAACATTTAGCGAAGAGTGTACTTGGCTTAGACAGATAGATAAGTGTTCCAGGGCCTAATATCACCCAATGTCAGATACAACCACAGTGTGCGTTCAGACATCTTCCTTCATCTACAAGTTGATATCAAAACTAAACCTTCCTAGTATGAACTGAAATAACTAGTTAATGGCAGTATAATAATGGCACTGACAGTACAATAATTGTACTCTCAGCACTACTTATCTGATTTGGATAAGTAGTCAGATATGTTTCTAAGCTGCTAAGAATGCTTTTTTAAAGTTAACAAAATAGCTACCGAAGTTTCTTTACTATTTAAGGGTATTACGATATGGTTAATACTCTGAAATATAAAGTTAAGATAAGTAAAGAGAGACACGTTCAAGTCATCTCTTCTACTTTTCAGAGGAGAGAACTAAAAGATTAACTCAAAACTATCCCTTATAAAACTGTCATATTCCAGTGGTTTTTCGTACCATCAAAGCTGGTTTTTCGTGCCAATTCTGTATTTCAAATGTATAATGTCAAACATATTGTCAATGGTTTTAATTCATCTACGAAGGAGACCTTAACCTTTTTCATTGGTGTGCGCCCAGATAGCGGATTTGTCGGAACCAATGTGTTGGGGCATTGGTTCCTATGGGCCTATCTCTGAGGTGTTGAATACGAGTCATGTATGGCAGGTTACACTGCACAAACACGTGAAAAAGGTGTATAGACTGTTTACAAGGAGGGCCTTGATGGATCCTTATTAATGCCCCATTGTACCTTTGCCCGATAAACCGATCCCTATCTAATTAAGTGAACAGCTGGTGGCAGGATGTTTCTATTTCCGACGTTGTCGCTTCATTCCGGCCATTTCACCTTCATCGTGGACAAATTTCCGCCCCTGCCTCTCTCTACTTGATTACTTCCCTCAATAAATAACGACATATAAAAATAGCGCGTAGGATTTTAATAATTAGTTTCATAGTTCTTATAAGATATTCATTAATGCCATAAAGTCTTATCCAAAGTGTTTGTTACACAGTTTGTTCTTACCTTTTGTAGAATAAGCATATGGAGAGGTAAGATCCTTTAAATGAATAAAACGTTGACGAAACCCAAATTGAAGTGTTCCTTTTGATAGAAAAGTCTTTCAGTCGATACAGGCATTCGTATAACTTAACAGTATTGGTTTATTTTCTTTGTCTGGGGAATCAGAAACGGGACCCGTGAAATTAAATAGCATTATAGCACTTCCTTATAGTAAAGGGAACTCTTTACTAGATAGACTGGACATATTCATATATAAAGAATGGTTTACTACTTTGTTGAAAAAGCGGTCGAAACGGATATGGGTCACCTAATTCACATTCCATGCACTTAGCCTGATAGAACAAAGTTGAAATGGATTGGCAATTTGCTTTTTATATAGGTGACAGATCATTTGAAAAGCACAATAAATGAGCGATGTCCATGGCGTCATTCAATTAAGTCAACGATTTAAATGAAATTCCTGTTCCTTCTCCGAGCTGAAGATAGCCACGCCCACCATAACAGGACTCATCATGACGCTACCTGGCGTCAGAAATGGACAACGACTGGGGCATGATGGGAAGTAATGGCGACTTTATCCAATGACGACGAGAGTAGAGTAGGGTAAAGCGGTAACGCCTGGACAGTAATGTACAGCGGGATTGTGCGAGATTGTGCGAGATACGGCGTGATGGGGATCATGTGACACCCATTCCAGAGCCGCCGGTCGCCACCACCTCACCGCCATACTTCAATACCTCCGCTTTGTCCATGACTTACTGCTTCACTGATGTAATTTTAAAAAGAGGGGCATTTAATTCTAGGAACATTGATTATTTCGTAATGCCATTTTATTTGGGGCCTACGTGTGTTTTAGGCTAAGCCAAAAGTCCATTTGTTTCGGTTTCTGAAAGAGAGATATTTTGCTATGAAACAGTAATAGAGCCATATGCTGAGGTCACTAAAGTGAGTTCCATTAACCAGCTGTTAACGAAGTGCAAGGAATATCACTTTCCAGCCGTGTAAGTACTATCCTATGGTGTGTGCATTTCTTGCTTGCTTGGCTCCTGTTCAATGCTCAAATATATTATGATGGATCAGATGGAAGCTGATTCACCTATCTGTGATGAATCATAGTAGTCAATTCAATGTCACGGCACAAGTTCGTGCAATTTAATTATAAAGGTTAAAACTAAGTCAATATTGTTATGAGAAATTATAGTCAAATTCAAATGTTAGTGTATGATCATGAATAACACTGATTATACAAGATCGTGTGTCACAAGTTGTACAAGTTACACGAAAATGCATATATGAGTTACACAAGAGTCAAGAAGCACGAAGTGCACGAGGTCTGTAATGCATGAGATTTTAATGGCCGGAAATTACCACAGCAAGAGGTCAAAGTGACCAACTGATGTTGTTTAACCAATCAGGAGCCAGATTGTGGCTATTTAAGAGAGTGATTTCACAAGACATAGTGGATAACTGTTTCTATTGACTTGAGGTAGAAAACACAATGAAGAACGGACTGAATTGGTCTTAATTGCTTTTAGACGAAATCATTTACACTGAATTCCTAAAAGTGAAAAATGCGACTGTAACTCTGTGCAACTAAGGTTATGCAGTTGTAAAACCTATAGATCAGAGGAAAATTATTATAATTGTAAAATTTATTCCTAATGGTCAATGGAGTTGTAAATATTTTAGAAATTACAACTAACTGACGTCATATAGTTGTGATAAAATGGAAAAGAGGCTAGAATCCATAAAATTACACTGGTGAGCTAGAAAATCATTCCTAATGGTGAAGTTACACATGAAAATGAAGTTGTAACTTAAAAAATTACAACTAAATCCTACACCTGCTCTGAGGATGTGTAACTTTTGATCATATCACACATTTCAGCATTTTTCTTGTATTTTTGTGGCCAAAATTACAGTAATAAGAACAAATAATCACTACAAACTGTCATCTGTTGTTTGAAACCATTTTGAAGGGTGAAAATCAAGTTGCAGAATCATGAGGTTTGAAACATGCAACTGCAGCAAAATTTACACCCAGTTGTAGCACTAGAAAATTAGGAATGGGTATTTGTGCAAGTTTTGTTTGCATAGTTGTAAATACTGGTGAGTTATGAGGGAGAATTGTTTTTTCTTAGTTTTTCAAGATTTATAGCACATGTTTCCACAATCTATTACTTAGTTCAAGTTTTACAGCTAATATTCTATTATTTGTCATTAGATCAAGCACTGAAATGTCCCATATTAAGGATAAAATAACATTTTTTACCTATTTTCATAGTTGTAGGGGCCTATGATACTAACTTACAACTGAGATGTTTACCAGTCACATAATTACATTCCACTTTAGGAATGACACTTGAAATTTACAACTGGCATACATGGCTGTTGTAGGCAAAGTTATAAATTTTCCTTAAATCGTTATTTATTTTTAGGAATTCGGTGTATAGTCTTGAGGAAATACCAAACAGGTTGAATAGTTTGCAGTTCGTGAATCTTTTCATTTCTGTGGTCGTTTACTGTCATTTACAGTCATTTACAGATGTCTTAACCTCACATTTGTTGTTTCAACTGAACGATTCTGTCGACGACCACAAAAGATTAGTGAATCTTTCACTGTCATTCATGGTAGTTTAGTGGAAACCAGCTTAATTCAAAATTTTACATGAACTGTCATCAGAATGTTTTATTGTCCATATATTTCGTAATAAATGTAAAAAGAGACTTATTTCTAGATACTTGCATTACTGCCAGATTTTAGGCCTGACTTGTACATAAAGGGATGTATTATGCTCCCTTTTGTACATGATTACTAGTGTATTACGCTAGCATGCGACCCATAGAGCTGCATCAAATAATCATAGAACTTTTCTTAAGGTATTTATCAGAATTAATCAAGATGAGGTTCCTAGACACAGACTTACAGGCTCCATGCATCATTAGAATTTGATCATAAAAGACCACAGTAGAGTAAACTTATAAACTATTTTCACCCATAAATATTTTTTATTTGTCATCTTCAGCATGTCCTGATCTTCCAGATGTTACAATAATTCATTCTTGTGAGTTCTCCTGATACAATATTATCGTTTTGGGTATAATTATGGAACATGGTATAAACAATGAATAAAAATGAATAAATTGCTACCCAGGAACAATTTCTTGCACGACTATTTTGTCCTGTCAAATTCATGGATGGGTTAGAACCTAGTAATGCTCCGTGAGAAAATGAATGCGAACTATGGAAGACATACAGTCACATACAGAGGTCGTGATCATACGAGCTGAGAACGTTGCGTTATAGGTGTTCCAAGAGCTTACTTTGCAGGTGTCTGGGCCATATAACTCGTGACATGTGTCCTGCCATCAAGATGTCCGCATATATATTCCTCCCATGCTCTCACCCACCCTGCTGATGACTGTGAGCCCCCCACAGGACCGTGTGACTGCCACACATTGGTGGAATGACGGTCTTTGAAGCCGGACGGGTAGCCATCTGTAAAGCAATTGGATCAACCACTCGGAGGCCGCTGACGTGATGTCTTTATTTGTGTTTTACAGTTACCCTCGGACTAATGCTTGTAAAAGAATACAAAGAGTACCACAACCGATTGCGCTCATTTAATCTTACTATCCGCAGATCTCTCAAAGGAAATGTATCTTCAAAGGAGGGCTAATTTGCGTGTGTTACTAGAGGGTTCATGGTCTCTGAAGCGTGCTAATAGTCCAAGTGAGAACTATAACTTTACATCTTGTGATGCTGCTGCTCCTATAAAAGTCGTTTTAGTCAAGTGTCTACGGAAGTGCAGAAGCAATTAGCTCAATGGAACTGTAAAGATCGCAACAGTTAATCCCAATATAAATATAGCCTGAAGTATCCATAGACAGTTGGGACAGTAAGGCCTAAAAAAAGTGTCGTGTTCAGGTAACCCGACCTAGCCTAATATTATGGCCATACCCTAACGTTTTTCTTTTATAAAACTGACTTTTTTTTTCGATAAAACTGACTTAAATAAAAGGAAATGGCATATATATGATTAACTGATGTATTTTAGATCCTGAAAATTGTTCCCAATAGTGTTTTGCATGTTTTCAGAATTTTCAAGAATGCCTGAGTCTATTTGTGACAATAAAAAATATTGTAAAACAAAAAATTAAATCGAAATACCTACCCTAATTTTTTCAACCTATGTTACATGAACACAACTTTGTTTTGGCCTAATATTCCTTTGAATAAAACTATATTTATATGAATTACTAACTACCAACTCCTACCACCCATTCTACTGTACGCCTAACAAAAGCTCCAAGGTTTTTACCGACACCGTTGGTGTGTGCGTGCGTGAGAGTGGTGCTAGGAGGGCAGTGCCTTGTGGGGCCTTGACGGGCCTTGGTGGGGCCTTAAGTGGCACTGACTGACCCCTCTGCAGGGGTCAGTGTGGAATGCCTCCGTCAGGAGATTGGTACTCGTTACGTCCTAGGGCCTACGGGCATATTAGCCAGCACCAAGTGTAAATCATCAAATTTGATGTAAGATAAATATTAGTACATGCACACGTACTTCTAGATATCGTACGAGAGTTGCTAAGTACTTTTGAAAACATAGGTACCAGGGATACATTTTGACAATCCCTAAATGTAGTTTTAGGCACTTCGATATGTAAAAAAGGGCATTATTCTGTGAAAAGTTAAACATCCTTGCCAACAGCTTTGAGTGTCTAGACGGGTTCTAATGGAATTTTGACATTTTCTTGATAATTCAATGAGCATTATTCAGCAGTGTATGGCAACGCTCCTTTTAAATCTTTACCATTTCTATAAAGGCTTAAAGTCCCACGAAAAACTCATTTCCCCATCCATGAAAAGTTCATTTTCCTATAACTATAGGTTTTAGCGGTTAAAATGTCCAATGGATATATATTTCATGATGTGAAAATGTCCTAGCAATTTGTTACATCTTTCTAATTTAGGCTGGTCCCCCTGTTAGCAGAAATATGAACTCTGATGAGGGGAAGGCAGACCTGTACGATCTGTAATGTCTGCTGGCCTGGAAGCATAAGTCAGGTGAATGGCTGCCCACTCGAATGGTCAATGGTCTGTGCCTGTGAGCAGTGTGTGGAGTAGATGTGGGTGGGTGGAGGGGGGGGGGGGTTGAAAGACTACACACAAGGATGTTCATTTGTTATCAGATGAGTGGGGTATGGCTTTTTTATATATATTTATAAAACTTTTGAACGAACATATGAATACTGCCCTAGATCTTATGTATTATGGGTAAAGGGATTAATAAGATGTAGGTATGTAAATAGAATATCTCCCTTTTTGGGATTAAATAATTTATGTAATACAACTGATACTTTTAAAAAGATTACCCCCATTGCTTCATGAATGGCCATGATAGTTTAGCTCCAGCTAAGTACCCGTAATTACTTTTTATGGTAGAACAGCCATCACAATTGTATGTGACAGTGCCGTTATCATGAACAGTGTGTATATTACGTATACGTCGTGTGTGTTAGATGGACTATGTACGTGACAAGTACCAAAGTGCACAATCATATTTTCTTCCGTATACAGTGGATCATATTAAAACAGGGCGACCATCTATATATTCCCATTTCCATATACTACTAACTTGTCACGAGAATAGTCGAATCAATACGTACGTGCGATAAGTTCAGTGCATGCACATGAATTGTCTTGTAGATATTGTTTGAGAGATTTTTTAAGTATCATTTGTTAGATATCTAGATGCATTATAAGATTAAAAACGTATGTATTAAGATATCTTTACATTAGACCATAAACATTTTATTCATTTTCTGACCATCATTTCTACAGTGTATGTACCGCGTATGAACATGATAACATTCATTAATTTGAATATTTCCATAATTTCTCAATAAACATTGTCTTATATATAGTCATTTATATTTTCATGATATCATGTAAATAGAGAGTGTTATATACAAGATATCGCCAATATGCTTCACATATATTATAATATAAGCGACGTCATGTGCATAGCCTGTCCAATGTTGGCGACGAGCTTCAAATTCCCATTCTATGTACTACTCATGTAATCATAAATCGTTAAGTACAAACCAATCCTTATCTACGCGATATGTTTGCATATACAGTGGGTATGTTGAGGTGATATTGTGTATACAACGTCGCCTGAATAACATGAACTGTGTACGCGACAAGGGTCAAAGGAACCTTATTTTATGAGGTGATATGTAGCAGAATGTCATAGAACGTTATTGGTACATTGCAGAACATTCCATACACGACGTTATTCATATCTATGCAGGTCGCCAAATGGAAACTGGCTATTGATGTTTTGTTTTTTTGGGGGGGTTTTACCCTCATTTATTGTCAACCTCGCGATTTACATGATTGTTCTTCCGGTTGATCAGTGATGCATGCGACCTCGTTTGTATTAAAGACAATGTCGCCTGCATGTGTAAGAGAAGCAATGTAAGCGGCAACTGTCGATCCATCTGTAAATTCCCATTTTAATATACTATTAACATGTGGTGTATATAGTAGAATCAATCCACACGACAGTGTCGCGTAAATAGTTGAGCTTATTGAGGCGACGTCCCGCTTATAGGCAGTCGGGGCGCAGGCTATTTTACTGTGTGCATCTGCAGTATCTTCAAATCTTGGCAATGAAAATGTAAAATGGAACTTTTTATAAATTCAAAATCGCCGACAGAGGTTGATAATGTTGTCGATATTTCTCAAACAACCTCCGGAGGTTTATCAGATAACCTATGGAGGTTTACCAAAATAATATACCTCAGCTGGAGGTTCACTGAGGGGGAAAAGCGTAGGTAACCCTCAAAGACCTATCAGGGGAACAATAGAGTTGTGGGCCACTGCCGCCGGGATTAAAGTATTTAGGTCTACTACAATAGGTAAAAGCCATTTCTCTTAAGGTGCCCAATGGCAAAGCCCTTTTCGGTAGCTGATCTAGGATTTTGAAAATAAGTGTTGCTATTAGAAAAATATTCTCTTAAAATCGGCTGGGCCTAATTCATCCTAATTTTACGTTTTCCTGTGAAAAACAGGAAGTATGCGCTTCGCCTCTAAATCTTCATTGCTTCATTGTTTAATAATGCATCTAACACTTTGTACCCAAATATAATAACAATAATCCTTGTAACACTTTGTACCCAAATATAACAACAATGTATCATTTTGCTGGCGCCCCATGCAAAAGAGGGGAATGGACAAGAGGCGAGCCCACCCAGAGGGTTTGGCTGGGTGAATGCCTGACCGCTATGACGAGATGGGTGGAGCAGTGAGCTGGGTGTTGGCAGGGGATCCACTACTCCGCCATCCGCCTTCATAATTGATGTGTTGTGCTGAGAGGGCCGTGCCATCTCCGGCCCCGTTGGCCCCTGTCTGCACGGCGCGCCCGGGCCGGCTGTGATCGGCCGGCCGGGCCGCGCACCGCCTGTCTCCGCTCACCGATATGGAGAGAAGGGGCTGACCGGTCATCACACTTGGCAGCTCAGTCACTACAGCCAACTGTCACTGCCCGATCCCCTGTTTTTAATATTAGGATTCACAACACCCAATAACATCACGTAGGCCTTTGGGTAAACTAATGCAGTGTTTAACCGTCTACGTTTCCCCACACGACGTTTTAGGTATCCGCCCCCTGCGCGACGGCATGAAATATAAATTCACGTCCGGCCGGCCGTATCATATTCCGCACGTTTATTTCATACACCCTTAACATAAGAGCATAAACCTGCTTGGTCCTTCATACCAAATCCTGTCACTGTAATACAGACGTGTTTTTTCATGGCAAGCAAGGCAGGCAGGAATCGGAATGTATCACCATAACGTCCAAACCATGCATACCATATTCATCGATGTAGGCCTATATTAAAGATGACGGTGAGTTGTAAAAAGAAGGTTTTATCTTTATGGGTTGGTAGGAAATTGCCAGAGATTTAGAATGGCCATGGCTTTGCATACTGGCCACTTTGTAGTGGTTTGTAAATCAAATTTTGTTATGAGGCTTTACACCATTCGACTTTTCATATTGAATTTGTCATCAGTACATTAATGCGTAGGATATCACTAACATGCCCTTAGCTCTCACAAATACAGCGACTCATAGGAGGCCTATATAGGCCCCCTATAATCAACATGACATCAGTTGCCACACACACAAAGCCAATACAAGTAGCAAAATGTCCAAGGTTACAGCCCGGGTTACAGTAGCTTAATTCTCTGGTGCTATAATGGCCTCTTGTCAATACTCGGATGAAGTACCCCGTCATAGAAACCAAATAATTTGCTCGTGACATATAGGCCTACTAGGCCTATCTGGCAGGATCCACTATCTGTCAGTCGGAGTGCACCAGTTATGTTGGACTCAAGGACACGCGAGTCTCAAAATGGGTGCCAAGGACTACCACATGACAATGTT
Organism: Lepidonotus clava; assembly: GCA_936440205.1. NCBI lineage: Eukaryota > Metazoa > Annelida > Polychaeta > Phyllodocida > Polynoidae > Lepidonotus > Lepidonotus clava. The sequence continues at coordinate 29,336,261 of OW387134.1, forward strand.
ATGTGCCTTCCTAAAAATCATCCATTTCACTATTGGGGTGCCAAGCCTGTGCGCCCAACTTAACCAACTTAGTCCACGTGTGTCCATTTCATCTACATCGTGGCCGTTATGTAGAACCTCTATGTAATTCCCGAGAGTTTTACGACGCAAAGCGACAATATCCGCACACATTGCAGCTATAGCTGCCTCTTTAGGACATGATTAGTTCTTCGCGCCGCATGTTACATTACGCTCTACAAAGAGAAAATGACGTTTCTCACTCAATATTTTATAAATAATCTTATAAATCATGGGTTGAATTCATGTCCCTAGTCCTTAACACCTTGAAAATTAATAATCTTTTTAAAACTTTGTCAATGCTTTATCTTTCATTATTGTACGCGTATGCACGACCATTTCTTTGGCTGTAATCACTCTTTTCCCTTGTTCTGTAACATCTAAAGACCAAACGGATGAAGAGTCATGAAGTGAGCGGCAATGTGCATTTTTTTTTTCTACATAATTATACGGGAGATGTAAATGTCTATATTGACCATAAACATCAAGATCCCATTATACATTCCTTTTATATATTCGACCTCGTTTACAATTTGTCTGCGTTATGCATGGCAGGCGTATTCACTTTTATTCTGTATAACCAAAGTGAAGTGTCGTCTGCCACTTATTGGTGCAACACGGATTTAAATATTTTTTAAATTCTGAAACTATTAGATAAATTAAGTACATAAACCATTATAAATAATCATGAAATTAAGTATGATTTTCTTTCTTGTTATACACCTTTACCACGACCCTGCGCAGTACCCCACTCTGCCTACTTTTGGTAACTACGGCACCCCACTTCCTATACCTTAACTATGGGAAAGCCCTAAAAAAGTGTTTCAATTTGAAGCTACCAGGGGGCGCCACCTTAATGAAAAAGATGTATAGACGGGTAATTGTGCAACATAGATTTAAAAAGGCCTATTTTCGGAAAATATGAAGCTTTTAGCTTTATGATAAAGCACGTGGCTTCGTATCATACGGAAACGTCATTCTTTTAGTATATCAATATTGCTGAAATTGAGTAAAATGACGTTTCTCCTATAATGGATGTGGTAGTTTACTAACCTGTTCAATAATACTGATGGTAGACAGCGGACTGTAGTTATTCAGTGTGTACATCCTCTCACACACACTGAAACCAAAATTTATTAGCCTACCAATATCGGCCTACAATAAAGTTTGAAACGACACATTATTCAGCATGTTGAATATTTTGGACCGGGGCTTTTCCGATTGTGCAATGCCAATGCACTTTTCTTTCTATTTTATTGTTTTTTAAGTGAAGACCTCACCATAATGCCAGAGACTGCATGCACTTTCATGTGAAATTTCTTTTAGCGTGGTCCAATGACTATTTATGTTTTCACTTTTGTTTATAGACACTAAATGATATATTTCTGGCTGCATAAATACTATTATTGCACAATGTTTTGTTGAATTACCATGTTCACTGAGTAATTTCTAATTTGTTGTCTAATAAAGTGACAATTGGTTTTTAACTTTATCATGGTTCATGCACGGATAGGGGAATGACAGCTCCCCCGATAATGGATTGACAAAATATGGTGCATTCTGAAATTTGTTTGCTCCTAGTTTTTGTTATTGATTTGGAAATGTTGTCTCGTGGAGTACCATTTGGTCATTTAATCACCAGAAATCTATAGACCAATGTGCTAACAAAGGCAGGCATTTTAATCCTTTCAGATCTACACCCATTTTTGAAGCATGTGAAACACCTTATAGGAATTCCAAATTCATCAATTGAATGCCTGTGGATGTAAGAGACATACATCATGACATTTCTTTTAAGTGGTCATAGAATAGCCTATCATTGGCCAATGTTTTTTTAATTAATTTTGATGCTCAAAACCGCTTTCATATCATGAATTAGCAAATGTTACATCCAATTCCTATCGTAGATCTCCATGGGGAATGTCTAAAATCAGCACTTTTTTGCACTTTTTGACGATTTTTGTGTTTGCAAGGATTTATCTGTAGAATTATGACTATACATAACGGCCGTTAACACCTTTACACCACTGCAATCTTCACGTAGGGACAGATGTGCCTAATAGACCTAGGCCTTTACTTATTTTGACAAAACACAAATACAACATTCTTCCTAGGATAGACCCTCGAACTCAAATTAGATTATACTACTTCATTGCAAAAGTTTATTGATTTTTTAGATTTTGGTTCTAAATAGAATGTTTTCATTCTAGGATACTTTTGTGAAACCTATCTGGATTCATTGTCGAGTTTATTCTAAATACTGTGGTATATGAAATAGTGTTATATCTCATTTATCTACAAACTGTGAAAGTTATGGTTATTTTGGCGGGACAATTCATTTTCCGTAACTTTTAAAGTCACCCTTTCTTGGTACATATCAATCTACATATCGATCAATAATAGTGTTAGTCTTCGTGTTATAGGCCTATGTAACCGCGATATTCAGTAGGATACTGTTTGATTTCATATAATTATGTTTCCTGTTTTCAAAACTACTGTGTAAGTAGTTGCATATAGCAGTTTCATCTCGATCCAACTACTTTAGGTTCGGTTTACTGATGGTATGGATATAGTAGATATTGAAACTGGAGACACGAGGATGCATAATGGTGAGCCAGATCTTGGCAGTCAATTCCCTAACTACTGGAGCACAGGCCGTGTAAGACCCACCAGTAATCGCATGCAGCCTGCTGTAGACGAGATCATGTCACCCAAAATTTGAAAGATACAGTGCGAGGCACTGAGGCCACACACCTTGCTCCCACTCATATCACTTCAAAACACATTCAGCCCCGATGGTACGAACATCTGACAAAAACTCGACTAGCGGCCTTGAATTTAATAAAGTTGTTAATTCTTGATGATATTATAACGATGTAGAGTGGTGTTTTCTCTCATGACATCATGATTGTAACGAGGGATAATGCTATTTTCTGTCTGGCCTATTCTTCTGGTTTGCCAGTTACCTGTGCAGATAAATGAACGTACCGCTCGTCCCACTTCCCTTGGTAGATCTCAGCGATCGGTGTTTCACGCATGGATTCTCATATAAGATAATATTCTGGTTGAGGCATACCCTGTTGATAAGGCCCTATTCATCAGATGTTATTATACATCAGGGAAGTCGCCGAATAGTTGCTTCTCCTCCATAACCTTAGCCCTCCTGAGTTGGTTACATATAGCAGCATCTTGACCTTGCTCAGCACACACCGACCATATACTCCATCAAATGACATCTAAGTCGTGGTCCCCGCCTTTGTGTGCGAATAATTCACACAAGGAGATGAATCGTCTGGCTGCATGTCGGTCCCAGGGGAAATGAGCACATAGTCATTTCTGTGGTAGCATTTGCCATTCATTGCCCTGAGGTAACTGAATCTTTTTGGTTCATAAATCTCTATCGAGTTATATCTCCTACGAATGATACTCGTGCTCATTCTACACGACAAAATATTCCATGTACAACAGGATACATTAAGCCTTACAGGATCTGCAGATGTATTTAATTATTGAACTGCAGCTTGATGAAGAATAAGGCCTCTTCTTTAAGTTTATTTGGATCATTTACTAATTGATAGACTGCGGCAAGCAATAATTAATTTTTGATCACTATTGTTATTTGAAATAGGGTGCATTGTTGTATATTTTTTAACACAAACCTTAAACTTACGTTGTACAATAATTTTCAGCATTAAGTGACGGAAATTGGGAACCCTGTTGAATTAAAGTGCAAACATAAGCTAATGTCCTATCAATTTAACGTAGAATTAAACGTATGTTCAGGAGCTAAAACTATTAAGCAGATGAAGATGGTGACCTAAGGGTGGAAAGTAAGAATAGGGAATCCCGGATTCACAATCAAATGGCACTATCAGGTCCTGAGATGTGCTCGATGGGATTTCCCTCTTGCCAACTCTGTATGACTTTCTGCATATAATAATTATATGTTATATGTTACATGTTAAGGCACTAAGCCCCAAAAGGGCTCTAAGTCACAGTACTAAGGCATAATACAGAAACAAAGCATAATTATTATGCTTTGTTTCTGTATTATACCTAAGTACTGTGACTTAGAGCCCTTTTGGGACTTAGTGCCTTAACATGTATCCATTGAGCGATTCAACAAAAGGTTGTAGTCAGCGTCGGATCCAAGGTTTTGAAAAGGCGGGGGGGGGGGGGCGCTTTTGGGGAAACAAATGTCCTAATGACTTTTTGGCTGATTTTTACATTAAAGAAGTCTAAATTTGGTCCAAAAAGGGGGGGAGCACGCTCGCGCCCCCTCTAAATCCGCCACTGGTAGTTCTGGTTGGAAACGACCAGAAACAGTCCAAAAAGATCAGAAATGGTGTTCCCATTGAGCAACTCGACCAGAAGTTCTAGTCGCATCGCTCAACGGGTTACCCCGTTAACCTTTTCACTGCTGAACTACATATGTCATTCTGTTTTCTGTATAATATACTTATGTTAGAATATTGTAAGAAATTTTGATTTACTAGTTCTAGATGTTGAAAAACTTTCCTTTGTCGGTCAATAGCGGTACTATGTTCAATTTATGGGTTTCAATGACAACTAGCAATTGGCTGGATACTTTGTTCAATTTGCTTCGAAGAAAATATTATCAATTTATGTTTTCACCAAAAATAACAGTTATGATAATCAAAAATTTAACCAAAGTTATGATTTTTTTCATATCATATAACGTTTCCACTAATTTGCATTATTTTTACATGGTATTTAATGTTCAAAACAGAAATTCAGTGTGACAGCGGGGTGGGGGTCCTAAAAGTACCGTTACAAGTGTGACATTTTATGGACAGCCCCTAATGGTTGTACAGAATTTTGCTGATAATCACTTAACATGATAGGTCACAGGTTTCCAGATTTAGGAGGAAAGGTTCAAGATATTGATAGTTTGATGGGTTCAAACCGAATATCGGACAGTATTAATATACTTTAGGGGCGTGCATAGGTACACTAAAAAAATAATGGTTAGAATGTTAGTCAAAAGTCCTAACTTTTTGGGAAAAGGTTAGTCATGCTGACTGTGTCTTTTTGTCCTAACTTTCTAACCTTTTTCTAACTAAGGTATAGGCATTTTTACTACCCCTTGGTTAGTCTGACTAACCATTTGTAGTGTAATGAACTGAATGGTCATATGCACTGAAAGCGAATTAAAATATGTTTAGGAAATTGGTATATCATTACAAAAGTAAATCACTACATCCCCATAATTATGTGTAGATTCAATCCCTATATAAAAATCTTTTGAGATTTAACGGTTTATGGTAATCAAAAAGAATTACTCAGGTGTAGGAGTAAATAAATCAGCCTGCAGTTCAGAGCTTTCTCCATGGGTATGGAGGCTTCTCTGAAGAGAGAAGTCAGGCCCCTGCCTACACAGCATGCGCAGTTACTGTCCAAACGGGATGTCATGCCAGCCAGAAATCCCAAAAATATTAATGGGTTGACCAGAGACATTGGCTACAAAAGAGGTGTTTGCCTGTGTGTAACTATCATTATATTCTCATTCAATTCTTCTCAAGACTTAAATATTTTTAAACTAAATGTTGAGTACATTTTTATGTGTTTTATAACATATGGGACACTTAGGATATTAGAGAATAACCATTCAATCAGAAATCTGGGATCTAACTCTTCTAAAAATGTTATTTTGATTAAGAGTGTCACCTAGTGGATAATGTAAGAGATAGCTCTTTGACTAGCACTGATGTTAGAAACATAAATCATTTGACTAGGGTGTTAGACATTGGGTCTCAGAAGGGGGGTTAGAAAGTTAGAGTGGCCATGTCTAACCCTCATTTCACATGGCAAAAGCCTGATTTGACTAACTTTCTAACCTTTTGTTTTTTTCAGTGTATAGACGGTCAGTTGGTACACGAAGCCTGACAATAACATTCAACATCATTCTTTTAATTTATGTAGGGTAATGTGTATTTGCATTAAACTGTATTGTGAGTTACACCTTCACTTCCATTCTTGGTTGCATTCACATTTTACATTTTAGACTCGTTACTTCTCCGGATACTGATGAAATGTGCCAGGGAAGCCTATAGAACAGGCCTAGCTGATGGAACTGACCCATTGTATTTGGTCCTGTCTATGAGATTGAGATGCAGAAGTGTAGGTTGAAGAGCAGTCCCTAGCTCTACGTAATATCATCTGACAGGAGTGTGATGGGAATTAGGGACCTACTATGTCAATGTGGGAAAGGGCAGTGGCCCTTTTACGCCGCCTGCAATTTGCTGGACCATGCCAAGCCAGATCAGAGTGTAGCGCTACTACTTTGCCTGGTGTTTTGGATACGGATTGAAGTCGTCCTGACCAGAGACATTCCAACCGGAATGGGATGTGGGTTTCGGGGTGCTGGAGCGGGTGTTGTATGATAGCTCGTGTGTGCTTAGAGGCTCATCTGCCACGTTATAGGCCTACTAAAAAGGTTTTGGCCTTTTACACAAGTAGAATGAAAATCATATTTTGTAGTGTGTAACTTGTTTGAGACACTCACTAGCAGAGTGCAGTAGAATTATGGTCTTGGGTCCAGACTAAATGAAAGCGTAATAATTATTAACGATTTTGTATAAAGAAAAAGGTTTACACCAGAAACCACACTCGAGTCCTAGATGGGTCCTTCAGCAATAACAAAATGTCAGGTTGTCACTCTGTAGAAGTGTGCATAACCATGACAACCACCTTTTGTATGCCAACCCCCATTGGGAGCATATCTGGGAAAAGGTACCTATTGCCAATTAATGAGGTCACAAAATCACATGAAACATGGGGAAATGTGTCAGCATTATTCTTATTGTAGAGAACCTACTCTTTCAAATGCTGCAAACCATTTTGAAATATTCCTGATAGAACCTGAGATAAACATGTATGAACCTACCCACCTCTTGTACATTGAGAACCCCTTATTCCCAATTGCTGTTGTTACTTCCATGTTATGGCGACTTAAAGTTTCTTATGTTTATCAAGAAATTAAGTTTTCTTATTTCTGAGAATATAAAAAGTGCCATAACTATTGACAGGAGTGCTTGTTCCACTCACTGTTTTCAGTTTTGAGAAGGTAAAAACATTTTCTACATTACCTGTAAAAAAAAGTCCTTTTCATTTTTTATATTCTTTTTACTGTAACCATGGTAACTTGCTAACCTAAATTCTGCACAGAAATTCTGCTAAAAACGTTCCATTTTGATATTCCCATGATGCATTGCTTATGAAAATTTTCTTTTTTTAGTAAATGTCATGAGAATCTTTAGAAAATTTCATGTAAGTCAAAATTTGTCACAAAATAACTTAAAAAATCGTTTTTCCCCATATATTTCATGATTAATGTAACAAAGAGTCAATTGCTGCCAGACACTGCCAGATTTGGCCCAAATTGAGCATAATGGCCTATATTGTACGTAAGATTGCGAAGGAACTAAATATCGTAGAATGATAAAACAAAGAGTAGAAGAATCCCTGGGACTTCAGAAACATTATAAAACATAACTTTTAGCTGCATGTTAAGTGATTATTTCATAATATGAATGTCATATTGCTAAAGTCATGATGTATAATTTCTATATAGAATTTGTATTATTGAAACTGAAATGTAATAAGAAGTAAAGACACATAAGAGACATTGCAACTCGCGATCCAACCTCAACCCGGATGTTGGGACAAACCCATTTATCTTATGAGTGTAATAGTGATGTGACGCACAGACCCCAGTGACATAGCAGTCTGTGTCACAGAAACAACCCGCAAAAGCTGGGATTCCCCATGACAAACCAGGGACATGCTGATGAGGCATGACTAGTCAGAGGCTGATGTAAACATCCTGTATCCAAACGTATAAGAACTCCAGCCATCGCCCACCGAGTTAGACCTTGCAAGTCAGTCATTAGGATTGGTCAGGAGCAACAGAACGTTGAGACAGAGACAACCCAACCACCCAGCAGGTCTCGCCGAAACACCATCATCATGTAGCCGTAAGGACACTAGGCTATAGGGCCTTTGCTCTATGAGCCTACCTCCATGCTCCCAAAGCAACAGCAACATTCAGGACAATATGAACTCAAAGGACAAAAACATTCAGGACTAACATTATACATTTGGACAATTATTGAATATGTGCTCTTTGTGTATACCTGCAGGATACAGCTAAACTTGTGTGAACTTCAGAATAAAACCTACATCATATTCTACACAACAACAAAGCTCTCTATTCTTCATCATTAAACTATCACTATTATATGAACAAACCTCCAGAACTAGCGGCCACAGGGTGGCCAAATATGTCATTAGGTACCTTTTCCCAAATATGCTCCCTATTAGAAATAAACCCCTTCAGAAAACTTTATGAAATATCTTAGTTAAAGATATACGCTCATCACGTCACATCTGGTGTAAAGTAGCACAGGATGAGGTGCATCTGCCCAAAAGACATTACAAGATGGCAGGAAGAGCAGTTGAATGGATTGTGTATTTTGTCGTCCGAAAACTCGGACTAGGCCTGCTAGACCGTAAAATGTAATTCTGACATAAAATGTAATTTGACGTAAATCTGATGGAAAATGTATACAACCCATATTGCTGTACAATTACAAAACCTGCTCTAAAATATAAAGATGTAATCATTATTGTGGTAAGCAAAACAACTTGTATGCAAATATAATGGACTATAGAGGTTTAATATCCATTAAATGGTAGGGTGTTATTTATACTTAGTTTATGATTTAGTTCCTATAGATGTTAGCTAGATCTATTGGTAGTCTGTCTCCATCCAGACTGCAGGTCCACTCCATAACGTAATTCCTCATTATGAAGGACATAACACTAGTATAAAAGAAATATGTTTATTGAGTCCAATGTGTAATACCAGTCACAAAAACTCCTGTTGAAAATGAACAATACAATCCAAGGGGTGTGTCCACTCAACCGCCCAGCCAACACTCCTAGCCTGACTACCAGACTATCTGCTTCAATTCCATAACAGAACCCTGCTTCTAGAACCGATCTTTCCAGGACGTGTAACCATCAACAGCAAGTAGCTCTCTGCTCAGTGCCTCAGATTACAGGTGCTTACATACATACAGTGACGCTGTCCCTGACACTCTTCACCCATGGTTCAAGAAAAGTTTACACTCTTAGCCCAGATGTAAGATTCTACATAAGAATGGTTAAGTTAGCTATGGACTGACCATCGAAGTCAGTACAATAACATGACTTGATTACATTTGTCAATCCGCAGGAACTTGTTCCCTGAGGATTATCAGTCTTCAAACATCTGCACTCTTAGATTCACCACATTATCAATATCAACCAGAAAACTTCTACATTGATATTTATTGGTTTTCTATTGTTTCCATATTTTTCTGTTTGCGAGAGTGGCTTAATAAATAAAAAATAAAGTTGAGTATTTGTATGCACCTGTACAGAGTAATCCATTCTCCATGCAAAGAACCATAAGTTCATGTTCCAGAAAAAACATTAGGCCTTAAACATCATAAACCTGATATTTACCTTTAACCATTCATACAACATTACATTTTCCAATGATTCTATATTATTTTGATTGACGCTATCAGTCGTTTCGTGTTGTAACAGCCGCCAACCAATGTTAGGTACCATACCATGCCCTGTACGCCACGCTCAGGTGAAATACATGTAGCTTATCCAGCTGCCAACGAGCCCTCGCTTGGCTTATGTTATATCATGTAAGTACTCGAGGCTGTGAGAGCACCTGTTTAGATATAGGGTAACACGTTCATAGCCTTATGGGAAGCAACTTTCCAAATTTGAGGCGACACACGTGTAGTAGGCTAGTATAGTAGTTTCATTTTTTTCATTTTTTAAGAGTATGCATGCAACGGAAGGATCTTGGTTAATGACTCTACATGTATATCTGCAGAGAGGCAAGTCTCGGAATGTTGATATATTAAAAGGTCTGAGTCAAATTCTGGGACACGCTTAAAAAGATTACGTTTTCTGTTTTCATGTGATGTATAATGGTGCACATGGGCCGTAATAAGGGAACACGCAATATGATCTAACCCCGGTGCTCTAACCTACTACTTTTTCCTATCAATTCCTATTGTTCCTACTGAATTTGATGAGCCTTTCCAACCTGGTCCCTAGGCAGATTCCCCCACGTCCTATGCTGTTACCGGTATCTTAGCTCATAATCAAGTTACGTGCTTTTGATACTATATGCTATAGGGACCCCTGAGAAAATCATTTGTTGATAGCTTTGATTTACACCTCCCTATCTCCCATAAGGAGGTGACATATTCAGTACCAGCCATCACCATCAAGACTTGCCACGTGACAAAGTGCATATAAACGACCAAATAGTAAGTGTCAGTTCACGGACTTTTGACAGTGTTCAACTTTGGTGAATAACGAAATGTTATGATCGCGTTCTTTTTAGAAAATGATTTAGCAACTGAAATGTCTTTTTCTTTTCATGCTGTAATAAGGACCTTGTATGGGAAAAAGATGAAAGATGGATATTTAATGTCGTTGATCATAAGTCAGACTAGTGCTTATTTCTCGCTGTGGCAGCACGGGGTTGCGTGCAGGTGTAATTATTTCTAACATAAAACATTGGCCAAACCAATTATAATGATAGAGCCGACGCCGCTGTTACATGATTTTTTTGCCATTTTGTATGCAGCACGCCTGGTATAGGGCAAAAATAGGACCTACTCTGATGCCGATGCATCTTGATTAGGCGACGACCGAAAACGAGCTATGATAAGCTAGCACGCTAAGGGCGTTGGGTCAATTGAAGCATATGACGGTGGTTCATTACGGACTCTGCCGGGGGCCAAATTCGATTATTGAGCGACTTGATTAAATAACACAGGAAGACTAATCAGCATGTTTACCTGTACTCATTATTACCTCCATGCGTGTGTCGATTGTCTCAGTGTATGTTCAACTTGAAAGCGATAGATGCCTATGTGTCTCCTTTGTTTGGCAAACCAGTATTATCCCTTTTAGAATTTACGGCAATGCGAAGCGAATCGAAAACCATGCCTCCCGTAGAGTAAACCGGTTGCATCTGTAGACTAATTAGGTGCATTTGTAGCATAAACTGATGAGAGTGCGGTTCGTTTCAGACAGAACGGTGTTAGTGCACTGATGTATACAAAGATCTATAATAAGCTACGCTATACTGTTCTTTCCTCCTTGATATACCTATGCTTTGACGCGTATCATCGGCGGTAGTCTGAAAGTGGTACTATAGACCTATACCTAAGTCACTCAGTTATGGTCGTAGGCCTGCGGGGTTTGGTCTACAGTATGACGAGTGTACGTAATTCGGGGATGTGGTCGGAGGCGCTCCCATCCTTTTTCTTGAAAATCTGAAGCCTGTGGCCCACAAGGACCAAGCTATACACATAACGTCGCTTGTATGCGCCCACATGGACGCTGCCTATAGGTGAGACGTCACCTCACAAACCTTCACTGTATAATTGATACCGCTTGAGTTAACTTCATTGTGTAAACGACAATTGATGAATAGTTTACGGGAATGGGAATTTGAAACTCGTCGCGTACTTCTCTTTTTTTTAATTTCTGAAAATAATCTTCAGGGGTAACCCCCTGGTCTTTCAGATCACGTGATAATAGTGATAATAATAGTAAATATATTACAGACCGTACACAGTTCAATTTATACTAGATAATAGATCAAATTTTCCCAGCACATCTAGACCAGAGAAGCATCAAATTTTGTATAAATCTTACGTAATGCATATTTAAACATTACAACATTATCACTACTTTGTAGTTGCTCAGTCAAGTTATTCTACAGTATCGTCCCTTTATAAAAAAGGGCTTATAACGTGTCTTTCACCATTCTATTTTTCTGTTTTAAATAAAAATTTGTGTACACCAGGAACATTACTATGAATAAACATTAATGACAGTAATTGTTTCTACCTTCTTTGCTCAAGACTAAGCAAATTACATTTCTTATATTATGTATAACCCATCCAAACGATCAAAGTCACCCCAATGTAAATTGAAACAGACACAAAGACAGTAATTTTGCATAACTTGTAAATCATTTCCCAATTGATTCGACAATGAAATCAAAATAAAGCCTGCATAGTCAAAAAAAGGGAGAATGGTTTGTTTGTATCCAACCAATGCAGCTTTGGATGTTACATATCTCCTTAATTTCATCAAACAAAAAAAAAACTTGTTAGTAATAAATGAGTTAAATGCCCATCAAAATTGAAGCGACTATCAATTAGGACACCGAAGTAGTTGTAATCATCTAACAACTCATTCTCATTAGTGCCAAGCTGTATAGGCGTCAAATTAATACATTTCTTCAATATAACATATTAGCATATTTTTCGTTTTATAATCCTTAATATAATTTGCGTGACGTCGCTTGGGTACAAGTTACGTGACAATAACGCATGGGTAGATTCTAACATACATGCACGCGATATGTTAGTAGTGTATGGAAATGGGAATTTGGTGCTTGTAAATGCTTTTGCAAGTAGCATAGAGAAATGGGAATCGTGTGTACAGAGGTCATCTTGTGTGGCCGACGTTGTATACACACGTCATCTAGTATAAGTACGACGTTGAAGGCTGAAGTTATAAGCCCTGGCACGGCAAGGGGACCCCCGCGCACATAGTATTCTTGTATTCCCGGGTGCAAGGTCCGCGCATATACTATGTATACACTGAGGGCCTTGTGATTGGTTTCGCCGAGACTCTTTCAACATAGGGGCCCGTAGCCAGGAGTGGTTCGGGACCCCTCCTTTAAAATATGCCCAACAAGTGAAAAAAAAAAAAAAAATTAGCCCAAAATTAAAAAAAGACGACCCCCCCCCCCCCCTCTCAAAAAAGCTGGCTACGGGCCTGTAACCACCACCTCAACCATCTCTGCCAATAAGCCCGAAATTGCAAAAAAGGTTTTTCTAGGATGCATAATATCATTTGGATCAATATTCGCCTGTTAGATAAAAACAATTGAAATGAAGAATTACCTGTGCTCATATCCATTTCATTACATGACTACAACTAGCTATTTCAGAAAGAGATCACGAAGAGGCGTCGCGTTTACTTCTCCAACAAGTGGTATTTTGACATCACGCAGCTGGTCCTCTGTAATTGACCTGACATAACCTAACCAATACATAACGTCAGCACACTGCGATTCGATAGTCACGACGTCGACATAAGCCATTTGCGTCCGCCATGCTTCCGACGTATTTTTAGGTGAATTCCTGACTGAGACCCAAGGAGAAGGACTCAACATAGTGGTTGATATCCTAATCCATTTTCTCACATTTGCATCCATTTGTAAACCGACAAAGGAATAAAGCAGTTCTGCGTAGGTGAAAGGATCGTAGGCAATATCTTCATAGCGAACTAATGTGTAATGAGATTTTGAAGCCCCATTGCTTGTTACTGACTTCAGTGCAGTTCTCATCCTTGTACAGATATAATTCGCCATCTTCGTTACAGACATATGGTTAAACATAGGTTCGATTTTCAACCCGCGAATAGAATTGATTTGACCCCTTGGATCACGCACCAGATGAATTACTTTGACGCCTTCCTCCATCAGGGGTACAAGGGCAGTGGCGTTCTTTAATGTTATCACCTTAGCCACCCTGTGCCTGCTCCCCTCACAGGCTGTCCGTATTGCCTTAAAGTCAAGTGGGTCACAGTCCTTCTTATATGTTTTACCGATGGACAGTGCCGTATAATTTACGCAAAAGGCCGCATTACTCCTACCCTGTATATGGCTTGTATCAGGTCCATTAGCGAAGGATTTGCTGGCGTCTTGCATTATCCCCTTGATGTCGCAACCCAACGCCTTTCTCAGCGCACTTTGACCCAGGAGGTCTACGCGCGGGTTGGTCATTGCATCAGGAAACAGGTAGAGGGGCTCAAACATGTAGAAGACATCAGCATGGTGACTCAGAAGACTTCCTGTGAAGGTCGATCCCGATCTGTACATCGCAAAGATGATTGTCCTCTGGATGCCCTGGTTTCTGGTGAACGGATTAACAAATGTCGGGTGACATACGGTGCTGCAACCTGACCCTGAGAAATAATTCTTTGAATGCCATGAGACAACAAGCAGGCCAGCAATTAGAACGGCAAAAATAAAAGCCGACACATGCCTGTTTGGGTGACCCATCCTATCGGCAACCAGTTTAGGAACATTCAGATTCTATATGCAGGCTTCCGAAACCATTGTACATTCTATTGTGTGCAGAGTACAGGTGTTTCGTTAGGCATATAGATGATCAGGGGTACGGATATATAGAATCAGCTGAAAGCTGGCCTTAGTACCCTCAGTCTGCCATTTCAGTTGAATTCAATGAGGTATTCTCCGATGAACAATTAAGGCATCGGATTATTATTCATATCTTAAATATCATGTATTCAAAATTTGTTTATTTGAAAAGTTTGTTGCATGTCATAGTTACAAAAAGAATGGGAATGATGGCAGTAGTGAAGGTTTTGACTGTGAAATGCTATGCAAAAATTGATGTTATTGATGATATAAGACTTTCGGTATAATATGGTATATAGGTATGGTACTCACTGCGGCTGCATTACACAAGGTTCTCCAAAGCAGCGACGAATGATAAGATCTTGAATAATAGAGATGCCTCTTTAGTAATATCCGTTATCAAAATTTCTGAAGGAAAGTGTCAGAGTGATATAGTTCCAAAGTGAAAGGCAGTTTTAAAGTTCTTTAGGTTGATAAAAACATCAATATCAACAATCTGGAATAAATAAAAGGTTAGCAGTTAAAACAGCGAGCATCCTGGTTCTGATGTATCTGAGATCTGACATGTATTTATGTATTGCCTTGTTTTCCCACAGTACATCAATGAAATTATCTTAATGATTGTGCCATCAGCCTGTACTGATGCGGGTGGCCAGTCCATGTTTAGGCAGTAAGGCGTGAGCTTTAGAAGCACACGTGTAAGCCGTGTTTCACTTTGTCAGTAGTGAAATGGGGGAGGAGTCACGGTGTGACGTACCACTCTAAAAGAGCGTGTTCCGCTCTCAGTCAGTCAGAGTTCGCTGTAACGCTGTGTGAGTAACATCCTGGAAGGTTGGACCTTTAACCTGAGTCTTGGTCCTGGATAGAGGCATAGAAATCGTGTAAGAGCGCGGGAGCGTTGACTGAATGTGTTTGAGGGGATTCCTAAATCGGGACTGATCATGGTCAATCGAGTTCTTGTCACAGAACGACTATACACTGGATAATAAACAACAATATCCTTTCACGCGAGTGTTCATGTCTTACATGATGTGGGAACTATGATTATGTATTGGACAACAGCAGTCGACAGGGAGGAGACTGCGCACGGAGCTAGTTTTTTTTTTCTTTTTTTTTTATTGACACATCTCTTCAAGTACATAAAGTTCTTCCGATGTATATGAGTACATGATATATACAATGATGATAACATATGAATATACAATGTGTGGAATCAGATTACCTCAATATACAAGTCAGTAACTACTCATTCAAATCACCATTTCTATCCGTTTTTTAAATACATCCATATTTTCCGATTTATGTACATTCTCCTTCAACTCATTCCATAATTTCACTCCCCTATAATACGGACTTTTACGTACCCTCTCCTTTATGGAGTGTTCAGCATATAGCATAATCTTATTGCTGCTACGTAATCTACCCCCATCTCTATTTACAATAATGTTCTCAGCTTCCCTACTCAGTTTGTACATCATTTTTAATAATATCAATTTTCGTCGTTTATCCAGCCATAACAATCTCACCTCCTTATGTAGGTTAATCATCTATAAGTTATTATCTATGACTTAATTACAACAATTAACGCACACTATAAATAACAGATAATTAACCTCTATAGTTCAAGCCTCTAAAATAATAAGAAAGTGGGAAAACTAGAGGCTGTAGGCCCACTCCAGATTTTTCGCCATGTGCTGTTTGATTCAAGTTCGGTAGATCGACACTAACCCAATAAATTTCAAACACACACAGTAGAATGTAGAAAAGTGGTTGCGTTATTTGCATGTTTTGTGTTGGCCCTGGTATCAGCTTTGTGACCTTTTGACAGGGTTGTCACAGACCAGAGCTTTTCCCTGATCAGCTTAATTTTTCCCTGACAAATAAAATAAGAAACTCCTTTCATTAAACAACCTTGAACCACTCCTGGAACTGTCCTTTCCTCCCATTTAGTCTGGGACTTGTGAAATACCCAATACCTCGAAACTTTTCTTAACAATTCCTGCAACCAAGGCAATGCTGCTGGGTCCCTTAAAATCACAACATGCCTGTCATGGGACTGCAATTTACGAAATAGTTTTTGACACATTCTTGTCATCACTCATGGATTTGGAAAATCCATTTTTCCCTGACTAGAGGCAATTTTCCCTGATTCTTTTTCAATTCCACTTTCCCTGGCCAATTCCATAATTTCCTGACTTTTCTCTGGTCTTGAAAAAACTAACTTTCCCCTGACCCGTGGCAACCCTGTTTGAGACCAATTTTAATTTTAATAATACAGGCTTAAGACATTGTTTGAAATATGTGCAAACCCGACTTGTACACGATATTACAAACGGGAATACAAAAACTGTCCAGGTGAAAACGTCTATAGTTAGCCTATGTAACCAAAGATGGTCCATTGTTTATTGCGTTTTATGTAGTCTACTCCTGACAAACAAAAAACAAGGGTGGGGGGGGGGGCACGAGATTCACCTGTAACATATGTCCATAGCCTTTGGGACTAGAGTGGTTTAATATGCAATGCTCATCAGAGTTCGAATTAACAATGTTTGGAAACCCGCATATCCTTGTGTATGGGACGTTTTTATGAATCCTCCAGCATTCTAATGATTTTTCTCGCCTATTGCGGATAAGACACAAAGTAGACTCTGTCAGTGTGTATGCATGGTTTTGGTGTGACTTATAGAAAACTACCAGGAAGAATGTTGGGTGGTGCTGCCAGAAGATAATTTACTGTGGGGAAGATATGAAGTGAGGATAAATTTGCCTTTATTAATCGGATCGGTAGAAGTAAATTTCGCGTGGCTAAAAAGACACCCGACGCGCCCCACCAGCCGGCTGGTCTGGCCGACATGACCATACTGAGCTGTGTACATTGGCGGCTCGCCGGATTCCCAGCAAAAGGAAACGGAGGTGGGTCCTCCGCATGTGGCATTATGGAACCTCATGTGCCGAAGTCATCCATCTGGGCGCGGGGCGGCGGGAGCGGGCCGACCAATCAGTCCGACAAATGTCAATGGGTGGCGGGTTTCGGGCCCTCTCTAACCCACCACGTGTTTACCGCCTCCAGTGAGTTGTAAGCCCCAGTGTCAGTGTGGGTCAGACGGCCCCGTGCGTACGCACACAGCACCAGCTAGCGGCCACAGCCGGAACACGAGACTTCCTTTTGGTGCGACGACCTAGTAAGTTCCAGGGAATAGAGCTTTGGGTGAAATCGTTACGCGGACCACTATTATTCATCTGATGATGACTGGTTTGGAGGATCAAAAGAAAAAGCCGTTCTTTGATTTGGGCATTATTAACTAACTACATCAAAAAGTAGTTTCAATCATGACGCAATTGTATAGTTGATAGTTTCTTTTATTTCAAATAAAATATAGATTGATGATACACTGATGTTATGAAGCTGACAACCATAATATAGTTTTGTAAGCGGTGAAGTTTTATGAAACACGATGAAGTATCAAATTTCCGTATCAAGTGATTTCCCCTTTGATGGGTTTTACTATGATTCATTACTTAAAGTCTACTCAAACCATTCACAAACACACGTAATTTCCATTTCGCTCAATGATCAGCTATTCCATTTGTCATTCATACAGTCACAATTGAATTGCTTCATCCCTTTAAGAAAATTTCACAATGCTGCCTTTCAAAGGTCAAGTAAAAGTTAGTTATACTAAAAACGTACGCAACACCTGCTTCATATAAAAGTAGGCTCATCAGCTTACAAAACATGTTGCGACATGGATTTCTAGAATCTGATTCGTGAGCGATTATCTATAAGCAAAATGACAATCCAAAACACATACACGATGCAGCCTTCTTTTCCATTCCTTATTGACATTCGCATCGTGGATGCAAAAACTATTAATTTCATTTGACACTACATACGCAGCTGAGGACCTCCCAAGTTATGTTTTACCCATCTGTTTAACGGTTTCAACTTTCAATTCTAAAACAGTGTTTTGTAATTAATATCCCATTCCAATAATGCTTACTACATCAGATACAATGTTACTTTAACAAGAAAAAACGGGATGGTTTTAATTCTATGTATTGTTTTGTTTGCATCTTTTCCTCTTGATTACACCCGCTGACAGCAGATAAATTACATCGCAGCCGATAATATATAAGCACATTTTATCAGACGTATCTTACACGTTCTGACAGTCATATCCACTCCACATTTCTGCAAGCAGCTTTCGAGTCAACTGCTCAAGCATTACATATAAACTTGATGAACAGCATTTATCCGGCAATTTTTCCTGACTCGCACTGAACATGCGACAGAGGCTGATATGCCACTTATTGTCGACTTTGCACAAGTATTAAAAATTACTGTCACATATGAAAGTAAACCCCCTTCAATAAACTTCACGTACTAGAAACCATGCATAATACCCTGAAGTTATTTTCCGGAATCATGTAAAATCCAATTATAATTTCTGTCCTAGATACCCAATGCTATCTGACAGGCAGGCTTCATTTGTCGCTGGCGAGTAGGACGGTGTGTTGGCCGCCTGCCGAGACCATGGCCACTGAGCGGGTCTCTAGCTGCTTGCCCTCCATGACAGTGGGCTCCCACAGGTCTTCCTCCTCCCGCTGTGCCAGCTGCCGCGACGTACCCATTCCCCAACCGTACACTGCTCCTACAGGGAAAGAGTAACATCCGAGTTATAGGAGACTCTGGTACGTGATCTTTTGTGGTGACAATCTTAAATATGTAATGGTAATTTAGACCCCCATAGCTATAGGGGAAGGGGCTTTTTAACTTACTCAAATGTATTGATTTAAATTTTAACTTATTCTTCTAGTAAGCATAATTCAGCATTTATACTGCTTTGGAATGTTCATAAGAAAATATGGATATGGCTAAAGTAAAAGACCACTCTTTTAATTGTTTCATTGATAAAGCAAGTAAGATTAGTACCAAACGGATTTCCCAACATTTGTGCTTTCATTGGGAGAGTTCACATGCAAGCATTAGGAAATAGATATTTGTAAATACAGGATGAGAAGAACTTCAGTCTTTTTATTTAAGATTTTCATGGACAAAACAAAAACATTCAATTAAAAGGAAAATACGATTTAAGAACACTATAATTAAAAAGATGATTTACCCTTGTCAGTCACAGCGAAGCTGACGGCCGTCCCGCAGTTAACTGATATACATGTGCTGCTGGACAATGTTTCTACTAAGGTTGGTTTTTGGGCTTCCTCTTCGATATTTTCGCCTAGTCCTAACCGACCATATTCCTTACGACCTAGAGCATATACTTTGCCTGAAACAGAATGAGATTTGCATTATAAATTATTCAAAGTTTTCATTAGTGTGAGTGTTTAACCACCCATCATGTGATGACCCCCCCCCCCCCCCCCCAAACTCCCCTGCTTCTCATCAACTAATGACGATGTCAATTGATGTCAGGAGACTTCAATATCAAAGTAAACAGAAGCATCCAACCATCAATATGCACAAAAATTGAGATAATCGAGGGTGGTAAACTTTTAACTATATCATATCTTAATATTTTCCTCTTTTTTTCAGTATCATTACTAACAGAAAAGTAATTTGATGTATGCTATGAGATTTGTACTCACCATAATAGGTCTACATTATCATCTAAGAATAGAGCCTTATAATCTATCTGACAAATTATTATTTTCATGTGATTGGTATGGATGACTCATAAACTCATGAGTCACAAGCCCCATTAAAATATTATACTACCCCATAAACTCATGCGGTAGTTTTCTTCTATAAGAACATGTGTGTCCTATAAGTGTTGATATTGAATTATAATTGTACTTACATGGAAGATCATCACTCATGATGAATGTAGTTTAATAAATAAAAAAAAAATTAAAAAAACGGACTGGAAGTGATGCCCAAGAGACAGTCATGTGATCACTTCTGACAAAAATTAGAAGTCTCTTGACTGTTCGGACCCCTAGCCAGGGGTCTGGCAGTTGGGGTGGCAATAGGATGGGATCGCCAGTTCCTTCCCCCCTCCCCAGTGATTGGTCAAGGCAGTCCCCTCAGAGCATGGCGTCATGGTTGATTGGCTCTGATGGACAGAGCAAAACAACCATGATACAGTGCTCTTATGAGACTGACTTGACCAATCATGGATGGAGGGTGGAGGGTTCAATTTACATAAATTGTATGGGTCTCTGATTTGATACGATACAGAACATCGGATGGTAAAGCTTTTGGGGCCCTGTTTCTCATCTCATTACATCAGATTAGGCAAAAAAGAGAAACAAACAATTGTTTTTAAGGCTTAGGTTGCCCAATAACTGCCTGTTTTACATACACATGATTTGTAGGAAAATGCAGACCCTAATTCCATGACCCGTGAAAAATGTCAGACTTTTGGTACTTTCATGACTCAAAGAATTTCATGAGTCAAATTCTAAGACTTTTCCATGACCATTTTCATTTTGAAGGTTTCCAAGGCCGTATGAAACCCCTGGTAATCGCATATAGATAACGCACTGTACTTCAAATGCTCATTTAGTACTAGTAACGGGTAAGATGAAAGCAATCACGGCATTTATCAGTATTTGTGGCGGTTATAATTCCATAAGAGTTCTACCCATTGTGCAAGTGGTTCACAAGATTCACTTGCCCTCTCTAGAACCTACATGTCCCGGGCATGTGAACAGGTGCTAATATTGCATCAGGTCGGGAAACGAAACTGCATGACAACTACTAAACAAGTTAAAAAGGCAATAAATACAAACTTAGTAAATAGGTTAATTATTGCAATAATTAAAGCCTGGGCCCTGATGAAGTATAGAAAATTTCAAAGAAATCCTAGTTTTCAGTTGAGTGACTAGAAATGAGTACAAATCTCTGCAAAGTTTAAAGATTCGAAATTTGTAACTAATTCCTGGAGACCTACCTAATCATGAAAGAATAAAAAGTTTGAGAGGAAAATTTAGATTTAAAGATGTTAAACTCATACCTGTACATCTTGCTAATTATGAATATGAAGTTACATTGCTGTGACAATGCAATGACGTTGACATGACATTTGTTACAGTACTAAGTACAAAAAGGCACTAAGTGAGAAAATTATTGACGTTCATTTGCTAATTATTTATCATTAATTGATTATTATGTCAGTGTTCCTTTCACTACTAATTCATTACTAGTTATCTTTTTGTGACTGACGTTTGCTGACTTAGTCCCTCTTAGTAAGTTCATGTGGGTCGTGTGGGTCGTGTGGGTCGTGTGAGTCGTGTGGGTCATCCCCGTGACATCCCCGTGACATCCCCGTGACATCCCCGTGACATCCCCGTGACATCCCCGTGACATCCCCGTGACATCCCCGTGACATCCCCGTGACATCCCCGTGACATCCCCGTGACATCCCCGTGACATCCCCGTGACATCCCCGTGACATCCCCGTGACATCCCCGTGACATCCCCGTGACATCCCCGTGACATCCCCGTGACATCCCCGTGACATCCCCGTGACATCCCCGTGACATCCCCGTGACATCCCCGTGACATCCCCGTGACATCCCCGTGACATCCCCGTGACATCCCCGTGACATCCCCGTGACATCCCCGTGACATCCCCGTGACATCCCCGTGACATCCCCGTGACATCCCCGTGACATCCCCGTGACATCCCCGTGACATCCCCGTGACATCCCCGTGACATCCCCGTGACATCCCCGTGACATCCCCGTGACATCCCCGTGACATCCCCGTGACATCCCCGTGACATCCCCGTGACATCCCCGTGACATCCCCGTGACATCCCCGTGACATCCCCGTGACATCCCCGTGACATCCCCGTGACATCCCCGTGACATCCCCGTGACATCCCCGTGACATCCCCGTGACATCCCCGTGACATCCCCGTGACATCCCCGTGACATCCCCGTGACATCCCCGTGACATCCCCGTGACATCCCTTCACCCCTTCACCCCTTCACCCCTTCACCCCTTCACCCCTTCACCCCTTCACCCCTTTACCCCTTTACCCCTTTACCCCTTTACCCCTTTACCCCTTTACCCCTTTACCCCTTTACCCCTTTACCCCTTTACCCCTTTACCCCTTTACCCCTTTACCCCTTTACCCCTTCACCCCTTCACCCTCTTCACCCCCTTACCCCCATATGAAAATAAAAGGGTTGAGTGAGACCTATTGTGGCATTGATATATTCATTATGTTAATTAGACTTGCATTCCCACAATGCTGTGAGACAACAATAATGCCATTTTCTTTTGTCTTTTGGGAGGAACTGGAAGCGGAAGTAGAAATGTTCTGAAAGCTGGTTCCCACAGTCATGCTAACGCATAGCACTTTGACAGTTTTAGGCTGACACCAGCAATCTCAAAACGCATTCCTATCTGTGTCCGAATGATAACATTTACAAGGTTCACCATCGGGGCCACTCCGGGCCCAGAAGAAATCCGAAGTACATGTATTTACCCTCTCCATCCAGTGCAAGGCAGTGATGCTGTCCACCTGAGATTTCCAACCACTTTTTATCGGGAAGCAATGATTTTACTATGCTGGGCACGTATCTATTCACAGTATCCCCAAATCCTGAAAAACAAACAGACGTTTGTAAGAAGGACGTAGAATGGTGGTGGTAACTTTTATAAGATTTTAAAGGGAAAACAAATCTTTATTTGAGATCTCATTTCTGATGGACAAAAGGATACCAAAGGCAATAGCAATACATTCAATATACTTTAACATTCGATTAACAGTTACTCACCGAGTTGGTAGTAGTTGTTGAGCCCCCATGAATAGATAGGTCCGTCATCGACTTCCTGTGCGTACATGGAGTACTGACCCGTCCACACGTCCTGGAACTTGGTTTTCCTTTTCTTACACGCAACACGACCAGGATTGAGCAATAAACCTGATTGGGAATAAATAAAACAATGAGATTGGATGTTATACTATTGAATAAAACGATTTTCTGAATAAGGGAAATCACTGAGTGGCTTTTAAGTTGTTAGATTATCTAGGAAAGAACTTTTTCGAGAAGTCAAAACTGTAAAAATGAGCGTTTTTTAACATGAATATAAAGCCAAAGTTAATTCTCATCTAGTGAAAACAAAAGCTTCTTGACAAATATCATGAGTTGCAAAATCGAGTACTACGTCAATAATAGGTGGTGCATGTAATCAGCTATCAAAAAATATGTATTATAAATGTCTCAATAAAAACCCCTTCCACGTTACGTATAATTGACATGTTGACTTACTTAGTCCCTGCCGTCCTCCTCTGTTGGAGAAACACTCGGCCACTCGCCCAAGCTGACCTTGTTCTGCGTTACCTGCAACGAATATTAATGTTCACTTTTATAAAATGAAATCAAATTCAGGGTAAGATAGAATGTTCATTTCGTTAGTAGCTCCTTATCTCTCTCTTTTTCTACAAGCTAGAGAATACCTGGCAATATGTAATTTTCCTTAGGGTGTATATCAATTCAAGTTGCTGAGGCCCAACTCTCGTCAGGGGGCAGTTATCATACTGCCTAGCCGGGTGCCTCATCTAATGAGCTAGTGAGCTCTTCGAAAAGAAAAAAAAAAGTCCTTATACCAGATTATTTGAAAGGGAAAAAATGATAAAAAAAAAAAAATACCTGGATATGGTTAGGCTGAAATCATTCATCAGAAGATCCATATTCTATGAAATGCCGGAGTTTCTCTTTTCTTTATAACCAACGTTTAAGAAGCAATTCTTAAAAACACTAAAAGAATGTAAAGGATATTATCTATAATCTAGGATAAATTCTGCGAAAACAAAAATAAATAATGATAAGTCTAAAAAAAATCTCAAACATGAGGAATGGTGGGATACAATCGAGAACAAGGTTTTTAAACTGGTTCCCATCCCACTACTAACTTTTGAACTGAATTTTGCCACCTCAATAACGATGCAGAAAAAGATAACATATTTGACAGACGGACCTAATGTGTATATGTCGCCCTCTGAAGTCAGGCAGGCTATGTGGTCGGTGCCTGAGGTGATTTTCCTTACGGTGAAACCTTGCATGATTTCAACGGCGTCAAAGCTGATGTTGCCAGCAGGGGTCAGTCCGATCCGCCCGTTGGCATCCTGCAATAAACACCAGGTGGCAGCCACGTTCAATTCTACTTCTTATCAAGGTCTACCAAATGGAGTTGTAATGTGTAATAACGAATTAAAATGATTTCACACCAGAAGTTGAAAAATGAGCAGTCCCCGATTATTTTTTATATAGGAAAGTGTGATTTCGGGTTTATGCCAGCTGGACAGACGGCGGTACCCCTAGGGGTTCCACTATATAATATGTACAGAGTAGGTTCACTAGGAGTGCCGTTGATATAGTATCATCATATCGAATTACAAAATCTCTTCAACTCTCTTTTCCATGAATTATGAAGTACAGCTAGGGGCCAAATACTAGATATTCAATTGCGTGTTGCATTACTCAATCACTATTTTTCCACGTTTAACAGTTACTTATCGTCTTTAACTGTTACAAATCACCAACCGGACTCCCAACTATTAATTTAGATACTCTTAAGGCTGAAATCTGATTCATTAGAAGACCCACACAGTGACACTCAGTATAAGAGTTTCATTCCAAATACTGCAATGGACAAAGTGAAACTCACCCTGAAGACGCCCCAGATGAAGACCCGGCCGTCGTCGGACAGGGCGCCCGAGTGGCTGTCTCCAGCTGACACCTGGATGATCTTGGCGTCCACCTTCACCTGGCCGGGGGTGGACGAGTCCTCCTCCTCCGGGGTCTGACGGCCCAGTGCGCCCTCGTCGTTACAGCCAAACGTGTACACCTGTATACAGGCAAAACAAACAGGACATCAACTCTCCGTATAGTTACCTCTACGATTGAGACGTAATATAATGGTGACGAAAGGTAAATAAGTTATGGGAACAAAACCCGGACTTTGTAAAATGTTTAACTGGCGCTTCAAAGATTAAGAAACAGTTCCCGAGATAAGGATATTTGTAAAACACCAATCATTGAATGCATTGAATGAGACATTATATTCAAAATAAGACCTACATAAGACCTTTATAATACCTTGTTGGGTGCCAACGTAAGACCATTTCAACACATTTTTAAGAGCAAATTTTGTCTTTTTTTTTAACATTTATATATTCTACCAAAAAGAGGTAGACAAAGACATGACACTACATTGACAGGAGGGAAAAACTAGTACATCTTGTGATAAATTTAAACTGGCCAAGAGTAAGATCTTTTCAACACCTCTGAACTCAAAATAAGAACTTTCTATTAGCCTTATAAATGATAGAACCAATATAAGACCTTATAATAGTAATACCTGTGTGAGCACCTTGTTATAGCTTGGGTTACTTTTATACAAACAAGTATAGCGACAGGACACATATTCCTAAAATTAATACACGACCACTTACCTTTCCGTCGTCAGTTAAGCAGACAGTGTGCATGCCACCAGCACAAATTTGGATGATATTTTCAGGCAGGTCTGGCACTAACGCTGGTTTAACCCGCTCCATGACGTCGGGACCAAGACCCAACTGTCCAACATCGCCTTCCCCAAGTGTCAGCGCGACACCCGTCACAGTCCCATGGGAACGGTGTGTAACTGATATGTAATGAAAAAAAAAATATTTATTTGATAGTTTGGGGGGAAAAAAGACTAAAATATAACTCACAAGTGATGTGCCCGCAGAAATCTTACAGCTGTAATGTCGATATCTTAGTGAGGTGCAAACAGCAAAGTTTGTTAAATACGATAGGAAGTGGTGGGACCGGCGTGGAATGGCCTTCCTTTTGGCACTCTAGTTCAAAAGAAAGAACAACCTGTGTAATTTCGGTCTGGATATACATTCACCCTTGCACCTATGTTAAAGGGACGTTCTCGTCCGTGAGTTCAAAGAGATACGTCCGCCGACGTAAGCCTAGCGACGCGACGGCCGGCGACGTGTTTTGTGACGTTAGAACGTAATCCTGCGACGTGATTGGTCACGTCACGAAATTCCCGCGGTAGTCAAGAGGTTACAACGGAGCAAATTACGGCCGTCTCAGCGACGAGAACGTCCCTTTAAGAAATATACCTTTGGATGACCATATCACTCAATTTTTTTAATATATATAAATATATTTCAGTTAGATTTGAAAATTAAACAACTTACCCAGACACAAGGAATAACTTACTTCAGAACGATAGTTAATTTTTATAAAATTGCAAAAATAAAAGTGCCAGTGACGTGGAAGTTATGCCTCGACTTACCTTTAGGCACTGTTTCTTTAACGATTCCATTTGGTTTTCGCTTTGTGTTAGGTGAATCAGCTGACTTAGTTGCCTTGCGCTTCACCATGGTTGCTTAAGTTTGTGCTTCTGAAAAAAGAGAATAAAGGTGGAAAATGAATGATTTTTCATGTTAGAGTACGGCAGTGTGATATAATGTATCAAATACCGTTACATAAATACTGCTGTGGTAACATGGTAACAGGTATGAGGCGAAAAAAAGAAAGTCTGCAGGGCTTGACAAATCGGGTGTCCAGTGGCCCAGGACCACCAAAAAGTCATACTGGGCCACTGAAATGAGTGCATGAGTTGCCCAATGGGCAACCAGAGTCAAAGGCCAAAATTTGCATTTGAAAGTTATGAACATCCAACCTTTTACCCTTAAATCCATGGAATTAACCACATATAAATCTGAAGTAGTAAGTCATGTGCCATCTTTTTTACCTTATTATCTTCAAACTTTAATGGGCAACCACATTTTGTGGCTGGGCAATCACTTTCTGGACTCAAGTTCATGTGCGATACCGCCTTAAGGATGCACATGAAAGGCTCCCGGATGCATATTTTTCAAAGCCATGCACCCAACGTGGGCATGGATTAAACCCTTATTTTGGACACTGCACAGGGCTTGACAAATCGGGTGTCCGGACGCCCGGGACAACCATAAATAGGTACTGGGCAACCAGTATTTAGAGTCTGGTTGCCCGGTGGACAACCACGATTTTCTTCTGATTCTTCTGAAAGGTTTTAACCATATTTCATACCAACTGATTTTTGCTTTAGAGCAGGCCAATTTAAGGGGATTTCCATTAAGTTTGACATAGAAATTTATGATTAACTTTATATTCTATAGACAAAGTATTCGTCCCTGCATATTGCCATTCCTCCCTAGCGTAGGTGGTGGAGCAGGGGAGGGGATGCGTCGCAGGCTATATATTCTAGTACATATATTAAATCCCGGGCAACCACTCTTGAGGCCGGGCAACTAAGTATGGAGCTACAGATGCCCGGCGGACAACCAGGCTTGAAAACGATTTGTCAAGCCCTGCTGCAGATCGACCTTTTTACAGGGTTCCCAAGCTTTTTTGAAAATCGATTTAAGACCTTTTTAAGACCAATTTAAGACCAAGATTTGGAAAAGTTAAGACCTATCGACTGCATGCAAAGAAAAATTTCAGAATATATCATATGATTTAAATTTCAAGTAAGTGTACTCCTTTGAAAATGGGATTTGAAATATGTATGGTTACTTCCATTTTAATTTCTCAAAAGATTCAATTTAAGACCTTTTTAAGACCTCTAGCTTCAAAACTGTCAAATTTAAGACCTTTTTAAGGCCTTAAATTTATAGATAATAACTAGCTCCGTAAGCAGTCTCCCTCCTGTCGACTGCTGTTGTTCAATACATAATCATAGTTCAATATCATGTAAGACATGAACACTCGCGTGAAAGGATATTGTTGTTTATTATCCAGTGTATAGTCGTTCTGTGACAGGAACTCGATTGACCATGATCAGTCCCGAGGTAGGAATCCCCTCAAACACATTCAGTCAACGCTCCGCACTCTAACACAATTTCTATGCCTCAATCCAGAACCAAGACTGCAGGTTAAAGGTCCAACCTTCCCTGGATGTTACTCACACGGCGTTTACAGCTTACTCTGGCTGGCTAAGAGTGGAACACATTATTATAAGGTGGTACGTCACACCGTGACTCCTCCCCCATTTCACTACTGTCAAAGTGAAACATGGCTTACACGTGCGCTTCTAAAGCTCACGCCTTGCTGCCCAAACATGGACTGGCCACCCGCGTCAGTACAACATTTTAAGACCTGTGTGGGAACCCTGTTTTAAGACCTCAGGACTTAAAAGAAGACCGTTCTAATAGCCTTATAAATGGAAAACCAAGATCTTTTAAGACCTTATAATACCTGCGTGGGCACCCTGCTCTA
This sequence comes from Lepidonotus clava, assembly GCA_936440205.1. Classification (NCBI taxonomy): domain Eukaryota; kingdom Metazoa; phylum Annelida; class Polychaeta; order Phyllodocida; family Polynoidae; genus Lepidonotus; species Lepidonotus clava. Next base: position 29,364,843 of record OW387134.1, read on the forward strand.
AATCCCCGCTATGTTTCCACTTACAGAATGGACTTAAGGTTATTCTCCATGAGCCACTTTTCAACCACCCAGAAAGCATAGTCATAGACGACAAAGAAACATTCTACCCAAACTCATAATTTTGATATGCAATCACAGTAGATCTGATAGTAATAATGTAGACAACTGAACATACCTTGGTTGTCAACAAATTTGGTGTTACAAGCAAACTCAACACTTCTCTTAGTTAGGGTCTCTATTTCATTTCATGCCTGAGGTGGCCATCCTATAGACGTTGGTTTTCAAAGTGGTTACTTCAGCCAACCAACAAACAGCTATGAGAGGGCCCCTATGTCCATGATTTCAAAAATAGCTCCACTAAAACGGTTGCATCTATTTCAAATTTATGTTACTGAACTTAATGACCAAGTTGGATTGACTTTTTTTCTGATGATATTATCCTGAGGATTTGGAGCAAAACTAGATGTATGTAGATCTAACACAGTTAGTACTTTGATTCAGTTTGAAAGAAAAGTCCACTCAAATAAAATGGTTGAGTGGGAGACATTTATGATTTAATGATTTATGATTGAATAAGGAGCTCATCCTACCGTAATAATCATTCACGGAGCTCAGGGCCTCTGGTACTAGAGAGTGGGGTCCACCATGTAGAGATGTATTGTATGGACTCGTTCGTACATTTGGCAAACGCAACATTTTACTGGCCTCAACCACCGAACCAGGACCTCAACTCAAATCTGGAAATTTAAATCTCCCGCTCCCTACTCACTACTCAGTCATGGAGACTTACATCTATCACTTGCAAGTACAGAAGAGTCTGATCTACGCCTACTGCTGATTCGAACATAACACGTTTTGTTTCCAATCAATAATGTTAACACAAACGCATCCAAAACAAAAATAGTTATGCTTACCTGTTGCTACCTTGGCGTTGAAAAAGAAAAGGAAATATGTGTCGACTGCACTGTTCAAGCACCCACCCTCGTGTTACGTGCAGTGCCCGGCGTATCCCAGTTTGCATTGCGCGCGAAGAACTAATAGCCTCGCAAACTTAGAAATAAACTTTGGGTAAAAAACATGTTAGTTCCAATATAACGAAAGTTAGATGAATACTTCAACAAAATATTGACCAATACATTATCCTGTCATGTATATTTGATAAATTTCTTATCCCATACCAGTGAAATCAATCAAAGATTAAAAAGTGGCATTTGCTACGAGACTAATAACTGACGCTTGGAACCGCGTGTAAGAGCATACCGACGGAAACCAGCGTAGGCGGATTTGCTGAGAAAACGGGCGTGAGACCAGACTGAGAGGCGAAAACGGCAAACTTCTTCAAAACTAATTGTTGTTTCCCTGACACAGGTACTCTCTTACGACGCAATGGGCGACCGTTACAACATCCACAGTCAATTGGAGCACCTCCAGTCCAAGTACATCGGGACAGGACACGCGGACACGACCAAGTGGGAATGGCTGACGAATCAACATCGGGACAGTTACGCGTCCTACATGGGCCATGTCGACATGCTGAACTATTTTGCTCTGGTTGAAAACGAAACAAAGGCTAGAGTCCGATTTAATTTGATGGAGAAGATGCTTCAGCCATGTGGACCCCCACCGGAAAGGGCCGAAGACTAATTAGACTGTGTTCATCTATAATGTGCGTGTTTCACTGTTTGTCTCGATGTGAAAAGCGGTGTGAATGAAACCAAAAGCTCCTGTCCTGAGTTTGGAGAGACGATGACGAAAAAATAACAATTGACTATAACCAAGTCCAAGTCAAGGATATGCGAAATAGCCAGATTGCAAGACGATATGGGTAAAAACAGAAAAAAGAGACATACGAAAGAGTGGATTTGATTAAATGAAACGTGGGGTCGACGGCCGTCTAGCTACACTACAGGAGACTGACTTGGCAGTTTTATGAAACCAGTTTATAAATGTCCATTAGGTCCATGTCTGGACGGGACACTTCTATTTCAGAAACGAACTTTACCAAGCCCATTCTATGCCCAGACACACATAGTTACCGATATGAAGTGCTTGAGTGAAAGAAAAACATGAATCACTGACACTATCATACTAGTGACTACCTACCAAGTCCAAGAAGTAGTGTGGTCCTGTGGGTGCCCAAAGATGCAGATATAAGTTGTGTTAAAATCGACTCCCATTTCACGTTAGGGTGCACAACAAGAAACTTTTCTTTTAAGTTAATTTTAACGTGATTGCATATATTGTCATCGTTAAAGCTGTCTCATTCCAAACACCATGTTTACATTGTCATTGAATTCATGAAACTTAATATCATATGCCTAAACTTGTATCTTTTGATGTCCTAAAATGTCTTCATAGCCCCAATTAAATGTATTTTGTAAACAGACTTTCCGGTATGTTTTTTCCCTTTTTATTCAAAAGACCAATTAACCAAGCAAAGGTCCGTCATGTTATGTGTGAATACTGGAGAGGTCGGCCCAAGAAAACTGGGCCTCTTTGGAGTAGGTTCCTAATGATGTTCAACAAAAAATAAAAAAGGCACGATGTCTTCATTACCTATGCATGTGGTATTGAAAAAGTGTTAACAATTCATTAATGTTAAAACATTTTATATATTTTTATTCTGGTAAAAAAAAAACCCAACAGTATATAATAATTGGAATGGAAATATTCAATATTATTGAATATTTAGATTCCAAGGGAACAAAACCCTCAAATGAAAGTGCCCAGTAACTAGTGTATTCACTGTTCAACAGTTGTCTTAAGTGTTGTATTAGTCAGGGATTTTCCTTTACATAGAGCATAGAATTACTAGTACATGCCATGGTACTAGCAAAAATCTTGTCGGTCTAGTGTATTTTGTTAGCAACTAGCCCCATGCACCAATCTTTTTAAAAAAATCGCCAATAGTAACCTAGTATAGACCAGTGGAAATTTGATTTGGGCTAGTGCAAAGACAGGACCACTAGCCCATTGGACTAGTAGTACAAATTGTTAAGGAAAACCCCTATTGATAGAAGATGTTTAAGATGATTGAACTTAAGTTTATAAATTCTTTCTGCCTTTGTGTTATCTAAATTATCATGATTCGTCCTTTTTCATATAATACCACACACATTTTTTTTAACTGTGGTCTAGACAAGGGAACTACACATAGAATCGTCACTCCACAGAAAGATGTTGAACCTTTCTACATTTTCAAGTTGACATCCATTTTCTATTTCTCTAAGGTATATAATTTGTTATATGTCCGAGACCGTCCCTAGAGGGTATACTTCTCTTCGATCTTGAACTTCGAACAAACAGTGTTTTAATGTCAGCCCGTTAGCCCCAGGCTGACAATTTCTTATAAGGGCTGATGATTTTTGGGCAAAAACATTCATTCATTTTTTTTTTATGTTTATCCGAAAATTTTCAGTATCCCACTGTTTTGGATATTTGACCATTTGCATGTATGTGTAATTTGGAATATACAAAATCCGGGCCGACTCTTCTATATCAGGGCTGACAATTTTTCAGAAATATCAGCCCGGATGGCTGACGCCGAAAAAAGTTAATTTCATGCACTTAAAAAATAATCAAAATTTCATAAAATAGGGTACATATGAAAAAGTTTAGTTTACATTAACTTGTTTTAAGTGCCAAAAATCGGTCTTAATTAGATCTACATTATTTTTTAACTTATTATTCTTTGTCGGCAGGCCTCAAACCGGGACCTTTAAAACCTGTTTTTTGCCTCTTGGACCTTTAAAACCTTTATTTCCCTCTCAAGGACCTTTAATGAACTTTTTTTCATTTGAAGTGACCGATAAGTGTAAAAACTTAGACTAGGCCTAAAAGAAATAAAAATCTTTGAAAGCCCCATCGTGGATTATGGCCGTAGACCCCTAAATTCGACGCAGCGACAGCATCATTTCTTTAAACTGACATGGCGCTTGGTGACATGAAGACAAAAATAAACGATATGGCACAACCTATTTCTTAAATTCAACATGGGACATGGGGGTCTCTTATATATAGGCGACATGGGACATGGAGAATTAATCGACAGGTGACATGGCCTTTTCTTATATTCGACATTGGGGACCTCTCATCAAGGGCCAATGGATTAGACCACAGAACCGACGCGCATTTCTATGGATTAGACCTATAATTTCTTATCATTTATTAGACTCTATACAGAAAGATATCTTGAATATTATATAAATATAGCTAGAATTGATAATCAGTAATACATAGACCTATTCCTAAAAATTATAGGCTACAAGACCACGTTTGAGTTTTAGATAAACAGATACTGCATAATATAGACAGTAGATCTAAAGATATTAGTCTATCTTTCTACTGTAAATGGGCCAAAACTAACTTTACAATTGGTGTACGTAGTGTTGTAGCGACACCTAGTGTGAAAAATCAACAGCGCTACAGCCTCCATCTACTGGATTTTAGGAGAACCATCCAATTTTGCTGATTCCCGACTGAATGCACACGTTGAAATAGACCTGCCGGGACCAGTGCAAAAGCAACATGGCGACCGACGGAGAGACCACGATGGAACTAGCTGAACCAACATTACCGAAACCAAATATTTCCAGCATTAAAAACAAGCAAAGGAGACAAGCAGCATACAAAGACCTACTTAACAATAAACGAAAGGTAAAACATAACGAATTACTTTCGATAATACCTGTTTCCTCGAGTCAGCGATGTGTCATGTGCTAACCTGGGCCCTAACTGGCGGTGCAGCATGCTGTCTGCCTAACGTTAAAACTTAAATCTACGGTAGTAGATCTAAGTAAGGCTCCGAGTAGAGATCGACAGGCGATGTGTATTTCTATAACTGACACAAATAGACTCAGCCATTCTTGAAACTCAGAAACTACGTTATCTAAAATACATCTCTTGATCATATATCGGCCATTTCCTGTCCCTTGAATTATTGTTGTTCTAATTTTAATATTTTCTGCGAAAAAATTGATCGAAAAAAATTAGTGTAGGGCTAAATTAATTATTAGGGTAGGTTAGGTTACCTGAACACAAGTCTTTTTTTCAGGCATAATGATGAACATGAATCTTACTTTTGATGCTGTAAATGCTATATATATTTTCTAACAACAGCTAGTACTAATCTATAGGTCAAGAAAGGACTGAGAAACTTAAAACTTAAAATATGTTGAAATATAAAATCTAGAGGTTAATTATCTGTTATAGTTAAGGTTGCCAGGCTAGGAAAATTCCTCCAATTTTCTGGTCGTCAGAGGACAACCATATTGAAGATTTGGTCGTCCACAAGCATTCATAGGTTGTCCCCATAATTAAGAAACATTTAAAGGTTTCAAACAATTAACAAATAACACCAAAATAAGAATTTTTGAGGGAACTCTTCCAGTCTCTTTTACAAAATATTTGGTCGTCAGGAGGACTACCAGAAGTCAATTTCTAGTTGTCCACACCCATTTTCTGGTCGTCGAGGACACGCGGACACGCAGATTTTCCTAGCCTGGTTGCGTTTTATGATATTAATTTTCTTCTCGATAATAGCTAGCTCTTATCACAGTCTCCTCACTCTTGACCGCATTTGTCCAATACATAATGATAGTTCCAGTATTATGTAAGACATTAACACTCACGTGAAAGGATGTTCTTTATTTATTCCTGTGTTATGGTATTCCTTGATAAGATCTAAATTGACAATAAACAGCTCCAAGGACAGTTCACTCAATCACACTCAGCCAATGCTCCCGCCATCTAAACAGTCTATCAGCTTCAACACCAACTCCAAGATTTCGTACACAGACACAACCTTTCCAGGATGGTTAACCCTTTACTTTAGACCCCACATATTGCAATCATGAATTGCTTGATTTCCCCAGGATTTCCATGGATTTCCCTCCGGAATTCCCCAAATGTCTAGGTATTGAATATATTCAAAGGGTGACCCATCGCTTTCAACTAACAGTATAGCAATGGTCTTTGTACGGCTGGAAAGGAAATTCAATCAGCTTTCAAACGATATATTATATATTTTTGTACATTAAAAATTCATAAATTTGTCCTCCTTGGTATCATTTGGAAAAATTATGGAAAAATTTCCATTTTTACGGGCGGCTACGGCCGGATTGGGGAAACTTACCACGGGCGGCTACGGCCGGATTGGGGTCTAAAGGGTTAACTCACAACATTCAACTTACTCTGACTGAGTGCCGGCTGCGACAGCCCTTATGTATGATGATGCAATACACGTCATTACCTAGACTCCTCCCTTACTCTTCACCTTTGACAAAGAGTTGTAGCTAAGGCTCATGTGCTGACTTATGTTAAGCTTACTGAGCATGGACTGACCACCAGCGTCAGTACAGTGTTATACCCTATAACGAAGGCTGATAATGTGATTGCAATGACATAATGTGTTTCTGTGAATGTCTAATCTATATCTGAGAATTTTCAATCATACTTAATATTCCTCATAACATTTTGTCCGGGGCCCGACGGCTCGTAGCATCGCTAATCACGTCGAACGTCCGTAATTAACTAGTTCAGATAATCATAATTAGTGCTAATCACGATTAACAGAAACGGCTCGTAACTCTCCCTAAAGCATATGATACAATGAATTTCATTGGTTTAACCTTAATCAGATCCCCCTTAATCATGATTAGGGACCAAATATTTAATCCAACTCATGAGGTAAATTAAGTTGATGATTAGGGACAGGTAGATAATTATGACAGTGTGTCTTAATCAACCTACGGAGCTACGAGCTGTCGGGCCCTGGTGGTATATTCAAGTGCTCATAGTTTTATAATCAGATCCCGTTGATTATTTTGAGGCGAAATGACATTTCGCCGAAATTCTGGGGTAGATAGTCTTTGTCCGCTGGTTACCTGCATACATGAAGAAAAGACATAGATTCAAAGCACTTGACGCCAGGACCCAGTGAAGGTTTCAAAGATTTGTGGGTTTTGAGGCTGTCCGCCCTTTTTTCAAAAAATTCGCCAAAGACCGGGACATATTACCTGGATGACATGTTGCCAAATATGTCAGGGAAGAATAGTTCATTCGGCTTTTTCATGTTTTCTTCCTTATTTTTGCACTATTTCACTTTCATCTTCATTACCTGCATGGCGAAAGACGGGTGAATGGTGGACAAAAAAGCCGCCGGTGCAAAAGTAGGTCAAGCACTGTCAGCGACTTTGCCGAGAGGGGAATCCCCCTACATGGGCATTTGCACTAACCATGTTGGCAGAGTTTCAACTCGCCATATCTCATATGCTTCCAATCTAGATCTCCCGTGAACATTAATAATTTTAGTAGAAAAATAAAATCTAGGAGTGTTTCCTAGACGTTTTCAACGTCGAAACTTTACTGGGGAAACCCCCCTTAGAAACCCCCAGCCAAAACATCGGCACCGTGGGAACATGGAGTTGGGGGTCCATGTGAGGATGATTTTCTTTTTTCAAAATTGACAAGTAAATTTTCTCTTTTCTACTTTGACTTTGTCGAGTACGTCAAATAACAATTGCATTTTACGTCGTCCACGATCCGTTTTTTTTTTTATCAACGGGACTTAGAGTGACGAGGCCTAAGTGACATTGACATTCTGGGGCAGCCCAGCGAGGTGGAAGGTTCATATCTCTCATGCTACCATATATCATTATGGTTTGATAATTTCAGGCCTAGATACGTTTGCATAGGGTATTTTCATACCCTATGGTAGTATGAAAGATAGAAGGCAAAAAAAAAACTGACACTGGTTCATGCATTTACGTGCATAGATCTATACTCGCACTATCAAGCCTATCAAAATGACTAAAATGTAGGAAACTATGTTTTCATACATCTCAGGCTCCTAGATATCGTATGGTTTGATCATTTCAGGCCTGGAATATGTCATTATAAATATTAAATCTGATTTGAAATATATCTAGGCCTAATATATAAATATAGGCCTATATATCTAGGCCTAAGTTGCTGTCAGTGTCTGACCCACCTTCTTCACCCCTCACAGTAAGCCTAAGTGTTGGGACCAATATATGGGTATAGACCCCTAAAATTATTTCTTAAATTCGACATGCGACATCGGGACCCCCATCAACACCTCATGACATTGGCCATTTCTTAAATTCAACATGAAACGGCAGGGTAGCAGTGTTGCCAACTATGTAGGAGGTAAACTTACGGACATTTAATTCTGTGCTTTCAAATAGCAATATCAAGGTGGTCTGGGGTATTTTCCCCCCGGAAAAATTTGTATTTCTTATGTGCAAATAGACAGGTGTTAATAAAATAACACGGGTTTTTGACTTTTTTCCCTGAAATTATGGAGGTTTTCAGTAGTTAACAACAAAATTACGGACCTTTCCCCCCCAAAATTCGGACTGTACGGGTTGTCACTTTCTTCACTGGTGAAATTACGGAGAATTCCGTAATTTTTACAGGCGGTGGGCAACACTGGGCTAGGAAAATCTACATGTCCAGATGTCTTTGGCAACCAGAAAATGTGTGCGGATGGCAAGAAAATTAATTCTCGTCGTCTTCATGACGACCAGATATTCTGTGGTCAATTATCAAAATTAATTACCTGCAAATGATTATTTTTTTCTGTTTTGTTAGCTTTTTAGGTATCAAGAATTCCCCTCAAATTGAGGACATTTAGAAATGTATGTGGACGGCCAAATTTGGAGGAATTTTCCTAGCCTGAGACATGAGAAGTCCTTTAAATCGACATGGACAAGTAAATTATAGTTACAGGCGAAATGACAATCTCTGAAATTCAACATGCAACATAAGGACCCCCATCTACACCCCCTCCTCTTGGTTAAATAGCCTGGGTTTGAAATATTGACAAAAACAATTTCGCCTCTCATGGAAGCTCTGCTCCAGCACTGACAATGTAACTAGTTAATAAAATAAAGTCACATGAACAGAATCGGCCCTTTCTTAACCAGCGGACCTATAACTACTGTGTACTACCAAAGGCTTATTTAGTTAACATTAACAATAACACCATTGATTTAATCTTTAATCATTTTGCAGGAAAAAAAGAAGGCAAAGCAGAAAAGGAAGGCAGAAGAAAAAGCACTTGGTGAAGATGTAAGTGTGCTTTGTTCATAGTCATTACAACCCTGAAGAAGGCCTTAATCGGCCGAAACATTTTGGTTTCATTCCAAATAAAGTTTCGCCATCCTGAAAATTACCTCATGCCATGGTATTGGTTAGACAGTTATTTCCACCTTTTTGATACTCATTATGAATACGCATTATCAATATTGATTCCAACCTTCAGGCTCATTTCCTGGAAATAATTGTTGTACCTGTATATCTAAGTACATATTCATCAAGACCTAATCAAAAGAAATGTAATATACTTTAGTTTAGTTAAGAAACAGAAGTGTATGTAAAAGTGTAATGTGTATGTAAAATGATTCATTCAATTTCATGCTTATCGTCCGTCATTCCTAAATGTTATTACTAAAACGTTGTCTTTGTATAGGCACCACCCAAAAAAGTTCCGAAAACCATTGAAAACCAGCGGGTTTACGATGAAACGATGGTGGACCCACAGGATGAAGAGGTAACATTCTCCACCCTTATTACATTACAAATTAAAAAAAAAAAAGTCAGCTGGTTCTGCTTTGTATGTTTTTTCTCTAAGTAAAGGATTATGGCTAGGAAACAATATATTCATCCTTTCTTCTTCTTGACTGTGATAAATGGCAGGGGTATATCTGTTTCTTCATTAGGATTAAATAGAAAACGTGTTTTGTTACTAGTAGACTCAATGAATTAAAAACGCTTACTTAGATAAGATGTATACTTCTCAGATAAAATATGCAATTTTGTTTAGACGTACTCTTACTCATAAACACTTGATAAATACTGGCATACCTGGTTTTTCTGTGCGTCTTTATATTAATTTGAAGCAAACAAACCATTTTAAACTCTTATTCCCAGGTGTTTTGGTCCACACGTATTGTACATATCCATACGAATAAGAAAAATAGGTATACGATTAAAGATGAAAGATTTTCTTTTCCTATTAACGTCAATGGTTTCGGTGATATTTTGCAGGTGGCCGCAGATGAAGCTCAAGACGAAATGGCCCCGTATTTCAATCGTGAAACGGCACCAAAGGTTTTGATAACAACCACCGATAGACCATCTCAGGTAAACTGAATCTTCTTTTTCTTTATTATACTTACAAGATGTTGTGCAGATGACGTCACAACTGCTGAAATTAGGCTGTCCGCCATATTGGTGATAAGTTTAATACTATCCTTTATTCACAATAACAGTACATGTAGAAAACATGTCTATGCAAAATTCACTTAAAACAAACTCTACCAAGAAGGATAAATAGTTAAGTATACTTAAACTTGATACACTGCATTTGTTTGATGGCCAAGTTTTTGTGAGCCCTTAATTATAGTTTTTAGTATTGTAGCTTATGGGAAGGGCTCACTCAATCAGTCATGTCTTTTGTAGGTATTTGGGCTTTGATCTGATTGCCCGGTTACACAATCTTACATACAAGTAGTTACAGGCCTTTGTCCAGCGGCATGCATTTGTAAGCAAGGACAATTAGTGTGCATCAAGTGTTATTGAGTGGGCATGCCTCTCCCCTGCACCCTCCCCCACCCCCACTCCTTGAACTCAGTTCAAGGAGTGGGGGTGGGGGAGGGTGCAGTTTGAGAAGCCAGAAGTGGGTTACTCACCCCTCCACATTAGGACCTCCACTGTCACCTGCAGGTGGGCAGGTCTAAGTTGGTGGGTGCAGGGGACCTAGTACTAGAAGGAGGAGCCCCTTTCCTAAGCCCCTCCCTGAGTTGTGTGTGACAGCAGGAGTGGTGGTGGTGATCACTACTCATAGCCCATATAGCCTTCAGGTTGTAGGAAGGCCTTCAGTTTATTGAGGGACAACCATTGCTATAGATTACATACATTAGATATATTGACATTTCGTTCAATTACCTTTCAAACACAATGGAATGTCCATTGTTATGTTAAGGGCGAACATCGATCGTTCCAACGATCGGAACTTTGATAGTCATTTGCTTCTTGTTATAGTTACCGCAAGGTGATCACCAAAAAGTGGTCATGTGACCACGTCTGCACAAGATGTATAGCCCAGAAATTGTATTTCCCAAAAAATTGTATGAACCCCTACGAAAACCAATAGTACAGATTTGTTGACCCTAATGAGGAACTAATATTTGAAAAAAAACCGGACTAAAGTATTTCTTCTCCCCAACAAAGTGAATCTTTGAAAATCAGTTATTTCAAGTTTTCATCCTATTTTCTTGATACAGAGAACAAATAACTTCTGCAAGGAACTGAAAAAGTGTATACCAAATTCAGAAGTCTACTACCGTCGGGGGCTGGATTTGAAAAAGATCATACCCCAAGCACAGTCCCGTGATTTCACAGATCTAATCGTAATCAACGAAGATCGGAAAATTCCAAGTAAGTAAGATTGTGAGACTTAACATTTCAATTCCCCTAAGCTTTTAACTTTTAATGTACTAATGATTGTGCCCGTAACAATATTAAGACGCTGAGGATGTGTTGATAAAAATGTACCGATAAGTCATCAATCATAGTGTCATGATAAATTGTTTTATGTTACTGGTGTTTGGGGTAATGTGTTATATACACCAGTTATATATCAGTAGTAGAGTATCGACCTTTTGAGTGACTTCAGAGAATTATTTTGTTTTCAGACGGGATGGTGATATCGCATCTTCCAGACGGCCCCACAGCTCATTTCAAGATGGGCAACGTCAAATTTACCAAGGAAATTAAGGTAACTAAAGTGAGGTGAACGTTTGTCTAGATTTCGCACAACCTTTTTAACTGAGGATGGTTTGTCTATTTAAATTCCTATTATTGAAGAATGTAAAGAACTTTTAATATCAGATTGGACCTTGACTAGCTCCGTTCTCACCCTTCCTCCTCTCCCCACCCTACCTTCTACCTCCCTATAGGGGACACACCTGGCTAACACGGTATCAGAGGGGGTAGTATTATGACTAAGGGTGGTGTCATAGGTCATTGATCAGTATAGACTAAAGGCGATATTCCACTATGCGGTAGGTCGCATATGCGGCCGCTATTTGTGGGTGCCGCAAGCAATTTGCGGTTCTGATACCAACATGTTGGTATCCCAGACCGCGAGCAACCCATATAGAATAGCAGATGCCGCAAAAGGGGCCGCAAACGCCTATATTCCACCTCGTTTGCGGCCTCTGCAAACTCGTTTGATGCGGCCTGAAATGCATTTGCGGCCGCCGCAAACGCGTTGGGTGCTGCAACCAAGTGGAATATAAAACGTTAGCGGCCGTTTGCTTGCGGTTTTTCAGGGTGGCGCAAGCAGGCGCCGCATAGTGGAATATAGCCTTAAGATGACTTTTTTGCCACCAAAGTAAGCTTTTTCAGTCCAAAGGACTAAAACATTTAATGATAATTCAGATTCGATATCCTGATAATTAACAAAAGAATCTGTGGCCCCACCCTGATATGATTTAGAATAAGAATGTTGAACCACCAAAACAATCTGGATTTCTCACATCCCCTGTGTTAAGAAGAAAATGGCACTCCTGCAATCTATAAAATAGTGAATTGCATGAGACAGATTTTACTCAATTTTTCCCATGTGTTGAATGAAATAGGCTTATAGGCTCTGGTTTGTTTTTCTCTTCAGAGGAGTGGAGAAAGCACAAAACACATGCCAGAAGTGATTCTAAACAACTTCAACACCCGACTGGGACACTCAGTTGGGAGACTGTTCGCCTCACTGTTCCCTCACGACCCCGAGTTCTCAGGTCGTCGGGTGGTTACGTTTCACAACCAAAGAGACTTCATCTTCTTCAGACATCACAGGTACAGAAAGAACTATACATTAAGTAATTGCGAGGCATGCAAGTGCTACGCAATTTCAGTCGAAATTTGAAGTTGGGCATCTTTTTATCGAGAGTACACTTAGTGAATTTGCATCCAATTAGAATTTGAAATGATCAAAAAGAAACATATCATACTCTTCTGCATTATTATCTTTGAAGTGCCGTTTCTTATGAACAAAAAGTGCAAAAAACATTAATAGTACAGTTGCTTGACTGAGTTGTGTCACTTTTGTCAAATAATATTATGAGATCATAAAGTAAAACGTCTTTGGAGGATATCCGGGGGATATCTGTATACAACTTCCAAATGAAATTATTTGGTTTGAGTTATGTACTATTATACGTGGGAGTGTTAAACGCAAGGCGGGTAATGAAGACTGATTTGTAGATCTTGGTTAGGCCAAAGGAAATAAATAGATGAGTTCCGGTAACCCGACCTACCCAAAATCTTTTCTCCAGACCCTAAGTATTAGAATAATATTAAGAAAAATACAGATTTTTTAACATTGTTCACTCTAAGCCATAAAAAAAAGAATCCCGACCTACCTACCCTTACTTGGTGGGCTGCTGTTACTGGAACACAATTTCGTTTTCCTTGTTCAAAAAAACGTGCTGTTTGTGATATTGGAGTGCAATTTCTTCAGATACCAGTTCCGGAACGCAAAACGTTGTGGGCTGCAAGAGTTGGGACCTAGATTCACACTCAAGTTGAGGTCGCTTCAAAAAGGGACGTTCGACTCCAAGTTTGGGGAATACGAATGGGTTCACAAGGTACATATATTCACCCTCTTTATATTTCTTTCAAAGCATTTTTTTTTTTAAATCTACAATTTGTATGTTAAAACTGATACAGTTTTTGAGTACATGATGGTTTGTAAAAAGAGAACAGTATATTCAATAATATTGTAATGTCAAACCCATCTCTACCAGAGTAAATCCTCACCAAGATGGCTATGTCGTTGACAGTCATAATCCAATATTTTTAAGTATCAAAGACGTGAAACGGTAAAGTTTATGGTTTAAAGATACACCTGTTTTCTTCCAGCGTCACGAGATGGAGAGCAGTCGGCGAAAGTTCTTCCTATAAAAGCAATTTGCACCTTCATCCAGTATCTGCCATCAGAAACGACGACCTGTGTCAAGCTATCCTTCTAACTCCCATAGATATAATGTAAATACATTCTTCAAACAGACATGCATATTGTTTTGGTTATTATTTTAAGAATATGAAAGTGTTTTAATGCTACAAAGCACAATTTATATAGATAGCCCTTTTTTTAAGAGGGTTCAATTAGATGGTTTGAGTAACCGTCAACTTGGGTAGTTTTGCCTAACAGTCATCTGTATCTGGGACTGGACTACGTGATGACCGATATGTAGTTGACAAGACCTCTGATGCTCAGCCCATTCGAAAGTCAATAACACGCTAGGCAGAGACGGTTGGCAATGCTTCTTTCTAAAGATCAAATCACTTCGAACATGATATCATTGCGGCTATCAACTAATGTTAAAACTAATGTTAAAAGTAACACTGCATGGTTTCAGTAGCAATGTGTAATTTGATCAATTCTGTAGGTGTTCAGTCTAGAGTTGAAAAATGTATTTAAAATATATGAATGTAAATCCAATCCATGTAATACAGTCAATTAAAACTCAGATTTTGAAGCCCTGAGAAAACCAGCACAACTGTGCCCCCTGGTGGCAAAATTTCAAATTTCTCAAATCTTGAAATTGCACATCATACATTGATGATAGTTCACTTAAAATGAAAAATTATGAAAATCAGAAATTTTTGATGATAATTCATATGATAATTAATTTTTTAAATTAATCAGGCACACAAATGCCTTAGTGACAAAAATGAAATACCTCAAAATTGAGAAATATCATTAAGCATGAGCAGGGATTGAATATTGTAATGAAATAAATAAATGTTAGCTGTTCGAACAACAAATTAAGGTGTATAAATAAGATGGTCACCTATTAAGGATTTATTAACCTCCAGTAATTAACTAACATCGGTGACCCCTACTTTTTTTGGCTTTAAAAAAATTGCTATGGACCTAAGGTACATAATCCTAGGACGGGTAAGTCTAATGGATTTTGAATGTTCTAGAATCAGTTGAATATCACCAAGTATATTCTCCCCACAGACTTCTATAGTTAGAAACATTATCCTTTTTAACCCCTCACTCAGAAATGGGCATGGTGACATATTTCTTTATTTTAATGGGATCTTCTCAAATTATTTGGCCACGCCGCCAGACCCAATTCACTGACTTTAGATTAAGCAGTTAAGTACTAAATTAACCAGTACGGTTCAAACTAGATTTCAGAAAAACTACTTCAAAGCAAATATCCCCACATGTCCGTGCAAAGATCACTTGAATTTTAGGCTATCATGCCCTACAGAGACCTTTTACCCTTAGCTTGTTTATCTCTAGAAAGGAATATAATTATAGATCTGTGAAATTATTAAAATGCTTGTGACAGTAGCCTTGTACAGTATGACAGTGGTATCAGCGTATTATTCTTCTGGTGTCCAATTTTACTTAATCGTGTCCCATTTCTCGGACAGTAGGGCCATAATCTTTGTCAGGCGACGGTTGTGTGTCAAATCACTGAAAAGGTGATGCCTATAGCCACAGACTACATTGCTTGAGCTATACGAAATGTGAAGTCGTTTACCAGTTTACATTTACTTACCAAATAACCTAAACACGAATGATACTGGAGTTAAATGTTTTTGCTGCGGTGGCGTTTTGAATGATATCAGATTAAGAGCAACGCCAACGAAGCCTTACTGTCGGAGGTTTTTCATTGTGTTTAGTCAGTGAGCCGTGAAATCTATGGGGGGTTTATGAATAAAAACTAAATGGTCCGTGAAATGGGCTCTTGAAGTAGGAGGGGTAATTAGTAGCAGTTAGTGGTCGGGTCGGGGTGGAGACCGGTGGGGGGGGGGGGGGGGGGGGGCAGTGTTCCCATTGGTCCCACTGACCTGTCAATCAGCCCCTTTGGCGACGCCCCTCCCCCCCTCACTGGCCGCCCATAGGCGGGCGGGCGGCGGTCAGGGGGGAGGGGGGGAGGGGTATATACACCTGGCTGGTTCCAGTTAGGACCTTTTGCACCGCTATTTGGCCGCACAATAAATAAACCCTTTGACCATGGGGACAAAATGACCCATTAGACCTTGTTGTAATGGTCGAGATTACACCATTATCTAATCTAAAACTTCCCCCAACCCACAGGAGGAACCCCAGAACTTCCCCCATTGCCCTGCCCTGCGTCGCGTCATTTTCGCCATTTGACAAGTGACTGTCGGGATGTTCGCATCTCCTAATAACAATATTATCCCCTTTTCCAACAACCAAGGCCCTGTGCTAACCAGTGCTAACAAGAGGCTAACGTGATAACAACATGTTAATAAGAGTCTAGCAAGTGTTAACAAGTGCTAAAAAGAGGCTAACAAATGCGAACAAGTGCTAATAAGGTGCTAACCAGATGCAAACAAGAAGCTAACAAGTGCTAAAAAGAGGCTAATAAGAGGCCAACAAATGTTAATAAGAGCCAAAAAGTGATAACAAGAGGCTAACAAGTGCTAACAAGAAGCTAAAAAGTGCTAACGAGTGCTAAAAAGAGACTAACAAGTGCTAACAAATGTTAACAAGAGACTAACAAATGATAACAAGTGCTTACAAGATGCTAACAAGTGTTAACAAGATTCTAACAAGTGCTAACAAAAAGCGAACAAGTGCTAACAAGTGCTTACAAGATGCTAACAAGATTCTAACAAGTGCTAACAAAAGGCTAACAAGTGTTAACAAAAGCTAAAAAGAGGCTAACAAGTGTTAACAAATGCTAACAAGAGGCTCACAAGTGCTAACAAAAGACTAACAAGTGTTAACAAGATGCTAACAAGTGCTAACCAGATTCTAACAACTGCCAACAAGTGCTCACAGATGCTAACAAGTGTTAACAAGATTCTAACAAGTGCTAACAAAAAGCGAACAAGTGCTAACAAGATGCTAACAAGTGCTTACAAGATTCTAACAAGTGCTAACAAAAGGCTAACAAGAGCTAACAAGTGTTAACAAAAGCTAAAAAGAGGCTAACAAGTGTTAACAAATGCTAACAAGTGCTAACAAAAGACTAACAAGTGTTAACAAGATGCTAACAAGAGGCTAACAAGTGCTAACCAGATTCTAACAACTGCCAACAAGTGCTCACAAATGCTAACAAGAGGCTAACAAGATGCTAACGAGGTTAACCCTTTCAGGACGCCTGTATCATTCAGGCATCACCATGCCTAGCCTCCTGTATCTCTCAGGCATCACCAGGCCTAGACGCCAGATGCCTGAGAGATACATAACAAATATCTCAATATTGTGAATTTGATGCTCAAAATATGTAAAATAATCTTTTTTTCTATTTCAAAACACTCAAATGGTCCACATTATGCTCCCTCTAACTATAGCCATTTGGAAATAATTATTTCTATCCATATTTTACCTTGTTATTGGTCTAATTTAAAACTTTGTGGATCAGTGGCGTCCTTTGGGGATATTTCCTGAGTGAATTGGTGTCCATTTGGTACTATATCAACATTTGGTGGCGTCTTGAAAGGGTTAATAAGTGCCAACAAAGGCTAACAAGATGCTAACAAGTGCTTACAAGATTCTAACAAGTGCTAACAAAAGGATAACAAGTGCTAACAAGTGTTCACAAATGCTAACAAGAGGCTAACAAGTGCTAACAAAAGACTAACAAGTGCTAACCAGATGCTAACCAGATTAAAACAACTGCCAACAAGTGCTAACAAATGCTAACAAGAGGCTAACAAAAGCTAACTAGTGCTAACAAGATGCTAACGAGGTTAATAAGTGCCAACAAAGGCTAACGAGTGATAGCACGTGATAAAACAATATGCTAATAAGTGCTTATAAGTGCTAACAAGATGTTAGCAAGACGCTAACAACTGCCAAGAACTGCTAACAAGTGCTAGCAAAAGGCTAACAAAAGGCTAACAAGTGATACGAGAAGCTAACAAGAGGATAACAACTGTTAACAAGTACTAAAAAGAGGCTAACAAGTACTAACAAGATTCTAACAAGTGCTAACAAGATGCTAATGAGTGCTTACAAGATGCTTACAAGTGCTAACAAGATTCTAACAAGTGCCAACAAAAGGATAACAAGTGCTAACAAGTGTTAACAAATGCTAACAAGAGGCTAACAAGTGCTAACAAAAGACTAACAAGTGCTAACCAGATGCTAACCAGATTAAAACAACTGCCAACAAGTGCTAACAAATGCTAACAAGAGGCTAACAAAGCTAACAAGTGCTAACAAGATGCTAACGAGGTTAATAAGTGCCAACAAAGGCTAACGAGTGATAGCAAGTGATAAAAAGAGGCTAACAAGTATTAGCAAGAGCTAACAAGATGCTAATAAGTGCTTATAAGTGCTAACAAGATGTTAGCAAGACGCTAACAACTGCCAAGAACTGCTAACAAGTGCTAGCAAAAGGCTAACAAGTGCTAACAAAAGGCTAACAAGTGATACGAGAAGCTAACAAGAGGATAACAACTGTTAACAAGTGCTAAAAAGAGGCTAACAAGTACTAACAAGATTCTAACAAGTGCTAATAAGATGCTTACAAGTGCTAACAAGATTCTAACAAGTGCCAACAAAAGGATAACAAGTGCTAACAAGTGTTAACAAATGCTAACAAGAGGCTAACAAGTGCTAACAAAAGACTAACAAGTGCTAACCAAATGCTAACCAGATTAAAACAACTGCCAACAAGTGCTAACAAATGCTAACAAGAGGCTAACAAAAGCTAACAAGTGCTAACAAGATGCTAACGAGGTTAATAAGTGCCAACAAAGGCTAACGAGTGATAGCAAGTGATAAAAAGAGGCTAACAAATATTAGCAAGAGCTAACAAGATGCTAATAAGTGCTTATAAGTGCTAACAAGATGTTAGCAAGACGCTAACAACTGCCAAGAACTGCTAACAAGTGCTAGCAAAAGGCTAACAAAAGGCTAACAAGTGATACGAGAAGCTAACAAGAGGATAACTACTGTTAACAAGTGCTAAAAAGAGGCTAACAAGTACTAACAAGATTCTAACAAGTGCTAATAAGATGCTAATGAGTGCTTACAAGATGCTTACAAGTGCTAACAAGATTCTAACAAGTGCCAACAAAAGGCTAATAAGTGCTAACAAGAGGCTAACAAGTGCTAACAAGATGCTAATAAGTGTTTACAAGATGCTAACAAGTGCTAACAAGATGCTAACAAGTGCTAACAAAAGGCTAACAAGTGCTTACAAAAGGCTAACAGGTGTTAAAAAAGTGATGACAAGAGCTAACAAGTGGTAACAAAAGGTTAAAAGAGGCTGACAAGTGTTAACAAATGCTAACAAGAGGCTAACAAGTGTTAACAAGTGTGAAAAGGACTTACAAATGCTAACAAGTGCTAACAAAAAGCTAACAAGTACTAACAGGAGGCTAACAAGATGCTAACCAGATGCTAACAACTGCCAGCAAGTACTAACAAATGTTAACAAAAGGCTAACAAGTGCTAACAAGTGCTAACAAAAGGCTAGCAAGTAGTAACACAAGGCTAACAAGTGATAGCAAGTGCTAACAAGATACTAACAAGTGATAAAAAGATGCAAACAAGTGTAAGCAAGAGCTAATAAGACTAAACTTCCTACATTTAATTACAATGGGCAAAATTCTAATTTTACCAAATGGTCAATCTCATCATTCATAACAATCGTTAAATTTGTTGAAGTTGTTGCTGGAGGCCACTCACCAACACAAACATCCCTGCCCTAGCACAGAATACTTGGCGATGACAAAAGTCCAAAGAAAGTTCTTTTTTTTCTTTATTTGGTATTCACCCCAGATACTCCTCCTTCGCGATGGATTATACACTGTATGATTACGGAGGATCTGAAGCGAGGGTGTAGTATGTTCATGGCTGATGGGTAAACTTAATTTTTGCCCGTAACTTTAGGAAAATGGGATATTGGATGGGAAATAATGAACAACAATCAATATAAATAATATAGCATTAAAGAAATTATTTTGCTACATTTCCAGTTCATAAAAAATTGTCCTCAATAAAATGATAAGGTATTCTTGCATTTACAAGGTAGGCATATCAAATATTCCAAGAGTCCAAGTGCAACCTGTTTCTTGGTTTGGTGGTGGCGCCAGAGACAAATAAGCCAGACAGGTGGGGGTGCCTAGAGGGTCAAGTCCAATGGAGTTTCTGAAGCATGGTCATGCATGAGTACCCTCGATTGTGTGTGTATTTTGGGGGCGGGGGGGTAAGTGCCACCGCAGATACCGGACCCCAGGGAAGGGGTCCGGACAGTCGGGGACTTCTTGTTTTGTAAATCTACAAATTATATCAAAATACCAAAAGCACTAACATAAGAAAAAAATATTCAGGCGCTTGGTCCATTAAATGAAGTCAGTTTACTGGTTTAACCCATCCGGTTTAACCCAAGTCAACACTAAGATAAATTAGTCAAATTGTTATCAAATATTCAATCCTATATACCTTAGAGAATTCATACTTTCGGAATTTTCGATATTATCAAACAAGTGCGTAATGGGTACTTCACTACCATAGATATTGCCCACCAAAGCACTTTGAATATTCCTAATCCAGAACATTGGTTATGTTTTTCTGTGAGTTTAAGATCTTTGCATGGTTGTTCTGTTTTAGCAAGAATACACTTTGAACAATGAGAAACAGGCGTAAGTGCTACTTTTATTTGTATGACGTTTTCGTTGCAAACCAAAAATAAATAAGCTCAATATTGCATTTCTGCTTTCAAAAGGCAACCCTTTGAATAATATCACATATCATATAACTGTCGTATCACCATTAGGTCACAAAATGAAGCTTCACAATATATATATCACAGTTTCTACATCTCATATCTAAATAAAAAAAAATATTATCATATTCTTTTTAAATTGTTATCGAAGGACTGCCTAGTGAATTAGATGCTCCAGCTTGTACAGCAATATCGGTGGTTTGAGTGAAAGAAATTCCTCAAGTGAATCATTGGCTGGGCTTTGATGGAGTCTGGCAGTTTGTCCTATATCGGTTTGGATTTTATTTCTGCTGCGCTGCCTCCTTCACACTAATAAAGGAACCCTTTTGTGAGCCGGACCCAGGCTCCTCATCTCCCCGCTCATCCTCCTTTCCCTGCAGCCGCTCTCCTTCTTCTTCCTCTCTTCCCTCCAGTCCCTGTTGTTCGCCCTCCTTTCCCTCCAGTCCCCTCGGCTCCTGTCCTCCAGGGACGTCGGCCGTTCCCTCCTGGTCCCTCTCCGACCGTTCCGGGCCAGCGCTGCCGCCCCTGTTGAGTTCGGCCCCGTCATTGTCAGCCCTTTCGACCTGCCCCTCCATCTGGCCGTCCTGGTCGCCGTCCCCATAGACCATGGCCATCCGCTCCCTCTGCTCGGCCTCGAGCTGCTCCTGACGTTGACGCAGACGGCGCTCCCTGATCTTCTGTCGGACGAGCTGTTTCTGCTCGTCTGTGAGCGGCTGGCGAGTGTGCGGGTGCACCGGCCCGACGGCACCGCCACGTTTACGCTTCTTCTTGCCCTTGCTGGAAATAAATTGAAAGCCCTTTAGATGTGTGTATAATGAGAGATTGGCCCTATATAATAAGTAGCTGTCTGACGTCCAGAAGACGTCTGCAATTGGTCAGTAATTTGGTCAACAGGACGTCGGCTGCACATCCAAATGGTCCTAAATTGGTCAGAAATGGTCGCATTAAAGAGTTTGAAGGTAATATTTTTCTATATTTTCATAAAATTTCATTATTTATAAGATAGTTGTAAAAGAGATAAAATTCCGATTTAGGCCTAGTATATATAAAGCGACTGCTGTATTAGAAGAGAAATAGTAACCCGAAAAAGTAAATGGTTTTGAAGAATGATCGATAACATGGACTAAGGTTGAGTGCACGGAAATACCTAGAAACGCATTTTGAATGGAAAATACGTCTAGGAACTTCGCACGTCTGATGAACAATGGTAAATCACTCACATAACCACAAAGAAGACGATCAGTCCGACGACCAGGCCTATCAGCAGTAGGCCGAGCACCACTCCAATGACGATGAAGGCCCACGTCGGGATGACGGGCGGCTTCTCGGTGACGACGACAGGGGGCGTGGTGGTCCGCGGACGGTCGTCGTAGGAGGCTTGGATATAGAAGGGGAAGAGCAGGTCCAGGATGTCCAAGAGTTGGGCGTCATATAGCAGCTGTCACGGAGGAAGAAGAAAGGGCTTCAGCAACATCAAATCAGTAAGAATGATTAGTTTTAGTATCCTTATCTTAATTTTGGAGGGAATGCACAAACATGACAGTATGTATGTATATAAACTGACATGACCTTTGCCATACCGAAGGCTATTAACGTGGACATAGAAATTATGGACAGGTGGCATAGCCATTTCTAAAATTCGACATAATTATGACAAAGGCCTATGCCCGCATGACACCATCGTTTCCGCCCAACACCATTTCATTAACATTTTTGCGCTCAACCACATTTTAACTTTACTTTACATTACTATTTTTGTCCATATATCAAGGAACTCAAATGAACTATGTTTGAAGTCGTGGATTCTACTACTCTTGCGATTGAGGAATTAGTTGGAAAACTCCATTAGTGACTTACGCGACGGAATAAAATACAATTTCTTACAAGTTCAGTTGTATTATACAGCATTGCTGTAGGCAAGTAAAAAATCTTATAAAACTAGGGGCACGACAAAATGGAATACAATATGTATAACTAAAAGGACAAGGCCTTTAGTACTAGTAGGCTACCTCATCTAATAAGTCGTAAATTTCTGATTCGTTGAATACGCTCGTCAGGAAACTTTGAGGAAGTAAGAAAAGTGGTTCCAGTTCCTGTTCTGGTACTGTCGTATTGGTCTCTGTATTGTTAGAATTGACGTTATTTCCAGTTGTAGCACGTCGCCGCCTGGTAAGGATGGCGGGATTGGAGGAGTTTGTTTGAGCCGAAGTATCCGTCTTGTTGCAGAATATATACATTCGGGTGTCATCGACAACGAATAGAACACTGAAATTGATAGAACAAAAAAAAAAGAATTAGAAAAGAATGTGTAATGAGACTTTACAAGTTGATTGCGTTTGGTGGTAATACACATACATCGTTTGTATTTTCTTCTGATGCCATAGACTTAAATAAGAATTAACAAGCAAGATCCTTGTGAGATCCAATTTTTTAAAGACTATATCATAAAAGTATTATATATATATATATATATATATATATATATATGTATATTGTTTTCTTGGTTAACGAACGAGTTGTGAATACATTTATCGTTACCGTAATGTATTGTTCAGTCTCTGTGGGTACCCTCTCCCTAAGTGGACGTCGTCTGCTGTCACTAGCCAGGAAGGGAAGGGAACCCTACGAAAAGAATTATGTACAAATCTTAACGGCAATAGAAACGCATGCATTTTAGTATATCATACTACTAACCTCGTATGGTGCTCGAGAATCCCTCAGAAAACAGAATGGACTTTTAGGGCAGCTATATACACGCAACACTAGTGTAAACTAATTAACTAGAAACTACTGAGCCTACATTTGTCAGAAAGACATTTGATATATATATATGCTTAATCAAGCTACTCATGAGTTAAATGTGAAATTATTTACCATAATGGTCTCACAGCCCAATTGCAATTGAGCCTAATGACCGGCTAGTCAAGTATGTATAAGGGATAACTTACTCGTTCTGAGGCATATCACCGCAGAGAAGTGCCTGTGTTTGGTTGTCTATGTTGGTGTTGATAGCTAGAACCAAGGCCTCAATGAAATATCTCTCGATTTTATCATACTGAAAATATAAAGCGACACGTACTGAGATGTCAATTTCATAAACCCCTCTTTCCTTAGATTCTTCCGATGCCTTAATTTGGAACTATGTAGGCTATATTAGATAAAGCAAATTTCATAGTGACTAATATCATCGTAAATCTAGGTACCCTTGGAAAACACATAGGCAAATACATGTAGTAAAACACACAGCAATTAAAATGATATTGATCATAATAAGTAAGTGTGAAATGTAATATTGTTGTCAACGTACATGCCATGATTCCAAGTTTGAAAAGTCAACGAATATGCCACCGTCAAGTTCTCCAGCACGCACTGAATAAAGAAGGCATATAGATTAACATTGTTCAGAAAGAATTACAATAAGCTCTATTTGATTTTGATCCGTGTTTACGATATCTTACATCATTTTACCATGCCCAAAACTCGAGGATTTTGTGTCATTATCTGGTACATTGTTAAACATTTGCGTACAGTGCCACAGCTTGTGCTCATTTACCAGAAATCCGGAGATTGTCAGGCTTGCATCAGAATATCGGAATTCAGACAATCTTAGTTCAGGGGGTCGTGGGTGGCCAGCGTCGTTGAGGTGTTGAAAATAGGACATTAGGACATTTGGGTAACCCCTGCACGGAATCATGCTCAAAGGGTCTACAGGACTATAGTGGAAGAACATTTAATTAAGTGAATTTAGCCTGTATAACCCCCCTCCCTTCGAAAAAAAAGCCCATCCACCATCCAATTACAGGGATGATTGAGCATAAACATGAAACAATTCAAATCCGGACCTCTCCGTTTGATTCACCATACCATTCTATGGACTGAAGAGCCTTCATGTCAAAAATGTAAATTACCTTGGCATGATACCGTCTGGACTGTGTTACACATGGAATAGTCAAGGGGTAGGCCTTCACAGTACCGGTTAAGGCCGACAGGGGGCGGTTCGTCACAGTTACGGTTCCTTATACGTGACCCCATACAGGACCGGCTGCACTGGCCCCAGGGAGACCAGGCTCCCCACCTGCCGTTGGTTTCTGGAAACAACAGACAAAAAATGTGCATACTTTAGTAAATGCAGAATGCATTGTAAAAAATTGCTGTTAGAATATGGAGAATCAATAATTTGCTTATCCATTTTCTGTCCGTAACTATAGTCCATTAAAAAACAAACGTGTCTATGTAGATAAACCTAAGTGGATTACTGACGACATTTTACAACTAATTAAAGATCGAAATTATTTTGTTAAAATGGCTCGGAAAACTAATGCAGAATTCTATCAACAAATGGCACGGTTCCTTCGCAACTTATGCAATAAAAGGATCAAGGAAGCCAAGGGTAATTATATCAAGACCAGGTTGACTGAAACTAAGAATGATGCAAAGAAATTTTGGAGAGAAATATCAAGTCTTCTAAATCCAAAAAATTCAGATGTTACTCATTGTTATATAATAGATCCTGTAACTAATCTGACAGCTGACTATGGAACGGAAAGCAACCTGCTGAATGACTTTTATGTCTCGGTGGGGATGAAGTTGTTTGATCAGCTAACTACTTATGGAGCTTGGGATGATGGTATTGACACACAGTTACCTGATACTGAAAATGTACCTTTTACTAGAATTGAATTCGCAGAGGTTGCTAAGGCACTTGACAATATTGATACTAGTAAATCCTGTGGTCTGCCTAACATTACAACTAAGATCCTAAAACACGTTATGTTGACTCTGGCGCCTGAAATAACTCATCTCTATAATTGCAGTATTAAACATGCCAGTTTCCCAAGGGAATGGGCCACAGGGTGTGTAACCCCAATACCCAAAACAGGTAACCTACAACTATTAATGAACTGGCGCCCAATAGCGTTAGTTCCTCTACCTGGGAAAATATTAGAACATATGATTCACAAAAGACTACTGGATTTACTGACTGACAAAAATCTGATCAGTGTCTCACAACAAGGTTTTATCCCAGGTGGTTCCACACAAAAGGCAACGTATATGTTAACTAATGATATTTTGAGATCTCTAAATAATGGTGAGATGACGGGCCTAGTATATATAGACATTTCTAAGGCATTCGACTGTATCCACCATGGACGTTTGTTACGTAAGTTACTTTCTGATGGTATAAGTCATTCAATAGTCTCATGGTTGGAGAGTTACTTAACGCGGACGCAAAGTACTTTTTTCAATGGTGTCATATCAGATAAATTAACTGTAACTTCTGGTGTGCCTCAGGGCTCGGTTTTGGGTCCGCTTCTCTTTGTCTACTATATTAATGACGTAATTAATGTCATTGAAAGAGTGAAATTGATCATGTACGCAGATGATTGTGTTCTGTATTTTAGTGATAGATATCAAAAAAACATTGAGATTGTGTTACAAAGAGATGTCACCAACTATGCAGAATGGTGTTCCAAAAACAGGTTGTCCATTAATGTTAAGAAGACCAAAGCAATGTTGATTGGAACACGACAAAAAATCAAAAAGAATGATGAACTAAAGATTGAAATTAATGGAGACATATTGGACAATGTTGAATCGTATTTGTACCTGGGGGTGACAATAGATGCTGAAATGTCATTTGAGTCACATCTTACAAACTTACAAAATAGAGTCCACAGAAAAAACTTCCAGTTAAGTAAAGTACGAAGGTTTGTGACAGAATATACATGTATACAGATCTATAAACAGACAATACTGCCTATTTTAGATTACTGTGGTTATCTAATAATGAGCGGCTGTAAAAAAGACTCCGCGGCGTTACAAACCCTGCAAAATAATGCATTGCGTACTTGTGTGGGGTACCCCAGAGCTCGTAATATGACGCGTGTTGAACTACATAGGAAATTTAATTTGACAGGAGTCTTGCAGCGATGCGATATGCAACTACTGCAGATTATGTATCAGGAGTCACTTAATATGGCCAATATTAAAAAACCAGTACGTGTCACAAGGTCGGTAAACAAAATAGAATTTAAAATCCCAAAACTACATAGTGGTAAATATAAGAAATCTCCTTATATTAGGGGAACAAATCTGTGGAATAAACTACCAAGTGATACACAACGTGTTACCCAACAATTAGACTTTAAAAGGTTAATCACTCCCGGTTACAAACAATTTATTGCGGATTATCCGTACCATAATGGTTAACAGCTCACTAGACGACCACTATCAGTCATATAGTTGTATTATGAGGTACTACTGTATAGCACCTTCTGCTTATTACTAACCAACACTTGTATGTCCTTGGTCAGTAGCTACTGTAATTGATTATATGGTCATTATACAGCATAACGATAGTACTGTCACTGTACTAGACATATAATCTGTATATATGATACTTCTCTGTCAGGATACATGTGGATCTAACATAATGTAGGCGTGGTCATTGTACTTGTGGCATTATATAAATACTAGAGGTCATTATACTAGCTTTGGAACCTTTTGTATCTCTAGCCTGAGGATATGATTATTCGATCTTTTAATAAGATGTATTGTATCATATATTATATATAAATCTGCTATGTAATAGACTTAGTGATGCTTTGAAACCAAGACTGAAAATTAGTCTGGACTGCTACAATACAATCTCATGATAGTGAAGGCATATTAAATTGAGACTGAACTTTAGTCTCAAACAGAACAAACAAACTACGATCTAAACCGAACTAAATGCAGAATTATAAATATACCCAATTAATACCTACCATTTATTATAATTGTACAATTTGTAGGATTAATGTAGTGCTTATATCGGCACACTTGGAAGACCAGGATTCGTCCTGAAAGTTCTTGCTTTGGAATAAACAATTAAAAAAAAAAAAAAAAAAAAAAAATAGTCACTTCCTATTGAAAGATATCAATGAAGATGGGTCTGGCAATAAAGAAGTCCCATTAAATATCTTATTACGTACATCTTTTTTAAAAATCAAATCCGATGCCTGTTTACACAAGTTCTTCCATCATTTGGGCAATATTTTACAATTGCAGTTGGAAGAGGAAATAACATACATTCGTAGGACAGGGATGAATTCAACTGTTTGAGGATTTTACTAGCTAACTATGAATGTGGTAAATTTAAAAAGAACTTGGCAAAATAACGATGCAACTCATGTACTCCAAGACTCATAGTATCCGAGATGCAGTGACGACTATGGAGTCCAGCCCATGGGCCACCAACAGAACATCACAATTTGTATCAGTGATTATTCCACTGGTGCCAAATGGGCTGTGACCCTACTCCTATGCAACGGCATTGAAACACCAGGGTGCGACTGAAGGGGCGATGCCTTACATTATGTGCGACGTCGCCTTAGTACGCATCACTATGTCCATGACAACATCGCGTGTAATTACATATAATTGTATACGCGACAATCTAACTCTTGTAAGTAGTATAGAGAAATGGGAATTTGATGCATGTCGTACACGTTGTGAGTCTGAAGCACTCGTCATCGCTAATGTACTACTGCCTAGAATTATGCACGACGATAGGATATTAAAGGCAGACAAGTTTCACCATTTACCAAACACTAGGGAATTTCAGATCATCCTAGGCATGATTTAGCGCGAATCTTTTATCTCAGCTTTTATAATGTGTTTTCCAAATATTTCATTAGGAGTGCAATTTAATGCCTTTGGGTTACATGAACATTAATTATTAATTACAATTACCAAATTTTGCACCGTCTTAAATATGACTGGTTAGATTTGAGATAGGTTGACGTGTCGAGCTGCGCTTTGGGGTCTAAAACTCCCTATTAATATTGTGTTTATTTTCTTTATTGCGCACGCGGCACCTTACCATCACAGGTGTAGTATATAATATTTCGTGTTGACGTGACACTTTGCATGCGTATGTAATTACAACAAGGCCTGTGTGAAGGGCCGGCCGTACGTACCCGAACACCCCCTGCCGTCAGGGTCCAGGATCCAGGGGTCGGCACAGACACACGAGTAGCCGGGGTCGTCGTTGACACACCGACTGTGGTCCGGGTCACAGGCGGGCCGGGTCACCAGGGCACCCACTCGGATACCTTGGACGCACTCATCGAGATCTGTGGTCAGTACAGCGCAATACATGTTAGTCAAATAGGAGCAACCTATAATGGAGACTGAATGGTAGGCACGAAGAAATGTATAGCAAATGCATTTTCACATGTTGATGGTGCAAAATAATAAAGTGCCATTCAAAATTAATGGAGATTGGTAAATCTTAATGCATCTTTATATCGTCGGCTTGTGCAATCGAAAGTATGCGACAAGAAAGTTACTATACGTTGATAAAAGGAGGTAAGACGTTGGTGTATTTCGACTTTAAATACCAAGAAATTCTCTGTAAAATCTAGAACATTAATATTGCAGAGTTAAGACTTAAATTGGTCCCATCTAAGATTGTCCTGGTGATTCCTTCTACAAGCACGATTCTACCTTTTTCTGCAATCAGTGGCCCGTCGCATAACCAAACTCTCGCAAGAGGGAGCGATTAAGGATGGATTTGTTTTTTCCTCGCTGTTTTTTTCTCTCCTTGTTTTTGAAATGTGCCAATCCTCGCAACAGCGAGAAACCCCGTCGCATAATAAATTCTACGCAAAAAGGACATCGTTGTAGGGATAATGTTTTTAACTCAATCCTTAAAAACCTATCATTTTACTTCTGTGAATAATTTGTAAATTGGCGGGAAAATGGCGGTTCATTTTCATTGGTTGTTAGCTATCATGTGATCTACTGTCAGCTGTCGACCGTACATAAACATGGCACCTAAACGTCGACAGAAGAAGGAGGTTTATCCTCGAATAAACCCCTTTACCCGCTTCAGTAAGGCAAAGTTTTTGTCTCGCTACCGCCTGAGGAAGCCTACAGTGAAGCGGTTGGCCAAGGCCTACTTCGATGCGGGATTTTGTTCGACGGCCGGAACAAGCCAGGGCGGCGGAATCACAGTTCCAGAGCGAGTATGTATTCAATGTGTTATTGTTGATTGTGAATAAGTAGGTCATGACAGCTGTAATACCTCTACATTAGTAGAATTTTGGCGCGTCGCATAAGTGCCATAATGAGCGCGTCGCATAATTGCCATACTGAGTTCCAAAATGAACCAAATAATCCTCAAAAGAAAATAAGAACATGTTTCTTTTAACGTAAATAGTCCTATATTTTTTGATAATGTTTTTTTAGAATAAGAAAATAAAGAAATATCAATTTGTTGCAAAAACAAAAAAATAAAACGACACATCTTTGCTTTATTTTACTTTAAACAATCTCTACCAATATGTCCATATAATTGAGAATTCCATTGATAATAACTTAGCCTAATTATAATTATTTAAATTATTTTTCAGTTCTGCCTTGCACTCAGGTATTTCGCTACTGGGTCAGACTACACCTGCGTTGGCGATTTTCAGGGGGTTCAGAAGACCACAGTCTCGAGAGCTGTCCTAGAGGTGGCAGAGTACTTTTACAGACACCAGCAGGAGTACATCACCTTCCCCTACTCCCACGAGGCCCGTGAGGACAGAGCCGATGAGTTCGAGGCCCGGTTTGGTCCTTACCCACGGGTATTTGGTGCCATCGATGGTACTCACGTGTCTATACGTAGACCAAACCCGGAGGTGGAACACCAGTACGTTAATCGGAAGCAGTACCATAGTATGAATGTGCTGGTAAGTGTTTCCTATAGTGCCTCTAACAATTTAGAAATATACAATAAATGTATTGTCTTTCGGTGTATGTTCGTTAAATTGTCTAGCATCTTTTATCTGATATTGTTCATCTATTTGTACCTACATCATCATTATCCAACGATCAAGTGGAAGAACACGAACCTTGTTGTATGTGCAGTAGTAGTAATAAACCCGAAAAAAAAAAAAAAAAAAAAATTAAATATTTCGCTCATGAATAAAACCAATCTATAACTTTAGGCCTAACTTTCACTTTAAGGAGAAATTCTATACAAAAATATCATTCAGAATCAATATTATTATCCCTTTAACTAAACGTTAACATATCCATTTCTTAAAGGTTGTCGCTGATGCATACCAGCGAATTCTACATGTCGACCCCTGCTGGCCTGGGTCCTGTAACGACGCTGGTGTGTTAAGCACCACCGAGATCTGCAGGGATGGGGAAAATGGTGTTTTCGGCGAACACTTCCTTCTGGGTGACAATGGGTAATTACAATTAAGTTAATGAAAATAAAAAAAGAACATACACTAACAAAAATCAAGAGCAATTTCTTTCGAATTTATAATCTTTATTGAACATTTTTAAATTCTTTTTAGTCAAACAACAACTGTTCAAACACGAAGAGATATTATAAGGTGACGATCACAAGGTAACAATCTTGTTAATCTCCACGATCACATAGTAACATTCATAAACAAACAACAGACAATAACGTTACTAAACTCAGCATGTCAATCATTCAAAAGAGACTAAATTGTTTAAAAACAATTACTTTTAAAACCCATTAGGTATCCACAAAGGGATTACCTCTTTGTGCCCGTGATGAACCCCCTCCGACAAGCCGACGTGGACTTCAACGAGTGGCACAGGTCCACGCGTGTGGTGGTGGAAAACACGTTTGGTTGTTTAAAGAATCGGTTCAGGTAAAAATATAGTTGTGTTAATAATCACGGTCAACAATCCCAGAATGACGTTAAATTCAATTTTGAATGATGTTTGCAGCACCTCGTTGTACATGAAAACCAAAATATATAATATGTTATTTTCTAATGTCTAATATCCTAATCTCAGAAATTATTGTCGTACCTAACAACATTTTCTGTATTTAAAGTACTCTTCATGGTTCCTGAAACTCGTATATGCCAACATGTTTGTGTCAGAAAAAGAAATTGTCCAATCAAAAAATTCTGAAAAGTAAATAATGAACTTTATATTAATATCCCTCAACTGGACTGTTTCAGGGAATCATAAACGACAAATTCTCATTGTAATCGAATGTTACTATTCTCTTTTGTATTACAGGGTGATGAGCGACTCCGGAGGCTACATGCTGCACACCCCGGATGTTTGCGGTAAAATCATCGTGGCCTGCTGCTGCCTTCACAACGTGGCCAAGCGTGAAAACACACCGTTAGTCGTTGACCGAGACCCCGACAACGTCCCGTTTTATGGCCCTGGCCGTGGACAACCAGATCCAGAGATTGTGTCGGACCGACAACGCGGTGGCAGAGGTGGTCTAAACCTGGCCAGAATCGACTACATCACAGAACACTTTGAACATTAAATTTTAAACTATAGGAACCAATTTCTGCTACAGCGACAAACATGTTGACATGTATCGTGAACGTTCTCTCTCTTACTGTGTAAGAAGAAATCAAATTATATAAATTATTCAAATAATACTGTCTATAAGATGTTGAAAAGATAATATTTTTAAACGCCTGGATCCAAATGTTAACGATCAATCCGTCTTTCATGTTTCTAGTACAGTATTTCTATATATTGAGGCACTTTAGAAACATAATCACGTGTTACTTTCTCCAAAACATGCATATGTACGTTAAATAAGTTAAACTAACAGTAACACCAAGTCACAGAACATTTTACTACACTAATGGATGTTGATATCACAATGGTTTTAGTCTGAAACTTTCTTTTTTCAAAGACTGATAGAAAATCAACCATTGAAAAGTGTAACTATTACGATTATACATGAGCACCAGGCATTTGGAATGTCCTTTTTTTCTGAGGAAAAGTTAAGTACCATACACAGTCGCACATAGAACTTTATCTGAAGTAAAGTTTCATTCTCACACTGTGGAGATGTATTATCTCGCTTTACTATGCTATAACTAGGAACAAAGTAACAAAAATAAACTCTACTGATTGACTAGTCACATCTTTTTTTGTCAATTAAACAAGAAACAATAGAAAGTAAACATTCTTGAAACCTATCTACGAAAAGAACAAAACAAAGATATATAATACCATCATGTACTTAGCAAAGTTTGGAATGTGTTCACTCGTACATTAATATCTTTTCAGACCAGCAAAAGACCGAATCTTCTTCAACTGAACTGGTCCAACAAGTCTCATAACAATCTCAAATTTATTTTGTAATTGCCAAATTCTGTTAGCTTTGAAAAAGTATTTTGAAAAAATTCCTAAATTGCTTTTTAATGTTCGACCATAAAAATTGTTTTCCTTTAATTCCGTAAACCGTTACTATGGTCCATGTTTTAACATCCACTTCGATTGTTACTGTAATGTTGTTCAAAATATTATTATCTTTATAATTTTTTTGGGGTTGTACCTTTTAATTGTCCGACTGAAAAAACAAACTCCCTTGTCTATATACTCTCCAAACCAGTAGGGTTCAATACCTCACTACGTTTCTATACCTCTCTGCTGTTAATTCTATATTGTTATACTCCAACAATCTCTTTTCTGCGTTCATATATTATGTTCATTGTCAATATCAGAAGTGGGTGTACGCACATTCTCTGTACAAAGTATACTTTGACCCAATGAAATCGTAACCCAGCTGACGTCACAACATGGCCACAACCCTGAGTGGACAGTGCCCTGGGTGGTCTGCTTGCTTGACCCAGAAACGGGGATAAGAAGGGGCGTGCTAACATGCCATTTATGGTATGGAGCTCCATACATATACCAACATAATTATTTTTTACATTATTCTCACTGCCTGCTTTAGAATCGCATGCTAAAAACTTGTCTCAGGGTCTTTAAGGTTTTATATGTAACGGTCGCGTTGAAACCTTGCCACTAACTTATAAACAAGGTTGTTAATCTATTTCCAGGGGCTACATAGTTTTGTGTTTGACATTACTTATTTTTTCCTTTTTTTCCACGTGTGCTTACCCCTGCTTTCCTACTACGGGTACATCGAGATTCTGCCTGTGTATCACCCTTTCCAACATCTCGTACTTTTCTTTTTTTACTCGTGACTTGTCCCTCTTCAGCCGAATCGGTTGGGGAACTCAGTATCACTACTTGTGCCCCTGGGGGTGGAGAGTGTCTACGACGCTTTTGGACCACTTCAGGTTTTACTACGTTGACAGATCTACCTTCTACGTTCGTGGGAACTGTCTGTACTACACTCTTCAGTTTTGAGGTAGCGCCTTCGCTTGATAGAAGCACATTTACATTTTTTTGGGCACACTGGACATGTGCAAGTGTTTTCTTTTTTTTCGAACTGCCACTTGACCCTGCGTGAACGTCTTGTTGTTTGTGTCTTTGATCGTTAGGTCCACCATAACTCGGTTTATCCACAGCTTGTTTACGTTCCTGATGTGCCGGGGTGGATCGATGGGGAGGTGAAGTTCTTTTGGGCCTTAACATGTCCATCAGTGGTGGCAATGTCGGTTGCAGAAGTGTTTCTATTTGGGGTTGGTGAGGTGTCTTCGAACCAATGGACACATTTACACTGGAATAGTTACCAGGGAGAGAAGATGAGCGTTGTCTTGGTTTACCTAAATTCAACCCTGGTCCTGTTTCCTGTTTAATTTTTTTGGCAGGTAGCGCCTCTACTGTCTCGGCACCTACTTGTACCTGTCCTGTCTGTAGTGGGACAGGTGAAGGAGCCTTTGAAGGTCTACATCTGTTATGCTTCTTAGAACCACTAGATAAAACGTGGCTGCCTTGTTCGTGAAGTGTCTCTTGTTTTGGAGTCTCAAACTCCTGTGGTTTCAGTTTAGTGCGCGCCGAGCCCGATTTTCCGGGTTTTGCAGGTGTACTTTCTGGCGTGGCGAGATTGGCACTTGACCCCTCCACGGCCAGTTGATGTTCAGTTATGACTGCATGGCTTGGTGTCTGAAGTCGGTTCCCATGCAAAGAGTGTGGTGCGTCACCGCCTGAAGATGTCGGTACTTCTGGAATAGAACTTGGCACATGAATAGTTTTACCAACTTTGCCAGGTTCCTGACTTGACACTTGACCGACCTGTTCGTTCTCTGTACTTGCTACACCTGTCGCTGCACTACTTGTTCTTTTATCTCCTTTCCCAGTTGACCCAACATCTGACTGTTTGGAGTTCAGAAAATCAGTGACAATGAATTGAGTTGTGTCCAAAAATATATCACCGGTTCTATTGTCTATACGTGGTAGGGGTACCTTCCCTTCTCCAAGAATGGTTTGGGTCCCAACTGTTGTCATGTTGTACTCGACGAAGGCGTTGAGACCCATCTTGAGAACTGAATGGCATTTGAAAATAATAACAATCTATTAGTAATAGCCAATAAGTAAGGCCTTATCTGAAAAAGAAGCTAAGCAATAACATAAAAAATACATTTGGCGTTCAATCACAATAAATAACAAAAGTAAACTTATCTCATTATTAGTTATTTGGTTTGATATTGTTTTTTTCTTTAGAATTTTTATATTTTACTTTTTTAGTGTCATCGCTTTGGCATATTATAAATGTACTGGAATAATCAATCAGTATTCTTTAATTTAATCTTTTCTTTTCTCATATTTGGTATGGCACTTGAACAAAATTGAAAGTTAAATTCATTCAATTGTGAACTTGACCTTACTTGTAAATAAAAATCAATATGACAAGGTTTTCTTTATATCTGTATATGTTAAAAGAATTTATGCTATACCTGCGGTTGAGTTTGCCTGGACATTCGTCATCTTATTTAAAATAGTGATCATGTTGTTGTTGGTCTTTTCCATGGCCTCAGTCATTTGAGAATGTACCTTTCGCACCTCCAGGAGTTCGGCCCGAATTTCAGTAAGGCACTTTGCGTTGCTCCGATGCACATCTGAGTCACCTGGGTCAGGCCGGTCACGTCCGGCTGTCTGACCTTCCATGTCATTTGACACGTGACCTACGGAGCTTTGTTCTTCCTGTGAATCGGCTTCACCGTCACCTTCGTTAGCATGTTCTTCATCCTCGGGGACCAATTTAACACTGTCCTTGTCGAGATCACTCTCTGCCTCAGAACATTGGCCGGCCACAGGTTCTACACGATCAGTTTTCTTTTTTGGTGCTCCATTTTCACGCCATTTTAACTTCAATATTCTATAACTAAGGTCTTCTTCACTGACTTGGGCCTTGTGACCCACACCATGTTGTTCAGCAGATGTTTCCTCTTTATCCGCATCACCACGTTGCCTGTCCTCCTTGATTGTCGAACTTGTCTGTGATGGCCGGAATTTAATATTATCGGGTGTGTTTTGATTCAAATTTTGGTTGAGATCATCACTCTCTTCTAGGTAAGCGGTGTTTTCTTCATTTAGGTCTTCGGCATCAGAGTCGGTCTCTTCTGCGGCGAAGGGGTCGTCCTCCACTACTCTTAGAGGAGATTGACCTTTCACAAATTGACCTGGATACCACAATTTCTTTTTTGAATCAGTTTTTGTTACATTTGTGTTTTCCCTCTGGACTTTCTGCACTTGAGATCTTTCTGGAAGTCGGTGAGACATTGACGATGTTGGTTTTTTCGTTTGTCTTTCTGCAGCTATCTTGAGGGCCCTTTCCTGATCTTTACGGGCACTGGGTGGAAAATACTTGCTTTGTCTTGGTGGCAAAATCGGTGAATCAAGGTCGAACTGACCTCCAGATGTCCGTCTTTCTACCTTAATTTTATACTCTGGAGTATCGTTCAGATCTGGTAGTGTATCCCCAGGTGCTGACGAACCCAATGAGAAATTTTGAATTTCTTTCCTAAGTTGTCTTGCCAGTTCAGGAGTGCTTTCCACAGTCATGCTTTGTCCAGATGGCTGAAAGAGACTGGATTGAACCGACTCGTCTCTAATGGCAACATGTTCTTTCTCTGCCTGTTGGTTGACCGGAAAGACTTGTTTCCGAGATTTCTTACCATGTATGGTTTCCACCCTGTCAGTTTTTTTTTTCTCAGAAGAACCGATTCGGCTCCATAGCTCGATGGGATCTGATGTCCTTCGACGGGAAACATGTCCTCTTTGTGTATAAATTGGACGTCCATAAGCGTCATATGATTCATCTTCCTCCACCTCTGACTCAGACTTGTCTTGAACCGACTGCTGTGAGGGTTTTGTCGATGAACTTGTTGCTGACGATTGTGGATGTACAGTCGCAGAAGTAGTTGTGCGGACTTCATTCCTTTTTTTAATCATTCTTTCATGGAGGACCAGCTCTCGTGGATTGGGTTCTTTAAACGCGCTTGGTGGTTTGGGCCGAAGTGATGCAGGCTGCAACCCAGGGATACCTAAAATAGATTTCAATGTACAAATAATAAATTAATAGGTATAGTTTAAAAGGAAAGTCTTTCTTAATTTAAAATTAAAGTCAAAGGTAGAGTAAATTTTGGTAAAGTATATACTGTAGATATAGGTGTACTACTTTATTTTAAAGTCATTTACAGAGAACCAAAAATGTTATTAACGTATTTTAAATACAGTGATACATTGACAAACAGATATACAATCTTTATTTCAGTAAGAAGGAGGACAAAGTATTTTAAATAAAAAATAAAAATTGCTGCACTCAGACCTCTATTGAACCCCCCCCCCCCCCCCCCCAAAGAAAATACAATTCAAGAACAATGAAATAAAAAGGTCTGTTAAACTCACCCATCACACAGTCCACACCTGTGAATTCTAAAGCCAGGCACGCCGATTCCCGCAGCTGCTCATCATCGGGAATGTTATCGGCACCAGAGTAACCATAGGTTTTCAAGAGGTCCTCGTGCTGAAACAAAAATAAATAAAAATGTTCTTTAGGTTCTGTTATTCTCGTATAACAAAGTACCCGTTAATAGGACAGGAATATTTAAGAAGCCTTGCATGCTAGACCTAATTACATTGACGGTGATTAAGAAAAGATTAACAATTATGTGTTTCATTATGATAATATTAGTTAATTGATTATCAAGATATAAACTTAATTTCCTTTAGGTTTCTACATAATCTATGGATAATATCAAATATTCCAAAGTAACAACAGGTAAAGATATTTCTTGTCTCTAGATAAATTACAAATGAGGTGAGTTTCTTGTCTCTAGATAAATTACAAAGGAGGTGAGTTTATTGCTACGCTACGGCCCTTGACTCTGAACAGCCAGGGAATAACTTTTTTGATATCCCACCTCGGTCAGTACTATATATATATTTTATTTCAATGTATACATGTTTTACTTAACTAGGAATGACAATAGTTACGTAAAGAGGTCTTACTTCTTTCTTTGCAGCTGTCTGGTAGTGGCTGAGTTTGTTTTTTACCTCTTCCATCGTGCGCCACATTTTCTTGGGAAGTTCGTCATTGACGTCATCTGCAATTTTAAGTTATAAAACTCATTACAAAGTGTTTGAAAATGGGGACAGTTTCAGAGTATTGAAGTATACTGTGACTTTAGCAATGAATGGAAGGCATAAATTTTTAATATTGAATGTCAATTTATGCTAATCAGGAACGCTTAGTTTCATTGTAGACTACTTGAAGTGACATACACATACTGTAATATTGCATTTGTCATTGGAAACACTTTTGAGTGTCGAAATTACTGAACATGGTTTACATGTGTTATATACATGAATATAATTGTAGTTATCAAAATTGTGAAATTAATTAATATCCAAATTTAGTTTTTATTTGACTTTTTTTTTTTTTTTGGGTGGGGACAAAATAAACATTACTATATTAAAATTAATTAAAGCATGGTTGTCTTACTTGTTATACGTTGGCGGCCAAGTCTCTTCTGGAATGATGCGTCTCCTACAAACTTATATGGCCCTTTCAGTTCACGTTTGTAGTAGTTTGCTGACCTGAACAGTCGGATCAACTCGTCCTCCGACCAGTAACGACCACGCTGCCTTTTCGTTTTTGCTTTCTGTACGGTTGATGATCGTTGACGAGGTTTCCTCTGTCTCTTCAACTTTCGCCCAGATGACTGCGACAAAGGTATGCGAACGTCTTCATGAATGTCTCTTTCAGATGAACTACCAGTCCCATTGGACTTGTGTTCATAATCAGGGTCTTGAACACTGTCGTCTAGTGGGTCTCGTGCAGATTTGGAGGACTCTGACGTGGGGGTAGGTGATCGCAGCGGTTCTTGGGGTACCGACGGTTCCCTCGGCTTAGCGAGGTTGGGTGGCCGTTTTTGTTTCGTAGTTGTTACTTTACGGGCAGGTGCACGCACTCGGTCACGTTCATCCCCATCATAGAGGCTTGTAACTCGCCCATCATAGAGGCTTGTAACTCGCTGACGTTTCTGAAAAAGAATAATTATATTTGTATTTCATTTCATGAAATGGAGTAACAGCCTGTGTTTTAAATAAAACTATTTTTAAATTAAACTATTTTTTTTTTAGTTATGACAAACTAGAAAACCCATTCAGTTCAGAACTGATATTTATTAGCTGTGGATAAAAAGGAAATTAATATATTTATTTTTAAAGAGAAACTTGGTCTAATTATTCTTCATTCTATGGACTCTTAGGAAAACTATTTTAAAATAACGTTGGCCTTATTTATGATTCTATTACGTCTATATAGTGAGTCTACACTAGGATTCGTTTAGTGGGCGATCAGTTAGATGTACCACAATAAGTGAGTCATGGGCTAAGAATAGGGCATTTCCTATTTTTTTCTTTTATAGGCATTTTTATCCATTATTTACACACTGCACCTAGGGGTAGCCAATCAGTTAGGCCCCCCGCCACTTAGGCCCCGTCACTTAGGCCCCCAGGGGAGTCACCCCAGGGCAGGCTGTCACCCATACTACTACCTCCACATAGGTTTTCTAACATTAAAATCTTAATTATATTTTTTTTGAATGATTACAGAAGATGTGATGGGTATACGATTGGTAAATGCTTTTTCTTTTTATCTTCAAATGACCAAATAATAATTTGGTTAGGCATCAATGAACAGTAAATTCGCGGACCTAGGGGCGTGAAAGCTGACGACCTGTGCTCCAACACCTCCCGTGAGAGCAGTGGGCCTAAGTGACGGGGCCTAAGTGGCGGGGGGCCTAAGTCACTGTCAATCCACCGAGTTTCTAGATTTTTATAAAAACTTTTTGATGTCACACCATGCAAGACGGTTACAATAATGCACCAACATAGCAAACACAAAAATGTCTAGGCCATTTTAGAATTACATACTCAAAAAACAAATGTCGAAGGGTTCTTACATGGACAGATTTCATTATGAGAAATTTAACATTTGTACACGCTTTTGGCGTTAATGCAAATGACTGAAGTTCATCAACATGGATTCGATGAAATGCACGTACAGTGAGCGATAAAAGGGGAGTTACAGTACGGCGTGACCTTATGTACGGTTACACGCTATAAATGTTACAATGAGACTTGTAAAGCATAATGAGCTATAGCCCTTAAGTCTTATACTAACAAAAAACACGATCAAAACTATTATGATCATATATTTACCTGGCCGGACATGTTTTAGCGTGGACGTTTCGATTTCCTTCGGCGTGGGATGATGACGGCATCAACTTGCGAAGACTCTCTGGACATTTGTTATTTCCGGAAATTATGTTAATGAGGTAGTTCGGAGAATTACCGCTTCATGTCGCTTCAAAACCAATAGAGGCGACACCTAGTGGGAAGTCTGACAACTAGTTAAAGTCCCGATAACAGTAGGAGATTGTAAACAAAGACGTCGCTGTTGCGACACACATCGCTGTTACGATAACTGTCGTTGTTAGGACACACATCGCTGTTGCGAAGAAAAGCAATCAAAATGAGGTGGACAATCATCGCTATTAAACCAAAAGGTGGATTCGCTCCCTGTTGAACAGGGAGAGGTCTTTTGAAATGTGCCAATGTTCGCTACAGCGAGACCCGTTATGCGACGGGCCACAGGGGGTTCAAAACAACCCAAAAGCACACCTGGCAACTCCCCTGAACTGTGTACAGCTCGTTCACTGACCATGCATGCAATAGCCGAGTGTTCTAACCTTGGCAGCCGGAGGTTTGCGGCCAGTCGCAGTGACAGCGGTCCCTGTCGTCCTGGTTCAGACATACCCCGCCACACGACAGCTCCACGCCGGGGT
This sequence comes from Lepidonotus clava, assembly GCA_936440205.1. Classification (NCBI taxonomy): domain Eukaryota; kingdom Metazoa; phylum Annelida; class Polychaeta; order Phyllodocida; family Polynoidae; genus Lepidonotus; species Lepidonotus clava. The sequence continues at coordinate 29,405,647 of OW387134.1, forward strand.
CCCTGCATGGCTTTAACACTGTTGGAAGATATAAGTAAATCAGAACTGTTAGTAGTGTAAGAAATACATAATTTAAATTGTTCGCTCTATGAAGAGGTTTCTAGAAGCAAGTAGGAGTAAGTAGTTATATAACATTCTGCCTCTATAATCATGCAGCTAAACGGTTTTGAAAATTGACTACACAGGGATAAGTTCGTTGATAGATTGCTCAGAGATATACATGAGACATTGGTTTATTCCTTTTATGATACTTGATGAGGAATCAGTTATATTTTGATAGAGATAAGGACGAATATAAAGTCTCCAGTAGTTAAGATACATGCAAATACATTCTAATAGGTTCAATTGACGCAAGTATTGTACTGTAATGCCCCCCCTCGCATGAAGACTAGTAGTTCTCAAACTAGTTCAGGTCCAAACCAGACTGCTTCTTCTGGTTTGTTGGGTTGTCATAATGAGACCTTCATAGGGCGTAGGTCTATAGTCCATTTATTCTCGATGCATATAGAGAGCAACAATGAGTGAGATGGTTAACAACAAAGCCAATATGACCCCCTCCCTATTGGCTCCTAGAAGGATATGACACCGAAGCCAATATGACCCCCTCCCTATTGGCTCCTAGAAGGATATGACACCGAAGCCAATATGACCCCCTCCCTATTGGCTCATAGAAGGAAATGGAAAACACCAAAGCCAATATGACCCACTCCCTATTGGCTCATAGAAGGAAATTGATAACACCAAAGCCAATATGACTCCCCTCTCTATTTTGCTCATAGAAGGATATGGATAACGCCAAAGCCATTATGACCCCCCTCCCTTTTAGCCCATAGAAGGAAATGGATAACGCCAAAGCCATTATGACCCCCTCACTATTAGCTCACAGAAGGAAAAGAATAACACCAAAACCAATTTGACCCCCTCCCTATTGGCTCATAGAAGGATACGGATAACATCAAAGCCAATATGACCCCCTCCCTATTGGCTCATAGAAGGAAATGGATAACACCAAAGCCAATATGACCCTCTCCCTATTGGCTCATAACGTCTTCAGGCCTCGTACCTGTGCAGGTCAAGCCGTCGTTGGCGAGCTGCTCGGCGCCGTCCTCAGTATAACAGTGACAGCGGTACGACCCGGCTACGTCCTCACACTTCTCCGGGCGGCTACAGTTATTGAGGGTCGGGCTCAGGCATTCATTTATGTCTGCAAAGACAAGAAAATATGGTTAGTACTGTTTGAGGCAGGTCTCAAATTACGGAACTTGATGGACAGAGTATGTATCGTGTTTGTTTAACAAACTGTATGCTTTATAAGTGCAAGAACACTTCAAGTTGCTTTTGTTATTTCTGAAATAATTTGTATTACTCTTTTATAAAGGCTTACTTTCACAGTTTCCACTGACAAACTTGTAGCCCGGTTTACACTCGCACATGTAGGATCCCGGAGTGTTCACACACAGCTGGTTCTCCGCACAGGTTCCCATCAAACACTCATCAATGTCTGAAACGATACAACAGCGTATATTAAGACCTACCGTACAAATAGGTCTGGTACTCAGGTTTATAATTATGACAAATTATTACAAGAAATGGGTAGGTAAGCGTTGGCTAAGCCTTTTGTTTTATTGTAGGAATTGGCAGGACACTTAATTGGCAGAAAACTACCATTATAGTGAAGTTTAGCAATCAAAACACATTTAGGGAATATGAGTGTAAGGTTATTCATGGCTTAGGAAAAGAGATATTCACCTACTAATATAATTTAGGAATAACACGATATTGAGTAATTCAAAATAATACGTATCGCTTGCCTTATGCTTCAGGGTTGTGTACTATTTTCTCCTATTTCTTTACGGTAATTTCGGAAATTTGCAAGACAGTGTGGATTGTTATACTGTTACACGGTCCATAGGCCCACATGGTACGATTTGATACAATACTTTCATGGATTATTTAATGGAGATGACTGTCGGTATGATGAACGATCGCACCTTTGCTATATGGCGAAGTGAAACTCACCTTGACAGACGAGGCCGTCTCCCCTGTAGCCGGGCCGACACTGACACAGGTACCCCCCGGGCAGGTTGGTGCAGGTGGCCAGCCGGTAGTGGGCACAGGGCGGGTCCTGTAAGGCCCGGCGCGCGCACTCGTCTATGTCTGAACAGAGTAACAACACACCGGGAATAGACGTTACTGCGTCATCCAGTATAGTCTTAGGAACTAACCCCAACACAGTAGTAGTATAAGGAAATGGGGATATGGGGCGGGAGGTTTTACTTAACTTTAACCATAAAGGCCTTGGAGTGACTAGGCCTACATAAACGTACATAGTTCATTTACAAGTCCTGCACATCCCTCCTCAGTTTTACGTTTATACAACCAAAATAACATCTCACATTACACGTCTGGTTAAATAAAGTAAAACATAATAGACCGCATGAAATAGCGAAATCCCCCGTGTGAAATACAGCTGTCAGAAGAAATATGTGATGCTTCATCAGATTATATTTTGCAATGCTGATCACTATGAGGGTCCTTACCTGTGCATGTGTCGTTGACCATGGAGAATCCGTGCTTACAGACACAGGAGAAGCTGCCGGGCGCGTTGACACACGTCGATACGTTCAACTGACAGTTGTGTTGGTGGTCGACCACCTCCGTCACACACTCGTCTATATCTGGTCAAACAACATAACTTCATTATGAACTCATTTATATGAATTATTGTTTCGGGACAACTTAATATCCCTTTAAAAAAAAAGAATAATACATAATGGGATGTGATGAATTATTCCCTATAACTGAAACGCATCGTTTCTCACGGCTCTTGTATGAACCAACCCCTGTTAAAAAAAACATTATTTTATTATTTATGATCTTTCAAAAAGATATGGGTAATGTATTTGGCAGCTATCAGGGCATCTCTAGTTTAAAAAAAACAATCCATTTTCCATGGACTTATTAGTTATAATTCTATGGACACCTTGCAGAGAGGACTAGCTGTATGTAGTTACCTTTACAGGAGAGCATGTCTCCGTAGGAGGTGTAGCCCGGGGCACACTGACAGCGGTACCCGCCGCGCCCCGTCGTCTGGTCCACGCACGTCGTGTGCTCGTCACGCGCACACTTATCCTCCTGCCACCCACGACCGCACTCTATTCTATCTATAATCCACGAACCAATAATTGTTGAGAATGTACAGCGTTCCTCATAAGAAAACTCATAGAAAAATATAGGATATACACGCATTGAATACATATTATATGTATATGTAAATGGGTCTCTATGCGTTTGTATACATATATGCAGATAGGCAAATAAAGAAAACAAATTGATGATAGAACAATTTAAAGAAAGTGTTTGCTGTACTCACTCTTACACTCGTCGAGGTTTCCCTGCAGCTTGGTGTAGCCCGAGTAGCAGTTGCAGCTCTTTACCCCGTTGTCCGCCTCAGAACACACCCCATGGCCACACTCATTATTACAGGGCCTGTCGGCTGTCAACGGAAAACGGAATGACAGTGGACGGTAATGATCCGATTAATGAGAACACATGATAAACTCCCCCCTAAAAATGTAAGACCTGATGCGTACACACGGACACATTTAGAGATTAGTTGTTTCAAATAAAGCCCCTTACACGATAGGCCAACTTACGTAGACATGTGGATCCGTCGGTGTCTAAGTAGAAGCCGTCGCGACAGGAGCAGGAGTAGATCCCGCGTTGGTTGGTACAGATGTGGGTGCACGGGTTCTCCGGCCATTCACACTCGTTGATATCTGTGGGGTGGTTAAGTTCGAGGAACTGAGTCATGATAGGCCTACATGTTTTTTTAGTTGTTTTTTTAATCTAATTTTATTTTGTTAAAATACAACATCAAACAATCAGGCCTACTGATTTAGTACATCTTCGAAAGTATGAACGTGGTTTTTCACCTATTTTAACACAGGCAGATTTACAACAAATCATGCATGTATGTTCATTACACAAACATGTGCCTACCGAGGCAGCGGGTGGTGTCGTTCGGGTTCTGTCGGTAACCAGAGATACATTCACATCGGTAGCCGTTAGCCACGTCTCGACATCTCAACTCGCAGCCACCATTACTCAACATGCAATCCAGGGTTTCTGTAAAACAATGAAAAATAAATGTCTATGAAAGTTACTACTGAAATTGCAATAGCTAAAGCAATAAGGATAACTGACTGTATATTTAATGTAAATCAGGTTCTTACCCCTATAATTTCTATGATATAGACCATTATCAGGCCCCTTATGCCTACCTGTGCAGGTGGCGCCGTTGCCAGTGAAACCCTGGCGACACACACAGCTGTAGGCGCCAACCTCGTTTATACAGTCGGCGTTGGGGTCACAGGGGCTCTGGTGACCAGGAGAGCACTCGTCGATATCTGGAACAACAGGAGAGGGGTAAGGCATGACTAATGAGAAATTAACATGATTATGTAGCATGTTATGTATTTAAAAAAGCAAATATCATTTAGACCTATAAGCCTGTATAGTCCCCTATAATTATTATGAATGTATTTCACAAAAACAAGGGTAGCCCATCATACTTCATAATATTGCCATTTCTGTTTTATCCCATCAACTATTTTCAGCATACCTCGTTACTTTACTTTCATTGTGATTTTAATTTGATTTACCCTGTGTCATCTTTGATGTAGGGCCCTAAGCCTCTATCGGACTATGTCTCGTGATAGAATGTGTCAGACTTAGGGGCCTAAGTGCTTAGAACATCTTATATTATGCATTGTGTTACCCTAATGTTACCCTAATTGACATTCGGATTGATTCAAAGGCCAGTTCCTCACCCCGACAGGTCCAGACGCCACCCTCCCTCAGCAGACTATACCCGGGCAGGCATGTACAGAAGTAGGACCCGATGGTGTCCCTGCAGGTCATGGGGCAGCCGTGGACCGCCGCTGACGTCTCCGCACACTCATCAATGTCTAGGTCATAAGAACAGCACATCATTATTGTCTTTAGTAGTGACGTACTGTATAACTCCTCATCATGGATGCAATAAACAATTTTAATCTGGGAAAGACCTGTACCATCTGTGAAACCAAGAAGTGCCGTCCCTGTGCCAGAAATCTTGATGCATGTCTTTATCCAAAAGGCGAGCTTTCCAAATTTCTTGAATTAAACAGAAAGAAGCATAGGCCCGAGGTAAAGGAAAGTCCATTAATGGGTGCTAAGAAACCCAATGCTACTCCGTCCGCAGCATCTTGTATAACGATTACAGATTTAGAATTGCACTTAAAACACGCAAAATACAAGAAGCCTACTCACTTTCACAGAGGAAGGGGCTGTCTCCGACCTGCTTGTACCCTGCCCGACACTCACAGCGGTACTTGCCGGGCACGTTGACGCAGACAGACGTGACGTCATCACAGGCGTCCACCCGTTGTGCGCACTCATCGATATCTACCAAAGACCAGTCAATTTGAGCTCGACACGTCAATACGAGAACCAGGGGCCAGTCGATAGGTACCTTCACTGGTGGAAGGACTAGGAGAGAATGGCACGCGTTTGCCTGGCAGGTGAAATGGATTCCCCTGTAGGCAAACGGCTCTGGGAGAGGGGCTAACATTGGGATGTACGTAATGACTCACATATTTACTGCATCTCATTGCCAGTTCAATGGTTAGTAAACCTCCCACAATAAAAAGAATTACCAAGGAGATATATCTGTATAGTTTAAGTTTTCTTCCTGTTCACCGCTAGAAGCCATCCAGGTTGCTCTTTATCAAATTCTCACAATGGGAACATCGTTTTAAGAGGTGGATTCAATCAGGATCTGACAGATTTTTTTAAAAGCACCAATTAGGACCCGAGATAGTGTCATTTTAATAATTTAGCATCAGTTCATTGGAAAATAATAGAATTTCAGTTGTACAAACAGGTAGCGTTGAACACAAATAAGGAATTCCCATAGTTCTGTAAATATGTTAATCAATGAAAAGTTTTATAATTGCGAAAAGAAAAGTCATAATGCTGGTTTCATTTATGATGATCACAAACTGCTTGTTTGTAAACATGAGAAATAGGCCTTATGTTTTTTTGCAGTAAATATTCACCCAATTGCTGGTTGCCACGGAAACCTATAAACCGGATTAAAGTGCAGATATTGACCACCAGAGAAAGTATGGCCGATTGGCTCAGTGCCAACATTTTGAATAATTTTATCACAAACTTCATCCCAAAGAATTCGACCAAAACAATCTTGAGAAAATGCAAGTTTTATGCAATTTAAAATGACATATTCGGTAGTTAAACGGTATAGTGTGTCCCTGACATCTAAATATGCTCATACATTCATTGTGTTTGTAGGAATGATTATTGAGGCCCAATCTTTTGGTATCGCGAACTTCGTCCGTCCAGGGAGGATAAACAAGGAAGAGGGACAACTGGCCACACCTGTCCCAAGTCGAGACCCACTCAATAATCATGGGAACAGGGAAATCCTTCTGCCATACGTACGGGCTCTGTCCTCTCTTCGCGCACCTGTGCCAACTACCATGATTACATAATCCATGCTGCCCTATTACAATGAGTTTTGTCGATGTATAAAGCTACTACAGAACGGCGTTTAGGCCCATTGCTTTATGTCTATGATGCATTAGTGCTTGAAATCCTTTTTTATTACAGATTCCCGTCGCCATGGACTTAATTCATTGCGCTTGCCTGGCACAACGCGAATGTCAATGCATATAGGCCTATATGGTTTTGTTTACTTTTACACTGCGCTTTGGTTGCTGGGATTCGCATTTGCTATTTGCGTCAGGCAAAACGTGAATGAAGCCCACCCAACACAAATCAAACAACACGTATAGTGTAATAAGTCTTTATGTATCTCTATGGTAAGAGCTATGTCATACTTCTGATGTCAGAAGGCAACTACTAATCGGCCCATGTTATATAGGTTACTGTTCAAAAAAGCGAGTAAAACGATTAAGTAGATGAAAATGGGTAGATGTCTTACACTGGCTACTTACCCTCACAATGTGTCAGGTTCCTGTACATCAGTCGGTAGCCGTTGGAGCAGTAGCAGGTCTCTACGTTGGTAACGTCGTCCAGGCCACAGTAAGCGTTGGGCCCACAGGTCGTCGACGTACACACGGACTGAGCTGCAAAATGGTGGAATGGGGTCCCCGTCAGTAACTTATGTTATTGTAAACCTACATCCCATCGTAGATGTCCAGTCAACATAACTGGAATTTACTTTGTTTTATAGAGAAAATATCCATAGTTATGAAACTCATAATATCCCAGGGATATGAGTTGAATACTTTTCTTTACGTTCAAGAACCTGTGAACCTTTCAATCAAAGAAAATGCAGTGAACCTATGTGCTTATACTTGGACATTCGAGAAGTTGTTCTAAATCAGATTTGAATCTCCTTAACTATCAAATGGGAAGCGACCATTGTCAAATCTAACCAAAATTCAACTAGATCATTATGATTGTCAAACCTTCAAGGCGTAGGTTCAAAATGTGTGGGCCTACATAAGGAGAGCCTCTTACCCCGACATCTAGTTCCATTCTGTGTCTGCAGGATGTAGCCCTGCCGACATCGACACCTGTAGCCCGTGTCCGTGTCCTCACACTCATGGTCACAGCCGTGACTACCGTCCTCACACTCGTTCACAGCTATATAAGCAAAGATACAAGTATATGATAACCAATTGCAAAATCGCTATTATAAGACTTCTTCATTTTCCCATTCACCAAATCAATCACCAAATCAATCGTTTATGGTATTCTACTTAAGTGATGTTGGAAGTAAATCTTTCAGGTAACTACTACAAGTTTGATTCCCCTATAATGTCTAAGAGATGCCTTCACTGGTCTAAAAGTCAATGTAAAAATGTTGTGGAGTAGGGTACAATCGGTCCGATACCCATGTGGCAGACCGAAGGTCCACGAAGTTTTAATCCTTTTCTGGGCCACCTCACTGTAAGTTAAGATGATACCACAACACAGGAGAACCAGCCGCCCTCAGGCAGTCAATGTCCACACTGAGTTCAAAACTGGTGACTTATTGCCTGCCTCCAGTACGGGTACCTGCCGTGGGAACCTCCGGGCAGAGGGTAGGTGATTTTAGTCAGAGTGAGCTTATTAATTATCAGAACCAGTAGACGTTATAGAGAAAAACAAAATAAGAGCAAAAATGTGTGTGGAACTGGCAATACACATTTTCAAAATTGAAAAAGTGAAATGAATATTGTAAAAGAAAACAACTCTGGATTATAAATTGTTCAAATATATATCCTAGCAGGATCTGTCTGGTATCTAGCACAGTTGACAAGGATCGATGTAAAAACAATACGGACACCAGTTACCTGCCAGACCAAGTGGATATCCCTCGTCAGTCTAGTGTCTCCCTGGACGGGGTAACATTGAACATAAAAGATCAATTTGAACACTAATGTCGATTGGCTGGTGTGTTTGTCTGTTCACGGGTGTATCTGTGTATCTGTTGGTCTACCTGGTAGTGGCAGTGTTGACGTGGGTAGTTACAGACAAGGCCTGGTTCACCTGTGTGTCAGGGACCAACCCCGCCGCCACGTCCACCCCCTCCCACCCGCCCTCCATCATTACCTTGTCAACTGGCTTTCATTGACTGATTCTCTATTGCAGCTATTATCTTACTCAACTTTTTTCGTTCGTTGCGGGCGACGCGGGGGCGCCTCTGTGTTGAGCTCAATATTCCTGAATAATTAATACCAGCCTATTCAATTTTTATTCCAGTGCCGACCTGCCCCCCATGCCATCTCCCCCAATGGCGCCCGGTGGAGGTTGGTGAAGGCGGCAGGCCAGTCATGCTTGGTCGGCCAAGTGGAGCCCGCGTCCGGCCATCTGTATTGTCACACCCAAGTATCAGGTCTAATTATTCATGGTTCCCCCGAAAACGAATCGGAAAATTATGAACAATTCAGAAAGCTGCCATACAGGCCAGGCCCATTGCAACAGAGGATAGGTGTACTGCTCGGCTCCGCCTTTTTATGAGTTATTTTATCGAGCTGTTTCCATGAAAATATAATGACTTTGAAACACCTGTCAATTTCCTCTTTTCCTTTCTGCAGGCACTGTGTACCAAATGGCAATAGCAATGCCTGCACTGACAGGATATCAGTTTAGATTCTGAAATCTTATTGGTAGGACGCATTGCAATGAGCCTTTTCTTTCATTTTCTTTAAAAATTAGAAGTGCACTTTAACATATTTGTTAATCCTGTAAACAAGAGATAGTTGGCTTATAAGAATGGAAAAGATTTAGTCAAGTTAAAGGGAGCCAAAAACAATGTTGTGTCAAAATATGAAATAAATTTGAAGATTCAAATAACTATGAAAATACATTCCAAGAGTCTAGCATAATAAATTGATACAGCATAAATCATGATAACTACCTATAACTTTCTTGAATTCCATAATACTCTTGTTATTATTGCCTTAAAACAGCGATGTTTACAAACAAACCAATTTTGGTGGGTCACCAAAATTGACCACAGATGAGTTTTTATGTATTCAAATGTAGTTTAAGTCTGTATTCACAGTTAATATTTTACCACACATCAAGGATAGTTACCAGAATTTGCCAAATTTTGACCCAATTTGGCTCCCTTTAAGTCACAAGTAAGTATGATTGAACTGCGTAAAGTAAGAAATGATATTCTTTTCCGAATGAAACTGTTAACCATTTAGACCCCAATCCGGCCATTGAATGTCACGCGGACATTATTAATGACGTATTATATCATGGACACATTTGATCTCAGATGGTTTACTATCTATCTTTAAGGGTGATATGAGATAAAGGTAACGCTCCCAGTGGTACAAAGGATGAGTTGCCGTGATGTGATGGAGTTGTCACCTCGGTTACAGTTTGTTCAACTTATGAATTGGACTTCTACGTAAACCTGGTTCTATTTTACAGCACTGTTAGGAGAATTACCACAATGACAGAAGTACTAATAAATGTCGTCTACAGATACAGATGATATTTCTACATTGGAATTCTAGCAATCAAATAGGTCTAATGTTATTATTCCCATATGAGAAGTTAAATGACCATTATTGAGATGCATCCTGCACATAGTACCCTTAACCTGCTGGAAGATTGCCTTCAATTACGTTTTCCAGCTTATTGTAATATAAATTGTCGCCAAAGATATCTTTGGAACATTGTCATTTTTAACCCACACAGGTAGAATAGACAGATAGCTATAAGCACACACATAAATAGGCTAATATGGCGGACAAAATGGTTGGGGGATGGGATAGTGAAGTCCTTCTCCTGATCCGCAGATGCATACAGTGTTGTATGACCGTTGTTAGTATTGCCAATGTGATGATGTGAATATCTCAATCTACTAGCTCACTATCTAAGCCCTTTTTTTTATTATGTTATCATTCCCATACATACACCTTGGGTCAAAAGAGGGAATTGTATATTTATGCAGAAAAACGTGTTACATAGTAAGAAGTCTGAAAATCTCATTAAACCCTTTTGGGTTAGTAGAATCAATATTAGTCTAGCATTGAATTTTTCTTCCAGTGAGTGCAACCAGAGGAAACACAAAAATCCAGTGGACGGATTGACTTCGAATATGGAATTACATTTTCTGTGTATCATGAATACATAACGTTTCTGCCTTGGGAAACAGATGTATAGGCCATATTAATATGTAATGTATAAATTCCCGGTTATAATTTGGGTTCTCTATAGTGAAAATCATGATATTTGCGTCAGGTACCTAGAAAATCCAAGGGTAATCCTTAAAAAAATGTATTAGGTAATTAAGAAAGAAAGAAGAACTCACGGAGACAGAAGTGGGGGTTCCTGTCGGAGAGTCGGGAGCCTGCTGGACACCTGCATTCGTAGGACCCTGGTTTGTTAACACAGGTCCCCTCACACCCGCCGTTGTTGGTCCGACACTCGTCAATATCTGCAGGACATGCACAGGACACAATCACATTTCATCCCCAACATGCCATTAATAATTCACTTTCACTGCAGACCCCCCTCCCACCTCCATCCCAGGTGAACCCCACCCTCCATGGCTCCGTCGCATTGGCTGGTAGTTGCTGCTCCACCCCTGACCTGTGACAACCAACCAATCACATCGAGTCTCCACATGAAGTATTACATTGGTGTTAAACTAAAAGCAGCATAGTTGAAAGACGTGGTGCCGCTGACCCCCAACTTCCCAGGGTAGGCTCCTGACACTGTTTTAAACCCCAGACCCTTCAGTTCTCATGAATAATAGACAATGTTTGTGCTGTAAAAGGCTGGTTTTGGTATCGGGGACATGGAGAGCTTGGACCGTATCGACATGGTTGAGGTATGATTAGAGGAAGATTGTTGGCGTTGCCATGGCTGCGGCGTTCCCCTGACGGGTCACGCACCAGTAATCATAGCGTCCCATGCCAACAGATGGTCCGATCTCCGTCAGCATGCTCGCCTTTCAGACGTACATAAAACACACTTTGTTTCATTCACAGCACACTTTGTGAATTACAGAAACACAAGATTGGTTCATATCAATTGTAAAATTCTACTTCTTAAGTTGAATAACCAAAGTCAAAATAGGGAATGGGTCTCTTATAAGTGCCAACGTTTTGTACTGACGAAATGTGTGATACTGGGAGCCTTTGAGTTCTTGAGTTTTCAAACGGGGCATTTCTAATTGCTGTACTTTGGTATACAGATCTGTAAACACTTAAACACAAGAACTGTTATAATGAGACAATAAAAGGTCCCAAATAAAATGAATCATGATAGTGTGAGAAATCTTTATCGTAATAGATAAAAGTAATTTTGACTGCTAATATACAGCTTATGCTTTCTGACGCCATAACTTCTTCCTCGCAGCTGAAGGTTATCATTCAACAATAAGATATCAAAGAGAATCTCATCACCTCGGCAGGAATGGCCGTCCGAGGCCAGGGTATATCCCGGGTTGCAGCGGCAGGTATAGGACCCTTCAGGCAAGTCGACACAGTAACCGTTGGCCTTGTCGCACTCATTCAACGTGGGACTCGAGCACTCCGGGTGGTCTGCAGGTAGACAGAAAGAGTTCATGTTTGCCCACTGATCATTTTGTGGAAACCAATGTAAATTGACCGTTATTGCAAAGTCAGGTAGGTCTAACTACATATATTACCCCATTTCATGTTTGCATGCGCATCACATGATTGCCGGTGGTAGGGATATGGCATCAGTATGACTGAAGCATTTAACTTCATTAACTCTATACATAATGAGAGCGCCATGGCTGCTAATCGTTTTAAGAACTGAGATCACGGCCATTAATTCCTGGAATTTGGTATAATGTCGAATTAAGCTATAAAAGGCCGGCTAGACAACCAGACTGTGCTGTATCTAGTTACTCTGTGTTTAGGAACTCATTCTGGATGGTTTCTTTATTGTGGATATTACCTTTCTAATTGTTCAATGAAAAAGAAAGGTCTAATGGTATTATGATTAATCATGTTAACTAGACACCCTAACTTATAACAAGGATGTACATATCGTATTAAGATTAAAGTGGTGATAGGTTCAGTCACAATGAACATTTTATCTTGTCAATTCTAGTCTTAGACCTCCACTGTTCATACAGCCCTTAACTTACCAATACATGTGGACGTGTCGTTGGGCTCTATGTCGTAGCCCTGTTCACAGCTGCAGGTGTAGCCGTCCGACAGTTTGTGACACACCTGCTCACAGGGGGCAGCACGGGTGTCGTTACCCTCCTCGGTGGTGGGCGGCGCACATTCATTTATCTCTGTACAACACAATATCATGAAACACAAGTTAGGTGGGTTATAATGTTATCAGCCTACAGCGGTACAGGTGTGCTGCCATTGTCATACAGAACCAGGTATCGACGACCAACCATTATCACATATAGAATATTCTATTACAGTCTGTTCACGCGGAATACTCCGATGAAAAGGAAATTTAAACACACGTAAAAAAATAGTTAGATTATGTAAATCACATTGCTTTTTATCCGCTCGTGTTTTTGTCTTTTTTTTGTGGCAGCAGTGAGATCGGCAAATGGAAATGAAGATAAAATCCTGAATGGATTGATGTGATTCTCTCTGTCCAATAGATGTTGTCAATAGTCACTTTGGATAATCATTATTCGGCAGACTGAGTGTTCGATTCTGACACGGGCGGTAACAGCTTAACCCATCCTCTCAAAGTCCCTTGTGAAGGGATTCTCATGAAATGTATGACCAACTGCGAGTGAATTCAAATATCCAAGATTCAGAAATCAACAGTATGAATTAATGATTAACTTGTCTCTTTACTGCTCTTTGTCACAAAAGACCAATACTAAAAGGATTAAAACATTGTGTTCCCAAGGGCGGATCTAGTATTTCGAAAGGCCGGGGAAATGTTGTTGATTCAGGCAAACCTGTATTGTATCTTGTAGTGCTGCACTGGCATTGCGGTCCTTGCTCCCAAACACACTTTGTCACTGTCCGCCCTTGGTTGCTCCCTGGGATAGTGTGTATCTAGAGTACTGTGTGTCGGATACATGATTTTGAAAATAGGGGGATGCGCTATTGGAAACATCTCTCCTTACTTACTTTTTGCCGAAGTTTACATCATAAATGCTAAATGCACTCGCTAAGTCCGCCACTGATACGTCGATACACCATAACTTACGGAAGCAGGAGTTGCCGTCCGTCTCGGTACCAGGGGGGCAGGGGTCACACACGAACTGACTCTCTGAGGTAACATTAAGGTCGGCCCTCACGTCCTGACAACCTGATGTGGAAGAGGCATCAAAAACATTAATTACTAAAACATGCAATTTGGAGAACAGCCTTTTTTTAAATCAGAGATATACTCATTCATATGACCAAAGTGTGTAGTCTACTTTTGGTCAACCCATGAAAACTAGGAGGGGGACAGGTTCTGTCAATTATCTACAGTATGGATGTGGCGTCACCAGGTTTTCAGTTCATTATACATTTAGTCTTTCATACATGAAACAGAACCCGGTTTCAAAGACCCGTCTGTTATACTTGAATGCTGAAACCCTTTTTTTTCGTGACCTCTTTTTGTATATTTATGAGTGTTCTCCTTTCTACATCCTCTTTCAAACTGATTAATGCATTTTTATTACTCTGTCATACGATATAACATTCAATTTGGTTGATTGTACACTGTTCTATATATTATAACGAACCATGGAAACATGTAGTGTTGCAGCCATCTAGATCCAGTTCACATGTTGGACCTGCCCAACCATATCTACACTCGCAATCGGCCAGCGTGAAGAATCCCCTCTTCGGCTGCAAAAAAAGAAAAGAAAATCAATGACTATAACCGATCACTTATCTGATGATCACTAGGTGTAATCCTACTTCCAATGATATGAGAACAAATCATCATTTTGACAATTGATTTCAAGAAAGAGTCGCCAAGCGGATACTGGCATATCATGTCAGCATGATACTAATACGTGTTTATTAGCATCGTATCCTTCTCATGATTGTGTAAAAATAGAATTGACCTAAATGATAAAAACAGTAAATAGCGGCATCAATGGCGGACCTATTGTATACATCTTATTCTAGGTTTTATATTTTCGTATCATGCATGTTTACAACTGACTTCTGAAGAAGTCAAATAAGTGAGTGTGATTAGAAACAATCTACATTTTATGCACAGTCCCATAACCACTAAAACTGTAAGTTGCAAAGCGCATTTTGAGCCGAAAACATTGGATGAGTAACTATTTAAAGATAACACTTTCTTTCTCATGTGTATTCCTGATTAGTATCAATTAAAATATTTATATTGAGTTAACATATAAGTAAATGCTTTGATAGATCAGGGAGGAAAGGCATCATACACCTCTGTGGTAAGAATTGGCTACTCATCCTAGTTAACGTAATCCCATCTTACCGTGCCGTTCTGACAGCTGCCTCCGTTCTTACAGTCGCAAACGGAGACTCGAGGTCTAAGTATGGTGGTAGATCCATGTGGGTCAGTAGCGGCGAACTCCAGGAACAGCGGCTCGGCAGTGGTCATTGTCCATGTAAAGTTGAAGGAGAAGATCTCCCCGACTCTGGTCGATCTGAATACATGTACGTTCTCCCTGATGCGGCCCGTGTCGTTGGACCCGTTCACCGCGGGGACCCACTGCACCAGGAGCTCCCGGCCCGCGGGGTCCTTGACGCTGTAGTTGAAGGTCACCTCCAGGTCGTCCGGGTCGTGTAAGGTCACCAGCATGGAGAAGGTCTCCCCGACCTGCACGCGCACATAGTTGGATGGGGAGTTCAGGAACTCCGGTCGGTGGTTAGCTGTAAGGTAAGTAGTCAGTAGGATGAGACATATGAAATAGGTACAGTCATGGCAAGCCCCGAAAAGTTTCATAATAAAGATTAAAATGGATAATTAAGAGAACACAATCATGTTTAGACCACGAGATGTATATGACGTAACCTCATATTGTTCTGGTTCTTGGACGTAACATATAAATGTCATACGTAAAATGTAAAATTTAATGTTGAATGGCCAGGATATGTAATACACAAATAAATATGGCCTGCAAAGCAATTATTGTATCAAACTAAATCCGTCTTTTATCTAAAGAACATTTTTTTCACATTTACACTACCACTACATCTTTTTCTATCATACAACTAGATTTTTATTTTTACAGTGCTATAATCTCTTTCCATTTAAGTCAAATAATTTCATTTGACGTTTATTAATTTTCATGCGTATGATATATTTGTTAGATCAACATGCTACGTAGCTTTCATTTACATTTTACGCTGATTTACGTTTTGCATCAGATTAACATATCACGGTCTATCAAGGGCGCTCGCGTCCCCACTTCACCGCATGTGCAGAGATAATACGTAACTGTCGTTATACGCATACTGTGCAATAGAAGTCAGAATGATAATATCTAGCCCTTTCTCTGCTCGTTGGTTGATATTTGTTCATCCGTTCAGTCTCCCTAAAACGCTTGCATAAGTGTGTTTTGTAAGAGGCGCGAGAAAGATGATTTCATTATTTCAGTGTATTTAAATGAACCTGCACTTTATATAGCCAATAATGCACTTCATAAAGCATCATAATTCCAATAAGATCTACCAGTCTTGGACCTTTCAATGTTAACAGTAAATGCTCTCCCAAACATCATTTCCTCCTTACTATAGGGTCGGAAATTGGATGCACAGAGAGTATGTTGGCATTAATACCATGTGTACGTCTTATAAACTGTATGAGAAGGTTGTAATCGTGCTCTTGTATATATCATAGAATTTGAAATAAACACATCCTGACTAATTTCCTTAGTCCTTCTCTGAGGTCGAAAGTATTTGTTATAAGAAAGTCATTAATACTCTGATACTGTCGTTCTAACACGAATTATCTAGATAAAAAAGAACAATATTGGAAGTAAATTACCAAGAAAAGAGTACTTAATGGTAAATAGATCTATACTCTATTCGAAACCCATTGATGACTCTCTCCTTCCTTTAAATGTCATACAAGCACAACTTTGATGATGCTCTAGACTGGGTTATTGTCAAATACTTAACTTTTATCAGATAAACTATGTAGTTAGGGCAAAATAGAAAAATTATATTCTCATGTGTATAGAATAATATTCTTACTCAGATCTTCCTTGAGTTGGTTGAAGTGACTTCTTGATTCCATGATCTGCCGCCCTGCCTCCAGGTGGCCGGCGGCGCGCACGTCGTGGAGACACTCACAGTCCAGGCCCCCCTCAGGGGGTGTGCACACGGTGAGTTCCGAGGGGCTGACATCCGTACAGGGGTAAAAGTTGGGAGAAAAGTAGTAGTCATCGTACTGTTCAGGCGAGGTGATGGTCACTTGGTACGCTGAATGTTCGATGTAGGTGGGTCCGTACTTGACAAATAATGACTTGGCATTTGTCTCGTCACCGAAGACGTTAATGAGGGTCCCTGAGACAAACGCAATTCAGGTCGTAAGTAGCGATACGTAAATTAGCAATAGAATAATAACGAAGCAGGCAATCTTTCTCCTGTGAATATCGCACTCGGCTCATTACTTAACTGCATCAAAACGACGCTGGGCACATATATGAGGGCCTATGTCTTTTTACAACCAACTATAGCCTTCTACTGAATTATCCTTTTTATGCACAACATGTTTGATTCTTATCTACTAAAAACGATAGAGGCAAGCCGGGTTTGGTCTTACATGACTGTCCGTAGATGTACTTGATGTCGGCGGACGGGTCGGGATCCAGGTACTGGGCGCGGCCACTCCTGGCCGACGGACTCAGGTCGTTGTTGGGGTTAAAGTCGGGACTGCCGAGCAGCCCGGTCCACAGCCCCTCCCCGTAGAGGCTCCAGGGTAGGAGGATGACGAGCCGCAGACGGCCTCCCAGGTCGGCCACCTGGAGGACCAGGCCCGCCCGGAACACCAGCTGCACGTCCTCCAACCGGCCCGTCTGGGGGTTGGCTGTGAACAGGGGGTCAACAGGGGCCGTCAATAGGTCCAGTTAGAGGGAAGAGGTTATGTACAAACACACTGTGGCAGATCAAACATACATAATCGTTGATTAAGTTTTAATTTGTTTATCATTTTAAAACTATAGTATAATACGAATTCCTTATCAAGTGTCATTTACTTGATAGGACATATGCCTTCTCTGGCGGTCAATATGATTATTACAATGTACGCCACTGCTGGTATCATCTCAAAATGCTCACTGTTTGCAGATATTGCCACGTTGTCAAGACGGGGGGAGTTTGGTGTCCAGTCTGTGGTGCCCACCACCACCTGCAGGGGTTGGTCTGGTCGGTCCCTCCGCAGGTAGACCTGGATGGACGGCTCGGCCTGCTCCCCGACACGGACGGCCACCGCACTGCCAGGTCACAGAGGGCGGCAATAGTTAGCTTTATGTCGGTAATTTGATTGATTATGATTAAGTTAATTAATTGCATGCTTAAAGACTCGCCATTGTACTCTATAGTTATAGACTACGTTATATCATGTTTATTTGTCTATCAAATAGCTAAGCAAATTATCCATGAAGGAAGAACTGGTTTGAAACTAGATTCTGTTGAGAGAGAAAATAAAAAGATTCAGTTGGTTTCTTCCAGACTTGTTGGCATATTCGTTATATAGATGCCTATAGGAGGCCGTACCTGATGTAGGTGCGCTTGGCCTCGGCCGACCTGTTGTTGGGGGGTTCCTTGTTATGGCGGGCCTGGATCATGACGGCGGGGGTGGCCGTCCTCCACAGCAGCACGTACTCCCCGAACCCGTCTATGGTCAGACTAGTGGGCGAGTCGAACGACTCGTAGTGGGGGTCGCCGTGAGCCAGGGCTGTCGGGGGAGACAGTGCAAAGTGACTAGAGGGGATTCAACCGTCAATCGGATAGGAAAGGACAAAGGAGAAACGCTAACGATTTATTAAAACATCAATCAAATAACATGGATAAAGCTATCCTAAAGAAATGTACAGACAAATGTCAATTATCTTTAATCATATGTCTCATATATCAGTCCTGTGTTATCTAAAGCAATCAAGAATATAAGGCAATCTTCGCAGATCTCACTATTCCCACTAATCCTCCAGAATGGTGTCACAGAAGGCCTTACCAAAGCCGAACTGGTCGTAGCGGTGGCTGGAGGCGGCTGGCCGTCGGTCCAGGTACATCTGGGCGTAGTCCTCCTCATGGGTGGAGCGGGCCTGGAGGCAGCACCACCGGTACGGGGCAGCGTCCTCCAGCCGGTGGGGGCTCGCAGGGTCCGAGCTCTGCACAACATAAAGACCGCAAATAGGTCTACTTGTGTCAACGTGTATTTGAAGAGAAAATGCAAGTACTGTGCAAATACTGAAGACGATGTCTCTATAGCCAGCATTCTGTAATCCTCTACCTAATTAAAGCGAGCGCTATCTCCCCATTGTCTTTGATTTAATTTTCATATGTAACTTCAGTATAGATTTGGTAGAGTTGGAAATTATACTTCTATTATAAACATTCTTTCTATAAAAAGAGACAGAACGCCGAAATTTATCAAATAGCATTACTTACAACGTGATAGCGATGCACGACCCCCATGCTGTCATAGTGTGAGCCTTCCCCCTCAGACCTACACAACCTGTCATCGATAATGGCACCTGTACCTTCCTCATAGCAGCAGCGGATGTTGGCACCTACAAAAGCAACAAAATTATGATCAAATCATTCTGTAAATTGCATCCTTTTTGAATTTTAATCGTCTTGTGTTTTCATGACTGCATCTGATCTAACGGCGATATCGTAAAACCTTTCATTACTCATTTGTTCCTGGTCAACTCACCCTCGTCAAGGGAAAACAGTTTCGTAAAGCAGCGCGTTATTCCAGAACTGCCGGGCGTGCTGTTGGTGGTAGCGCCAGTAGAAGACAGTACGAGAGGGACAAAACGCTGGTCGATCTGAGCCTTGGCCATGACGTCGGGGCACGCGCCGACCAGAGAAGCGGCCCACTCACTGATGGGTGGCTCAGCCTGCAGATCGAAAAACATTAAAATAGCATAAAACTATCAAGAAATCATTGGGAAAAGAAGGGAAAGGTTTGATTATGATTCTAGGTTAACTGCTAATCTAGGATTGACGGATTTTATGCCTGGTTTGCCTAGAACTACTACAACAAGTGTTATGCACACTTAGAAGTTGCCAACAGTAACTTTCTTGACAAACACTAGTTGCGTAGCAACCAGTGGTGTGACATCATCAGAATGTGTTGTGATTCAGGTAAACATGATTTCCAAAGGATAATTAGGTTAATTGCTAATCGAACACACCTATGGCAACAAAACATATTTCATTGCTCGGGGATATGCTTATTAACAAGTACTCCCTTAATTATAAGTATTAACACAATCACTCCTTCCTGACGTCTCAAGACGCAGCGCTCCTAACGCTTTTCATGTTTTCAATATGTGTTTTAATAAAAGCCTATCTCTGTTGTGGTTATCATTATAAGAGGGCGGTCGTACCTGAGCCCAGTCGTAGCAGCGTCTGGCCGGGTTGACGTAGCCCGGCCCGTGGGAGTCGGCCCTCACCAGGGTGACCCCCAGCAGCCCGCCCACCAGGGGCGCCAGCTGCCGCCCGTCCAGGCGGTACGCGTTCAGCGACGTGTTCAGCAGGTCGTTGTTCCAGTGCCCGCTGTTCGGGTCCGAGTAATACACCATCTCGTCGTCCAGGGAGCGAGCCGCGAACCCGACGTGAGCCGGGTAGCCCTCGTACAGAACCAGCTCCTGTGCCCTGGAGGTGGGAGGTTCAACAGGTTAGAGGATCACACATTGGGAACCAGGTCCTAGGCCCTGGGGGTGGTAGGTTCAACAGGTTAGAGGAATACACAAGTTGTCAAAACCCAAAGTCTAGAGTAAAGTAAGTAGTACAATATGATATAACGTACCCGTACAGAGGGAGCCAGGTCATGGCGCCCTCCTCGTATATACACATGAAGTACGTCATCTCACTATCTGTCATGACAAACGCCTGGAACGTGACACCCTGAAAAAAGACGCAATCATCCCGGTGACGTCTTTTGCGTTCTATCAAAATTAGATCAAAGACTGGCTATCAAATATACCGGTTGTTAACTCTTTAAAGTGTGTCACCATAGACAAACTCCACAGACGTACCTGTTCTGGAGGGGCCCAAAAATGAGGCCTGGTGTTGTTCCAGGTGACCTTGAGGATGTAGGTTGGGGTGAAGCCGGTGACCCCCTGACTGACCAGCAGGTGACCCACCTCGTCAAACACGGCCTGGGAGCGGTCAGTGTACGCCTGGTACCACACCTTCAACGGTAAGACAAAAGGCCCATGGAATGCAGATGCGACATGAGGTGCTACTTAAGATATTTACAAGATCAACAAGAATGTAGGTCTAGAACTTTACCCTGCTGTTTAGAAAAATGAATATGAAGCTTGATTGACGACACTAGGTGAACGGCTAGTTTTTTGTATTTCAAAACCACCCCTGACTAAAGCCTCTATACTGATACTAATACTGAGGATACTAATTCCAATAACACATAAGACACCTGTGGGTGTATACAAAACTTTCTTGTTGGTTTAATTGAGCGTGTTGGATTGAACTATATAGCATCCGAACAGTTAGCAGCATTTACTGGTGATACAATTATTTAAATGTAAAAAAAAACAAAAAAAAACAGAGAATACAGACGGCGGAGTGGTGGTTAAGTTTGGCGTCTGCCCAGAAGGCGGCGAGCAGGGCCTGCACCCCCCGGTCAGTGGGCAGGGTCAGGGTGGGCAGTTGGCGCGGCCTCTGGAACGTGTCCTTGAAGCTGGTGTCCATGGGCTGGTCAGTCCCGATGACAGCTCCATTTTCAGACACCTGCAGGATAGGTAATTAGTATCTTGCCCATATTCACATACACAAGCATAAACAGCATGGAAATACATATAGTCACATGATGCTTTTCAAGTTATAAATACATAGAGAGTGTCAGTTAAAAGATGCACATTAATCGCAGATTGTTCAAAGACTGAGGTTTAAGACTACTGACCCTTGTTCCTATTTCCATAGACTACCATATATATAGTTTTATAGTAAGACTTACACGACTTTCTCTGTGATTATAGTGTATGATATCTTATATTAATAGTCTCGCACTCCAAGCACAGTCAAACTATCTCGTAATGACCTCCTGATGCATGTTCCCATTTCCTTATACTACTATTAATTGCAGATTATTCAAAGCCTCAGGTCAAGGACTCCTGACCCTTGTTCCCATTTCCATAGACTACTACTACCTATGTGAATAGGGTTCATTCGCATGTTATCATAAGTAAACTGTATATCTGCCTACTGACACAGTGAAGTTATAACACCATGCAGGAACCAGTAAATTGTTCAGGTGGTTAAATATAGCTTCCAGTTTCAGCATAACCTATAGCATAGTGAAAAGGTCAAGGTTCTGATTTCTTTTTGCCCAACTGGCAAACTACTTATAAGTGGTAGATAACTTGGCAAATTCTCTGACCCTGCAGCTGTCATCTGGCGGGAAAAAACACTGCAAACCAGGTTCCTGTGAATTATGGGGAATCTTGGGGAATTTTCTCTAACCTCGTAAATATATTCATTTCATCAAATGGGGCAAATATTTGAGAATATGAGGCCTTTGTTCATCAACCACCCTGATCTTAATGTGTTTTTTCGAGTATATATGCATACAATATTTATAAAGATATATGCGATACAATAATATGATCATGGAGTTATCTATAGGCCTACAGCATAAAATGGATATGTTAAAAAAATCTCAGTAGATGGAAAGAGTAAAAACGTCTCTGCCAATCCATAAACTTTAGTTTCAGAAAGGTATAAACAAACAGGCTGGTGGAACCCACATGGCCGGTACTACTCACATACAGAGCGTGTACAAGTCGGTCGGCCAGAGGGATCCCCCGGGGGACAGGCAGCAGGGGGCTGACGTACTCCCCCGTGAACCGACTCGTCTCGTTTAGCCGGAGATCCCCGACCTCAGAGCCGAAGGGAAGCAGCCGCTCTCCTGTCGGCCAACAATCGATAGGTTATTCCTTGACATCATCATGTACAAAATCAAGACAGACATTTCGAGTGATCAAATAGTTAGACTAGGCTATATAGTATCTACCATGGGGGGTTATAAATCAGCGGGGAGATGTTGGTGGAGAAGTGCTAATGACCCTAGTCCCAAACAAATTAAATCATTGGTCATATGACCCCCTATGTGGAGCTCACCGAGGCAGCCGCTGGAGGCGGTCCGTCGGCGGTAACCTGGCCGACATTCACAGGTGTAGGAGCCAGGGGTGTCCCGACACACCTCGTTGGTCTGCCCGCACGGGGAGGTGGGCGCCGAGCACTCGTCTACGTCTGGAAGACAGGTTCGTTTCTTAATATTAGTCTAGCACGTGCTATTTTTTCTTATATTAGTCTTAAATACCTAGAACTGGTGAGTACCAATTTTTGCCCAGTGTCAATAAAAATGGTCAAGTGGAATGATACTAATACGGACATTTTGTACTCCGCATAGTTTGTATTACAGATCCAAGTCAAAAGGAGTCAAGGGAGGGTAATTACAGAGGAACTCAATAAGATATTAAAGGTATAAAAACGTTGATGTTGTCTGCGATTTCATACATAATGATATCAATCTTAAAGTTTAGTGAAATAGAGAACAAGTATACCATGCACACACGCTCCTACTTACTCATACAGCGGCCATTCTCAATATCATATCCCCGCTGACAAGGACAGCGGAAACTGCCTGGTTGGTTCTCACAAAGGCCGTAAGGGTCACAGCAGTCGTTTAATGGAACCCCAGTTTCTGTTGTCTCCACACATTCGTCAATATCTAAGCCAAATAACACGTAGATATCGATATTTGTGTCATTAGGAAATGGTCACGGAGTACAAATTGTTTCTCTGCTCGTGATTTACATCTCGAATTGCTAGACTTGGTGGAAATGGGTCAACGTCGGTCAGCACATGTAAGTATGAACAAAATGTCACTAAAATTGATATTGTTATGAATAATATTCCCAAAAAGGAGGTTGCCAAAATAATTATGTTTCCAAAAATAACATTATCGCAAGGTCTTCACCAAAAAGATGTGGCCCCTCCTGACATCACTCAATGTAATGTCATCTATCAACGATTGTTACATCACCTAAATGATTTCACCCCAAATCACTTCAGCTGAACTGATGTAGGCCTAAATAATGTCCCACAAATTAAATTGCCCCTAATGATTTTGGGTTATGACATTTTAAAGAAAGTCAATTTTCATAAAGGAATCTTTAGTGATTTCATTTAGGTTGACATCATTTTGGTGACTGTGAATATTTGTACTGACCAGTCTGATTGCAGATACCATCCACCTAATAAGTTAGTGTGAAGTCAGTGTTATGCTATTGAAGAAACAGGTGCTACGTCACACATCATTATTTTGTAGTTTAGATTCAGTTAGATTGCAGAAGCTAAGCTCCAAATATTGATGACTTAGCTGTTGTATGTGGGAAAGCATCATGTGGTGATGCTATCCCCTAAGTCAGCAATATTTGTAGGAGCGTCCTAACATAATGTTTCAGGTACCAATGCTAAGATATCGTGTATTTGCTTAAAAGTTGCTATAAAGCGGCTAAAATATAATTTTCAGGCTGTGTGTGTAACCCTACTAGAGGTAATCTTTGCAAGTCAACATTTTCTCTTATAAAATACAAGATAGTTAAATACGTACCTTCACATTGCTGAGTCGCATTGTACCTGTAGCCACTTGGACACTCGCACTCACGGGCCCCTTCCTCGTCATTGGTGACGAAACAGCGCATCGGGGTGTCGCAAGGTTGTAATAGACACGCTCCTGAAAGGAGTTGTTAGCTGCTTAGAAGGTTTGTTCCGACATCCAAAATCTTACAAATTTTCGAAAACCATTGGCAAAAGTGTGCTTTTATTGTCGGGCTGCCAATGTAAGTGTTTATAACTGTTAAATAGTCTTATCATTCGAGTAGGCCGTGACTGGACTTACCCACTTGGCACGTCCTGTCGTGACAGTCCTCCCTATCCGTCGCGCCCACCCCTCCCGTCACCGGGCACCCACAGCCCTGGGCCGAGGGGACCGGGTCGTCACAGGCCCGCTGTCGGGACCTCACCCCCCGACCGCACACGGCGTCACAGCCGCTCCAAGGACCCCACGGCCCCCAGTTTCCGTTCACTGAATTAAAGTATCGATACGATTAAATGCCATTAATATCTATACCGCAAATGATATCATCAGTATCGAAGTCACATGAAACTCTCTTTGCTATGAATTGCATAACATTGCCATTTTTATTTTTAAAGGATTTTTTTTCATGCACATGCAATTCTTCTATATAAGGTCTGGTGTAACCATCTTTAACTTATCCTCATAGAGTAACTAAGGTATTAAGGATACCAAAGATTTCAAGGCTCCAACTGCATATTTTGCAGAGATATGGGGCCACAATGTTGGCATCCGATTTAAGAGCTCCAGGTTTGCTGCAAAACTTTTGAAATTACTCATTTAAAGTTTCTTGAATGTGTTGCTCAAATTTGAAAATAATGGTTCCTCAACATGTTAAGGGAGATATTTTGAGAGATTTAAAGAAAATCTGAGACGAAGTGTGTAAAGTCCTTTTTGAGTTGATATGGAACGACCCTATCATAAGAGTAACATTTTCCTTAAATGGTGGTTTTACAAGTCCTCTCGGGGTTTACATGTATATTTAATGTGTATTTACTAAGGTAGAAAGTCGTGTACTCACCGACCTCGCAGCGGTGGCCGGTATAAGAGGGGGGACACGTGCAGCTGAAGCTGTTCACTCCGTCCACACATACACCGCCGTTAAGGCACGAGTCGCGGCCACAGTCGTCGGTATCTGATCAGACAGGGTCAGACAACAATTACTAAGAGACATAGCAATGTGATCAAAGAACTGGAAATGGTTTAATGAGGTCAATTAGATGTATATAATAATGTGGGCGCTCGGAAGTTTCAATAATTGATGCTCAAGGACTAATATGCAAATTGATATGAACAAATGTCATCATATCCCGAAATTGCGTCGTTATACTAGGTAGAGTGTGTACAGGATGTTACCTGAATAAAATTAATTATGTATGCGATAACAATAACACCATCTATAAATTCCCATTTCCATATACTACTAACATTTCACATATATGTTGCTGCACAGAGCTAAGTGTATATACGATAATTCAATATCAAATTCCAAATTTCAGTGACAGGATGAGGTTGGTGACTGGAGAACCCATTTCACTGGAGAACTCGGTCAAACGATGTTTTGACACTTCCCCATCCATAAACTGTTGATTACATGATGTACAATCAACGCGACCTGCTTCAAATTCCCATTTCTACATACTACTTCCATCACAATAAATTGGCGCATATATACAATTACGTCAATTATCGCGTAAATAGTGCGGGAAATAGTGGCGTCTTTTGAGGCTACGTCGTGTGTACTGGTAATGACTAATGGGGCACAATAGTAGGAAGCTAAGAGGTTTTTACAACATGTCCACAATAAAGGGACTAAAGTGAATCTCGCGCTGAATACCCTTTCCCCTCTTTGGGTCACACATATGAACAAGGCGAATCAAACTATTCACGTCAGAAATTGTCCCGTTATCTGTGATATGCGCATGGTCCTTCAACAGAATCATATATATGTGTCCTGAAGGTAAGGATAAGGGACACAAGGGCTGACCTTGGCAGTGGCGTCCGTCCCCCTGGTACCCGGGCAGACAGGTACAGTTGTACGACCCCAGGGTGTTATTACACTGGGCGTTCACACGACAGTCGTTGTCGGTGTCGTTTTTACATTCATCAAAGTCT
The DNA here is from genome assembly GCA_936440205.1 of Lepidonotus clava. Lineage (NCBI taxonomy): Eukaryota > Metazoa > Annelida > Polychaeta > Phyllodocida > Polynoidae > Lepidonotus > Lepidonotus clava. The sequence continues at coordinate 29,432,080 of OW387134.1, forward strand.
GCAACGAAAACAGATCTGATAATATATTTGTGACCTCTAACAATTGTCTCTTGGGCCCGCATGCATTGATGTGACCCATGTTTTCAATTCACAGGTCTACGTGTTGATAACCAATTGACAGTCAACCAAAACATGAGAAGAGGAGGGGCAACACACTAGAGAGCTCGATGTTAAGGTGTGGATAGCAGTGGGAACAGGATCTTATAGGAAATTGATGGGTTCAGTATAATTCATTTTTTTATGAAACTGCGTTATAGAAATCTGGGGCTATGCACTCTTAAGAGCTTCTCTATTTTGATCGCCTCATCCAGGCTAAGCATTGAGGGCATCCTGTATTAACTGTCTTCAAGAAAAACCGAAAAGCATATGCGAATTGAAAGATGATAATCTTTATACATTATACTACTTTACTCTTAACTGCATATCCGTTGTTGTTATTTCCATTTAGATATAATTATTTTCTTGAAACTTACAGTTCCTCTTCAATGGAGGAAAATAGAGGAGATGAGTTAGTTTTTTCCTTAAAAAATCTTTATCATAACAAACATCCATACCTATGCAGACTCCGTCCTCCAGTTTGAAGCCGGGCGTACATTCACAGGAGAAGTTCCCGACTTGTTCCTTACACTGCAGGTGTAGCGTGGCGTTACAGGTGTGTAAGGGCGACCCGTTAGGCAGTTCTGTACACTCAGCAATATCTGGGGAGGGGGGGGGAGAAAAATCAGATATTCAAGAAATCGATGTGTTGTTTCTAAATTATTGAAAGTTTATTTCACCTATGATAAAGGCCTATCGTCGTTATTAGGAGTATTTCCTCCGAGCATATCTGCATTTTTTGCTACCATATCATAGATATCATATTATGTATTGTTTATTATAGATAACTGGGACAAGAGGAAGGTTATGTTTATAGAAATGATGGTACTGTAATATCTGAAGATATGCTTGATACCTCTTATGTAACGTATTTTGTTGAGACTATATATGTATTTCTACCACTATCGGGGGAGCTTTGTATAAGAGAGATAGAATAAAGAATTTAAAAAAAAGAAATAATTTATGTGACATTAGGTGAATAGATGGATATGGTGTATACTCTGCCGCTCTCCCAATTTTGATGCAGTGAAAGAGGGGAGGATCGGTGATCAGGGTATAATCTCGATAGGTAAGGGCAAAAAATGATAATCGATGAGAATAGAACTAACTATGTTTTAGAAATGCATTAGACTGTCCCCTATAATCCCCTAAACAAGTACACTAGCAAGTCGCTGACCGTGACAGAGGGTTCCCTGCTGGTTGGCCTGCCTGAAGCCCTGCTGACAGACACACTGGTACTTGGGGGACCTCGGTGAGCTGAGGGTGTCCACGGACAGGTCGCCCACCCGCGGGTCTTGCAGCGAGAACGGCCGGTCGTGGCAGGTGGCGTTAGTGTCGCACGCCGCCAGGCCCGATTCACACTCGTCTAGGTCGGCTGGGGAAATAGGGAGAAGCATACCAAATTACTTGCCAATTATAGGCCAGCCTCAGAATTCGCAATTTATTTTTTGTTATGAAAAACATTTACTGAAATAATGACGGCCTAGTCTGTAAAAGGGTAGACAGGAGATTGATGTCTGATTTTTGATCAGCTAGGCAAATTATGCATTCACTAGCCGTCCATGTATTATTAACCTTATTCAAATTAAATAATTATTACCATGACTTACCCGTACAGTCTAATATGACTTCAAACATGGCAACGTTGTTGGTGAAGGTGACAGTGTCCACTGTCTCCAGGGGGTCAGCGCGGACCCCTATGAAGGCCCTCCTCCAGCACAGGGGGTACGTCTCCTGGGTGAGGGGCACGATGAGCCCCGCGCCGCCCACCGACCGCACGCTCCAACCCTGGTAATCCGCCTGGCAAATGAGACGTCAAAATGCATGAGACAAACCTTGACTCGATCAGTTTCATCTCTAATAGGCCATAGAAAGACGAATGAGATGAAAATAAATACCCTTAGAGAATCTCGTTGGCTCGTGCTCAGATCCACAGAGAGAGTGACGTCGTTGCTATCCATGTCCCACTCGGTGTTCCTGTCGGCGCTGATAAAGAAGTGCAGGTCGAAGGCGGTGGAGGCGGGCGGTGCGGTCTGAATGACCTCCACCTCCAGCAGGTAGGGGTAGGCCGTGTCAGGGCGGAGGGTGTCCCGGGTCAGACCGGGCACGGAGAAGGCGCGTACCATCACGTCCACCCGACCTGAAGTCCAGTATACAATCGACGGTCATTACAAAGAATGTATCCAAAATAGTTTAATGGCACCATGGTAGCGTTGGACATGGAAAATTAAGAGTTAAAATCCACCCATGTAATAATATAAGAGCTAAGATCCACCCTTGTGATGATATGAAAATATGGTAATAACGCGATTATAATCATGTTAAACTACATAAAGTAAACAAACCATCGCTTATTTCTACAACGAACTGGGAAACATAACTATGAAACCAAACTTACTGCCACAGTCCACTGGTGGGGCTAGTCCGGTGAGAGTGAACCCATTGTTGGCCTCGTTGATCTCGGCCTGCTGGCTGCGGGAGTCTATTTCCACCTCCAGCTGTATCGACGAAGCCAGACACACCTGGTAGAGCTTCTCCAGGGGTAGCTCCAGGCCGGGTATGGTGTCTGAAAGTCGGCAAAGTACTGGAGGTTGACGCACAGTGCATTTTGTATTTACAGTCATGGCAAAGAAGTGGTTGACTTATGCAGAAGCAAGTCAATTGATTAACTGGGCTTACCTTAGGAAGACATCTAACAAAGACATTAGGCAAAACTGGTCACAGAGCAATAAATATTAAAAGACATTAGGCAAAACATCAGGAATTGGATTTAAAGAGTGGGCAGCAATTGTCTTCACCTCTGAGGTTGATGGTTTGGCCGTTAGTGTATGGCTTGTTGATCTCGTCCTTCTTCGACGACGAGTTGTACGTCAGCGACACGTTCTGAGTGACGTTCACCAGTCGGCCCACAGGTATCAACATCTGTTCGGCCTCCAGTGTAATTCTAAAGTCATAGTAGATCTTCTGGGGTGTGGGAAGCTCGGTTGGCGGCCATATAGGGAATCGCCCTGCTCAGCAAATTAAAAGGTTATTCATAAGCTATTGTAAAATACTATTGACAATGTTATCCACAAATGTACAACCTAATTCCAGTACGATTACCTATTTCTGCCTATCTTTCCTCTTCTATATTTCAGTAAAAGAAGCATTTGGAATCTGGGACCCTATTATCATTATGTGCATACCTTTTTACATTCATCTCACAATATTTAGCCGATTTCGGCTAGAAGTCAGCACAATAAAGACCACCACAATATTAACCCTATGTCTCTGTTTCTTATGTATATTATGGCGATTCAGCATTATGTATTATCGTGGATCACTTTCTAATATGTTGGCTGCGTATCCCTACGGCTCTCTTTTTCAGTTTGTTTTGTAAATATAGAAAAATCATGGTAAACTATTCCATATATCATTATGTATCTTAATCTCAGGGAATTTCTAAAACACTATATGACACATATGTAAAGAAACCGTTACTTACATCCGGTGTAGACAGCCAATTTTAGATCAAATGGGTTGGGTCCAAATCTAAGTATGCGCGTAGAGGTACCTTCTGGACTCAACAAGTCAAATGTACCCACGGATAGGTCAGAGACCTCTGAAACGAATGAGAGTTGAGTAGTAAAACGAATGGAATCGGTTGGATATGACGTGTAAATGAATGCGACACTATGGAGGTGTGACAAGATGAGGTACGTGTATATTTTGTTCCTTTTCCTCTCAGTCTCATTATTTTATGTTTGAAGCAAAACAAACAAAAAAAAAAAAACGTGCGATATTTCAAGGCTGGCAGCCGCTGTAAGACCGGCATTACACACACAAATATATATTTATTAATAATAATGATATACATGGATGTATAGATATAGGCTATGATATAGCCTATATCTAAACATCCATGCATATCATTATGTTAACAAACAATATACCATCCCTCAATGCACAGTGATATATTATATCACTGTTGCAAACCCAGTACTAACCGTCGGAGCAGCTGATGGTCACGTTAGTCACGTGTATGCTGTTAGAGCTGAATGCATCCACCAGTCCGGGCGTGTTGTGCCCACCCCCGGGCCTGACCTCCACCACCAGCCGGTTGACCCCCTCCCGGGGCCGGCCCAGCGCCGCCCCGCACGCCGGGCCCACGTCCACGTAGTTCTGTAGCCGCTCCAGGCGCACCGCCCCGCCCACCTCCGGGGGGACGGTCAGGTTGACGGCAGCGCCCTCTACAGCCCACGGCGTGTCGGGGGTGACGTCATGACACAAATCACTGGACTCGACATTTTGTATGCACAGCTGTCAAATTATAAAAAGAAACATATATAGGGCACATTGAAACTAGACCATCTATTCATGTGAGAAACGTTTTTTCCTGACATTGCCATTAACAATTAGAGCAGAGATTCCATTTCTCCACACAAAAAAGTAGTTTCTTCAGACCTTTTACCGAATCACTGTCTTGTCATTGTACCGGTATGCATAATGTATGGTAGTAAAGTAGCTAGAATGTGGTATTAGTGGCACTTCTTGAGCTGCTCAATATAACACTTAAAACTCACCCGGAAGTGCATAACGTCCTCATCGGGCCCTATGAGGCTTGTGTCACCAGTAAGGGTCCTGACAGTCATGCTCATTTCTATAAAGCCGGGCTTGATGAAGTAAACGGGTTGAAGGGACATGGACACGTCTTCAATGGAGTAGAAATCTGTAAAGAGGTTAAACAAAAGTGCAAACCTAGTCAACATTTTCATATGGTACCATCTTGAGATCCGGGTTTGAAACGCTTTTAAGACCAATTGCCAAATCGGAAGAAACTCATTCTTCAGTAGGTCAGAAGAAGGTCGCTCACCCCCGTCGCAGATGACGATAACTGGTACGGCCCGCTGGTTGTTGGGTTCGTTCTTCTCTTGGATGCCACGCCTTTCATCTAGGAAGGCGATAACGTAACTGTTTCCACAGAATTTCTTGTCTATGTCCTTAGGTAAGAACTGTTATGGGAATATAGAAAGTTGGCAGCAAAGAGTAAGAAACACAATGGCAATACTCTTGAAGAACAACTTGTAACAGTGATACTAATGCTTTTACGGGATTGCTTATAGAGCCATTAGTATAGGCATAGAGCATATTTCAAGTGGCGTTTAGTTTTATTTGAAATATTTATATATCGTCATGATATTGTAAAGCAAATATCAAACCCCATCCGATTGGGGAGCCTACATCCTTGAGATGTCAAAACCGTAAAAACGTTTTTATTAACATATTCTGAAATAATATATATATATATATATATATATATATGTGTGTGTGTGTGTGTGTGTGTGTGTGTGTGTGTGTGTGTGTATCGTATACATCTTAAGTGTTATTGCTATGTCTTTCAAACCATTGCTTTTATTTAATGTAAAAGCTTTGTAATGTGATAGACTATTGTCTATGATACATGTATATAATATACATACATACATGTATATATATATATATATATATCTTATATATATATTATATATATATATATATCTTGATACGTATAAGCCTACATAATCAAAATAATTATGTATATGTCCAGTAATTGCAAGTGCATTAATACCACCACTGATTGGGAAAGTGATACTGACCAGTAGTTCTTGTTGAGAGCTAAGGTCAAAGATGTTAACACCGGTGTTTAATTTGGTCTTCAGTTTTGTCTGATGGTCCACCAAGGAGTACGTGAAACGGTAGTCATCCGCACTGACCATCGTATCCGTTGAGAGGTAGAACTGGTAGGTGAAAACATACTGATCACCTTCGTCTACTCCCAAAGAGGCGCTGCCCGTCAGGTCAACCTAAAGAACGAGAACTGCAACTATGTAGGAACATTCCTTAAAGAACTATAATAATATCAGAATGAATTGAAATACCCGTCACCTTTCTTTTGATGATATGTTAGCGGCTAATCATATTTAGAATAACTACAAAGATACTATTTTATTCTACAGCTTAACATTGTGGAGAAGAATATTTCTTTGAGCTAGGTTATTTTGTATAAAAAGATATTCTCACCCGCGCACTAAGATTGAAGCTTAGGTGATCTCCAGGTGAAATGAGGTTGTCAACAGTGAGATCGAATCCAGTGACGTAAATATCGGTAGTACCTGATGGATGAAAGGATACTTGTTATCTAGGGTATATACCTATACTGCTTTAACTGATATTCAAATAGTGTGTTAATTAATGTAATATCTGTTATGAAGGACAAAGTGAGTCGATTACTTACTGACAGAGCAGTTTAGCAGGTCTTTGGTGTAGATGTACTCGTAGTTATTGTTACGGACGTAATCTTGATTCTCTGGCTGGGCACCAAGTTCTACCAGAACGATCAGGAACCTTTGGAATTAAGGAAAACATAAATTAACATTGCGATGATACATAACTATTTTTCCATTTAAAAATGGCGAACGTGGGGATATGGCTTAAAGACTTTATCCACTAACTGAATTTCAATAGCGATTCCTTAGCCAATGGTAATATTTGTTGATCATAGATAAAATTAATCAAATAGACTTATCAAGATTTATCTAAAGTATAAACCAACCATATGATTAATAAAAAGTAATGCATGCCCATATCACCGTTAATCGGAATCGCTGCAACTTAGCTGATGTGCAAGTTTGATATCTATATTATCTCTGTCATGTAAGTTAACTCTGTTAAAGACTATGTGATCCCCCAAAAAATATTGACAATTTAGTGATGGGCACAATAAAAAAAAAAATTTTAATTGGCAAAACTATCTCGTCATACAACGCTTTTCAGATAGTAGAAAGTGTTAGTACAAATTTATATGTTAGTACACAGATTGATGATAATCTGATGATGTTGAAAATTGCGATATAATATCAATTTAAGTTATTCTCCAGGAATGAAAGATCATTCCTGGGTTTCAAAGAAAATGTTAGCAGTGTCAAATCTTCCATTTGTAGGTGTTCATGTCCAATTTGAGCAGTTTTTGTTTAAAAAAATTACTAGCTTCTGTATGTTGTATGTCTAATGGCAGTTTATCCCAAATGATACACATCCTATAATATGGACTTGTCATGATGTGATTTTGCGAGGTAAAAGGTCTTTTCAATTCTATCTTTGCTTCTCTCCTCCGTATGCGTTGCCCATGCGCTTTGTCGATGAATTTGACAATTTTACTATATTTATAACCAACCTGTAAAATTTGCAATTTTCTTCTGTCTAATAATGGTCTTAATCGATATCGTAGTTGTAACACATTCAGATCATCAGTGCTAACATGCCCTCGCTGGTTCGAATAACCTTTATAGCCTTATGCTGTAGTGGTTGCAACTTCCTGACCATATCACTGGTGCTACTATCAGCAGTCTTTGAGTATTCATCGTGATTCAAATTACTTACTCAGGGCTAAAGACACAGACGATGAGGTTGGCGTCTAGCTGAAGCCTTCCCCTGTAGTCGACGACCTCTCCTGCAGTAAAGCCTTGCTTGGCCATTGCTGTTATGTCCTCTCCAAACGTAGCCGGAATCTCGGGGTCTGCTTTCATGTCTAGAGACTTATCACTCGACATGAACACCTGAAATATAAAGGGGATGAATCATTGAGCCAGCCTTTGAGAAAGTTACGATTAGCGGCCCGCTTGGCTGATGCACGTTATATTGTCAAAGGAAAGGTAAGTATTTGAGACCTCTTCGTAACAGCATCACGAGCCTAGTCAATTCAGTCAAAAGTTGTCAAAAGCTATGGTAAATGGGGCACCGCTTTAAAGCTTTATTGCAAATGGATCAAGTTCATAATTATGACATTATTTTTACAGGGATTACAAATTGTGTCTATCATTAAGCACCGTATCCTCATCTTTGCAAAAATAGAAGTAACCACTAAAACTATATCTCTAATAATTTTGAAAATTTACAATAATACCTCTTTATGCTTGAACTGAAAATTCTAAACACTTTCAGACATACCCTAAAGTTGACTATTTGCCTGTCGTCCTTGCTGGCTGATGCATCATTGCAGAATCGTATTCTAAAACGGACATCAAAGTCTGTAAGTGCGCGTGGGTGAAAAGCCTCCTGGTCGTCTGTAAGTTTGACATCTAATTTCTCAAATGAAATGCAGTCTGAAAATTAAAGAGAGGTTTTCAAGGAACCTTTATGGATAATGGCAATGGAAAAGTGTTCAGTAGTTCACGGGATGAAGGGTTAAATCGTTTATTGAATATAATTTTTTTTTTTTTTTTTAAATTGTTTTTATTTTTGGTCTAATAGGCTCGGCTTTGCCGATCTTCCGCCAACTCCCACTTTGTGACAGTAGTTACCAGATAGTGGGGCAAGACAAATCGTACAATTACTATATTACTCAATGATACCCAATTATATGATTAATGGTAATGGAATAATGAGATGAATGAATTAATATGAGTAACATTTGATCACCACAACATTAAATCAGACATCGAGTTTTTTGTACGGATTATTAATCAACAATTTAGTCTTGGATTTGAACTTTTCTATATCCTTAATTGTTGCAATCTGTACAGGCAATTTATCCCAAACTATGCAAGCTCTATAAAATGGATCTTTAGTAAACTTGTAATGATGTGATCGTTGAACATTTAAATATTTATTTGAATTCTATGGAAACGGATCAAAATGGAAATCCGAAAATTGAAATTGAACAAAGCAAATTAGGTGTCACTTGATAAATTATCAAGGGGCATCAGTCATATCAGCTGACGTCCCTTCCACTTTAAACGGACAGGAAAGACGCGAGGGATGTAGGGACTCGGGGAGGGGGTGAGTTTAAGTCCAAGGCAATGCACAAGGAAGGAAGATCAGCAGCAGAAGATTGTTGTAGTATGCCATGATATGTTTTGACATCGGGAAACGTATTATAAGTCTCAGAGAAAGGGCTCGATGGGATTTCAAGTTTTAAAAGTTTCCTTATCCGAAAAGCATGTTATCCTCATGACATGTCCTTATATCATAAAATATCAAACACCTGTCTGCAGCGTTACACACAACAGACATATCAAAATAAATTACCAATTAATAGGCCTAGAAAATGCAATAATTTTTTTTATTCATTAAACCAAATTCAATTACAATAACTGATCTTCCGCATAGGTATTCAATATGATACAATTCAATTGATGATTATATGAATACATGAAGACCATATCACCTTACACTTCACCTAATGTACCATCAACTATCTGTATAAATAATTATATTGTTGCAAATGATAAAAGACATCAAATGGGAAATGTGGTTTTATTATTTTTCTTTTCTATATTTCACCGATGTTGTCTGCAACGTCAGATGTTGATAGAGGCAAACTAATGGGATTCAGAAAGGTAAATATGAAAATACAAATTTGGTTTGATGGTTTTCTGTAAGGTGATGATCAATGTAATACATCATTCTACAATCACTGCTCCCTGTCTCTACACTGATATCTATTCCATACGGATTCTACCGTAAAATACCTCAGTAACCACATGGGAAGCAGTACTATTTCTGCGCATCAGATGTTTACATGGGAAATTGAGCTAATAGACACAATTTCTTTTATTCTTACAACTACAGGGGGTATTCGAATTGTATTTACCTTGATTACATTGTAGGTTGATGGGTATGCAGTGAACGTTGTTCTCGGGTACGGGGTCTATCTGGTTATTTATATGGGTGAGGTCAGACACTTGCACCAGCATATAGCTGCTCCCACAATAAACGGAGAAGTCAAGTCGGTCCTTTATGTCAATCTTTAGGTTCTGCCCCTCCAGCGCTGGTGAGTAAAGAAGTTATATTAATATAGGTGATTAAATATGGCAGTAAGGTAAATATAGTGGACATGATTTATTCGTTTAGGGGAAGTGCGGGGGATTTCACTAAAATTCTACATCGTAGGTCATATATTTGGCTTGCAAGTGATAGCATCCCCAGTTTTGACAAATAATTATTCTTAGTGCATAAAACTATACTCCCAAATACAATGGCATCATACTTACTAATTGTGGAGGCTGACGAACTTTGAACGCCACTTTTAAGTGTGTAAAATTGCTCTGACGTGTAATTAAACGGGATGGGATCATCATAAGGGTCAAGTCCACAATCGTTGCTAAGGTAAATCGTCACGTTGAGGCTGACGTTGTCATCAAGAGGGTTGGATCGCGGGATATTACCACCAAGGGACTGAATGGAAGACATCGTCAATATGTTTTTATATGTATCTATATTCCTTTATTAAGAATTCCTCATGTTCGACGGTAAAGAGACCTTTGTGTTGAAATTCAAGACTCACTGTTTTGATTTATTAATACACTTGATATATTCTTATCTTTGCAATTATACAGTATTATTGCATGGGCTATAATTGCCATAACTGAGTATGCTAGTCACGCGAGTTTTGATTGGGTTTGAATAAAAGTGTTAACACAACACTACATCTTTGAGATTATTTTAAAATGATGTGATTGCTCTTTGTGACAGATGGAATAATTACACACTACGATCATAAAACACATAGGCTGATATTCTCAAACTCATCCGTCACTGCCCAAAATATATAGTTCGAAACATTTTAATATGGAATAATTCCTCTTTCAATTCATTCTGCAATGACACGATTAGTTATTCAATAAACTAAACAGTCTGTGGGTCTATAGATGTAATCGATAACCACAAGGTACTACAATAAAAATGGCACATATGAAAAAGAAATTATGAAACAATGCCCAAAGAAAATTCGAAAGTCTATTTGCGATATAAATTGGGGTGCGGTTTAGATGAGGAGTTTAACAGTAATCATAATGCACTGATTAGTGACTAATTAGCCTATACAGTTTAGGATTGCGATATTCAAACACAATCAAAGTGTATCATGTCGACAACGAACTCACGTGCTTCTGGCGCAGTTCGATGGCATAAGGCGAGTTGGATCCTGCCAGAATGTCGCCGCTATGGCCGGGACCAACGCGGACAGCGTACACCATAAGGTCGACGTTATCTGCAGCAAAGCCAGTTTGACTATTTCAAGCATCGTCTTAAAGGTGACCAATACATTCATATGACTTGCATAAATCCACGCCTAAATGTTTAGATGATCTTTTCTTTCTTTTTTAATAGTGTTTATTCACTATCTTCACGCTTACATATGATTTTCCAGATATCAGTTATATACAAAAAGGAATTGGAAAAAAAGAACCTTTGATGAATAAAGTTCTATCACAATTCTATCTCAAAATCCAGGGGTCACAAACAAAAAGTCATACCGGCATTGTCTTACAGATGTGCTTGACCATAGTTTTGAATTTAACCTTGATTGTTGCCCTCTGCACATTAGCAGAGAGCATCTCCCACACCATTTTTACTATACCTATACATTACACCGCACATAATATGTTCATGCCATCGCATTTTCAATGATTGTATACCATAATACACACATAACTTATCCAATGACCAAGTTGGATGTCTATTATAGTCAATACATAAGACTGCCTTTTCTTGGAATTTTTCTATCTTTGAAATCTTAGTCGGTATGGCACATTTAACTATAAACAGATAAAGTCTGCATAATCAAATAGAGGTAATATTATCTGTTTATAAATAAATTAGTAATATCTGAGGTAATATAATATCTCAACTTCCCCAATTGAAAAGTTTTATAATAATTCTATTATAATGATTTCCGTGTTTTGACTTTTTGTTATCTCGGTCCGTACACTCTATATGGGTATAGACCTACTGCTATAAAAAAGATCATACAAAACCTACTGTAGGCCCGTGTAGGTTCGAAACGATAAAACGAGATTTGTACAGAATTAAGGGTTATTGACTATTACGTTCAATCAAAATATTTGGATTGCTTCACTAACCTTGGTTGCATATGAGGGATTCTTTATTGACAGTCAATCTTCTGATGTCATTACCCGTATACGGGGAGAACATGGAGGCCATCTCACTGGTTATGTCTATTCTGAAGAAAATGTTCGGGCTCGATCCCTCCTCTGTCAATGCCTTTTCACACACCTCCTGGGAAGAGATACTGAACCTCCCTGGTGAAATAAGACAGAGAACATAAGTTATATTGGCGTAACATTCTATAGTTATGGGTACAGAGTCATTGTAATTCATATAATAACATAACCTACTTGCACAAAGATATCACAGATTAGCATGCGAGCAACACAAGCACAATTTTCCCATTTCAAAACCACCTGGAATTGTTTGCAAACTATCAGACAATATTATGACTTTCTAACATTGCCTCCAATCGTGTTTGAATTCCCGTGTGTGAACTGATTAAACAAAAAGCAGTGCCGTTTTAACTATATGAGGAGCGGTTAACACCGTCTTACCCTGGAGAGGCCCCGTACAGTAGACCTGGCCGTGCTGCAGGCCGCCCCTGAAGTCGTAGACGTACTCGTCCGGCGTGTAGACCTTGTACTCCTCGTCCTCGGCCCGGCCCACGTCGTCAAAGGCCGAGAAGAGCAGGGTGACCATGAAGGTCAGCTCAGGGGACGGGATGCTCGGGCCCTTATTGATGACGCACAGCTCGAAGTCCACATACTCCAGGGAGTCGTACCAGAGTCTTTCTGGGAACTGCATTATTCTCACGTCGTAGAGTGCCACGCCGTCCTCTGTGGTGAGTTAAATAGCTTAATGAATGACCAGAAACACACGTTTGAAAATGGCATACATGTAAATCAATTTACAAGATGTTGATGTTGGTTTCATGGTAAAGTAATCAAATCCTTAATTCATTTAAATCAGCACTTTTCCATACCTAGTAGCCCCACTTGAATTTCTTCTCCAAGGGCATTTACAGGACCATAACATTAATGAAGATGGTTCTGATGGATTTACGTGTGCGAACATCGTATAATAAAGCAATTTGCACTTACTTATCGAAAAACCTAATTCCTAGCTATACCTTTTAGCTATATTCTGTCACCACAGCAGTAAAACTATGTACAGTAGGACAAAGATATTGTGTTTTATTGCAGAACTGACCAGGGCAGTGAATGTAGATGTGTCTGTACATTACGTTGTCCTCCGGATTCAGGTCGGCATCTGCCCCCGTCGGGATCCCAGGGTATACGTTCAGCTGAACGCGTGCGCGGATAAACCTGATTTATAAGAAAAAGAGGTGAGAACCTGTATTTCTAAAGCTGTTTGTTTTGCAAGACGAGGAGCATATAGATTCAAGATTGTGATTGCATTTTATATAAAACCGTGTTTTGTATATAAACGGACTAATCCAGATATAGTTGTTGATTACAAAAGAAAACATTCCATACACAATGTTATTTATAATGAAGCAGTTTTATAAAAGACATTAAGTGCACACGCTATATTTTTTACACAAGTTCTACAATCCAATTTGCTTATACTACTGACGTACCTCTACATTGCCGCGTATACATTTAAGTCAATTCGTGGTAATTGCAAAGCATATTAAGGTGATTTTGCAGCACATATACGCCTAACAATATAGGCGACAAGCACGGAATTCCCGATTCTGTGTACATGTCGCGTGTATCATAGCATCAATGCTGGCGACAATGTTGTGTATATTGTGAAGCTTATATAGGCAGAATATCTTACACAATTTTTACACAATACTTTCACACAATATAAGCAACATACATAATTGACAGATATATCAATTCAGGTAATATTTTTGCCTCAATAGTGGAGGCTAAACACGCGATGTTGCCGATATGTAGGATGTGCAATATTGTCCCATAAATAGTGGTCCTATTCCGGCAATGCCACGTGTATTTTTCAGTGGGCAATAATAATTAGGCCTATGCTATGACACAAATAATGAGACCTTCTGGAAATTCCCATTTCTAAATACTACTAAGAAAACAAATACACAACCAATGTCACAGTCACATAAATATTGAAGGCTATCGAGATGACGTCGCCTACATAGACAGTGCTGTGTGCAAGACGTCGCATGTATACATAAGGTGGACTGCACGCAACAACAATAAAACCTTCTATAAATCCTACTTTCCATATGCTACTTGCACGTCACGTGAATAGTAGCTTCAATACACGCGACGATGTCGCGTCAATGGTATAGCCTATCGACGCGACGTCGTGCGTAGGCAGTACAACATAGTAGGTCTACTTAATTACCAAGCACGGTCACAGAGGGTAACGTCCGAGGAAATCGGCAACTGGCGTATCTCATTCAGTCTGTGTGACCTGGCCTTGGCTGTCCCGGCGGAGACGTCACTAGAAGCAATGCTGCGAAGGGGGTCGGCAATGAATACGCCGGCCTCCACGGGCAGCTCTATAACAGAGGATTGGTCAGCTGTTAGCTGGTTAGATGCACTCTTATGGACGTTACACATAGAGAAATAGATAGGCTAATCATAGTATGCATTGCGGTCGAATGTCAAACTACCATCCTAGTTAGTCATGTATACGCAATATCAAAAATGATGGATGTCTACAACGCTTACCCATAGTGGCCTGCGTCTTCGAATCGACCAGCGCAAAGTCGACATTGTATAACGGAGGGAGAGGTGACGGCGTCTCAATGCCCTCTGGTGGGAACTGACCGACCGTGACGACGCTGACGTCTACGTCCACCCTGACCGACATGCCGGACGCCACCTCCAGGTCGGTGAGGTCGAACCTGGTCAGCTTCACGTCCACCCCGTCTGAAATGGTGGTCAGGACTAAGAGGTGATAACCTTCGGGTATTTCACCCAAATGGCGTGGTTCGGGTGTAGCAATCCCGGTATTTATCTTAATCTACTACTGTTTAACTACTGAACCATTAGCCTATCCACCAAAGGTACAACAATATTACTGAGTCTAATTCAACTACATGTATATGTGATTTGTAATTGGGCCTATTGGGCGTAGCAATATAACCAGCCAGCGGACGGAGGCGCCACATGATACAGATCACGGACACAGTTGTGTAAATGGGAGGCCAGGGCCTTATAAGAACATACTAGGCTAAATGAATTAAATCGTTTCAATGCCTGTAATTTATTTCATGATAAAGATATACAATGGTGAGTAAAAGAATGTTAAGCTAAATGATAAAACTATGTGTGGGGGTAGGCACAGAACCAGAGCTGATAAATCGGTCCGAAATGTGAACCTATATAAACTGGATTTGGAAGCGAGGAAATATATACCTAAGCAATTTATGAATTGTGCAAAGCCCTCTGCCTGGGCCATGTTGTTAGTTTCATTCGTCTCCGGGTAGTCGTCATAGCTGTCTATGGACACACCCAGTATGACGTCATCACGGCCACAGAGCGCCAACAGACGGGGCCAATCAGCGACGCCGTTAGTATCAGTCAGGTCCAGCTGCCCGGTCACAGGGTCCGTACTAAGGAGACTCATGATTGGTTCAGACGGTACGTAGCCGATGTCGTCTACATTTAGTGATGGGTCTCCGGCAACTGAATAAGGGGGTTATTCATTATACTTGTAGTCATTATCTAGATTCATTATGTAAGAGTTCGTATGAAATGATTTAGATCTTGGTGTCAGGAACCCAATCAGGGTACAGGAAATGGTAAGAATCTTCACAGGCAAGCAACGCGTTTAAAACCCACCTTAATACTAAGTAGCCTATAGTTTTGGGACTAACCGTTAAAAACTAACCTGTGGCGGAGACCTTGTAGGAGAAGAGAGTCTGATGGCCGGGCCTCCTGGGGTAGTCCATTGCCGTGACGTCCACCACCAAGCTGACGACGAGTGACGGGACTCCCATGTCGACGACGGGCGCCTGCCCCACGTAGCCGAACCGCCGCACCGCCAGGTCGATGAGGCCTGCACAGGCGGGCAAGACAGTGAGCAGTGGATGTTTTCAAAAGACTCCGACGGGAAAACTCTTAAATCCCGTTAAGTGATCATCAAAATATACATAAAGGATTTGCTACCGACAGCTCGTCCATATTTTTCAACTGAGACGAAGAACACGTTGCAACAACATAATATTATTTCAATTTTAGAATCAATATTTTTCAAGTCTAATTGTCATGAAAATAATTATTTGACATTATACGCAATCTAATCGTCCATTCCAAAAGAGAACCACCCCCAAAGGAGGGGCGCATTCAGAGGCAATCATCTGGCCCCCCCCCCCCTAAAAAGCGAAAATAATTAATGTCAGATTTGTATAAATCAACAAACGTATATTATTTAAGGGGGGGGGATTCATTCGGTCCAGGGGGCAACCACCCCTTTTGCCACCCCCCCCCCCCCCCGGCCGGATCTGCCACTGCAATACACCTAAAATGTAGTCTATATCTATGCAGTACAGCCCGGTTACGTCCTACTCACGTGGGTGGCAGTCGGCGGTGATGGGGACCAGGCGAGTCTTACTGGCGGCGGGACCCAGGTCCTTGGTCCTGATCTCTAGACTGTCTCCTTTGACTATACTGACCCCCAGGTACCTGACCAGAGGGCAGAGGTCGGCGTCATCGAACACAAACTGACCAGTCGTCTCAGCAGTCCGAACTGGAGGAACGAAATGTAGGCTGTCATAAGTGATCATGCATGGAGCTTTATGGGTGCTTTAAGATTCTTAACTAAGATTAGAAACACCAACCAGGGTCCTTTGTCCCCACGTTTCTGTTATGTTTAGATGCCGATCAGGAATATCATGTGCTTCTTATATTAAACGTTCCTTATCGACAGCCTTTAGACGACAAGTTTCTAATTCTAATTGGTAGAAGTTCTATGGTTTTTCAGGTTGGCTCCTTCTCTAGATAATGAACACTCTTGACAAAGCGATATCAATTATTTATAGATGTATGTATTGAAAAGTATTGCAATTTATTGACACACTTGAAGATGACAGCCTTCTTACTTTTGAGTGCCGAGTAGTCGCCGGTGAGCAGCTCACCGTCACTCAGGTAGGACCCTGCATTGGTGGCATCCAACTCGTCAGGCATCAGCGAAACCAGCCACTGCCTGTCCCAGTCGTAAAGCTGGAAGGTCAACCGTCACAAAACAAGTTAAAGTTAATTATTATCACAATTAACGCCTGGGCCCTGACAAAGTATAGAAACTTTCAAACAAACTTTGGTTTTGAGTTGAGTGATTTGAAATGAGTACAAATTTTTGCTTTTTTTTTTAAATTCTGAACCAATTTCTTGACACCTGGCTAATCATAAATAAGATTAAAAGGTTTGAAATAAATCAAGAATCTGCCCTGCAATGACATTGCCACACTGGTGGAACCCCGGTGGAACCACAGTGGAACCACTGTAGAACCCTTGGTGGAATCCCTGGTGGAATCCCTGGAAAAAAAAATCTCCAGAAAAATCCCCAGAAAAAAATCCCTGAAAATCTGGGAAGATTGCCAGAAAAGTCACTGGAAAAACACCCATGAAACACACTTTACCCTCCACCCCCTCTAGCTCCTCCACCCCCTCGACAGCCTTCCGACCCCTCCGACCCCTCCACCCTTTACCTCCTTCACTCCCTTACCCCCATATGAAAATAAAAGGGTTGAGTGAGACCTGAATACCCAGCATGCATTGAGGCAACCATAATGCAATAATCTTCTATTTTATGACAGAAAAAAGGAAGTAGAAGCAGAAATGTTCCTAAATCTTGTATTGAGCGTTTCCCCTATTGCATTGACTTTAGAGAAAAACGGCTACCACCAGCAAAAACGGAATGCATTACTATCTGGTCCCAATCACAACATTAGCAATCCAAACCACCAGGACCACTTCAGGCCCAGAATAATCATGAAAATTTAAGGGTTCACTGTATTTCACAAAGTCCGTAGTTTCCTTTCGATATGTTCAATCCAATCCCTACAAAAAGGTCAAAGTTTTACTTCAACTGGAAGGACGAGAGAAACTTCGAAATGTGTGTGATTACAATTACAAATAGGAAGAAACTGTAAATTTGAAGAAACTAGAGTTGCTCACACTAAAACGAAGCTTCATGTGCTCGGCGCTGGAGGCGGACGCGGGGCAGAGGGCGGCCACCTGCACGCAGTGGACGCTGATGGTCAGGGGCAGTGTGGTGGGCATGGAGAGGTCCACCGTCAGGGGAGACGCCTCCTCCACGGTCAACGCCATCAGGTCTGAGGGCACATTCAAAACAAGAATTGTACAAATTATAAATCGCACGCGAAGATAGAATATCCAGTATAGGCCTTCACCATTAGAAACACAATAGATACATAAACCAGCAGCAGTATCAAGGGCCTATACTAAAGAACTACACCTTATGGCACCTTGAATATATCCCTTCCACATACACCTATGTAAAACGACACACAGTACATAGGCTATTATAGTTCCGACCAGTGTGAAATGCCCGTTATTCGCTACGATGATGATCAATTTGAATATGGGCATCCCCTGCATGGTGATATTAGATTGAGAAGTTGGACCTCTCACCGGTCGTTCGACAGGCCACATTGATGGGGTATATGAACACGTTGTTGGTCTCTGTCAACTCCAACACGTGGTTTCCCACGTCAACCTCCCCTATGGCGTAGACCCGGCCACAGTAGGCGAGGTCCAGGTCGTTGGGCAGGCGCACGTCGCCCGTCATGTGGTTGGTGGGGCCGACGGGCGGGCTGGGCCCCACCACGTTCTGCCCGGTCTCCGGCAAAGACAGCAGCAAGTCCTCATCGTCCACCACTTTGTCCAGAGACAGGCGGATATTGTTCCAGAAGAGATCTGGAGAAAAGCAATTGATTAATATATTTGTTTATAAATCATTCATCTGATGGTGACCTACTGTGAGTTTAGAATGATCAAAATTGCCTTTTCATCATAATAACAGATATTATTGGTCTATATAGTATAACTACCCACGTATTTAACATTAAGCCATATATTTACTGTAAGGGAGAGGGATGCATATTTGTGTTTCATGTATTCTGCTTTTATCGGTATACAATGTTATTTGTTATTTCTAAGTGTGTGCTTAAGGCTGGAAAACATGAACTCTTCAATAGACTAACTTACCAGGGATTGTAAGACCAGTGACATAAGCAATGAATATGACTGTCGCATCTGATTGGCTTGACAGTGTAACGCTGCTTCCGACACTGACACTCGCTTCGATATCAGTGGGATCTGTCACAAAATCAGAAATGTTTTGATAAAATCATAAAGCAGACCCCTATGAATTATTCTGGATATTCAAGCTATGAGAATGGTCAAGCCTTAAAGTCTGATGGGGTTCGAATCAAATCTCAAGGGGCTCCTGGTAAATCTGGAAGAGGTTCAAAGCAGATCTAAGTGGGTTCTACCTGAAAATTATGACTAAATTTGCGAAGTTAAATCAAGTGATCTAAACTTGTCAAAGTCGTAAGGGTTTCAGACACCCTAGGAACCCCAGCAGGACACTGGGTATATACAGTCTACATAGTGCTAGGTATTTATCTCTTTACTGTCAGACAGCAGGAAAACAGCCGCGTCACACCGGGTCGTCATAAAGAGAACATTCTTTTCAGCTATGTTGCTCTTTGTTCGAACATAAATCTACCCAAATACGTTGTAGGTAAAAGGCCATCAGCGCAGGTAGCCTAGTTTAAAGAGTGATAAGACACCTTAGAAAGTGCTTATCTTATGGTCAATAAATCATCTAACATGACCAGAAGGGTAAATGGTAACCGACTCACTTTGGCAAAGTGTTGGGAGATCAACAGCCATGTAGTTATTGAGTGGCATGTCGTCCGTCCTGGGCACGTCCCTCAGCCGTACCCCTACCAACAGGTACTTGTAGAGTGGACAGTCGGTCTCGTCTACCGCCGCCTCCACCGTCAGACCCCGCAGTGGGAGCACCTCCCCAGGCCCTAACGGTTGCATCATCAAACCCTCTGTGGCTAATGAATGTACCATTAACATTATAAATATGTGCTTTATAAAAGGAGAGTTCATATGCCAAAAGAGGAAAGGAGAGGGTTGTCGTGGCTACATACTCCTTTAATTCCAGGTAGTAAAATTAGAGATTTCAGCGTAACACTTTTTCCGAAAAAATGCCTCACAGGCCTAAGTCTATTCTGTTGTAACTAGAGCGTACTGTGAAGTTGACAGTTATTGTGTCCTTTACAGTTATTGTGTCCTTTACTGTATGAAACACTATCCTATCTAGTGAAGTGTCAACAAGGATATTGTCGAACCAACTATAGAATACAAATTTGAACTTGATAAATGTTGTACCATGGGGGTATACCTGGGAGATCGCACAAAGGTGCAATGATTATGATTGATGTTATTTACATGCATGTCATATTACGTATAAACATACATATACGTACACACAGAAACATAAGTAAGCACATGCATACATACACATACATATTCAGACTAAACAACAGTACTAGTAGAATTTCCCTTACTCGGCTTTACACTGGATGGCGACAGACAGCGGTCGAGGTCGGTGGAGAGGTAGCCGTCCACGGGTTGGGGAATGTCCTCCAGGGTGGTATTGGCCGACAGACAGGCCCTTAACTCCAGGCCGGACGGGGCGAAGGGCCACAGCCCGCTGTTCACTATGTCCACGTCGAAGGTCAGCGTCTGAGTCGTCGTCTGGATGAGTCTACCGGACGTCAGGTTCACATTCTCTACTGACACCACATCTGCAACAATAGGAAAAACCATTATATTGGCAGAAGTTAGACCCATACACGACACACAATAGGTAAATGCCTATGCAGGCTCATGACAGGGATATCAACTCCAAAAATTGCTATTTGCTGGATAGAACAGTTTGGACACCTGTGCTGTAGATTATGCTTTTTTCCCCACAACTTCACATACACCATGCAAGGTTTGTGTTCTCCCAGTTGTTCGCGTAAGAATAATGATAATGAGGAACATTGAGATGAACATGAACATAGTTGACAGGGTCTACATCTGTAATAATAGTATTTTGCCACATTACAGGGTACTTCAGTAACTAATACATAAATCTATGAAACACTTTACGTTTTAGTTTAATTTTGTTAATAATGTTGATATTTTCTTTCATAAGATGATGGTTGTCTAAACATAACCAAAAGTTACATTAAATGGTCCTTTCTCCTGTCAACCAATTTTTTGTGTGAACCCATAGATTCCTAATCATTTTTCACATTCTTTTATCTATCTCTCATGAAAAGAGCCCACTTTTTTATTGATTCCAATCTGTCTAATTCTTTACACATGGCATGTATCTATCAGGAACTCTGCGTAATGCGTGATCAGGGGGAAAATATTATAATTATATAGGTTGTATAGATTTGGTTGGCCACTCATTTTTTGTCTATCAGGAAGGTTGACTAATATATTGATGGAGAGCAAAATTTCGTTCAAATCTTTTTACAACTTGTTCAAAATCACTTGAACAGGTTTTATAGTCAATATTGAGGTCCCCCATTGTAAACAATTCAATATTCTCTGTACTGGTCATTGATTTCACTTACCCTGGAGACAGTTAATATATATGGGTCTTGCCGCCACATTGTTGATATCCGACACTTCCGGGATCCTGCTGGAGTTGTCTAGGTGAATCAGCAGTTGTCGCCAGCCACACTCAGTGGCAGGGAAGACGAGCCCTGAAGCCAAACAAATGCAAACACTAAGGAGCCTTCCAAAAAATAAACTGTTTTTCAAACTTTGGCCTGAAATGTTGGACTGAGCCATCTCTTTGATTCCAAGAGACCAAGTTCTGCATTGAGGTCTGTAATAGAACAATAATAAAAAGTAGATTTTCAGGGTTGAACTTTTTCATTTGGGTTTTCTGTTTCAAACTGCTACTTTATAAAAAGCAGTGGGCTGGGCTATGCTACGAATACTACAAATTATATGCACAGAAGACTTCCAACTATCGTTGTTTCTGCCAATGCTTTGACTGATGCCAGTGACGTAGCCAGGAAGGGATAACTGCCTGTCTGGATCCCAATTTGATTTTCCAAAATTATAAGTAGAATATAAGAAAACTTATCTAAAATCTTTTGTTAGAGTCTTCTGTGATTTTCACCTCAATCCTACATTGAACTCCCGTTAATTTCAGGGCTGGCTGAGCCCCTTAATGCTGTGAACTATAATTATTCTAATACTAAAACATTTCTCAAATAAATGAACTGTTAAAATACAACATTCGAAAAGTGCACATAGCACTCTATCTATGTATGTTGAAACATAAACGTTCAAATCAAGATCAATAACAATCGAAATCAACAGGACAAAATCACAGAAAACATTACATCGTTGTTACATCTGTATCCCTAGTAAAATCACCTATATAAGAGGAAGTTCGTGCATGTTGCCCTCACCTTGTACATTCTCCACCAGGGTGACGTTGGCCGGGAGTGACCCCACTGGTCGGGACAAGGTTGCGGCGTTCCCCTCCGTCAGAACGTACCCCAGACACACATCGGTGGCGTCCAGTCGGTCGTCATAGGACAGGCAGAAGTCAAAATTGAAGGGGGCTGCTGGAAGAGCTATATCCCTGACCGGTAATGGCATCCCGTACAACCCAAAGTCAAAGGTGAAGTGGTAGGGTTTGCCGGGATACACATTAGCAGGTATATGGTGACCTTGCTCCACGGTAGTATTGATGAAGGTCACGGGCATGGCTACAAGGTCACGGGCGCCATCCAAGTTTAGGCCTGACGAAAAAAGAGCCCTTTTATTATCAACGGACTTCATTTTCCTCATGAATAAATGTAGGCATATTACTACAGACATAAGCGGACCTATAATATTAAATGGGACCAGTAGTTCTGTGAGCGTCACACTAGTAACAGTATCAGTAGTATAGGACAAGTCTATACTCCGGTTTGATAATAGTTTACTCTCCATAACTGACCTTCAGTACAGGGGCAGGGCACCACTACTTACATTTGATACAGGTGTAGGCACCATAACTTACATTGTTTACAAGGGTAGGTTACCATAACTAATAATATTGTGCACAGCGGTAGGGCACCATGACTCACCTCGGGTACCATGACTCACCTCGGGTACAGGGGTAGGGCACCAAGACTCACCTCGGGTACAGGGGTAGGATACCATGACTCACCTCGGGTACAGGGGTAGGATACCATGTTCTACCATGGGTGGCCGGGCGTGAGGCGGCAACAACGTAGCAAATGTACTGACCTAATTACGACTGGCCACCGGTCGAAATCCCGGGACTCACGCCCGGCCGTTGCTACGCCTAGCAACGTAGCAACGTGACGTAGCAACTCCCATGTAAACAACGTCGCAGTGTTACACAAATGCTCATAATTTTGGATCTATTAGACCGATTTTGACAATTCTTTTTTTCAATATGATCAGAATTTCGAGCTGGTCTCAAATATCCATGGTAGAACATGCTTTAATCACGGGGAGGTGGCCCTCGGGCCGCCGACTCGGCCCGCGGCTGCACCTTGGGCCGAGTCGGCGGCCCTCGGGCCGCCTCCCCATGATTAAAGCATTAGACTCACCTCGGGTACAGGGGTAGGATACCATGACTCACCTCGGGTACAGGGGTAGGGCACCAAGACTCACCTCGGGTACAGGGGTAGGGCACCATGACTCACCTAGGGTACAGGGGAAGGGCACCATGACTCACCTTGGGTACAGGTGTATGGCACCATGACTCACCTCGGGTACAGGGGTAGGACACCATGACTCGCCTCGGGTACAGGGGTACGGCACAATGACTCACCTCGGGTACAGTGGAAGAAGACCAAGACTCACCTCGGGTACAGGGGTAGGGCACCATGACTCACCTCGGGTACAGGGTGGGGCACCAAGACTCACCTCGGGTACAGGGGTAGGACACCATGACTCACCTCGGGTACAGGGGTAGGACACCATGACTCACCTCGGGTACAGGGGTAGGGCACCATGACTCACCTCGGGTACAGGGGTAGGACACCATGACTCACCTTGGGTACAGGGGTAGGGCACCATGACTCACCTCGGGTACAAGGGTAGGGTACCATGACCACGTCGTTTTCAGGGATGCCGTCGACTGACGTTGGTTGTCCTAACAGTGATGTCCCGAACCCAATTTGTACACTGATGTAGAAATGGGCATTTGGGTCGCAACTTCCGTTAGGTATCATCAAGTTTCCGGTGACCATGAAATTCCTATGGAAAAAAGAGTGGTTTTAAGGTGGATGAATATTTACCCCATCATCATAATATTCTAATGTAGCTGGTTTGAGAAATACATGAGGATAACAACACTTAAGATAATATGAATGGGGCTGGTTATACGCGCGACCATCGCGTACGCTACTGTCGCACTTATATAATTCCTTATACACGCGGGCCTGACGTCCGCGTATACAGATCTCTTCACATACGCGGACATCGGATAGGTGCAGTTAATAACGTAAATACATCCAGATAATTTAGATTATATCTAGAAATAAGAAAAGAAAAGAAAAGGGGGTTCGGGGGCATAGCCCCCGATATTAAATAGCATTTAAAAATCATATAAAAATGAAAAACATCAGCGTATGAAATGTTCCTTACATACGCGGACACAAACCGCGTGTACAATAAATACGCGGACCCCAAAGTCCGCGTATACGCGTCTCCTTACATGCGCGGACGTTACACCCGCGTGTACAAGAAATACTGTGTGCGGGGGTCCCTTTGCCGTGCCCGCGCGTATAATCACAGCCAATATGAATTACCTTATTCTACAAAACATCTGAAACGAAGTAATTGTATACAGATAGCAAAACGAAGTGCTATGAGAATGATATAGTAAACAGGGGATTTCTTTTTTCAAAAAGGAAATCCCCAAACTCACCTTACAAGCCCCGGTCGGTGGAAGCCCACCCCTACCCCTGGGGTCACCTGCCCGTCCCAGTTCTCGTCGACGGTGACCAAGGTGACTGCCTGCGTGACGTTACTGCTCTTGTAGACCAGGTCAAAGATGACGTTACTCGTCTCTGACCGACTGACGGAGCACGCTGTTCGTGAGCAGGTGACGGCAAACGCCAACTGGAAAGCCACATTGTAGTCTTCAATGAATCGGCCCTCCGGTGTTTCTACGTTGAGGTCCAAGATACTGAAGTAGTCTGTAAAGGTAGCAAACAACGTCTAAGACCTGTGTGGGTTAACCTTAAGTCCCCTCATAGTCTTGCAATATTTTCCAGTGTAGATATTCACTTTATATGGGGTTTTCATCAGCTCAGCGATAATGTCTTTATTATGGTCCTCCATTATTAAAGTTAAAATCTGATTTGGAATCATGCGTCCTTCTAGTTTCTTCCATTGATTTGTTTTATAGGTAGTTTGATCTCTTAGAACAACGGCACCTCACTCGTTGGAGGATTGTAGTTTATTGCATTATGCCAATCTTTTATAATGCCATATCCACATTCAATACATGATAATTATAAGTCCACTCCCCCAACCTACCTCCCCACCCACTTCCCCCATAATGGTATAAAAAATATAATGGCATTTACTACTGAGCAGCAGGGTTATTGAGTCCATGCCACTGATGCTGAGAATTATGGTCTAACTGTTGTGAAAACAGTCTGTGTAGTCAGTGCCCTGTAGATAGTCTTTAGTTTATAGTTGACCCTTCACCTCTCTCAATTGTGTCCTAATAATCAATTATACAACAATAACCAAGTCGCTACAATCTGTTCATTGTTGACCGGTATGTGAAAAGATATGTGCTTGTCATGTTCCCTCTGATTACAAGCAATTGTCAATTACGTTCCAATGGCAATTAGTGTATACACTTTGGTTACTCACCGTGGTCACAGGTGAGGGTGACCCTACGGCTGGCCCCGTTGTTGTCCTCGCGCGTCTCGTCCACCTCCTCCAGGGCGTCGGCCCTCACGTGCACGTAGGCCAGGCCGCAGCGGTCGGCAGGGGCGGGCGGCGGGGTCAGCGTCATATCGGTCTGCGACACGCGCGCCACCACCCGACGGTTCTTGGGCACACCTGCATCCAGCCGGAAGGATAGTAAGGTTATAATCCCCGTCTAAACCTGAGCATTTTGTCTATTTAACATGAAACTACCATCGCTTTGGTTGGGTTAAATGCATATTCAGAGATGAGTCTTATCCTTCTGCCAAATTATTAAATAACCTCCCTGGCACATAGACCTGTAAGATTCATGTGTGACTCCGTATATGCATGTATAACTTCGTAATTTCAAACACAAATAATTTAAATAAAGTGATTGTAATTATATTTCACTGTAATCTACAAATGCAGGAAATACCATGCATTATTTACCAACCTATATTGTTTGGCAGGTCGCCCAGCTTATGTGACGTTGCCAGGTCGAGGTGAGGTGACCGGGACAGGTGGAGGTCTGACAAGAACTGTGCCGTGCTGATGGTTGGCGCGTCCTCGCCAACGTAGACCTCCACGTCGTGCCAGACGCTGACCGGGCCGGCCAGGCTGAAGGTGGGCGGCACCCGCAGGCCCAGCTGACGGATGTCCACGTACTCTGTATACACGTACATAAAATACGGGTGACGCTTTTGTATGCATTCGATGGACCGATGGTGAATATTGGTGATTATGATATTCACTATTGTGTAACCTAAGATTGAGATGGACTCTATACATGTTTGGTAATTGAGCCGGAACTAAGTCCTTTCTAAAGGTTTCACATATACCTGATACTCTTACAGTCCGGTTATTTACTTACATCCTACGACGGAAAACATATCGTATTCTTCGTTTCAAAAAGTGATTTCGGAAACACTTGTGATTGAAATGCGCATACTAAGCTGTGTTTAAACGCTTACCTTTGGTAGAGCACATTTTGGTCAGCTCTGTAGCATCCAGGGTCATACAATTATTCTTTATATACGTTTCCTGGTGGTCCTCGTCCTCTGGTAACATGGCACACAGCACGAGGTGCTCCATATCAGCACATACTTGGTCCGTGAAGAGGTTGCTCGATACTTCTACCTGTTGGCCCAAGGGGAAACGGCGTGTAAGCAATACTATTAGTATCAATCAATGTGTATGTGCATGTAGTAGATTTAGTTGTGCTGTTGATCTATCTATGAAAAAAATGTTGAGGCACATGCTAAAAGGAAATTAACAAAGGTAATATTGCTGTAAAGATACTTGAGCGGTATGATAGAGATACTATAAAAATGCCTACATCTATCACCCCCTATCACCAAGTAGATAAACTTTACCAAAAAGGCAATTCTCAAAATTATATTAATGTTCACCTCCAGGTCGTTGAGGCGATGCCGTTCCCCTGGAGCCAGGAGCAGGAGGTTGTCCCCGGGCAGCCGACCCCAGGCGCCGTCCTGGGTGACGGTCACCCCGGGGTCCGTCACCCCGGGGTCCGTCACCCCGGGGTCCGTCCTCAGGGACAGCTGGTAGCGGGGCACGGCCCGCCCCCACACGTTGTACACCTCGCCGCTCACCCGGACCGTGCTGTCCTGTCCCGCCACCAACAGGGCCGGCCTTAACGTGGCCTTAGTCACATGCAGTTTGTCCACCATTCCTGTCTTACCCGCCACGTCTAGGTCCAAAGGGGGTAGTCATGTATTAATCTTATATTGATCCATATACAAACAAAAGTGTGTTATTGTATCTTAATGTTTTCTCCTAGAAATGGCAGCATCACCTTTCTGGCATACCATAATTCACTTATTCTCTTGCAATAGAAATACAAAATCAAATAATCTCGTTCCAAAACGAATACTCTTATTTTTATGCTTCAGCAATGTTCAGCAAGTTGTATTATATGAATAGCATAGTAAGATAATGATTAACTTACCTCCCTGACAGCCAATGACAATGGGCGCCGCTATGACATTGTTTTCTTCATATCGTTCTGATACATTCATTCCTGGAGACAAATGGATTTAATATTTGGTCTGTTGTTACAGATATTATATAGAGTTACTTGGAAGTATGAGCAAGATCTCACTGTTATATGTTGATCAACAAACTTTAATTATAAAGGTCAGTCCAGGCCCGTAGCCAGCTTTCTGCAGAGGGGGGTTCGTCTTTTGAGTAATAGGTCTCAAATATACTTATGAAACCGTATTATATGTATAGGTCTTATGTTTTGGTGCGTTGGGATAATGTTTTTTTAACAAAAACAAGAATGAAAATGTTCTTTACATTCTATGGGGGAGGAGGGGGGTTCGGATATTTTAGAAGGGGGTTCGTCCAAGGGGAGGTTTGTACGAACCCCCCCCCCCAAACCCTTCCCCCCCCCCCCCCCCCTGGCTACGGGCCTGCGGTCAGAACTAATGCTTTGTAGGCTAGACATGTTATCGTAGAAGAAGGTTCTTGAGTCACCTACCCACGTCGGCGACGTAGAGCAGGTAGCCCGGCCCGCAGTGGGTGGTGTCGGTCAGCCCCGTCAGGTTGAGGGGCACGCCGCCCAGGTTCAGGTAGTGCACGCCTGTCGACAAATGGCGCGCCTGTTCCAGACGGGCTATACCCAGCTGCCAGCCAGGGTAAGGCACCTAGGGGTGGGATTAGGGATTAGAATAACCTGGAGTAGGCCTAGAGTATTCGCCTTAGTTATTTATTATTTAAATATCGAACGTAATAAGGATGTTGCAAGGCATTCGATGTGATTTTATTCATATTGCATATACACCCTAAATTATTGTTCATATGGCATGATTGAAGATAGTTTGTGTGTTATAAAGTTAAAAGGAAATAAAGGGTTATGACCGAAGCACAATACGAAAGGAGACAATGCTCTCCCTTTAGCATTATTTTATTGTCAGTAATCTTCGCTCGGGATACAAAAACACTACATAGGCCCATACTCACGTGTGTGTCACTATTGTCTAGTTGGGCGTCGGCCGACAGGTACAAGGCGGAGTCAAAGGTGACCTGTCCCCCGGTGGTGGTGCCCCGGAGGTCCACCTTGACGTGCAGGTCAAAGGGCACGGTACCCCCGACCAGCACGTAGGGCCTGGGCACCTCAAACAGGGTGGGCTCTATGTCTCTGGTATCTGAAAGGTGAACATCGCAGAATGAAGTATGGGATACGACATCATGCGTCAATGACAACCACGTATCTTTGTGCAATAGGAATTATGGTAGCCCAGCTAAGTAAACCATCAATAAGAATTTTTACTCCGAAATCATAAAGATTCACAATCGCTTACGTTTTCTTAAGATTGGCTGTATGTGACATTTTGAATCGATGACCACACCTGAGGGTAATGTCAATTTCGGTATACTACTTACATCTCCGCCTGGGGTAAATGGCGATTTTTATATACTACTCACCACACAAATCCAACACGGGTGAACGTTAGGCAAAACGTGCATGGATTTATTGGATACAATGACAACTTGCCTCTTAGCTAGTCAAATAATATCAAATCAATAGTAACCGATCGATTCTCCTTTGTAGAATAAAGGGGTAAATAAGGATTCTCCCCCATACAAATGGCCCACCTTCGTTACAAGCCATCTTCTCGGTGACGTTGAAGCAGTCGTAGTCGTTGTTGCTCGTACTACCGTCCTCCCTGAAAGGCGGCGTCAGGGTGCTGAGGAACACGTAGCGGGCACACACGAAGACGTGCCCCCCGCACTGGGCCGCGCTCACGTACACCTCCGTCCGGCCGGCCAGCCTGAAGACGCTGCCCGAGCTCATACTGCTGGTGACCCCTACGTCGAGCAGCGCCCTCTGGTGGTCGGCGAGCAGCGTGTCCTGGGCCTCGTCTAAGGTGTCGTCGGCACTCAGGAAGAAGTCGACGCCGATGTGTGAGTCGCCGTCGACGGCGGGTGGCGGGACGGTCCGGCCGGTCATCCGGACGGTGGCGTTGAAGGTGATGGGGATCAGTGTGTCCTGGTATATGGCGGCCACCTGCACGGTCCCCACTATCAGGTCAGTCAGGGACACGTCTGAAAGGAAACATAGGCGTTTTACGCATTTAACACCAATGTATTAGATAGCGGTGTAGTTGATGGGGTCATTCGATCCACCTTTTCGAGCTGATTATGATATTTTGATACAAAGCGTAAGTATAATCGCACAATGACACATCCTTTTTGCGTCCTCATTTATGTATGTGATATATACCTTTTTTGACAATTCCTTTAGTTTAGGATTTAGATCTAAGTGAAGTTTGGATATGTTGTTATGTATACAGGCTTACTTGTAATAGAGTAGCCCCTCCGTGGTCTTAGTTATCGAATTCGTCTCTATTAACTCTATTAAAGGTATCAGAGATAACTCTTACCACGAATACAGTCCAAGTAAAAGGAGTCATCGAATGGTGTGCAGACGTAGTTATCCTGACGGGGGTCGTACGTGCTGTTTGTGCTCCTAAGTTCCCAACACAAATATTGCGCAACTGGAACACAACGCCATATAGATCAAGAATCGTGTCCGTTACAGAAATTAATAAGACATTTTGAAGGAGGAATGTTTAATCATGGGATCGCGTTTCTTGAATAATGGAGTTATTTTAGATAGAAGAGATTTCCAAAGCTATGCATGTTGAATGTTGGTAATATTACACCCATAGAAGCTAGGTGAGCAATTTTCAGGCGCCAGAACAGAAAGTCTATATGATCCAGCCAAGGAATTTGGAATTTGTTGACGGTTGGTCCAAGGAGAGAGGACCAATTCGACACGGATGTCAAACTATTGAAGCAACCTCTTTCCTGATGTTTCCTATTTTGCAACCAAAAGTCAGATTAATAAACCAGTATATTTCTTTTAAACCTGTCAAAAACAAGACACCGGATCCACATGGAGCCTAAAATAGCCCTAGATGATACAGAAATGAAAATGGGAAAAACTGACATGAATCTCTACGATACCCACTTTCGCACTGCCCAACGGGCACGTTGATGTCGGTGATGTCGATGTCCCGGTACCAGCGGTCCTCGCTCGTGCCCCAGGTGTGGTCGTAGCCGGGCCGTGGGTTGAGGGGCGGGGCGAGCTGGTGGAACAGGTCCGGGGCGTTAAACTCGGCCGGCAGGGAGGTGTCGTTACGCAGGTACATGTACACGTCGAGCAGTGGCAGCATGGTCCGACTGCCCTTGTTTATGGGGCGGAAGTCCACCGTCAGGACGTCGTTGACACCATCACTCAGTCCACCTTCTTTTACCACAACCTCCAGGAGACCAAACCCTGAAATGATATTTTACTACAATGTCTAAATACTAGAAACATCTAAAGCTGGTCCATGAGTAAAGTTAAAATTCCAGAAAAAAAAAGACTGGAAGAATTGAAATTGATGGAATATATGAATATGACAACCTATCTGAAGAAGGAATTTAGATCAAAGGGAGCCAAAGTCAATATGATTGACGAGATTTTCAAAATTCAGATAAGTAGGGGGTGAAAAAATATGTAAGATGAGTCTAGTTAAGCCTTGTTTCCATTAGCCGATCTTACTACAGATTTCAAAAAATCGGCAGTGGGAATATTGACCCTTTCCTGACCGTGAGAAACAGGCATTTCACTAAATTTGTATGACATTAGTATTTTGATGTTGATTTTTGAAAGGGAAAAATAAATGTGATCATAACATATCATATATTGATTTTATTGTAATGAATCAGAGAATTTTTAGGAACATTTATTTTTTAAAAATTCAGTTGCCATGGTAACAGCTGACCCATTGATCACGTGACACATTTGATGAAAAATCGCAAAATTTGACCCTAAAAATCACAAATATAGCTAAATATGCAAAAATTATTGTTTTTTTGGATTAGCTCTGTATTGACAAATTGTTCCTTATGTTTTTCCGCACATATCTATACCAATATTTTTATCTTTATCTCGAAGCAACCAATATTGTCCATGGATAGTATGGACATGCATCATGTGAAGATCTGGACATTTTAGAGCTTTTTGCCTCAAACTGGTGAATATAAGTTTATAATTTTCCATTCATTAAATATTATTAAATAAAGGTAAGTCTTAAACACTGTACCTAGCAGAATATATACAAAATGCAATGTGTTTTATATGGTCTTGTCGAATTCCTATGCTGAAATTGCAATTTATAGCACTTCTATCTATGTGGAAGTGTGTGACCATTTTATGGCTTTATTTTGCTAATTTCCTGCATTTTCCTCTATTTTCCCAAGATTTCATGGCAATTTTGATAGCAGAAATTCACCATTTTAATGCATAAAACATATTAAGAAAACACCTGGTTGATTTATTGGTCCCTAGGTCAGATATGAAACGTATTTATGATGGAAGGAAATTCTATTCAATATAAATGTTGATGATTTAAGAGAATTATACCGAGATTTTAAAACATTATTGGGTAATTTTATATGGTTTAAGGGTAAAGTTTAGCCTATGTTTGATCCAACTTATTAGTGTTTTCTTTATACCATATATATCTTATGAACATTTATGAAAAAAGTCATTAAAAATCGGACAGTTACCTTATATCTAATAAATAACTTTTTAATTTTTTTAAAAAAAATATTAAATACTTGTCAAATTATACAAGGTAAAAGGAGGTATTACTACCATCGTAATATATCTTACGATTTTACCATTGACGGTCAGGAAATTACGAACATGTTATATAACATTAGATAGGGATTTTAATTCTCTTTCAAATGGTATGTAAGATATATAATCTTTTGTCATATTACTAGTTAAAAGTAATGAATTATCTGGTGATCGGCAGTCAAAATTGGCTGGTGGAAACCAGGCTTTAAGGTCAATGTAAAGTATTAGCTGTTAAAACTAGATCAAACCAAAGTATAATTCTCTGAGAGGTGGTACAAACCATTTGTTTGCAAACAGATCCCATTAATTTTTTGCAGATCCATAATAATTGAGTTGAGCAAGGAAAAATATATGTTTTAATGATTTTCTTCCATATTTCATGGTCAAGATTTTAACATGGGCCAGAAATAGGCCCAAGGAAAATATTTCCATGACTATTAGATTTTCGAAAATGTTGTCGAGTTTGTTGGTTTTGGCTCCCATCAATATGTTGGTTCCATTGTTTATTTTCTTCTATTATTGCATGAATGATACATCATAAAGCCGAATGAACTCTCGATATTATTCAGATTCAGATTTTTAAAGGATTTTTCAATCGATATTTTGGATAAAATATACCTTTTTTATTTCCATAATCATATCGAAACAAAATAAATCACAGGGACAGGTCTAAATTTAAGAACTCGCAAAAACACCTATATTTGACGCCTAAGTATAAAACCTACCAGATATATGGGGACAGTTAAGTTTGATCTGCAGCTTCGCAATGTTGTTGGCGATATCCTCAACCTCTGGGGCGTCTCCCACTCCGTTGTCAGGGTTGTCGTCGACGTCAGGGTCCAGGTGAACGCCCAGGTAAGGAGAGAGGCCGCACATCAACTGGAGGGGACCGTCGTCCGCCTGATCGCTCTCCACCGTCAAGTTACCGCATACTGAAACAAAAGAATACAATATTTCTCAGTCCTTTGGACTGAAAACAATTGCTTTGGCGGTAAAAAAATAGTCATCTTTGCTGATCAATGACTTGTAACACCACCCTTGCTGACAACGGCAGACAGATATTGGTAGGGTAAACACTACTTGTCAGTTTGAGTACAAAGCCCCTGATGCTTCTGAAATGAGCCACAGTTAAACAGGTAGGGATGGGTGGGGGTACTTGTCAATCAGGATACATGGCCACTCCCCATAGGAATGGTGCCACTGACCCCCACCTGCAGACAGCCAATGAGGTGATAGGTGACCAATTGTCTGGCAGCAACAGTGATTGACACAAGACCCCACGCCCATCAAGAGATAATTGTAACAAATTTGTTCCAAATTGGGAACAAGGCCACACAAAAGACCAATTTTATGGATCCCTGGACTTATACAATGAAAAAACATCCCGAGGTAAAGCTTACCGTTACAAATGATCACTATAGGACGCCACCAAAGCAAAAAGAAAAGCATATAATTATATGAATGCATCATAGAATAGGGTTATACCCGAACAAGGGTAAATAGCATTGGAATGGTTATAAGAAGAAAGGCGTGTGCACATAGCAAAGAGGTTTGCAACCAACGGACCCCATTCCCCGACAAGCACAGACACAGGATTTCCAACAGAAACGAGGGGGGCGGCAGAGATATCAACATAAAAATTAAGAACTAATATTCTTGTGTAGATTATAGGTCCACCAAAAGGAGTGGTTGGGGGGGGGGGGATGCGCGAACGGTCGTTGTCAAGTTAAAAGTTAAGATTGGGGCCGTGGCTATTGCTCACCTCTCCATGAGAAGACGTTGCCGCTAACGGTCGGGGTGTCAGTGGAGTGGAGCCGGCCGTTCTCGGCGAACACCACGTCGTCGTCGGAGGCGGTGGGGAAGACGACGAAGCGGTAGGACAGGGCGTCCGGCAGGGACACGGAGGCCACGCCAGGCAGGGCCAGGGACTCGATGGTGAAGCAGTAGGGCAGGGGCTGGTTCACGTCCGCACGGTCTGACTGCACCCACGTCTTGGGGATGGGAGCGAGCTGTAGGTCCTTGGCTACCAGGTCGTACACAAAACCCCCTGTAAACAACCGATAGATACACGTCAGGTTTAACTGACCCACCAGGCTCACCCAGCTACTATTGTGCAGTTTTGGGAATTTGTAACGTTCATTTATGTTGATTGCCTTTGCCATTGGTTCCCGTTAAAGAAAAATAACACGTGACGACGTTGGTTGAACATAACTGCATGGCACAGCCAGTTCCTATGGAAAACACAATTAAACTGTTCTTTAATTATATTGCAAGATGTGAAGATGATCACTTACGGGAGCATATATGGCCGCCTACGGTGAGACCCGTAATGATGCCCATGTTATTGCCCTCATCAGTCTCCAAGACGTGGTCCTTGGGGTCCAGTAGAACGTTCAGCCGGGCAGAGGTGCTCCCACACAGGGGCAGGGTGCCGCCCTCCGGGAGGAATAGAACACCGCCTGCAATAGGTTAAAGTATCTAGTCTGTACAGAAATGGACACAAACAGAAGGACCATCCTCAACGGAGTGGAATTTGGTTGTAGGTAGGCCAACTAAAACAAATAATTATGAAGAGCGTCACTGTTAAAACAAGTCGATGACTGCCAGTTCTTAACCAACAAACTCAACAATCTACCAGATGTTTTGCGTCTGTTCTGGTGTGAATAGCTTATCTTTT
Organism: Lepidonotus clava; assembly: GCA_936440205.1. Taxonomy (NCBI): domain Eukaryota; kingdom Metazoa; phylum Annelida; class Polychaeta; order Phyllodocida; family Polynoidae; genus Lepidonotus; species Lepidonotus clava. Next base: position 29,467,271 of record OW387134.1, read on the forward strand.
ATCATTTATGCTAAACATTTAAAGCGATCTGTCCAAATGCGAAATTATAAAATATTGATCATCAGGGATTAAGCCTACACTACAGAGGGGTGATTCGAGTTGGGAATCCTTTATAATGAATTAACCAAAATACGGACAGTCGAATAAGATGCTTCAAAGTATAAATGACTGACCGAGGTCGACTGTGGTGGTCCTTGTGATGCCGGTGTTGAAGAGGCTGTAGTCCACCTGGTGGGGGATTTCTACAGTGTAGGAGCCGTCACTCAGAGTGAAGATGACCTCAAACACGGGCTTCCCATCCAAAGGCGGGGCTTCCCAGTACGTCCGCCACCCCTCACCTAGTCAGGACAGGGCAGTTCATAATTTCTAACATGCTATAATCACATGCAATGAAATAAGAGTATTTTATTTGCTTGCGTAATTTTTACGATACTGTTAGATGCACGAGATTGTATTTGTAAGAAACCAGCATGAGCATAAAAGGCAGTCCCTCAATTATACACCAAGGTATATCCCTCCAATATGTACAGGTGGAGGTGGCCAGTTGATACGAGTATAAACAGGCATCATTATGCAGGTAACGCTAGCCAGACAGCCCATCGAATAGCCACATGGCTGACCTTCTACAGTGATGAGCAGCTGCAACTCGAAGCTGTGGTTGGCGTTAATGGTCATCGAGCGGTCGGTAAGAGAGAAGGTCGTTTCTCCATTCCGGTGCGTCTTTACTTCCAGGTCAACAGAATCTGCCGAATAAGACCGAGAAAACCCTTTTTTTAATTTTTTTTATTTAAACTTCTCTTTCATACAAAAGTTCTTCCGATGTAGTTGATACAATGTACATAGTGATCGCAGTACAGTTTATGATCATGATGAATAAATACAATGTCCATGGTACTACAATATTTTTTTGCAATAAAAAATTTGTATTACATAAAGATTATGCCAGGTCAGATGACCTTGATGTAAGATTGTGAGCTTTATGTAGAAAACTTGCACACAAATTTATGACGAAAGATATCAAATTAAGTGCTAGTTACGACTTGATTTGCTTCATTTTTTCAAGAATTGTCTGTTTGTCTTTCATGTTTCATCCATATTCTCAACATAGCAAGTTTATAAATAGAGATAACAATCAAAACTCTTACCCTGGCCGCCGCAGCCAAGCTGAGAATGTTTGATTACATGGATAGGCTGGACGTAGAAGTTGTTATAGAGGACCGAGTCGTCCCTCTCGGCGTCGGCCGTCATGACCCCTATGAAGAGGTGGTCGGCGCCCTCCGCACACACCCCGCGAGTCAGCAGCACACTGCCAGACACCCTGGAGAAGGTGAAGGGCTTGCTGGGGTCCTGAACCTTTCCCAGGTTGCCCTCCTCGTCCGGCACCAGGACCCAGGAGGACTGAGGGGTCAGGTCGGTGGCCAGTGCCCACTCGAAGTAAGACCCGCGCTGGGCGAATACCTGGAACAATGGACAAAGACAGTAGGCCTATATATATGATAAACTACACCTTTACCAACATCTAAACTGTCCGATCGCCCTATAGTTATTACGCGCCATGTATTTTTCACACGGTTTACACAGTATTTCTGTTGCAAATCTTACTTTTGTATGCTGCCAATCAAGATATTTCAGTAGATAAGATAGAATCATGGCCTACCTTTATGTCAAAATTGTGTCTGGGGAGAATCGTCTTAACGCTGGTGACTCCGTTACCGACCAGACGCACGGTCCCCCCAAAGTTCACAGAGACCGCCTTATCCGGGTAGAAATGGGTCTGTCCTTGCCACCAGCCACCCCAGAATGCGTACAAGTCTGAAAATGTTGTAAGAGATTCTAGAGTAGTGATACCTACCCCAATATCTAAGTAGCATTATCGAAACCTTTAAATACAGTTTGACAATCTCTGTGGTTTCCAGCTATACTTTGATAGCCCTCTGCCCATAAAAACCTATTTAATATCAATTTTTGTTCAGGCCCATACGGCTAGCAATGCCCTACACTAATAGTAAAAGTACCTATTTAGCAGATTCTCATAATAATCATATAGCTGCATGCTCTATGAATTTTTAGGGAATTTCAACGTCTATCAATTATGCTAATTTTTCAATCACCTTACAAATGACGGAAAATTAGACGCAATTGTGGCATACTATCTGTGAACACGGAGATTTTCTTATGTATTTCTTGTATTTACAAATGAGACTAATTATGTATCAAACCCACAGGACTTAGGCTCGAACAATTACCTTCTTCACAATTGATGGTGAGGGAAATATTCGCTGCGTTGTTGGTCAGGTCAGGATCACCAAAGGAGTTGTCAGGATTTGACACCTCGATCAGCAGGTACACCCGGCCACAGTATAAGCATCCTACCTCAAGCGGAATCGTCTGGGGACACACACATTACAGATTAGTCAAGTCGATCTTTAAATAAAGAGGGGATACTTCAGTGCAAATATAGGCTGAGCAATATAAAAGTGGGGAATATGATAAGATCGTCGTTTCCGCAGTGTTTAGGTTAGAAGCTTTTTTTACGTTATTGTGGTTGCAAATGTTTGACCAGAAACACCGGGTACTTGCTGAAGGATTAAGGGGATACGTCACTTAACGGTTAGAGCACTGTTTGAAGTCGTACATATAGTCATAATTATGTTGCTACTATCTATTTTAAATGCCAAAGAAAATAATGTATATAAGTACCCCATGCCCCGTGTTATATTAGCCTATTCTATATCGATTCCCAGATTAGTCCCTCTACTGTTAAGTGTGAGACGCAGCCTATACTGACCCCTGAGAAGGCTGCACTTCCAAAAATGACCTTTTTGTCGGGCTCGGCCGTGCCTGCGTCGTCAGAGACCATTTTGTATTGGTCAGCTACGGTCACGGACAACTCGAAGTCGCCGTCATCCTGCTGGTCGTCCCGGGACAGCAGCAGCTGGTAGCCCAGGTTGGACGCGGTAGTGGTGAGGCTCTGGCCGTTCCCGATTCGTGCCTGTGACACAGTCATGGGCAGGATTTAGTGCAGGACGCAGGAAGTTTTGAATTCCCCTCACTAATTTGCAAATAACTCTTTCACTTTGGAAATTCTGCATATGCGAGTTATCTAGATATCTATAGCCGATTTTGTCCTCACAATCCCATTCCGAAAATTTATCAATTTTGATTATTATACAGTTCACCCTTTTGGTCAGCCATGAAGCTATGTTCATTTGATTTACCACGCATTGAAATCTCTTTTTCTACACTACACTTTTAGATAATAGTTATCAATGTCGCTATCAGACGTTTATTTGCTTAGAGGCTTAGGCAATGCCATCCCCAATGCCTTCCCCATTGATGTCCCCAGTGACGTCTCCAGTGCCATCCCCAATGACGCCTCCAACGACGTCCCCAATGATGTCCCCAACGACATCCCCAACGACATCCCAAATGATATCCCCAATTAAATCCTCGATGCCATCCCCATGTTATAGCTACGGCCTACCACCTGCAGTAGGTTAGACCCACCCTGTCAAGGGGGGCTAGATGGAATACATGTAACACCTTGTAAGAAGAGAGTAGGAGCTGCTTATAGTGGAGGCTGAGTGGACACATATTAATTTTACTGAGTGCTGAAGTGAGACTTTGCATGTTCATGTATCAATAAAAGAAATAAGCAACACAATAGGTATCTCAAACTACGAGTGCCTCTTCAATGCTGGTATTGAACACCCGGTTCTAACCCTGGATAGAATACCTATTATCCCACTAATAATTGAGCTAACTTTACAGTTATAGCAACAATAGTTCATGACATCCCTCACTATCCAATTGTCATTGCGATCTCCAAATAACATCTCTAATGCCATCTCTAATGCCATCCCCAATGACATCCTCAATGACATCCCCAACGACATCTTATTACCCCTTCACCCTATTCACCAGTTACCCCTATGTAACATACAGGCTCAAATCTCCAAGCAAGTCTAAACGGCAATATAGATATCACGCCCTTTAAGAACAACGTGTAGACCAACAATGCTGATACTTCTTTGCAAAACGTTTTCTATCAAATCCAGACCTTAACATCGTCACTACAATCCCCAAACGCATATCTCATAGGCCTCTCAGAAAAAAAGAACAGACATACCATAAAAAGCATATGGCAATCGACTCACTTACTAAACGAACCTTAAAGCAAAAGGGTTATCCCAAGGGAATCACCTCATTGAAATCCTATGTTAAAAAGATAGGTATTTTGAAAAATGAATTAAGGGATGTGATACTTTCATGAGGTTATTTATGTTAATACCTTGCCGTCTTTCTAATACGCAGCACATGGGACAGCACAGAGAGCACAGGAAAAGCTCTAGGGCCTAATCAGCTCTTGCACATAAATTCATGAAGTGCTATTTTTTGTATAATTAACTTGATTTTAGTATTCTAAAAGAATTTCAATGGTAAAAATATGAAAATATCAAAGTCTGAGGGATGTATTCAGGAAGGTGATATAATTTTGGGAATTCCCTTAATATTGAGCTGCTCAGTACTCCCCTTGCTACGTCACAACTATGGAAATTCCTTCTAAAGTTATTTTTGGATTCCCTGATTAATGAATTGTTGTAGATGGATATATATTTTATTTTATTATGAGTTGCATTGGGCCAAATATATATAAGTTGGGTTAGAGAGTATGGCCTTTATTACAAATTCTACAGGAATGGGGATTCCCTTGTAAGTGCAGATGGGATTCCCCAATAACTCCCCTTGCTACGTCATAACTAGGGGGGTTTTCCTTCAAAATGAAATAAAAAACAACTTTTTTAATTGCCCATAACTGTGTGTAAACTGATATTTTTTGTGCAATTCTTCTTACATTTATAATGCAAGTTGAGAAGAACATGCTTGTCTGATTTCATTGTAAAATAATCATCCTGTAGTTATGTGCAAGCTTTCCTTTAAGCTTCGAATTATTTAGGTTCCGTTCTGTAGAGATTCCCATTTAACGCATCTATGTTCGAGTCATTGCTAGTTATATTTGTTATCATTTGAAAAGGAGAAAACATCCTTTTTGGGGACCACCTCCTTCATCACGGGTAACATTATGCTGGCCAAACTTAAAATTGATAAATACTTATTTGGATGTAAGGATATAGTTGAGAGGAACACTGAAGAAGCGTGTTAAAAGGAGAAAGGTGTCGATTTTACTCAATTCAGTATATTTTTGTTATATAGTTTTGCTCATGGTTGTCAGTTTAGGATTCAACACCTTTGGTTTATGAAATTGCTTATTGAGATACGTACAGATATTGTGAAACTTCCTGTGACCTGGGCGAAATGTCCGAATACTCCAGCCTGAGAAACGTCATCCATCTTCAGATAGTTAGGATCGTCTGTGTCTAGAAAAATGTCTACGATATCTGGAAGAAAATGAAAACTTGGTCAATTAGTTCTCCTGTTATAAATGACACTTGTTCAACGTTCATAGAATGCCGGGACATGCAGGAAAATATTTAGCTACATCGAATTTTTGGGCAAGGCCTAGGTGACCATACATTCTCTCTAAAACAGATTTGTTCTTTCAAAAGCTTTACCTCGTACGCTACCTATAGCTACGATGTACTTACAGGTCTACGGAGCAAGGTACTTACCCTCGGAGCATTGGACGTCGTAGGTTATGACGTCGTTGTCGGGAACAGAGTCTACCCAGCCTGGCCTCAACCCCAGACCTTGGTATATGATGGCCCGGAGTTTGCTAAGAGGAAATCAAAATAGATATCGCTTAAAATTATCTGAGCATCTGCACTTTCTTGGTTTAGTTTCAATTTCAATAGAATGTTTTGGTACCTATTTTCCTACTTTAAATAAAACTGGAGTGAAATGGTTACTACGGCATGCGCAAACTTTGAAGTTTGTTGACATGCTATTGGTTGAACAATAAAAACGTAAATATTTGATAGGTTACAATAATATATGCTATAATAAGTATACTATACATGTATATTTCATCAATATGAGATTAATATCTCGGATTCGGGACCCCCTCGTTGCTAGGCTCCAATCCTTATCTCCGCCATTTTTTTTGGTGATAACAAGTCCATAACCACTGATAAGGATAGGGGCTAGGAGGTGGGATATGTTCGTGCAGTGACAAAACATAGTTATAAAAATTATTAAACTCTAAAACGCCACGTACAGCAATTGCCTGGATATCCGAATCTGAGATATTCTTGGACACTTACCCATTTCTTGAGCTAAGCACGTTACAGAGGGCAGAGGTAATCTCAAATGTGACCTCGACCTCTACGGTGACTGAGCCATTCAGAGGGATAGCAGCGTGCAGACGGGGCAGGTGGCTAGCCTTAACCTTCACATTCTCCAGGGTTGTCCAAAGTGCGTCGTCGTGTGTGTAATGGAACTAGTAGACATAATATCATGAGTATAAGTGATAGAAGGGGGATAAATGTGACATCCTGTTCAGAGGGATCCAAAGTTAGGCAGTTCTAATCAATAACATTCTCATAATTATGCTATGAATCTTCCTATCCTTTGAACATTACTAATCATCCTGAGGTAGTTCCTTATCATTTCTCTGAGGTTGCCATGGAATTCCCTGTCATATGACATCAATATCATCAAAGATATAATGCCAACTTGAAAAATGATCATCCATCCACCAATTAATGGAGAAGAAATTGTCACCCAAGTTTTGATTGAATTGTTCAGTGGATAGTTATAACTTTGTGTTCGAAATGAGTGGGTATGAAGGGAATAAAATGATACGTCAAATAATGCGAAAACACTTTGAAGTGCGAATAAACCTCAATGATTGCCTACAAATGCTTACCTCAGATATAAAGCCGTCATGAGTGCATGTATAAAAAACATGGTTATATCTTTACACTTGTTATGCTATCGTCCCCTGTAAGGGAGAGTATTCCAATGTAGAACGATGGGTATAGGATAAGTGGACTCAGTGCGACTTACCTCGACCTGGAAGTTGGGTTGGTTCCGGAGGCCGGTTTCAATAGTGGGTCTCATTTTGAAGTCGGAGTTGGCGACGGTGACCCTCACGACGAAGACGTTGGTGTAGCCGGGCGGTGAGTGGTAGAGGGGCACGGCGCCATCGGCCGCAGCCAGCCCGTCCACGGCCAGCAGGGTCAGCAGGTCTGTGGACGAACAGGGGGGGGGGGAGTATCTTAGCACATGATCCACGATGTGATAAGATACAAACCCATTTTCTTCCCATGAATTTTTCGCATATTTGGAATTATAATTCCCGGTGAAAATACCATTTTTCGTCTTTGGGAAAATTGTGTATTTCATGAGAAAATAGATTATTTAAGAAACCTATTTTCAAAATCGGTTCAAAATCGGCCCAAAATCGCAACGTGGATCATGCCCTTAAGGGAAAGTATTTATTCATTGTGGCTTACAGTGCCCTGGCAAAGAGCGCGTACAAACGATTCTCAATATAAAAGTTTGCCAATTTCATCAATAGTGTGATTCTCGGAAACGATAGTAAAAGAACAGGGCTTTACAGATGGCTCAATCATAAAGCAGTGCGTGCTGGACATAATTCCATCATTACATTGGCAAGTTACATCAATGATAGGGACGGGCTGTTCCTATCTGAACTTGGTTCCCATACTGACCCCTAACCCCCACCACTCTGTTCCCAAAACAGCATATTGACTTAATCCTGAGGTCATAAAGGCTTAAGGAATGCAGATCTCCAAGAGGGAAATAATTATAGCTTCTTGTTTACTTACGCTTGATGATAACCACGAGGGCCATGAACCCCGAAGGAGAATTTCAGTGAGTTACAATTACAGAATTACAAGTCTGTCGTATGGATAACCCAACATGAGGACAGGGTTCCTGACATCTACAGATCTGATGATAATGTAATATTTCTCTTTCTTCATCGATTCACAGAGGACAAATATGGCAGTTCAATAGGGCAATCTTGGTCTGATATTGATATGGGGGCTCAAGAGAAACACACTTTAGAGACCAACGTGTCCGACCCCACCCTCACCTCTATCTTGCCTGACTATAACCGTTCTCTGGTACTCACCCCCTTGACAGTAGAGATAGAAGGGCTCTGCGTGCGTGTTGCGCACTGACTCGGGGTCGATGGGTGAAGGGTCGTTGTTCTCCACGTGGGCCATCAGGTACACGTCCCGGTGGTAACAGAACCAGGCGAGCCGCTCACCGGCCAAGGCGAGCTGCTCATCGGCCGACGACGACGAGAACCTGAAGCCAAATAGTATGGACATTTCATAGAATACATAATATGTGTTTGTTGTGGAACCGCCAAGCGTTGGTTGTCCATGACAAGAAAGGTCTCTGAATGAAATAAAAGAGCAAATTTGGGGAAAACATTATTTTGTAGGCCCGAAAAGTAATTACAAATGCCAATATATCACACGTTACAAATGATAAGCTCCGCAATATGTTGTACTTTTCAATCCGCCAAGAGCATACCTTTCCTTTTGGTATCTACTTGGATCTCAGGTGTACTCACCCTGTAGTGCCGTTGCCGGTGAACGACCTGATGAGTCGGTGTGGGTGTGAGAGGTAGGGCCCGGTGGCCAGGTACACGTCCACGGTGAAGGAGGTGTTTCCGCTGGCCGCCCTGTCGTCCACCTCCACCCACAGCGTGTAGTCAATGCTCGTCCCGTACTCCGTCACCGCCTCGGGTAGGGTCATGTTGGCCACCAACATGTCGGTAAACTCGGGCATGTCCGCTAAGGTAGGAAACATAGTATACTTTTCATATTTCGCGTTCAAATAGTGAAACATGTCTGGGGCAACTGATTGCATCTACTACCTGAGAGTTGTTAGGAAGGTGTCCAAAAATTGCCTGACCAAACTGCCCTATCGACTACACTTGACAGTATGAGACGAGTTGAGTAATCAAACAGCTCCGGCTCGACTGTCGTAGCCCCCGACGGCGCCAGGGCCATCGATGGTCTGGTTAAAATACGTACCCCTATCTGCCCAAAAGCAGTCTGCCGATTTTTGTGCATATGTTTGATATTAATCGGTGCTGAAATCGGCCAAATAGTCTGTATGGTAGAATAGGCAAATATAGTGTAAAGACGTTGCAAATTATGTAACCATACATGTATTAAGTTACTACATTAGAGAATGAGATAAGCATGTTTGAGTTACACTGCTTCAATACACTGAAACACCCCTGGTAGCTCATGTGCTTCTTTTTCATATAGTAGCCATTTAACTCAACAATATTTGACCTAATGTAGGGCCTATCCAGGCTTTCTGATTAGAATATTTTACTGATTATGATAATTTTCGGAATATTCTGCCAATGAAAAAATTATGATCAAATTCTGAGACAGCATTGGCAATCGATTTAGTGAAACATCTCTTGTGGCATTCTACTTCAGTTTGAGCTAGTTTTCACAGCTAATACTTTACCACTGACCTTAAAGCCCTGTTTCCACAAGCCGATTTTACTACCGATTTGTTGGTAATTTATTACATTTAAATGGTAATATGGCAAAGGATTATATATCTTACATACCATTTGAGAGACAAATTTAAGCCCCTTTCTAATGGTATATGACATATTCATGATTGACCAATATTCCCACTGCCGATTTCTGAAATCGGTAGTAAAATCTGTTGGTGGAAACAGGGCTTACTCATCTAACACATTTCTATACATTTTGAAAGTTTTGTTAATTATATTGGTTTTGGCTTCCTTTAATCTGTTAATTCACCCTATGTTTTTGCGATGTTAAATTTAACCAACCTGGAAAGCAGGTGGTGGTTGGAGTGCCTAGATTTTGCAGGCCGGGCAGGGGGCGGCCGGCAGTGCGAGTGACAACGAACTGCACGTAGGCCGACTGGGTCATCAGGAGACAGTCGGCCTCATCCAACTCCTCCTTTATGATGCCTGCAAGAAGGAAGCTTACTGTCACCCCGAATACCTTGCATGTTTAAGTAGACCTATCGTGTCTTCATTAATAAACAGGTTAAGGGAAGGATAAGAAGATCAATACAATTCGAGAATTCAGGAAGCCCTTTTGATATAATTTCTAATACAAGAGACATTCGGCTTTTTTGATCAATTAGACGACAAAGACATGTGAAAATAATGGTAATTGAAAAGTTTTTTTTCATATAAAATTATGAAATCGCATTCAAAACAATTACAAAAAAAGCACGTCAAGACTGACATAAAAGATACATTAATAAATGTGATATTTTCTTCATGCGAAACATGAAAATTAATGATATTTTCAATGACGAAAGGTTGTATGCGCTGTTACGGAAACGGACTTTTCAGTTCAACAAACTTCTCATAAAATGAACATTGAATGAGTCGGTAGGTACCCCATAATACAAGTGCACCTGGCATGCATTTTGCACGTGTTTTACAATTTCTCCATGAATGTCCTGAGTTATAAGGTCAATTTATCGAGGTACACTTACGGCACCTCTATAATCATACAACGACAGGAATATTTTAAGGTACAATGCAACCAAAGACCTGCACCAAAATACTCATGAACGCCACAATGGTGAGATAGCTGACTTTATAAGTAGACCGACACAATCATGAAGTTCAACATTATAGTCAGAAACTCGGTCAATGTCCTAACGATAAATGGGAGAATTTAATGTTTCCTCAATTACCTGACATTACTCTATCTGTTATCACATTTTGTTAAAATATGCAAAAGAGTCCAACGGGTACAGGCGTCTTTACCTAGTCCCGAGACGGTGACGGAGCCCCCCGGAGCGATGGTCAGTGTGAGGGGCGTTTGGACAGTCCGCAGCACCTCGGTGCCGTTACTAACAAAGCGCAGGAAGAAGGTGGCCGGCTGAGGGGGGTCGGCGGCCGTCGGCAGGGCCGCCTTGTAACGGGTGATGCGCACCGTGTAGTGAAAGGCGTACCACGGACTCACTCCACTGCCTCTCCCCCCAGATCCCCAGAAGAGGTCAGGTAGGCCGACGAAGATTGGGTCTGCCACGTCTAGAAAGTCCAGAGAGGCGTTAAACCAAATCAGTCATAATGATTTCCGATTATCAAGTACAACACGGTACAATGCCTACGGTGGAGTAAAATCTGGTGGTAGTTTTGATTTGCGCCTTGTTTTATACAGCGGGCTCTTGGTCAATACATATAACCAACTGAGAAGGGGGGTCTCGCCGAGACCCCGATATCAGCCCTCGGCAGGCCCTTTGGGCCCTGGCCTCGGGCTGATATCGGGGTCCCAGCTTGGGGTGATAACTGCCAGAGTACTCCCTTCGAGGTTGGTTATGGATTTATTATACCTTTTCTGTTAGATCTGAGCTCCCAAGGAAGGATGCACAGCAATCAGTGATGGTGGGACTGTGATGTTGCACATTTTTAAATGTTTTTTTTCATATAACTCTTTTGATATCCATCAAATCCACAAACAGTAAGCAGTAAAGTGTAGCTAGGAACGTTGTGCAGATAATGCATATGTTAGATATTTTATTTCTTAATGATTTCATTTTTTCATGAATTTTAGAAAAGTAAAAAGTTTCTGTATCACACTGCAGTGTGATACAAGGCTGGTTATCACCCAGGTTTGTATCACCCTGTGTTAAACTCTTAACTACCGAACTTGTATCACCCTAAGGTATAATAATAGGTCGGACAAACTGTCAGACAAAATCTTTTTTAAAGCAGACCTTTTACAAGTAAGGGATGTGTTTCTTTTTCATGAGGATAGGGTAGTGAGCTCAATGCCTTGATTGCATATATGCCGTGATAAAACATCTATGTAGGTTTTCATCTAATATATTTGATATGTGAAACATCAGAAATAGGTGACAATCGATTGGGAATAAAAATCATAAAAATATGTAGTATAAAATATCTGAAATACAGGGCGTGAAAGATGAAAACTTAATGATGTCCCAATGATATGGACCATCTCAATTCGTTTCGGAACTTTCAAAGGCGTTGTATCATTATTGTGTCTTGTTTGTTTCACATTCTCCCTTTTGGGACTTTGATATTGCACGAGGCGTGAGTCCGGGAGAACAAAGAACAGGGTAACTAAATTACTCACAGGCCTCGCCGGAGCATATTACTCGTTTGTCAAGCGTGTCGTCGACGGTGGTGTAGTTGTCCGGTGACGCGACGAAAAATACCCTAAATAAGGCTTCATCGTGCAAGATACAGCCATCCTCCGCATTTTGATCGGAAGGCAGAAAGTTTTCTGGGCTGCATCCCTCTTCAGGGTCTGCCTCATGACACAGGAAACCTAGAGGAAAATCATTATACATATATATATATGATGAGCTGAAAATTGACAGAACCGATGATACGCGCATCTATAAGAATGAGCTTGCATGGTTCTAGGCCCCCAGACTTTTGCCTCCTGAACTTTTGCCTCCCAATACTTTAATATGATTCTCATAACAGAGGCCTTTAGAATGAGACGTCCATGTTACCTTGTCAAACTTAAGAAACATCCATGCTGCCATGTTTAATCTAAGAAAATCCACTATCAAATGTCACTAAACCCTAAGAAGGCCCGTGTCACAGTGTAAAATCTAAGGGTTTGGGGGCAATATTACATTGCTCCCAACCAATGTATCGATATCAAAGAGGTGAGACAGGGGAGGGTCAGGATTCGAGGGGGGGGGGCAGGATGGTACCAGTAGGAGGGGCAGGACGGTGCCTTAAGAGGAACAGGAGCTAGAGGGAGACTGGTTACATGCTCAAATTCATGCGGCGACTGTCGCATATTTACTGAATGCTTATATATACGCGGACCTTGTTTTATATCATTAAATGAATTCTAGAGTATCCCCTGTTTGAAAAAAAAATGCATAAAGAAAAGAAAATGGGAGTTTGTGATTAGATACAGTTTGAAGATATGATGTATAATTATTTGATATAATGTCAGCGAACACATGGACTACTGTCTGCGCGTAAAGTGTATGCACAGGTTTGGGGTCCGCACGTACAGGGATACTAATTGGCTTTTTTATGTGGGAAAAATTAGTCTTAAATATTGTATCTGATGAATATGCGAATAAATCAATAAGAAATTGATTGTTTGTAAAAGCACTTTTAGATCTATGAACTCTTAACAAATATAATAACAAAAGCACTATAAGGGCAAAAGTCCATGGGGCAAGAGTCTGGGGGAACGTCCAGGGAGTAAGGTCTAGGGGGACAAAGGTCCGGTGGGCAAAAGTCCTGTCACCACTTGCATAGAAGTCAGTATAACGATACTTATGGTATCAAATACAAGATACGTGGTATTTTTTTAGCTATAGTTGGCGTAAACCGCACGAAAAAAGTGTTACATGCCGCAATAACAATTATGTTCAAAAAAAGGTTTATTGGTAGGCCTAACAAACATCAAGGTTTCCCTTGTTTTTCAATTGTAATGTATGTTAATAGCAACCGAAGCTGTTAATGGCATCACAAGTGGAATTGGGTGTTCTGATTAGTGGAATTTATTATCAACTACCAAACATCTACTTAATACAATCGACTCATAAAGATGCTTGTTTCAAAATCGGTATCGCCGTAATGCCACTAAAAGGAAAAGTGAATCGATTATCCCTCCAGCTGATTATGCTGTCCGTGTAGGCATTAAACGTAAGATGAAGCAACCTGTGGTCACCTAGTATAGTGAAGACGAGCGTTCCCCCGGCCTCGAGGGGCGTGTTCCTCAGTAGGCGGATGTCTCTACTGTTGAGTATGATGATTCTGGCGGGGGTGGCTAGTGCCGAATGGTCGATAACCACCCGCAGGTCGAAGTTCTCCTGGCCGTCCGGGGGGACCAGCACCTCGCTGTGGGCGTTGGTGATACCCACCTGGAAAGGAGCGAAATGACTTGTTTGGGCTGAAGGTAATCATTGCAGCAAATAGCAATCAATGGACAAATTAAGCTTTTCCAAGGTTTGGAACAGTGATAGAAACAAGTATCATCAATTAATGGCAAAAGTTATAAGAGATAAATGTACTAAAGAAGTTTCTTTTGAGTTTCAGATATTTTGAAGCATTTACCGCCCTTTAGATCAACAAATTACCCTTGGTATACATATAAAATCTGGCTGATTATGCACCGTATATGTAAAAAGTACCATATTATTTTGAAAACTGGTATTTTCTATTTCAAAGCCTGATTGATCAATGATGGAACTATGGACTAATATTGATAAGTATTTTATAAAATAAAGTCAATTGTAGCATCTGGCCTTTATATCTAACTAAATATTATAAATATGCCAATTATGCTCTGTTTGGTAAGATACATGCACAGAGTTGGACATTATCATCATGTATAAGTACATGTTACCCCTACAAAGTGTTTAGAATGCAATACTTTTCATGCCTTTCTATTACAAAACCTGTTAAATAGTCATTATAGATAATTGTGTATAGACATGACAAGAATAGGCAAGAAATAAGAAAACATTCTAGGTTAGAATTAAAATTGCCACTAAGTGCCCAGATGGCATATTAGAAAATCTGCGCAAAATGGTAATATTTCATAATTTCACTTCAGTCTTCTGATTGTGCTCATGTACTGAATATTGCTTGCATACATAGATGAATGATACATCATTAGATTCCAAATTTAGTTCTCTAAACTCCCTATTGAAAAAAAAAGAAATAATATGTAAATCGAAGATTATATTTAGAATTAAGTTGTTGGAAGTCAGGAAAAATACCAAATTTCAGCCAATTTTGGAAGACATTCCAAACATTCCAAATTATTTGGAATGTTTGGTTGGAACACATTTTGTCAAGATTCATGTTCTACATGTAAAGGACCATACATTTTCAACAAAAGATTCATGTTCCACCTATTCTTAGCTTTAGAACAATACCAAGATGATTGAAATTGATTGAGAATTGTAGGAATTATGAGGATTTCTTTGAAAAATGTTAGGGCAACTTAATGTTTTTGTTCGCAATTTGCTGCAATGATCTATAGTTAACGTTTAATTTACTTGCATTGGTCATCTCCAGAAAGAGAATGACATGTAGATCTTAAATGATTTAACATGCAATGCCTGTTGAGGGCCGTAGCTAAAAAGATATTATGATAAAATCTGGAAATCTGTATTACAAAACATTTTGCTATTTAGAAATAATATGGAATAATTATTATTCATTATAGTAGATGTTTGTTTTCTAACCTCAATACTAAAGTGCATCTCCGTTTGGGACTGGACGACCGGCACTTCGACAAGTGGGTTTCCAGCCCGAATGACCACTGACCGAAGCTCGGCGATCACTGAAGGGAAAGCAGTAAATAAGTGTAGGGGCAGGTAGTTTCTATCTATATTTTATCACACAACCACTATGTATACAATGTATGACTGTTTCACCATCCCAATACGCATCCCTCTTCATGCGGAATTGGTAATGAATACGAATTTCTATGGACCTAAAGAGATGGGGCTAAACTATCCCTGACGCCTGGACAGTTTTAGTCATAATTATTTTGAATCCCTCGGCTACATAGATTCAAAATTACAAATCCATTATAAAGAGGTTGATACCCATAATGTTACTTGAGATTGATATCTTGATACTATCAGGATGGCTATGATTAGCTACTTCATATGAGGTACTGTGCAAAAAGTAAAAGATGCCTCTTGACATATTGTGTCTCGGCATGAGTATAATTTAGAACATAACATGGAATATTTACATTGCTTCTGCACCGGCTTGTTACAGTAACACTTCACCCCGGAGACATTGACCGGTGCCTCCGTCCATGCCACATTGTTCTGCTCCAGGGTCTCCTCCAGTTGACCCCGTATGCTATCCTCGGGGTCGGGGTCATAGCTGTCCAAGAGAATGCCGATATAAACGGTGGCCAACCCTGTATCAGGGTCGCAGAACCTCTCCAGACCATCGGCCGGTAACGTGAATCCACCTGTGGGAAATAAGAGACGTTTCTATTAGAGAAACACCAGAGTTATATAAAACTGCTTAAAAAATGTGATCTTTGAACTGCGAACATAAAGAGCCGACATTGCCTAGACCTTTCTATGATTGTGTTGTGAAATACTATTCCAAGATTTACGATGGCATCTCCAAGTACATTGTTGTAATGCATTTTCTTAAGTAAAATATTCTCTCAAAGTCCACTTACACTTGTCATCCAATTCTACAGGCGGCAAACCTGTCCCCCATTCTGCCGATAACTTCCGCTTGTGACTTTCGGGCATAAAATACCGTAGGAAATAGTCCGATTCGGTGACTTTTCGGTCGTCGGAAACCACCATGGCCGTCCTGATGTGCGGCGAGGTGGCTGCCGGCAGTGTGTGGCCCTTGACGCGCAGCTTGAAGGAGAAGTCGTAGGGCACAGCCTCAGAGACCCTCACCTCGTTATTTAGCGGGTACAGCCTGACCGCGCCCGCCTCGATGTCAAAGGTAGCTGGAAACGACAAACATGTAAATATCTTATACCGAATTTATGTGTTACACAATCTCCTCTTACTAAACCGGCTCTCTTGTAATTGTTTTTCATTATACATAAACATCTCGGCGTCACATAACACACCCAATAGACCTACTTTGCATTGTTCGGTGTATTGTGGTTGACACACTTGACAAGAATCACTATGGGTAAAGTATGTGAATAGCAATTTACTATATATCAAAGAATAGACAATATATGACCTATCATTTCATGTATACACTGCATTAAAGAGCGCGCAATGTGCAGTAACGCGCTGAGAGGTTTGGCTATCCTTAAAGTGATTGCACATGTATTGATCGAGAGGAGAGGCAGCTTAGGACAAATGAATAGTTCCTCTATATGCCGTTTGAAAAAAAAAGTGAAATAAAATAAAATAAAAGAGTGGCTCCTCTCACTTGCAATGTAAACTATCCGTCAGTGATTGTAAGTGATTGCAGATAAGTGTGAAATGTCAGTTTTGATAATTCCAGCCCTCAATGTGGTCAATATTTTAACGTTAGAGTCACCATAAACCTGTATATATCTCTAATTGTGCTTACAGGTGACGATGCACTTAAAGAGGGGCAGGTCGGCGGTGAGGTGGTTGTTGTCGGGCCAGTCGGAGCTGCCGTCCGGGGGCCTCACGTCCACCCTCAGACGCTGGGTGCGGCTCAGACAGGTGCTTCTGATGGTCACGTTGACGGTAAACGTCACCGTCACACGCCGCGTCACCGTCAGGTCCGACTCTAGGCCGTCACCGCTGTACTCTGTCATACACACACCGTTTAGACTCGTATTGAGTTATACATTGTATTCTTGACATTATAAATACATGGACATGATTCATGTTATTGCGTTTAAACAAATCCCTGCAATGTAAGATTTAGGATGCATATTGACCTCAAAGTTCACGGTGAATCTACCTAATAATGCTCGATTCTGAGAGTCTATCTTAATATGATAATGAAACAGTGTTTAATAAGCCCATCCCACATATGGGATTTCTAGGGTTGGACAAGAGTCGGCCAAAATTCATGTATAAAGCATCTTTGAGTCCTAGAGTTAGGGTTACTGAAATAAGCAAGAATTATGTTTTCCTATATCCCCAAGTATAGATAAAACAATCATGGTTTCTAGAAATTTACCAATTGATAGATTTGCAGGTTTGCCAGCCAATCAAAATGCTGTATTTTAGGGTAAAATGGGGTCAGACATTGTAGGTTGGACTGACATTGGTTTCTATGGGGAAAAAGCGATCGTATAAGCTGCATTTTATAAATCAGGAAGAAATTTCTGAACCAAATTGCTTTGGTTATAATTTTGTATTATGCAACTGTCTACATGGAAAAAGCATGCAGGCAAATTTGAAAATATTTCATGGTAAACCTTAACTTTGGTGTAAACTGGAATGGGCTTATTACGTAAACCCATGACAACCACCAATCACAAAGACAGTCTAGTTGCATGGTTTTGTTATCTAGAAGGCACTGACCGACAATGGCTGGGTGGTTGTTGCTGGTCAGATAGACCAGGCTCTCGGGTGCTCCGGTGCCGCTATCGATCGACAACTCGAGATGGAACTGTTCCTGCAAGTACGGAGCCAAGTAAGTCGACTTGGTGGATACTATAGGCCTTAATGTAAACAGAATAGTTAATATACTGAGACGCTAGTGTACTGTCGTGAATTTCATAATCATAATAGATTATATGCAACGGACAGACTGCATGACTGTGAAGTTAGTTACGCAGCTTATATCATATATATGTTTCATTCCGAATAGTACCATTTTTAAACTCCTAAAATCTGTTGTCTACAATCTTTTGATAACCAATTTGATCTCATTATTGGTCATAAGTATGTCTAATAATCAAAGGAGGTCAGAATACGGAACTTTACCTGGCTCGAGTTACAGATGGTGTTGGCCGTACAGGAGACGGTGACTGTGAACGTCACTGGGGTTTTGACGTCCTTGGTTAGCGTGGGTGGGTCGACCAGCCACATTTCTGTGAGAGCGACTTCATCTGTGGAGTGGAAATGTGTCACAATAAGAATCAGTATGTTGCAAATGTATTTAAATTACTGCTAGTCATCTACGGGCTATAACAAATTAAACTGCCAACTATATAGGGACACATCTTGGTAGCCGTAATGGACTTCCCTATACATGTATGCATTTTCTATGCATATAGCATTAAAATACGGTATTCTGGTATTGTTACACATCTCCTTCACAAAGGGAAGGCCTCCAGTTCACCAGTTAGCTTCGATGTGCTAATATCAATAGCATTAGCGAAACCCTCTTTGCATGAGGCTATATGCAAGGAATTAACTTCTTTATTTGCCATGCATATATCAATAAAAAGCTGAGAATATCGCTATGTCGGATTCCTAGTAAATCAGAAGTCTTACTTTACAATGCAATCACAGATAAAATTAACCTTGCTTCGTCCTTATATTATTTGATGGTCAATAGAGCCCGTGAAATTCATTAGTATCAAATGAATATCCCTATAATAGATTTTGTTTGGGACAGTTTTATTTACCCTGGAGGGGGATTGGATTTCTCCCGCATTCCTCCCCCTCCAATACCAGCCTGTGAAAACTCATTACATTCAAATGAATATCCCTAAGGAAATGCCAAAAGTTAAGAGTCTTGGTAACTATTGGAACCACTCTGTAATTTACAACATTAATTTTATGAAAGGTAAAGTGCATACGTTATTTGAAAAAAATGTAGCCCTACTGCCAGCACAAAATGGGTTTAGGAAAGAACTCAACTTGCGGTTGTTGACTAGAAAATAGCATGAAATGTCCTTCTATATGGAAAAATGAATGTCTCTGTTGGGTTAGGTCATCCTGATTTTTTAAGACCCCTCTCCCACCGATAACTATGCCTATCGTGTGCTCTCGGCGTTCCTAGTGCAGATGACTACTGTACGAGCGCCTTGAACATTTGAAAGCCATCGCACGCGCGCAATCCAAGATGAGTAGCCTTGAGATCTGGAACATGGCCTTTTGAGGCTTTTCGTATTGGTAGGCACAATGCAATTCATATTTGAATATAGATTTTCGAATCTGCAGGATACCAATAACAGTTTATCGTGACTTTGTATGTGCAAAATCTTTCTTAACCGTAATTACCATTTCGCATACTACAATATTGTCGGCAATAAGGAACATCCTATAGTAGGTTACCAATAAAGGGAAGCTGTGGTTGCTGGTGACTCTATCTAATAGTGTAGTGTGCCCCTTACCCGTGGAGTGACACTGCAGGGTGACCTGGTCCGTGGCGATCTGGTTCTCCTTGTTACGCTCCAGGTTGTCGTTGGCCAGGTCGCCGCTCTCCACGTAGACGATGGCGCACACCGTGCCGCAGTAGCTGGGGTCGGCCGGCAGCCCCACCTGGATGTCCTCCGTACGGCCGTGGTTGGCCTTGATGAGGCGCACCGAGGACGGCGTCACCTCTATACTCACCGGGATGCCCGACAGAGGGTCGTTAGCGTCCAACCTAGGAATCAGTTATATATTCAAGGAGTGCTTGATAATTCTGGAATTGGGTCACAGCCCAAGATTACCCTTCTTGAATACAACATTTAAACCCAAGATTAAAAGGGAGCACACACACACGACAACTACCCCTTAGGACTATTACCCCCTAGGACTATTACCCCCTAGGACTATTACCCCTGGGACAACTACCCCTTAGGACAACTACCCCTTAGGACAATGTAGAGACAAAAGGGTCCTCTCCCTTCTGACGGCAACCGTGTAGTGGGGGACTCCCCACTGTTCAACACTGCACTCTGCCTAGCGGCTCACCTGATTGGTCAGTCATGGTCATGTGTCATCAATATTCATGAATGCTCCCGCCAACTTCTGGGGTTGGTAAGGGGTGTTCGGATCTGGGATGGTGGGGTTGAGGGCGGAAGGTGCCGGTGGCAGGGGCCACACTAAGCACTCTATCTGAGTCGTAGCGGCGGCAGGGGCCACTCTGCTACTTGGATATCGCATGTTGGAAACTTCATTGAGTTCCTAAATTATCCAGATTATTATCCACCTGTCCCGAAATGATGAGATGACCTTCGCGTGATAGGGGTGGAGAACTACCCGTCCTACACGGTCCGAGTATTCGCCTAAGATATCTGATATATTATTGGGCTAGCCTCACAGTGTCCTACACGGTCCACCTGTGAGAAGGTCTCAAAAGGGGCTACTAGCCGATATCTTATAAAGGTTGACCAGCAGAATTAGATCTGCAACCCCCAAACCTGTCTTACGCAGTCCAGGTATGAATTAAAGAAAGAAGGGGGTCAACAGGTGGTGTGCACGGTTTCGGTAAACATCTCATCAGGCCGTATGTAAGGTTGAGTTACACGGTGTCCACACAGGATCTTTGGTTGGGAGCGTGGCATTCCTCAGGCATATGGTAGAACATAATGAGCTGATTGACCAAAATTCCAGATGTGGATATATGTGTTAAGGAGCTAGGCAGTGTGACGTTCCATCCTTTGTTAGCACGTAGTCGGCATAAAGATCACAGTTTGGGTGACTGAGTAGGTCGTAGGTTTAGACGTAATAAAGAGTGATCAGGTGTCCGACGGTCGGGCTTGTTAATAGCTGTTGTCAATGGCGTTGAGACCCATTGGGATTTGGCTACGTAGCCTATGAATCCACTGGAATTCTGCGTTCAGCTTCCGACTGAGGGAAAGGTTCCTGTCTGGTGCCAGATTGCAGAATTGAAGGACGTAGATTTCCACGTCATGAAGACCGTCATGGCCGGGCAAGTTGAAATGTCGAGAAACTTCCGTCTTACTGGGGTCTCTGGTGATGCAGTAAAAATGGGCTTTGAACCTGGTTTTCAGGTTGTTTTTGGTCTGGCCCACATATTGTTTCCCGCACTTTTTGCACTCAATGGCATAGATCAGATTGTTACTATTGCAGTCAACATTCTGTCTAGTATAGTAGCCACGTTTGGTGATATGGGATTTTATCGTGCCACTTCTGTTCAGTCGTGGACAATAACGGCAATTTTTATTATTGCATGTGGCTTTATCTTGCCTGTCCGGGGCCGGTATCTTCGGGGATTCCTCTGGCAGTTTGGCCCGTACTAGGATATCCCTTAGGCTTTTTGGCTTCCGATAGCCCGTCATGTAGCTCTTGTCGAAAAGATGGCGAGTAGACGCGGAGCGGTCCAGGAGATCCCATGTTTTACAAACTTGATCACGTAGGACGGTTGATGTCGGGTCGTAGGTTGTCGTTAGAAAGAAAGGGATGTCTCCTTTGGCTGGTTTCTTTTTTGCCATCTGATTTAGAAGTGTCGATCTATCTATTTTATTGGCCCTATCAAAAGCTTCTACCAATAGTTTCTCAGGATAACCCTTCTGGGTCAGTAGTGCGGCCTTCTTTGCACAGTTGGAAACAAAATCACTATGTCTACTACAGATTCGTTTAATGTGCAAAAATTGGCCGTACGGGAGGCCCTTTTTGCAATGATACGGATGTGCAGAGTGGAACGGTAGATAGTTGTTTCGATCGGTCGGTTTGCAGTAAAGGGTGGTTGTCAGATTGCCTTCATTCAGGTGGACCGTTGTGTCGAGGAAGTTTATGCTTGTAGTTGATTTCTCAGCGCTAAATTTTATAGTGTCGTGGACACGGTTCAAATGGTCAATGAATTGTTCGAGCTCATGTTCCCCATGCTGCCAAATACAGAAAATGTCGTCTATGTAGCGTAGCCAGATTTTTGGCTGAAGGCGGTAGCTATAAACGAATTTTTCCTCAAAATCGGACATGAAGATGTTTGCATAGGAGGGTGCGACTTTGGTTCCCATTGCGGTACCTCCCACCTGTAGGAAGTTTCGGTTGTTAAATTGGAAATTATTTAGGGTCAAAACTTGAGCCAGCAGCTCTAGTAAAGATAGGTTGCTTGGCTGTTCCCCTAATGGTCGGTGTTTGCAAAGTGCCCTGTAGACGGCATTGCCGCCATCGTCGTTGGGAATATTCGTGTAAAGTGAGGTTACATCCAGTGTCAGGAGGATTTCTGAACCAGTCAGGTTGTCTAAACCATTTAATTTCCCGAGGAAGTCGGTCGTGTCGCGTAGAAACGATTTGCCAGTTCGAACGATGGGGGTTAAGAAATAGTCGACGAAGGCAGATATTCTCTCTGTCGGGCTTTCGTTGGCGGAAACGATCGGACGACCAGGGACCGGGGTTGTCCCTTTGTGTATTTTAGGGAGTAAGTACAGTTGCGATGTGCGTGGTTCACTTGTCGTTAGGGAACGCTGAACTCTCTCAGTTATCTCGCCGCGTTTTCTCATCTGTTCTAACTGGTGACTGACTTGTTCGTTATGATCGGCCGTCAAGTCTGTAGCGGTTTCTTTATAGAACCGAATATCGCTCAGTTGTCGTTCGCCTTCCTGGATGTAGTCCTTCCTATTTTGAACTACAACTGCACCTCCTTTGTCTGCCTGTTTTATGACAATTTGGGAGTTTTGTGCTAGACCGCGGATGCACTTACGTTCGTCATAAGGAAGATTAAAGGATTTAGGCGGGTCGATTTTTTCGTTTAGAATGCCTAGCTCGTTTATGCTTATGATAGTTTCTAAGTTAGTTGGGCCATTCGGCGGGGCCCAAGTAGAGTTTGATTTGAGTTTAATTTTTGATAAATCAGAGAAAGGACCTGTACTGGTCTCTCCTTCCTCGACTATCACGTTCTTACTTTTGTTGAAATGACAGCTAATGCGAAGGGAGCGATGAAACCTGTCTAGATCTCTTCTGATGTCGCCCAGCTCCGGCGCACCTGGCGTGGGGCAGAATTTCAAGCCGTTCTTAAGTACCTTTTTCTCCTCTGGCGTGAGGCTGTAGTCCGAAAGATTTATGACGTTGTCTAACGGTGGGGTATCTGAAAGGACTGCTCTGGTTTGTCGCAAGAAATCGGCGGATTCCGATTTATTCATGTGAACCGTTGCGTCTTCTGCCGGGGCGGGTGGGCCGTAGCTGTCAACATGATCAGAAAACAAACTCTGAGATGGAGTAACGTTTGAACATTTATTGGAGAAGCCATTACGAAAAGAGACTGACGGGTCAGTTTGGTTTGTGTCTAATAGTAATAGTCTCGGTAGCGATCTAGGGCCTCTCCTCGGTAAGGGGCCAGTGGGAGGGGCTGGTAGCTCTCTCGTGGTCTGTATGCGCGGAGGTCCTCGGGGTACTCCCCCCGATAGCTGTGAATCTCTTCTTCTCGACCGTACGGGTGGTATGGCAGTCTGCCAGTGGCCGGTCTCCGAGCAGGGCCTCGAGCTCGGGGTCGAGAGTGAAAAGGGGCAGGTCTGGTGGGCGGAAGATCCCGTGCGGGTCTCTCCTGCTGTGGTCTGTTGTAGGACGGATTAGGCGCTGTTCGTGGGGGTTGACGGGGTCTGTTGGCGGTACGCCTGCCTCTGCCGGGTGTTGCAGGTTGGTGCTCAGATGTGGTGGTCTGGACTGGGTTCAGGCGGCGCTGAGCTGGGCCGCCCCGGTTGGTCTTCCTGCCCCGTGGCTGCTTGTTTGCAGGCACTTGCTCCTTATGGGCCACGTCCATAGTGGATGGTCGGTTATTGGCGTTGGTTTGGCCTAGGTCGTTTTGATTTGAGCGGGTTTCGGTGACTGACCGGTTTGTGGTGTTAGGATGGACCTTTTTGTCAGGACGCATATTAAGCATCTCATCCATTGTCGGCTGATTTAAGAGCATGAGCTCTCTCTTGTGGGAGAGCTCTTTTCGGAGTGTATCCATTTCCTTGGTCGTGTATTCCTCGATGTCGACCCGACTCTGGGCCACTTGGCCCGGCGTGAAGGTGGCCTCAACTTCCTGTAGAAGCTTGTCATTTTCCGCTTCTTGTTTACCGGTTTTATCACGTGTGTAGTCCAGCACGGTTTCCAGAACTTTGTAAGCAGCCAGGGTGCGGATGTCGAAAATTCGTTCTTCGAGTTCATCATCCCCGCGGGCCCAGGGTGGCAGGGGGATGAGACCGGTTGACCAATCAGTGAGTTGGTGGTTTTCGAAAGCCTGTTGGAGCCAACTCCATCGGTTGCTTGAAATGGCTGCAGCTTTAGACAGGCGGCGGGCCTCGTACCACTTCGGTTCTGTGTCGTCCGTGAGGGCATCAAGGTAGTGGCGCTCCACTACCTGCTGTTGGGACGGGAAATGAGTGGTGTTACGTGAGGACGAAGTCGTGCCGCGGATTGCGGGTTTGAACTTATGTGGCATACGTTTAGTGGTATTGCTAGTCTTCTGAACGGCCTCAGAGTAGGAACCCAGATAGGCTGGTGTCCCAGTGATATTCTTAATAAAATGACGTGTACTCGTCAGTGTGTTGACAGTTGGAAGCTTGGTTCTACTACGTTTGCTGTCATGCTGTATATCGTCATGGTCTAGGCCACGTTTTGATTTTCTTGTGTTAGGGGTTAGTGGCGTTTGTAGGTTATTCAGATTGAACTTAACCCGTAACCCTGACTTACCGCTAGTTTTATGTTTTATGGGTGTGGTGGAGGGCTCCACATTGTGAAGCTGTTCGGTTGACGTGTCCAGATGTAGCAGGTTGTCCAAAGTGTCATCAAGGTGTGCGGGTGAGCTGGGCGGTTGGGCACAGCTTGGATGACTTTGGAAGGACACAAAAGTCGAGTGATTCCGGTCGGTGTCAGATGCAATGGTGTCATTGTGGTTGTTGTCGGTTGTGTCACGAGAGCCGAACCCCGGGCTGGCAGTCAGCTGGTCGGTGGCGGGCAGCGATGAACCACTGGCATTGTCAAGCCTGTCAGCCGAGGTTTTCGAGCGATTTTCGTGGGTTATATTGAGATAATGCGTGATATTTGGGTGTTCTGTGGAGAGGCGGAGGGCAGCGGGCGGTGGGGGTCCACTGTCAAACCTGTCCGCTGAGGGTTTCGGGCAGTTTTCACCGGTTATATCGGGCACATATTTAGTATTGGGCTGATCTGTCCCCAAATGACTCTCGTTGTCCCCCGATTCATTCGTTTCATGAGTAGAAATTGTGGTCGGGGCTTGCATTGATGCTTTTGAGGCAGTCCCCGGACTGGTGAACAGCTGATCGGTGACGGCGGTGGGCGGGGGAGGTCTACTGTCACACATGTCCGCTGAGGGTTTCGGGCAGTTTTCCCCATTTTTATCTAAATCATGCGTGATATTGGACTGGTCTGTCCCCAAATAACAGTCATCAGCCTCCGATTCATGCGTTTCATGCGTGAAACATGCGTTGAAGGCTTGCTTTGGTGCTTTTGGGGCGCTCCCCGACTCGGCGGAGGTCGGGGAGAGGCGGAGGGCATCGGGCGGTGGGGGTCGACTGTCAAACCTATCTGCTGAGGGTTTCGGGCAGTTTTCACCATTTTTATCTAAATCATGCGTGATATTGGACTGGTCTGTCCCCAAATAACAATCATCAGCCTCCGATTCATGCGTTTCATGCGTGAAACATGCGTTAAAGGCTTGCTTTGGTGCTTTTGGGGCGCTCCCCGACTCGGCGGAGGTCGGGGAGAGGCGGAGGGCGGCGGGCGGTTGGGGTCCGCTGTCAAACCTTTCCGCCGAGGGTTTCGGGCAATTTTCACCATTTTTATCTAAATCATGCGTGATATTGGACTGGTCTGTCCCCAAATAACAATCATCAGCCTCCGATTCATGCGTTTCATGTGTGAAACATGCGTTAAAGGCTTGCTTTGGTGCTTTTGGGGCGCTCCCCGACTCGGCGGAGGTCGGGGAGAGGCGGAGGGAGGCGGGCGGTGGGGGTCCGCTGTCAAACCTTTCCGCCGAGGGTTTCAGGCGGTTTTCGCAGGTTATATTAAAATGATGCGTGATATTGGGGTATTCTGTCCTTAAATAGGAACCATCAGCCTCCAATTCATGCGTTTCATGCGTGAGACATGTGTTGGAGGCTTGCTTTGGTGTTTTTGGGGCTCTACCCGACTCGGCGGAGGCCGGGGAGTGGCGGACAGCGGCGGGCGGCGGTCTGCAGTCAGGCAAATCCACCGGTGCGTTCGGGAAAGCTTGTCCCGAGTTATGCGGTCGGTTTTCTGTGGTTATATTGAAATAATGCGATATGTTGTGCGTTTTGCGTGATTTGTACGGGTTGAATGATGCAGGCCTATGCGTTTCAGGTCTGGCTATGCGTTGGAATCGCGAGGTTTTTTGCGTTTTGTTCTGAAAGCCTACCGGCGGTTTTCGAACATACCTTGGCGTGTTTACGGCCGCGAGCGGCGGAGTTTTACCCCTTAGGACAATTACCCCTATAGGCAGGACAATTATCCCTTTAGGACAATTACCCCTATAGATAGGACAACTACCCCCAATGGTAGGACAACCACCCCTATGATAGGACAACTACCCCTAAGATGGGACAACTACCCCCATTGGTAGGACAACTACCCCCCTTGATAGGACAACTACCCCCTTAATAGGACAACTACCCCCCTTAGTAGGACAATTACCCCCATTGACAATTACCCCCAACTACAGCCGGATCAGCTCCCCATGGCCTTCCCCCTCTTTTGCCCAGCCCTGGACACCCAGGGCAGGTCCTACCAATGGGGGTAGTTGTCCTACCAATGGGGGTAATTGTCCTAACAAGGGGGATAGTTGTCCTATCTGTAGGGTAATTGTCCTAAAGGGGTAATTGTCCTATCTAGAGGGATAGTTGTCCTATAGGGGTAGTTGTCCTATAGGGGTAGTTGTCCTACCCATAGGGGTAGTTGTCCTACCCATAGGGGTAGTTGTCCTATCCATAGGGGTAGTTGTCCTACCCATAGGGGTAGTTGTCCTAAGGGGTAGTTGTCCCAGGGGTAGTTGTCCTATATGGGGGTAATAGTCCTAGGGGGTAATAGTCCTAAGGGATAATAGTCCTAGGGGGTAGTTGTCCCAGGGGTAGTTGTCACAGGGGTGATTGTCCCAGGGGGGATTGTGCTAGAATCGTTAATTCACCATACATTCAGTTCACTTGAGGCTCCTACTATCCATAAGTACTGTCATTGTCACGAGCATGGCCAGTTAGTCATATATCAAGCCCTCATTAAGTTTTAGTTTAGCAGGGTCCAAGTTGGACGGTATAATTTCATTTCCGGCTCAGTGCAGTATTTTAATTTGATGACAAAATGATACCTTTTCAAAGTGTCAGGTTCACTTGATGCTAACGAAAGGAATAATTTGAATTAATAAGATAGTCATTGATTAAAAATTGATTATCCGAAAACGATTATTAAACGAACCTGCAGTCCTTGGACCAGTAGAGTTGGGCGACCAGGGTCCCGGATACAGCTTCGCCAACTATTATACGACCCTCGAACTCCAAATCTGTGTAATCTACCGCTGCAAGAAAGAAATTATCTAAGAAATGATACTCAATACCTAATAACAAAATATTGATATCGGCAAAAAATAATGGAAAGACATTTAATGAGTGTTGAATGCAGTTCAACCACCAATAATACTTCAACAATGGACAACAAATTAAACTGCCAACAACCTTTGCTAATACACTTTTCTCAAGACCCTGTCCTCACCAGCAGGCACGGGGTGAGAAGAACCATCAAACAAGGTCACTGCACTGCAAACAGGTGTGTATCGTGTTTTGCAACTGTTACAGAATAAAAGATATTGCATTTTCTCTCCATCAAATTAACATATAATTGTTTGTTATCAATAGCCTAACATATCACAGATGATATATATAATTCAGATGTTTTGAGGGATTTCTCAGATTTTATTGTAAAGGCATTTCAACTATAATTATGGATAAAACACGAGGGAACTGATCACATTAGGCCAAAGAGGTAGTACCCACTCCACGTATATGAATATCTAATGTCTGTGATGCCATTGACTCTAACATTGCATTACGTTCTGGTATTTTGGTATATTTGATTAGTAAATTGGTCTAATAATCGTTGAACATGTATCATCAATTTTTGTAGTCCAAAGCCCCCTGTTAGTGCAAATATTGTATGCATACCCATACTTTTACGATTATTCTAGAATAGTACTTAGGGCTACAGCTCGTGAGCTGTTGTTGGATGAATACTTACGACCATTTACACCGACTTTCAAAGTATCAACCGGGATTCCGAAGTCATCAGATATTTTGTGATCTTTCAAGCCTATAATAAAAGGTACATATCATTAACAACATCATATCAATGTATGAAACGTGTGAATGATACAGGACCTAAAAACATCCTATTGAGGAAGTATTGTAACGACCGTTCCGTCCCCAAACTTATTATAAAATTCATAAATATTATGTCCGTTTCATCTTCTGGTCATGTGAACGTTTTTTTACAATGCTTACTCGAAAATATAAACTGTATATTATGTTGCGGAAGATATCATTTGCCAAAACAAGAGTGATGTTGATCAATAATAATAACATTTATAACATAGAAATTAGGAAGGGAAATGAAATTCTTTCGGAAGCAAAAGGTTATAAGTACAGGTATCGTTTGACAATACATTGGTCTTTCAAAAACATCTTGATAATGGGTACACGATAGCGTACCAGAAGATTCATAAACTGAAGAAGTTGAGAAGATGCATGAGTAACCTTACATCCTTGCTAGTATATAAACAAACCATACTACATTATTTTGAATACTGCGACTTCTTAATTGATACATGCAAAAAAACGAGACATATCAAAAATTACAATATAAGGCTTTAAGTATAGGTTATAATATTAAGAGTCTCCTAGACTTTCCCAGGTCTGCATTACTGAAAATTTTCAAGCTAACTACCTTAAAAGCACGTCGGAATTGCCATCTGCTAAATATTATGTTCAAATGAAAAGATACAGTTTCTGTTTGTTGGTGTTACAAGGATTCAAACCTTGAGCCAATTCAGAATAATCAAGCCAAGAACTGAAGCAGCCAAAAAATCCCCTTATTACAGGGGAGCAAAGG
Source organism: Lepidonotus clava (assembly GCA_936440205.1). Taxonomy (NCBI): domain Eukaryota; kingdom Metazoa; phylum Annelida; class Polychaeta; order Phyllodocida; family Polynoidae; genus Lepidonotus; species Lepidonotus clava. The sequence goes on from OW387134.1 coordinate 29,496,626, forward strand.
TGTGGCTGACAATTCCGAGAGATCTAAGAGCTTCTGATAGTAGCCATGATTTTAGAAATAAAATCAGGCAATTCTTCAAGATAAATGTTTAACATAAGGTATGGTGTTGGAAGGGCATTGCATTCATTATCTGTCTGTATCCAAACAATCATAAGTGTGAGATGATTGATCTGTTTTTACCATGCATCTGTCGTTGGTTAACTGACTATAATTTACTGTACGATTTACTGTTCACTACTCATTGCAAAAATCATGCTATAGGCCTACAAACACAAACATCGATAATACTGCATACTGTGCTATATACAAGACTGTCTACTTACTTGAAGTAATTCTGGAATCGGAGATTGGAATAGGCAAACCTAAAAAGTTATTCTTCAATATTTCATCATCCTCACTGTGTCCCTCAGGGGGTAGAACCATCAACATTAGATGGGTATACGGTTGGTAAGTCTGAATATTGAAAGAAAACGAGAACCGTTCATGATAAAAACAATCCATAATAAACATAGCAGAAAATTGAGAAATCTAACCCTTAAACAGTTATAGTGATTAACAAAGGGAGCATGAAGAAATCTACACTGATCCTTTTAGCTATTAATTCTTAAAACAGACAAAAAAACGTATACAATTGATAATTATGAATTAAGAACCTGACCTGGAACCTGGTGCCATTGATTGCCATACGGGCACACTCGATCCTGACACACTCGCCGACGGCACGTCCCACTATTGGGGTGGCACCCTGACAGTAACTGACCCCTCTCATGGACACATCTATGCACCCCGACGAGATGGCTCCGTCTTGAAATATAATAAATGTCGGATAAAAGATTTATGACAGGTTACCATTAAAGTATTTTAGTAAAGTCCATAGACCTTGGAAGCCCAGGTTTTCAAGTATCATATATATATGCCCAAATACTTTTTAGCTGCCGGGCTGTAGATTCGATATAGATATGCCAAAATCTTCAAAATGTTCCAACACTTTCAAGACTGAAGGTCCTGTCCCAAATTGGACCCGATAGATCCCGGTAAAAGAAATAACTATAGAATGTGATTCAGCAGCCTGATACCATTTTTAATTTGTCTCCGTCACAGTCTCGAATTATAGATAACAAAATTAAGTGGGGCAGGCGGTTACAATTATAGTTACTATGCATTTTTCCTTGATATAGAAACACATCAAAGTGAGAATCGGGATTAATTAGGTCTTGGGCATGGTGGTCTTGGGCCCTCCACGGGATAATAGTTGAGCTGGGCTGCATTCCCAACTCGGGTTTGTCAATCCATAAGTATTCCATAAGTGGCTTTATGGGTTAGTTACCATGAACATGTGGTAGAACTGTGACTTTCAAAGATTACCATTTCTAACTTGTAGTGTGAGCTATATTTGTGAGATAAATGTGACATTCAGAGTTGTCACATGATATTTGTGTGTTAAATGTGGAATTTTTCAGTTTATCATTTCCTTGTGGAACAAATGTGGGGCATGTCTTTTCCAATGTGTGGAAAATTCAGCAAAATGTCACATGCTGTTCTTCAGGGAAGGCATCCACCTCAAGTTTACTACCCAATCAATAAATTAAAACATATAACACTGATACACCACATGGACATTAGAGTTGAATTAGAGGTAGTCCATAAGTATCTCACATAAACACCACAAAGAGCATGAACCTTTCTTGTCTTGCCCAACCAAATGTATTTGTATTATGGGACACTAATATTCCAGTAGGTGCCATATGTAAGGAAGGTTAGTTAAAAACAAGTTTATTTGCGAAAATTGGATGAACTGAGAGTGCCATATGAGATATGGAACAGTCTTCCACAAAGTTGGAAATGCAACCCTGGTCAGTGCCTCACCCGCGGACAGGAAGGTCTCCGACAGGCAGAGATACAGCAGTAGTCGGAAGTTGACCCGGCCGTAGCAGAAGGGCGTCCCCTCCGGGTGAGAGTTGCACACGGTAACGTTCACGTCGAGCAGGGTGTCCGTGTTGATGTAGACCTGACGTTGCTTCTGACCAAGGTCGTAGGTAAAGTCCTGAACCGACAGGATATCTGTGGGTGAACATCAATTCGAAATGGATTGACAAAAACTTGACATATTATCATGACATCTGACATATGCCATAATTATTGATAATTATATGGCCAGTCTCACAAAGTGTCAATGAACTATTAACTTATCATAATTATGATCAATATTTCAAAGGGGCAATTGGTTCAATGCTTACATGCCAAATGGTAAGGTACCACCATGTGGTCATAGATTTATTGATATTTTTGTGTTTACCCAAGGATGCAACGTTATCATAACGTTGCAGCAACGTTCTGGTTGGTTCTGTATTTTGGTTCTTGTTACGTTCTTTTCATGACACCCACATTGTAATTGCTGCAACCTACTGCCATAATGTTGCACTGTGATGTTATTACAACATTCTGGTTACGTTCTTCAACCCAAACAGAATGTTCTTATAACGTTCTGTTTTGGTTTTGTCCTAACCTCGCTAAAAAAATAAATGTGACCAATCGTGGGAATTGGTGTCATAGAGGGGGAAAGTATGAAAATTAATTTACAATCCCAGCTTTCAGACAATGCAAACCACTTTTAAATATTCCTATTGTAGGCTGAGATATGGGTGTTTGAACTCCTCTATGTGGTACACACTGGTGCACCCCTGTTTTAGCATTTGTGCATCATTTTCATATTATAGCCCTCTGAACCGAACCGAATTTAGTTAACAAAATACAATTTTCTTAATTATCACAATTACTTAAAATAGAATAACTTTTCACACAGATCTCCATTCAAATAACAGTTTTTACCAATGCGAAGTGAAAGACTTTTATCATTAGACTTGACAAAAATATTCTATGCAATCTAAATATTCCTTTTTCTGTTGACATGGTAACATGAGAACATTCCTTATTGTAACACCCTTTTTAAAAAGGACGTCCCTTACAAAATTACCCATAATGCAACTTTCATAAATAAATAGAACAATTTTTTGCTCATCATCTTAATCTCTGGAAAATTCTGCATAGGTCACATTTCAAAGGGAAATATACATTACTAGCTTGTTTTCATCGATAACCCACTTAATAATGGACTTAGAGCAAAATAACTAATATCCCTCTAGGTTACCATATCCCGTGACTGGTCACAAATAATGTTATAATAACATACTGATTTGGTGAGATTTCACCTTCACCATCAATAATGTAATTGTTATGTGCCATCTTACTAAGTAACAAACTGACCAAAAAAGGTGTGGTTGCAGAATGTTTGTGTTATGTCACAAGCTGGCTGGAAATTCATTTGTTCATTAGCATTTCCTTTTGCGAAAAAAATACTTTTCTATTGAGATGACAATTTTCCGAAAAGTTATACATGTTTAAATAATGCGTTATATTTGTTAATTTTGGATATGTTTATCGCGGAATAAAAATTAATGCAGTGTTTTATAATGTCTAGCTTCACACTAGATATTTAACATGGAAATTAAAAATATTTGTTCCAGGAAGTGGCGCAAGAATATATTAAATGATCGTATGCAAAAGGGAATAACAACTGGTCATTTTGATCGGTGAAACATGGTTGCTGTTATTGATACATGACCCACAGCTGAATTTTTCATGACGTTTCCCCTTAGAAGCTCCTGCCTTGTTCGGAGGACCGTGACGGCTGTTCATCGGGGTCGCCATGGCACCACCTCCACCAAAATATGTATAATGCATGGAATAGTCATTTGGTCAAATGCTAACAGTAGTTTTCTACGGGGTATAATCCTCACTGCCAATATATGAAAGATATGACACATTTCGCAGACACCACTTATATACTCGCTCTTTCATCGGTGCTATGAATAATCTATCAGGGCCAATTTGTCTCGCAAAGCTTCACTGTCACCTTAATACTATTACCACTAGTAACATATTGATATGATACTTTACTGGTGGGGCCCATCCGTCCTGTATAGATATACAAAGAAAATGCAATTATGTTTATAAAGAAGATGTAAGATTCTTTTTGACAAGCAAACCAATGAATAAATTGAACGAAGAAATGTATCCACATAATTATTATTCAAATGCTTTATATTCATTTTCAAAACATTATTCTAATGATAAGCGACACATTGATGCAGCTGGCGACAAGTTTGTGGTTCCCGAAGCTGTCTATTCGATTCCTCCCGCCGTTCCCCTTCCTCAACTCAAGCCTCACCCACGAAAGGCGGAAGGGAAGGGCACGGCAGCTGCGTGTAACTTACAAGAACTTTATCTTGCTGTCATTATAATTAACTTCTTTGGTTTCTTCCCCAGAAACAAGATTGTAGCACAGACAGAACATGTAATAGGTGTTTTGTAATCTCAGTGGCGGATTAAGAGGGGGTGCGGGGATGCTAGATCCGCCATTGATATTGCATTATTTCGAGTCAACAGTTCCATCACAAAGCTGAATTATATTATTGGAAAACACTTAACAGCTTCCCATCATCAGATAATCCAAACCTTACCTTTTGGACAGAGAATCGTCAGTGGCGTGATCTTTACGTTATTTCTTTCATTTGTTTCGTTGTTAGCTCCAAGACCTAAAAATGGTAAAGGGTATTTATTAGAAAGTTTTTTCACGAGTAATATATTTTTTACGATTAATATCAGTACCTAAAGGAGCCAAAAACATGTCAACGTTATGAATTCAGAAAGATATTCAAAGAGTCCTAGATATCTGGAAGGTACTGCAGTGTAGTGTCATAAGATAAACTGGGATACATAGAAACGTTTTAAAATGTTGAGTCTCTTCATAGTTCTACTTTCTCGGGACTGCAATTTTATAATATGAGCGAATTAAAATCCACAAGTCTTGGCCTCCGGTTGAACAAATTAAAGCTGACCCGGAACTTAGTACATGCCACACTCATCTTAAAAATGTGATATGAGAGAAACAGTAATAAGATTTCATGATTAGATATATTAGTCTATTTGCTTTCCCAGGTCTCGTTACCATCACGATATGGTTATACCCCGCATTGCGTTAATTAAGTGTGCGCTCACCAGGTCCGTCGATGAGCACTGCCAGGTAGACGGCCCCGCAGTACTGGCTGTCCTCCAGGTGCAGGTCGGGCAGGGCCAGCCCGGGACCACTCAGGTCCAGGGCCGAACTCGTCGTCTGCACCGTTAGGGTCTGGTCGAACTCCACTGGAATGTGCTCCAGCTGTGAAGAAAATACGTATTTGTACACCCTACTAATTCTAAAACAAGGTCCTTTCACATGTAGCAGTCTACACACTGAACTTACTTCAAGTCATACCAAGAACCAGTGATAGGCCTGCTAACAGCCTGTCCATCTGGTTGCTGTTTTGTTAAACTGCTTATTCAAGGACCTTTGGGAACCAGCAAATTGGGTTGTGACTCCTTTATCTAGTTTCACTCTCATCCTCGCTATGGCTTCATGGTGCTGTGGTAAGAGCCCCCACCTCCAAACCCAAAGGTTGTGGGTTTTTAATCTAAAATACTTTTGGCTTGGCGAAACCACGTCTCCTTACAGGGCGACCTCTAGAGCATGCATTTACATCTACCGACCCATACTCGTAGGTCCTAGAGAAAGTAGCTGACTTTTAATCAATTATTTTAAACTAAATTTTGTTAAAACTGAATCTAAGGTGTTTGATTGATATTCTTCTATTATTCTAAGATGGGCCTCATTTTGAATAATTGTCAAGTAGGCCTATCGCCAAATTGACATAGAAATTAACATTGAAAGTGCCAATAACCTACTACTCCTAGAAATAATCCAAATATGAAACATATCTCAATTTTAGGCCCTAGGACTTCCATTGGTTAGAATAAAAAATACACAGGCATTGAGTAACGTTGGGACAGGATGCAATATGGATTGACTGAGGACTGGACCTTGCTCGCAGGCCCTGTTTGCCAAGGCTACTCTTCGGATCTATATTCTTCAAAACTTTTTAAGATGGTTATATGTCGTCTATTAAAAAGTTTTTACCCTTTTTTTACCCTTCGGATCTACCCAAGTAACTTCCTAAAATAGTTAGGTCATACACTTTTACAAGGGAGTGGGGCTATGTACCTAGATGCAACAAGATAATTATCTGGGTATGGCGTTCCTTAATGCTATTTTTTATTAGCATTAGAGAACTTAGCAAGGTTTCTCTAATTGTTGCCTTTCTTATTTAGAAACATCAATGCTTCAAATCTTTCCCCAAGCTTAAACTGTTTAATTCTAGGCATTATTGAATACATGAATTGGCAAGAGCCAGAATGCTAGTTGAGATAAATGATGGTAATCAAAGAGTGACCATGAACTATGGGGTTTACTTTTTCGCATGAAAGTTTAGTCTACATTCAGCTAAGATATGTTATATATCGCAATAAAGCCATTGCCAATCACAGTCTTCCATCTCGTTACGATAGTTAATTGTCTTTGAACCTAGTTCCCAATTCAGATTTGTTGCAGTAGCCGTTCGACTGAGTAGACCACCCCGCGTAAAAAGTTTAGTTCCCAATTCAGGGATGACAGAGAACACTCGCGTGAAAGGTCAATGTTTTATTTAATCCAAATGCAGTAACATGCACTGAGCTTCCTTTGACCAATGTCAGTCTGAGAGATTGTCCACTCTACACCTCACAAACCATTACTCCTATCTCAAGTCACCTATCTAGCTCTGCTCATGCGCCCAAGTGTTATCCCAGCTCTCTAAGCCCATACGTATCAGAGCTGCCTCAGAGGCCACTTTTTTCACTCTAAAGAGTACAGGCCAACATCTTATTTACATGCGCATCTTATTTACCTTGTTCCATGACATCATCTACTCACTCTCCAATCGCATCACAGATGTGCATAAGTCAGAAAGTCTATCTTAGTATGGGTCTAGTTTTTAACAAACAACTAGCTAAGATATCTACTGCATAATAGGACTGACACCTGCTTCAGTACAACCAGACGAGGGTAATTTATTCTATGCACGGGATTTCCTTAAATTCCACGCTTTCAATTCAAGTTTTTAGCTTTCAAATGATATTTAACATGTTAAAATATGATAACTATTAAATAAGTTATGTCCCTATAGAGCTGCCATAGTCGTGATACAGGAAAATAGGCTAAATTATTAATATCTGTTGTTTATTGGCAATTTATATAGGCAAAGGTAAATTATGATAATTATGAAACAAATAGTCAGAAATACAATTATTTCGATCAATTTTGATCTGGAATTGATGTTTCTATTCTGTTTTCAACATGAAGATCATAAGAGAATAAGAGAATAGTTTCTAATGAGTGGCCCTACTTTGTCTAAATTTCCTAAGATCTAGTTTCCATGTAAACCAAGTGGAAGGAATAATATCTATTTTCAAAATCAAAACATTCCATCGATATTCCAAATAAGGGAATATTCCATTCAAATGCTATGATTGCAACTGATAAATGGATTCTACACAAAACATTGATCGGTGTAATGTACCGGTCCCTCTCCATGGCCACACCAGGGGTGGCCTAATAGGGAAAACATATGCACGTAGAAAGCCAAATCACAATTCTCAAAATTCTACAAAATCAGGTGAATGGTGAACACACCTGTTTGTCGCGGAGTGGGTCGAGGGTGCGGTCCCTACACAGGTAGGCCTGCACCCTAAACGGCCGGGTCTGAGCCGTCCCACCCAACTCCACCCACAGGAGCAGCTCCACGGTGACGGCCCCCCCGCTCCTGACGAGCGGGTCCACCACGTCAAAGACGTCGGCCCGAAGGTCGACCGTGTCTGAAAAATACAAAGTGATCGTTCTTTTTTGACCAGGGCCAAATGTTCCTAAATGATAAGGCTTATCAGTCACTAAAATGTTAATGATGTTCTCATAATTAGTGGTTGCTGTTTGCCTGGTACATGATATGAAATAAGAATCACGAACTACATGTATAACCGGTGGTCCAGTGTCAGTATAATGTGACTGGCTGGGGTATCATGTTGACCAAAACGACATGATATCTCAGTGAAGCAGCACTATAAAGAGGACATTGGACCCTACTGCTACAAATAGACACCGCTCTTGATATGACCCTAGCAGTTAATTAGGGCAAAATGCAACTAATAAGCGACCAACCAACCTAGACCCCCCTTTGTGTTCATGTATTAAAAACTATTACTTGAAACGGAGTGAGACCATGGTATTATCCTTGAATTAATCCATAAGATTTAGACCCAGTGGGTTACTGTTGGCAACCTCTAAGTGTAACTGACACTTGGTGTGGTAGTGCATAGCAACCCAGACATACAAATCCGTCTCTTGTAAAAACTCTTACTTCTGGTGCAAGCGTGCAGGTACCAGTCCTCCAGCTTCACACAGGCGTAGTTGTTGAGTGGTTGGTTGTCTGTGAGTACTGCAGGATCAGTCGACACTTCTATGCCCACACATAAGTACCTTTAGGGGTAGAACAAGGTGTCATGGCCAAACGTGTGTTAGTAACATAGAGTAACGAAAATGTGAATAGGGACCATTTTCTATAAGTACGACATAATTGAATGAGCCGCATAGTTAATAGCAATTTAGTAAGAGTGTATTTTGAATTCAAATCAAACCAAAGAAAGGAGAAGGGGACGGACTAAGTTAATTGGTCATTGTTGAAAGGGTAATTCATTAAACACCTTTGGACTCCAATCCGGCTATACCCGCCCAGGAAAACATTCAACATATAGAATTGGCAAATACGATTATTTAAGGAATTCTCGAGGAAAACTTCGTGGAAATCCTGGGGGAATCTAGCCATTCACGATCGCAATGTATGGGGTCTAAAAGACTAAAAAAAAAAAGAACTAAGAAAGAAAATGGGTGTTCGGGGCAATATTATTATCAGAATTTTCAAAATGTGAGCATCCATGATAACAATCTTCTCTTCAAGAAATAAAAAAATGAGGTACCTTGTGGTGTTGCAGATTGCTCGATCTATGTTGATAACCGTAGATCCTCGAATCGTCACTGAACTTCCTGTGGGGATTTCTTGTTTCGCCACATTTTCAAAGCCTGCTGACAGTGTGACTTCAAATTGGCGGCTGACGTCGACGCTGGGGATGGTGGTCGTCGTCAGGTCTCTGCTCGTTACTTTCACTTTGACGTCAAAGTTGTTGGTAGTCGTTTGGCGATAAACACTCTCTCTGTTTCTATTTACATCTGAAGAAAAACAGCATAATTATCTGTCTTTGTTTGTACGCACTTACGTATTGGTGTAAGTATTGTTTATGCATTATTCTGAGCTTGTTCAAGCACTGGTATAGGCCTATGTACTTCTGTAATTGTTGCTGTACATCTAAGATGGAGGATAACCCATAGTGACAAACGGTATATTCAAGACGTAGAGTGGTTTTCAAATAACGATTATGTCATATGTCTCTGTACCATAGATCATGGTGCTACAATCATAATAGTGATCACTGTTCATAAATCCAAAAATTTAGCTTAGAGTATTCTCCAATATACCACCTATATCCCCACAACGCCATAAAGGGAAGAACAAACTAATTAGTAAGAAGGAAAGTAGTATACTGGAAAATTCATTTATCTCGGGTACACAACTTTCTGCTCATAGGTGAAGTGCACCTTTATGATGAGTATATTTTTGATAGATTTTGAACATTGTATCAAATATTGTATTCGGTATGCATACATGCATGTACGCATGTATGTTTGTATGTATGTGTATGAATTAGACAAATGACATGAATGAATATTAATCTATTTTTCCTCAATATTTATCAAAATTAAAGGTATACGTAATTTCAAATATTGATGCATTCAGATATACGGACAATGATTATATTATATAGGCCTTTGCGGACACCCTTTCCCCTTCCTTATTGAAAATCCCGTGTATGTAGGTCTTTCTTTTGAAGATAACGAATTGTTTCTATTGGCTATGAACAGCATGCAAATAAATATATGCTACCTGTGTTACCTTATTTTAATCTATGTGAAGATACACTCAGGTACCATCGTTACAACTCCTCTGAGCATCATCCCTCTTCATATAATTCTGGGATATTGACTCTATGAGCGCATCCTATTATATCTTTTCGAGCGCTATTCATATGAACGACATAAGTTGGTCTACTTGGCAAGGAAATTCAATTCGAGCGGAAAGAAAAGCAACATACCTTTATTTGTAACGACGAAGTCAAAATCATACGTTACGTCCTTGTCTTGGTACAGGGCAGCAGCCGAGAAGGACTGGTCTTCTCGTACAAGTGGGGAGACGGCAAGATCTGGAAAAGGTCCCTCCTTCATTGAGTTCTGTTATTTTCGATTTGCAATCAGCATTATTGTACACCATATACAGTTTGTGCTTTTTAAGGTTAAACTAATGAACCTTTGGTCAGAATCCTACCATGCACGGATAAATGTGACAAATTACCAGCCGTTCAGTATATTTTTCGTGCGTTATCATATAGATATTTTCTATATATTTGTCGTTAAGTATTAAAACCACTGCACTGTAAAAAAGGTGTTTAGAATTTAAACATGTCAAGGGGCTAAACATGTTTAGAATCTAAACACAAGAAGTCTCATGCATTTAAAAGCTAAACACTTGTAATTCCTAAACATGTATGGATTAGATATGTTTAGAATATAAACACATAAGATTGCAGGTGTTTAAAACCTAAACACTTTCTACTTCTAAACATGTGTTGGATTAGATATGCTTAAAATCTGAACACATGAAATTGCAGGTGTTTTAAACCTAAACACTTTCTACTTCTAAACATGTATTGGATTTACCATGGGTGTAGTTTAACTGTACTCCACCAGGTGACACTGTATGCTAATGCTCAGAGATTTCTTCTAAATGTTGATATAAATTCATTATATATATAAAAAAGGCATTGTAGAGTGTTTAAGAAATGTATATGTAGTACATTAGAAGTATTTTGAGTTTAAGGAAAATTATCTTGTTCGAGGCTTTGAAGATGTACTTTGTTTAGACACCTTTCCCATATGCAGACAGACATAGGGACTAGGGCATGGGTCTAAAAGTTCTGGGACCCACTAGAGGTAGCTAAACCCTACCTCAGTTCTAAGGTAAATTCTGCATGTCTACATGCATAACATTGAAAGAGGTTTAACTCTAGGCTTGAATTTTACCTCTTTGTTGATCAATTGAGATCAGGAAACATGTTTTACTTGAATTGTAGGTACATAACATTCCTGAATAATGTCAGTGAAAATTACCAAAGAAATTGGCTTTATTGACTTAAATGCCATATAGTCTAATACTTTGAAGCTAACAATTATTTCCTAAACATCAATTAAATCCTAAGCATTTAGACTATAAACACATTGAAGACCTAAACACTTCATGGTAAACACCTAAACATCACAACTTTCTAAACACTTAACCCTAAACACCAGTAATTTAAACATGTTTAGGGAAATAAAGTGTTCCAAAACTGGATGCGGCGAAGTGTTTAGGAAAGTGTTTAGGCTCTAAACACTTGTTTTAACAGTGTGTGTGCGATATTTTCCTTGCTGTGTGTTTCCGATGTTTCGTATAATGTATACCAAATAATAGTGCGGAGACAATAACGCTGTGTCTATCCCGAACATGCTAAACATGTTCTTATAAACATTACACATACATTGAAGCACATAACAGATATTTATTCCGAAGTTGTGAGATTTTTTCCGACATGTTGTAGACAACAGAAAAGTCGAACTTTAGAACATTTCCAACTTGCCGAGATCCTTAAATGTCACTGATATTACAAGTCTACATAAAATTGAGGAATTTGAAGTTGAACAGGCCATGATTAAAATGCGCCATCAATTCCACTACTCACCTAGAGGGGAAGGATTACCATACGTGCCATTTAAAAATGCAATTATTATCAACGCATGTATAAATTCCCATTTAGTTGACGATTCCATGTTTGACGAAACCATTGTCTGTGGTTTAAAAGAAATTGCAATTGACAGTTTAAAAAGATGAAAATTTTATTGTTGTTAAGTACCTTCCTTTTTTTCAATAATCCGTTTAGCGAAAAACAAACAAGGAGGGAAACGCCACATTTCTTTTTAGCATCTCGTAAACCTGCTAGAATCTGATAAAAGGTAAAACATTCGATCTGTATAGTTTGCATAGATACGAACAACTAATAACAACCTTTTGATATTCAAATTTTATAAGCCTTGTCATAGAAACAACCGATGTTACTGGAATGTTTATTTCAAAGGCAGAGAAAATGGTTGACATGACTTATGACACACATAATATTATAGCCCTGACCTTTGCGAGTCAACGGGTTTCTGCCATTTTGTGAAGGCGGCTGTGTCATTCTACGTCGATACTATGTCGATTCAAAAGAGTAATACTTACATTTGCGTTAATACCCGTAATACTGATATGCTTTTCCTAAACTAAATCCAAGATTCATTTTACTGCATATCGTTTTTCTCTTAATCCATGAACGTAAAATCGTGTTCTTTGTGTTTAGAAGTAAAACGTATTCCACATGCAGGTATTCGCTGCCATACCTGATGAGATCTTTGATACGTGGTCTCCTACTCGATCAATACATGACATTGCGACTTGCTGCACGGTCGTCACGATTCACTGCCCGTCTTTCGTTAAGAATTAAAGGTACCAAAGGGGACAGTCTATTGTATACGCCCAAGTACGTCTATTTCCTACACGTATGCAAGTTATGGGGCATCGCCATGGCATTGTAACTATCCTAATAGGACTATCCATTATCTTAACAAATTCGTGCATGTTAGGTATGATCTAACTATATTACATTTGATTATATGTATGAAATGCTTCGTGATATTAATTATCTAGATAGGCCTACTCTGAATGATAATAATAGAACTCAACGAACCAGGAGCAGTGAAAAGATTAAAGCCAAGCAGGAATTTACATTATTATCGTGTTCAAAGTAGTTGCTTCTATGCAGAGGAGTTGACGTATGGAACACAATGTCGGTAAAGGTGTAGATGTTCAATCATAAGTCATCATTTAATATACCATTGAGAAGAAACTGTATGTATATGTATTAGATGTCGTACATGATCATCAACTCATATCCAAGGAAGAACGTGTGTATGTCAGATTGTATTGAAAAAAAAGTAATAAGGCTAACCTTAAAAGATGCCCGAGAAGAAAAGGCTATGCAGAAATAGACCTTATAACCGAGGTTGTATCTGAACCGTGTCGCTGTGGCTGTGAAAGCTATCATGAGCGGGTTTCGAAATTCAAAAGGCGTATCTATATGGTAATGCTAATCCCTTCTAATCAAATTCCCGACTACATTCTGTACATGTAAAAATTTTAGAACTTATTCAAACAATCCCATTAACCTTCAAATGTATTCGACTTATTTTATTTTTGGTAAAGGAGAAGATAACTTCTAGGGGCTGGTTACTTATTTCGAAAAGCAGGGTGGCCCATCCATGGATGGTCTTTTCCTTTCTCTTTGAAGCGGGAGGGGGGCGGAACCCTGTTGTTAGTACCACTGGGCCAACAATTTATATAATGTTCGGATTACACCTGCATATTACATGATGTGCTGACGCAGATGGTCAGTCTGCACTTGAGTTCAGCCATTCTAGTGTTTATACTGAGAGACAGGGCTAAAGTAATTTCTCTTTGTCAAAGGCAAAGTGTAGAAGCATAGACATACATAACATGTATGTCTATGGTAGAAGGGAGGAGTCAGGTCACGCATGTTATTTCATCCATATATGAGGCGCTGTATGTGCAGCACTAGACCAGAGCACTGTTAGCTGTTGTTGGTTTAACATCCTGTAAAGGTCGGTACTAGAAGCTTTTTCCTGGAGTTGGAATAGAAGCTGATAGACTGAATAGTCGGTTGGAGCATTGGCTGAGTGTGGTTGAGCGGATCCTACCCTTTGGATTGACTTATGTATGAGAGATCTTGTCATGAGTACGCATACACACTGGATATTAATAAAGAACATCCTTTCATGTGAGTGTTATGTCTTTTCATAATATGGAACTATATTATGTATTGGGCAACGCAATCCAGTGGAGATGGACTGCAGATGGGAGCTAGCTATAATATCCTGGGCAAACACACAACTTAAACGATACCCTATCTATAATGGATATTTAACCTATCATAGTTCAATGATGAACTATAGAGAGGTTAATTATCCATTTAAAGTTAGTGCGTGTAAGTGGTATTTAGTTGTATAGATAATAGCTAGCTCCATTCACAGTCTCCCTCCTCGTCGACTGCGGTCGTCCAATACATCATTATAGTTCCCTCATCATGTAAGACGTGAACACTCGTTGTGAAAGGATTTGTTGTTTATTATCCAATGTATAGTCGTTCCGTGACAAGAACTCGATTGACCATGATCAGTCCCAAGGTTAGAGTCCCCTCAAACACACTCAGTCAATGCTCCGCGCTCTAACACAATTTCTATATGCCTCTCTCCAGAACCTAGACTGCAGATTAAAGGTCCAACCTTCACAGGATGTTTACTCACACAGTGCGTGCAGCTACTCTGGCTAGCTAAGAGCGGAACACATTATTATATGGCGGTACGTCACACCGTGACTCCTCCCTCATTTCACTACTGTCAAAAGTGAAACATTGGCTTTATGCTGCCCAAACATGGACTGGCCACCCGCGTCAGTACAATGACACAAAAAAAAAGCTTTTTTTATGTTAAATATATTTAATGAGATTTAGGAAAAAATAGTGAAAATATTGCCTTAGACCAACTTTTTTTGTAGAATAGAGCTATCCTAGGTAGAAGTGTGACATCTAAATGACATCAGCAAATGGTCAGCTGACGTTGGCAAAATTAATAGTCAGTAATTTGGTCGGCAGGACGTCCTAAGGATGTTGGCTGCACATCCAAATGACGTTATTTGGATGTCTTTTGGTCTGAAATTGATTGAAATGGTCGCATTCAAAAATGAAAAGGTATTTAAAAAAAATGACTACAGAGTTTAAAGGAAGTTTTTTTTCTCTATATTTCATGAAATTTTGAACTATCCTGGGGTTAGCTCAACAAATTTGTTATAATTATAGATGTTAGTTCCTATAAATAAGTATGGTTTCATCTTCCATCATAGTTTCATTCTTAACCAATTTATTCCTATAGGCCTAGTTCAATCAGAACAAATAAGAATGAGTACAAATTAGAGGATTTGCATTTATTTGATCCAAAGTGTAACAGTTACTAATATCACTTGAGTAATCTCAACAGATGACACACACTTCACTTAATACATGCAGTAACATTGCTCTCCTTGTACAAGGTGCTTATTCCACTTACATGGATGTTTCCTATCTATAGCTGTAACAGACTAGTCTTCCACCAACATACATTTACATCGCAGTCCTCACATGAAGACCACAATGCTTGCTCTGCTCTATTCTAGAACCAGCAGCTCTCTACATTGGTATCTCAGAGTACCTAAGTGCATGTGTTACCTTATAAATAGAACAAATGAGATCATGTCACCTACCAGGAATAGATATTGCCTCTCTCTGTACATTACACACAATATGGTTGTTTCTCTGTATGTAGTAATGTACTGACACGGATGTTCAGTCCATAGTTAGCTTAGCAGTTCTTGTGTAGAACCAAACATCTGGGCCCCTATCTTCGTCACTGATTTTAGTGATCAGGCTAATCAGGTGAAATTTGATTAGTCTCTCATAATGCCTGATTCTCTCTGTCATGGAACGCTGGGTGTGGTTATTTTGATTGACAAACCGAATGGACATGAATGAGAGACTTATCAAATTTCACCTGATTAGCTTATCACTGAAATCAGTTATGAAGATATGGCCCTTGGGCTAAGAGTGTAACTCTTCTTGAACCATGGGTGAAGAGTGTAAAGGGGCAGCGTCAGTACATATATATAACCACTTGTAAGCTGCAGCACTCGGCAGAGCCCTACTCGCTGTCAATTGTTAAACGCTCTCTAAAGATTGGTGCTGGAAGCTAGGTTCTGTTGTGGAATTGAAGTGGATAGACTGGTAGGCAGGCAGGAGCCTTGGCTGGGTGTGGTTGAGAGGACATTACCCCTTGGATTGTTCATTAGCAACGGGAGTTAACGTTCTTGTGACTGGTATTGCGCATTGGACTTAATAAACTTATTCCTTTCATGCAAGTGTTATGTCCTTCATAATGAGGAACTACATTATGGATCGGTCCTGCAGTGTGAATGGAGTTAGACTGCCATTGGAGCTAGTTAATACTTATGGGAACTCAGTATATCCCAAAAACTTTCTAAAACAGCGAACAAATTGTCCAGGATCTAAAGGAATAACATCGGACATTTGTTTGTAATACCAGACATTTCATAATCTTATAAGCATACAGAAGAATTTAGTAAAACAAAATTGATAAAATATGTCATTTTATAAGGAATAAGTTTTAAATTTTTGTCGGACAAAATGTCTGATGATAAAGTGTAAATCATCGGACAATGGTGGAAACTGCTGGACATGTCTGGATGTCCGGCGGTTTTTGGATACACTGGGAACTAAATCATAAGCAAAGCATAAATAGCACCCTATTATTAAATGAATATTAAACCTCTATAGTTCACTAATCACTTACACATCTAGTATCTAATCTTTGACAAATGTTATGTAACTCTAACTGTACTTCAGTACAATTTATATAACCTCAAAGTCATTTTTGTTTTAGATTGCCATATGATATATGGCAATCTAAATTAAAAAGTCCCAAGGAAATTACCTTCTAAATAGTCTTTTCTTCATATGGCATACTTTCATTAATATTGCCAATGGGATATGTAATATTTTCAGTGATATTTCTTTAATATACATGTATACAAATTTAAACAGTTTGGTAGGCATTTTGTATGATTTTATTTAACAATAATTTTGTATTCATACCATGCTTTTTGGGGGGAGGTATAGGCCTAAGTCACGTAATAAGGACTGACAAATAGAAATGATCGATATCGTTTAGAAGCCAAGAACCTGCTTTACAATCAAACTGAGGGGAGTCCCTCGAGAAGCATGCTTTCCCCCCGTCGGCGCGGGTCACTTCTAATCATGAACTAAGTTTTCATAAGGAGCCATTTTTATATTAATAAAAACCTTATTATTCATTATATGTGCCTTTTCACATTATCATTATAGATAAATAGAAACTATACTAATTATGAAGCAATTAATTAGTCAGAAATACAATAATATTATCATTGTACTGATAAATTCTGAAGCAGAAGAGATATTTTCAGTCTGTTTTCAATTTAAAGATCCTTTAGGAATATTCTCTCTGTTTGACCCTTTCTTATTTTAGAATACTTTAAAGGAAGTTTCCATGGCAAGCAAATGGAAGGAAATTGTGAATTTTTCCGTATCAAAATATTCCATTGACGTTACAAATAAAGGAACATTCAACTGAAATTGAGTTTTTTTTAGTGTAATAGTGAACTTTTGTGGTTGTTATTTTATATGTATAGGAGGAATGTGCCTTGTATCGCGCAAATATGATGCGCGATGATAACAACAGCAGAAAAGGAAGACAGATACAATTAACTCGTAGAATTAACCTTGGTGTTCCAGTGCAAAAGTAGAAATGGGGGTATATCGCGCATTATATTTAGTCTAGTTTTTGCAATAACCCCACCCCACCCCCAACAGTAGAACTGTTGGGGGTGGGGTGGGGGAGGTTCCTTAGGCGGAAGTTTTGCTTATAATTACTATAGTTTCAACCTAAAATGGGGGTGGCGAGGTTCACCATGGGGAACTTTTCAAAATTGTCTTCTTCTTTTTTTTTTTTTTTTTTAAAAAAGGTTCTTACATTGAAATTCGGAAGGAAAGGTTGATTTTTAAAAAAAAATTGTTGATTGAGTTGAGCAAAGAAAATGTGTTCCTAATGATTTTCTACCATATTTCATGGTTTAGATTTTAATATAGGCCATAACAAAATAAAAATAATAGGCTCAAGAACTGGATTTCCATGATTATTTGAGTGTTATTGATGTTGGCTCCCTTTGAGTAAGAAAATGAGGAAAAGATAATAAGGCCCCCCCCCCACCGAACCTTTTTTTTTTTTTTTTTTTTAACCCTGACCCTAAAGTTTTTTTAAAAGAAAATAAAGGGGAAAATTAATTGAAATATGGCTAAAATGAATGCCCAGCGTATCATTGCAGTTACAAAAAAATAGAAAAGAATAGATTAAATCCCGACCTACCGACCCTATTTTTTGAGGCCTAAGAAACCTGAACGTAACAATATAATTTGTTGTTGTTGTTGTTGTTGTTGCCTAATCAGAGTGAGATATAAGCAGACTAGCTGATAGGAGATACAATAACATAACTATAATTAGCTACGTAACGCCAAAGATCTATAATTAGCTACGCATTCCCCCTTAACAGCTTAAATTGGTAACGCCCCACTTCGTCCAGGATCATAGTCCAGCTGCAGGCTGAGCGGGCACCTGCTCCCACGTTGGTTCATCCCGTACCCGCTAGGTGGCAGCACTGATGGCGTCGTCCATGTTGTTGGTAGGAGACCCGAAAGGATCATATCGGACATTGAACTGTCCTTTTCGGGGGGAAACATCTATAAAACAACAAAGAAGTCACATGAAACACTTAAAATGCATTTTAATTTATCTCTAGTTTATTAAAGCTTATCATATTTACTGTTAGATCAGTATATTACAGCTTTCCGAAGTGTCGAAATTTAAATTGGCACTGCCGCCGGAATCGTGACAGATAAACAATCCCGTGCACGCTTCACAAGATGGCGGGGAAGAGCAGCACGGTTCGCCTCCTCGCTAAACACAGGGCAACAATAGTTCAGGATCTTGATATAAATCAGATTTTGCCACAATTAGTTGTCAGAGGAGTCTTTAGTTATGGAGAAGAGCGCGAAATCCTCTTGTCTTCGGATCCCAGACAGCGGACAGAGCTGTTCGTTGACCTTCTCTCCCAGAAAGGCCAAGACGCTTTCCGGGAGTTCTGCACGACTTTGGAGAAGAGTTCACCAAGACTTTTAACGCGGTTTCTTTTGGACAGCCAAGGTGAGAATTAGCTTATCCATATATGCCACTTTGTTTTGAACGTTTCTTCCAGTGTGGTGCTTTTCACAAGTCCTCTTCTAAGTAGCATCTAAGTAACAGCAACGTTGCCCGAACTTGAACTTGAAGTGAAGTTGACAAGTGCACGGTCCACCTGTTAGGTGGCAGTGGGGGACCGTCCCTGACTCAGTGTGGCCACTGCAGTGTAGTCTGTAGGCTGGTGAAAGTTTAGGTGAAAATACTTGATTACATGCAGGTTCTGATAATATTTTGGGGCATGTCATTCAATATCCCCTTATTACCCGGGCTCGCTGTATTATACAGTCATCTTCGAAGTATGATCGATCAAATCGAATCTCGCCCGGGTATATTGACTTGAAAAATTAGGCGGGAAACTCCATTGAACGATACCAGCACCAGCGGAAACAAGATCGCAAATTTGGACCTGCTTCCGGTCTCAATGCTAACTCTATGAGAAGTCTATACCAGAAATTGACCATTGAAAAAGCATTAGCCGAGATCGGGTCGGAGAGTGACACGCTCAAACTGTAGAGTAGAGGTGCCAGTTTCCGCGCATCTCTAGTTTTCGCGCATTTTACGCATTTTTAAGGACGCATTTTTTCTACAAGTGTCAAATATGCATTTTTTATCTCCCCGACCCAAAAGAACATTGTGATGGACTAAATGTGAATTTTTTTTATGATATTTATTGCATATTTATGTAATCTGGAGACAAAATCATGTCTTGACATCCATATTATACAGGAACAAGGCGGAACCTTTATATTTTTCAAATGTTCTAAAATAAGGAACATGATATCATTTTTTTCAAGAAAAAATATTCTATAGAGAACAAAACATGATAGATGTTAGTTTAAAGTGGAATACAATCATTTGAATATAAAAAATGCAGGATTTCATGCCCAATATGGAAAATGGACCCCTGCGTGAAAACTAATGACAAAAAAATAGGCTGTTGCTAGTTTTCGCGCATTTTTCACGTATTTTTCCGAAATTTCCAACAATTTTTTCACAGAATAATTTGATTTTTTTTTTTAAAGCAAGCTTCCACATATTTCTAAGACCTCGCCCAAATATCATATGAACCAAAAAGTTGATAAGTACTTTTTTTGTTATTTAACTTAGATAAATTAATGTCTTTATTATTTAATGAAAAATGCACAAATATGCGTATTTCTTATTTCTTGTCACATATTTCTTGCTTAGATTTTGCAAGATAACATAGCTTTTCTTACATACATATTATGAATAATGAAAAAGTCAACGTTCATTTTACATATCGGATATCAATAGGTAATGTTTTTCTGATGCTCCAAAAATATCATTTTTCTTTCTACTAAATATTTTACTCATTTTATACTTACAAAATGGCTAAATGCGCGAAAACTGACACCAAAATGCGCGAAAATAGGCTACAGGTGCGCGAAAACTAAAGACAAGACCTAGGAAGATGATTTAATGATATCTCACAGGTAAATAATTACCCTGAAACTTTTTTTTATCAAATACGATAGGCCTGCCACATGAGCTTACAATAGGTGAGGAAATATTACTGTAAGTGTTTTTTTTATCAGAAATATTACTATATGTCCCGTTTGGGGCCCTTACTGCGCGAAAACTGGCTCCTCTACTCTATAACATCGATCGACGCCTCACCATTGAAAAGCCTAGCGTCCCGGATTGCAGTGTAGTGTGGAACAAATTATGTTAATGAGGATGGTGACGGCGAAGATGGCGGCCCCCAGTGTTCCCACCCGTATGTCGGTCGGGTTTGCTTGCCTATTTCGCCTATTTCGCGCGCGTTTCAGTCGACTTAAGTCGCTATAGAGGTTTATGTCGATGTTTTATAGATGATGCCGATGTGTTGGGAAGCTAGATATCGATATAAACCCAGAAAATCGCATTTCTTTGCGGACTATATATCATGCGCAATTCCTTCCGGCCGAAGCGCATCTCGCGCAGTCAGACTTGTCAAACCACAGCGCATTGCATCAGACGCCGAAGATGGCGCTGGCTAGGTCGGACCGCGTGTTGGAGTCTTCCGCGATTAACCGCCATTTACGCCTTAAATCGGCATCGTCAAGCCTCATGGACTATACATTATGGATTACTAATATCAGGAGCTGGTCTAGGTCGATATATCGTGAAGAATCATGTCGATATATACGATCGGCATCGTAAGCAAGGTTAGTAAACTCGGCGTGTCGGTGAACGATAATGGAGGAAGATGGCGGCGGACTCGCGTGTGCATCTTTTTGTTTAATTCGATCGATAATTAGCTCGATAATTCGTATTTACTGTTCCCCATATTTGATCAAGAATTATTTTCATAAATAGAAAAAGAAGACGAATAACCCGGGTTTTTTCGGTTTTCTAACCGATTCTTTTCTTCCATAATTCCACCTGTGACCTTGTTTTTGAGCCCATCCCACAGTGGATATATCTGAGGGTTGGACAAAATAACCTGTCACCAATCCATAGACAATATGTGACCAGTCACGGGATATGGTGACCTTGTGGGATATTAGTCATTTTGCTCTAAGTCCATTATTAAGTGAGTTATTGATGAAAACAAGTCAATAATGTATATTTTCCTAAGAAATGTGACCCAAGCAGAATTTTCCAGAGATTATGATTATGAGCAAAAAACATTCTATTTATTCATTGAAGTTGCATTGTGGGTAATATAACATGGACCGTTCTTTTTGAAAAGGGTGTTATAATAATGAATGTTGTCATGTTACCATGGCAACAGAAAAAGGAATGTTCAGATTGCATAGAATATTTTTGTCAATTTTGATAACAAAACTTTTTCACTTTCCTGTAGTAAAAACTGTTATTTGAATGAAGATCGGTGTGAAAAGTTACTATATTTTGAATAATTGTGAAAATTAAGAAAATTGAAATCTTTAACTAAATATCATTTGGTTCAAGGAGCTATATAATATGGCAATGGAGCACAAATGGTAAAACAAGGGGGTGCCAGTATGTACCACATAGGGGATATCAAATTATTCTCATCTCCTAGTCCTAGACTAGAGTTCTAGGGTTGCTGAAATAAACAACAAATAGGGTTGGACATTGTAGGCTGGACTGACAGGCTTTAATTAACATTGGTTGCTTGGTCAACCAACTTGCTTTGGTTAATTTCATATTATGCAACTGTCATCGTTGAATAAGCATGGAAGCAATTTTGAAAATATTTTATGGTAAACTTTAATGTAGATCTAGATGTGTGGACGGGCTTATTACCCAGGTACTAAAATGACGTCCTCAAGACGTCCAAAAAGTGGTCCAAGACCAAGACTTAGTGATGTAGACTGCCCATCCAAATGACGTCATTTGGACCAAATAAGGATATGCAACCAGATTCTGACCAAATTTTTGTTGTTGGATATATGAAAGATATATCACTGAAAATATATTAAATCTAGTTGGAAATGTTTTTAAAAGTATTTCATATCAAGAAATCAGTTTTTAAGAGGCAGTGCCTGGAAAATTTATAAAAAGAATTCGCTTTGTAGATCAAATAGGTAATGGATGTAAAACCTGAATTTTAACTCTTTTACAGCTACCTTACAAAATAACAAAATTCTATGAAAACATCAGAAAATGTGCCCTCAAACTTTTTAACTTTGAAAAATTAATAATTTTTCAAAAAGCACATGACGTGAGCTTTCATGTGATACCAAACATATAGATCTAATTATTCATTAACTCTAAGTAGATCTATCTTTAATTTTCCAAAAAAGGGGTAAAAGAGTGGCTTTTATTCTGAAATGATGACAAATCCTCTAGAACTTAGGAGCAGGCTATCTATAATTATGAGGAATATGAGGGTCTGAAAAATGTTGGGGCTAACGTTATTTAGATCTATTAAAGATCTAGGCCTAGTAATATATGAAGGAAACCCAGTTTAAGTATTCTGCTGTAGAATTTCAAATATTGGGCTAACCTTAAAAAAAAGTGTGTTCCCTGTTCACCGGCCGACTGAGTAGATCTATATTAGGGCCGACTGGAAACTTTTTTTTTCATTTTTTCACTTTTCTTTTTTTATCAAAATTTTCAGTTATAGCCTTACCAACAAAACAAAAATAAGGAAAAAAAAAAGATTTCCTGACCTCCCGACTGGTTATATTTCTGGTCACCCGCTGGACAGGAAACAACTTTTTTTAAAGGCTGGCCTTGGTCCAATCTTTCTACTATCAGCGAGAAAATGTTTGGCATTGATCTCATACAGGCCATAAGAGGGAATCAGAAAGTCCTTTCAGTGAAATGATGGGCAACAGCTTGCATGTTCTCCATTCAGTATAGATTACTACCTCGGCATATTTGTTGTTATCCTTAATTGTCCAACCTAAAAAACGACCCTCAAAAAGAAAAAAGAAAAAGAAAAGAAAAGAAAAGAAAAAGCAACAACAAAAACACACACACACAAACAAAACACAAAACAAATAAACAAATACACATATGGTACACCTACACAACCGGCCTGATTTGACTCCAGGAACGCTCTAGCCATTTTGCTTCATATTATGGCATGACTGCATGGCTATCGGATAGGAATCCAAGCGAAGATAACAGGATGATCAGCTTGCAATCTAACTCGCACTCTAGGAGACGCGAAGAGGTTGGAGAGGTTCGGCTGGTCAAAGGGCACATTAAACACTCCTCATATGTAGATCTAGCACCATCTCAGTCTGTGTCTGCAAACTCTGTTCATGGACATAGATCTAATTCTGATGAATGATTTCTAAAGTCTGCCTTTTCATTTAAACACTTTATTGAAAGCTAAAAGACCGTTAGTATTACATAGATTTTACCTTTCGCCAACATTTTGTAATTTACATTTTCATTCGAGTATTGAATGGATGCATATCATGCAACGAATAAACAGGATAATTGTTTGTTAAAGCTTATGCAGGATGCAACATCTTTATCGAATTATGATCAATTCTATGCCGTGAACTTTACAGGTTGTCCAGATCCATGCGATAACATGCGGGTCAAACAATACACGGGTTTGGTTTCACGAGAGTTGGTACTCCCTATTGACAGAGGTCTCGTTGTTTACCCACACCAGGAATAAGCCAATACACGTGGTAGACTAGGTTAGATCCGTACGCTGTTCAGTAGACAACTACGCCTTGCCGTGGGGGAGGTGGGGGGGGGGGGCGCCTCACGACATTTAGATTTAAATCTATTGAACTATAGAGAGGTTAATTATCCATTTAAAGTTAATGCGTGTTTGTGATGTTTCGTTGTATAGATAATAGCTAGCTCCATTCGCAGTCTCCCTCCTCGTCGACTGCGGTCGTCCAATACATAATTATAGTTCCCTCATCATGTAAGACGTGAACACTCGTTGTGAAAGGATTTGTTGTTTATTATCCAATGTCTAGTCGTTCCGTGACAAGAACTCGATTGACCATGATCAGTCCCGAGGTTAGAGTTCCCTCAAACACATTCAGTCAACGCTCCGCGCTCTAACACAATTTCTATATGCCTCTCTCTAGAACCTAGACTGCAGATTAAAGGTCCAACCTTCGCAGGATGTTTACTCACACAGTGCGTGCAGCTACTCTGGCTAGCTAAGAGCGGAACACATTATTATATGGTGGTACGTCACACCTTAACTCCTCCCTCATTTCACTACTGTCAAAGTGAAACATTGGCTTACACGTGCGCTTCTAAGCTCACGTTATGCTGCCCAAACATGGACTGGCCACCCGCGTCAGTACACTATAATAAGCCTTTCTATCTTTTATATTTTCGAGTAATATGCATCTTAAGCGTGAACGAGCCTTCACTGAACCTGTAGTTTGGTAAAAGGAGTTAAATTACATTTTCCTGAAGTCTCACCTAGCCGCACCGCACCAAGTGTTGGTGGACTGACCACAACTAATACATTCGAGACACGTGGCCTTCATTTCACTCTTGTTGGAATGTTATGTCCAACTGAGATAAAGCCCGGGTATCCGGGCTCCTCTCCCCACCTGCCCCCATCCGATCCCTCCCTGCTTTGGGACTCGTAGTAACTGATGACATGTCATCAAAAACAGACGGAGAGTAATTATATTGCTGTAGTTTATCGATTAAAAATGCGTGTTTTTGTGCAATCTTTAATTATGTTAACAAATCCCATAGCCCATTCATCCCAAAAGATAAATGTCATAGTATTTTGGTAGGTCAAGCAAATACCTGTATAGCTCTGCCAGCCTTCAAGTCTAGTTAAGATCCCATACCATTCTCCAGCCCTCCGTGAGTTAATGATTAGTGTGTGATGGGGTGATCAGTCCCATACCAGAGTTCGTTGGTCCCATATGGTATAGGGTGTGATCATCACAGGTTGACGGGGGTGCCACCAGTAGGACAGATGCCCATAACCCCCTACCCCGCTACCTCCCCAGCTCTGCGCATCTCGCTTACTCTCACTCATGCTTAGTCTATCATGCCAACCTACCATTCTCAAACAGTGTTCGAAATTAAAGGTGCGCCCGGCGCGCACATTTCCGACGCCGGGCGCACAATTTTCGGCAGTATGCATCCGGCGTGTGCATGAATTGTCAGCTGATTTTCATACCTATGTATCAGGGGGGTGCATCAACAAGGTCCCGGGCGCGTACTTTTAGCATATATGCGCCCGCCAGGCGCATGAATTATAATGTTAATTTCGAACACTGTCAAATTAAGAGTAGCGAGCATTCAGGCCTACAGACTAACTCATGCTGGGGGTATTCCTAATATGCCACTTCAAAGGCCATCTTGAAAAGAACTCTCCCGTCTGTAGAAGCATCTGAAAGTCATTCATGTGAGACAAGATATGATTGCTATGTAGAAAAATTCATGAGATATATGACAATTCAAACTAGGACAATTAAACACAAAGTACAGAACATTTGATGTCCCTGTATCTCCACTACCTCTAGAAATATATGTGTGGAAACAACTTTCTCACATTACGGCTATGAGCACTATGCACCGTCTGTCGAGGAATTTAAGAGATCCTTTTGGAGTTTAATATCCCTGATGAGGCAAAGCCGGCTGGCCGCCGCAGAAACACGCCAGATATGCAGCGCGTGCAGGGCCCGTGCCCATAAGGCGTGATTAGGGCTGAGAGACACATGCCAGCCGAGATGGAGATGGATGCCCGGCCTGGGCTGATGACTGGGTGATGACCTACAGGCCCGCTGATCAGCAGGTTCCCAACGCCGATCTAGTCTTCATTAATGTTGTTTAGATTTTGCCACGCAAATTACAGAGGGGAACACTGCAAGTGTAACATTAAACAGATGCCAGAATTTGACTTTTGGGAAGCACCAACTGTGAACGTGCCATAACATAACATTAGTTGTTTCATTGAGTGTGTAGAAACCTCGATATATCAGACTCACGGATAAGTGTCCATGCATCTTCACGATATATCGATGTCATTACTAGAAAGAGAACTGATATAACAATGAAATCATCTAAGCACCTGTTGTACATGTATTCAATGTCCCATTTTCCTGTAACAGTTAGATGCTCTAAGCTCTTTTTTCTCTATAAAATAAGTGAATCTATCAATAGAGAATATCTAGACACAGAACCTTTTTGAAAATCACTTACAGGCACTCAGAGCAGGGGTCAGTCAGGCTAAAAATGAAATGGCTCAATCAGTTCAATCTTTTCCTTATATTCAAGAACAGACATGTAACTAGTGAAACACTATTTATAGGATTTGATTTAAAGTTGTCAGTGTTAGTACGTCTTAAGTTAAGGGCCTTTGTCAGCTCTAACTACCAAGTGGAAGCTTGTTTGGAAATAAGGCTGGAAATAAGGCTAGAGACGAGGCTATTGTTGTAAGTAAAATGCATTTGTTTTCCAAACATATCAAATTCACATATATTCTGTATAAGGTGATGAACCTAAGGGAATGATATGTAGGATAAGAGCAGGAGAATGAAAAAGAAAATATGGATTAAAAACCATAGCAGAAATCCTTGCGACTCAAAACATCGCTATGCATGAACTGAGTGACCTAAACTAGTGACACTCTCCTTATGGCCCTCGACGTCTTAAGGCACATTTAGAACTAAGTCCAGGGTCCAGGGTCCGCACCATTGTAACGTTCTAGGCTGTCTTTTAGCCCATTCTTTATTCATCCCATTAAGCAACAAACGTATTTTATTGCGCGATTGACCATGTGACATGTGAATGGGAGCCGCCTCCCCATCAAGTGAACGCCTGATCATTCTCACTCCACACTGCGGCACATTTTGTAATGTTCACTGTATTTCACACTCTATGGACCTCCCTCTTCGTACGGTTCTAATTCAGCATTTTATTATGATATTACACTTCTTAAAAGAAAAGAAACACATCTCCAATGTCCTTGACTCTTATTCCGACAGATATGGATTAGAATGAATGAAATAGAAATGAATAATTGGTGCATGACTTAAATTGCTTCTGTGTTTCCTCTGGCACAAATCGTTCTTTCACTAGAAATAGATATCAGCTTTATGCCATAGAATTGTTATTCCAATTTCGTGCTATATGCTGGGCTTTGTTTTGAACAGAATATGCGATTTTGGCTATGGTAAGAAATCCCCCTGGAGCAGTTGCCTTTGGCTCTGCACGACCAAAAGACCCGGTCACTTTATGGTGTATTATAACATACCAGCCGTGTGATATCCTGGGCCACATGCCACGACTCCAGCCCCTCGGCCGGCTCGTTTGTTGACACCTGTAACACAGGTATGCTGGAGGATTAAGGGATCAATGGCCTGGGCCGTGTGGAGTACCCACCAGTCTGGTCTAATCACCGGCCGGCCGGGGCGGCCGGGGCGGCCGGGGCGGGGCGGGAGGCTGCTATTTTACATGTTGGGGAGGTGGGGTGGGGTATGACGGGGTGGGGCGAGGAGAACAAACAGGGGTGTGTTTGTCTGTAAACATCTCACCTGGTCTCAGGTGGGTAACGGTGGTGATTAACTCGCACACGACAGGTGATACGGCTTCCCAGGCGGCGAGCCATCCTGTGCACCTCGCCGTCCTCAATCACAGAGTATGGGCAAGCAGTCTCCTTGCTGTGTTAAATGCCCCTTTCGTAGGTAAATAGCTTTTTGATACAGTCGCCAATTAAAAAAAAAAGAAGTGATATTCGAGTTTAGTGATATAAACCCTCAATACAGAGGGGAAACAATCAGCGGCGGGATTGAATACTCAAAGTTTTTTTTAAAGAATATATAGGTAGGTGTGACTGTACATACTATTCAAACCAATAGGACATTTTTATCAAATTCGTTATCAGTGGCCAATGGTTTAATGATAAATCATGTTAAATTATGACCGAACTATCTGGTCCAATTTGGCTACTACGGAAGCCGCAGCTTCTGTCGCTAGACGAATTAAGTTCAAACTACCGTTTTCTAGGCACTTAGTTGCCCAGATACCTGTAACAAGACGTTTACGGTCAGACTTCCGGAATCAATCTCCATTCTCATTTAGAGCCAATGATCGACTTTTGACACTCACATCTTCACTTTCGGCACTTCATAAAAAACATATAGTCTTACATGCATACCTTACATCTTAAGGCCTTCAAGTTGATCCTGATGTGGAGGTAATCCGTTAGGTGTCTCTTCTGATCTATTCCGTCTGATTTTCCAGACATTCACAGTGAATCGCAGGCTGCAACATTTAACTTTAAGCTGTAAACGCGTAACGCTATATAACAGGACAGTGAATGATATGATATGATTGGTTGCAAACTACATAGACTGTATTTCGGGGCTTCAAATTATTATGAACGTCGCTCTTTAAGGGAAGACTTTTGGAAGGTAATTATCTGTTTATGGGGACCCTATGTTTTGTTTATAGTTGTCGGATCCATGCATTTTGAAAAGGGGAGGCGCCCTATTGAACTGGTTTTTCCATCAATAATATGCCCGAATTCTATATTTAAAAACAAAAATCACAGAAAAAGGGATGGGCGCGCTCCCCCGCGACTCCCCCCCCCCCCCCCGGATCGCCTATGGCCCTGATATAAATACATACTGTCGTATGTGTCCCCTTTTCGAAATACTTTTTAACGTTATGTTTTTTTTCTCGTACTCGTTTTGGAAATTGTTAGAATACAGCTTTTGTAAACAATTATTGATCATATTTTATTCATCTCATAATTTCATCTTTGAACTTGTAACTTCTGTGAATGAGATATTAACTGAAACTTTCCATCGCATGCAATTTTATTAAAGATTATAAGAAAATAATTATAGTATCAAATGAGACAAACATTGTGAAGGGACCTATGAAATATCAAGTAATTTTGGGATATCGACTTTTATTGACTTACTCTCATGCGGCCCATGGTCACTCGTAAGTGGTGCCATTGATCTACACATTCAGTAATCCATAAGGGTAACGGAAATCTTATTGTGAAAAGGAATCGAAAGCCGGGGGGTTACCATGAGCTTATACATAAAACTGTACAAACTAAATATGACTCAGAATCTATATCCAGTTCTCTGGTGGTAATATGAGAGGAATCGATTTTCACAAAGATGAAAAGGCTGAAGATTGAAGAAAGCGTCTTTTGTGATGTTCTCGGTCTACTTGTGTGGAAATGCTATTCATATGGACATAGGCTCATCGCTTTACGTTGATAAAACTAGAAATCAAAAGGTGTTACCGAAAAGAACTTGAAGAAAAAAACTGATTGTAAGAGAATAAATAGGCCGGGGAAGATTGATAATGGAGCGAGTAATAGGACGAGTCGTAGCCCCGTTTTGTATACATTCCCTTTCTTTTCGGTTTTCTAAAACATATTTCATACCACAAGGATGATATTTATTTCAAGTGATGAATCGACATAGCTAGAAAATTGTGTGTAGCATGATAGTAGACCGTGAATATAGTTCAACAAGTCTAAAAGAATAAGAATTGTTTATTATTTTTTTAGGAGTTGGTTGTATCATTTTCATAAATGATTTGCAATTATGACTTATGATATTGTCAAAGAAGTCCAAAAACAAAACATAACATGGTGAACATTGGTGTGAAAATTATTGTTTTCTCAGAAGGAGTTAATCAATTACAATCTGAGAAGCCCAATATATAGATATTTCGAGCACTCTTTTTCTGTTTTCGGGGATCTGCATGTATCTCTTGAGTCTCTCTGAAAACCGATTCCCTGGTTACCTCCCCCGTCCGGCGAGATGGGCCTCCATCCGACACTCCATCACGGGGTCGTGTTGCTGGATTGTTGTGGGACCTCGGCTTGGAGAGTGTAGAGATCTGCTCCTAAGGGGTCTGCTCCCCAAACACCACTTCCCCAGGGGTCGTGACCTCTGACCTCTCCAGGCGTCGGCCGTCTGGAGCTGGGTTTGTCTGGAAGTGGAAGAAAAGGGAGCAGGAGGAGGAGAAGGCCCCTTCCCGGAGGACCTGCTGAGATAAGCCAGATAAGGATGGGTCGGGTTGCACGTCTCCCCCCGGCGTCCGTCACCACCTCTCCGGGCAGCCGGCGGTCCGGCCCGGTACCACGGCCGGCGGGGATCTGGTGATCAGACCTGGAGTTGGGGGGTCAAGGCAAGGGGCTGCAGGCAGAACCGGCCCTGGTACATGACCCAACCCCGCGGGCCTAGGGTCAACACCTAAAACGGACTTTAGCTATGCATAGACATCACAACTTGAGATTTAGAAGGTCAAAGTAGTAAGTGTTGTCGACACTTGGAAGTGAAAGGTGTTTGTATTTCTGTCTATGGCTTAAGGTTACTTGAGTGTGATCTGAAAGGAATTCCGATGTCATCCACATTTGACATTAATATTGGTCGGGGGAGGGGGGGGGGGGGGGGTTCGCAAAAGAGGATATAGGAATTAGGCATACCTACGCGTACGTCCTCAGCAGAGTAGGCTTTGGAGAATTTCGTCAGAATATTCCTGTGTTTTGCTGGGTGCTGTCAAAACGGGTGTAAAAATGGCCAACAAGAGGTCATAAAGTTGTGTTGACCAAACAATGGCGGCTAAATAGCAGCTTAGGTTCGGATTGAAAAAATGATAATAAAATACAATATTTCTAATACATTTTTTGAATTGATCTATTGAGATTTAGTTTTTTATCGGTCCCGATTTACATCTCTCTGTCGTCTTTTTGAACCAAAACAACAGTCATATAATTGACCAGTTATTGGAGCATTAGGCCTTGATATAACTTGTCACTGGCCAAGGATTTCATCAATTTGATCATAGTATTGATAATCCCTGCTCATACAAGAATATGATTTTAGTTTCATTGCATCAAAAGGACTAACATAATATATTATATGCTTCATAGTTACTTGTGATTAGGCATTTTTTAAAGTAGGAAAAAGTTGATATCAATAGAAATTGTACTGTAAATTCCACGATACTTTATAACGTGAGGCTACGTAAGAATATCTATGATGATAGGACGATCTGGAGTGCGGCGGGGCGAGGGTTGGTTGGTATATAATGCAGTCAGGGGTACAGGGGTAACCCCCCCACCAAGTTAAAGTGATCAGCATGTCATCAGGACACCTCATCAGCTCGTATCATCGGCCCTACTGACGACTGGTGTGACTGACGGCTCAGACTGACATATTGGGCCGACAGACTGCTGACGGCAGGCCTCACTTCACCGCCTTGATCATCCCCTGGGTGGAACGTGTTATGCTGAGTCGCCCCCCTAGGCCGTTGGCTTAAGCCCCGGCCACACTGCACGACTCAACTCAACTCGACTGTCTAGTTGAGTTCAGTTGGGGTCAGTCGTAGAGTGTGGCATAGGTTAAGACTAGAGTCTTAGCATTTTCCTAAGACTATCCAGTCGGGTCTTAGATCTTGAGATGTCAAAGATGTACGACTGGATAGTTGGGTCTTAGGGGGGTGTGCAGTAGATAAGCATGTTTATCACATAGCCCTTAAACTACGACTGTCTGGTCGTACTCTATGACATAGGATAGCTTCTTGGCTAAGACTAGATCGTCGGGGGTAATTGGTGACACTAGGTCTACGACTATCGAGTTGAGGTCAGTCGGGTAGTGTGGCCAGGGCTTTAGGACCACCTCCGCGTCTGGAGCTTGCCTGGAAAATGGCATTGAATGAGCGACTTCTTATTAATGAAGTGTTCCACGCTTGTTGAATCTAGGTTGATATAAACACTATATAATATTAGTTCTGTTTTGTGAACCCATAGTGGAAGCACAATATAATAATATAACTCAAATGAAGTATTGAAATGATCTGAAACACTTGCACTTGTGCAAATTACTTAATGAAGATACAAAAAACAAGATTTGTCAAACAATACCCAGAGTACCTGCCCATTACTCCAGCCGGCCAATCAATAAGGAAATGAAGGTGAAGAACTAGAGGGTGATCAAGGAGGCCTGTCACTGAGAGGTCGTTCCACTCCGGTAGTCCCCGTGACCCGCACCTCCCGGGGTCAGAAGGTCGAAGGTCGAACACAGACCCGAATCGGTGGTCCGGTAGTTGATGTCAACGGGGCATAATTTATTGATTCAAATGTAATGAAAGCGTCGAAACGTTTGTGATGAAAGGGAGTTGCGAAGCTATCTACCCAAATGGATCCCTTTCCATCACTATCAAAGCTCAATCCAAGAACCCTTATGTTTCATTGAGTCCTTTACAATCCTAACGAGCACCCTTCCTAACGAGATTCCACCCCAAGTTTACGCATGTCAAGGGGACGAATCCTATAACAATAAATCCTATGTTTTGTGAAGATAGCTCCCAATTACATCAGATTGATCATAATAACTAGTACGGGGCCAACTGTTACCTAATGAACGCCCTCGACGGTCAACTCACGCCCTGACTATCCTACAAACACACCTCACTTTGCCGGGCATTGTCCGGGGAGGGCATGAGGCCCCTCATTCATACATCACCATACACCGGACAATAAGGGGGCTACACACTGTGAGGACTTAACTGGAGTTAACGCACACACTAGGGTGGACTGAGTCACTGCACTCGAGACGGCCTCCCGTGCACTGAGGTGGAACTGGGCGGATTGGTCAGTTTGGTGTGGGCGTGGGCGGGTACACATTGGTCTTCAGCTAAGATGGTTCGGTGTGGTCAAAGACTCGTGGTGTGGTCGTAGATTTCGATAATTTAAGAGACTGGTTGGTCAAGAATCCAGAAAGTCCTTTTCTTCAACTAAACTACACACTATGCAAGGGTACATTGACTATTTAGATTAATTCAATATATAGGAAGTGCTATATGTCACAAACTTTAAAAAAAAAAATCCGTGAATGTGGAAATTCTAAAATATTTGAAATGTCCATTAACGATAAGGGGAGTAATACTAGTACTACCGACTTTCGTAGTTTCTTTCTCGCAACATCTACAACTCGACGGATTGGCCGTAAGAAGAATCTCTGTCTCAACTCAACTGAATTCAACTTGACCATGAAGACCCAATTAATTATCAACTGTATCTCATGATACTTCTCATGCGGCAAAATACTTAACTGAGCCGTCGTGTCAAATGTCGTCAGCCATGTCCTCACTCACATCCACTTAACGGAGTTCGAAACTAACTTTTTAAGATGTCGGCCATCAGGGTCGACGGCCCTTCAAGTTTACATAAGAAAATTTGCCGGCCATCTGGGCCAATTTTAATGTTTTTTCCTAAAAACATTTGTCGGTCCTGATTCGAAATTGTCGGCCATTGGCCCCCGGGCAGGCTTTAGTCTCTGTTTAACAGTGAAAGTTGGGTTCCTCCAGTGCTACTAGGATGCGTCTCCTTGACCCCCCATAGTGGAGTCTTGGCTGTGTGTCCATTCAATATGCATTGACATTAATACTTCTCACCTGAAGACTTCATACATTCTTTGACTATTCATATATATAATCGCTTGGGACTTGCCACATGCGGCCTCGGCCCCCCTGCCCTGACCCCACAGGGCGTCGTCAGGCCGTCAGGGGCAGCAGAGGGCAGCAGGCGCGCGGCACGGGCAGACAGCTCCTGGAGACGGCCACCAGCACGCTGCACGACACCCCTCCCCCCACCTCCCCTCCCACACGTCCCCCCGCGCCGCGCCAGGCCCCACAGCACACGGCGAGGTCCCAGTGCTCAGACGTGGGCCGCAGGAGGGACCTTCTACCTACTGACTCACCTGTCGTCCTTAAAAGCCTACACCCGGGAGTAGGGTGAACAGGATACCTTTACTACCAATACAGGGACCTACACAAGATGTACAGCTACTCGCCCAAGTCACCGGCCAGTCGTGGCTCCTGGGGGAACTACCAGGACTACCAGGACTACCAGGACTACCCAAGGCACAGGTCCTCTTGTAAGTAGACCTACCACCACCCAGTCTCAGCAGGCAGGCTGACTCAGGACAGGGCGGGTAAAGTTTGAATCTGGCCTGGATCCGGACGACCTGGTCGGTGGGTGGGGAGGGGGGCAGGGTGCCGGGTGGGAGCCCACCACAGGTATGTCAGAGTCAGTGACAGAGGCCCTCCCTCCCAGGCTCGTACACCTGCTGACCCGGCTCCCCACTGAAACTACCTGACCCAGGCGGTAACGCTTAAGGAGGCCACTCCACACTGCCGCATTTGTCTCAGCAGCCACTTAGAGAGAGGCATAAAAAGTGCAAATACGGCTCAAGCAAGGAGGCAAATTGTAACGTTGGATTAGTCACATAGCATAGTCGTTATTTGATCCCAGGTAACAGTAGATTGCTTTAAGCTGACCTATGTAATTTTACAGTTAATGGGTTCTATATGCGGAAGTTCATTAAAGAGTTCATGAAAGAAGTTCATTAAAGAATGCATGTTTTAAGTGAAAGTCGAGAACTGTGGTTATCCACAAAATGTTTAACATTCGTTCGGTATACACATTTATAGCTGTATGATCGTCTCGCTGGACTCCCCTACGGCAAAGAGTTTGTCATAATTATTATTGCATTTGGTTAGGGGCCGTCAATTAATTGCGTATGCACCAAGGGAGGGTGGGTGGGTGGGGGTGTCTCAAATTCTGGAAAGTATGCTTACGTCCCTGTGGGTCCCTGTACAATCTAATGTATATGTCAGGCTTAGGAGGATGGTGGTGGTGGTGGGGGGGGGGGGGGGGGCTCCAGAATTCAGGGGAAAATGCTCACATAATTATTGGACGCCCCTTTCTATCAAACTATCTTGAAATGGCGCCAAACTACCAATCAGTCACGCATTTCGAATTATCACTAAAGTAAATTCGAAAGTAAATTCTTTCTCAGTCGAAATGACTAATATGATAAGGATAGGAATCAAGAATTGGAATTTCGCGTTTCTGAATATCATTCGTAAAGGCAGAACCTAAGTAAGTGTTCTCACTAATTACCAGAGTCTAGCTTGCACTGCTTTGACCAGTACTCGCTTATCATATAATTTACAGGAGACTTATGAACAGTCATGTGGAAAATGTTCTTAAGGTTAACAATACCCCCCCCCCCCCCCCCCCCCCCCCCCGCGATTAACTTTTATGTTTGGAACCAGTGTGGCCATATAATTTGTATTACCCCGATCGGATGTTAAGAAAACTCCCACACAGTCCATGCTCACTGGACTTAATATAAAGAAAACATAGTTCATGCCTGCCCACTCTTTCCTCTCACAAAGCAAAGCAAACCAATTTAAGCGCTCTCTTGGCAGTGTTGACAAGAGCCATTGAGCTGGGCCTAGTTGACAATTGCTGTTCCTGTTTGAACCCATTCCCGGTGGCGATAGGTACTCTAAACGTCCGGGCCGGGACACCTGTGGGGCTTTGCTTAGTAAAGCACCTCCCCCTCTCTGAAGTCAGCCTGACCGTGTTATGCTTGGAACAGCTTGTGATTCCTCAGCTTTAATCCCCCGTGAGGCATATTGAATGAGGAAACCTGGACAAGTCGAACACATGTACCTGTATTTGGTCCACAGTCATTGCACTGGGCAAGGAAACAGTGATCAAACACACGCTTGTATTTGTCAAAATATAACAACTTGTGAAATTCTTTTATTTCATCAAAATATATAATTATATGCCGGAGGTTAAGGAAGTTAGATTGGTTAGCTATAGCGTACGTAGTCCATGCGGGCATGCTAACACCTTCCAGGAAAAAATACCCAGACCATGCATTGACTTGTACCTCAGTATTTGATATCCGCAATATCATATCCTGGACCAAAATAAAGCATGGGAAAATGCCCCTGCATTTTGTTCCAGACACCAATCAATCTGAGGTTTTTAACCAAAATATGACATAAATTGCAGAAGAACTCCCAGTTGATTTAGTATAACTCAATCCCACCAAACTTATCATAATTAATTGCAGGCATCGTTTACTAAAAAGCCTACCTAAACTGGCCCCCTGACACATATTCATGGCCAGGTGTATAGTCCCTCGTTCGAAGTGTAAATGATACTTGACTCACTGGACTCACCTGCACCTGACCTGACCACGCGCCGACTCGATCCACACCCACCGGGTCAGGGAGACCGCAGGAGGTTCATAAGGTCGGAGCCTGGTAAAGGACGGCGGGCCTAGAACTCACACTCACTGCAACACTTCACCCCTGAGAGAGCTAGCCTCGTGCACATTAATAAAATACGTTCGTTTATTATCCATAGCGTTTACTAATACCGTCTTTAAAATTACAAGTTCGCTCCGCGAATCCCGCCGTCGGGCCCCAACTCCCTACCGGCCTGCACACACCACCCAGTAGTATATATAGGTCAGGCGTCCTCCCGGGCGTCCTCCCGGCACCACTCTGCCACAATCAACACCTTGGTATTCTCACGGACTTCTCGGCGCGGAAGTACACCTCGTTGCAAATTGTCCCAGCTGGTTCCCTCAGTCCCCTCATTACAGTGTTTTCAAATTCGTAGTACAGATGAGTTAGCTGGTCGCCTATGGCACCGCTGGTTACTGGTGGGATACAGTGTGGAGCAATAAGTCTGCACATGACGTCGAAGGAACAAAGATTTAGAATGAGTAGGACAATCACACTGCTGCATTTGAAATATACCTTTATATAGAAATTTAATTCTGCATTGAATTGAGAGTAACAGCTAGCTACCATGATTAATTCTGTTCTTAGTGTTCTTAGTGTTTCAATGACTTACTACGGTCACTACCTCTGAAAGTAATTGGAGCTGTCCATAAATGATGAGGAAAAAAATGATGGCACACACAAGGGGTGGGTGGGTAGGTTGAACAGTGTGACACTGCCTGAAAATTGGCCTTATTTTCATGTTTAAAACAGGCAATTCAGTGTGCGAGGGGGGTGGGGGTGGGGGGGTCCTAAGTAAAAGAACCCTGAAAAAGTGACATAATTTTATGGACGGCCCCTAGGATGGAGGAAGCACTGCAGTGTTGATAAGTATACCTTCTTTGGAGGTAGGCGAGAAGACCCTTTCATATAACACCCAGTCTGGCCACGAGCTGGTGTGAGGCGAGAACTGACCATAGAACGTGAAAGAATAGTGCGCCATGACCCGGCTGGCCCGTAACCTGTGTGCAGGTACATAGTCGTGCGACGAATACTACTGAGTGTTTGACTAGGAACAAATAGAGAGAAGGCCTAGTGTCTGGGGCCTAGATGTTTAGCCCCATATTGTGTGTACGGGCGACACCAGCTAAATAGCAGGGAACGGTTAATCCTTGTCTTCTATGTTTGCACGTCAGTTGTCCACTCGCAGTCAACAACTGAATGGTAACATTCAGTCGTAAGAGTTTACTGGAACTGCTCATTGTTCTTAACTGGTTACTCGGTAATGTAATAAATTAATATGGTGACACGAAAGGAAGAGAAAAGGTTGCGTGTTGATATGAAGGTTGCTCTGTAGGATGCATCCTTCACTGCTGTCTTCTTCAGACTTTCTCAGTTTAGATTCCATTGAGTTTGGTTCTTTTACCCCCTTTTCTCCATTATGTTATTGGTATATGAGGTCGTCCACAAAGCTACAAAGACCAAAGGACGTCAAAGGGATGGGTTGGACTGGCTGGGGCACCCACGGAATCATTGTAACTCGCTATGTGCGTCTGGACCAAAATATAGCAACAGGAAATGGCACAAAGAAAATTATGATGGAGGGTGTGTGTTGTATGGTCATACTCTGGTTGTTATACCAGGCTAGGGGCTATCCCAGTTAACCAGCAAAAATATTGATATCATATAGCACCCGGATTTAAGTGTCTTTGAACCTACACATTGACGCAATCAGGCGATAAGCATGTTTGTTGTTCATATTCTATTCATTTAGATAATTAGACAGTAAACATGTCCATTACCTTTTTAAAAATAATTCCTGATATACGTTGTTATAATCTGATTTTCAGTGTTACTGGTATAGGCTGGATCCCACACCTGTTTTTGATCCAGAAAACGTGGTAATTCATTGTCTTTCTGTTAATACTGTGCCATTTCGTTTTATGAATTACCCAACTTTCTTATTGGGGGAAACGTTTCAAGGAAGCACAGGATTGTGACACTTATTAGTCCGTGCTTTACATGGTGGGTAGGATGATCCTAGGCCTACTGGTAGGGCTAAAGGTCACTGGGTGGTTTGTACAGGGGGCTGTGAGAGCGGCACAGTTGTTATAACTCAGACAATTCCTATTGACAGTACCAACCCCGTCCCCTCGTTCTACATGAGGTGACCAAAGAAACCCGGTAAAAGGCACGAAGACATGGCAGACGATGGGGCAGGGGCGTCAACGGGGGCTGGGAACATAACCCCAAGGTACACAATGCTGCCTCTAAACCCTGCTCCAAGGCCGCGCTCTGTTGAAACGGACTTATGGGAAAACCAACAGTGCAGTCATGGTCCGCCAGACAGGCTGCCGTCTTTTTTCGTCTGCCGAGAAAGTGGACCGGCAAGGAGTAGGCCTGTGACCCATTTGTCATCTGGTGCTTCTCTGGTGGAAAAGTGAACGGTGATTTATACTTGCGCCTTCAGCGGAGGTGTCGGGGGAAGCTTACCTAACCAGTCTTTTTTTCAACAAGTTCCTCCAGGATTCGAATCCACAACATATTAGGTGTTTGGAGGGGGTTGCTAACCATTACACTATAAAGCCATATAGAGGATGAGAGGGGATCTAAATAATGGTGTCTTGACCTAATTTGCTGGTTCCTACAGGTCCTTTAAAAAGCTGTTCAACAAATTAGCAACCAAATGGACTGGCTTGTTAAAGCCTATTTCACTGGTTCTTGGTTTAGCCTGAAGTGAGTTCAGTGTGCAGACTGTAACATGCAAAACTTAAAGACATCATTTTCGAAGTAGTAGTGTAAAAAGATTAAGATCAATGATAATGAGCTGTTCAATGACATTTGCAAATTTATTTACAGAATTACAAATGCCAAACAAATATGGTTTCATTAGTAAAATTTATACATATACAGTAAACAAAGTGGTTCAACCGTTCAACCACCCCTTATGCCCGACAATTACAACGCACGATTTCTTAATAAAAAGTCTCATCTAAAGGCGGTCTAAACCTTGTGGTTGCCTTCAAGGCCTGATCCAGAATGAATTTCGGAAATACGTGAGGTTTACAGTTCCCCGAAACATTGCAGTGTAAGGTTACGAGTGTTATGCTTTGAAACATTTGAGAAACCCATAATATAGGCTAATATACAAACTTGATTAAATGAAATAACATAATTTGACAATCCTTTCCCTGTCCCAGACGTAGGGGATTCCCCTTGATAGGGGATGATTATAAATACGGATTGACCATAAGCCCCGTCAGGTGCGTCGCTCGTCTCCTCACCTCCACCTCCCTCACCTCCGGTGATGGCCGGTTCGCGTGTGAAGGGTGTTGGGCCGGACTCTCCCACCCCACACGGCCACTCCCCCGTTTATTACCTGACCCTAATTACAGGTGGGTCTTTCAGCCAGCCTCTGTCCGGCCAACGTCCAAATAGCGGGTTGTTGGAAGGGATAAGTAGTGATACTTATATCATTAACAAAATGTGGAATAAATTGGCTTAATGGTCGGTACCCTATCACGTCACGCCGGCAACAGCATGGTGTATCCCCACTATTGCCCCACATTTAGTCGTCCAGCCAGGAATTAATTAAGTATTTAGACCAGTTTTATAATGCCATGACGATTTTAATACTAGTCTTTTAAAGAAAGATAAACCGGAAAAGCTTAAGCCTTGCCCGATTTATTCATTTGGACTGTATTTAAATCTCACTTCCCAGTGAATTGCATAGGCTACTTAACTACTGCTAAATGACACCTGGTGGACAGTGCCCTGACCACTGTCTGTCAGAGTGGACTGTTCGGCCTCACCGGGCAGATCGAGGAGGGTGCTCTCTATAATATTGACTCTGATATAACATATCCCTTGACAGATTGCCGAACTGGTTCATTGGTATGCTTGGTATACTATTATTGGTTATGTTTCAATTATGAATTACCTCACACACTACTGTTTGAGGCTTATAAAGTCAGCTGACCGAACAGAGTGACCCATAAAATGATCCCATATCTGATTCTTTACGTCATGTACAAAGTTTATCCTTATTTGGCCATTCAGCAGGCCAAAGGTTACTGGAACTCCAGGTCCTCTAAATATCATAGCCGTCCATCAGCTGTTTACAGTGGCCTCAGGGTACTTGTTGATATACCTCCCATTTAAAGCATAACGGCAGGTATAAATTTGAACATAAT
This sequence comes from Lepidonotus clava, assembly GCA_936440205.1. NCBI lineage: Eukaryota > Metazoa > Annelida > Polychaeta > Phyllodocida > Polynoidae > Lepidonotus > Lepidonotus clava. Next base: position 29,537,375 of record OW387134.1, read on the forward strand.
TAGTTTTAAAACATTTAACGTTGTAGTTCTTATTTTCGTAGAAGGATGCAAATACTGATATTAAAAACGTTGCAAAAGACGTGGCAATCAATGTCTGTGCTTCTGATGCTACCGCTTGAATGGGAAAAAAAAAAAAAAAAAAAAAAAAATTGATATTAAAAACGTTGGTGACAACACATCACAGGTACTTTACTAATGGAAAAAAATAAAAACTGATAAATCATACTAGTCGTAAGCATGAAACGATGCTTACTCTACACAAGAAGAGGTGCATTCCAGGGCGATGCTCAATACTTGTCTATTATGGACTAAATTCGCACAAATATGTGATACCCATTTAGTAGGCGCTGTCCCTGGCCTTCACACCCCGAGAAAGGCGTATACCGCATTCGGGAGACCTGGTCTGCGCATGCGCACACCTGTGACCCAGTTTCCTATGGGTGGACAAGCGGACTTTTCAGCCTATCAGGACTATCCCTAGCCCAATATGGCGGCGCCCACTGGGCCTCTCCCGTACGCGGTATAGAGACCCACGTGCATACCACCGTGGGCAGGGCCCAGGTAGGGTTACCTGCCGCATGTAATTGGATGCTGACACAGCTAAGTGGTGTACAGGGTGGGCAGGCTGGTCAAGGGGTGAGGTGAAGGTTGGCTGGGAGCCACCACTCCCTGACACGGGGGTCAGTGCTGGTCTGTGCTGATTGGGGGTGGTCACTGTTTGGCAGGAGAGGTGGGTAGGTGGGAGCTCCTCACTAGTCAACGTGTTGTAAGAGGATAATCCGGTAGTGTTTGGGTAGGACGCCGGTCCCGTGGCCGACCCGGTCGCCCACCCGCCGGGTTTGTTTGTTTAGTAGTTAAAAAGAGTGACTAGAAGTGCCAAATACGGCACCGGGTAGGGATGTTGAATAGACACACCAAAGTAGGCACCGGGGGGGGGGACCGAGCGCACCCCACCTACCCCGGCCGCCCGTACCCTACTCAAGGCGGTAGGCCCCTACCACGGCCCCCTTCCCAATCCCCTACACCCCCCCTTACATAAAGTGTGTAAAATGACTTTGAACCGCATCATTCTCACGCCGCGCGGTATTTTTTTTACAACCCTAAAGTGTAAAATGACTTTGAACCGCATCATTCTCACGCCGCGCGTTTTTTTTTTTTACAACCCTAAAGTGTAAAATGACTTTGAACCGAAACATTTTCACGCCGCGCGGTCTTTTTTTTACAAGTTTTTGTAAAATGACTTTCTATTAAAATCATAATCCCTGAGCAACTATATCTGAGCAAGACAACTTTTTGTGTAAGTGTTGGCCCTGAAAAGGGCCGTTTGAGAGTCATTAAACTTTACCATTTTAATGGTCGCGTGTCCAGCGTTGCTCGTGCATTCTCCTGTCGTCTTGGTCTCTTTTTATCAGGTCCTTCAAAAATGTTATAAACTCGAACGATTCGTAGTATAAGAGTTCATCATGTAGAGGGCTTCTTATTGTGAAAACATCCAAGTCGTAAGTCATTCGATACTGGTACTGTGGAAGGCGCAGGGACATGTCCGGATCCAGGAGAGATCGGAAGTTCTCAAACATGGCAACCTGGAATTCTGTCCATGTACCCCAAGACGGTAGTTCGTACTGGTGGTCACGGTACTGGACCAACATGTAGAATGGATCCTCACTGGACTCTAGCACCGTGTATAGCCGACTCTGACCAACATCCCGCATGACCTTTCTTACATGAAGATCCAACGAAATGGGCATGCAGTCACGGAGAACACGGGAATTGGTCAAGAAAGACGGCACATTGCGACTTGCCATTCTCCTCGCCATGTCTCAAGTATTATAGATTAGGGTTTCAAACGGCCGCGTTCAAGATCAATTTACAATTAGCATATCGAAGGCTATCTGTTAAGCTTATAAGCAGGTATCGGTGGCTCAGGTGAGCGGCGCTTGTCGCGCGTCCGCATGAGACGTGTAAGTGCGCTCACGATAAGTAACTCTGTATGCGACATTGCCTAGGGGCAAGGGCTTCTATGGAGGTGCTCGCGTCGAATCACGGGTATGACGCCAACTACCGTTTCAGCGTGAGCGTCGTCACGACACAGGTAATTGCATGTCATTTTACAATCTTGCGACATTCCATGTGGTCAAGGGCTTCTGTCGAAGGACTCGCGTTCAGTCAGTCAGTCAAGAGCACGTCAGCCGTGGCACGGTAAAGGCAGTGCGCGCCATCCTGCGGGGTCAAGGGCTTCCCTCCGCGACAGGTGAGCCCCGCCGACGATGCGGTCGGTAAGACCGCGCGCGCGCCCACTCGCGTGCTTGAAAATCATTTTACATCTCGTGTGACACCCGCGTCAGGGTAAAGGGCTTCCATTGAGGGACTTGTGTCGGTCAGTGCCAAACTACCCTCCTCCCTCCCCCCGCGAGGACATTTCCCCTTAAATATGGCACCCTTTACCACTGTTCATCATTCCATCATGGACCTACCGCATGCAATCTTTGCTGCAATTGACATTGTCAACAACGCTGAAGCTGCTAATGTACCTAAACCTGAGCTCCTGCTGGAACCTGAAGTAGCTGAAAGGCTCTTGGAACCTGAAGATGCTGCAGCAGTACCATATCCACCTGAACTTGATTTAATTCTGGAAGAGATGCCGCTCATACCCGAACTGCAGCCACAGACACCAGAAGCTGGACATCGCCTTCCTCCAGCCCCTGATCGTGGTCTTGAATTATGGCCAGCCGCCGCACGACCAAGGCGTGCCGTCCGTCGCCGGCTGATGGAAGGGCCTAACATGAACAACCAGGAAGACATGGGCATTGACGAGCGTCACGTATTTGTCGAGGGCAAGCGTGGTAACATGATTCTGAAGTCCGGTGGTTACAAGTTCCACCGCAACGGCGTTCAAGGTGTCGGTGAAAATAGGAAACAAAAATTTATCTGCAGTCACTACCGCATCTCCAAATGTACTGCCAAGGTAACTCATTTCTTATCCCATAAATCTATGTAAGCACTACTTAACCCTGTAGCAAATCAAATTTCTCGTACACAAAACGTGTAAAATGACTTTCAAGTCCTGTGGTTATAAGTTTTGCCGCGACGGTGTTCAATGTGTGGTCGTAAAAATGAAACAACTATTTTCTCAGTTAAGTACTATGTAACAAATCAGATTAGAGATGCACGAAACTTACTAGGGTTACTCTCTCATTTCAGGCAAACTATATCGGTGATGACCAGGACAACGTCAATTTACAGGGCTGGCACAATCATCCCCCTGAGATCATAAAGAGGCAGGCTGAGGAAATCGAGGCTAGGATCCGGAAGCGGGCACGGCAGGACCTGCAGACACCGGTGAAGGCCATCTATGAGCAGGTGGCGCGGGAGGTCGTCCGCTTAGAAGACGGCCGCGAGATAGTTGATGCCCTGGCCACTGACTACAGTATGGCTGCGAGCCTCCAACGGATAAGGAAGACCCAGCAACCACCTCTACCGAGATCACTGGGTAACATCGACCTCAGCACATGCAAGGACCTGCACAGCGTCATTATTGATGATGGGGAGGAGGATCGCATCATTGTCGTGGGGGACAAGGAGAACTTTGCTCTCATGTGTGACTCTCGCAGGATCCACATGGATGGGACGTTCCGCAGTTGCCCCATACTCTTCACCCAACTATTCATAATCCACGCCGCACTTATCTGTGGCAGGATCCTACCAATGCTGTACTGCCTGTTGCCTGGCAAAAATTGTACCAAGTACACTCGTCTGTTCCGGTTGCTGAAGGAGAAGGCAGTTGAGCTTGGAATGAGGTTTAACCCTCCCACGGTGTTAGTTGACTTTGAGCGGGCAATCCACCGTAGTTTGGTGGAAGTGTTCCCTGATGTCCGCATACAGGGATGCTACTTCCACTACTGCCAGGCTGTAAGAAAACGCTTCTCTAAGCTGGGCCTTTGCCAATATGCCTTCCACCGAGGTACTGTCCGGAGTGTCAAACGTCGCATCCTTGCGCTGCCCTTCGTTCCCCTACCCAAGATCACCGAAGTCTACCGGACCTTCAGCAGCGAGAACGGATGGGATGTACTGCCTGGGTACGTGGTACGTGACATGAGGAAGTTCCTCCGGTACTTTGAACGTAACTGGCTGAACAATCACCCGGAAAGGTGGAATGTTTTTGATGCAGAGGTCCGTACAAACAATAATGTTGAGTCCTACAACAAGCAAATTAACTCACAGTTGACCGCGCATCCCAACATATTTCGCCTGCTGTCCTACCTGTCCGAACAGATCGACACATCACGACTCAAAGCACTTCAAGGGAGCGCACAAAAGAGGAAACGTCCGCAACGGCTTCAAGAACGTATTAAGAACGCGAAGATAGAAGAGGCAAAGGCAGCCTACTTGGGTGGGGAAGCCTTGATGATCTTCCTGAACAAGGTCGTCGACATCTACCACCCACCCAAGAGGACCCCAGTGAACCTTGCCGACCTTGCCGAACCTGATGACGTTGCAGGAGTGGTATCAGACGGAGAGCCAGATTATGAAGACGATATAGCCTCCATGCCTGAAGATGACTTGGATCCTGCAGAAGAAGACTTCGCCAACTTTGATGACATTCCTGAAGATGACTTGGATCCTGCAGAAGAAGACTTCGCCAACTTTGACGACTGATGACCCCAGAAACCAAACCAAACGGCCCTTTCCAGTTTATAGACTGTAAAACGTTTTTGAAGTAACATACTAATATTCTGATAGACCGTCACTGTACAATGTACAATGTGTTGGAAAATATTAAAAACGATCATTCTATTGAAGCGGTAATATCGGTCCATTGGTCTAATTAAAAAACTTCAAAGTTATTTAGAAATAAACTTTCAACTTCCAACTTTCAACTTTCAACGTGTACTTGCGACGCAACTTGGAATATTACAAATTATATTAAAATGATTTTTAACGTCAGCTTAACCTATATTTCCAGGAGAATATTAAATTGTGAAACCAATGATCATTGACGGCGCCATTACCACCAGCTGTATTTGACGTGAAAATAAAATAAAAGTTATCAAATGTATGTAGCTTCGAAATTCTTTATTAATAAAGTCCTCTTGAACGCTCACCGGCGCACACAGCGTTACTAAACTGTATAAAGAGTTGAATTAATTAGATCAATTTGCACTTGTAAAATGACTTTCAAAATCAATCGCCCGACGAGTTATGTTAAGCCGGGTGTTGATATTATCTCTAGGCGCGCCACATACCCAAACGCGTCAGGTATGATAAGGCCGGGTGGTGCCAGCCAGCCGGAAGTTGGTTTAGGTCTACAAACACCACCGCGCCTAGTTCTGACCACGGCACCGCGCCAGGTAAGATAAGGCTGGGCGGGTTGTAAGTTGGTTTTGAGGCGCCTCGCCACGGACCACCGGTCGCGCCATGGCCGACGACTGAGAGTCGGGTTGTAAGTTGGTTTTGAGGCGCCTCGCCACGGACCACCGGTCGCGCCATGGCCGACGACTGAGAGTAAGTTGGTTTTGAGTCGGCGGTATGGTCAGAGCATACGGCTGTAAGTTGGTTTTGAGGCGCCGCGCGACGGGCCACCACCAGCCAGCAGGAGCACCTGTGAGTCGGTGGTACGATAAGGGGAGGCTCATATAAGGCCAGTAGGTACAAGAGGGGTCATTCAGATCCAAGATGCCTCTCCGAATGGTCCCCTGGAAGCCTACCAAGAAAGACATTGCCATAATATTAAGCGACGTGGAGGGTCACCTGCCCACTGTCCCAGGCGAGGTGATCTGCGTCATTAAGGACGAGCATCTGACAGTGGACATCTGCTGGAAGATGCTCCTGGTGGCCTGTTCGCATGGTTGCAATAGAGACACTGTTGGTATTATTACCATGAAAGCTTTGGGAGTATGTGAGCCGACGACGCTTACATGCATGGCACTCACAGGAAACTGTGCTCAAGGACCCCCAGCTATTCAAGGAGGGCCATGGCTATTGTGTGGGGTGGCTGGAGGTCTGGGTGCCATGTCAGTTAGAGATAGGGCCTTGACCAAAGTCAGGTGGGCAAGGGATCACTTCATCCAGAACTATGGCATGCAACAGCCAGCAATCCTGCCACAAAATGTGCCCCTGTATCCGGATGGCCTGAACCAATGATTTTTTTTTCTTTCCTATAGACCCAACGGCCCTTTTCAGGGCCCCCAACTCTGAAAAGAGTTGATCCATGCTCTATATGTGTGATGACACGTTATTGTTTTAATCTGTTGAATTAATCTAACACCATTAAGCGATACTCAATGTCGTTTTACGTATACTAGGTATTCTGACGCCTTTCTATTAAATTTAGGTTTCTGCAACAATTATTTTCCAAATCCATATTCGTCGATACTCAATGTCGTTTTACGTATACTAAGTATTCTGACTATTAAATTTAGGTTGCTGCAACAATTAATTTCAAAATCCTTATTCGTCGATAATCAATGTCGTTTTACGTATACTAAGTATTCTGACGCCGTTCTATTAATTTAGGTATCTGCAACAATTATTTTCCAAATCCATATTCGTCGATATTCCATGTCCATAATCAATGTCGCTTTACCTATACTAAGTATTCCGACGTAGTTGTATCTCCAAAAATTATTTTCCAAATCAATATTACTCGATACTCAATGTCGTTTTACGTGTACTAAGTAATCGGACACATATCTATTTCATTAAAAGAATAATTTAGGTATATAATCCAACTTCATACTAATATCATGTTAAGATATGTTTAAGAGGGAATAGAAAACAAGATTTCAATTCAATTCAAACAAAATCTATTAATATTCCAACAAATATATACAGTCAATAAACAAGAAAAATAGCCAAGAGTACATATACATAAAAACACAACATGCAACAAAAGTCAAAGTCAATAAAAGTCAAAGTCAATAAAAGTCAAAGTCAGTTCTCCTCCTGGTCGGACGGAGGTTGGGAGGGCTGCGGCTCCTCCGCTTCCGGCACCCCACCACCCAGCCGCACCATGGTCAGTGTGGCAGGTGGGGGTCGAACCTGGGCGGGTTCCACCTGTGGGGGTTGGGGGGGTGGGGCGTGGCCCCCCAGACGCACCATCGTCAGAGGTACCAAGGGCCTCATGGTGAGTTCTGACCCGAACTCGGGCTGGGGACGTTCAACAGGAGGGGTGGGGGGGGGTGGTGACAACCTACCAAGTCTGACCATGGTCAGGACCTGGGGCTCGGGCGCGGTCGCTGCGGCTGGTGCGTCGGGAGGGGCGGGCCCGCGCTGGAGTGCAGGAAGGGTCTGGATGGCGAAGTCAATTGTCCAAGCTGTGTGGGTCTGGAATGCCTCCTGCTCTAGACGCTGCTCCTCCTCCTGGGCCCGCCCCTCCTGCTCCTCCTCCCGGTGTCTGACCTGGGCACGCCGTGCCTCCTCCGCCTCGTTGGGACGGATGGGGTCCCCCTCGAGGGGAGGAGGGCCGTCGTCATCCTGGTCGTCCTGGTCCTGGTCGTCGTCCTGGTCCTTGGCCTGGTCCTCGGCCTGGTCCCCTGGCTGGTCCTCGGCCTGGTCCCCTGGCTGGTCCTCGGCCTGGTCCCCTGGCTGGTCCTCGGCCTGGTGCCCTGGCTGGTCCTCGGCCCCGTCCTCGATCAAGAGCGGCAGCCCACCTGAAAGGTAATTAATAGAAATAAATAATCAGGAATGAAACGATAAAAGTGGGTTCCTCAAAATCATCTTACACTCCTGCTCATTTGGAAATCATCTTAACTTTCTAGAGATTAAGTCATACATTATAAAAACATACAGAAGCAAAATGAAATTGTCTACCGACACTAGCAGTCATTTTCACTGTAGTTTCATTATGTCAAATGTGAAAGACGTGTAACTTACCTTCCTGACCGGGGCGGCGCTGGGGGCGGCGGCGGTCAGGGGGGGGAACGCACGGGGGGGGCTCGTGGCCGGCAAGGGCTGCAAATGAAGGTGACCATAAAGTGAAAGGCGGAAATAACGATAGCGATGGCAATGAATGTAGAGATTTCTAATCAATGTCAGATCCTGTGGCAGAGTAAATTAGTACTGCCTTGCCTAAAAATATTTTCAACATCAATTTACGCATCCAGTATCTCCTTATTTCATTTGCGTGTTGGGAGTCATTTTACTATAGATGAATATCTACAATAAAATACTCACGCCTTCTGGTGAAGCGCCGGCCGGGGATCCCCGCGTCCCGCCGCCGCGCCGCCTTGGCGGTGCGTTCATGCCACCGCTTCAGCTCCCGCTCGGGCCCCTCTGGCGGCGGAGGACCGGTGTAGTATGTCTACAATAAATGAGCATAATTTAACTTACTATCAGTACTTATTTGGTTACGAAAATTACGCCCGCCCCTCCCGCTTCCTTTGTAAACCATATTACAGAATATAAAGCTATACATCACGGCCCATGTAGAGATACTCCTAAACAAATGAACGTTTTTAGGCGACGTCAGTTATAGGTCTTACGAGAGAGATGGCTATTTATTTAGGGTATGGTACTTTTTACCTACCATAACACGCGACGAGGCCAAACGCCTTGGACTGGCCGTTTCGGCTGCCTCCCCAGGACTAAGGGGCCGCCTTGGCCCCCGCCGACCCCGCTGCAGTGGCGGCAGTGCTAGTACCTAAGATTAATTAAGAGGAGGCGCCATTTATAAATGTATTCAAAACCATTTTACTTTGGTCAATTAATGTAACTATTGGGAAACAGAGCGCCAACCAATACGCATACCAAGCAAAATTTATCACCCCTCCCCACCCCTTCTCCTCACCCGCCGGACTTAGTCTGGCCCGCCCGCCCGCCCCTCTTCCCTGCCGCCCCCCCATACAGCGACATACAGAATTCTAACTAAGATAAATGGTGCGTTTGAAAGCCATGTTACTTAATTTTTACTTACTGTTCGAATGTGTTGTCGGGCGTTTTCCGTGACCCCCAGCACGTAATCGGGCGAGCAGGGCCGGAGGGGCCGGTGAGTGGGGGGCAGCCCGGCCTGCCGCCGAGATCGTCGGTCTTGCACCTGGCCCGCGTGCGCCTGGTCCTGCGGCTGTTGAACGTCCTCCCCCTCCCCCTGGTCCTGCTCCATTGCTTCGTGCTCCTGGTCCTGCCGCTGTTGAACGTCCTCCCCCTCCATGTTAGCTGGGGGCTCCGCCTGAGGGTCCTCCTGGGGGTCCTGCTCCTGGTCAGAGTCCCGGACCTGGTCCTGGACCTGCTCCTGGTCCTGCTCCTGGTCCTGCTCCATTGCCTCGTGCTCCTGGTCCTGCCGCTGTTGAACGTCCTCCCCCTCCATGTTAGCTGGGGGCTCCGCCTGAGGGTCCTCCTGGGGGTCCTGCTGCTGGTCAGAGTCATGGACCTGCTCCTGGTCCTGCTGCTGTTGAAGGTCCTCCCCCTCCATGTTAGCTGGGGGCTCCGCCTGAGGGTCCTCCTGGGGGTCCTGCTGCTGGTCAGGGTCATGGACCTGCTCCTGGTCCTGCTGCTGTTGAAGGTCCTCCCCCTCCCCCTCCTGGAAAATCTCCTCTTCCTTTACCTCGACCATTTGAAGGTCCGCGTATTGCCCAACCCCGCCCGCCTCCGTGAAGTATCGGGTCACTCGCAGGAGAAAATCGTTATAACTCTCCTCCGCGGGATCGAACTCGGCGCGACGTTGTTTGGAGGTCATTTTACCGGTAAATGAAGCGGAACGCCCGATTGGGGTTTTTATAAGGACCGTGCCCGGCACGCGGGAGCGTGGGCTGACGTCAGATAGTGGGAGACGTGGGAAAGTGTTAAACGTGGGAAAGACACTGAAAGTCGACGACCTATCTTTGAAATATAGCGAAACGTCACGAAGTACAGATAGCCGCCATGGGAAGGGGCCCGTGAGAACGACACTCCGCCTGTTAATTAGATGGCGTTATGAACGTTTGGTTTTTTCAATTTCATTTTACAGAAATATTTGTGTCTAGCTTTGTTCTTGGAAATCATATTACAATCCTTTAGTTGAAAGAAAGGGGGAGTGGAAGAGTGGGTAGTACCCAAGAACGCGGGATACTGACCGCCTGACCGCCTATTATTGTTTTTGGAAATCATTTTACAAACTTTTATTTGAACAAAAAAAAAAATAAAGGCGGGGTGGGAGGCGTCGAGAGCGGGGGGGGGGGGCGGGGGTGTTCCCCCCGAGTAGTACAGATAGCCTCCGTGGGAAGGGGCCCATGAGAACGACCCTCGATGTCAATTAGATGGCGTTTTCCACGTTTGGTTTTTTAATTTCTTCTTACAAAAATATTTTTGTCTAGCTTTGTTCTTGCAAATCATTTTACAATCATTTAGTTGAAAAAAAGGGAATGGAAGAGGGGACAGTACTCAAAAACGCGGGATACTGACAGTCTAATATTGTTATTGGAAATCATTTTACAAACTTTTATTTGAACAAAAAAAAAAAAAAAGGCGGGGCTGTAGGCGTCGAGGGCGGGGGGGGGGGGGTTCGTCCCGAGTAGGGGGGGCTGGAGACCGTGTGAGGTTAACAACCACCGGGGTATGGGACCGTAAGGGTCCGTCAAAGTTGTGGCCGGGAAACCGGCACTTGAAAAGCGTTTTACGCCAAGACCCGTCCTAACACTTTGCCAACGGTGCTTGTTTTGGGAGTTCTAGTCACTCTCACTTTGTTTGTACAACGGTTTAGTGGACCGAGGGCGACCGACCCGGCGGCCTAATCCCCTCCCCCCCCCCCCCCCTCTCCCAGACACCTATGTTGTGATACGTTGACTAGCGAGCGGCAGCCGGGTAGGTCGAATGTCCAAGCATTTAGACCCCTTAGTCCAAACTAGATTATAGTCGAACTGGAGAAGTTGTCCTCATACATAGCATCCTGTTGGCCAGAGGTAGACAGTCCTGGTCATCGGAAGCAGTCTACATATTTGATGAACAGGTAGTCGCTTCAGATGACTAAACTCTAAGCTCTAGGTTTATGGCATGCACGCACAGAGTAGTACGCCGTCACCCCCTCACGCTCCCACACCCTGGTCACACAACACCCTCTGTCAAATATACAAGATAATAAAAGACCATAGGGCAAAGGGTCTACCACATCAAGGAAGGGCCTCTGGGAAGATCAGACTGTAATTCGGACCACTCAGCTGTAATTAGCCGGCCGGAGAGGGCGGGGACGGGCGGACGTCCGCCGTCCTCCTCCTGTTTGCGACTAATTGGACAGTCGCACGGACAGAACGTGCACCGGTCCGCACGTGAACCCTGGTCATCGGTCACGGGCGGCTGGAGAAAAGTGACTATAATAGTATCTACTGGCCCACACTCAGAATTAAGAAAGTGTATAATGGGTACAAACTTTGAACAATTAGGTACCTACCCAAGCAGATTGGTTACACTGAACCTTCCGTACAAGGTGTTTTATCCCCCGACTATCTCCCGACCATGCCTCTAAATTATATTGATATTCAACAAAACAGATTGTGAGTAAACTGATGTATCTGGACAAAAGATAATAAAATGATGAACTCGAGGGTGTCTGGGAGGCATTAGGCAGGTGTATCACGTTTTTTACTTGTCCGACAAGAAAAATTGCCTCTTCAAGGCTTTGAATGAAAAAACGTTGCCAATTATATGTAGATATCACATTTATCAATGCTTTGGACAAACACTTTACCTGCCTACCCCACCTCAAATTCTATATGTCTCAGGCCGGCTGGGAGTTCTTATTATCTAGCCCTGCCATGTGTTGTTTCCCACGTGTTAGTGAAAAAGGTCCCCTCTCTATAGTATCCGTCGAAATACTTAAAGAATGCAACAAGTCATGCTGTAAACAGTTAAGGGTGTTGTAAGGGCATGATCTCGTCTTCTATCTTAAAATACATAACAGGCAAGTTTGTGTCCACCGCCTCGTGCACACGTCAATACCAATAGGTGAATAAGGTAGGTGTGGGTCGGAGGTTGGGGGTGGGGGCCCAGGGTGGGGGCAGTAAAAGGGCGTCTGATCACTCAGCTGTGCCCTCCTCTCCGGGGACGCCGGTGACGTCAGGGGCGTCAAAGGTCTGAAGACAATGCTCTAATGGACCTTTGATGATGATAACCTGCCGCCTCCCCAGCCGACCTCTCAAATACTACTAGCCTTGGGCTTGTATATCATCAATGAAATAGCCCAGGGAGGGGATTTAACAACATTACAGGGTATATAAGAGCGCATCTAATCATAGAGTACCCCGTGGCCTGTGAGTAGGGTCTGATTCTAACGCAAATTACCACCTGTAAAGTGGCCTTAGACTGGCTCGCTGCTCCCAAACGGACCGTAGTGTTCGGATATCCCTCGGGGTTTGATTTTCCCCGTGAGTCGCACCTTGTGAGGGCGTTTGTCACCAATGGTGGTTTATTGGGCTACGAGTTGTTAATCTGTCTCTACTCTGAGTCTGACGAAGGAGGGCGAATACCTTCTGGATATAGCTCTTACATCATTTTACTTCCTCAATGGATTCCTCCTAACGTTGCCTGCAGTAGAAGTAGTGATACCAGAATATATCACGCGCATGTTCACGATAAACAACATTGTGGTGACAGTCCTACATTATCACGGTTACAAAAACGGTTTTAGGTGCAAAAATGTGTGAATCTGTCGTATTCCTTATCGTTAAGCTTCATCTGTATACAGTAAGTGAATTTCATCAAATTTAAGCAACAAATTCAATCCGGCTTTCTGTAAGGGGCTAGTAAACACCGGTTCGGTTTACAGAACAAAATGTATACAGTTTATTTCTATATTGAACCTATATACACTTGGATTAATAGAATGATTACCGGAAGAGTAACCACTCGATGTCCTTGATGTGACGCTATCTGTGACCTAGGAGCTGCCCTCTGCCCCCTGTAGTGGTCGCAGTCCCCTCCTGTGATCCCTGCTCACCACACCAACCCACAGGGCGCTCAGTCACCTAGACGGGTTCTAGCATCCTATTTGACTCTCCATGGTTTGAGGGAGGACGGGGAATTCGTGTTCCCAAACCACTGAGAATAGACTATCACTTGACAAGTTATCTCGACACACACTCCATTTTGACTCTACCTAATTTAACACACACTCAACTGCTCACTTATTGGTCTCTTGGGGACACAGTGCATTGCGGTAGACCATGCATTGTTTCGTGTAGGTGCGACACTGAAGGTTATCAGTAGCAGCGTACACTGTTGATATGACGTTGTTTTCGTTATGATAAGTGCTCGTGTACGGAACTCTATGATTCGAAATCTCAATTAAAGCAGCTGGTGTGACGGTAAATGCCCGCTTTCAATAAATATGTCATGTAAAATAGGCTTATCCTAATGTTTAAATCTTTTGGCCGGTTATCACTGCCATCTTGCACAAAATTCATAGATTTGCACGAAATTCCCCCCCCTTTTTTTTTCCCCCTTTTTGTTCTGCCAAATAGGAATATGTCTGCAAAAGCTCCCTCTGATTCAGCCTGTCATACTTCATGGCCCTTTTGTTTGATTAGAAAATTACAATGCTATAACGCGGTGCTTTAATCTTCAAACGCGGGTTTTACTTTGATCAGGGTACCGCCCAAGCAGGGTGGTTTTAGTAGGTGTCCGTGTTAATTAGGTGTTTATTCACCCCCCCCCCCCCCCCTCCGATCCGGTCGCTGCCGGTGTCTCCGTATCTGGTTACCGGAAGTGGGGCCGCCGTCCGGCAGGATCAGGCGTGGTCAGGGTGGTCGCCATGGCAACAGGTAGAACGCGCGGGGTGGTCAGCAGGCATCACATTTCCGACATGTGAGTCCCCGGAGAACAGGGAGAATAGGGAAAGGAAAAACAGTGTATATTATCTTTCTTTGTTACAAAAAAAAAATCTCTGCTTCTATCAGGAATCCACTCATGAAATATCAAATAAATCTCAACAGTTGAAAACCAACTCAAATACAATGTTTACTACGAATTCGAATATGTATATCTCTTTTATCTTGATATAATAAACCCCGAGGTATGAGCAGAAAAGCGTTCAATGCAAAGCAAACACCAAGCTGGAACCTTCGTTATGTCGATAAAGTGCACCGGGTCACGTCGTGACGAGGCTTTGCTTAGTCACCCTTAGTCACTGAATTCCAAGAACACTTTTGCATTAAGTATTTAACCAACTCTATCTGAAGATTTAACCACAGTCAAAATTCCATGAGCAGAAAGCATCTCTCGTTGAGTATTAGTGGCCATGACAAAAGCAGGTCATGCTGTGTATAGGAGTGTCTGACCTGTCTGTGAGCAGCTCGCGGCCAGCGGGCCGAGCTGACGGACAGGTCGGCGGCCTGGTATGTGTCAGAGTGGTCAGCAGTAAGGTGACACTCGCCACACGTGTCTCCAGGCCCCTGTACCGTCCGGACAGCACAGGCCGGGCTTTGTTCTGGGTCCTCGGAGCATGCACAATGCCGCTTATCCCCTGAAATAGATATTAGTTTGTCTTGTCTCTTTGACTCATGCCGACCTGTTTTAGAATACGCGGATAGCTACAGTTCTACAATGGAGCCAGCTTGACAACCATAATATCTTTGATTAAAAACTATGGGATTCAATATTATGACCCGGATTATGACCCTAGACCCTTAAATTCGACACGACGACATGGCCCCTTTTGGGGCTTATAGTGTCAAGCGACATGGGATTCCAAAAAGATTGCGACATACGACATTAACCTTTTTAAAATTCGATATGGTGTCATGGAACCTTCCTAAAATCGACATGACGACATACCTTTTCTTAAATTCGACATGCGACATTGGAGGCCCCCATCAAGGGCCCCGATATTTGGAGTACTTTAATTTAGTTAGCCAATTTTTCTTTACTTCCTTATCCTACAAAAGTAACCTATAAGTAAAGTAAAAGAGTCTATAGAATGTAGTAGGAAATACCTGGAGAAACCGAGATTGAAATCATATTGAAAAAGGGTTATCCATCATTTAAGTACCTCCGTAGTTTTCCTAAATTTTAGACCCAAAGCACCGAAGTAGTCATTGATGACCTGGCGCCTTTATAGAGCGATCCCTGCACCTGACCTTGATGCGTACCTTTTTAACGAGGATGCTGTGGCTGGGGATCCGTGGGGGAGGTAGAAGGCTATCGGTGTCCCCACCAGACCAGTCTGGTTATGGTATCTGCCGACTCCTCGAACGTCCGAGCCCAAACTACTGCCCCCTCCTCCCTTATCGGGGTTTGCGGTAAATGTGCGGCGGTAGAAGTAGCGTTGCTGAGTAGAGTTTGGTCTGAGTAGGAGAGTGATGAGGGTAACAGATGGACAGAGGGCGGCACGAGGTGCCCCCCTCATCCCCCTCATCACGTCAATTACATGCGATATGTCACTTATCTGCCCCTATGGACTGACCCCATGGCTAGCATGGAGAGGGGAGCAGCTCGTTACAGGAGAGGCACGCCCTTCGGACCCCAGCCTCTGGACCCCAGCCGGACCTCACTGCCCTCCCACCAGATCACGACCCCCTCCCTCCCACCCCTCAGCATGTTCTCTCGTATATGGCCCAGGTCGATCGTGCTCGCCCTCACTGGCACCGAGGACTACGTCGGGTACAGTCAGAACCCGGGGTTCGGCACCCCAGCTTTGTCCAAGTTTCAGTCTCAGAGCGTTGGGAAATACAACATGGCTCCCTGAGGTTTAGGAACTAAGATTGTGATTGTGGTATCACTCTTGAGAGTAGTTGCGCCAGACTCCTACAGTTTCATACAGGCTAGGGGCAATATAATATATATACGAGTGACGCCCTTCTCATGGAGCCAAGGTTAGGAGTGCGTGGATATGATTCTTCTAATTAAAAAAGATTAGCAGATGGAACAACTATCCAAAGAAACATAGGATTATCGTAAATTCTATTCCCATCCCAGACACACACTAGCCAGTCGAAAGTTTACCGTGCTCCAACTTATACATTAGCATCATGGACCCTATAAGCTCTCGGATTAAAAGGGAGCCGTACATCATGGACTGTCAGGACACTATTGCCTACCATATGACACTGAGGAAAGGTATTATGTTTATTCACCTCGCCCCTTTTTTTTAGATTGAAAGGTTTGACAGGTGTTGGGCACACCTATGTAGTGTTTCCCTCTCCGTTTGGCACGGTCTGTGGACATCAGTCAGCACCGTCGAACGGCATTGAGATTTATTGCGAGTTTCGGTGTGACAGCTTGGCATCATAAACAACGAAATGGCTGCTAAATCTGCCAATTCTCTAGTTTATGATAATTATGTTAGTGACAATTCCTTGCCATACCAAACCTGATTATAACATTCAAAGGTACTGTAATATTAAGGTTTGTATAAAATGGCTCGCGAATCTTCGTATGCGTTCTCCAGTCACTCACGTTTGTAAACAATGAAAGAATTGTGAGTGTACATTATTTGGGGGAATTTTGATAAATATAATTTTGATGGGATTTTTAATTTGTCTTGTTCATCATGGCGGGTCCAAGTTGGGCCTTTTTGTAACACAATTTATATGCAATCCATCAAGGATTTGTAGATGGTTTTTAGTCACATTCAGGTCGCACCCAAAGTATGCACGCATGTAAACGACCTCGCCTGTATCTCGTAACATCATCCAGGTGGTTTCATGTAGAGTCGAATGATCCCGCATCCCGGAGCCCCAGCTATGTAGGCCGTGAGCTGGATGTGGGTTTAGTCGACTGTGACAGCTGACCATCAACCCCATACCTCTCACTGGAGCCATAGTTCGTTGGGAACACCTTTATATCGGTGATCAACGCACTGACCACTACCATAGTGACCACTATTTATGTGGTCCCATGGTCTGTCGCTGTTAGTTTAACCTACCACACCAGTACATACCACTATATAGGCAGTGTGGGCCGACATATCTGCCCTTATACAATTCAAATATCTAAAGTGATGTGATGAATGTTTAATTAAGTGGAAGAAACTATGTAATCATCTGTCCTATTTTGATGTTCGTAATGCCACCACCAAAAAGAAATGTCTTTTTTGCCGAGTATACCTAAAATAAGTATTGGTAGCAACGTCAATTGGCCATAGGTGATAAATAGTATAGTTATAAAGGTAGTAGATATCATATTTTTGGTGATTGATAGACGTGTCATAGTTCAAATATTGGTCCCTATAAGTTGACAAACATCTTGTTGTCGGCAAATACCTAGGTTTTGCACGTTTTTACGCTGATCCATCAGGGCCAGGCTGTGGCTGAAATCCGGGGATGGTTGGCGGGTGAGTGGGGATGGGGAGGAGGAGGAGTTGGTAGGACGTTTGGAGGCACTGGTCAGTCGCTACAGTGGACTTGCGCAGCGTTCATGTTACGTGCTTAGATGGGATGAAAAAGGATTGGGAGCACTGGATATGAAATCCGTACATACACAAATATAGAGGATGTGTGCAGAACTGTTTATCAATTAAGAATAAGTTGTTGCGGCCAATTCAATAATCTTTGATTTAATTACTCCGACGTCCTTCATCAGTACTATCTTGGATCCGTCTGTAAAATACCATGGCCTCTGCTGCCGAGTTGGACTGGACTCTTCTTGGGTGGTACACTCTCTTTCCCAAGAAAACGAAAAAGGCTGAGAAACTACTCCAAGATGGTGTACTGGACATAGGGGATTCAGAGCAACCTTTGATGTCCCCAGAAAAGGGTACCTATTATAATCATTGAGGGTTGGGTGAAACATATTGGTTGTTGGTTATGAACACAAATATACTGCTGCCTTCTAGGAATCATCCCTAGAGTTTATTAGCCATGTAATGTAGATTTTTAATATGGATATTTCTATGTTTTTTAGATGCAATAACGGAGAATCAGAACCCTACCCAGGCCCTGCAGCTGGGCTTTGAGCTGGCCCTGAAGGAGAGGGACGCGGCGCTCCGGGAGAACGTGCGCGCCCAGGAGGAGCGCGACCTGGCCCTACGACAGATCCACGAGATGAGGCAGGAACAGGCCCTGGAGAACCTAGACGGACACCACTCACGGTCACCGAAAATGTCCAACAGGTGGGTACAGCTGGACGTAGCCCTGCGGCTATTGTTTTAATCACAGGGGAAAGAATCATGTTCGCTTAAATACTAGAACTAACGTGTGGTCATTTGTCCTGAAGCTTTACCAGAGAATGACATGTTTTATTACTGAGATACTTTATTTAAAAAAAAAAAACCCACCAAAAACGATGACTGCATGCAAACAACTACTCGTAGTACATGTATTTATCTACCAAAAGTGTACTTGGTGAATGTTAATGCCCTCTTTTACGAGAGATAAATGAAATGTCTCCAGGGCCTGGCTATTTTCACACTACCAGGGTCCTAAGAGGGTGTCAGTAGAAGGACCCTTCAGTATTGTTTCTGTAGTCATCCACCGGAAACCAGCTTGAAGGGCCAGTTCATCATTCTTGAAAGAATGATGGTCCAATCTAACAGACTGGGAATGAGGTCTTTAGGCAGTACACTCACGAAACTCTAAAACACCACAGCCATTTTAAATAAACTGTTTTTGATCTATAGAAACGTCAGGTTATTGTTGCTAGGCATTAAATTATGTTTATAGAAAGATGCTGGGATTTCGGATTTCCTCAGAAGTGATAGTTGATTGAAACATCAATATACAGGTACCAACAGTATATAGGTCAACGAAAACGAAAGTTCTGCAAGAATTTTTCTCTACATGTACTAATGATTTCCAGATGTAAAAAGTTGTTGACAATGTGTTGACTGTCATATTGAGAATTAAACGTTTCCGTGTCTGTTGTCGATGTTGTGTATAGGGTGCGATCGTGTTGTCGCTGTCGACGTTCGAAGCGACCCAGCAGGGTTATGAACAACTTAAGACCATCAAGGTAACTAACACAGTTAAAGGGTTCTTAGAGGTCGGCTGTTAGAACTGCCTGTCGCTCCAATGGACTACTTGTGTTTTACCATATTGTATTGCATGGATGTGCACGCCTGTCTATCTTGAACACTACAACACAGCACAGCTCATTTCACTATAATGTTGCTGCTCTTTTTGTGACTCTTTCTGTTCGCACGTCTTTATGTAAAATGTAGTTACATATAATAATAGGATGTAAAGGGGAAATAATCTTCAGCCAATTAAGTCCTCTAGGTATTCAGCCCTAAGTCATTTTCACTTGGACCCCTCTGAAGTTTCTATGGGTGACTTCAGTTTGTCCAATATAGAACCGAATGAAATACCAAGCCAGCAGTCCTGACTCACTGCCCATTGTTGTGTAAGCCTTGTAAAAGTCCCCGCCACCACACTGTCTGGTACACGGACCTTTCAGCGGGAACACCGATCCCCCACAGCTACAGAACAAAAGTAGCGTTGAGTTTCATCGGACCAGATTATTTAACAAACGAGTCGCCCTGTTTGTACGCTTACAGTACATCCTTTTAAGCCACAGGAGAACCTTTTGTAAAAGGATTAAGACTCGCAACTTGACAGAGTAGTAAATTTAGCCGTTGGATCAAATGGTGAGAAGAATGAGATTACACAAACCGCCATAGTTGAGAGATGCGGGTTGTATGAATCGGCGGGGCCACAATACTGTGGCGAACAGTTGATTAGCATACCTATGTTCTCATTATGGAGACGGACAGGTGAAAAAATGGCTAAGGTGGTTGTATAAAGTAGAATTAATAATTCATCCAGTTGACCTCCGCCCTCGGCCTCTAGCGCGTTCAGGGCTGGGATATGGGGGAGGGGGGTGACAACGGGCAGGGCATAGTCGGCATGCCTGCGGTTCGAGAGGAATGCCGGCGGGCACATCCTACTCAGGCTACTGAGGTAGCCCCAAAAGGGCGCAAAACAAGGGATACCACTGTCCCTTGTTGGGGCCTTGCTGGAATTGATATCGGCTGGATATCCCTAACATTGATATTCACCATTATAAACTCAATTTCAAATTATAATACAAGAAAACCTCTTCTTTTTGGCCGCGACTTGAATAAGGGTTTGTCTTTGAAAATAGGAACATTGGCCCCCCAAAGCTGGGTGCGTCCTAAATTAGGGTGTTGTTAAAGAAACTACCTCATCAAATTCTTAAAAACCAATGCAAAAGGCACTATATTCAATCACATTGATTTGACTGAGAATATGAAGAAAAAATGATAAAATCCTAAATACTTTATTCATCTTAGAAATTATCCAATTCTTGATATAAATTGTAAGAATACGTGTCCAGCCTGACCGTCTGGCTTAAAACTGGGGTGTCCTAAATTAGGGTTTTGCCCTTATCCTTTCAGTTACGAACCCAAAAGTTAGGGTGCGTCTTGAATTAGGGTTCGGCTTAAAATAGAGGTTTTGGGTAACATAGGTGATATAAAGCTTCTCATTTTGATGCGCGATTGTTTCAGAATTCAGAGAGAAAGTTTCATGAGTTTTTTTAAATCAATATAACAGAAGTCAGGCAACAAGTTTGTGAGGGACGTATTCTCTGATTATTGTGTTTTAAAGCGTGTCAATAGATGCAGGGCTTAGGCATTTGCGATATGGTAAGAATTGTATAAAAATTGTAATCATTACTGTTGCTAAACTTACAATTAACATTCTGTCAAGAAAATGGATGAAATGTCCCCAGGGCCTGGCATCGGGTGTTGTGACGTACATATGTCATAAGTCCCACAATGAAACCTATATTTCCCAAAGCCACATGCACTTTTCACCCCGAGACGTGTTGACAGGTGGTGCCAAAGGGCCACGATCGAAGCTGTCTCAAACAAACCAGCCTGAATATGATACGGAAAGTGCTAAGACTTGCCTGAGCCAGACATAATGGATCTATAATGCACCATATCCCCCAGGCCGCCATTGTTTGGCTAACTCTTTCCTGCCTCTACCAGAAATCTTAGAATTATTTCTTCTTGTTATGGACTTATTTATTGTTTCCTTGTACGTCTTGGTTGTGTTTTCTCCTCCAGTCTCAGCCAGAGGTTCTGCTTCTTTCTTTGAGTTTTGTTCGTGACTAAAGTAACTGGTTTTCTGGAATATGGTTTTCTTGAGAACGTGCATGTTGTAATATTGACGGAATATGGAAAGAATGCCCATACACATTTGGGGATGCCAGTGTTGTTAAACGTTGAGGGTAATTAAGCAAGTCGGGCTCAAAACAAAACGATGAAAGTAAACGAGAATTGGCTGTTTGAATCCAAAGTCCCGTGTTTTGCTCTGCTTCGCTTAAAAGTTTTTACTTTCATTTCGATGATATAGTAACAGGTTATGTGTGCTGTTTAAGAGAGTTTTGTCACACGGCCCTACTTGATTGCCGCCTTCTGACGGGTGTAGGGTTATTAAGTTATTGATCTGCGGGCTCGTGTCCCAACCTGCCCGCCCCGCTAAGCATTGTCACCTCACCCCGTTATTAATGATTCAAGTGGCCCTCACCTTTTCTGCTGCCGAAGGTGATTTCCATGTGGGTAAGTGACCGGTTAAGCTCTTTAGCTCACTCGCCTCCTTATTTGTGCAATGCCTATGAATTCCCAGCAACGGTTCGCATTGTTAATTTGGAATCACATTTTAGCACCCCTTAGCAATGTTCATGAAGCTCCCGCATTTGCATAAATGTGAAAGAAAACTCTGGACAAATGTTACGATATCCGATTGCATGCTCTTGCATATTATGATTTACTCATACGTTTGATCAAGAATATGCAGCAGACGAAATACATCCAGTCGTTCAATTCATATTGCTCTACATCAGTCTTTCTTATCCTGAAAGTCCACCAACATTTTGATAAAATTACATTGCGACTTTATTTCTCATATGAAATCCGCATTTGAAATTGTCTATTGCACGTACATTTAACGTTTTCAGTTATCCTTATCCTCCGACTCTCTAGTAATGCACGACATGACAGTTATTGTTAGGCTATAGTCTGTTATACCTTTTTGTAATTGGAAGAATTTGCATAATCATACATATTTTGTAGCTCTTAAAGCACATTTGCTACTTATGATATATGCTAGTTGTAAATTAACTGTAATATATGATATAAAATATTATTTTTGTGAACAAGAATTGTTCTGTAGAACATTTACCCTGTTCAATAGTGTAAATTTTATAGCCGAGATTCCCCCAAATAGATATGCTTGATCTTTTTGTTTCTGTGATTACCACACAACGATGTTATAATCCCCCCTACTCCCCGAACCCCCGTCCAACCCCGGCCGCCCCATCCGACCCTCCCAGATTTATGCCTCGTCGTACGTGTCTTTTACCCTGTCATGAGGTTGTCACTTGACACAGCATGAAAGTAAAGTTTAGTAACTTTATTTGTCTTCTGTCAGTGCAATGTGCTTATCTTCCATTGATTGCCCTTTTTGTGTTGTAACCCGATCCGGCGGTGGTGTTTTCGCCTTATATGACCCATTTGTGTGACAGTTACGGACCACTGAACATAATTATTACTCTAATATACCTTTAAATCTTCGTTTCACACACAATTATACAGACACCGCAGTTTGTCTGAACTCAAGCTTTCAAATCGACCGCTAAGCTAACACGTCATGTCTTGACACCGTATCCTGAATTCTAGCGGACTTTACAGTTGTAAATACAGTTGTAAATGCAGAAAACCCTTGATTTACAAAATTCAAAGTGCTTCATCCTCAATCAAAGTTCCTGAGTAACAAAACCATGCTCACAACCGGACCGTAAACACGTCCGCCGACCCCTAGTCCTCTGACGCTATCCCTCTTTTATGGCCACTATCTAGACGCATTTTATCAAATGTTTCCCACTACATCCACATTCGGATTTTTTAAATGCACTTTTAATATAGTGTATTCCCTCCCCGCCCATACTATGGCTGTAAAAAGATTAAACTGCTGACAGACACTGTATCCTAACCCCGTCTGCTCTGATTTGACTGGGCCGAGTGTGGTGGGTTGGAGTGGATGTGGTACCAGCTCACACCCCTAGAGGGCGGCAGCGTGCTGGGAGGGGGGCGCTGGCCTCCATCACCTGTCAGGTCAGGGACTCCAGGGAGCCGGGTACGTCCTCTGGTCACCCGGCTCCAAGTGACCTCAGCTTGACCGCTCAACACATCAGTCGAGATTCTGAATCCTTGGTCATCGTGCCCAGTGCAGAACCAAGAAGGTTCAAGTGTCGATGGTCAACCCGGAAGGACACATAACAAAGAAATGAACTGCGTGGAATGAGATCAGTTCACGCATTCCTTTTGCTGTATGTCTACATGTATGTGGAATCATCCTGATGAGGACTTTGACCAATCGAAACATGACATTTGTTAAATTCAGCCATGAATAAGATAGAAGTCTATTTTGCTCTCCATGATCCAGCTAATTAAACCAAACATTCTACCACTGTCGTCGAGTTGGATGTACTTCAACACGTTTATTTCCATATGGAATAAGTAGGCAATACGAAAAAAGTGAAAAAGTGAAAATTGCTGGTTCCTGTTTTTATTGGCCCTGGCTAAATCATTGTATTTAGTAATGTATAGAACTAAAGAGGTGGGCTTGGGTAAAGATTGGAATCACTTGCGTTTTAATTCAAGTAATGCAAACAAGAAAAAGTATGCTGGCTGATGACTAGGGAGGCCCACCTGTACACTGGCCGATATTAGTGGAGGCCTGCTTGTACACTGACTGATGACCAGGGAGGCCCGCCTGTACACTGTCTGGTGACCAGGGAGGCCCACCTGTACACTGGCTGATGACCAGGGAGGCCCACCTGGTGACCAGGGAGGCCCACCAGTACACTGTCTGGTGACCAGGGAGGCCCGCCTGTACACTGACTGGTGACCAGGGAGGCCCGCCTGTACACTGACTGGTGACCAGGGAGGCCCGCCTGTACACTGGCTGGTGACCAGGGAGGCCCGCCTGTACACTGGCTGGTGACCAGGGAGGCCCGCCTGTACACTGGCTGGTGACCAGGGAGGCCCGCCTGTACACTGGCTGGTGACCAGGGAGGCCCGCCTGTACACTGGCTGGTGACCAGGGAGGCCCGCCTGTACACTGACTGGTGACCAGGGAGGCCCGCCTGTACACTGACTGGTGACCAGGGAGGCCCGCCTGTACAGTGGCCAGTGACCAGGGAGCCTGACGGAGGACTACGTGGCGCCCTCATGCGGGACCCGCACGCTGCTCGCGGCGGCTGGCTCCCGGTCGGCGCATTCTGCACACGTAATAAAGCGGAAAGTGACCGGCGGCCTTAACAAACACACCAGAACCTGTCAATCAATCGACCAGGTACCACCCCCACTCTGACCACCGGTCACTCACCAATCACTCACTCTCATTTCGACCCGACTGCCATGATGTCGGCACGTCAAGTTTTCAGCTCGTTTTTTGTTTCGCAGTATACTTTTGCCTACCCGAAATATCGCAAAAGGTGCAAAATTCACCCATATATCCAACATTCACTTGATATTTTCCCTCCTGTGGATATCATCGTACTTTGATTGCCCATTTGCCTGCAAGAGTTACTCACTGCTGTTTGTGCTTGCAGGGAGGCGGAGCTGAACCAGCTGAACCAGACGGGGTCTCCGTCCCGCTACTCCCGACCTGTGGACCACGGCGGCTTCCTCGCACCGAGCGGCGATGATCAGGTAGGTCGTTTAGATTCATGGACATATGGGTGTATACTTACTGCCTTACTTACTCAGCTAGCACTTTACAGACATGTTAGGTTTGAAAGAGTTCTAGGCTTGGCTGTGCTGTTGAGTAGACAGATTATCTTGCCAGATGTGTAAACTTGCCATCAGTTTGTAACATACAATTTGACGGTCAGAAAGTTTATGCTTTTCATTTTTGAACCCAGAAGGACATTGAAAAATGAAGAAAGGCACATAAGAAACTTTGGATATTAGATGTGTTTCCGTAACTGAAATCTTCAATATCGTTGAATGTAAAGTGATAAGGCCTGCCACCCTTTTGTCAACACATCTTCCCATTACCTGGTAGGTTACTTTATTGCAAAAAAAAAAACACACACAAAAACAAACTTATTTGCCATTTGTAGTGAGCCATTTGTATGGCGAACAGGTAATAGCAGGGATAATTTGTGTAACCCGTTTGGCAGGGGCGTCAGTGTATTTGATAAATTAGTTGTTTTTCATCGGACAAGTGGAGGATAATGACATGGCCTACACGCACACTAGTCAACATATCCAGGCCTACCCATCTCGAATACCCTGGGATTTCTTGAAGTGAACATAGAAACTCAGATAAAAAGACAAAAAAAAAACTTGTTGACAAGAGGGTAAATGTAGAACTCCCGACCCTTTCCCTTTCATCGGCTGACTGATCCCGCCCCAGTGGGATCCACATCCAGACGGGATCACCGTCAAAGGACCTGATTTTTATATCCCTACAACTTCGCCAACCTGGTCTTTACTTCACAAAAGGTCCTCAAACCAAGCGTGGCATATTCTGGGCTAGTTAGTTCTCAGTCTGGTTTTTACATAGGGAAAACATGTGCGACCCTTTGCTGATGTCACCTGGCGAGACGCCTTAAATCCGGTATATCAGTCCTGTCCTTTGGCAGCTACAAATCACCTGGAGACAGGCCATAAGTCACCGGGTCGGGCTGGATGTATCGCGGGGTGGTGGTGGTGGTGGTGGGGGGGGGGGGGGGGGGGGGCTATGATGGGGCAGGTGAATGTTAATTACTTATGTGAGGATCGAGGTCCAAGACCCCCTACGAGCCGGGTCCGGTCTGACTACCACTTTCAGGATGAGTGAATTCAGGGCTGTGTCTCCAGGGCCGAGAGATCCACGCATGGTTTGTTCCACGGCTGGACACCGCAATGACACACTATTATGAGTGCCAAGTCTTGGTCGGTGTGTCACTGCCAGTGTCACAGTGTCAGTATCATGCAGTGCGTCACACTGGCATCCCTCCAAGTAACCCCCCCCCCCCCCCCCCCGCCACCCCTAACCGTCTCCTTGTCTAACAACCCACACCCCCACCTGATTTCCTACCTTGCAGGTTGCCCCCGGGCCCTCAGTGTTCACCCACTGTGCTTCCTGCCCGTCTAATTAGGTCACACCACCTGAGGGATCCGGCCAGGTCTTGGTGGCCCCCCACGGTCTTAACCCACTTCACCCCTCAGTCTGTCTAACCCCCACCCCCACCCCCGTACACGTCAGTTGGATCCCCTCACCCGGCAGCCAGTCTTGAGTCAGTTACCCGGCGCAGGAGGTACCAGCCGCCTGTTGCAGCGCGCGCATTCCTCCAGTGGATAGGGGTTTCTGCCCGCCAACTCCTCCCACCTGCTCGTCAGCTGCTCACACCTGCCCGTCATGGCTCGCTCCGAGACGGCCGAGGTAACGTCCCCCACACCTTGTTCGCACCTGTTGGGTCTTTTCGGGAGAGCTTTGATCTCCTGCCTTACCTGGCTTTCATCTCACCGGTAATCCATCAGTGTGGGTCGCAGGCTGTAGCTGGGCCCGTCAGCCAACACACCTACTTTAGGATACATTCCAGAATTAGCGCGCTTGTACTTGGAGAATTGTAGATTTAAAGATGAATATCTACAGTATGATGATTGATAAGTTTGGTGTGAATGATTTTATTGTATTTCCAATAAGCTTGTCATAAAATTACAGCGTATACATTGGTTTGAATTATGGCGTTACCAAAGTTTGGGCATTTGGTGATAGCTTGTTGATAAACAGATAAAACAAAAATCAAAATGCATGTGTCAGATCTGTAGAGATCATACTCAAGATTAAGATAATTATATGAGTCCGATATCAAGTTATTATAGTACCACTTATGCGTCATATTTAACAGTGCGAATAATAAGGTCCTATTTTGATGAATATCTCTGCACAGCAAAGGCTTACGTTCAAGGGAATACAAATTGTCCGCTATTACGAATCCCTGTACGTTTATCGATGCTTCTGGACGGTATGTACCGGTGGCTTTCCCCAGTCAATTATAATACTGAATCTAAATGCAATGCGGAGGTTGCCTTTGTTTGACATAGCCCGGTATATTGATATCGGCCTCAGGTAGAACGTGGCCGGACGCCTGCCAAACAACCGACGCAGCATACCTGGACAACTGACCCGCTCCTTATATAATACGGCCCACCGCTTTGTTTCTTTTTTCATTGACCCGTGCAACGGAAATCTGACTGAAAACGATGGCGAGTCCATCTCTAATCCAGAGCACTTCTTACTACAGTTTCTACTGCTAGACTAACTATCACTGCTCTGTCCAAGTGTCCAGTGATGGGCGTGGCACCGTGCTGCGGCCTGGTGGAAGAAGGCGGCATAGACCGGTCAACATTCGGTCTCATCCCGGTAGTAGAGGCGGAACTAGGGAGGTTCTCAGACAGCCGGAGCAACAGGTCTGTGTAGGGAGAACAGAGAATACAGTGTTCGAGGTTTTTAGGTGCCACAGAATTAAATAGCTGAGCGAAGATCTAGGCAAAAAAGGGATCTCAAGAAGGCACTGCTTATGTAGCTTGCCCCCATTTTCATTCATATTTTACATGTGCCAACAACGCCATCCAAAGTCCTTTCTGTCTCCTTCGTGGTGCGAGACGTTGGATTCTGTTATTTTTCCTCGTTTTTTTTACAGCTCCCAGGGTATTTGCTCCTCCTGATCGACATCCCAATTGTTCCCATATCTTTATATTTTATTTTACATTTATTCTTGGCCTTTCTAGTTTGGTTTACATTGTGCAGCGTCTATCATCAAAGCCTCTCTGCTCCCTAGTAGTACTCACGTTTTAGAAAGAGAAATATAACTTGCCCTTGAATTGATAGGCCGTTGAAACACCGAGTTGCCTTCAATAGGGCCCAGTTGGAGTAATTTCCCTAGCAGTCTAGCCGGTTTACTTCCAATTTATATGGGATTGTTCTCGGCCAAATGGACCGTTAATCCGATGTCTGGCCGTCTTCACCTAACCACTCGTTCACCAACTCGGGGCATTGTGAGCGTAACCATGCATGATCTAGTTCGACCAAAGCCATATACAAAACAATGTGTGTCTCCTATTCCAGACTGTTGTCTTTCAATTTTGATTGAAATCATGACAGATCTGGAAAATACATCCTACAGGTTATTAAATTCCTCTCTTAGAAAATAAATGGATATCACCTGATTTGACGAAGAACACGACTTTCATTCAGACCGCCTTGGATCTGAATCTATTTCCCCCCCTTGTAGTCATAAATCTTAGTAAAGTATGTAGCATGGTTATACCACAAGAGCTCACACGCAGACTCTCCCAAAGCTCACAGTACAAAGGAACTCGGACAGTCTAGCACCCCTGGGCCTCATGCGCTTATGATAGAGCACTCCAGGGGATGGGGGGGAGGGGAGAGGGGGTCACGGCAAAGTCCAGGTTTCTGGGTTAGCTGTCAGTAAACCAACTATATAATATGCAGCACAAGACGACTTGGTCAGGGGGCCGCAGGGTAACGCCGTTAGATATTGTTTTATAGGGGTTTGACTACTTCATTGGTGGACTGAGATCTGACACGACGTGACTCTTCATGTTAACGTTTACAAAAAAACAGTTGACAAGCGTTTTTAGTTTTTCGATTAAATGAAATGGGAACACTACAGACCGCTCGCCCACTCCCGGACCATCTGTAAGCAGGACTTTGTACTTACCGCTTCCCCCGCTTCCTCGAACCATAGGGATTGTTGTTCAGTGGAACTTGTGTAATTTGTGTACAGATTTTGAGTTCTACTCGAATGACAGTAAGATATGATATTACCTCAATAGTTTGTATATGTAGTATGTACCCGAAGTATTACATTAAAGTGACATATTCCACAGTCATGAACTCAGTTGTTTCAAATATGGTTAGAATTACACGTATATAGAGGACTGAGAGAACATGTGCAAAGACACGCAATAAAAAATAACTACCGCGCATTGTTCGTTCATAAATCAGCGATATTCGATAGCCACCATGTGGAACAGCTCAGTAGATACCGAACCGAACCATGCATAGTGGTAATTCTGTCATCTGAACGTGATCATAAAAAAAACTCCAGATTGGGAGCGGTCTCGGCTAGTAAGAGACGTGGGGCACAGCTACTTCAGGCACACCGGGCTAAAAACAGAACTAATCATCACCTCAGCCAGGGAGCAAGATTGGGTTTGTCACTGTCGAGGGTGGGGGGAGAAGGGGCCGGAGACGTATGCAGTGTACATGCAGCCTCTGTCATCCCCCTGCCACCACCTTCACATCCCCACCACCGCCACCACCACCACCACCACCACCACCGTGGGCAGGGCCCGACTGTGACTCGCTACACTTACTCCACCCTACTGGAGGAGGTAGCATCCCCAGCGCCGCCCGCAGAGGAGCAGATACAGTGGGAGTAACTCCCCATCACCACCCATCTACCCGAACCCGCGTAGGCCCAGAAGGGTTGGCCCAGCCGTGGTCGTGGTTTGCTGACTGGAAGTGTCGAAGATTACCCACGACTACTCCATTTCGCTGCGATCCATAAGATCTATACCTGTTTATATAAGCCCGTTGTGGTTTACAACTCACCAACTGGGCGTCAACCACAGGAACAACCCATTCCTTGTATCCAGAACGATTCATCTACAAACGGCAATTCTCTTTCGGTCCTAATCGGAGTAACAGGTTACATACAAGGTGAGGTATCTCTAGTACATGCCATATATCCTGGTCCTCTATAAGGAAGAAGGCGTTGTCCGTATTTCGACCTTAATCACCCTAGACCCTAGAACCGCAGCCCAGTGATGTCACAAAAGGAGAAAGACAAAGACAAGCCGTCCTCCTCGGCCCACCCTGGAGGCGGCGTGACGGGCAGCCTGAAGAGGGTGGGCCAGCACGTCGGCCAGTCGGTGCACGCCGGCTGGGCCAAGTTCGGTATTACCGGCAGCAAGAGGGACAATATGGCCGAGGACAGCAAGGACAGGTCCAGAGACAAGAGCCGGGACAGGGAGAAGAGTCGTGAAAGGGATAGGAGGGACAGGACTGAAGACAGCCAGTCACGGAAGGGACAGAAGCCAATCAGCACTTCTATTTCTATGGAGATTCTGCCCACTGAGCCTCAGGTACTTCATTGTTTTATACCCACCACTCAGACTGTGTATACTTAAGGGTAATGGCCCCCTCGTGTGTTTTGCGTTGTATGTTTATGCTGGTGTTTGGTTTAAAAGGGCAATACAGCCGGTAGATGTCTTACATTTATACCTCTTTCTGCCCTAGGGGCCAAGTCTGGCATTCCTTCCAAAGTTCTTCGTGAACAAGAATGAACAATATTCCCTGATTTCAAAAAAGAAATCTTGTGTTTGGTGGCTATAACACATTAAAAAATGTATTAGGCATTCTTTAGGTATGCATGTGTGTATTATTTATTAATTGTGCTGGAGAGGGGCGCCTGAAATTGCATTGCAGGAACGCATTGTTAAGACGTTTTCTTTGAAGAAAGTCATTGAGTAAGCTTGAAACCAAGACAAAAACGTGCCCACCTGCAACATACAAGGAAGTTGTAACATCACAAAGACAAAGACGTAACGGCGTTTAGTTTGAAAACATGCACCTCGAGGGGCCTGGAGTAAACCCTACCCCCCATCCCTGACCCCCTCCTCCGGGCCCCCTCCACTCTCCCCCGGGGTCAGGGCGAGGGGCAGATGGGATGCACTTGTCATCACAACAGCTCAGCCGGAGGAAAACAAACCAGAAAGTGTCTCTGCCCCACTGCCTTGGCTACATGCTTACACGGCCGAGACCTTTCTCCTCTCGTCTCCCCTCTCCTTTCTTCTTTTCACGTTGTCACATTGTTGGGATTGCCTGTACAAACACAATGTGATATAGAACAGTGGTAAATCCATATAACTGATATGTCAATACACCTGTCTCGGTGCATTTCTGATCACCTGGTCAGATGTGATACCAACACGTATTCAATTCACTGTAAATCGAGAAATTTACTTATTTTCAGAATTAGATCAAACTTGACGAACATTATCTTCAACAGTGGATCATGCATTCTGCAGAGTTTGACAGAGGGCGAAACTGACATTTTAAAATCATTATTGAAAGCATCACACAATGAAGAGTGCCCGTTCATCTTTATCATAGACTCTAGTATAGATCCACTCGTACTAGTAAGTATACCCCAGAAACAAAGAGGAGAGCCAAACTCTGATATGTGAAAACGATCAGAGCGCAATGACAGGGTATTAAGTCATTTTACGTGTGACTGGTCCTACGAATCTCCACTTAAGTATCAATAGGACATACACTTGGGTCAGGGGAGGGTCAGGGGTGAACATGAAACTGACAGAGCGTCCTGTTTTAACGTGCCAGTCCAAGATAAAGCTACCATGTCGGTAAAGCCGGGGTAGACCCCAGGTAAATCACCTACTTCGGACACCTTGTCTGACGGATTTGAGGAGTGTAGCGCCCACAGGTGTCCCCTTCACCTACCCACCTGTTTTCACCTGTCTTCACCTGTCTGTATTGGGCACGTGGCATGCCCGAACTTTGAACCAGTCCCGAATGGGGACAGCTTTTAATTAGAAGTGATCTATGCTCAAAGGTCACCTTTGGGTTCAAATGGCAGGAGCACATTTTTGTTATCGTGGACTGAACGTGCTCGGTCTATATTCTCTGTACCCTCTGCGAGCTAATTAAATGGATTAGACTTCTTTTTTTTTTAAATTAAAAAACATTATTTTGAAATTATACATTTGTAAATCTACAAGCACGAACTATTTCTTCCTTGTCCGCAGATTCTTGTCCAAAATCTTGTGATGGCATTGCTGTATCATTACGTTTTTCTTTTTCGATGCGCAGTTGTCAGCTCTACACTTTTAAGTCAAGAAACTGTTTTAGATTGTCCATATCATAATGCCAATAATATTATGTGCCTGCGACATGCAAAAATTGCGTGGGACCTTGAGAAACAACGAAAATAACCTACTAGAAGAATATGACAAAACAGAAACATTCTTCCTGAGTAAGAACCTCGGGGTAAGAACGACTTCTCAATGTATTGCTTTATTTAGGTTAGAAAAACATTATTACTAGCATATGACGCATCGTATCATTTTATATGGCTGTTTTGGGGTGTCTGGGCACAACTTGTGTCAAAATAGCTTCCTAGGACGAATTGTTCGTTTTTTATGAAACCAAGATGCTGTGTCTGTGGACGGTTTCTGTTACTTCCAACTCTTAAAAACAGCTTGGTATGTGTCCTTCACTGCGGTCCTATCTTTATGTGTCGAGAGCTCTTTCGTATAGTTATATCAATGTTAAATAATGGGCCCACGTACAGTTACATTATAACTTACTTAAGGAAACCTTTAAAACTTTAGATTGAAAATATAGAAATCTAACGTGATACCTAGTACATGTACTGGTATTGTGCAAAGAATAGTAACTAAAAGTTGTTTGAGGTCTTCCATAGTCTCATATGCAAGAGTTTTTCAGATAGATACAAGTCCCTCCAGGATTCGGACCCACAACATAGGTGTTTGGAGGGGGTTGCCGACCCATGCCCTATGAAGCCATATAGAGGATGAGAGGGGAAATAATTATTCATGACCTGATTTGCTGGTTCCCACATGTCCTTCAAAAAACTGTTTAACAAATCAGCAACCAAATGGATTGGCTTGTAACAGCTTATTTTGCTGATTCTTTGTAAGACCTGAAGTAAGTTCAGTGTGCAGGTAAAAGGACATAATTTTAGAAGTAGTAGGGCAATAATAACAAGCCCGGGTTTCCCCAGAAGACAAAGAAACCTGTGTGAGGTCCCTGTTGGTGTGGCTGATGTAACAAGCACTCATAAAGCAGGGTGATAGATCTCCTAAATTTACTGGGTACATCCCAGGTCAAAAAGTCAGTTAACGCCCATCACCATCGACATAACTCCTCAGAGTTTTTTTAGGGGGATGAACAGAGTGTCCCGGGGTGCCGACGATTTATCCGCGTCAGTGCATCTCCCGGGACCCAAAGAACCTAAGTAATAACTATTAACTCTTCTCCCCTTGAGTTATGTACGTGTAATAATATCCAGCTCGTTTTTGAAGTGATTTTGATGGAATTATTACCATTAAGTTGTATACTATTTTTCCTTTGACCCAACTCTAATTCCTCCCCACCCCCACGAAAGATTATGCTAAAATTGATATACACATAAATTCAAAGGGACACTTTTGGCAGGCGCGCTACCCGTCAGCTCGATGTGAAGCGACCCTGTTCACCCTCACCCTAACCTCTCCCCCTCCCGCCATCTCAACTTTTCTTGTGTTTATGTTTTTCCACTTTTTGCCTAGAAGATACGTAGGGGATGGGGGATAAGACGCAACATAAGGCTGTTCAGATAGGCGTTAGGGGTTAGATAGCTGGTTCTTGGCGTCGGGAGAGGTGCCAGGAGGATGGGCGGGGCCTGATAACCCGCCTCCCCCTGGCCGACCTCACCGCGGGTCACCTTCCTCCAGGGTTTCGGGTTGAGGGGCGTGGTGCGGCCCGAGCCCCACATACCTGGCGTGGTGTCATCAGGGCCTCACGGGCCAGCCTTCTTATTTTGGGTACACTCATTATCCGCTAACGCTACACTTATCATCAATCTTCTCCGCCACTTGTTTTTGAAAAAAAAGGAATCATTTAAGTTGAGCGTAGGAGAATTGCCATTCAAAAAGCTGGGATTACGAGGAAACACATACACTACAAAGCACAAATAAAACCCCAACAACAACGCCGATCCCATGGTCAGACCCTACAGTTTTTCTTAATATTTTGAGATCCTCTTGTTGTGTCACACATAAAACGGATTATGGGAACTATCCTTTTGGCTAGTAGTTGATGTACCAATTCTGCAGGCCATGTTGATACCGCATGCTAAATAAACATGTCGATGGCTGCATACGTCCACCCAATTTATCCCATACAGCCGGGTCTCCGCGGGCCGTCCTGACAAAAACCAGGTGACCAAACAGAGAGCTGCTTTTTGCCACGCGATGACTCGGGGCTAAGTGCCGCAGATACTTGGGGTGAGTGTGGGGGTCGCCGGCCACATTGTTTCCCAGCCCAGCCACGTCCTCACTCACAACCCCACCGAGTGGGCCGCTGATGACACAATGGTATGTGCATCTCAGAGTGATTGGTCGCCACTCCAAGGTCAGGGGTAAAGGGGAATCTTCAACATGAAGCAAAGAAAAGGAAAGAAAAAAAGAAATATTATGCGCCGACAAGTGTTTGCCAGAGTCTCTGCCGTTAAGAAACATCGTTATTGTGCATTTTAAGGGGAAGCTGAACGTGTCACTTACTCGGTTGGAACATACTCAGTTGAATGCGCTCTTTATATGCTCATGGCAGTTGAAAAGTTCCAGTAATGCCGATGGTGTAGAAATTCCTATCATTCAGGAGTGATAGCCTTCATATCACTTTTCTAAGAAATATAGAGACGCAGATGATTACGTCCACGGTTGTCCCAGACCAAGTTTATGAAAGCCTTGAGAGGATGCTGACTAAAGTGACAGTTTGGTTACAGATGGATTGAGGGCAGTGGGGTGACGCGAGTAACCCAAACCTGCGACATCCCGGGCCGCGGCTTGACGGGCGGCGCGCTGTACGCACTTTGGGTTGGTCTTGCGCGTTAGTCAGGGGCAGGATGATTGTTCACGAAGGCTCAATAACGGCACAGGGTGTTCTGGTTGGGTTTTGAATATATATATGTATGTATGTGTATATATTATATATATATATAATCATATATTGTTTTTATTTCGCCTTTGTTAGACTCAGCATTGCTAAAATACCTCTATAATGCCACTTTAGGTCATGATAATCAGAAAGTGACAGATACATGGATACACAATCCTTACAATCATTACTATTCTTTGTGATACCTAATGATGGATTAATAAAATGGTGAAAACAAAGTAGTAGGTCAAGGGTCAAAGCAATAGATTTGTACCAAGTCGAAACTCAATTGTTGTATTTGATCACTTTCTTCTTAAACGTCTCTGTAATATATTGGTCATTACAGTGTATCATTTTACGACACCCCAGTCGCGCCAAACTCAAGGTATAATCTTCCCTTAGCGTCGGGATTGTTCTTGGCCGTTGACCACAAGATCCCTTTACCCCTCCACTCCCTGGAGGGTGGTTGGGTTCCCACCCCGACCCCAGCGTCACCTCCCACCCCGACGGGCGCGCCCTACGTGATGATAGGCCCCTCAGATGTCCTCAGACGGCGTAGGGCTCATCGTGCGGAGGTCAGACCCCTGCTTCTGGTCCTTTGATCACCTCTCAATGTGATGACACATCTTAGACCAGCCACTGATACGGCCAGAAGTCGTCGGTGTCAACTCTTCACCCTCCCACCCGCCTACCTCGGACTGAGGCCACCCCATCCAATTGAATTCGTAATACCTTCATCCTTGAGTCAAATAAAAAAGGCGAATTAAGGATAGTAGATAGTACTTATTCATCACCTGCATTTGAAGGAGGAAGACCGCGGACATATTCAATATTTCATTATCCACTGTGAAAGTTTTAGTACTTTTTAGGATATTTCTTTCGCATACATGACAGATGAAATAAGGCTCTCAGAGCCCATCACTAAAGTTAATAATTTAAAGATAAATCGTTCTAAAGAATTCCAAATTTGAACAAAAACATGTTCGAACATTGAACTTGTTTCTAGAAAAATCATGGATCCTTCCTAATTATCTCTCCAAATTGGCATGATCCCTGAGATCACTCATACCCAAGCCCCCGACCCAAGCATTGTGCATTTAAGAATCTATAGACAGTTTAAATGTACGTAGAGTTAATAAATTGTCGATGGCCGGCCTGTGCATACGTTTTTGGCTGTTGCCGATTATAGGTGCAGATATAGGCAATCAGAGAGGCGATAGGAGAAAACGTGTGGGGCGCTAACCTCTAACCATGTCGGTGTACAGCGCGGGGCAGCCTGCTAATCCGGGACACATTCCGCCCTCCAGAGTCCGCACTGGATCGGATCCAGATGAGGGACGAGGCCGAGGGCGCCACTGGTATCTCCTCCAGGGCGCCGCCGGGACCGCCAGGGTCCAGGGTCGCCGCTGACTGACACATCTGTCCCTCCATGAACCCCGCCTCTATGTGCAACGTTTACATACATTTACCAGTTCTGGTCTGATGAGGGCATTTCTATCATACACGCCTCACACGTTCCTCATACAGTCACTCATACATATCGATTTGTATTAATGCCTACAATCTGAAAGTTTATTCATATCTTTGTTATGTCAGAATAGTTAACTACAACATTACAACCTACGTAGTATATGACTGACGTTGGGAATGGACCTCGAAATCAGAAGGTAGTTTTTCTGTGTCAGCAAAGGCCCTTTACATTGTAGTTGTATTTCCTTACCTTGCGTTGCCCTTTATTATTTCTATTCATTAGCAGATTCATACTCATAACAGCAGGTTCTCACTTCGTATCACATACATCCATAATTGTTACATCTCAAATTTATGTATGCGATGACTTACACAATTCTATTATCCATGCACTAGTATGATATTATGCGCTTTGCTGATAACTGCACTACATGTGCATTGTAATACAATTTTACATTTTGAACTTAGTTTTACAGTACAAATTTGTCTCAAGGAGAACTTCTTATTCTCAACACCCCTGTCCGTGGCTCATATCCGTGGTAAAACATCCCAAACATCCCTCACCTACTGCCATCTCCCAAGGCCCCACCCCACGTCTCGCGCCCCACCAGAAGGGTCAGGTCCCGGGAGCAGTTGGCGAGCAGCTCGCCCCCACCAGGGGCAGTGGGTGAGCCACCCGGCCCCGGGGGACTGTCTAATCCTATTTGCATCTCAGACAAGTGGATTCATCATTCGGTGACTGCTTACTTCGCCTCATGTCTACTGCCTATTTCTCGGCATCTGCATCCTATACCGGGAATTTCGGATCCTATAGTTTTATCCCCCATATCTCTGCAGTCTAATAGACACATCCTGGACCTGCGGGTTTGGGATATATAAATATATATATATATATATATATATATATATATATATATATATATATATATATTGACTGTACTCCTATTTTAAAAGAGGGCGCTTTATCAAGCTACTGGCACATTCATATATACACCAGGGATTTTGCTTAGCATAGAGTTAATAGTACCGTGTACTAGTAAAAATCCTGTCGGGCTAGTGCAATTTGTTAGCAACTAGCTAAGCCCGATGGACCAATGAAAATCTTCAAAATTCAAATATGAACTTGTTATGGCCAGTGGATCTTTTATTCGGGCTAGTGTAAAGAAAGGACCAGTATAGCCCGTTGGACTATTGGGAAAAATTGTTAAGGAAAACCCCTGTACACTGATAGACCGTGTAGTCAGCACTTGATTCATACCCTCAGTGTGGATCCCATATCCATGTATGACAGGCGGATGGGCTGTCTGTACTCTCCTAAATTGGATCTATAATAGTGTGACTTCCCTCTCAGATTGGGTTAATCGTGGTCGCACTGGATCCGTGACACAACAAACATTGATTCTGTCTCTGCTGAACATATAGGGTATAGCTATAGTCAGAATGTAGCTCATAAGCCAGGATCAAGATGAAACCTCCAGCGTCCTGGGAATAGTTAGGCCTATACATATCCTGTTTAGTTTTAGGATCATTTCATAAAAAGAATAAATTTCCTATTTGGATAATTACAACAACAGAAAGTGGGGGACATTTAGCTATAAAAATTGCAGGGGATTTAAGCACAATTCAATGGACTTAGGGTTTTGAGTCATTAACGGTAGACATTCTACCAGAGAGAGTAAAATTTAACTTTACTCTCTCTGATGCTACCAAGCCACTCCAGGAGCCACGTGACAAGAACAAATAGTTTTCACCTAAATCTGTCCCGACGGGTTCTTGGGGCAGTTCATACCCTAGACTCTGGACACTGAGGCACACCTGGTGGTGGCCGTTTAGTGTTCCCGTGTAGGCGCCTTTTACAGGGCTCTCGGAATGACCAATGGTCGTGAAGCGGGCCGTGAACCAGATCTGTCGTGGGCAGCTGGGGCCTGTAGGTGTGCAGGCCGTGAGCTGGTTGGAGCCGCCCGCCACCCATTACACAGGTCATAGCTCAGCGCCGCCCGCCGCGCCTCTCACCTCCCCCGGCCGAGCTGCTCGTGACAAGCGTAAGGGGTGCGCGCCCGTGAGAGGAGCTCAGGGCTGTTTTGCGGAGAATGGTACATGTTACAAGTACAGCGAATTAGAAAGTCTCATTTTCGATAAGTTGGCTCCCAATTCTTCATTTTCATAGACCAACAGCCCAGTTTTCACCCCGAGCGTATAAAACAGAAGAAGACAAACATTCCTATTTCAGCCATTTAAGAGCAATTTGTGATGCAAACTAGTTCTAATTCAAAGCAAATAAATGGACAACCACCTTTTATTGCCAATAATCTGAATAAGAAAACCGGGACTAATTAGAAAAAAGAGAATAATTAAGACAATGGTGCACTCACTGCCCACAAACGTGATTCAACGAGGGGAGGTGTGTGTGTGTGGGGGGGGGGGAGGCAAGAAGCCCCCACCCCCCCCCCCACCCCCCACCCTGGGTCCGCGCATGTTGGCATAAGATATTTTCATTTAAATGGTACGTATAGATGTATTATAGATTCTTCTGTTTTGATGCACCATGACGCGTCGTTAACATTTACCCTGAGCAAATATAAATTGACTTACAAACAGGTAAAGATTACAGCGGTGAATTAATACCCTGGGGTTAGTACTCCGAGTGAGGCCGATGGCAGGATGAGTGGGAGGATCCGAGTTAGTTGTTATTACTTGTAAAGTTTACCCTCCGTGGTACTGGCGGCCCCGACAGAGGTTAAAAAAGAGTGGAGTGTGGCAAGGTTGATGCCTTGTGCCCGCGCTGTTGATGGGGTGGTGAGAGGCCTTGATGGGGTGTCCACGAGGTGTCCACCCACCATGAGACGATCCCAACCACCGCCCTCACACAGCCCACTCTAATGACAACCTGTTTCTGCCTCGCTGGATTGTCTCCAGTCTAAAATAGTCGGATTTTATTGATGAAACAAAAATTCAGCTTACGTCGTATGCGCCAGACATTGTCGAAAAAATAGATAAATTGGCGGAAACCCACGAAAAACAACATGTTTATTAACGGCTCACCATCGACCCACTTCTTCCCGATTTACACCAAATGGCAGTAGGGGGAGCCACCCTGCCCGTCAGGCAGCGTCCCCGGGGACACGACAGGTACCGGCCTCAGCCTCAGTGTCCACCGACCGAGAACCAGCGGGGACAGGGCTTTATGAGATATATACTTTTCTTTTCGATACACCTCTTCGCCTCGAAAGATCTTTATTTTAACGCCTGGTTTAACTTTTCATCCCAGAATGCGCGGTCGTTGATTTATGTGTTTCTTTAGAAGATGAGGTCGTAAAACAATTACTCGCCAACTTCTAAGATACGTCGCCCTAGATAGGTCGTATACAAATATTACATTGGTCTTTATTAAACCTCACATGACTGGAAACGCGTCCCATTTGGTCATTTTAGAAGCTCTCATATACGTGATTTCATTTTTGAAATAGAAAAAACGTTTCTTTCACAATGACCTTTATCAAGCGTTACTATGAATTCTACCAAAAAAGTCTACTTCAAAATTTAAAAACTTGGTTACGCCACACACTTAACCATATTCATCAGACTATGAAATGGCCCACCGTACACAATGTTGTGTACATGAAGCACGCCTGATCTTCGGCATAGTGTTACCTATATCAAAGCTGACATCCAGTATGTAAGTACTGTAGGATGCAGTGTATGCTGGTTCCCACAGTCCTCATTGGTCTCATGGATGACAGGAAATGATATGAGCATGGCATTTTCCCAGAAGGATCACATATTTAATATTGGCACCGATGGCCAATTGGCAGAAGACCAATGACATAAATGTGTCACTAGGTTGGATCTACATACCTGGCATGTGGCGTATAAAGGGCATAACAAGGGAACAGCGCGTATACAGCTCAATGAATTATGCTGGCGATTCTTGTCTGGACCGTGGACGATTGTTTTGATATTGTATTTGTTGCCGTCCTTTTTCAGACTACTACAAACTCTATCTATCTGGGCAACATAAGATTTATTATTATTGAGTACGAAAGGTCCTTCCTTCTCAAACAACAACCACGATGATTTATTGTTTGGTAATAGCAATCACTTACAAAAAACAATATTCTGGCAATTAACATCCCTAAGAAGTGCATATTTTGCATCATATAACTGCTGATAATGGCTCATTTCTTCCACGTGCATTTCTACTATAATCTTCGTAACCAGAAGTTGATAGTCGTAACAGGCTGGGTATGACATTTCATGGCCGTTAAATAACTTTGCCACTCACCAGTCCGCTTAAAGGGCTCACCTCAGTGTCAAGACTGACCATAAGGAATGATACATAGCGCACAGAGAATGACACTGACAGAGGGAGGGCTGGGGTAGTGGGATGGAGTAAACGTTCTGCCTGCTCGAGGACGCCCATCACTCAGTGCGGGGCCAGCAGACCTCAGTGCCACCACCCATTACCACCCCCAGATACAGTCATATGGTGCCATACTCTACCATACTGTGTCATAGTTGGAAGTTAAGATGATTCATGGGCTGAACGCCTTGCTTTCAGGCAGATGGGTGACATGGTTATAGACAACTATTGGGCAATTGTCCAAGGTTAGGAACACAAGAACTGGAATAACTGTAACAGTTATTGTGAAGATACCAATTAGTCCATAACTTTGTTCGTGAATCAGTCACTGTCAGTCGATCGAAAGTAAATATTTTCATAAGAAATATCGTCCCTTTGTCAGAGACTTTACAAGCAATACAAGTATGTTTTAGTTTTAAGTAGTCAAGCCCTCAGAAACAGAAGACACCTGTGGGGTGTGGTTTCTCCAGGGCCCACCTGGAGGAAACAGAAAAACCGAAAGGTATACCTTGGCCACACGCCCTGTGCGTTAGTTTCCCA
This sequence comes from Lepidonotus clava, assembly GCA_936440205.1. Classification (NCBI taxonomy): domain Eukaryota; kingdom Metazoa; phylum Annelida; class Polychaeta; order Phyllodocida; family Polynoidae; genus Lepidonotus; species Lepidonotus clava. The sequence continues at coordinate 29,578,376 of OW387134.1, forward strand.
ACAGGTGGGCCGCTCTACGCTTACCTTTAAACCCCAGCAGGAAAGGTCGGGCACTCCTGCTACAATCCGTGACCACCCAACGTTTTACCGACAGGTGCAGAGTTAAGACACCTCACATGTAGAAAGAAGACCTGGTTCTCGCATTGCTCGGGAGTTCACCTAGAAAAGGTCTCGTCCTGGACATGCCCGGAGAGTGGACGTTCCAGTCACTGACCACCTCCAGGTGAACGGTGCCCCAGACCGTCGGACAGACGCTCGTCGTGTTGAGTGACTTCCTGGTTCCTACTGATGTCTCTAACAGACGAGCAGTGTCTTATTGTACAGCTGGTCTGATGGGAAATCTCTGGATTAGTCGTTATCTAAACACATGGGTATGGGGAGAGGTTGGGGTTAGTTGGGTTTGCCCAGAATCTGCAAAGAGGAAACCAGGAAGCTTCAGACATTTGTGATATGCTATGAGAACAATTAACCTAGCTAAGGGAGCCCAAGACTAATGATTGCAGATATAGGCCCCATCCAGGATTTTTAAAAAAAGAAAGAAATGTACAAAGAAAATTTGGGATTAATATAGGGTAATCCTGTGTCTCTTCATAGGTATAGAAGAAGTACTAGAAGAACAAGTCATTACATACTCGGTACCCAGTCAGTGTCTAATCAGAGTAGACACGGTAGAGTCAATATCGAAACAGCTAATCAGAGATGCTTGCTTGTATGAGCTAGGCAGTGTATACTCCCATTCCATATGATTCAGTGGTAAATCAGTATCCTTATTGTTTAGGGCTACCTGATGTTGAACAGTAGTCAATCAGTTTTTCTGAACCGAGCACAATTTGTACTGCATATAACAGTATGTACAATTGCCTCCTGGTCCGGGATAGACCGGAGTGCTCTGGACCCTAAGGCACTGGGTAGGTCGACGCCTATTTGTCTTTAAGTAACAGCGTTAATTTGCCAAGAGCCTATTTTCTCCAACTACTATGTTCAATGCATGAGCTTCTATTCCATGTGTTGCTGTTGTGGCTCCCTCCTGTCCCACCCAACAATTCCCGAATATTGAATCATTCATTATGTGGGTCAGACATGAAAAAAATGGCTTCTTCAGAAAGTAAGGAGCACTTGGGAAAAGCTCGTTGCTTGCGCGAAAAGGACCCATCCTGAGCAGGTTATTGACTCCCGCCGAGCTTTTACGTCTTTAAGGGTGATTAGCAGGGGATTAGCGGGTATTATCTTACCGACCTAAAACGACGACGTCCGCCTCTGCCCTTGGAGAAAAGAGGTATTATGTCTTATTTTTGTGTTGGAGTCTTTCAAGTTTTGGTGGTATCAGCTTTGGAAAGTGGAATAGTCTGAAGGGAAATATGGGAGAAAAAGGAGACGGTTCACCAGAATCAATTGAAATGTGTCGATTTGCGTTCCAGCAGATCTTGACTTACAGATTGCAACTGGCAGACGTTTTACTTTGCACATTCCTTTTTGGCATTTAGCTCTTGTTTGATGCTTATGCTGTTCTTATTAGCTTAAATCACTGTTATGGTCATAAAGAATAATCAATGTTGAATACCACAGTGTTGCCGCATCCTTCGTTTAGTGATAGATGTTAGGAAATATATAAGGGAGTAAATATCTACAGACTTATAACCGAAATAGGTTATCAGAGGGTATACATTGAAGAGGTTCTTTTCGATATATCCTGGAATGATGATAACTCATCTTGGCAAATGGGAGGAGCGCATATCGGTAGTCTAATTATCGCCATTTGTTTCAAGTGCCGGCCCTATGTTGGTGTGATTGGATCTCGGGGCTCCCCTTGTGTATTATTATGGCGGCATAGAATGAGAGATAATAGTAATATATGCACATTGATGTGAACGTGGTCATATGTGCAAATGACTCAGCTCCGCCAGTGATGGTGGTACATAACCCCTAGCCTTATGCATCTAAATCTGATATACTAACGACAGATTTATAAACATGAAGTGATCGTATGCTGGGGAAACTGATCGTTCGTCTATGAGAGTCCGTCGCTTAGATGTCATGCATGTTATGTTACCATAATTTATATTATGCAAATCAATGCATTTTCATTGCACCATTACAATAAATGGTTAGAGTATGACTTCCTATCTACACAGAAAACAGTTCCAGTAAAAGAAATATAGAAACAAACAAAAATTAACAAAGATACTTTCTTAACACGTTCAATATTGACACAAATTGGGTTTTACTATCAGTCTGTATCTGTACACACCACATGTATAAATGTGTACGCACGAGTGGTACGACTTTACCTTTACACGCAGGATGTCGTGCGTTTCCCAGAAGAGTTTGCCAAACTTATTAACACCAATTTGTCCGTCGGCGTTTTTTAAGAGCAAACTGAAGAAAGGAGGACTTACGTACGATTGCTGTGCACCTTCAGTCACTATACAATCCAGTTTGTTTGTATAAGTATGACCAACGAGGAAAGTGTATTACCTTTGTTTCCCCTCCTATGTCGTCTTTTACCTTAAATAAGTTTGGTTATTCAGTTTCAAACTCTCGTAAGTGTCTAAACATTTCAGGGGGTCCTTTTAGAATATTAGTTTCGCCAGGGTTGTCCCCCAGTAAACACGTATCTAAACTGTCAAGATGTGTGGGCAGGTCAGTCCGTGCAGGACCAACCGCCGCGTCCTGACGTAAATTACCTTGTTATTAAAGGCACCTAGACTCGAATCTCATTTTAATTTGAGTTCAACTCAAGCGTTATGGATTTAAGTACATTGAGTCTACAGACAATGTAGTACGTACTATTTGATGAAACGGGAAAGAGACTTTGGCAAAAACTAGGTACAATTCAGTCTGAAAGGTCCAGGAAAAACAATTGTCTAAAAAGACCATGCTGACTATCGTTGCCGTATAAAAGAAATCTTCTGTAGGAGTAAGCAATGTACGTAGATGTTATTGTAACATTGGGAGAAATACATCTGTTTTGATAACTTCTTCATCGTTAGGGCCTCTATGGAAATATTTAATGTTTTGTCAGTAGTTGCTAGTAGTCTACTGATAGCATCAACGATTAGTCAGAGCAAGAATTTGCACTTTTTCAAAGTATTTAGACAATGTGTTAGTGTAACTGTGTTGGGTGTGGCTGACTTTACATGTGTGCGACTTTCTCATATTTTGAGAGTGACAAATATTATGTTTCTTGGCCAAGAAGTATCCGATTCTAGAATACCCATGGACTGGGTCGGGTTAGTTTGCTCTATCCCTTGGTAAGCAGGCTCAAGTATTGGGTGTGATGAGCCACATTATATTTTAGCGTCCCTATAACCTACGGACATGGAATAAAAGTTGGAGAATTCGCGGGGAGTAATAGTCGCTTTACACAGAAGTTATGGGCATGTTTGGACTTTGTGACATTTCCTCAAACAGCTGACTCGGGGCGTCTCCCGTACTGTCTACACAGAAAAAAACACACCTCCCATGTGTAATTAACGACTCCCCCTCATGTGTAGCACCCTACACTACGGCCTCCCGACCGACACTGACCTTCCCCAGTCACATTCCTTAACACACTAGGCGTTTTTTTTAAAATATAGAGTTAATGAAAACACATCAAAGACCGTCAGAAGATGCTCGGGCCATGGGGAGGGGGTCAGGTTATGTTGACGTGAGAGCTGTTGTAGCTGGAGATGGGAGGTAAAAAAGTAGTTGGCTTCTACAGGTGGTTCTCCCACACGTAGGGAAGGTATGAGGGTGGGTGAGGGGTGGGCCATGGGCCGTATGGAGGGTTAACCTGAAACAGCTGTGTGGGCGAGAAGATAGATACATCATAAGGGGCTGGGGATCCAAATATTGTTAGAAGCGGAGTCAGGCCTCTGGATCCTGTATGATAAGTTTATGGTCTCGTGTTTTATGTAACAGTTATCAGTGTCAAGTGATGAAGGGTCAGCTTCTCCTCCAGGCTGTATGTACACAGCTATCTTGAGGCTACAGGGGAGGCGGCCGTGTGTAGGGTTTGGCGCAGTGCCCATACTTTCTAGGTTTAACCCCGGAGAGCTGGATCATCACTCTACTAGTATGTGTACAGGGTCATCAAAGGCCGGGTGTGTGGTGTCCTTTCTATGGGACATTGCACACTAAAGACCCCTTGCCACTCTTCGCAACGAGTAGGGTATTGCACCCGGTGGCGGGTTTCTCCTAAACCATATCATATATTCGGTCACCGCCCTTGTGGCGTAAAATAAGCTGAAAAGTATTACCTTGTGCAGTCTGGAAAGAACCCATAAGGGTTGGCCGGACGTTAAACTACCCCAACAAACAAAACAAACCTGTAAGATGATAGGTATAGGTCTGATTCACATTAACACTGCAGGACGAACTCGGTAGCCGGTAACCAATAGTCCCATCTAGAATGAAAAAATGGATAGAGTAAGATCTATGCTTTTCTCTTACGTAAAAAAAACAGTGATGGGCACGGTATGGCCAACTTGCAGTTAGAGGCAGAAATATTTGAGAGTGACCCAAGGTGGTGATGGATACTCTGTCCTGAAAAGGTGAATACACAGCGGTGGTCAGCGGTCTCTCTCTGGACTGTCAAAACTGAGAAAGATCGATCTAGGCCCCTGCAGAGAAGAGGAACTGTATCGAGAAGGTCACTGGTTCCTGGAGCATCCGCGTCTGTCTGACAGCTCGGACCATCATCTCTGTAAGAACACAGGGAAGGGAGAGACAACGGAAAAGGGCGGGGCAGTGCTACAAGCCCGGATACATGTAGGACCAAATTTAACCGACGATTGCTTTATTGAAAGTCCATACTATTTCCACATTAAGTCTGCCCCTTCCCGAATTTTGCCCTCAGTTTTCTACTACCCCCCCTTTCCGCACTTGGCCGCGAGCCGTCACCGGAGGGGCCCACATGATTGAGGGGGGCTGCTGGAGGTAGCCCAGAGTCAGAGGAGGGGGGAGTCAGAGGGGCCATCAAGTACTGCAGTCGCCAACAGCACCTAGTATACCGCAGTCGGGAGTTTAGGTCTGCGCATGCACCAACCTTTCCTGCCTCTAGCTGTCGGGGGTCAAGCGCGACTTTTCACCCAATCAGAACCATCCCTTGGTCAATATGGCGGCGCCCAGCGACAAACTCCCATCAGCGGTATACACTGGGCCTCCACTCCAGTCCACTCAGAGGGTGGTCGCGGCGCATATCGCACACACGGCGGAACTATGACACGAGGTCGGTGAACACCATTCTGTATGCTCCCTTTATTCTGTCCACCACCAGTCAACCAGTGCCCCTGATCTGAGGCCCGGCTTATCGCCACAGTCGCGCAGCTTCAGCCACTGCACGCCGCCACACACAGGAGTAGCTCTAACGGCAGCGACGACCAGTCAGTGCTCGGCGGGCTCTCCTCGGCTACTGGAGTACTGCAGACTCCCCTTCCCCGACAGTTTACCCCCTGGAGCGGGTGCTAGTCTTGGATCTCATCTGGGATCCAACGGTTGCAGGGTACTGCGGTGAAAGCAAACAGAAGACTTGGACTGGTTGGTTACCGCGGGCGGTTTTCTGTGATATGCTGCAGTCTGTGACTACTGGAGGTAAACCAGTGGCCAGCTGTTAGCTGGACGTGGAGGCGGGGTGCGGTTCACGTCCACAGGAGGAGGTCTACGGGAGGGTGTCTGACCCTGCCGCTGACCGCTACCCCCGCCCACGTGGGGGACACTTGGATCCCCTGATCAAAAGGCAGCCTATAAGAGGGACGGGTTCAGTGTCTCGGGATGAGCGCCCTATACACGGACACCCTGCACATCATGTCCACGCCGGGCGAGCTGCGCCACCAGCGGGCCGGCACCAGCAGGAGTCACCACCACCTCCACCAACACCACCACCGCCAACACCACCACCACCATCAGAAGAACAAGGTAAGGGCGGCTCCCACGCCCGCCGCCGTCAGCTTGCAATAGGTTCAGAGCTGCTCACGTCGCCGCAAATACCGACAGAAACTGGGGACAGCTTGTGTGTTGACGGGTGTGAACCCTGGCCCCTGGGGCGTATTTATACTTTCGCCTGTGTTGTTATTTAGGCCCAGGTTTGTAATATATGATGCACTTGTGGCACAGTACTAGTACATGTATTTCATTTCCATGCGATGCAATCTAGTAAGAAACGCTATGATGATGTATGAGTTTTCTTCTTTAATTGATAATTCTGCGAGCTCTGAAGTAATACTAAACTATATTTGATTGATCATGAATGTTTTCGGTGAAGATTTGTTGATAATCTAGCCTTTAGCCAAAGCCTGCACAGATTGGACCTCTTGGGACAACACATACCCAGCCCTCATCAGTGGCCTCCCGCCGTCTTTAGTCGTCACGTGCAGCCTAGTCAGACGTACAGCGTATTTGCTTAGAGGCGAAGCTTAGAGGCGTCGTATACATGATGTTTCATCTATAGACTGCACGTACTGCTCTAAGATGGTGGCAGTACATGTGTTCTGTTCCCCGGGGTGATTACACCCTGCTGTGATAACATAACCCGCTGTCTTTTTAACCCACTCCCTTAACCACCGACCTGCGGTGGGACGGGCCGTGAGGTTATGTGGTAGGGGCAGCTCAGATTCACAAAGAGTTGGTAGTGGGAGCAGCTCGTAGAACTAAGTGAAGCCGCCCGGCAGGTGAATCAGTGGAAACAGTGTGGGCATAGCTGTGTAATGTTCAGACAGCTGCCGGGCCTCAAAAACGCGCTGCGCTGTTTACACTAACGTTGCTATCTGTGGCGCTGACTGGTAGGTGAGCGTGTAAGTCTACATCACCGCTACACTTGTAGACAGACCGGACTAATACTGTCCTCCACGGGATGCCTTTTAGTCAGGAACTGTCCGGTTATCTCGACATTGGTTATCTACGTCCGCCATGAATTAAAACGACAGGGCAGACAGAGAAAGACATGATAATCCCAAACCTATTGGGAATCCAGATTTAGGGACAAACTCGAAATGAACAAATTGTTATTGATGACTAGATAATCCGCCTTAACCATGCAGTACACTCTTCTTCTTTATCTATTTATTTTGGTCAAGCTGTATTGACCAAACCACTGATCGAGCTGTGACCACGTCGTCGTCACGGGGCTGGGCAGCAAAGCTCGTTATCACGGCAGGTATGTGAGCAGCTCATGACGACCGCCCGATAAGCCACTAGGGGGCGTGCTAATCCGTAATGAGCAGCTCGACTAATCGGGACTCAGTAATGAACAGCTTCAGTAACCCTGTGAGCAGCTCTAACTAGCAATGCCCCTGAGCAACAAGGACAGCCCAGCTCAAGGTCTCGCCTCCTGCCGCGATGACCTTCTCTGCTGATTAATTGGACCTTTCTGGCCAGAGTGCACCTGGAGAGTTAATTTTATAGGTTGAAAATTTTGCATGTTAGATAACTGAGTTATCATACAGAATCTTTAAAAATCCGGGTACACCATGAGAGGTTGCACGGAGGCAGGTGGACCAGGAGTAAGCAAGCTGGAGGAGGATCGATGCTGGGAGGCATTAAGTGGGTGTTTATTGGCCAGACGCGGCTGTCGGACGACTAGAGCCGCCCCCAGCAGAGACCGAGTGGGAAGATTATATGGGACCGGTAAAGGTACCTGGTGGACCAGAGAGTCAAATACATGAATAGATACCGTAGTTTGGGGCACTTTGCTCTGAGAATTATCATTTTCAGTTAGGCCGCCGTGGAAACCGAAGGTGTTAAAAGGGACGGAAGGCATCGTAAACTCAAAACGTTAAAGGAATGTACTCCCAAGAATCTAAGACAAGCCAGTTGTAAAGTACCAGCTATGAAAACTAACTTAATTCACATTGTAGTTTCATGAGAGTGCCGTTTTATGTATTTGTGTATAAGCAAGGTGAATTCTTTGAGTACACATTAAGTGACAAAAACAAAAGTATTAATTTTATGCACATTGAAGCTAGTTTTCAAAGGATACAGTGTATCTTACTTTTGGCAAGAGTTAAACTCACAGGATATATTTAATAGTCATTTTTGAGGTGTTTCATTGCTTTTGGCTCACTTTAGGTTTGAAACATTTCACTATATCTTGCTTATTAGTATCTCATAGTGTTTTAACGGCGCGTGATGGGTTAAAGTTAAAGCAGAAAGTGTTTTCCGATCAGGTTTCATTCATTACCACATAATACCCTCCTGAAAATGGTGACTCGTTACGAAGTCACTTATCAAATTAATTTTCTTTTGGATCATGTTGATATCCTCCCAATTTCTATGTTGATTGGAATAGGAGAAAACGCTATTAAAAGTTGACACTTGTAGCAAATTTAATAGGAAAAGTAACGCCTTAGTTCAATAGAGAATGCCAGAGGACTCCTAAGCATCGAGCACTGGTTTGGCGTCTTTTTATAGACGACATCTTCTCCGCTCTTGGGTCGCAAAGATGTGCCATGGCGTCAGTGCAACAACCATCACCAAATTGTGTGTTGAAAAAAGAGATAATCAGATAATTTCCATTGGCATGAAAATTATCCAGATTGGCTGCTAAGATTAGGATGGATCTGTGCCTGATTCACAGTTTGGACCCTTTAAATGTTCCTGAAGTATAATACTGAAGATACTTCTGGAGAGAACATGACCGTAAAACAAAATATGTAGAACTGCTTCCTGAAAACCAGTAACAGCAGAGGAAGTAATTAAAGGCCGTAATGCATGTAATGATCTCCGGGAATGGTCTCCGTACCCTGCATGCAGGCTGGAAAGAGAAGGAAGTGAGACCACGATGCTGCTGTTAACATCAGAGAGTAGGCGTACAAAGAAAGGTCTATAGGATATACATACATCTCAAAGTATTTTTTACTCAATACTGGATTGACTATTAGAAGACTATCAAAAGTAAGAACATGTTGATTGCACAATTCTCTCCTCAATAAAAATAACTTAGACCAACAATTGCTGGAGTCGGGTTTGGTGTGATAAACTTTATTTTAATCTTGGATTGAAATTAGCACACAATGAATTAAGTTTCTCATTTCCACCTAATATTTCTGGGTTCCCTACACAACTAAAACTGACTCTTACAACCGAATAGCACTAGTGGTACCCAGACATAGACGATATAGATTTGGTAAAACAAAATCGAGATCATGTCCTCTACAAGTTCTGCAAGAAGTTGACTGGGTGGAAACAACGGGAGGTGAAGACAGTGTCAGTGTCGTACGCCTGACACGGAGGGGCCAGAGGAGACTGTAGGACAAGGTGGAACCAGGAGGAGGAGGAAGCCGCCTCCATCACCTGGTGTCGGCGCTAGAGCTCCCTCCGCGGCCACCAATTTTATGGGTGGCTCAGCCAGAAGGCAATTGGCTGGACGACTGATAGGGTGTGGAGATTTGAGCGGCAGCAGGCAGCGGCGGGCGGCGGGCAGGGGGACTCATTGTGCCCGGCCCATCAGTGGTGGTTAGCAGACCAGGCCTGATTCTATTACCGTCATGTGAATATTAGCCTGTCATCGCCCATTCCACCAGCTGTCCGCCACGCCCGCCGCTATGCAAATTGATCGACTCCTACAAGTGTCCAGCGGAGAGATCTACCCTGCCAGTCAATGTATTGATCAGAGCTAGAGAAACCCTAGCGACGGAATCACAGCATATAAGGCAAGAAATATGGGATAACGTCTCGGCGTTAGGCGGTAAACATTGAAGGACGTCTCTCCCATCGTGTATGTCCTGCGCTCCTGAGCAAAACAAGCAAAATGCTTTCTAGGTGTATATCTATTAATAGAATGAGATGTAGGTGCAAGTTTGTTAATCGACAATTTAAATTTCGACGTATTTTATTTTAGCAGGGTCTGTTGGTTAGACTGTCAAATATACACTGTTAACTCTAGGATACCTTATTCTAGGGTCACAAAACATAGTAGCATTTGAAGCAGGGATTAAAATGATATGTGTATGTACTCCTTATCAGTAAGCATTGGCTCCTGGCTACATTCCACCGACATGGCCAGGGACAAATTAAATCATACGTTCCATTGCATAGTCATCCTATCAGTTGCCTAACGCTCTCTGATAAAATAAATGGAAAATTCAGTGCCCTCGCCAGAGGTGTTGACTAAATGGCTGTATGAATACTGTCAGTCCATTTCCCTTCGGCTGCTTTTCTAAAACCAATCCCAGCTTCCCCAGTTACCACCCACCCCCGACAAGGGTGCATGACCCCAGCCCGGACAGAATCCCTCCTACCTCCCCTCCACTCGTACTGGTCGGAGCCCCCAGCCCGCCACCTCTCGTCACCTCCTGCCCCTGCCCCGGGGTCGGGGGTCAGGGGGTGCCGGATGGCCAGATAGGGACCAGAAGCCGTGCTATTTATCGGGAAAATGATCCATAAATGCTATTTGTTGAGGAGGCGACCCGTGAGTGCGGAGGGCAGCGAAGGTATGTGAATCGTAGGGCGTCTTAGAGCAGCTCGAGTCTCTGCGGCTCGAGCAGAGACTTTGACGGGTTACTCAAAATGGGAATCATTAAGAATGCACTATATGCCTGGACTTGAATGTCGTGAAGTCCACTTAGCAGGGTCCCTACAGCACAGGGAAAACAGGGTAGATGGCCCTCAAAAAAAAAAAAAAATCTGACAGGGAAAACAAAGGGAATTTGCCAATTTTGCCAGAACACAAGGAATTTCATTTTTCTAGGTTCTAAAATTCCCGAATCTAAAAATTGAGCCTCGTCCATAGTTGAACGTTTTTGTCTGACCAGGGCATGAGAATGTGTGACTGAGGGCCGGTGGGGTGTGGACCCGACAGAAACCAGCCCTACCACAGCCACACACTTGCCTCTCACCCCTTGTCTTTGATCTCGCAGACAGACATCCCAGCAGTGGTACGTCATGGGCATGTCGTGCCACGTATGGAGAGAGCATAAAGCTAACAAAAGGCTGGGCGCTCAAATACATCGGACTTCAAACCTATATGACAGAAGTCTCTAAAAGGGCAACTCTACCGTAGTAGTGTAGGTTTCTTGCACCAATAACATTTAAAAATGCTCCCTGCAAGAAGTCAGGTCTAATTGTTCGCTTGAAAGTGGTCTAAGCCCCGAGTTGAAATTAAATCTCTTGCTGGCAAAAAGCCTGACACTGACAATTTGTCTCATAGTTATGAAAAGTTGATTTTCGGCTCCACATTTAAGGAAATTGTCCCCTTTGTGGTTGACTGTAGCATTTCCTGGACCTGTATACATTGTCTAATGGAACGCGGTGACCTATGGGGTTACAACCAGGTTACGGCGCTGCCCTGGAGGGGAGTGAAGCGTGGGCCGGATGGTGAGGCTGAGTGCCCACCCCCTGTAGTTACAGCAAAGGGCAGGTGAGCTGCATTGACCTCCAGGCACGCCCTGGAGCCTGCCACGACCTGGCCTGGCAGGGGCCTTGTACGGGGGCTTATAGTTATAGGAGGCCTGTACCATTAGGCACCGAAGCGTCCAAAAACCAGAACCTTGTAAGCACTGTTTGCGGTTCTAAGAAATCGTGTGACAACATAAGTATTCAAGGAAGCATTTCCTTACGTCTTGACCAGTTTAACACAGAAGGCCTCATATTTGCTCCAAACCACGAGATGGAGTCCAACGGCCAAAACCCATACTCCCCCCATCCTGTCACCACCACCATGTGCTTTCCATCCCCGACCCCCGGGCGACGCCGGCCGGTCAGGGCGTGGGGCTAACCCGGGCCAGTTGGTTCTGATTTACCCCTGCCCGCCGGCCCTGACCCGTCATCACGCAATGCTCTCGTCGTGGTGTCGTGCAGGACTGGGCGCGGCCCTTTTGGTTACTTGTCCATGTCAGGGACCATGTATTTGATACCGACCTAGGACGGCACTGTGCTCTAAACTGGGACCCACGAGCAGCTCACGGCATTGAGCGTGTCTCCGGAGCAGATGGCGAGTATAATAAAAAGGGCATGTGGGGCCTTACGTGAAATGTACATGTTACTTGTATAAATGTGGATGGTTTTCCATGTTGTCTCCGTGACGTAGAGGTTCAGATTGAGGTAAGATACGCAAGTCTGAATCTGAAAGAAAAGTATTTGAGATTATAAGTCATATCAGTGAGTAGGCCCTGGAATAATCCTCACCTAACGACATCCCCCTACTTCCACCCTAAACTAGATTCAATGATCCAAACACGGTCTCTACCTTATCGGCAGGGTAGCCAGTGCGTTTAAAAACAGTGCTGAAGCCTACACTATCTTCTCACCTATAAATTCCATTCTATAAGAAGGTGCCACTGCTATTGCCATCTGATATTTGAGCCAGTGGCTGAGAGTCAATAGTCAGTGGGGGCTTGGTTTGAGGGGAGGCGAGGAAGGAAGCTCCGTCCGTGGGCTGGGTCAATGATTAACAAATACCACGGCTGCGGTCAGCGGTGGCAGAGGCTAGATAGTGAAGAAGGTAGGCGATGGGCAGCGGCCTGCCCTCAGTCACATTCCCACTTCATTGACCCAGGGGCGCCTGTCGAATAGCGACGACCATGACTCAGCCAGTAAGGCCCTGGTCCGGCATGTGTATCGATATCTTCCCATCTCACATATCCACGCTGTGCCCATGTACGCTGTGCCCTCTCCCCCTTTTCCTTTTCATTTCATCTTTTATCCCGAACAGCTATCCCTGATTATTTTTCTATTCTTATTCTTTGTTGTTTTTGTGGTTGGACTTTGGATATGTCCCATAGCTTTGTATAATAAACAAAAAATCACGAATCGACCAAAAAAGGTCCGGGAGTGGAATTGATAGTCACTTGTTTCAGGTTTCTTTAAATCACTGTTCTTACCGATACTCGAATCTGTCTATTGAAGCTGGGTATTCACAAAAGATGGTAATTGATACAAAAGCTAATTTTAACAACCAATATGACCATTAAGATGCATCCAATTTTGTTGGCAGTATAATAGACGTTCATGAAAGAGTAAGAAGTTTGTGGATGTTGAGACGCGGAGTATCAAGTCTTTCTGTTCAGATAAACCAACCAAAGACGGTCTGGTCGGCCCTCCTGGGTCAGCGGTCACAGGTCACTAGGAGGAGCACTAGTCGGCACCCAGGGGAGGGATTATTCACTTAACCCTTTGTCTCACCCCAGGGTAACGCAATCCCTCCCGCACACCGAGGGTAAGCACATTAACAGGCCGAGCGTCCTACCAAAAAACTACACTGTTATCTTAGCTAGTCAGGCGCGTAATGTGATATTAACTCTTGGCTAAATGTACACATGGACAATGCACTGAGGAAGAAATCCCACAAAGATGCAACAGAGGTCAACCAGAGAGAAGTCAAAGGGGCATTACCGTTGGAAATGGAAGTAAAAGATATGTGCTGTGGTGGGTCAGAGGTAGTGTGGGGTAGAGGGTCGAATGTTGGTCAATCTAGCTGTTATTGACTAGCACCTTGGGGTTCGCTGGCCCGGAGGGAGATGTGCCCCAATTTAGGTCTACATGCATTCCTATTACAAACGGAGCAAATACTGTTAAATCAGAATGTACGCCAATTTGTTATACGGAAACGTCCATTAGATCCCGTGAACATCCTGAGTTTGCTACATACGATATAGAGTGGACTCTACTAGTATTGGTCAATCTAAAGGCAGCATGGACTATACACCCTTTCCATGAACCTGCCTCAGTGAACCCTACCATAGAAGTTTTGCTTCCAAAACCTTTAGCCTAGGCACATTGGATTCCATATCCCAAAACAGATACCGCTTGCATGGCGCCTTTCTGTTGAGAAAGGTCTATGACCAATATGCATCAGTTCTGTGCAATTCGCTTCCTCACAATGATAGTGACTGAGGCCCTACAAAATTATAATGAACTAAAAATACTGAAACATAGATCTTTCTATGTAATGTAACTATTTTATCAATGCAGAGGGAATATCTGGTTCCCTTGAGTAATTATCACTAATAGTTTCGCGTCTCCGACTAAAAAGCAGACATGCCAGCAGTGAGCTAGTCAAACGCCTTTTTTCTTCTTAACCCCGATGCCGTGTTTGATCCCACATTACGTAATACAATGTTATTAAGCTCACGTAGACATGTGAGAGGAGGTGCACCGTCGTCCCCCTGTCGGTGACCTGCAGGAGGAGCCCCTCTCCTGGCGCTCCTCCAGGGCGCCCCGTGACCTCAGCCCCAGGCCGGCGTCTGCAGCGAGCTTCAAACAGACTCTTTGTACTCTGCAGGGCTGGGATTGGCACGCTTTTCTATTTTAATGATGAAAAAAAGACAAGGAGTAAAAATACCCTGTGCGTTTGAGATCAACTTCACTACTGTTAATGCTCATGAATTAATTGTTTACTAACATGGTTCTTTTTTTTCTTTTCCAGGTATGTCCTTCCCTAAATTATGGCTATTCCAGTCGCTACTCTTCGGTAAGTAAACTGTTAAATCAACAAATAGACGTCGGCCAGTTACAAGTCAAAAGCGGGAAAAGAACCAGCTTTGAGAGTGTTCTTTGCTGATCTCATACCGTGAATAAACAGGGAAATCTACTGTACAAACAGTCCAATTACTACCGCGGCATTCCACCTTGGCGCTCTGCGGTGTACCTAAGACTTTGGTGAGAGGATCAGACACGGTCTGGGCATGTTGTAGACGTCAGCGGGTGAGGTAACCGCTGATGTATGTAGCCAGGTCTCAGGGCATGATTTACTGCCTGCTCCGCGATGTGTTATGATACAAATCATGTACAGGTCCACAGCCTGGAGGTCTCCATCTCGTGCCCGGGGGCGTTAGACCGTCAGCCCAGTTAGGGGGCCGCCATGTTTACGCCTTCTAAGGGTTTGAGATGCACACTTCAAAGTCAGTGACATTTTCGTCATAAATAAGTTTTCATTTTTGGCATAGAGTTTTCGTGCTTTTTGTTAGTTTTTTTGGTGAGTAGATATTACAGAAAATGATAGAACATATCATGTACAAAATTACGCTTCTGGTATTGACTCGAACAACGATTATTTTATTATGTGCTCGTATACATATATATATGCATTTCGTATTCACTCTGCAACGCTGGACACGAAAAATCGTTCGGTTCTGATGACCTAGTGATCCGCTAAGCGGTGTATTGCCGCCTCCCCAAGTATATATTGTAACGTCTGGTCTGCTTTTATGGAAAGCTGCTTACATGGCAGAGCTCGTTGCAAAGGCAGGAAGTTGTAGATTTCGCTCCTGAGGAATTCCGTATTTTGGGATGGAGTGAGTATGGAATACCATGTGGTGCTTCAAGTCAAGAGGGGAATTGAACCTTGTAGCCTGGCAGGCATTGTAAGCCCACGATTTACAGGCACTGTTACCAAGTGGTTGGTGATTCTCTCGAGTGACTGCCCAGATATGAAGAGAGAAAGAGCACGGTTTATCTCGGGTTTGTTTCGCTGGGGCGGCCGGCTTTGTGGCTTTGTTCAATCCTCCCCTTCATCATCCTACACCCCCACTTCTCAATGCCCAGACTGCCCCGAGTGGTAACACTCGCAGCAGTGTCTGGTAGAGATAAATAGCGAGGGATGCTTATCTCCACCACACAGCTTTGTGATAACGAATGACGGAAACTCGGTGAAATCCCAATCTATGAAGGCTGTAGAGAAAAAAGCCCCTGTTAGTCTTTATTCTAGGGATAAGTGCACGCTTCTTGTAATACAGCGATGTGTAAAGCGCGTGACACCCATAGAAATAATGTAAAAGCAAAGGACTGTTGGCTTCTATTTCATATATTCTCTGCAATGAAAAGTAATCAAGCAGAATGATTATAATGAAGTTGCAGTTTTAATCTATTCACTCTAGATATTGTTGTAAGTCATAACAACCACTTTTTTTGTGTTATGAATAGCAATGACTTTCATAAATCCTTGTCAAGTGACTTTTGTTGACGTGTGAGACCTGTCTGATCACTGAACGGTTTACAATGACAGACACCGAAACGAAAGAAAAGGGGAAAGTCAAAGTGGTGTCTCCCGACATAGTTATGTCGGCCTCAATATAGGGCGTCCGAGTAAACTGTTATTGGCAGAGATGGAGGAAAATACGCAGTTGAGGAACCCTAGCCTTGTGGGGCAGGCTGTGAGTTATGTGACATGGATTCCTGTATCATGTCCACTCTCAGACTCTCAACCAGCCCCAGCAGCACGGACTGTGACCCAGAGACACTGCGTGCCCCACGCCAGTGGAGAGGAGACAGATCGGGGAGTGGGGGAGCCTGTCGGTACCCTGCCCACCACTGTCACACCCACAGGGGCCGAGTGGCACCCTGAGTGACAGAAAAACACTCAGTCACCGATATCTGTCACTGTCACCCTCTTGGACCAGCTTGAAAGTGACATGAACGACACTGATTTAAAAAAAAATCATTCTCCAGTAAACAAAAACAAAGTTCTTGTTTGAAATTGGATGGCCGACGTGATGGTATTTAGTAATCATTTGTCAAATGTGGTTTTGATGGGTTTGCATGCGAACTTTAATGTAAGAATATATACATATATTTCCAAGGGCTAAGGTCGTTAGATATAGAAAATGGGAAGGTCCTATGTGAGGTGAGGGTGTGGGGTCAGGAGGGTGTGTGTGGCCATATCGGGTTCCATTTTCGGACCAGGGGTCCACGCCAACAGAAATGACTCACAAAAAGCTGCATTTTCACACATACCGGGGAAGCCAAGGTTCCTCGAGCTGCTCCTCTTTAAAGTCTCCAACATAATTATAGTATATCTACTGTATGCAAACGTTCCTCACAGAAAAGATTTTTTCCCGAAAGTAAGTTTTTCGAACCAATTATAAAATCATTTTTCTATGAGAAACCTACTGTTTGTGTAAAATGGGATAGACATATTGATTAGCAGCAGCACCTACAATTTTGCTCAACTTACATGATAAGGAACATGGCAGTAACTGTATGGAGGTGGACGTACACACCCGTCATTGAAGTACATGTAGTAATATGCAGGGCCTGAGTCACTCTTTGGGAAATACAAGAACATGGTTACAAGGCATACATTAAGGGACGTTTTGAGGATCCATCTGTACATTACAATGGTTCAGTATTTTATGTAAGTTTTGAGTGGCATCTCTGCGTCAAAATTAAGAGTTTGTACCATCTGCGTTATTATAGAAGAACTACAAGTGCCCCTAAAAGCAATATGCATTTTGAGGTAATGCTTGTTTAACCAAACAAAGACTTCAATCCATGAGCCTCAGCACATCCGTAAATAAACCTCTCTTAATATTATAAGAAGAATCACGCGAATGTGGTCCTTTCTCATGCGACTCCTATTCGCTGGCGTGCTTCCCTCACATCGGCCCTTTCTGTGAATCTGTCACACGTCCTCACCACTACGTCCCAAACTCGGCTTACACAGCCAACTGGTCACGTGACGGTATTGCTGGTTGCTGGCGCCGCTCTCTGAGAGGCCCTACA
Organism: Lepidonotus clava; assembly: GCA_936440205.1. Classification (NCBI taxonomy): domain Eukaryota; kingdom Metazoa; phylum Annelida; class Polychaeta; order Phyllodocida; family Polynoidae; genus Lepidonotus; species Lepidonotus clava. Next base: position 29,595,791 of record OW387134.1, read on the forward strand.
ATAGGCGGCTGCCAGCGCTGACGTGGTGGCCGAGGACCTCGCGTCACTCTCAGACCGTGGAGGAGGACGTCAACAGACGCAGGAGAGGCGCCCTCTCCCGGTGGTCGACGACGCTAATGAAAGTGTCGCGTCAGCGCGCTCAGAATGCCGCGCTCCAAATTGATGGCAGATTGGAGTCGTCAAGTATGCGGCGAGCAGCTCAAGGGAGTTGCTCAACGTTGAGCATGTGCTGACGGTCAAGCACGTGGTGGGGAGGGGTGGGGTACGATAAGGGGTGGGGTGTCGAGGGCTGAGATAGCAGTGTGGCAGGGGGTGTGATTGGCGAACGACTACCCCGAGGGGTTACCTCAGGGGGTGGGGGCAGCGTTATCAGAGGGGTAGACAAGACGCGATATGCTTTGATGTTCCGTTTACACGCAAAAAGGTTTGGTCTATTCTTTTTGTCACGCGTCAGAACCTTTATCCTTGCTTTTGCTAGGAAGAAATACTCGCCGCAGACTTATGGGAGGTAATCAAAGCTATTGGTTCAGACAACCAATTAAGGAAAGATACATGATTGAGGCTTGAATGTTCCACCTCTTTTAACCAAGGGTTTAATATGTATTGGTAAAGATATAAGCCTGTGTGTAAGTTCTTCCTCGAATACCTTTAAATCTGTGAAATGTTGATTATACTCCTAATGATGTTACACAAATTGGCCGGTTAGAAAATGTCAACTTTAAAAACAACAAGGTTGTTTTATTTTACTGGAATCTGTTACTCAAAACCTTTGTAATATTATCCATATTTTACACTTTATTTTACTAGAATAATATTACTCAGTGACACGTCCAAAGAAAATAATTGCCGTCTATTCGAAACAAAACTAGATTTGCCTTTCACAAAGCTTTAGATACCATAAGAATCCGTTTTTGAGAGATGTAGATAGGTCAGGTGAACTTAACGTTATGAAAATGGTACTACCAAGCATCCCTCAGCAGCTGTTAGAGCAGCGTCACCCTCCGTGACTGTCGACTGGTACCAGTGGAATGTGTCACCGGTCGTGCCTTACTGCCCCCAGCCATGTAACGACCCTTAACACCAGCACCCTCCTCGGGGCGCCCACCACCCCTACCCGTCCGGGCCCCCACCCTCACCCCGCGCACCCTCCCCGACCCCCTGCGCCACTCCGTGAGACATACCGTCATGTCTCCCTCAGTCTCTGAGTCACTCCCCAACAACTCAGTCCGTCAGCGACTATCTCTTCTCGGCCTGACCCAAGACCTTTACTTTGCCTGCAAAAAAATGAAGATGAACCAAGAAAGGAAGAATGTTGTCATGCACACCCTGAGGGTGGTGGTGGTGGTGGTGGCCGGGTGGTGCAGGGACACCTGCTCGATGGTCACCCAGTCTCTGTCCACCGGAAAAGAACTTTCCTTTGCTGGCAGTTAGTTTTGTCTCGGACATAGGGAGGGTGAGGGGCTGTGGTTGGTGGTGGGCAGTCTGGTAATCTGGGCCCGGTCGGCGTTATCCGCCTCCCCCGCCCACCCCGACAGCCTCCCCTCACCCCCAGGGGCCATAACGGGCCTCAACAGCTGGACGCGGCCTGCCTAGGGCTGAACAGCGAGCTGCTCTTTGTCCCTCTCTTCAACTGTTTTTAGTGAAAAAAATGGATTTGTATTGTTGTATTTGCGTGAATGGATACCATTTTTTTCACTAGTAAAGGTTGAACGTCGATCCTTTGTGTTCAGTTGAGTACATAACGGAAAGTTGTGTACAGCAATTGAAGGTACAGGCCTTTCTTTTGTTCACCTGAGTACATTATATAAGGATCCTGTTGTCTGTGGTCGCACCTTCACGGATCGGTAGGTGGGGGGGGGGGGGGGGGGTGGGCTGGTCAGCTGGAGGGCCGCCCCCTCTGGTTTGGCACGGACGGTGAGTGGGAGTGTGTGTGGGGGGTAAGGGACCCCTGTGCTCATTGGTCGGATGTCCAGGTATAAAGGACCGCCCCTCTGGTCTCGGCACGGACGGTGAGTGGGAGTGTGTGTGGGGGGTAAGGGACCCCTGTGCTCATTGGTCGGATGTCCAGGTATAAAGGACCGCCCCTCTGGTCTCGGCACGGACGGTGGGGTGAGGGTTACACTGGTTCCCCGTGGTAATTCCGCTACTCTACATATGCATTATATTATAACAAATAAAAATAATCATATTGTCTAGATATTTCAATGCTTTTAAGGTAGGAAGTTACTTGATAGGTTGGAGGTGAGAGGCTGTTTGACTTAGAGGGTGGTTTCTGAAGTTACTTCACAGGTGCCTTACTGCCCCCAGCCATGTAACGACTTAGAGACTGTGAGAGGCTGTGCGACTTTGAGGGTGGCTTCTGAAGTCAGCTGTCAGGTCCCACTCCTCCCAAGGCTGCGCGACTATTATGTAACAGCTGACACCGCTCACTCAGACCGCTCGGCCCCTGTTGGCCTCGGCACGGACGGTGGGGTCAGGGTGTGTGAGGGAGGGGGGGGGGGGGGTGTAAAGGACTCAGGCTAGACTGGACGCCGCTCTCATCTGCTGCGGGGGGGCCTGTCGCCAGGACTAAAGGCTGACGGGTTCAGTCTAGACTCAGGCCTGTGACCATTGGTCGGATGTCCAGGTATATAGGACCGCCCCTCTGGTCTCGGCACGGACGGTGGAGTGAGGGTGTGTGTTGTCATTGTTCTTGCATTTTTTTCACTCTAGATCGTTTACGATCTACCTTCTTGGGTTTCTTGTTTTAACTTTAGGTTTCGTGCAGCAGTTTGAGAATATATAACGTTTACTTAGAATGTATAGACCAATAGACGGGTCAAAATGTATCGAGACTATGAAGCAGTTGAAAGTAAGCACTGCTACAAATACAAGCTGACCTCACAATAATGTGTAAAGTGTATGGGTCCTAGCTAACTCATCAAACTAACGACTTACTGTAAAGAAGTTATTTGTTTTAAACCCCATCGTGTACCGTTCGTCACTGGTCCTGTGTCCATGTGGCGAGGTCCGTGTTGTAGGGATCAGACCAGTCGTGAGGTGTGTTTGATGAGTCGGACAGCAGGGTGATCTAATGGGGCCTGTATTTTGACAGGTGCCTCCTATCCCGGAGGGCCCCGAGTGATGTAACCTTGGGTGTCCTTAGAACACCAGTAAATCACCGAGCTACTCGTCTTACACGCACCCTACCCACTCCCACGCCCTCCGTGTCACCCCTTATCACTCGGTTATGTTGGTTGGACTTATTACCTATAAATCCACTGCTCCATCAACTTGGGATATACAGATTGATAGGCTGTTGAATCATTTCCCCTTGGAGCTTTGACACTTTCATTCACTGCTTCCTACCGACATCTGAATACCAATAATCACAATCTCAGAACCCCACAGAGCCCACGTTTTCTATTTATCACTAACCGCGCCAACGTGCTGCATTTAATATTAATACACTATGTTAGAATAACAGCTTCCACCTAACCCACAATATGTACTATTGACTTTGATTGAGAAAAATGAAGTAGACAATCGTTATTGTACGGCGTTTTTTGTTAAAGAGGAGAGAGTGGCTGTGGAAAAGAGCGGCTGACAGGGATGTGTACATGTAGTATCAAAGAAGTGAGCAGGGGAATAGATGGCAGGAGGGGGCACCACAGTCAGTCCGTTTTCACGCAATCCGAGAAAATGAACAACAGCAGGGGTTGTCGGAGTATAGGTAACCCGACCGTTTGAGCATGCGAATATCTCAGTCTGTATATACGCACCATATGGATCGAGCAACTCAAAGTAGTGTGAAATGCCATAGGAAGTTTAACTCGTCTACCATACCGGTACGTGTATCGTAAAAACACGTCTTCGGTAGGGTATCTCGGAAATTGGTTGCCATTGGAATGATGTTTTCTCTCTCTTTTTTTTTACAAAACGCAAAGAATCCATGAGTGACTTTCAATAAAACACCAAGGTAGGTTGCATAAGAGCCACGGTTTATATGGCAGTGTCCATTATAAACCCAAGAAGACCTGGGCCCCTCCCGACACTCACTCCTTGGGACTGTCTGTCAAACCAGAGAGAGTAAAGTTATTTTAGTCTCCATGGTCAAACCGTGAAACATGAATCGCCTGGGCGTCCGTGGGTCCACAGAGTCGGAGTCCTTCTGCATTACACGGTGCGCACCGACAGTAAAAGTTGCCTCTTCCTTCGACCTTCCTGCTACCATAAAGATAATGGTAACACTATTAGAACATTTGCTAACAAAGCTTGTTACCGGGAACAACCCCAGGAGTCTAATGATGGAGTGGCTTGTCATCTTGGCTCGCTGTTTGAAAAAAACGTTGGCACAGATAGATGCATTCATAATCGATATCGCTTCGTCATATTGGTACTTTTAGCAAGAGTGAAATAAGATATTATATGGACAGTCCTATTGAGAAAGCATTGAGAACATGTCCCCCTCGGCAGGCCTCAGTCAGCAACGCACACCGCCAGTAATGGTATTATGACATTAAATCATTTGCCTCCAGCCCTTTCTCCAAGAGTCTAATACTTCTGACATCATTCTGATACTTCTCAATGACGAGTACCCCTCATTCTACCCGACCACTATTTCAAAGATCCCTCCCAGCTGCCACCCTCTTAGTCATCCATGTTAAGTTCAGTCTCCTTTCCTCGCTCCCTAGAATCCCCCTCCTATAATCCTTCCCCATGCCTCCTCTCTTTAATCACCAACAGTTCTCTCGAGACCCTAATCTCTGTGCACCTCATTCAACCCGACTTACTCCCTAGCATCCCACTTATACATAATTCGGGAGGACAGCATAGGCGTCAGGTCTGACTTGTATTATAAGTCAGATTCCTATGCTGTCATCCCGAACCCAACCTCCATTCTTCCTCCCACAATGCCAGTCACTGCCTCGTTTCCTTACGCCCCGTCAAGATGTGTAACACCCCCTGAGGGGGAGGGTAGAAAACAAAAACCTCGTATACTACTTTACTCTAACTGTCGTGATTTTCTGGTGAGCCCAGGGGAAATCTTAGCACAGGGCTTTTCTGGGTATTACAGCGTGCGGCTCCGGCACTAGCCGGGCTTTTGTTTTAATGAATGGCTCAGTGGGTAGGATGGGAGCTTTACTGGGGATACCCCCGCCTTCTTTGTCAATTGTTAGACTGTGGTGGGCGGCTTCTGACATTCTTGGTCTGTCCGGGTACTATCTAGACTGATAGACAACTCGAGTGTTTTTCAAACGAGCAAAAGCGGATTTGAACAAAGAAAGAAAAAGAAAGGATTATTCCAAGCACGGAAATAAGTCCAAAAGACTAGTATAATCCATAACCATATCGATCATTTCAATATTAATGTCAAATATAACGTACATGTTTTAGATAGAAACGTGTTTTATACCAGCTGTACGCCAATTTCTCGGCAATTTCTAAGACGTTTAAAGATTGTTTTCGCTCATTCGAGTAGAACTTACGCTGACACGTGCTATCGAGCTTGATTAGAACCATGATGCTCTAGATTTACATTTTATTTTCAGTTATTTATCTTTTGGCATTTAATATAGATTTTCTCCCATATTCGCTGTCAGCAAAGGTCAGGATGGTGCGACCTTTGGTGGCGGTCTGTGGGGGCGTGGCGTCGATGGGGCGGACAGAGGAGGCCCGCGGAGACCTGCCGTCACCACAGCCCAATCTAACCACTGCCGACTGATGCCAGACCTATTTGTTGAGCAACTCACTCTGCATGTGAGCGACTGGCTGTCTGCGAGCGGCCGAGTCATGTGGCTGCCGACATACAAAATCTGACGCTTCCCCGTTAGAATATTGACATCACCTTTGGGGGTGGTGAGACCTTTGATGCCATCCGGCCCCTACCTTTATACGACCAACCCCTCTCCCCACTGTAGTCTGGGGCTAACCCTACGGGTCCTTCCTCGCTCTACACACTGTCATAACAGACAGTAGCCTGCCCGTGCCCCCCACCATCCCTCTCCTATGTCAATCTGCCTCATATCCTATCCCCATCCCCCGTTCAGGCCTTGCAATTGCATTGTGGGCCGCCGTGACCCCAGAGTCCTGGAGGACCGACTGGAATAGGGCTGGGGGCTGGGGAGGACAGTGCCCGTGGGATGGGGGCATAAAATCATAGCTACCATTAGGTTTTCTCAGAATCACCCACTGGCGGGAATAGAAAGATGGAATTATCTGAAGTAATGGTAAAAGGCTGTTGCTGACCAGAATTCCTTCCGTCCTTTTAAGCCGCAGGGAAGAAGTCCTTTCTATTTTAAAAGGCCCTGAACATGCTCTGCTTACGGACACATAACTTCACTATCCCGCTCGGCTGCCTTTCAGTACCTCATTCCATTTATGGGTTTTTAATTTGGCGGACTACTTTAATCTAAGTGAAATCCAATATCTCAAAAAGAAAGCAGGAGAGGAGGGGAAGAATAACAATAGAAGATAATGCACTACGTGGAATCAAACATAAATCTGTTATGAAAACACCGACTGCCTTTAACGGCCCTCTGCGTCAGCATTTGTCAAGTGGCGTTGGCGGGGTTACAGCCAATCCATCAGAGAAACAACCCGTGTCCGTGGCCCAGCAGCTAAAAGGCCCCGACTGTTTAGCCCCGCCCTCCTACATACTCCATGAGCCAACCACATTTAGCCCATTAGGCTATAAACCTTTCTGATTCAGCAAGAAAAAGAAGGGCATTCGTCACAGCCGAAATTCAAAAGAAAAGTTGAATATTTTATCCGTAAATAATGCTAAATGAAGAGTTCAGCAAATAGCAAAAGATGCACGTGCACACATGATTACATTACATTTACAGAAGTAAGAGACATTAGCACATAACTACTGACTTTGTGCACTTTCAGTTTGATATCTATATTTCCTCGTGTATTTACGCCAAAAATAGTGTCCCCACTTATCACATTATGAGGTGAAGTAATATTAAAGAAATATTTTCTCATGAAGCAACAGTTTTTATAGCTGGAGTAAATTTTATGTGATTTTGGATTCAATGATATATAAAACACGATATTGGCCTCATCGCATGTCACCGCGAGCATACATCATTCGGGGTTCAATCGCCGGTGGGCATTGCGGGTAGTCTGGGCAGCTCACGGGACGCTTTGTAGAATCTAATTCATCTTGGTTAACTAAGACAGTCGATCACTGCAAAGTATTGCGGAGAGAAAATGATCTTCTAAGAGCTCATGAGAAGTTTAGTGTCTTTTGATAAAAAATAAAATCGGAACTAGGACCTAAATCTAACAGGGGTGTAAGTTTCAGATTTTTGTCTGATTTCAGATTTTTTTCATATCATTACCTCTAATGATCAATTTCTAAATTAGTTTCTTACATTCACGTTTTATACCATTTTAAGATACTTTCAAATATACTTTCTCGGGTTTCAGCTTTTATTTTTCATTAACCCTAACTTACATCCCTGATCTAAGATCTCAAGCAATTTCTCCAGAGACTAGGCTAGCATAACTAATAACAGTAAGACAGAAGATAATTCTTATTTTGTATATTCAACGTGCCTCTTACTAATACAGTACTATACCAGGGTTCCAAATAATATACAAAATTCAGGGGCCAGTCGGGCACTTAGGAGTCAAAATCAAGTCCTTCACTTTATCCCAAGTCAAATAAAGAAGTAGATTTCTTAGGGGCAGTCGGGGCCCCTGGAATCTAGGGGCCCCTCGGATTACCAAGAGGCCTCGGTATTTCGACCCCTATGTAACGTTATGGTCAATTACCCAATAACCCCTAGGTACCTAGGTGTATCTGTCATTGAAAACGGAACTTCATGCGGTTCTGCATGATTTTGTACACTAACAACATAATTATTAGAGGTAGCCATGGTCAAAATTGTAATGTCTCTGTCTATTACTTTCGTATTTCTCATTCTATCTGGAAAGAGTTCCCTGTTTGCAATAGAATTAAATACTGTCTGGCTACCCATCCTTAACCTGTTGTGGACACCCTACTCAAAGCCCCAAATGGGTATGGTAGTCTGTGTTGTGTAACTAGTTGTAGTAGACGCGGGTACAATGCTCTGTCAGTCATCACTTCGTGGACACGTTCTGATCCCGCCTCGTGCCCCTTCGCTGACCCTGGAGAGAGACACTGGAGCCGCCTCCCCACCAAACCTTACCCATCGCCCGGGCCCTGTCATCGGTGCACGTCTGCACACTCTCGCAAGACTATGGTCTCTGCCAAAAATGTAATATGTCCGTGCCAACCTTATTAGTTCTTGTCAAGTGGCTTTTCCCATTATTTGCCAAGTTCAAGTAATTTCTAGTTCAAATTGGTGTATTGTTGCTCGAAAAGCTTCTAGTGTTGTAGCTAACCACCTCATCTGAACTAACAGTGCCTCAGACAACGTCATCCATATTTGAAGTCAGCTATATGTGCAACATGACATCTCCATTTATACCTCCATTTATACCTCCATATATGCTAATAATGTAAACTAGTCTACAAAAGCATATTCTTTGAAACATTGCTCTATTATACGGAGATAACTTACATTTCTCCGTCCATCAACACCCTGGATATAATCCATGATAGAATAAAAATGAAAATAAACGAAGGAAGAATTGGAGTTTTCAGCCAGGCAAAGCAACCTCCATGCCTTGTCTAATACATACGTCCCCAAGTGGACCATTATGCCGTTCACGCCAAGGCAGTCCTTTTTTAATGCCATAAAAACGAATTAATAAAGTCTGACAGCGTACTTGGAATGTCCCAGTAGAATGCGTATCGTTCTCGATCTTGGGCCAAATTGATGTCATTTGCTCTCCGTTGAGACTTCTCTATTCCCGGGAAATGGGCAAGGAACCACCACTGGTACCCCTCTTTGATATATGAGTCCAGCATAGCCCACCACCAGCCCACCAGGCCCAAAGTAATCTTACAATACGAGACTGCGCCTTGTCTAACACCACACAGCCTGATTTGACCTAGAGTGTGACCTGCCCTCTCCATGCTGGGGCTGCCAGCTCGGGTTAGGCTTGGTCCTGGACCTGGTCATAGGCCGGCCTGGCCTAGAAGGCCACTCCTTCCTCCCGTGTTGGGTTCTGAAGGCGGGCCGGTGGTCGGTGGGTGTGGCCGGCTCTGATCACCACCGACCTTGTCGCTGGAGCCTGACTCGGGCAGCAGGTGCTGGTCAAAGTGAGGTGGGAGCGGCTCTAGGGGCTGGGGACCTCATTTACAGTTATATAGGGACTTTGAATCAGGCGTAAGTAATGGTCATTAAGAAAAGTCTGATGTGTCGCTTTACACATTTAGGACCTATTGCTATAGAAACGGAACAAACAAACTGTAAAAACAAAAAGTAAGAACCGAAAATTGAGATAGGAATCAATAATTAAACATGTTTAAGATGAAAAGAAGTGAAATCAAAGCACAAACCACCTGATTGCGTGATTTTCGAATGGTTTTAGTATAAGCCATACATATGAGGCAGTGCCCACCGGCGCCCCAAAGCAGCCTTTTCTCGTCCCTCTCCCACTACCGGTCAGTCGGCAGAGACAGGTAGGTACCAGCAGGGCCCCTCGGTGACGGAGAGCCCTCCAGCCGGTCCAAAACGGGAACGAGGCCGTGATGGATGAGGTGCTGGTGGCGACACCCCGCGGGCGGCGTCCGTCCTACCTGAGGCCCACTTCAGCTGGGGTTTGGTTCTCAACAGCCTCCTCCGACAGTTATCCCAGACCTACTTCTCAAACTCGGGACGGGGCTTCTCGAATTCCGAGAACCGTCTCCCTTCGATAGATCCGCTGGCTGTCCTTCTTCAATTCGCCCGTTAGACTTTGAAAAAAATTGAAGTAGACGTCAGAAGTAAGGAAGGGCATTAGAGTTAATATAAAGTGTCATTACTCGCAGTGGTTTTATACGTACAGAGCTGACACCTTAGCCACCCAAGGGGGTATACATTTAGTGTTCGTCTGACCTTCACTTCGTAAGGGCCTTGCACTCCTACAAATCTGTCAGGTCTACTTAGGGCGACAGAGAATGGCCCATGGTCTACCGTGTTGATCTGAAACTCAACTTGTAATACATGTCTAACAATTTAGTAAAACGATATTGGCTGCAATAAAGTTAGAGGTCGCAAATTGATATAAGTTTAGTGCACCTTTAATACTCAGCATTAATATGAAACAAACTTGTTTTGCACGGTTACAATTTCTTTTTTCTTTTTTTAACCAGAAATAACATATACCTATGTATTTGTACTGGTGGAGGAAGGCTTATAACTTCTGAGCAAAGTACTTTTCTCTTGAAATACATAAAATAATTGACTCTGGTAAAATCGGGGTATTTACATGTTTTCATGTGTGCCACCAGCATTTACACTGGCAGGTATTCAGTCTCAGTTACAAACTGATACCATGGACCGGACGGTTGAACGGCCCATACACGTGTATGCATAGTCTACCGTCTCCTTTACTCCGAGCTACAACTCTCATAGTATTGGGTGAGGCGACGGGAGGGGGCAAGGTAATGTACACCTGCCGGTCCCTGTGTACAGTGTTTACACCGAGAGGGACCGGTATGTGATGATGGGGTGTTGGGATATACAGTCGACACCTTAGTACACTGCTGATACTACTAGAGAAGGCTCGGGTATAGAGCGAACTCGTATGCCAACAGTCTGGTAGTACTGACAGGGATAACTAACTCAGTGACAGCCAAGTACTTTTTGATTTGGTTTCGCAGTGCTAACACTTTTAAATGGCAATAAAACTATTTGTGCGATCGGCCATAGAATTTAATGCAAATTGCAGGCCTTTTTATAGAGTTCAAAGGACTGTGCTAACATGGATCGCTGACCAGTGGGAAAAGGCTTAGTCGTCTTTCCGACTATAGGGTCCCGTGGGAGAGGGTACGGGGAAAGGGGATTGATAAAAACAATACATGAACCGCCAACCAACTGAGCACATCTTGCGCCTACATAAATGGGTCAACTATATCTTATCTTTATGTAAACATGATTCGCGGTATTCGGCCATTGGTTTGGGAAAGGAGAGGGTTCGATTACCCACGAAGCGCTCCTCTGAGAATTAGATTTTGAATCGAGTGTCTGAGTTATTAGATCCATAAAAGCTATATTCCCGGTGGCATCAAATAACCCATAGCTAAAAAGGGAGCCCGTAGTAACATCGTAAATTGACACGGTCGCTAGAAGAACAATTTTCGTTGTAAATACCGTCACCCAATAGATAAGAAATAAGCCGCGATAACCTCGGCGAGTAGTATACGAAATGGGAGTGTGGGCACGGTTACAAGGTTCGCCGTCGAGGAGTCATGCAGCGTTGAGAGGGCACAAATCAAGATGGGGACTACCAGGTCTGATCCCACGGCACCTAATAAAAACTGTACGCCCTTCGGTATCTGACGGCGGGGTGATGAGATTAGAAACGGGCGTGAGGGGGGCGGCGAGTGGAGTGGGAGAGGGGAGGAGGGGTCCGACACTGACCCCGTCTGACGGATGACGCGCGGGGTGGGACGTTGTCCACCGCGGGGGGGGGGGGGGGGGGCAGGCCCGATCAATGCCCGCCGTAATTGTATTCCTGTGTGTGAGGCCGAGGGGCGGCCCGTACTACGTGCGGGTTAGGTGGGGAGGCCTAAACGAGACGGCTATAGCAACGTCCTAGGGGGCTCGGTGGGGGACGGGGAGGGGAAGAAATAGGGGAGTCAGCTGCCTCTGTGATGAGACAAAATACAACCAACTTATTGGACAACGGTTTGGGCAGCCCTGTTTGGTTCTAGAGGTGGACGTGCGTTGTTAAGTCATGGAGCAGAACGGTTTGTAATTCTCACGTTTATGACTTTCCAAGTTGACACATGAGGACATACAGCCAATGTTACCAGATACAATTTAACCCACGTTCAATTCGATTGAAATGCAAAGACTTCTGCATCTATATGATGTACATCCTAGTCTCGCTGGGAACTACTTCTTGTTTGCCACCTTTTAATCCAAGTTCCGTTGCCATTTAAACGACTACAGCCATGCTCGTATAACGTACTGCCTGCAAATACGATGTCACCTTACGATGCAAGGCCAGAACTCTCCCTATGTAGCGCCCGGCTCTGTACCTCATAGTGACACCCCGGGATCCGTCCCTGGCGCCGATCAATCTGTCTCTCGGCCTGTCGTTATCCGCCCGTTATGAGCGGCCGTTTATTGATGTAATGTCCCAAACTGACATGATCTAATCAGGGCCGCCTCCCGCCCCCTGCCCGCCCCGTCTTTACGGGCCGTGTTGGGGGCTGTATTCACGGCAGACAGGCCGGCTTTTTACTGGACTGTACAGAGGGATGGGGCGGTGTGATGTGGACCACTAGCCCCTTTATACGGCCATCACACCTCATCATACCCACCTGGTTACCTGACTGTACATTGTACTGAGGGATGGGGCGGTGTGATGTGGACAACTAGCCCCTTTATACGACCATTACACCTCATCATACCCACCTGGTTACCTGACTGTACATCGTACTGAGGGATGGGGCAGTGTGATGTGGACAACTAGCCCCTTTATACGTCCATCACACCTCATCACACCCACCTGGTTACCTGACTGTACATCGTACTGAGGGATGGGGCAGTGTGATGTGGACAACTAGCCCCTTTATACGTCCATCACACCTCATCACACCCACCTGGTTACCTGACTGTACATCGTACTGAGGGATGGGGCAGTGTGATGTGGACAGCTAGGCCCTTTATACGGCCATCACACCTCATCATACCCACCTGGTTACCTGACTGTACATCGTACTGAGGGATGGGGCGGTGTGATGTGGACAGCTAGGCCCTTTATACGGCCATCACACCTCATCATATCCACCTGGTTACCTGACTGTACATCGTACTGAGGGTTGGGACGTGTGATGTGGACAACTAGGCCCTTTATACAGTCGTCACACCTCATCATACCCACCTGGTTACCTGACTATAGGCCCTGGTTACCTGACTGGTGGCGTGGACGGCACGGAGCTGGGGAGGGACAGATTAGTGTGACCACCTTGAAGTATTTAAAATATGGGGAATGCACTTCAATGCAGTATCATACTCACATCTATTTCTTTGACAAGTCGGCGATGTGGTACGGTGCACCCTATACACCTAGACTCTTTCTCTTTAAGGAGAAGAGAAAGGTTTCCCCTCTTCCTCTTTAAGAGCAAAGATTCTCCCTGTTATATCTCACATGAGGCTCATAAGGTGAGGTTTTCTTCTTGAAGCATAGAGGTTTAGTATTGATGTATACCACCAGGGGGTGCATATATATCCTCTTTTTCTTGAAGCGAAATCCCTCACCAAATGAGCCAACCATAAGTATAATAGGGAGTGAAAGGTGTGCTTCAAGAGGATGAGGGGAAACATTTCTCCTCTCCTTCAAGAGAAAGAGTCTAGGTGTATGGGGTGCACCGGTAGTTCTGACGAGACGTTCTGGTATGTTAGTGTTCATGTCAGTGTAATGGAGAAGAGGAAAACGTCCAGTAAACAGTTCGGCATTATTTCAGATATTTGCGGACAAAGGGTAAAATATTATCCCTCTGAGTCTCCGTATGCTGTTACGTGTCTTGCGCTAATACATCATATCTAATATTCTTGTAGTCCGCAGCTGGTATAGTATAATGCAACGAAAGGACAATGAAATCGTTTTTAGAAGTCAAAAATTAGGATTTGAAATGTCCATTTAGTTCCCTAGATATTCATATAACAAAGTTATAAACCCCAAATCTAACAGTGGGATAATCTATGAGGGGTAAATATTAAGATACCAGGAACGACCTAGCCCATCTAATCTTCTTGCGTCAACATGCGTACAGCTTGATACATGGTCGGGGTCGTATTCTGGTGGCGCCACCTAGAGTTTTGCGACTAAACCTCAGTTAATGGACCCTGATGGACTCGTGGAAAACGACCTGGGATTGGGGACGGCGGGAGGGGGGGGGGGGGGGGTGTTGTGTCATGCCGACCTTCTTGATTATGTACAATATAAGATGTAATGTATCTTTTAAATAATAACCCGGCGGTTCTGGGCGTATTACATTCAATTTTAAGTGGTATGGTGGTACTTTGACAATTACTATTTCTTTTAACATACTTCATTTTTTATGACTTGTGTCTTATATTCTCATTTATTAGAGTCCAATTTTACCACGCTCACTAAAGTAGACCTTTTTAATTGATCCATTTACGCCTAGCGGTTTAACAACCCTCTGCGAATTTGTTTCAAAATTCAAACAAATCTTTAACAGCTACAATTACATCTTTTCCTAGATCAATAAGCTGATAACAGATATCAACGTATTTATTCATTCGATTCAATATTTTCTAACAAAAGTTCGATTTCAGTAAACACCAGTAATAGATAGTCCAGCCACTGCAATGAAGCAAGATAGGGTCGTGTTTTATGAAATAGTGCTCAACTTCTGCTCAATATGTATGAACTATAGGCTTGATAAAGGGTAACTGCCCAAAAAAGATGCCTGGTTGAGTCGTGAAACATGTACGTGAATTCCATGAGTCGCAAACATACAGCAGAGCTTCCGTTCTAGTAATGAAGGAAAGCTGGCTTAGGACTGGATCCTTAACACTTCTCTAGTTGTCCACGGCTGAGCAGCCAGGAGCGTGGATAGAGAGCGCCATCGGTCACAGTGGGTGAACGGGGCGACGTTAGTGTGTGTGTGAGAGCGGCCAACGAGCACTGACTGGTTGGTTGACTGGTGCTCTCACTCGGCGCGATCTGCCCCTGGTATACGCGGGCCGCAGACACGGCCGCGTGCACAGAGCGCCGCGCGCCGCCCCGACCACCACCACCACTACCATGTCACCGTGAGAGGCCCACACCCCCACCTCCTCCTGCACCTCCACCACTAGGACTACTATTACGGCAGCTCCTCTCGGGGTTCTCCTCCTGGATTTACTGCGCGCGTCCACGGCCGACCCCAGGATGTACCCGACGGACCAGACCACCTTCTACGACTATCCCGATTATGACTTTTACCAGAACGGCCAGGGAGGGAGGGCCAGTCGGGAGGTGAACTACTACCCGCCGCCCTCCCCGACCTACGGCACGGCGTGGACGGCCTCGTCACCCCCGCCCCCGTCGTCGGCGGCCGTGAGGGGCCGACCGTACCCGCCCGAGTACAGCCCTTCGTACCACCAGCAGGCCTCCTCCATGTCCACCCCATCCTCGCCCTACCCGACCAGCAGGGCCTGGGCTCCCCCTCACTACTCGGCCCCCTCCTACCTGCCCTATGGCTCCGAGGTGCGACACAAGAACACCAACATGTGGAGTGACTTCACCCAGGTATGTCCCTTTGGCTCCGTTTGGCTCGGATGGGATGGCAGAATACAGGAGGGGCGGGTCGGGTCTTGGCGCTATAGTAAAAAAGACCTGATCTGAATATGTTGTGTTCAGCAGTAACCTTCGCTGGGATATAGACATAGGGGTAGATTGGCCTTGATGGCTGTACCACTGGGTGGTAGGGCATCGGTATACAGTATACAGGGCATTAGTGGGTGTGGCATTATTTCTAGTAGCACTGTATTAAGGATAGACAGCTGTAGTCAAGGCGTTATTTTCACTATCTCCCATTATTTTCTTAATTCTTGAGCTATAGTATTGTGTCATAATATCAAAAGAAAGGTAATAATTTTACCTATCTAATGATATAAATAAAGTGAAGTTTAGACAGATATCTCCGACATAATGAATTAAAAACCAATTTCTTGACTTTTATTGTTTGAACATAAATATTTCCTGTAATATAAGGGCTATAGACTTCAAACTTTGCATGGCTCCTGAAGAGGTTCTTATGTAGTGAATTGTGTCTCAGAATCCTTTTTTAAGTCCTAGTTTTTATTTTATCACAAAAAACGGGAAACCTTTTGTCATTTTTTTATTCTTAATTTTCAAGATTTCATAAAACGAAAACTAAGACCTAGATAAGAAATCTGAGACACAGTTCCCTCAGAATGGCTATAAATTACATGTATTTAAAATTTCAAGACTCTAAGTGAAGAATTCACTGAGATATCAATGTTCAAAAAATTGATGTAAAAATAGGGTTTTTCAACTTTCCGGTTATGGTGCATAGGTGTCCATAAGAATATATTTTTATGATCTATATGAACAGATAGGATATTTAATTAGCTTTTTGGCACTATATAATATAAACATAAGACATTAGGAATGCAGAAATGGTAATAAGATTACTGCGACTATAGCAAAACACCCCTTATCACCAGTTGTCTATCCTTAACAGATTGGGTTATTGCATGCGAGAGTGTGTTGGAAGGTCGGCTTGACAGATAAGATTTATTAGTGAAACATGTATATAAATTCCAAGTGTAGAAAACCGAATATCATATTCCAGGAGGTCCTAGTATTTCATGGGTTAAGTGTGTGACGCCGTGTATGTGACTGCTGTTTGGTCTCAAGCCGAGCTGTGCTGGTTGAGGTTTGTTGTTTAACTTGAGGAGGCTGACCTGTGTCAGTGTTGGGGCTATGTGTGTAGAGGTCGGGCGGGATGTATGCAAGTGTGTCAGGTGTCGGGGTCAGACGACATGGCCCAGGTGTAGGGGGCCGCCTTCAGGTGGTCGGGCTGCTGGTGCTCGCACGGCCACTGGCTCCCGTCCAGCCAGCACACACCCACCAATGGTCGGGGATAACACTTCCGTTTTCTCTACCAGTAAGCCACAGTTGGGTTCAGACCTAAGCCAATAATGCGAAATTGGGAGAAATCCATAAAATAAGGGTTTTACATCCGCCATCACTTTGGATTCTAGGTTCAAGTCAACTCGATTGCCTGACCGTGCAACTTGCTCTTTGACTGACCTGCCCATCCAATCCCAATCACGCAGTCTCAAATAGGCCTTCTCTTTGAGCCCATATTCTCAGCGCCCTTCTTTCAGCCATTACAAGCTGTAGTTATCGGATCCCTTCTCTACAGTTCGGCTATACAGTAACTTACATCTTTCCATACTCCCCTCCCCATCGTCACCAAAGGCGTCCTGGCCTACCTCGTCACTTTCCAGTCCCACCCCCTCACCCCCGCTTCACGCCCCACATGTCCTATCTGCCCGCCCCCTGCTTACCTCATCTACCCCATCTCTCACCCCCCCCCCTCCTACTTCCGTCTCCCCGTTCTCCTCTCATAGACCCTCAGGTATAGGTAAGGCAGTACCAGGCCCTGATCACCAAACGGTTACCTACTGCCCTACCATGGGCTGTACGCTTGTGCACCCCAGTCTTTCTCATACTAAATAGAGACACTCGTGCACCCCACCCGGAGCAAACAGCAGTGGTAAATCAGTGTATACTGAGTGGAGAATCAGTGTCTGCTTGCAGTAGTATTTCAGTATTAAATCAGTGGAAATCAGTGGAAATACAGTGGCTGAGCAGTGGTCAATCAGTATGTCCGAAATATTTAAATGAGGTGACAGTAGAAATCAGTGTACAATCAGTGGTATATCAGTAGCTCATTTAAATATTTCGGACATACTGATTCAAGAAGTATACATGCAGTCCTTCTCCCTCTAAACTGATATATTTTTACACCCCAGTCTTTCTCCTTCTAAACTGTTACAGTCGTGCTTCCCGGTTCCTCTCCTAATAAACCATACACCCGTGCACTCATGTCCCTCTCCTACTAAACTGAAACACTCGTGCACCCCAGTCCCTCTCCTACTGAACCGATAAACTCCTAGTATGTAAATTACAAAGACCCTGTTCTTGGCCCTAGGCCAAAGCCTTCAATCTGACAGCTATGATACGTATGCAGCTAATACATGGATATGCACACTGTCGACAGTCAAGTTCTGGTGCATATTATGTCTTTTACTTTTAGCCGTAGCTACTAGGTTACTTTCGTACAATGCCACATCTCTACATCTAAGTTAATGATAAAACCCATTTAAACCCAGTCCATGCAGGAGGCTTCCTCTCGTCACAACCCGTTATGTTTATGTGCCGCTTTGGCTGGGGGTAATGATGGGTTATATTAATTTGAGCTCCCATGGGGGTCTAAACCATTATATCAATTGTTCTCACCGCCCCGTCCCATTAACGTTTTATTCTTTGGTCCGTTTAACTTTCTTCACCCCGCTCCCCCGTCCGTCCCTTTGTTTCCCGATGCCCCTTCTTAGCTCGGACTTTGCGCCCTGTTAAGCCCCACAGATTTGGGTCGTAAACCCTGATCCCTCCGCTTTAGGTAGGTGGTCTGTGATCGCTGAGGCCGAACGAGTAAAGGGGTTTAGTGCGCTGCCTGTTCCCATGGCCCCTGACTCAGGTAGGCCGTGCCCGTGATTTACCTGGATCCCCGTGTGACCTTTGACCCCGGGGTTACGGCTAAGCACCAGTCCGGGGTTAGAAGTCTTGACCAGAAGTCTGCATAATGAAAAGGGTTCAGCCATGCCCGGGCCTGAATGGTGGTTGGTCTCCCAAAGCTATTGTATATGGGTGCTTTCCCCCAACTTCTGTCGTTTTTGATTATTATACATCAGCCTGTCAGCGAAGAAAACCCCATAGGGGGCCACCCTCAATCCATCTATAATTGGTATTGTTGCACTAAAAAAGAAACGCTACTGTAAGCTTACTTGGTACTTTGAATTATAGACGTTATTAAATTTACCAGTTCAGAAACCGCAATTTGGTATTTCTCTTCGCTCAGCCCATATGTGGTGCATGGTTTCCATTAGAGTTAATTGAAGATCTGGATACCAGTCGTAGTACATGCTAGGCCACAGGAGCCAGTGTCACTCTACATCGATTGTTTATGACTGTCGCGAGACACTTTTTAACCTTTGCCCAGGACATGCTTAATTCAAACCAAAGTGGTTGGCTAGAGTGGAAGAAACTTTTTATCTCGCGAGAAAGACCGACTACTAGGTTAGCGACTACTTAAAATGTGTATTCTGAATGAGGACAGTCGTAGAAGTTTTCAAATAAACTGCTTCTAGGCCATTTGGGAGAAGAAAACCTATAAAAGTAAAGTAAGTAAATCAGAAAAACAAGTGAGTGTAACCAAAAGGTAGTCGCCAGCTGACTCTAATTTACTCGGAATCCTTAAAAGGGCCTTTTCACTACATGTACTGTGTAAGTCTATAGGTCAAGAAACTATTTTAGGTCTAAGGCATTGATGTTGTGCTTGGTCCGTGTCTGAACAAACACTAAATTGATAATAAATGTACCATGGGAGTATTCATCCTGACTAAAATCTCATGTATTCTAAGTCGATCATCTGGGTTGTGAAGGCTGCCTGTAACTGTTAAGCCCACCACTACAGTGTCTGTGCCTGACCTGGATTGTCTCCGGCTCGTGCAGTGTATAGCAGCTTATAAGCCTGATAGCGTTTGTCACTCCTGAAACAGGAACAAAAGGGATATGTTAAAAAAACATTAAACTATCTTGCGCTCAAAATTGTACAAATATTATAAGCGATAAACGTTTGCTATCCGATCAGGGGCGTTTTGAGAGGCTAGAAGTAAGCTAGGGTAGAATGCCCAGTATAATAGTAGGACGACAACCGCCAGTATCGACAGTATCCCTCAATCTTCTTGGCCTGAGGGCGAGTCCTATTAGATTTAACGATAATGCGTCTTTCCCTACTGTCATAAAATTGTATTTTTAGAAGCCAATCTACATTTTAGTCTAAAGCTCGAAATCTATAGCGAAAATAGGATAACTTTATGTACAGGGACTCAAACAGATACAGTTACCATTGCTGAAAGCTAGGTCACCGTAAATATTGTCAGGTTTTGCCAAGTCTTACGGTTGAGTAAGGGCTTAGGATTGAGTGTCAGGGGGAGGGTAGTTTGCACTGAGGGGATCGTATATTAACTTGTTTGCCCCCTCCCCCCCCCCGACCCACCCACCGACTCTGCAGGCTGAGTGGGCTAGGTGATTAAGGGAGATGCAGGTTGAGGTAAGCGGTAAGAGGCGGCCAGCGGGGTAACGTTCAAAGGAAACTGTATAGGTCCTACCGTCATTCGTATGTGACTAGAGTAACTAGCAGGCTGCGTGGGGGCGTTCATTAAACCATAGAACTGTAAAACTGAGGACGTTGCCAGAGAAGTTAAATCACCAGCAGTCCTATCATTAGGTGTTAATAACGCGCGTTTTAAGGATAAATGCTAGCAGAGAGACCAAAGTTCAGAGTTCAGTTCAGTTCAAATGCACTGAAATCTAAACTTCTCATAATTGCTGTTAAGGGAGAAATTATTGTAGAAATTTAGATTTAAATGCAGGAACGCCCCTTTCGTCCCTTCTGTAGTAATGAGCGTTTCCTTAGCAGTATGTTACATCAGTTTCAAAGTTTAAACTTTTCAACAACAAAATAGATAAAATCTATCCCTCTGTCGATGCATGAGAGATTGTAAATAGTGAACGCTAAAGTCCTTCCCTTTATATATGGTCCGACTGGTATGGTGTAAGCTTTGTACAATGTACCCTAGACAAACCCCAGCCCCTGTCACACCTAAATCTCCGTACGTCTCTTAATCCCCTTCTGTACACCAAGCCTTAAGGTAAGTTTATACACGATGACCTCGTCCTACATCTACGTGACCCCTTCTAGCCTGTCGTAAATATGAACTCGCTCAGACTGTCCTTTTTAACCCAGACGATCTCTTTCTTGATTTTCCTTTTTCTTATTCTGGGCCCGGAGTGGCCCCGATGGTGAACCTTGTAAAATTTGTCATTCGGACACAGATAGGAACTGGTTTTGAGATTGCTGGTGTCAGCCTAAAACTGTCAAAGTGCTATGCATTAGCATGACTGTGGGAACCAGCTTTCAGAACATTTCTACTTCCGCTTCCAGTTCCTCCCAAAAGACAAAAGAAAATTGCATTATTGTTGTCTCACAGCATTGTGGGAATGCAAGTCTAATTAACATAATGAATATATCAATGCCACAATAGGTCTCACTCAACCCTGTTATTTTCATATGGGGGTGAAGAGGGTGAAGAGGGTGAAGAGGGTGAAGGGGTAAAGGGGTAAAGGGGTAAAGGGGTGAAGGGGTGAAGGGGTGAGGGGGTGAGGGGATGCCATGGGGATGCCATGGGATGCCATGGGGATGCCATGGGGATGCCATGGGGATGCCATGGGGATGCCATGGGGATGCCATGGGGATGCCATGGGGATGCCATGGGGATGCCATGGGGATGCCATGGGGATGCCATGGGGATGCCATGGGGATGCCATGGGGATGCCATGGGGATGCCATGGGGATGCCATGACCCACATGACCCACATGACCCACATGACCCACATGACCCAAATGACCCACAAAAACTTACTAAGAGGGACTAAGTCAGCAAACGTCAGTCACAAAAAGATAACTAGTAACGAATTAGTAGTTAAAGGAACACCGACATAATAATTAATTAATGATAAATAATTAGCAAATTAACGTCAATAATTTCATCACTTAGTGCCTTTTTGTACTTAGTACTGTAACAAATGTCATGTCAATGTCGTTGCATCATCACAGCAATGTAACTTCATATTCATAATTAGTAAGATGTACAGGTATGAGTTTAACATCTTTAAATCTAAATTTTCCTCTCAAACTTTTTATTCTTTCATGATTAGGTAGGTCTCCAGGAATTAGTTACGAATTTCAAATCTTTAAACTTTGCAGAGATTTGTACTCATTTCTAGTCACTCAACTGAAAACTAGGATTTCTTTGAAATTTTCTATACTTCATCAGGGCCCAGGCTTTAATTATTGCAATAATTAACCTATTTACTAAGTTTGTATTTATTGCCTTTTTAACTTGTTTAGTCTGAGGAGTAACTTCCTGTGGGATTATCAAAGCGAGGGCTTTCAGATATAGCTTTTTTTTTTTTTTTTTAAAGTTAATCTTTCAACAATAGATGACAATGTTATTGCCTCCGCAAAAGAGACAGTAAAATATAAGTACGAAACGGGAGGAAGAATAGTTGATATTACTGAACTGTACTTCAATAACAAGCAAGGAAAGAAGATGAAGCGCATATACTGTGTACTGGTCTATATTCATAGTATCCATCATATTTTTTCTGCTAATAAGATATGATACCCAACAGAAAATGAGTTGACAGACGGACAACAATTCACAGGTGCGAGATGTAAAGTGACTGACATCAAAGATCTTAAAAACTAATTTCTTAGCAAATAAACATGTTATCTAGGCCACCACCATCTGTTGGGGGTAGGGACACACTGAGAGTGATCCAAGTATCAGGTCGGTATCATACAGGTGGGCGGTGAGGTTTACATTGATAAACGCTGCCACCTAGTGGAAGCACTATTGGTCTACTTTTGGTACCAGCTGTTGTCCGTAACTGTAGGTTCCGCCATGTAAATCATAACATGAGCACCCATATCGACCTCCTGTGAAATGTTTATCAATATTCCACTGTGGTGTTAAATACATTCATCTAAGAAATAACCTCAGTTCACTTAGGGATAGACAAGGGGTTAGTTGCGTGATTCACTACCTGCAGCAACCTTTAAAAAAAAAGGTATTTCGTTCAGAGATAATGATCTAATATTTACAAGGTATAAACAGCTATAACGTGTTAGAATACGAGCTTATACATGTAATATAATGTGAATATGAAGGTAAGTAAAATTCATTGAAATACTGGTCAGTAAAAACCGAAATACAATTTAGAAAATGATGTTAGGAAATCTACCAAAAAAATGAAATCGTTTTTGTCAAGATAAAAACTTAAACACTCATGAAAAAAATCCAAGACTTCCCTTGAGAAGTAACAGCATATGAAAATATATAACGTAGATCCTCTGTTCAAGATAAGTTCTTAGATAGTTACTCGCATGTGGGCTAGGGATTTGCATGATATTCCAATGTATGGCCAAATGTATCTATCCTTAATTCAGTTCTACTCTTCCACGTTCTTGAATTCTTATTTTGTGTACAACTACAAGAAATTCATTGAATAACGAGACACCTACAATTATGTAGGTCCAGACCGTAAAGGCTCCAAGGCCAACGACCACTGGCCACGTAGGGGGATTGTCGACTGATGGCGTTTTTTATTCCTGTCATTGGAAACCCCACCTATCTCAGGGCCCCATTGTTTCCACGAACAGGCTCACTTTTTACCCCCAGTGTTTGTCAACAAGTGGTGCCAGTGTCGGGCCTCCTTCCCCACTATCAGGGCACCTCGTTTTTTACAAGAGGCTCGTAACAATAACACTTCATTGTGGTCACACACGCTGTTTCAAACATCGTGCCAAAGATAATGTTTCCAGCACAGGTCACTCAGTTGGACCTAACTGTCTAAGCGAAAAGAAGGGAACTAATCTAAGTTTTTAACTAAAACTAAGGAAGAAAGATATGCGAGTGTTATTGAAGCTTCGAGATGGAAATCGCTCTCGTGTATGAACAGTGACTGAACATTGTGTGGGTGTGGCATCTATCACTAAGGCCTAAGTGCTAATGCAGACAATGCCAATGCTGATAGAACAGTGGGGTACCTAGGCCATTTCACTGCATGGATAAGAGGAATCATGTTTAAAAATATAAGACTGTGGCAGTTCACAATCAATTATGAAGCCTTGTGAATGCTGTCACTGGGCTTAGTTTGGGGCTATTAATCCTTGAAATAACTTTTTTTTGGTACGTATATAATTAATCGAAGGCTCCTATCCCTTGTTTCTTCTCTGGAATGTCAATGCACTCAAGACAACTTAAGTTCTTTGAAGTATGAGGTGAACATTCAACTGTTCAAATTTGTAAGCTGTATTTATTGGTAACGCAGTGCTTCACAAGTTTAGCCTGCTCCAGTTCGGATCGGGGCAAAGTGGGGACACGCTGGCTGCTGGCGTAATACCTGTTGATCATTTACACTTGTGTGGATTTCCACCTGCACCTCGTGCTGGCAGCTGGCCACAACTCGAGCTGTAAGTGACCGTTGGGTATGTCCGGGTCGGGGCAGACAGCTGTGTGGTAGACTGACCTGCCCACACGCCCCCCTCGGGGGCCCGCCGTCAGCTGCACCGCCCGCTTAAACAGGGCTCGTTTACCAAGCCGGGAGTCTGCCCCATCCACCTAACTCACCTCACCGACACTGTTTGTATACACGCCTGTAGACAGCGTGATCACCACATACTGAACAGTGGATCATACTGCTGCAGGATTAGCACCATTCAAACACGGATACCAGTAACGATAGATCCGAGACAAGTACAACGTTATTGGACCCTCACAAAAAGACCCAGTAAAATTAAGAATGGTCCTAGATGAACTTGTTACCTGGGAGAAGTGTACGTTTGCACCTGTAAAAGAGAGATAATTTTCCCACCGAATTCCACAGGTGTTGGGCGTAGATAGGGGTCTGTCTGCGCCCCCGCTATTCCCTTGGCCGGAGAGTGCCGACACATACCATACTCAGGCCAAATGAAAGGGAAAAGCAGGTAGTTTTCCCACGCGCCTCGGTCCTCACAAACACGTAGAGGTGTTCTGCAGCAACACTGTGTTTGTCCATAATTCACTATATTACTATTTATTCTTAGCCTACTTCATCAGAAAGCATGTCTTCATGCCTGGAGAGAAACGTTTTTCGTATAGATTTACAAATACAGAGAACACTTCCCGGAGCCACGGATATCGATCAGCGAACCCGATAGGCCAGATATCTGGGCGGCAATCCGAGCGTATATCTTTCTCCAAGTCTACGAATGTCCCATAGGGGAAAGAGCAGAAATCAGTACGGAGAGCGATTCAAAGCCCCTGGGGTGGTTTGGCATAGAAGGCTATCCAGTGTGACGTCACAAGACAACACCAATTTCTATAGAGAGATTGAGCAGTAACTAACAGCTCAGCCAACCACACCCACCGGCTCGCACGTCGAATAGCCTTGCCTACGTCTTACAAATGAAATATATCACTCAACCATTATATCCTACCAGAAAGAAATTATGTAGCAAAGAAGGGCCTCTGGATCAAGGCCTTTCATCTGATGTTATGAATGATCCACCGTCGAAAGTAGGTGGCTGCTCGGGTGTGACTTATAAATACCATTCTGCGCCCTACTCTCACCACGCTGGTAGTTCTATAGAGAACGAGGAGGTATATTGACACCTACAGAATCGCTTATAACAAACGACCGAAGGCCGAGATAAAGTCAAACTTCGAGCAGGGCGCGGCAGCTGGCTTTGGCTGGTCCCCAGCACGACTCGGCCTCACATGTACACAGACACCTGTTGGCCACTGGAGGACGCCTACCTCCCCACAGGAGGACATCACACGGACATTGTGGGCAGCGCCAAGGCCATCCTGCAGGACTCGGATACAACAACAATAAGGTGTACCCATATCCCATTTACATGCATCTTCCATATTAGGTAACTTTATATATGACAACCCGTTCAGCGCACCGATAGGACAAGACCTTGGATACCATGGTAGTGGTCGGGCTGTGTAGCCCACCTGAAGAGGTAGGTCTACCAGTGTATGTTGTGGGGGGTTGAGGTATGTAAGTGGGATCCAGATCCAAAGTCGGCGCCAATGGTTAATCGAGTTAATGGTTACTCGACGTTCGGAATTGTTCTGCTGGCTGGTTGGAATGTGATAGGGGCAAAGTGACGCTACATACTTGTTACTGGTATGCTAACGGCGTTAATAGCTTGGACTTCTGGATCCTTATTTGTAGGCTAATAATACTTCTATACATACTTTAAGAAGTGGTCGAAAGTACCCAAACCAACACGAAGAGTTGAGTAGGTACAGAATGTTAACTTTCCAATCGAGGCGGGAAACCCCCGATTTTTTTCTAAATAGTATCAAAAATGTATATGACAGAAAAGAAATACTACGATGAAACTTGATTGTAGCATACAGTGTATCGTGCAATATTCTAAATATCATTAATCAAGAAGATGAATTTCGTATGCACCCGTCTAATACTAACAGACATAATGTTGAGGTGAAGATTGCGTTATTTTATTAAAGTTCCCACCAGCCGACACGGATATTACGTGTATATAATACACGTTACCTCATGATACATGAAGTGATATTTGAATTGGATGCCTATAAGGTGTTCCTGGTATCTGACCGAGATACACGTCATGTTATGTACACTATAACAACATACATGTTTATATGAACAAGGCTATGTATGTGTGTGTTGATTAAGGCAGCTGGCAGATGCCGACGGGACCCAAGGACGTGTGTGGGAAGGCCCCTTTGATTTGACTGACACACCTGTAACCTGTCAAAGAAGGTCATGACCCACCGCGCTGATGTCCAGGGACACCTGTATCTATAGGAGCTTCAAAGTCACATACCTAAGCGGGCCCAACGTGTGGTTGTCCCCTCTCAGGAGTCGAGATCTGTTAGCTTCTTTTTAGGGCGATCGGATAATAAGAGTAACTAAGAGTGAAAGGTCATTTAGGAATATTGGTTTGATGAAAGATGTGTACCGATATGACACTGAAACGATCCGTTTCTGACATTCTTCATGTAAGTTGATTATAATAGGCCGGAGTTATAGGGAAAAAATAGTTTCAATGTCAGAAAGGGCTCACAACTCATAATAATACCTGCAGGCTAGCAGCAAAGTCCTTGATCATCTGCGCGGAGTCAAAAACAAACGGTGATACAAGTGTAAAGATCGGATTTCCAATATTGTATACGTTTGTCTTTTTATCCTGCGGGATCAACATCGATCAAGTCGAAAGTCGATCAAACCCCAGTATTAGTTTTTCTTAAATTAAACTGGTGTTGCTGCCTTCTGGCTGTTGAGAGGCAACACCTCACAGCAGTTCATCAACTCAGCCGTATTGATGGCAATGTGATGGAGCCAAAGTTAATACGAAAAGTTGTCATTGGGCTGTAAAAACCTTTCCAATACCTCAAACAACACTCCAAATAAATATTACTTGATTCTATGTCGTTAATCAATTGTAGAATTGACTTTGAAGTCGGAAATGTCCCCTCAGAAGTCGGGTCAGTGTCAGCCCAGTGCTCATTACCAGCCGTCAGTGTCAGTATTTAATACCGCTGTCAGCCCCAGCTCCTACCCCTGCCCGTCAGGCCGTGCAGAGACCCTGACAGCTGGAGGAGGGACAGCTGAGGGCCGCCGTCTTGTTAGGGCCTCTGTTCAATTAGTGACTCTTATTACCAGTTCCCAGTGACAGGTGATGTATGTGGAAATGTGTTAGGGCTGAATGTAGAACTGCTCGTTTGGAATATTGTTCTTCTTGGTCTCATAAAGTGACCCATACAACCACTGGTAATTTGACAATGGTAACATTATTTTTCGCCATGGCAAGACCAAAGGGATCAAAGCGGTATGAAAGCAAATCAAAGCGTATCAGGCGAAATTCTCTAAAGGACGGCGCTCGGACTTGGGCGTACGACGACAAGCAATAAACTAGAATGACTGACATTTTGCAGTCTCGCCGAGAACATCCAGAAATTTAGCATAAAGCTGGTGGCCCCTTACCTGACATACAATTTCCTCTATATTTCTATCATTGCGGGAACCAGCTACCCATCTCTTGTTTACCGATGTTTCCGGTAAAATGGTCGTGGTGTGACCCGCCATTGGCAAAATGCGAGTGCATAACCTGGCAAAACCTAGCAAAACCCGCAGTCCCGCTTGTCACGTGACAGCTGATGGCCGTACTCATCTCAGAAAACATATAGAATTTGATAGAATTGATCGTTTTCCTGTCTGATATGGATCGTACATGATGATTGAGGTCACATAACACCATCAATTCATCATTTACATCGATATCTGACCAAATAAAAGCAAAAGTCCGATCGTCCCCCGACGCCGTGTTAACCGGGTCAAGTTACGCCCACCAGCCTCGCTTTCGATCGGGGAGGAAGGGATCTTGGTCAAAGTCTGAATATTCATCAAATTTGCATGCCTATTTCACCATGAAATCGGTCGTTCTTATGGGTCAAATAAATATACAGGGGTAGATTTGGATACATAGATGATCAAGTCAAGATCCAGAAATGAAATGATTGCAAAATAACGCGTCTAAATGCGTAAATGCATCGCGCTATTTTCTTGCAATTCCTTCGCCTTGGTGAACAATCCTGGTCAGACCGCTCCACTGTCACTCGGCTGGGTGCAAGTGCCCCGGTCGGACGTTTCGGCGGGAGGCTCCTCTTTCGCCGCCTGAATACCTGGATTACCGCGTTATATGATGCTTTCAATATATATATTTAGACGTCTGGACCCCCTTCAACGCATACAACGTATTGAAAACTCATGCGTGATCCATGCATTTGTATCGAAGGGAAAACATTGGATCAATCGGGCACGAGGAGCATTGTCACTGCTGTCAGACCGTCAACATGGCGTCAACCCTTCGCCGGGTTCTCTCCCCATCACGCCTGCATCGATACATTGAAATCAGGAAACCAGGATGACATTAAACGCATCAATTGTGGAGGATATACGCATTGAAACGCATTGAGGACTCCAGGCCTTAAAGGTGGGTTCATATATTTTTTCCAGCATTTGAAATGATACCTAAACCAGGCCTAATGCACATTGGATCGATCGGACAGGAGGAGGACACTGGCAGTTTGAAAAATAATTATTTAGACCTTATTAGGCCTATCAAAATGAAATCCATGTACATATCTATGTTCTCCTATATCTGAGGGTCCTATTTATCATATAGTTTGATCTTTTAGGCCTAGAAATGCTTGCAAGAATATTTTACAGATGGTATGAAAAAATGACTGGACTCAGATAGGCCCCTCCGACACTGTCAATGTATTATGGCGGCTGCAAAAGCAATTATTTATGATCCAAACATTAAAAGATTTGAGAAATTGTCACTATAGTGTCATATTTTCAGACCTACCATCAAAACATTAAATCTGTGTTCCAATATGTCTAGGCCTATCACTGTCAGTGTCTGAATCATTCCCATTCAGTGTTAAAACATAGGCGTCACACTGTCAATAAGTTCTCCGGTGCTGTCAGTGTCACTGTCGGACACAGATTCAAAGATTAAATGCTTGTGAAATTGTCACTACAGTGTCATTTTTTCGGACCTACCATCAAAATATTTCATTCATTAATATCTCTGCTTAGCATCCTACGTTAATTCCAATCGGGCGAAATTCTCATTTCATCAAATGATCAATCTCTTCAATCCCCTCGATCGGCCAACTTGTTAGTTGATTAAACACAGTCGTTGGTACCTGATAATTGAAATGGAATCTATGCAACTTCCCTTGTCGTCTGTGACGTTCCACCGTCCCACCTCAATCGTGAGGGTGGTTGGTGTGCAGACCGTTGCTGCTGATCACCACCTCCTGTTGAGTGGACCTCCTGTTGGGTGGTCCTGTCCCCGTCTCAGGCCCCTCAGCGATACAACCACCACATCAGATAGGACGCGCCGGTCCGGGATCCCCCGTGCGTTTGATGTCAACTATAATTTGATATTAAGATCATGATCTCTACAGTTATTTAGAGTATTGAAATAAGAACGGCTCACTTTGGAAATCAGTATGTTTTGTGCAACACTATCAGTCCGGTATGCAAAATAATACATACAGGCAGACAATAAGATAGGCCTGTTCTGAAAACGTGTAGAGAGGGACGTGTGTACATGGCACGTGCGTCAAGCATGCGCCCCAAACCCTAGACGATCGTCACCACCCTCTCACCCCCATGGGGGCAGGCAGAATCATGCAGTGCGGGGCGCCCTAAGAACTAGCGCACCACTGCCCTAATGTATCCGCTGAAGTATCGAGGGCGACATGGCCCACAAAAGGTAATTTATGAAAAATTTCCTTTAAAAAAAGCGAGGAAATGTTGTCCAGACCAACGGTGATAACCTCGTGTACACATTCCGAAACACTACTGCCGTCCCTCGCAAAACTTTCCCATGCTGTCGCCTCCATACTGTGTAGTTTTCGTTTGCCTGGTAGTTTTTTCCCCTTGTTCTCTTTCTTTCCTTTTCTTTTTCTAAGGCGCTATTCTCTTTTTTCCGCACCGTCTATACACAGTCGACAATACTGGGTCAGTGTCAGTGACAGAAGTCAGTGATTCCGCCCTATTTAGTCTGGCTATCTTTTCATGTGTTATTGTGGGACATGTGGCTGTGAGTGAGGTGGCCGCTGTGTAGTGGGAATGTGTAAAAACCTTGTTGTTAATAACAAGCGACCTGCTGCCACCGGTGATATGAGTAATAAGTAATGCTCCCACAGTTTGCAGAGTTCATACACTCAGACGTAGACAGCATACAGCGTGCGAATATACCAATAAATAGGGAGTTTTAGCAACCCCCAACGATCCCGTAACGTTAATGCAATGTATCTCTTGACTCTGCTGTAAGAACTTATGCCAAGATTATGTCATTAGAGCTACATTAATTTTCTTTTCCTGGGTTATCAATAGATAACTGTTTTTTTTTATAACTGTTCATAATTCTAATACAGAAAGTCTCTAATAAGGATTGAGAGTTTTGAGATTCGATAACGTTTCGAGATGCGTTGGGGTTGCTAAAACTCCCTAATATCCGATATATTTATCTTGGCCCGGTTAGGTGCGTGTTTTGGCGCCGGGATAGGCATTGGAGTAGAAAGGCTTCAAAGTGTAAGATGGGGAGGTTGTTGTAATGAAGGCTCCCGGTGAGAGGTCCTGGAGATGGGGCGTTGCTCCCAGCACCTCCCACCTTATTCACCAGACACTGTGGTATTCAGCATTGTATGTCACACAATCCGCCGCCCCAGCCAGCTGTAACCACCTATAGCTCACCAACACGGCTGGAAACATCCCCAGTATGAGAAAATCTGATTGTAGTTAATATGCATTAGAAACAAATCTGTCTGATAAACAGCAATAGCAAGTAGTCCTACTTCTCCCGCAACCATTATCATTTGTTTTAAGGCTGCAGTGGTAAGAAAATATCAGGGGACAAGTATAAATGATAACAAGTGATAAAAAAAGCACTCTGAGTCTCCGACCCCCTTCCCCCTCCATGGCCTGTCGACTTGGAGATTCCCTTCCCGTGCACGTGTCGCCAGACGTCCTTTTCTTAGGTTGGGGAGGAGGTATGATAGTAGAGACAAAAAGAAAAAAATGTGTCTAAAAGTGAAGTGGGCCGGAGACTGTGGTAGAGCTGACGGTGAGGAGGGGCGGGGCGGGCCGTCCTCCTCCTCCTACCACCAGTTGACTGCGGGGGTGGCGCCGGCCCCGACCTGCCGCCCTTTTTACACCCGCCAGTCGGAGGGATCCCGCCGTCTTCACCTGACGTCGGCGTCACGTCCGCCCTTTACAGCTTTCTGTAGCAGTGACCACGTCGTGTGGAGGTGAGGATGCTGTCGTCAGCACCCAGCTGACGAGTGTGGCGACACGACGTGTCCGGGCCTGTACCGGCCCACATCGGCCGACCCCACACCCCGTCCGACGGGCGTTCACACCTCCGGCACAACTCACCCGACCCTGGCCCTGACAAGGGCGCTACCACCTGGAGGCCCACCCTGGATGAAGCGCCTGGCACGGGAGGCGCCCTACCTGCCCACATAGGCGCCTGTCAGCGGCGCCCGGCCGGGGAGTAGAGACAGAGGGGGAGGGAGACCCACGCCAAGTTTGATAAGAGAGGACAGCCGAGGTTGATCGGGTGTCATAGCGGACGTCTACACCGAACATAGCTCACCACATTCCTATTTACTGTACAGGCTGCTAGGTACACGAGCTCGGGGACTCCACACCGGCAGTTTATCACTCATTGGAGTAGCATGTTCTGGAGGAATATCACTATTGCGCCAAGTGGATTAACGATGCCTACAGTGGTGTGATAGGCTAACCCACATGACCAGGACACATCCACTGCAGCCACCCCCATCACTGATAACGTCGACACGTGTCGTTAATACAGATAAACTACACATTGATCCTCCAACATGATCTTCTCGTTGACCCGGGGCGCCCCCTCGTGGTCGGGCGGGCGGCGCCGGAAGCGGCGGAGAGAGCGGCTCGAGCACCTCAATAACTGTGTGTGTGCCGACTGTGGGGCGAGGCGCTCACAGCCACAGGTAGGAAATACTCACTGGAATCACGGACTATCGGATATAGTCGTCTCTAGTTCGTGAATTGTCCATAATATCTTTTCTAATGGGCTATCAAAATAATATCGAGTTTATACTGTCCCAGTGGGACCACCAATCAGGCTGGTGCAAGATTTTACAAAGCTTGCACGATAAAAGGCTTACTTTAGTGAAACACATGAAAATATAGCCCTTCCAAAGCGAGGGTCAATGTACATTTT
Organism: Lepidonotus clava; assembly: GCA_936440205.1. Classification (NCBI taxonomy): domain Eukaryota; kingdom Metazoa; phylum Annelida; class Polychaeta; order Phyllodocida; family Polynoidae; genus Lepidonotus; species Lepidonotus clava. Next base: position 29,628,084 of record OW387134.1, read on the forward strand.
TAGCCTGTCGTGTCTCAGTGGTTCTGATAATATATTGTGTAATGGACCGTGTCTCCCCCCTGACGTCATGGCCGTGTCTGCTACTGACATAGACTCAGGTCACTGCTGACATCAGCATTACACCCCCACCCCCACCCCCTGCCCTGGTGAAGCACTAGTGGTCACCGTATAACATGATAGGCTGGGAAGAAATACCGCCGTATGCCAAGCACAGGAAGTGCCCTGGTCTCACTTTAGAACTGGTGACTGATATCTGCTTGGAGATTCGGCGTTGGGTGACCTGTTCTATTTATAGAGCTGATGACGTCCACATGGAGTTTCTTGTACTATTATGTCTACCTTGTGAAACCATCGTCTCAAGTCAAGGCCCCCGTCGCTACTGTCGATCTACTAGTGGACAGGAAACCTGTGAACGTGTCAGAATTTAGATTAAGACAACCTTCTTTTACTTGCATTACTCATCAAAGAGGTGCTTAATACTTGCATGCCCCCGTGGGGGTACTGGGGTGGGGCTCCTGTCCCTGGGAAGAATATACGCCCCCAGTAGCCCCTGCTGATCGTAAAAGGTGACAATAGGGGGGACCCAGTACTGACCAAGTGGTTCATTTGGTTCAATTCCCGGTTGGTGTCTGGGTTCACTAAGGGATGAGGTACAGGAAAAATGATTTCCAGGTTCTGATCCCCTGCTGTTTGCCCTGCCATTTCACCTTCATCTCAAAGATATAATCACCAAAGACAGAATTCATCCCAACTTGTTTTCACCGTGAAAATGACCCTGGCTGCCAATATGGCATAAAACCACCATCACTCATTCACTCACTCTCTCACTTAATACTTGCATGAAAATTCGTTACCTTAGTTGTGTACAATGTTTAAGTGGTAGGTACCATAGATAAAGGATAGCCGTAGTATACCAGTAAGGGCTCTCAGTATGATGTTACGTCACCACCCTGTCCCACCCACTCAGCGTGCTGACAAGACGTGCGCCGTGTGTTTAGACGGGACGTAACACCCAAGTACGTCACGGGACACCCACGGGGCGGGGTGTCGGCACGTGGGCCACATCTGACGACGACTAATCACATTAGTCAAGTGTCACTAAACACACGTAATGGTCACTTCTCATCATCCTTCTTGGCCTGCCCGTACTTTATTCTTGACCTCCTTCATTCTTCACTTTCTTTTTAATCTAACCAACAAGTTATCCTGGGGTAATGTGTGACGATAATCCTGAGATGACCATGCCAGCCCTCCTCAGTCTTCTACCCCTATCATCCACTTAACACCAGCGCTGGCCCTTCCCAGGGCCCTATGACGTCACCCCACATCGCACCAACACCCTGGACATTCCTCCTGTGTGTCACCATGGTGATACTGACGGTGAGACTATGCTGATGTCCCTGTGTATATATACACACAGATGTATAATGTAAGCAGTAAGAGGGCCGGGTCAGGTGCTGGGCCCCATCACCGGTACTGCCCTCCCCACGTTGGTGTATGGTACAGCCCGCTTCACAGGTAGTTACAGATCCCCTCCCCTGTCCCAAGGTATGAAGCCTCAGCCTCAGAGGGTCCTTACCTCCGCCCATAGTGCCAATGGGCGAACGTAACACTTGGTACAATTACCAATTTAGTAGTACCATAGTAGTGGTACAATTACCAATTTAGTACCATAGTAGTGTTTGTGTTTTTACCACAACACCATTAAGCTGTTAGGAAATCAGTCAGACACACAGGAATAATTCTATTTCAGGTGATCGATTATGATAACGTACAAAGCGAGATAAGATTACTGCTATTGGCAAGAGTGACGTAGTGCAGATGTTGGTTGTGTTGAGGGAGACGCAACGAGCAGTGAAAAGAGGAAGCGTGAGGCGCCCTCATGTGGGGCCCGTGCGGGCATTCCGCGCATACCGCCCCCCGCCCGGCCCCGGCACGTCGAGCTCGGCGGGAGGGGGCAGTGGGGGTAAAAAAGGAGGTGACGAGAACTTGTGTACCCCATGGGACACCACCTCCCTCCGCCACCACCACCTCCAGCACCGCCACAGTCACGGAACATGCTGAACATATGCCATTTGTATTCAGTCCAGTCCGGCCCTCTCTAATCGGTGCTGTAACCTACTTCACACAGGGACCTCATTTAGGAGACTCCCACAAAATAGCCCGTTTTTTCCCTTTCTGTCATCGAGTTCCCAACTACCCCTCCCTTCCCATCCCATTGTAGGGCAGACATGATGAGACGAGGGGTGCTGGCCGAGTTGGGCGGTGGGGCGCGTGTCGGCGGAAATAGGCCACGGGTAATTCGCAGCCATTTTCCATTGTCAAATGTGAATTGTGGTCATGCTGTCACACGACATGCACTGCATCTCGCATGATGCCGATCTGTGCTGGCTGATGGTAGGCCGGAGACAGTGTTTTAACGCCCAGAGGGTGATATTGGGTGGGGTGTGTTTGGTTGTATGCAATGGGGCGTTGGTTGACACCCAGCTCTGGGATTATGGGCCGTGGTCTTTTGAGTAATTACCCTGATTAAAGGTTTAAGCATGGTTTAACACATAACCTGTTTATTTACCCACTATGAAAAGCAGTGATAATCGGCGCAGGGGAAGATAGATACTTTTTTGTGTGTCTATGTCATACACCCAACGACCTAGGAGTGAGGACGGGCGTGTAAATATGGGAGTATCCTGGCTCGTCACTGGGTCTCGGGCTTCCCCTGTCCCAGGGACGGATCCATTGTAACGAGGATTATTTTCTGACCACAAAATAATGCGCTGACTAGAGAAGGCATGTCATATCACATTTCCCGTGAAGGTTCTTAGATCCGTATACGGGCAGATTATTTTTCCATCAAAAACCGCTATATTGTTCAAAACATCTATATTCAAACTTTAGGCAAAACAATATATACCGTTACACTGCTTTAGGTTTGCTGATATTTAATAGGGAATATTCTTTGTAAATGGAAAGTAATGGTTTTCGAAAATTGTTAAAATGCATGTTTAATATCTTGCAAGTAAACGCAATATACGGCTCCGACTGTCGTTCCCACTATACGTTCCCACTGAGAGTAGCGAGGTCAGGGGCTCTCGGACTACATTCAACCCTATAAATAGTTTGCACTGGGTTGTTTAGCTCAAATTCAAAGATAAAGTTAACCTTTACAAGGGTCGTAATAGCACTGTGTAAAGCTCATGTATACAGTTAAATGTGTCTAAATCAGTATGCATGTAACAGTAGGTTCTGTGTAGGTCATCTAAACTTGTAACATGCATGTATAGAGAGCCCCCTGAAACCCTGACCGACTCGTCCTTAATTCTATTTTAATCATCATATTGTTGAAGACCACACGTTCTTACCCTCTGTTTGTTCTTGTGTTGGCAGGGCGGAGACCACATCATCTGGGAGACACACACGGTGAACCTGAGCAAGGTGCCCGGCTATGGGTTCGGCATTGCCGTCAGCGGTGGCCACGACAACCCCCACTTCGCCAGCGGCGAGCCCTCTATCGCCATCTCCGACGTGCTCAAGGCAGGCCCCGCCGTCGGCAGGCTTCAGTGAGTGAGATTTCGACTATCTTCGGGCATTTTTGACACACCAAAAAGACCCCTGTACACATACGGTTTCTAGATATTTGTATTGTATTCGTTTAGGTGGCTGAAATTAAAGATACCATAAAAACCTTGAAAGATTATTTTATATTTTTTTATCAGATCACTGTAGCGCACTTGAGACTTGGTAACAAAAAGTTAATTTGCTAGACCGCACTCCTTACATTTTTCGTCCTTAAAGAATAAAAATCCCACCCAACGTATCTTAGGCCTACTAGACTGATAAGGCATAATAGATATAAGAGTAAGTATAAATCCACACTATATTTCTCTATCCACGTACAGTATTAATCGTCTCTCGTACCAGCATCGACTACCGACTGTTGAGTTTGTGTGGCGAGTTTCTTAGTGATAAATCCCCGTGTTTTGTTTGTCAATTGCAGAGTAAACGACAGAGTACTAAGCGTCAACGGGATATCGTTGGAAAATGTTGACCACGCCACAGCCATATCTGTCCTTAAAGATGCGGGAAACACTGTAAATCTAGTAAGTAGACTGACCACAATGGGATTGGTTCTATCCCAAGGATAATTTTTAAATCATATGGATGATAATGACTACACCATTTTATATACAAGTAAAACCCCAGGAGTACACAAACATTAGGTTTGTTTTTATTAAGATGAAAACGAATATGGAGCAGCATGTAGGAAACTTTTCTCATATCTGCAATAGATAGTAATATTCTACCTCAAGGGATAAACCGACGTGAACATAATTCATATGGATGATAGTGGTGCTTTCAGATTGTTTTTGTCAAAATAACTATCATTTCAAGATGGCTAATACATCCAGTGGCACTTCTACGTGACTAAGCCATGTTAGATACACGTATAACCCCAGTAGTACACAAAAATCATAGAATTGTATTAAGGTTAAAATGACAGGGAGCAACCTGGAGCAAATTTGTTTGTCATCTCTGCAATAGATAGTAGTATTAATTCTACCCCGGGAGAAAACCCGACATGATCATAAAGTTTATTATTAAATGCGTGTGTGTAAACCAATACTCGGATATGTCGAGTTGTTTGTTTGTGTTTGATTTCAGGAAGCAAACAGTTTTAACATGTTTCTTAGTTAGATCCCTGTGTCCGCCAGACGCCGAATTTAGCTCTGAAGCATATATCTTCCTCCTGGTCGCCCATATTCTTATTAGTGACATTCTAGCATTTCCCACTTCTAGGAGCGACGTGTCATTGGTTGCAAGCCCAGCAAAAGGAGATATGAGACATTCAGCCGATGTTTCTGATGTATTTGATTTTAAATCCAGTACATTTATTCCCGAAAATAATACAATCAGTGAACGTCCAAGGCTGATGGCGGCTAGGTTCAAACTAAATTTGCCGCTCCGGTTAAGTCACATGACCAAGCTAATAAATACTAATTGGTTGCCTCCGACTGTTACCCAAAATACATATTTATATAGTAATGATATTATAATTATGTAAGTCATTTATATATACATGTACTACCCTAATTCTTTCCTTCCTAAAATATTGACCTGCGTTTCGTATTTTTCATGTTTGAGGAGTGGCATCTTTGTATACTGTATGTACATGTGTAGCGGTAACTATTACTATAAGTACACATCATTATCATAAAAGATCATTAGCTTAATCAAATGAAGAGTTTGTAGCGCTGCCCTGACTAGTACTAATACTACAAGTGCTCCCGTGGAAGGCTTATCATTATGAGTTCACACACTTAGAATAGTGGACCACACCCTGACTACCCGTCCACTGCCCACCCGACACATGGGACACCCTCCGTATTCTGCGAGTACACAAACAGTTGTGGAGCTAATAGGTCGGCCAAATACGGTCAGCGGTCACCTCCCTGGTGCCCTGCCGTCTTCAGGTTACCCAAATCGGCTAAACAGTGGTGGGCGACCCACTCCGGCCACCAGTGGACTCTGATAACGGGTCATGAACCCTGCCGTATAAGTCGGGCTTGTAGAGAGCAGATGAAGATTAGGGCGTAGGCCTTGACTAAGGTCCATTAAAAGGAGCAGCTTTTGTATATAGGAGGGGGAATAGTTTGATAATATGTGACTGCAGCACCTGCATGAATGGATTGATATAGATAAAATGGGTGATAGAGGGCCTGTACTCCTCGAGGAATTACGTATCTACTTGTATATCCTGATAAATGGTACCAAGGCATCGAATCATCTTACTATAAAAAATCATGGTCGCTAATTACTTATCCAATAGGCAGCCGCAAGTATTACTTTATCCAAGATGCTCTGGAACTAATTACATTTATTACTTTGACGTAAAACTTATGACTGGTTGTTGAGCCTCCAAAAAAAGATGTATATATATATAAAAGTAGTCCATAAATTTCATTAACATCTATCATGGTAAAGCATTTGATTCGTTTTCGTTGGATGTATATGTAGTTTCTATACTCCAGCAGAAGACATATTTTTGTTCTTATTTGATCGAAACATGATCTATAAGTATACCCCCAAACATGCCTAATGGTCCTTCTCCTCCTGGGCATTCTCCCCGAGCACACGGGAGCAGGGCAGTAGACTTAGAGCTGTGGCCGTGCCAGGCCATGTTCTGGCTGGGTAGAGAGGCACAGACCCTGCCTGCCTTACCTCCCCCTCCTACCTGTCTCTCTGTATACGTGACGCGCAGACCTAAGTCAGGCCTCACCTGCTGGCCCCAGGAGAAAGTAGTGAACGCTACGGGAGGGTGGCCAGGTCCTGAACAAGGCACGGCCTCCAGGGAAAGGCTCTTTGCCCAGTACACCCCTCCAGGAGGGACAATGGAGACGGGGGAGGTAGGTCCAGATTTATCTCCGTCTTATGAGAGAACACAGGGAGGGAAGGTTGTGACTAGACACTGCCAGAAACCCTGGGTACTGCTGGAAATAACCAAAGAAGCATGAAATATTAGGGTCGTGAAAGCCTTCACTGCTGGATACTTCAGACTGTTGAACATACAGTAGGAGACCGACGCCCGGAGGCCTCTTCTGACAGCAGGAAAAACAGCCCCGGAGGCAGTACCATCATGTCAATAGTGCCAGAACCATGAAAGCGTCCAGGCCGACAATAACAATCCACTAAAACCCTGTCGGGCTATTCATTAATGATTTTATTTCCGTTTCATAGAAGTGACACGTTTTATACCGGTCAGTGGGTTTTGTTGTAACTTCAGAGTAGGAAAGGGTCCCTTGACACCTGAACCATATCAGAACTGGTCTATGTTGTAAAAGGGGAATGACTTGAAAAGGCTTAGACAAAAAGGTGATTGTCGGGGAACTTTTTGACATTCCTCCTGACAATTAGTAGAATTACAGGACTGGGTTCGTTCGGTGGGGGCCGTTTGACGTAACGGGCGGATCCCTCGACGCCTCCTTCATTCACTCTGATCTGAAATCAAAGTTTGAAGATACGGAAGCAGTTACCACTAGGTCTGACTTGTGGAGTACATTCTCTTTTTTTCAAACTACTGGCGAGGTTAATGGGGACAGGGGGGGGAGTAGGCCTCTATAAGAGGTAATTGTGCAGCTAAAGCCTGATGCTATCTGTCCCCCATACGGCAGGTGTATATATATGTCGCGGGGGACACACCTGGCTGGGCATCGGGGTCAAGGTGTGGATCTACAGGTACTGCTGGCTAGAAGCAGGCAGTCCCACATACCTTCTGCTTTAATAAGGAGACCCCTCGGGGCTTTACACAAGGCCCGCTACCAAAGTCTGGTTTAGAACCAGTAGCTTAATGATGGCTCGGCTCATTATGGCCCGGGAAAATAGACTTAGGAGTGAGTCCGTTTTATCAGATCTGCCTCATGTGATGGAAAAGCATTGATCATATCGCTTCCGGAATCAATCAAGGGTAGTGGATACCAGTAGATATGATATACATAGTGGAAAAGGCACGAAATTGTCATCCTGGGGGAAACAGTAATGACCAGTAATGGGGTCCCGGTTACGAGTGGTCAGTTACAATCCGCAAGGAGGCTCAGAGGCTAGACTAGGAGATTAGAAAAGATTAATGTCTAAAAAACTAATTCACAGAATGTTTGGATCCCCGCCCCCCCAATGTATAAAAAGTACTTTTGTAATGAAGCTAATACATACATAAATGTACGTGGTTAGTACCTATCCAACAGAATACGAACAGTTCCAGTAGGCCAACGTATGGCACAAACTGTTTTTATCGCCTCTACTGTACCACACGTCCCCTATATTGCTATTTAGTCGACAATAAGTCTGTAATTGAATGCCAACAAAATGAAGTGGTTTTATTAATAGTAGACCCAGAGGTGGGACGGTATGTAGTCACAGTTTATTGCATACCTCATGATTCCCTCGGCGAGGTGACATGTCCCGGGGCCTGGTCCAGTCACCTCGGACCGCCGTAAACGTGTCAAGGCCAGCTCGTTTGTCATCATGGTAGCAGGTAGACTACTGTCACACTGACCAACAACTCGCCCGCCCAAGGTTAGGGGCTGGTTATGTCGGACCGTATCACTTAGAGCTGCTGGAGCCCATGAGATGGGGCTGTGGGTGTCAGGGGGGTAGGTAAGATGCGCAATATGAGTGATGTGTGTGTGTGTGGGGGGGGGGGGGGGGGGACTGTAGGGGGAGCGACCCCCTGAGTATAGTCACTCCTGACCCAAAGTGAAACGTGTACAGCAGTGGAGGTGATCCAGTTTTTAGAGACTAAATGAGATTTTCAGAGAACTGTCAATCTGTGGAATTTAATGGGACATCATGAATTGTACAGATTGTGGAGATAAAATCTTGAAATCATGATGTGTTCATGTTGATATATCTGACACATCTGCCTTTACGCTAAGGAAAAAGATGACGTCTAGACAGTGAGATCCCTGGAAATATAACTGGTTTAAATTGATAAATCTCATTTTTAACTTATAAAACAAGACGACCGTACAACGTCGTTGCTACCTTAAATGGCTTTAGTGGATAACCTAACTGTGAATTGTGACATTACCTCATGCTGTGTAAATATTAGACTCAATGTCAGATTACTCTAACTGAAGACAATTACCTTAAATGTTGGGCTTTAGGCTGATGCAGACACCTTTCATTTAAATAATGAACTCATTGTGTTAGTGATGATGTTGGTATGGTTTACTTTCTAAGCATACTGTCACGGTTTCTACCACTGACAAATATTCCGTAATTTATGTGTTATATATTTGTGCTTAAGTGTCTCACGGAGATACTCTTTCTGTAAATGAATGAAAAAAGCATTGTAGTACTTAAAAAGTAACAAGCTAGAAAGGCACGCTAGTGGTAAAGTATTAGTCATTAAAACCATATTAGAATCCCATAAAGTTGGTCATATTTTTGAATTGTAAAATGGATTCCCCCCCCCCCCCTCCAATCTGTATAAATGAAATTGATACTAAATTGAGCTACTTTTCATAGGTTATACTTTACCTTGGGCCTTAGTTAGATTGATGGAATAGATATTCTGGAAAGTTGCCAAATACACAGGGGAAAACACCTATTTCTGAATTACTAATTCAGATGAAGGAAAACGATTTTCTTTTTTTTTCTTGCTCCAATTCTTTCTGAACTGAGCAACTTATGGAAAACGAAAAGGATAGAGAAGAGTTAATCATGGGACAGGGAAACTCATTTTTCGAAACTGAAATCTGACTGGTTATCCTGAGTCTGAGTGTTAATGCACCTGACTTGGTAATGGTTCAATTATTCTCTCACATGCATGTCGAGATGACGTGTGTTTATGTTCGAAAATACTCTCATGTCTAAAAAGCTTAATTAGCATCAAAATCTTGCCTCCCCAGGCTAAAATTAATGGTTATTAAAAAAAATATGCAATTTTGCAACATGGGCGGGAGCATGTCTACACATGAGCCTGGTCCATATAAATAAAACAATAGGTTCTTTGCTAAGACTGATGATTCACTTTTTACACTCTTTCAGGTCATTAGAAGAAAAATAGTTGTGCCTGCAGATAGTAATTTTGAACAACCCTTCAAAGTAACGTTAACAAAGAAGAGTAAAAAAGATGGTAAGTCCAATTTCTTCATTTTTACCTATGCATTATAGTTAGCTTTCCTTTTTGTCTTAAAAAAATATCCAGATAAAACAGTTACAAAAAGGAGAGCACAACGCTCAGTTAGTGGCATCGGTAACTTCTTCATTATATATCACCATTGTGGTAGCATCAGCGGAGAGAACTAGCCACGTCCTGCTCAACCTCTCCATATACTCTACACTTTGAAACTGATTTTACAAGGTACGTTCAACGACCTTTCCTTCTGTACTGCACCTTTAATTATCCGTATCAGTGTACTATAATGAAGGTTCATGTCGTCTGTTTCAGACTATGGCCTTGTTCTCGGCTACCGACTTTTTATTAAAGAAATAGTCGGCAACAGTTTAGCGGCACAAGAGGGTGGACTAAAAGAGGGGGACACAATATTAAAGGTAAGTTCATTCCTAAGGTTATCAAATGTTTTGTTTATCTAGATATAATATTTCATGATAATCTATAGAACGACATTATCATAGATGAATAAGACTTGAGTCTTCAGCTTGGCCCGTCATTCATAGAGTACTGGTGCAGGAAGTAAACATCCCCCAATCATTCTTTGTGATCGTTTTGCCGTGAATTCAGTCACTAGGCCATGACCTGTGAAGGAGAAAATGGCACGTTTGGTCTGTGATCAACTGTGATTTGACTCTTATAAAAAAGAAAGACCTCCAAGGGCCTAAATAGCTTTGTAATTCGGCGAACCTTGGAGGTGCTAAGGAATCAAAGTAGTTGGCAAATGTAATGTTGTGACCACAACACAACATGGTCTGCCCTAACTGGTTGGGTACTTATTTGACGGGCTTTGTAAATAGGTATTCTAACCACATTCAGATTACATACCCATACATTTGTAAGTTGTATGTCCATTGTATATGTTCCAACAAATTATGTGTATTTTCGTCAATTTCAGATAAACAGTACGCCAATAGAAAATTTATCACTAAGTGAAGCACGAAAACAAATAGAGAAATCAAAAGACAAGCTACAATTAGTGATTGTCAAGAGTCGGCAAGATGCAAAACACAAACGTCAGAACAGTCACCTTACGGACGAAGGAGGTGAGTACGCCTTATCCGTTGGAAATGAAATACACCTTAAAATCTAATGACAAGTGGCCATGTCGAATTTTTGGGAAACATTACCCCTACGTTGCGGAAGTGATCCCGATAGACATCCATTATTCCATCAAGTATACATTTAACGAGAGAACCAGGCTCCCGCTAGAGGTTTTGCTCTGTGCATTGAGCCTCTAAATAACTACATAGAATGATACATACAGAGGTGTAAGTCTTCCGACTTTTGTCGGATTTCCGATTTTTCCTCCCCAGCAACCGAAAAAGTCCGTTTCAAAATTTGATATTTAGAACATGTTTCACAACATTTTATGATACATTCAGATTTTCTTAATGATATTTCCCATTTTTTCACTGTCCCCAACTTGCATCCCTGTACATAGAAACACCTGTGTACTTGATTTCAGATTATGTGCCTTCCCGACCGGCGGCCCAGACGCCCGAGTACCAGCGGAAACAGGAGAACGTGGACCGGTACGGGCCGCCCCCTGGAGGCACACCCGAAAGGTCGCCCCTCAAACCACTGCCCTTCGAGCTGCTCGACCGGCCCGCCACGCCCCTCCTCAAGGGGGAGTCGTCCGCCGGCCGAACACCCTACGACGACGGGCCGCCGCGCCCGCCCCTCCCCTCACACGTCGGCCATGGTAAGACGGACTTTAGTTTAGTGTAGCTTTATGGCTAGAAATAATGGTGAACAAGAACTTCTTATTTTAAATCCCCCGTGGGGATCCGGGGTGGGGGTTCCTTAGGAGCCTCCTGGGAAGAATGTGTCCTCAGCAGCCCCTTGCTGTTCGTAGGAGGCGACAAATGGGGAGACCAGACTCAAAAGCCCAAGTGGTAGAGTGCCCGCTTTGAGTCTGGGAGGTCTTGGGATTTATCCCTGGCCGAGTCACACCAAAGACTTTAACAATGGTAGTGGTCACTGCTTGCCTGGCACTCGGTATAAAGTAAGAACCACGAAACATAACTGGTCAGCCTGGTGTCAGTATAATGTGACTGGGTGGGGTATTGTGTGGGCCTATGACATGATATCTCAGTGTGGCAGCACTATAAAGAGGGCATTGGGTCCCACTGCTACAAATAGGCACCTCATTTCATATTCGGTCACCGCCCCTGTGGCGTAAAACGAGCTGAAAGGCTTTACCTTGTGCAGTCTGGTAAAAGAACCCTGAAGGGTTGGCCGGACGTTAAACTAATCCCACAAACAAACAAATCTTATTTTAAACCTCGATCCATATATAATGGACTGAACTTAAGCATAATAATAAGCGGAGGAAAAGAAGCTAACAATGTTTAACTGAAAAGCGGGTAACTGACGGGCAATTATACTGATTCAATACAGCTTCACACATTTTCTCCACAGGGAGTCAAGACCCCATGTATCAAAGTAATAGTCTTTACGGAACCCGCTTCGATGTCCAGGATGCCGGTGTGCGGCGACGGCCCCACGAAGGGTAAGTACACGTTTAGAGTTTTAAAATACATACCAACAATCGGGGAATCAATGCAAGTGATTTTTCTTTTGCTGAACCAATGTGTCTTCCAAATGAAATATCTTATCAGAGACCATAAACATGCATATGGGTTAAAGTCAAATTTCTTTTCAGTCTTTGCAATAATCAACTTCAGTACAGTGTTACAATTACTCCAAGGAGTTTTGGCCATTTCAGTACTAGTCTCTAATGTGATAATGCATGAATATAATTATTGCACAAATTACGCTTCTCAGTTTATGCCAGTAAACCTATCGTTAATTAAGAAATCATTTATGGCAGTGACCTGCAGCCCAACCACCCATACCATGTCACTCCCCAAAGCCCTCACTGATGGCACCCATTCTTTTCACACCACAGGCGCTTTTATGGCGCATATAATACCAGGTAAGATGGCAAGGATCCGCCACACCCAAATTACGTTAACAGTTACCTGTACTGTGTGTGATCATTAATTAAGTTGGTTGCGAAATTAAGATAACCTTACCTAGATATCAAACCTTTCATTCTCATCATTCCATCTAACACAAATATAAAACTCCTCTGCCTAGTAATTGACTTGCAAAATTAAGATTAAACTATTCTTTTTTCTAATACTGAATCTGTGATTATTCAGATACCTGCCACAAATCATCTTTCCGGATTTACTGTATTAATTTTTCACGTTTTTAAATGGCTTCTAATCCACAGAGATTCCCCTATAAAAGCAGTATTGTTCCTCAGTCACTCGAATTTGGAATAGAGCATCCATATTTTGTTCTAAGACATTAAAGTGATTTTGAGATGTTTTTCGCCTTACTTAAAAAATAAAGTAGGAAAAGTACCACTTGTCCTAATTTGTCCCTAAATGACGTGGGATCTATGCACTAGATATTAACTTGGATTTTGCCGCTAGATCGCTGAAATGCTTACATTAGATACGGGCTACCTATACATTAAGGTAGCTTTGTGAAATAACTTGCGATTATTCACAGCCGCATTCTATACGGGAAATTATACTTGTATGTTGAGTATTTGAAACAGTGCCTGAGAGAGCATGGTGAATGCAGATATGTGTCGCAGCATGGTTTAGTACACAAATTATGCTGACCCATAACTACTGCTGTTCACAAATTGTACATTGTACCACGCATAGTTTTCACTGAAGTGTGTGAACGATAATTTGCGTGTATCTTGTTTGAAAAATAATGTTAATGGATGCCATCTATTACATAGGGAATCATCTTTGGCTGATAAGATTTTGTATAGTTATGTTTCAGGTGTACATAAAATACATGCCGTTTTATGCCTTTGGTTGCATATGCTAGGATGAATAAATTTAAGAACTGGACCTGTTGCCTTTAAAGTTAAACGATGTTTTAGTGTGCTTGATTTCTTTTGGCATATCTCCCTATGGAAGCTGTGACACCACATTTGCTACCAGGATATATCATTTTTACTAGTTTTATAAAAGTAGGGAAATCTTGAATATTTCATATTATTTAAATTCTTGCACTCAATATATGTCAGAACAATCGTCCCAAGATTTTTTACTTTTGTGCAATGCATACTCAATGAGGGTTTCTGTTTTATTATCCGAGTTCTTCCTACTCGTGTTTTCTTTGTGTCCGCAGAGATATTTCTTATTCCAAAGTGTGAGTAAAACATTACTGGAAAAACAGATCTATGGAGAAAACTGTTTAAGATCTAAACCAACTTTCTAGTTGATTCTTTTCGATATAAAAGTGTATTTCACGTTTTTGTAATGTATTTATGTTTTTCCTTTTAGACCTGAGCCGCGGTTCATCTCGTTCAAAAAGGACGGTGGACTTGGTATCCGTGTGTCGGGGGGTAACCGGACCGGGATCTTCGTGGCGGCCGTGGCCCCGGGCACCCCGGCCGACCACCAGGGGCTGCAGGAGGGCGACATGATCCTCAAGGTGGGCAACATGGCAACCACCCAAACACTGGTTTACCTAGAAGAAGGCCTCGTGCCTGATTCACCAACATTTATGTTAAAAATAGAATTGGCAAGCAGACCTGGTTCACTCCGTATGATTTCCTGTCAGTAATACGAATACTATTGCTGGATTGCTTACTTGCCGAGTTCAGTTAAGATCCATGAAGTTTTGGCTTTCTTTGGAACATACGAAATGAATGATTTCTGAAATAAATCTTAACTATCAACTTTCAGGAAACAGGAAAGTCCAGCGTTAATACAACTGAAGTTGTAAATAAAGTAACTTAGCAAAAGAAAATAATCTTGATTTAAGAGTTCTAACAACCAGTAGTTGCAATAGTGGTGAAGCACAACTAGGCGTGTTTGATCCATCGATAATGGCCTAGTGTTAAATGATCAAGTTGTGTTTCAATATCTATATGAAAATTATCATTGTATCACTATATTGAGTTATGGTATTCCACATCCAGTAGCACTTGACCTAGTGTCCATTGTAAGGCGTGCTGTATGTTCCAGGTGAACGAGTCGAGCCTGGAGGGTAAGACCCGGGAGGAGGCCGTCCTCCTGCTGCTCGCCCTACAGGAGCAGGTCAACATTCTCGTCCAGTACCGGCCCCAACGTAAGGCTCCCGTGTTACGATCGGATTGATATAGTTACAGATACTTTACTTGATGAAAAATTGATGCGTCACAAAACCAAAAAAGTAATAGATGTAGAAAGACCCTCCCATATTACCTTCCAAAACCTGTTGTTCACAGTTTGTTTCGTTGCGTTGAATTACCTAAATCATCTCTTAGCATAAGGTTACTTACACTCCACCCGCCAAAGTTATTTACCAGGCAGTAGGCGAGCGACATCATACGTTTGCAGCATGTTTTTTGATCATTTGTATTGGTGAACAACCTGTAGTGATTTGAGATAAAACCTACTCTTCCTTGTTCTCTATGCGAGCAGAATACGAGCGTCTGATGGCCTCGGGCGGTACGGGCGACTCTTACTACATCCGGACCCACTTTAACTACGAGCAGACGGAGCACAACGAGATGATCTTCTGTAACGGGGACGTGTTCCACGTAACGGACACGTTGTACGGGGGCGTGGTGGGCTCGTGGGCCGCCACGCGCATCGGCAGGAACAACCAGGCCACACAGAAGGGCATCATTCCCAACATGAACAGGTAATAGTGGTATATCTTAGACTTGAAAAACACTGCAAGTCTTTAATCGTGAGGCTTGAGTTGTAGGTTTGATTTTGACGTTTGGGAAAATGACGATCGCAGTCTTTGTATATTCAGCAGCTGGAAGCTTACCAGTAACCAGTGCATATTACATGTAGGATTGCAAATTAATTGATCAAATATCTATTAATATAGTGTAACATCGTTTAAGTGTTTGCGTTAACACGTTACAGAGATGTTATTTCTGAGAACTAACCCCTGAGAGTCTCTGTTAACCCGTCCTGTCCCCCCTACAGAGCGGAGCAGCTGGCACTGGCCCAAACCCAGCCGGAGAAGGAGAACCAGGGCAAGCGGGGCGGGTCGAGCAGCTTCTTCAAGAAGAAGACAGCTCGCAGGGCCAAGTCCCTGGGCAAGGACCACTGGGACGACGTCATATTTGGTAAGTCAACTCCTTCCCTGCTCTCAGATACCCAGCTAAATTCGCCAACCAACCAGGCATAATCCATTAATATTTGTTATTCATATTCGTTGTGATACTATTCTACGTAGTCTAGGGGCATCATAGTCAAGGTTTCTGAATCCCAAAACAATATGTAAACAATGAACAAGGAAAGTGTTTCCAAAGATAATGTTTTCAATGAAACTATTATTAGATGTTAAGTTAAGATGGAGATGTATTTGTATCAAGACAAATTGGTCTGCTTTCCTTGTTCCTTATTCTCATGTGAGCCCAAACGTTTTCGTGTTTGCGTCACAGCAGATGTTAATAACAAATCTGAAACCATTTTAAAACTTGACTAGCAAAAACTTTTAAAATTAGAACTTAAGGAACTAATGTAAATCTGATACTTTACATAAAATGAAGGAACGATTCTTTGAAAAGGGAACCTCGTAGTTGTCCCAGTTGGTCGCCCTTCCTTCATCGGCACCATTGCTAACCTGCGTGCTCTTCTTGTGTTGTCTTGTAGCGGGCACAGCCGGTGAGTCTCGCACTCCCTCGGCCTCAGGTGGTTATTAACTTCGGTCTTAGCCCGGGCATGATGCAATCAAGCTTTGGCCCTGCCTCGTGTGTTCGGTGATCATGACCTCCCGTGACCCCGGCTCTCCTAGTGTGTGCACTCCCCTCCTCCCCCGTTTACCCCTGTCCACTGCCCGATCACTTCATCCAGGCTTTACACTCACTGGATATATATACGTTTGCCTCTTACGTTCCAAGTCCACTTGGGAGGGTCCAGCGTACATAGAACAACACATAGCGGCCTGTGAGTTCTGCGAGAAGTGATAATCATACATGTATGAAATGCCTATATCTTATTCGTGATATAACCTAGCAAGATAAAGGACAAATAATTAAGTATATATGTGATAGATGCGTATCTTAGATAACACACTCGATCATTCTCTAACCAGAGACAGATTTCCTAGAAATAGATATTCCTAGAAATGTATGAATTATTCAAACATCAAACAGCAGATTTTCCAATATCGTTTGGAATTGAAGAGTTAAGAATTGTTGTTAAATTTTCGGTATGTGCCGAAGAGTAGTTTATCATTTGGTCGCTTATATTTGCCGCAATGTGTAATTCTGTGAAGTTGGGTTACTCTATGTATTCTATTCTATTTTCACGTAATCAAGCGTATTTCTTACAATACCTTTACGGTAAATAGAACCGGCTCCCTCCGATTTCCAAGAATGTGCATTAAAAACCATGGTAAGAGTGAACCACTCTTAAACCCCAGTTACCCATGACGTTTAGTCAATTTGCCCTTCTAGACATGCCTATGATTAATACTGTGTACCTTGCATTACTGAGTTCACCGAGTTGCTGCAACAATTTTATATTCTCTCTCTAAACAAAAAGGATAAATAAAATCCCTCAGTTTGTGCCTTAATAGTCTATGTCAACTAACCAAACTAATCTCAACAGAATAACTTCCCCATAAATATCCAAGAGGCACTCGTTTTCATTTTCGTTTAACTTGTCGACGGCCGGGTGTTAGTTTTCTTGAGTTAATGCGAAATTTTTTGTACACATATATATAGTTGTAGTATACCGTACACACGAAACTGACAAATTCTACATCTGAAGCCCCTAATTAGTGATTTGTACACCATCACTGTAGTTCGACGTTAATTTAAAAGTATATACATTCTGTTCTAGTGCTATAACACAGTAATTGTTCCGTCTGCAACCACTGGTTTAAGTTTTAACTGACTACTAAATAGAAGGCTTATACCTTTATCAAATATAGGTATGGGTAGCATTTAAAAACAACGTGATCTTAAATTTTTCTAAGCTTAAATGATGTGTTACAGTCGACTGCCGAAATTCCATGAAATAGCCCTTTTATGTACACCGCATCTAGTGTGGTTGGTATTGGCCATAATCAAAAACCTCTAGAATATCACAGATTGAAGGCTGATTCAGTTTTGCAGTTCGTCCGAGTTCTTTTCTGGCTGTTCTAGTTGTAATTTGTCCTGATGTAAATATAACACTTTAGAGCAATGAACTATCAATATTTTGCCAAATTCTCGAATCATTTCCCTCCTCGTCGCCGTCTCCTAGTTCTCGCATTTGATCATTATTCCAATCATACTTAAACCTAGGCAGCTATACTGTACATAGACCCTATCAACGTTACTTTAAGAGTATGATAGGCAGCATGATTAATTTTCTTACCAAGGAATGCAGAATGTGACATTCAGATCTGCTTGGCTGTGTTATTGCTACCTTGAGATTGCTACCTTGAGATTGTGGATGATTTATGATCGTTTTCAGTTTTAAGTAACTTCAAATCTTGATTATGCATATGTGTGTGATCATTACATTTGTAAACCTGTTTTTCCTTTTGCGCTGTAGTATCAAAGCCACTTCTTAATCTTTGTACCTGTCACAATCTCGTAATCGTGTGTCATTGAGCTGTCCACTTGATATTGGCATAGAAGAGCTCTTTAATAAAGATCTCTGACTGTTTGTTTATTTCTGAGCTTTCCGTTGCAGCTACACCGACGTCAAAGTTTCCGGCCTACGAGCGGGTAGTTCTCAAAGACCGTACGTACTCACTTACCACTTTTCTGTTATAAGAATACAGCGCTTTTTCTGTTTATATACAGATTAACCTGAAGTTTCAAAGATAACAAAGATATAGCCCCATACCCACTAGGTGACTTAACAGTTGATGGGCGACAGTAAAGTCGCCGGGCAACTGGATTGTCAGTGGATTGTTGTGCGACTCCCCGCGGGTATGGTGTGGATTCTGGGCTATGGGCGACTGGCAACAGAATCACCGGTAAAATTACTGGTAAAAACCCCAGTAAAATAACTTGCTTGATATCACGTCGCCCTGTGACTTTACTGGCAGTTCTCCTAGTCACACGTCACCGGCAAGATCGCTTAGTGAGCCTCGGGCTTAATAGTCTTAGTATTTTATGGGATGGATGGATAGTTTTTTGTCTACTTTATTGTTGTGTAGATTCTGCGTTTACTTATTTGACAAGTCCAATCCCATATAGCAAACATTGTAATATGGGACAGAAATCAAAAGAGTTCTGAATCATATACTGTTTTCTTATAGCTGGTTTCATTCGTCCTGTCGTCATCTTCGGTACATTGGCTGACGTCGCTCGAGACAAATTGGTCAGGGAGGCCCCTGACAAATACGAGTCACCACGTATGTATAAAACAATTAATATGTCTGTTTTGATTGCATACTTGGGCGTCAGTCCCCCTATCATTTGATTCATAAAGCTCAGTTTAATTAACTTTAGCTCTTGCTTTTAAAAAGTGAGATGCTGTTTCTTAATGTCAAATGTGCATATATATGGAGAAATGTTGTGTTTTCTAAAAGTCAAAGTGTTTAACTACAAACTTGATATCTGGCCACGTTTGTAGAGGCGGAAGGTCGACGTGACGAGGGAATGGGTTCTAGTCGTTCCGGGATCATCAAACTGGGCGCCATCCGGGAGATCATCGACAAGAGCCGGCACTGTGTGCTCGACGTGACGCCCAACGCCGTGGACCGCCTCAACTTCGCCCAGTACTCGCCCATCGTGCTGTACCTGCGGGCCGACAGTAAGCACGCCGTCAAGGAGCTGCGCTCACGCTGGGCCAAGAACTCCAGCAAGAGTCCCAGGAAACTCTTTGAACAGTCCGTCAAGTTAGAGAAGCTTTACTCCCACCTGTTCACACGTGAGTTGCTCATAGTACATTCTATTTATATTAACAAATATTTATTCTCGAGTGTATAAATATGTGCTGATGCTTATTACAGGACAGGTTGAGTAATATCTACATGTACCATTGTGTAGGAGAAAACCAAGACATAACCCTGAAAAAGGACATCAAAGTCCGAAACATGTCGGTTATAATAGAAAAAGAAGTACTCTTAACTACAAACTCTCGGTGCTGGTTTTAGTCAGGTTATCACCATCTTATAAGTCCTGTCTAGTGACACGTTTGCTTGCAAATTCAAAAGAAAAAACAAGCAAAATATATATGCTAAACTTTTGAGTGAAATTTAGGGGGACAATATGTTGTTCTCAAAGTGCGCTGTACATTTGTTGCAGACACTATCGCTCTGTCCAACGGGGAGGCGTGGTACCGTAAGATGCGGGACATCGTGGAGAAGTCCCAAGGCCAGTCAGTGTGGATGTCCGAGTCCAAGGTAGGAAAGGTTGGTTCGACGCACACCTGGGACATGGTTGCACTCTTTTTATGCCTCCCTCTTGTTTCAGTGTACTGGTAATCCACATAAAAGGTTTAGTAATACTTACCTAAACAGATGATATGCTGGAAAATGTGTCCCTTTGTCCTACTAGTTGTAACACCATTAACATGTGTGATATCAACACGAATGAGATTCTTTTGTACAGCAAATTGCGATCATTCAGTAGTAAAGAGCAATAACAATAATCAAATTTAAAATGATTTTTTGAAACTCTCTTTTTAATTGTTTCTGTGCGTCTGTATTGAGAATTGTTACATCTAATTGATAATTCATGAACAAAATAATCTTTAATCGATTGTAGAAAAAGGATAACTGATGAGCTAATTGAAGGCATTTGTTAAAGTTTCTCATAAGTGACTGAACCTTTTCTACAAAATGCAGTAGAAATTCAGCATGAAATCAGCAAAGAAGCAGTAGGATGTTGCAGTAGGATTTGGCCCGGGTTCTCTCAGTTTGAGCTTAGGAGTGAAAGCTTACCTCAATGGCAAAGTTTGTTTAAACCATGTCTTTTGTATCTTTGAACAGCCTGAAGAACACATCAAGGAGGACTTCCTCTTCCCGATGAGTAACCGTCTGAGTTACGCCTCCTCCCCGGAGAGCGACCTGGACCTGCGGCCCGGCAGTAACTACGAGGACGAGGAGGACGACATGTCGCCCGTCCCACGCCGTAAGATGGTGCGGTCGTCGTCAGACCCCAGCATCGCCACGGCCGAGAACGTGCCCGGCATCCCGCCCTACCCGGCGCCGCCCAACTACCGCCGGGACACGCGACCGGTACGTACGGCTTTCTGGGCACTTGGAAAAGTCCTTTTTCTAATTTTAATGTACGGCATACTTGGTTTTATGACTATGATGAGTCCGAAGTTTTTGGAAACCTATATTGACCTGAGGGTGTCATCAAATATAAATAGACAAGAGGAACCCCTGTCTGGTAAATTTTTGACGTTTTGAGATGCAACATCTGTCTGCAAAGAAATTGGAATCACAATAACTTCTTTAGTTGAATCTGAATTGGACACTATTTTTCAATCGATCATCCTTTCCTCTGCAGAATGGATACGGCCCACCTGTAGACAAGTCCCGCTACTACGAGCCCGACAGACGGGATCGGGGACGTCCCGGAGACGGTAGGTTAAACTGGATTTGTCACCGCAACTACTTGCTTTACTTACGCCTCTTTAAAAGCACTTCTCTATTTGCTTATTATTCCCTGTAAATCAAGTAAGTGTAATAGTAGATCTAGAACTGTCTCCAGAGATGCTCAACCCAGCTGACCCGTGTGTTTGTTGTTCTCCCAGCGGGTCCTTACGGCGGGCCGGCCGACGACCGCTACGACCCGTACATGTACGACAGTCCGTCGGCCGACAAACACCGCTACAACAGGGCCAACATCGACCCCTACGCCACGCTCACCCCCAGTGAGCGGCTCCGGGGCCAGCAGCAGTTAGACGGTAAGGGCCTGTGCTCCTGTCACCGTTGGCAAGTGGCCCCTTCAGCTTCATTAACACTGTTTTACCTTTTCTTTAAAAAATGACTTACAGCACTAACCTCGGTTATGGTAGAACATTTAGTTTCTGACTAGATATACTAACTCACTAGATTAGTTCAACCGATTGACCCGTGGGCGTGGTTTACCAAAGGCGTACACTGACTTTCCAAAGAAGTAAATCATCTTAATATATGCTGCGTTTAATCCAGTTGATTAATGGAGCTATTCATATTGGCTTACTTTATCATCACCTGATGCCTCTTCGCCAAATTCACATTTTCGCTTCGGACATAGTGGACGTATTCCAGATTTTAAAACCTAAAAATAATACGTGAACAATTCTTTCAATATCGTAAATGCCATTTGGAAAAAGGAATAACCAGCACACTTAAACTGTGCATGATATCTAATTTGCTTTAGAAAGTATATTGTGAAAGTACTTTGTAATTTACATTCATTTAGATTTGTGAACACTTGACAAAAAACCTTTCAATGTACATATCAAATTAACTCTTTGAAGTAACCATTCCCACTTGGTTTGTTTTGTGTGTAAGTAGTTTGACTAGTAAGTAGTTGCATGTGTTGTTTCTTCTTACGTTAACCTTTCTGTTTGCTGATGCATGAAGAAGTGACCTCTGACCTGGACCAGCCCATGCCGAGGTCCCCCGGCTACCAGGAGGGCGGTCTGCGGCGCTGGGGGGGTCACGAGCTGTTGGGGCAGGGTCTGTCGGACATGCCGCCCGGAGAGACCAACCTGGACGACATCCCCGGGCAGAGTGAGGGCGGCAGTACTCCCCCCGAGTACCAGCAGAGCCCCTACCGGGCGGCGCACCACGCCGACGGGGCCGACGGCACGGAGGGCCCCAAGCCTTCAAACAGGCACAAACAGAAGCACGCCTTGGCCCAGTTCGCCAACATCCTACGGAAAGGCAGTGGCAAGAGGGAGTCGAGGGAGTCCAAGGCCTCCAAGAGGCTGTCGGCCGATGCCCGGCTTTACTCAGAGACCGAGCCCGGAGAGAACGTCCTCCGACCTGGTGACATGTACAGAAGCCCTAACCATGCCGACCTGTCGGGGCACTCAGGGGGACATTCAGGGGAGAGGCACAGGGTGGGCTATGACCCAGCACGGACCCCCAATTACCGCTTCTCCTACCCCTACGGACTGGGGGAGCACATCGGGGACAGGCCCATCACGGACGACGCCCGGGAGATGGAGGGGTATAGACTCAGCAATGTGTCCCTGCCTGATGCCGGTAAGACGCCAGTTAACCCTCTTACCGAGTTGCCCCCAGCTTGGTCTTTGTACTCAGGCCTCACGCTTATGTCGTTGATATCAGATGCTACGCGACCTGATTGACAGATCCAATCGGGTCCTATACTGTGACAAACAGGTTTACTCCTGCTAGGTCTGGTCTTTATAACATTCGATGTGACTGCACGGTTTTGTGTTGTTTTTTGTTTGTAGTATTAGTCTAACACTTAAACTAGTTTTGTAAGTTGCATCATCCACCTTTTATTTCGACTGTTCAGTTTATCTAACTGTTTCTATAAATAGTTATCATGTTGAATAGTTCTTGAAACGGTATACTTCTAACATGTCTTATGACCCAATAGATTGCATGACATTCCTCAGAAAAAAAGCATGGTGCCACAGCAGTGATAGTTTTAACAAGGGTTTCCCCCGTGTTTCTAATGGATTATGGTTGTATTACCATTGATTGTTGTTGCTTTTTTATATTTCGAGCATTTTAGATAGTTATACAAATAAAGCTTGTGAAATCATTGTTTTAAGGGAACACCTACTAATATTGACCACCAAACGACCGGTATCCTTTGGTAAAAGTCTATACATGGGGAGAGTAATATCCCTCTGTTACCTATAACTTAAAAGCCATGGACTCGATATAGAATATTCCCCCACCCCATTTGGTTTTTGAAGCCTGTGATCATATTCTACTTGTCGTCTTCCCTCAGGGCGGCGTTATGACCGCGATGACCGGTACGCCGACCCACGAGACCTGGAGCAGCACCGACCCTCGGCCACCGAGCGGCTGAGACCGGGCTTCCCGCCCCCGCCCCCTCCTGGGCGGGCCGACCCCTACAGCAGTAGGGGCGACTACCACACCATGCCTGGGTACGAGTCGGAGAGGGACAGGAGCAGGGACAGAGATAGGGAAAGGGACAGAGACAGGGATAGGAGCCATGAGAACAAGGTAGGTCTGACGAACATTTATGCGCGTGTGGTAAATCATAAAGGAGGAGTTGGTCACCATTTCAAATATATAAAAACAGAATTAGGGAAGAATAAGAGGAAGTGCGGCACTACATTTAACTTTTAGCAATATTTGCCTAACTTTTTTTTTATTGTAGACTAGGATTGCTTACATTGAAGGAAAATGATAACATTTAACAATGATATGATAGGTTTAGCCAGAAGAGGAAATGATCGTAGGACAAAATTAGCATGACTCTGGATTCTCGGCGTAACGCAGTGCCCCTTCTGCCCTCTGTTACAGATGTATAATGACAACTCCTCATACAGCAGTGACTCATATTCCAAGTATGCTTCTAACCCCGCTAACCAGCATGATGACTCCAAGCTCCGGGAGAAGTTTGGCACCACCCAGCTCAGTCGGCTGGGGGACCAGCGCCCCACGGCCAGTCGGCCCTCTCCGGGCCACGCTGAGCGAGGGGCACCTGACCGCCAAGGATCCACCTCGTCCACCTCCTCTGCCAAGAACGACCCATACAAGTTCACACGGTCCACGGCCAAGCCATACAAGACGGCCACGATAGACAAGAGTAAATTATCCGACCTCAGTGCAAAGTACAGGTACTCAGCGATGTACGTGCATGCCTGCCTGCACGGCCCGGCTTTGCTGTTTGACGCACCTCTCACACTGACACACCACCTCAACCACATAACACCACCAACACACTCTGCACACACGCGCAGGGAGGGGCAGGAGATCCAATTTGAATGTGCGGGTGGGGGAGTAAAACTGAAAACACTTAGATTAATAGCCTTTGTCTGTGGTTTTATTCAGACCCAGAAGAAATGGAATACAGTTATCCAAGGCCTTTACGTAGTTACTTCCATTATAGACATGGGGAAAAAGACAAGTCTTTAGAAATGTTAGTACCACTGTCATCCCAACCATTGGATCTCCTGCTGTTCCTATACACCGAATACCGCAAGGCCCCGAGATGTCACCATTTATATATTGTCAAACTCTTCTCGGTTCTGACTTCTCTAACGCCACTGGACGTTAAGAATGAATCCATGAACTACTGATCCTACAATAATAGTATACATACCGATAGACACCTAATAATACCTACCGTAGGAACTAATTCTAATTCACGTGCTAAGTTTTGTCACTCCAATTTGGAACATCACACGTGAAACGACACCCCCTTTACAGGATTACCTAACACGTTGAGGGAGAGAAAGCGTTGAAACATGTTCTATTATCGTGCATATTGGAAGTGTTTCAAAGTGCATCTCTGAAAACAAACACCCAGCAAAATAATTCTTCTAACAACAGTATGTGAAATATATTTATAATTTGATTAACTCACCCAATAATGATCGTTTATAATTACAAACATCATTGGCGTAGTGCACATAACCCTAAGTGGTCAAAGTACATGCCAACTGTTTTCGCATATCTATTTAGATTTAATTTAACAAATCCAAACTAGTGTCAAGCCTGTTCACAACAGATCTCGAAGCATGTTAGATTTTGCACCCAAACCGTCACATCTAAATAAAAATAAAAGAATTTGTAGAGCATACTTTCTCAAAATTGTAAATAACAGGCATGCCAGAGTTCCGCGGAATTCCGCACTTTTTGAAAAATACCAGATCATCTTTGAGATCAGCCCAAATCTAAGGAGAAAATGTTTTTTCTATAGGGGTGGGGGTTCGAATTGTACTTCTGATAATCATTTTTTATAGAAAATGGGGGGGATTGCAAATTTTAAGGATGTTTTTTCATTGCATTGAGGGTCATAAAGCATACTCTACTATATTACCTTATTTTCCTTCATATAAATACGGTTTATATATGTTCATAGTAGATTTCTTAAATTTCCGCGCAAAATCAATTTCAATGGCTGGCATGTCTGTAAGAACTCCACCACAGAACGGTGAAATTTTATTCTTAATTAGAATAAAATGCATGCGTTGAATGAAAAGGGTTTTTATATTGGCAAGTCAATGTACACAACTTAACAAGGGGTAATGGTTTTTAGGTTGAACAAAGTGAAAGGTTATACTTCAGTAGGGCATATTATTTTCCTGCACGGATTCTTTGTTGTGTTAGTTAATGGATGGATTGTGGAGCATGTCAAATTTGTTTGGCGACTTTGTGCATTTTCGACTGTCTAAACCTTTTTTTATATATATAGATGTGTGTCACACAACTATTGACTTTTCAAACCATAACCAGAGGACAGATTTTGGTAACGCTTATGGAAGTATTGGGTATTTATTAGAAAACATATTGAAATGGTTGGTTTATTTTTAAATTATATCATCATTATTATTCTAGATATGGATTCATATGATATATCAGGGTGCCCACGCAAGTCTTAAAAGTCTTAAAAAGGTCTTGAATTGATTTTCTCAAATTTAAGGCCTTAAAACGTTTTAAATCTCATGTTTTTCATGGAGAAGGTCTTAAAAAGGTCTTATATTGGATCTGATTAGGAAATTAAACTCAAATGTTAGGATGACCAAAATTGTCACTTCTTGCTGAGTGCTGCTTCGTCAAATATTCTGCGATCAAATTTTGTTGTAAGCTGTGGCAAACTGGTCTTAAATTAACCAAAAGTAGGTCTTAAATAGGTCTTAAAAAGGTCTTAAATTGATTTTTGAAAAAGCGTGGGCACCCTGTATATACATATACACGTATACCCCCATTGGCACCCACCCCCCTTTAGTTTTATTTGTCTTTAAAATATATACCGATATTCAGTTCATAAAAAGATTACCCATCAAACCATGACCGACACAACCAGTCCTTCGCCAGCCTCTAAATCAGCATACTGTAAACATTTATTTTCGCGCTGTATGTATTAACGCATATTCCGCACATCGCTTTCAGTGGGTTAAACTTTGATGTGATAGAATAAATAAAACTATCGATCAAAAAGAATTAACTTATGAATGCACGTAAAAAGGATCTAGCTAAAATGCTTATTAATGTTAAGATACTAGATTCATAGTATATCCTGGTTGGTTATTGAGGAAACCCCAATAGTTAAACTGCATTGTAGGTTGTCTAGCTTAGGTAAAAATAAGTTCCTTATGTTAAAAGTGCTTCGTTTTACAAAAAAATATTAGCTTGATGTTGACCTGTTGGTTTTAATATGGATGAACGAGTACGTGCTATGTTTAAGTATTTTTTAGTAGTCCGTTTGGGGTACGTTCTAGCCATTTTGATTTAAATTCATAGAGTACCTTTGTGTAGGAGGAATACAAGAAGACTACATACATAGTAGTGTAATTATATTGCCAAAATTCAAATAGAGCATTTTCTGAACGTCTCGTGATGTAACTTTTAATAGGACCTTTGTAGCAACGTGCGACCATTTGTTTGCAGACACGACCCCGAGTTGTATGTAAAACCCAAGGGTCCGGTGATGTCCTCGGGAGGGGGCTACAACTCACGGCCCGCCCCTGACGACCTGAAAGCCAAGTCCGAGTCTACGCTTTACCATAAAGACCAGCACCAGTCACCGTCCCACCACTCCCACCACCACCAGCCCCACCACCACCCCGCCTCCTCCGGCTACCCGGCACGCTCACATCCCAACCTCGAGTCGTCCGGACTAGAGCCCGATGAGCAGAAACTACGCAACTATGAGAATTCCAATCGCCTTAGGTAGGTTTATATAAAGCTCATACTGTTATTATTTAGATGAGAGTAAATCTGATTGGAAAATGGACTGTTTCATATCATAGCCATTGTAACCGGAGCGCTAATGGAATGTCAAGTCCTGCCAGCATAACCTCTAATACAAAGGATGGTGTCCATCGTAACTGTGAAATGAAACTAGTTTTACTTAAAAAGAAAATCAAAATTAAAGGAATTATCCTCTATATTTTGCAACAAAACAAAAAAACAACCAAACAGATCGACTGCCAGATACAATTTATCTTTTTAGCCAGACATCATCCGTTTTATGCCGCTTAGTATCAGAGCAACCCAATCTTAGCATGATTTAGCCTCTCCGATCTCATGTTCTGCATCGTTTCTTCTAAATAAAATATTGCCAATCCTTTCAGTATTAGAATCCCCAAGACCTCTTCTCTATTCAATCGCTATTTTTTGCAATGAACGTCACAATTATCATGTAGAGATTTATTATAAATTGGTAGTACCCAAAATGCTGGACATTTTTACAAAACAGCGAGTCATTGCTTTTAATTAACACATGCAATCTTTACCGTTTGTGTGTAGGAAGTCGCAGGAGTACATTGACCGGTACTCGACTAGTCAGGACAGTCGGCGGCCGGTGGGCGGGGAGTCCCGCAAAGACCCGACCTACGAGCACCTGTACAACGTGCAGCAGTACTCCAACAACCGGGAGGTGAGCCAGCAGCAGTACGACCGGCGGGCCGAGCACGACCCCATCTACAGCAGCCGCTACACGTACGGCGGGCCGGCCAGCAGGGAGAACACCAAGAACGTGGCCTACAACAACCACACCTACATGGACCAGCACGAGCTGAAGGCCGCCCTGGAGCACGCCGACGACAAGCCCCACATCAGCCGGGACCCCTACTCCTCCAGGGACTCGGGCTTCCCAGGATCACTGGAGAGGCATAGGTGAGTTCCTCCCGCTTCGATGGCCGCCGTTTTAGCTTGTTATGGCATGGTCTGCTACCCAAGACTTGTGCAGCAATTTTACTTTTTTTTCTTTTTCATAAGAAGTGTTAGATCTATATTCTATGACTAAAATTTAGTTATGTTTGATTATGCGGAACGTGCTGTTCGCTTTGTGGCAATGCATGTATATCAGACAAACGTTAAGGATAGACCCAAGAGATGGACGTTTTAACAGAGTAATATCTCTTGAATTAATTATGTGATTTACACATAGTGTACCACAAATAAATGGAAAGCATTTTTTCTATCCAAAGAAAATGTCAAAAAAGTATTCTTTTAACAATTAATTGCTTCGTGTGCAGGGCCGTATCTGCCTGATGCCTTTAATCTTGTTTTGATTTGTCATTTGATGTGATTACACTGCATGCTAATGAGAAAAAATACTGATATATGTTAAAATTGAATGACAGCATGTCCCCTGTGATGCTGGCCTTGATTTTAACCTAGATACCCGAGTACTCCAAAACTCAGAGATGCCACTTTTCCGTCTAAATACGGATTTCCGTATTTTTTGCTTTAACAACATTTTTTTAAAAGCCCTTAAATTGGAGGAGAAAATTATTTTTGTATTAGATTTCAGATACCACCAAGTATTTATATACTATAGTTCATGTTTACATGATTTGTTTCAGTGTTAGAGCTTTAATACTGAAGAATAGGCTACCTTAGTAATTTCCGTACTAAAATACGGAAATGTGGTTTCACCATGTTCCGTATTTTTCATGTTTGAAGAGTGGCATCTCTGAAAACTCCACTCGTTTGAATCGTGATCTAGTAGTGACAAGTACCAACTGTCCCTACTCAGTCGTGAAATGGTCCCTCATCCTTCCACCTTTCTGTCAAAACACCCGCATTCTTTCGAGATGACACTGCCCAGATTCCTTCAGTCCTACAGATCGATCAGCTTTTAAATCGCAACAATCATTCATAATCCTTCACCATGATGGACAATTTGATCTGAAATAAGTTAAGTCCGGGAGGGGGTTTCCCCGGGTGAAGGCGGTGGTGCATGCTCAGCCCCTGACCACCAAGTGCCCTTGTTTCACTTTCAGCGAGATCCGGCCTATATCCTCCAGTTTCGAACTTTACAAGAAGCTGGTGACACCCGGCTTCTACGGTGCTAAGCGGACCTCTGAGGCCACGTCCCCGGAGAGGTAACCTTCACACACCCCTCGTCCCCACCCCCCGTACCTAGTGCTTCTCCTGCCACCTGGCGCCTCCTACTAGCAGTTACCACTCTACCCTTTGGGGCATGGCGTACTAAGGCTGTATTCTGTGTGACTTGACTGACGCTCTGTGTACCTCTGGTCGTAAAGCATGTGAACTAGCAGTGGTTGTAGCAAAGCTATTTTCCATAGGAATTGTTAGGGTTTACTTCAAATTGTAAAGCGGAAATGGAATTCTTCCTGTAATTTTTACTCAGTCACAGCATAATCAGGTAATGACAAGAGACCCAGCAAGCACTTGTAGATCTACCTACCAACGATGGATACTTCTCTGACAAGTAAAAATGGTGAAATTGGTTTTAAAAAAACCCAAGAGAATCGTCATGTTTTTACTTAAAGCAACAAGAGGAGATTCGCTGTATTTGGTCTGGAATATATATATATATATGGGGAAAAAAAGCTGATTAAGAAAATTATTTATTGATTAAGGAGGAAAATATAGGAGTTTTGGGTGTTCATAGTTAGCCGCACCGCCCTATGGAAGGTAACTTGGTACTCTTCGGACTGTAGAATGTTGTGTATGAAGTGAATGTAATCCCTGCATGCCCCTGGTATCCGTCCCCTTCTTCGGCTGGACATACGTACAGGCTGTTTACCCTAAACAACGGTTAAACGGAACCACTAACTTGTTAAAATTAATTCCAAACATAACATTTCGTCGTGCATGCAACTTGTGGTCATCGGGAACTTCTAATCACAAATGTAGATTTAGGTGATAAGTTCTTATAAAACTTGTTTCGGTAGATGATGGTCGAACATGTAAAATGACGAAAAAAAATCTATTAAATGAGAATATCTTAAATAATTAATTAAGAAAGGCATGATTCTAAGTCGCCGAGAAAATGTCTCAAGGTCTCCTATATGATTGTTAAATGAAAAAGAAATAACAAATGTTCCTTTGCTTTCAAGAAACAGTTATGGTATTCTAAAAGCCGGTTTCCTTTGTGTTCAGGGAAAACGGTCCAGGGAGCGGTCTTGATCCCCAGAATCGGGAACATCGGAACAGTGCCTTTGAATCTTACAAGAAACCCGACAGTTCGCCCAGCAACACCGGGTCGAACAGTCAACTGGACCTCAACAAGCCCTCGCACCAAAGGTTAGACTAGGGCGCTGGTATAAAACCTCCCGCCACCAATAAATTATACCACCTTAATCCGTCTCAGCAAACAAACCTAAACCAAAACACGGTATATCAAGCACTATCACAGACAAAGTCCCGCTGTCAGGGCAGCGGAAATCAACAAAAAATCAAGTGTCCTTTCAAATAGCATTAGACTTTGACTAATCAAATGGAACGGGGGAAGACCTGGTCTTGTTCTACGTGCTTGATGTTCGTATCATCCTCGGTTTTCTATCTTAAATTCTCAATGTGATGTCTTTGAATATATAGACTTTTAACATCGTATTTGAATGCCAACGATGGCGTTTATTTTTCTGTGAAAGTAGAGTATCCTGACCATCTCTTCTGTAGCATGGTTTGTAAATAAAATACTATTATCTTGTTAATAATCCAAGACATTTATTTTCAGAGATGATTCCAAGCTGTCAGATGAAACCCACACAGTGGTAGCAACGGCACGAGGCGTTTTCGACAGTAATGGTGGTGTGCTCGAATCCAAAGACACTGGTACGGTTGGTTAATGACAAAGAATAATTGAAAAAAAGAAAGTGTGAGATATAAGAAAAAAAAGCGAACAGTATAGAATTTGACCTACCTCCTAAATATATCCGTAGGTGGATCCGTTTGAGGGAATTAAATTGGGCAACCCCCCACCCCGAGCACTTCATGAACCAAAATTTAGTTATTAGACGGAATAACCTATGCATGTTACAATTTGGGCACATAGTAATAAGTTGTGTCGGTAATGATTCCCGTTTCCAACGATCGGGATTTGAGTATTAATTATGTGCTCTTTTAATTGTAGGTGTGAGCATCATCATTCCGAAAGGGGCCATCCCGGCAAACGTCCAACAGGAGATCTACTTCAAGGTCTGCCAGGACAACAGCATAGTGCCTCCACTGGACAAGGAAAAGGGTCAGTTCACACTCCTCACAACGAGGAGTAGTGGTAGTCAGAAACGTTCAAAGAACAGAATAAACTGAGGTGGAGTGACACTTTTTAGGAAATCAGATACTCTGAAATAATCTATCTGATCAATATTGAAAAAAAATGCTTATTCTTGCCAACCTATTCCGTATTGAAAAAAACCGCAAGTAATATGTTGTTGTTTTTTCATTCATTTTACAGTGAAAGGATTGTCCGATAGGTGTTTTGGTGATAAAATAATTTGACATGTACAGACTACAGTAAATTGAAGAGTTTACGGCCTTACTATAACTAGGTTCGGTATCTTGCTGTTGAGCTTCATAACAGTGCATTTTACATATTGGAAAGTGAACAAAGTGTTATTGCGTTTGTGCAGACAGACATGTATAGTGTCCATTTCTCCGGTTCAGGTGAGACGTTACTCAGTCCCCTGGTGATGTGCGGACCGCACGGACTCAAGTTCCTGCAGCCCGTGGAGCTACGGTTACCGCACTGTGCGTCCGTCAACCCCGACAGCTGGTCGTTCGCCCTCAAATCGAGCGATTCTCCCACAGGTAACGGTACGATTCGATTTGAACTCTAAGCATGCCGTAGGCTTACAAATGCCAGTCACATAGCTCACTGTAGTTTAAAGCACTTTAAGGAAACCGAAAGCAATTTAGTACACAAAATCAATACAGACAAAAATCTAACAATAAAAGATATTGATCGCATATCGTAGATGACAACCATGGTAAGGCAAAAACTAAAATTATAATCAGACTAATTATAATTTTAGTTTTTGTCTTACTAATTATTAGTGGACCTGTTCAACTTCATAAACGACATCGATACTTTAACCTTTATTTCTGACTCAGCTCCCAACAGGTTTTGCTTCGAAAAATGTTTTATAAATCGAAGCCTCACTTCCAAGTATGGTTTGCGTAATTATACTAGGATGATTTTGTGGTGGTGGCGATGGGGTGGGGATGGGGGGGTTTATGACTCATTTATCGACTAGATATTTTGGACCAGGCAAGACCCTAGCAAGTCTAGATCACTGCAGATCAGGGCAGCTAGAAAATATATATGGTGATTACTGTAGATATATATATTCTTAATAATCCTTGCATGTTTTGATCTATTTTACCTCAGTCTTTAAGCGGTATGATAGTTGACAATAAATTTGTAACTATGATGTTCCATACTTTAACATTTCATGAAGCATATTTACATAATTTACGCGCGTGCAATATATGTGTGATGTATTTTGTAATGTTATTTACTATGCAAACAGTCTTGTATTATGTATTCCATCATACGTTGTAACGTATAGCTCACAAATCTAGCCTCGGTACAGAAAGTCCATATATTTCTACATTTTGTCATTTCCCGTTGTAGGACACCCGACACAGTGGCAAAACATGACGCTGGCCGGAATAGACGGCGTGTCGCAGGGCCGGGTGGGCAAGAACAGCGTCTCTGTGCTCGTCGACCACTTCTGACGAGACGCCATCGGCTTCAACACGCTGGCCACCGTGTGAGCGACAACCAGCCATGCAGTGGGCACCTTCTCCCCACTCAGTCTACGTGGCCGGACATCACCAAAGCAGGCCAAGTCAGGATGTGTGTGGGGAGTGGACTGGAAAACTGGCATGATACTCCGAAGAGAATATGTCTAGACTCTCCTCCACGGTTCCAGCGGTGGCCGTGCCCCTGCGCCTGGGGCCTCCTGTTGGGGCTAAACATGTCGGATACAACTACGCCAACAGAAAATTTACTGCCAACGCAGAGGTGCTTATGTGGAAAATAGAGACTCTGCTGATAAGATTTTTTAACCTCTTGAGTAATATATAAGTTTGTGTTCTAGGATATTTGAGAAAACACTTTTTATGTTTTGTATTAATCCAAGTTATGATTATGGGGGATTATTTCAGATATGTTTTTTTCATATGTCGACAAAGAAACAGATGGTAATGATGGGGTTGGCGTGTCTGGTGAAGACGTTGATCGCTTCATCGACCTTTTCATACAATGGTGCTACAGGGTAGAGGAGAAGATATATGCGGGGTTTTCGTGTCTGCTGAACTAACATGTTATATATATAAATATATACGACAGAGATGCCAGTTTTTTTCTCTTAAGTTGGAATCACTGCTGAATAGGCTCTTTCTCATTTTAATTTTGGTCTTTGTAAGTTTATATCTATTGCAATGAAATTCCTACATTTTTTCTTTCTCTTCATTCAAAATGATAGAAATAGAGGTTGGTACACGACATGTTAGTCGTTTCCATGGATCATTCCAGTTTGTGCTTTAATATACTAAATAAAGGTATTGGAGATATATATGCAAGAAACAAAAGACTTGAACAGTGTGGTCGATCCCCCTGTGAGAAACCTAGATTGTGGTCGTCTGGTAACGGGGTGCTTGGTGCTCTCCAGATAAGGGTGATGGGGTTGAACCATGAGGTTCATAGCTTCAGTTACTTTCAGGTTGACAAAAACTTTAGATCTCTTGTAATTGTCGAGTTTAAGAAATACAATTGATAATATTATACTACTATCTTTAAGAGTTACCTTTCTAATCAAGATTTTAGGCACGTCTAAAATTCCCCATTCAAATTAGCTCTTGGCTGG
This sequence comes from Lepidonotus clava, assembly GCA_936440205.1. NCBI lineage: Eukaryota > Metazoa > Annelida > Polychaeta > Phyllodocida > Polynoidae > Lepidonotus > Lepidonotus clava. Next base: position 29,662,431 of record OW387134.1, read on the forward strand.
CACCTCTGGAATATTTACTGTAAAGATCGTATTACTGTGTCATTTGCACGTAAATCAAAGTTAGGATATTATATCAAAATGCCAATAATGCAAGTTATAGATGCCTATGACTGCGGTTCATGCTTGTTGAAGCTGTCCCTTTGTTAATGTATTTCTTGTATATATTCATATAGTCTATTAGAATACTCATCTGTATATTGCAACTTCCAATATTCTCAAATGACGTGTATGTATATATATCTATACATAAACAAATATATATATATACGTATATATACACATCGTTTACATAGATATATCGATTTCTCGTCGAGAGAATTGTGACATATCAGCGTGGTTGATTTGTGCTTCACTTCACGGAAGAGTTCAAAGTAAACTTCTTGTTGATGAAAAGAAGAGGCAGCATAAACGATTTGTGTGTATGATTGTCAGTTTGCAGTTTTTGTTATAGATTGAAATAGAATATACATGATTTATTTTTATTTGAGAATGCGTTCACTTTGCAATGTTTATACTTTTGCATGATCTTTGTCAAGAACTATTCAGTTTTAATACTTTGGCCTATCATACTTACTGCTCGTTTTATTCCCAAGTGGGTTTTCTTTTCCCTTTCCCACCGTTTTTTAAACAGTTTTACTCACTTTGTTATTTGATGTTTTAATAATTTTACATTCATATTAGTGGAATAGAATATTAGATGTTTTTTAATGTACAGAATGTATGAACAGGTTATAGATATCAGATGATGCCGGGATGAAATAAACCAATCTGATAATGTAGGTTATTAAATGGAAACAAAAAGTAATATGTACCTATGTACCTCGTGGTATAATTATACAGCTACTGAAATACACCCTCAAAGGAATGATTTACCTGTTCACCACAAAGAATATGTCAAGGGGACAATTGTTGTTACCTCTGTGGTGCAGGATCAAAAACTTTTGATTTTAAGTAGATGTAGAATATGCACTATAGTCTTATACTTTCTTGAATACAATTTAAAACATATATAGCAGAAGTTGCTCTTGCCACACTTTAGGGCCAAAACACCCTCAATCTTCCATACGCCATGTAAGATTTTGCATGATGATCCTCGCAATTATGTACAGGAATCTTTTTTATTGTAAATGAAGTATATGATTGTATAGTTCAATGGTAAATCATTTACATTGCTTATTTACCGTACTTATTGCAAAAAATACATATCATGTATAAAATAATATACTCTGAATTCGTGAGATGGCTGGATAATCATCTTTGAAAAGAAATTATAACTCAATAATACTGCATGACTTAGGTTAGAATAAGAAAATGCTTGGGATGAGTGAATCGTTGTTAAACTAAGAATGGATCCGTTGTTTAGAGACCTTTATTTGTTATATAGACCCAAGTTGTAAGAAAGTCCTTTTTTTAAATCCAGGATGATTTCCAACACTAATGCATGGTTTCATTCATATATAAATACATTGATAACGAAGTAGAAACTATCAGGGTTGTCAGTATTCAGTATGGTCAGAAGCAATGGCCAGAAATAATTTTGAACCGCTCAAAGAGAAGACAAAAACAATTTTAGTTTTTTGTTCACATCCCGATTGCATCATTGGATGTAACAGTTCAAACAATAAACATATATAACAACTAAGTTTCATTGTTTTTTTATCAATGGGACAAATTCTCCTGGATGTCTTGCTGTTATTTGGGGAGCTTTGTCGATTTTTATTGGTGTTTTTGATATCAGCTCACCGAGCACTTATCTGTTGGTTTATATCTAAGCTTCTAAAAGGAATATTTTCAAATGGTTTGCAGCTTTAGAAAGCATTTCTTCTGTAGTCCACACATAATTTCATCTATTATCCTCAGGAATCAGGGATGTAAGTTTTCCGATTTTTGTCGGATTTCCTATTTTTTCTCTGCAGCACCCCCAAAAATGAGTTTCAAAATTTGATGTTTAGAACAAATTTCAAAACATTTTAGGAAACTTTCAGCTTTTTTAATGCAATTTCCGATTTTTTCACTGTCCCCAACTTACATCCGTGAGGAATGGAGGGTTGAAGGGGTTATGTATAAAATAGTAAAATATTGCAGAATTTAAAAAGAAAAGAAATTGTGCATCACAATAATATTTACTAGACCTACAGATATACATTATGTTAAATAATCTTTTACCTTTTGGGTGATCAGTAATATGTATTGGAAGAATGCTATGTCGTGTTGGGAAATATCAAACTAGAGGAAATGCATTTACAAAGAAAATAAGGCTTATTTTACATTTTCAGTGGTGATAGGACCATCAATTCCCTTATTCATTGAGAAATACACAAAAATAATTATCTGCACCAATTCTTGTATTGATATATTTTCAGATAAGTGTCTTAAACAGTTTAAAACATCACTTCATTTTTGGGCAAAATTTATTTTGGAAAATTTGGATATTTCAGAAAAATGCATTGAAAATGTATGGAAAATGTGTCAAAAGCGGGGACTGCTGCATTTTGTGTCTTTAGATTTCACGCGGAAGTCCATTTTGTAAAATAGGCATTGACATGTCAGTTCTTAAGTGTACATGATTGTAGTCTATATCTATCGCTTTAAAGTTAGATCTAGAAAATTTGATAGATCTAAGTAGAGGAGCCAGTTTTCGCGCACTAAGGGCCCCAAAACGTAATTTCTTATCAAATTTCTGTAAAAAATGCATTTCTAATCATTATTTTTCAATACTTGTTAAAAATGTCTAGGGTTATCGGATTTGACAAAAAAAAATCGAAAAAATAATTATCTTGGGTATTTCTTCAAATCATTTTCCTACATATCTATTCTTCAGTTTTCGCACACCTGGAGCCTATTTTCGCGCACTTTGGTGTCAGTTTTCGCGCATTTAAGCTTATTTTAAGGATAAAATGAGTAAAAACTTCAATAGATAGAAAATGTCATCTCTGGACAATCAGAAAAAGATTATCTTTTAATATCTGCTATGTAAAATAATAATTGAATTCATCTTGATTCATTACATACGCCTCAGAAATGCTATGTTGCCTGGAAAATCTAAAGAACAGATATTGCAATAAAAAGTGGAAAATATGCATTATTGTGCATTTTCATGAAATGAGAGCATGCAGCCATAATTCATCTGGATAAAAGACCAAAAAAAAGTAAGCATCGACACTTGGGTTTATAAGGTTTAGGAATCTGTCTTACAAATATATGGAAGTTTGCTTGGATGATTTTTCAAGTTTATATATGAAAAAAATGCTTGGAAATTCGGAAAAATATGGGAAAAATGCGCGGAAACTAGCAACTGCCTAATTTTTTGTCATTAGTTTTCACGCAGGGGTCTATTTTCAATGTTAAAGATGAAATCCTATTATTCTGATATTAAAATGATCGTATGTCACTTTAAACTAATATCTGTGATAATTTTGTCAGGATAATGATATTTTTTCTTGAAGCAAATGACAGGCATCATACCGCCCTCCCAAAAAAATAAAGGAATTTAAAGGAAGTTTTTTTCGTAAAAATAAAGGAATTTAAAGGAATTTGCAGGGATTTCTAGGAAAAATAAAGGAATTTTAAAGGAATATTTAGAGAACTTTTAGAGAGTTTAAACATGAAATAAGGCAAATAATATTGTAACAGGACTGCCTTCCTGTTGATTATTTCTGTGCAGCACTGCGTTGACCCATGTCAACTCACGTCAATCAATGCGTCGACTCATGCCGATCGACACGTCGACCTGGATCGATCGACAACTAGAAAATCTTGCAATTTTATCCCTAATAATATGGAATTCTATGCATTTTATGAGATAATGTGATATTTTCTTACTCTAGAAAAAAAATAAAGGAATTTAAAGGAATTTTTCACGAAAATAAAGGAAAATAAAGGAATTTTGCCTATTTTCACAAAAATAAAGGAATTTAAAGGAAATTCCTTTAAAATAAAGGAACGGTATGATGCCTGAAATGATTTTATGCTCCTTATTTCAGAAATATTACATTTTTTAAGGATCCCGCCATTTTCCTTAATAATAAGGACATTGAAACATATATTTGGCTTTAGAATACATAAATATATGTGAAACCTCATTAAAAATGACAAATTAATTGCATAACATTATCTCGGGTCTAGCATTTCAAAAATTGCATATTTGATAACTATAGAAAAAATGCGTCAATAAAATGTGTAAAATGCACGGAAACTAGAGACGCGCAGAAACTGGCTCCTCTACTTCTACATTTAGGTTTTTCCTTTATTAAAAAAATTGATATCGCACTCTTAAATTCAGAAAACTTTAATTATAAGGATCTGACATTTTATCCAATATTGAACCCTAAATCCTATTTTTGCCCCTAAAATGCTCAATTTTTGAAAAATCATCACAAAACTTGTACATTTACTCCATCTTAATATCCCCAAGAACAAAAAAGTAGACAATTGTCTATTTGAAGTTGAACCAGTAATTTAAGACAAGTATAAAAAAAATGTATCTACTAAAATGAGTCAAGTGCGTCAAAACTAGAGACGTGTCAAAACTTGCTCCTCTACTCTAGATGAAAAACGTAGATTGTTGGTCACCAATTTCAAGATCTATGAGGCAAACATATTTTAAAGAAGTCTAAAAGAATATTTTTTTAAAATTAAGAATTCAATTCAAGAATTTAAAATAAGATTATTTTAAGATTTGATTTTTAGTCTAGGTGTCTATATTTTTCCTATTAGATCTAGATCTAGGGGCCGTCCATAAATGACGTCATGCACCCGGGAGGGGGGGGGGGGGGTCAAGTCCCCTATACATTCCTATAGTAAAAGCATGACAAAGGGGGGGAGGGGGGGTCAAAAATGATCAAAAATAGCATGACGTCATTTATGGACGGCCCCCTATTACTCTACAAGTAGATCTAGACTAAGGCAAATATCACTTCAAGTTCTAGGCCTAGAACTAGACTCTATTTGCATGACATATTTGCGTGACCTAGATCTAGAGTAGAGGAGCCAGTTTCCGCGCACTAAGGGCAGGAAATAACGTTGTACCAGAATATATATTGAAAAAATGAATAAGAGATTTTTTTTTTCATCTAACCATAGTGGGATACCGTGTACAAACATAATAATTCTGAAAAATATTAAAATATGAAAATATTTTTGTAAAATCTTGACATAATACTGTAGGGAGATTTTTCTTCAGTTTTCGCGCACTTGGGGCCTATTTTCGCGCATTTTGGTGTCAGTTTTCGCGCATTTGTGCATATTTTAAGTGTAAAATAAGTAAAATATTCAGTAAAAAGAAAATATCATAAATGAGGCATCAAAAAAAGATTATCTATTGATATTTGTAAAGCAAAATAATTGTTGACTTCTCAGTATCTCGTAATATGCATACTAAAAATCCTTTGTTGTCTAATAAATTGTAAACAAGAAATGTATAGAAAAATAATAAGAAATACGCATATTTGTGCATTATCAATAACTGACAAACGCATTTATTTGCCAAAGCAAAGGACAAAGAACTTATGCATCAACTTTTTGGTTGATATTGTTATAGAAAAATATCTTACAAACATATGGAAGCCTGCGTTGAAATTTTTTTGAAGTTTTTATATCAAAAAAGTCAGAAAATTCGGAAAATTTCGGAAAAATACGGGAAAAATGCGCGGAAACTGGCAACTGCCTAATTTTGTGTCATTAGTTTTCCCGCGGGGGTCAATTTTCTATGTTAGACATGAAATTACATGTTTCTAATATTGAAATGATTGTATACCACTTTAAACTAATATCTATGATATTTCTGCTATGTATATATAATTTTTTCTTGAAAACATGACCTAATGTTCATTATTTTATCAAATATCAATTTTATAAGGGTTCCGCCATATTCCACAATAATATGGACATTGAAATACATTTTCAGCTGTAGAATACCTAAATATGCACGAAACATTACAAAAAATTCAAATTTATTCCATCAGAACGTTCTTACAAGTATGGTATTGAAAAATAACATCTTTGATATCTATAGAAAAAATGCGTACCTAAAAATGCGCAAAATGCGCGGAAACTATAGTGATGCGCGGAAACTGGCTCCTCTACTCTACTCAGATAAACTATTTTTTTGAAAAAATGAAAAAAAAATACCTACTACTACTACACTAACCAACCAAAAGTAAATATTTGCCGCTCGACCCAGCTAAACCACTGTTACCAGGCAGAGACCAGGAGGTAGTAGTGTTCGATTTGAATCCGTCGGCGCCCCGGTCGGATCCGTTGGATAGCGGCGTACGCCGGCTGTGCCCTAATCGAACTGGCCAACTCTGCAGACGAGTAATGCCGTGCCGGGGAAACCACTTCGCTCTCTGTTCATGGTAGGTCTAATATCGGGTAAATCTTCAGATATACGGCCAACGTTATAAAAGAAGCCCATTGTTTACAACTTTATAGACATTAGTCACGCTAGGGACGTTGTCTTTCCTTTAAAACTAGAAATGTATCTATTATCGCCCATGAGTGGCATGACACAGACCGTGATTCGGGCAAGGACATAGATCTAGTCATAGATCTAGAGTCTAGATCTTTGATTCGGGATCGCATTTAGGCGCAGTGTAGTCATCATCTCAGAGTCTCGTAAACCTAACCGTAGATCTAGGTCTAGTAGATCTAGATCTACTCTACGTTAACGTTAGCAACATCATCAAGTTAAATCATAGAGGTAGATAACATAAATGTCTATGCCTATGGTTAGATCAAGATCATAGATCTATTCAGCGTCAGATCCAGGATTTCTAAAATGGGGGGGGGGGGGGGCATTATTGTAAAAAAAAAATATCAATGACTTTTTGGCCGAATTTTACATTAAGAAAGTTCAATTTGGTCCCCCCCCCCCCAACAAGAAATGCGTAGTGTTCGCGGGAAAAAAGCGATCCGTGTCTGCCTTACGATAACCCTTCGCTTCGCTCAGTGGCAGCTTTGCTGCAAATTTCTCATTCGCCCTTTCATGATATCCCAAAGACTCTACATGTTGTTTGATACCTTTACATAATTTTTCAAATTTTCTTTTTTACCATTTCCTAATATCCCGCACACCCAACATGCTGTTTGATACCTTTACATAATTTTTCAAATTTCTTTTTTACCATTTCATAATATCCCGCACACCCAACATGTTGTTTAATACCTTTCCATAATTTTCTAAAATTTCTTATATACTGTTTCATATCCCACACACCCTACATGTTGTTTAATAACTTTACATAATTTTTTCAAATTTCTTTTTATACCATTTCATAATATCCCGCCCACCCACAATTGATTTCAAATGTTGTAAATATTTTTATTTCGTTTCATAATCCCGCCAGGCTGTTCTGTTTGTTAGATGTTTCCATGACATGATGTCAAGGACAAGGGCCAATCAGAGTGGAGCTTACAACCAGCTTTGGCCCACCAGCCTCACTCTGGTTTTTCTAAGGGGAGCCAAAACTCCAACAAACTGGTACATTTTGCAGCATAAAGAGGGAGATTATTGATAAAATCCTTTGACCAAAAGCCATAATATGGATTAATCTAAGCAAGGAATGAACTTAAAAAGGTATGTTGACAGTGTGGGGCAGTGACATAGGAGGATTAGGTTGTTTCAGAGGATTTGTTGTTGTGAAAGTAAGGACAGAACCTATCAGAACATTGCCCATGGATTTTGGACAGGGGGTAAAGCGATCACGTCGCTACGCTCCGTTGCGCCTTCGGCGCGGATCGCTTTAAAAAAAAAAGGGGGGGGGGGGGAAGATGGCGCATAGGGCAAAGGCCCTATTAGGGGCCATCCATAAATGGTGTCACGCTATTTCAGGGTATTTCCAGGACCCCCCCACCCCCCTGTCACACTTCGTCACACTTTTCGTACCACCCCCTGAAATATGATGTCATATTTTCTTAAATACCCCTCCCCCCCCCTACTTTTTTCTCCATTGTTGTGCTCTTATGTATTTCTATCTAGGGTTAGTTCTGGTAGATCTAAATATGTGCAGCCTATTTTGGAGGCTTTTTAAACTTTGGTAAAGAAAAATTATTATTTTCATTTCTATCTAAACTGACAAAATCTGGAAATCATAAAAAGGAGGAAAAATTGGTATCTCTTCTATAGGAAGAATTATTAACTTTAATTTTAGATCATAATTCGAAGTAGACTATTAATTTTTGACAGATTTACAGAGTTACAATATTCAGCAAATCTTTCTATTAATTGATATTCTTAGTTTTATTTCAAAGCGGGCATCCTTAAGGTATTCTAAATTTGCAATTAGGCAATGTTCTCTATGAAGTTGTTAGATTATGTTTAAAAACAGCAGAATGCTACACCAACTTGGCCTTTCATAAGCTAACATCTGTGGATCTTCACCCAGCAATAAGTATTAATGAGGGAGGGGTCCAGTACCCCCACTCAACCACACAAGTGGAAACCCATCAGTGTTCTCCAATCTGAAAAATACCCCCTTTTTACAGATTTTATTATTATTAAAAAAGACTCCTTTTTTATTGAAATACGAATTTAGTAGGCCTTGATTACACCCATTTTCAGAAAACACAAACTATTAGCTTTCTTGCATGAATAAAATAACCTAAAATACTTGCTCAGATGTCATGGAGGATTTACTCAATTTTTTAGTTTTTGTCAGTTGAAAACTGACACATTTCTGTAGTTTGTGCATATATCAGTGTCTATATACATGATTTTAGAAGAAAAAAATACCCCTTTTTTTCTGAAAATCGCAAAATTCCTGGTGAAAAAATACCCCTAATTTTCAATTTTCATGGACTTGCAAACTTTTCTTGAAATGACCCCTTTCTCCACGTTTTTCACAATGCTGATGCACATACAAGAGACTGGACATTTGGGGAACCAGGGGGAGGGGGCAGCAAACTTGAAAAAATAAGGGAGGGTAGGAGTAAGGCTCAACTGCCCCCCTTAACCAAGTGGCTATGGATGGGGGATCCCCATGTATCATGTCAATCTTAAGAAATGGTTCTGTTGCTCAGTCAAATTTAAGAAAAGCTCATGTCAAATGTCAGTAAAAGCTATGTTGCCTGTCAATCTTAAGAAATGGCCCAATAGGCCCTGTCTCATGTCACTATAGGCTAGAAATTGGCCCTGTCACCTTGTAAATCATTTAAAGAAAATCCAGTTTTTTAGAATCCAATCAAAATTTCATAGATAAAATGCAGTTTTTTGAAAGATAAACTTTTGTGTACATGACATCAGGCAATTTTTTCTGATTAAAATAGCCTTATAGCCCTTTAAAGCTTCTCATTTTCTTTAGATTTTTAGCAAATATTAAAGCCTTTACATTGAGAACATGTAGACAATTTGTCTTTTGCTCCCAAAAAATAAATGACATTGTGGGGTGAAACTTGCTGTCACGCAACTCTGGACACCCCCCTATCATGTTCGGGCAGTGTCACACTATTCAACATACCCACCCACCCCCCTGTGCGTGACATCATTTATGGATGGCCCCTTATATAGCCTAGTAGATCTATCTGTGCCTTACAGCTACAAGGTGATGGCGTTTCGGCGAGACCTGCTAGGTGGGTTGTCTCTGTCTCAACGTTCTGCCGTTTCCTGGCCAATCCAAAAGACTGACTTGCAAGGACCGCAAGGACTGACTCCGATGGGCAATGGCTGGAGCTCTTATACTTTTGATACAGGATGTTTACATCAGCCTCTGAACAGTCATGCGCAGTCATGGCTCATCAGCATCAGGCCTCACCAAATCAAGCGTCCTGGGTTTCCTGTCCACCCCCCTAAAACCCCAGGACACCCTGACAGGACCTTCTGGGTGTCCTGTTGACACCCTAGAAATCATAGCCCAATATTGAGGTAGAGGCAGCAAGACCTTCAAGTTTTTGTGAAGGACACCCCTGTGCCACTGTCTGGGTGTCCTGCTGCGGACACCCAGCTAATTTAAAATTCTGGAGCCCTGCAGCATGTCCCTGGTTTGTCATGGGGAATGATTCAATCCCAGCCTCTGAGGGTTGTTTCCATGAAGCAGACTGCTACGTCACTTGGGTCTGCACATCACATCACTGTTACACTCATAAGATAAATGGATTTGTCCTTACATCCGAGTTGAGGCTGGATCGCAAGTTGCAATGTCTCTAATGTTTTCTTTACTTCTTATTACATTTCAGTTTCAATACTACATATTCTATATAGTAATTATACATCATGACTTTAACTATATGACAGGTAGCTGACTGCTAGACAACCTTGCCTTTTCGTTGGTTCCACCCCATAGATTTGATCATAGTACTTTGTACAGCCACAAACTGTGAGTTGGTGTTGATAGAATCGATCTATAGCTGAAAAATTGCTGAATACACCATAAACTCCCAACACATCATCATCTTAGCAAATGTGGATAACAGCGACATCTTAATTACAACATCTCTATTGTGGAACCTCTGTAAAATCTTTCCTAGTGCATCAAATTGAATTCTACAAAACAATTTATGAACTTATACTGTAAAAACTACACCTGCTTAACAGCATTGTCACAAAGATTTTTTTATTAATTGTAAAAAAAAAGAAAGGCCTAGCGGCGATCAAAGTGGACAGCGAACATTATCGTTGTTTACCTGCTGATCGCTGTTAAGATTGGTATTGTGCAACAGGCCAATGGCCTTGGTTCTTAATCTTACCTAAACGCCCGCGCACCCTCCCCAGCCCTCCCCACTGTGTTTACCGCAGTGGTTTCTTGCATGGCTGATAACTTTACAAATCTGTGCCTATGTGCAGTGGATCGACCTTGTTTGATGGTTCTCCTAACCTTGTCCTGTTGGTCGATGAGACTGCAATGCACAGGGTCGTAAGAAAGGTGTGTGGAAGAAATCAGGATGGCCAATGGGAATTTGAATTTTAGATATCCTGTGAGCTGGGAATCCAGACATTGAGTGTTGAACACTGAAATGTTACTTGGATTATGATTTCGCATTTAATGATATCCCATTCCCTTATCGCATTTCATGCTAATGTCACTTTTTCCAAATTTTAACTAAAATATCTGGGCGGATGGGACTAAATCCGTGTCAGTCAATCAAATATCAATCAGTATGAATGGCTGATGGTTCTATAGATCATGTAATTTATTAAATGTTTTCTTTTTTTTGTTTACAGAGATACTTCTATTTGATCATGTCCGCAGGAATCAACAGAAGATGTGTCTGGCTTGTTCTGAAAAACAACCAGTTTTGGCACAAATACTTCAGCAGGACGTTCTGCATTGGTTACGGCGGCCACTTGCCAAAGGACCGTAGTCTGAAACGCGATGCATCACCAAAAAGTGGCCTTCACCAAAGATTGGCGACCTGTAGAAAGGTCTGTGTGAGAGACCTTAGTCGGATGGCGCCACAGAAGAAAGAACATTCATCATTGCGGATACTTTTCTTTGGAACAGACCAGTTTGCTCTGCACCATCTCAAGGCCCTTCATCTAAATCAGTAAGTCATTACCTCATTTAGTATTCCGGGCTCCATTTGTTACTGACCTTCCAACTTGCTGAGTACCAGCTTGCATATTTTTCTTGAACCAGGAAACGAAATACTTTTATTAATTGGAATCAAGTATGTAATAGTATTTCTTTCTGTCAGGCGGTAGTGTTAATCGTAGTAAAAGTTGGTACCTTTATCATAATGCCTAGTTTATGATTTATGATAACTTGATATAATAATTTACTTCCAAATCCTTAATAAACAATTGTGCTTTAAATTAATTAATTGTGCTTTGATACTTATCTACTTACCGCTTATGCCTTTTGGATTGTATAATACAGTTGTTTAAGTGCAGCGCAAACATTAAATTAAGATACTATTTCTCTTCATACTAACAAAGTGTGAATCATGGTTCTTTCATGCTATAGAGAGTGATCACTCATTTGGACTTGGATAAGATGAGGATAAATCTACTCCGGAGAGAATAATAATACAACGAAGAACACTTAGTCTGTTAAAGACATTTATTGGATCGTATATATCGTATATATATATCACCATCATGGATCCAGGATGCAATAACTAAAGAGGACAAAGTGATGACGAGCTAGGAAACCCCTATTATTATGCCGCCCGGCCTATACATATATACATATTGTTAAGTACTGTTAAGTGTTATTGTTATTGTACAGGCACCCCTTATCTAGAGCCCTGAGATCCGTATCGGGATACAGGGAGTAAGATGTGTATTGCAAAAACTACTAACCTCCCACTTCCCTACCTCTCTTGCCTCCCGGTATACATCGAAACTAAACAGTTTCTTCCGCGCTTTCCTTTCAGATTGGAAGGAATTCCATCAGCAATAAAAAGTCTCGAAGTCGCCATTTGCACTGCCAAGGTAGTTATAACTTTAAGTTTAACCAGTGATATTGTAATACTACGGTAATAGTAACGCATTCCACTTTTCAGGCGTGAAAGAAGAACTATCCCACATGTTATTAACAGGCGTGCCAGCCGGCAGCCTGTTTCTGCTAACCACTTCAGACCTACCCTGTGACGTCAGCCTCCCCAGTTTTTCTCTGCTATAAGCCATAGTGAACACCTGTGAGAAAGGCCATTTTTCATATCATTGTGAGGCCTGTTCCCAACACCCTATACCCTCAAAAATGCCATCAATAGATGTGAAAACCCTTGAATGGTATTAGTTTAGCGTACCTATGCTCAGATATTAGTATTAATAGGTGATATGGCCATCTTTTTAAATCAAATTCAGCAAAATGCTCCTACCACCAGCCCAGCGGTAATGAGGCTCTTGAAGAGTAAAATTATATATGGACACAACTTATTTCAGAAAATGGCAATCTGGCATATAATAATTATTTTCTATGCCCATTTCAACACCAATGAAGGGGTTTATTCATGTATAAATCATTGCATCTAATACCAGTATTATTTTTCAAAATAAGTGATAGATATATAATTACTCTGTATTTTGAAATATGAAAAGTGACAGTTTGAAATTTTCCTTCTGAGGCCCCATGTGGTCCTCGGTAGGCGGTTCTTCAAAGAGATCATCAGATAAGGCCTGTGGTCGCCCCTTAATGACCCTGTTGACACTTAAAGTGGAACCCTTCCCCAACCCACCCCTCCTCCAGGCGGCCCTTTGATAAGCCATAAACCCACGGGTGGTATGTGTCTGGAGGGGGGCAGGAGGAGGGGAGGGGAAGGGGGGATATGTGACCCACATCTCTTACCGTCCTGGTAAATTCAAAATTGAGAGAAATAGTTTCATGAAATAAGAGATAAATGAGCTTTATTCAATATTCTGATTAATGTGGGGACATTTGGACACATATTGTAGGCTATCTGTGCATGTTGACATAAAAAATAACTCTTCATTTTGGACAATTACTCTTCATTTTGGACAATTAGGTGGGCCCAATGTTCCCAATGTCGCATGTCGAATTTAAGAAATTATTAAATCTGAAAGCCTTGACTGGGCCGCCTGTCTATTTGGGGGGCTTTGCTCTCTGATTGCCGGGATGGTCCTGCTTGTTAGAATTCTTTAGCAGATTTTCAGTACAACTGCGCATTGAAGTGAAATAGCTTAAACGTAACAAGTTAGTGCACGTGGAAAGGACTTATATCTTTACATTTTAAGTTTTTGTTCCTAAATCATCAGAAGGGAATTGTACATATCGTTGTTATCTATTTAATTTATACAAATCAGCTTTCTTTAGATCTCAATCAATAACCATATCACTGTTTTATCCTTCCAGTGCTGTGTAAAACGCTATGCTGATACTCATCACCTAACGACGCATTCATGGCCCTTACCGGACCTTCAAGGGAAATATGACGTTGGTGTCATCGTTTCATTTGGTCATCTGATTCCAGCTAGAATCATTAATAGCTTTCCACTGTAGGTTGTGTAAAACTCTATTACTATCCTAACAAGAACTCCAACAGCAGAACAATATTGACCAGAGATGTACTAAAAGTGTAATTCAATGAAGAATTTATATTCATTCGTTTCATCGTTTATTATAAGCAACACAGAACACCAACAGTCACATTCCTAATCGTTTTTTATGCAGCAATCCGAACAACTGACTTTTTGATTGCTTTGAATTATCTCGAGTAGGCCTGGGTATTATTGGTCAGTTTATGGTATTATGCTCTCTTAAAAAAAATATTTAATACTTAATAGGAAAGGTTATCACGAAGTTGAAGTTATAGATTAAACATACTCATTAGCAACTAACAAAAAATCAGTCTGTCATGAGAGAAACAGACACTAAAGGCCGGGACACATATACCAACTCGATCGTCGGGAGTCCTTTAGACCCGATTGTCGGAAACTCATCAGTTGTAAGAGATATCTTGGGGGTGCCACATATGCCAACCAAACAGTCTGCAATTACATAGTAAATTTCTATGAAATAGTATTTTCTTGAATTATGCGAATGTTTCATATAATGTACATACAAAGAAATGCAATTCCAGCAAACTTTGTTTCATGTTATTGTATTGTGCTTTTATGGAAATAATGATGATAGAATAGAGAAGAATATACCATTGTAAAGCTTATCGCATGCCCCATCGAGATATCAAACTTATTTTTGAGAAAACCAATATCGAAAAAAAAAAATCACATTGCACAGCCTGACAGACCCAACAGTTGAGTTGTTAATCTTTAACATTTCATGATGTACAACTCGACGATCGAGTTGGTAGAATTGCCGACCATCCAGTCGTAAGGCCATGACACATATGCCAACTGATACCAACTCAACTCAACTGTCGCGTCGGGTCGGTGTATGTGTCCAGGCCTTTAGTTCAGTATGCCTAGTTAAGGTTTGCTACATTTCTATTCCAGAGGTGTGTTGAACGTACATCCGAGTCTGCTGCCCGCTTGGCGAGGTGCCTCTCCCCTCATCGCCACCGTCCTCAGCGGGACCACCACCTCAGGAGTCTCAGTCATGGCCATTCAACCCAAGAAGTAAGGCAGCTTTCTTAGCACCTCGATAGTTTTGAATCGATAACTTAGGAAGTACAGACAAGTGGTTTTGTTTGAATATAGCAATGTGTATTATTCTGTTCTTTTTAAAAGCAAGCACAGACGATCTTTTTCAAGAGCTCGGACCCACAGACTGTGTTGTGCATGATGTCAGATACCCCTCTTCAGATCCCCTGCACTGTTTACTTAAAGGCCTGGTAAGAGGCAGTCTAAAACGGGGAAAAGTTTGTTTAGTTACGGTTTATGCTTAGAATTGTAATTCAACGTAATGTACAATTCAGATATGATGTGTCACTAGTTTAGCATACTGAAAATTAAAATAATTAGAACATCCTCTTTCTAAAACGTCCTTTATAAAGCTGTGCATCTCATCAAAAAGGCCTATCAGGTGGGAGAAAGGTGTTATTTGTAGGGCCGTTGTACATAGCTCTACGTGCCCAGATGGACCTTATCACCAGAGACATACGTCGCTCAATGTTTAACTGGGCATATTGCCCGATGCATTTCATCTTATGGTCCAATGTATTGTGGTAGAAGGCAAAACCAACTGTTCAAGGGGAAGTGTTGCCCTCTTCCCACCACGGATACCTAATATGTATCTTAATGGGCTGATAGGTTTAATCAATGTGCATTCTGGGGAAAATGTCAACGTGTCATTTTTCTCAACAATTTTTAGATGAATAACATACTGTTCACAGACATGCCCCCTGGTGGGAAAAAAATCAAAAATTCAAAAACTTAAAAATTTCACATCATAAATTGATGAAAGCTGACTTAAAATACAAAATTAAGAAAATCAGAAATTTTTCGAGATAATTGGAAGGGTAATTAATGTTGAATGATTCAGGCACATATGCACTCACTAGTGACAAAAATGAAATGCCTAAAAATTTAGAAATATCTGATTAGACATGAGCAGAGGTTTAATTTTAAATAGAATGAATAAATGTTAGTCGTTTCAACAGGGATGTAGATAAGGGATTAAACAGAAATAATCACCGATTAAGATTTGATCAACCTCCAGCAATAAAATAACATCCCTGACCCTTTTGTTTTTTTATTTTAAAAATTTGCTACAGACCTAGGATACATATTTCTAAGACTTGGTAACACTGTAATGGATATTGAATATTCTAGAGTAAGTTGAATATTACTAAGTATAATCAAATACATTATCTTTCTTAAGCTCTCACTCTAAAATAAACATGATGACTTGTGAATTTTGTGTGTGAATGTGATCTTCATGCATAGATCTGACATAAATTTCTTCTTTTGAAACACTATAATGGATTTAGTATTGTGATTAGATAGTCTGTCATCCCTTGAAGCAAAGGCATTTTCATTATTATTGGTATTATATGATATGAGTTTACTGAAAATAGCGTCTATTATTTTCACGTATTGTATATTTTTGACGTTGATTTAGCTTCTGCAAAACAACAGCAGACAGAAGTCTCGCGATTGTCTGCTATAAACCACGATATCTATTCTCTAATTTGACTACACATAGATTTAAGAATCGTGCTACTGCTGTCAGAATGCTACTGTCTTGATATACCGGTAAACAATGAAAGAATGGTAAAATGAATGTGGTATCATCTGTTGTAGGTTCGACACAGGACCACTGTTGGCCAAGAGGGTGATTGCTATTCCGAATAGCATCACGTCATTTCAGTTAGTGGATCACATGGCCACACATGGTACCTCTATGGTAAATTATAAACTCCACAAAAATTAGAACAGCTTACATTCTAATCTCCCCGAAATCAGCATACCTACTTCTCAAGTTTCTTATTTAGTTTGACTTTATACCAGTAATTTCCTTTGAAATATTTCTGACCATACGCTGGAACATTATGCTTAAAATGAAGCGTATAACCTAGCTTTTAATCATCTTTTGAGGCTTCTTATTCAGTGCCGAAATCGTTTTCTTTTCATACAGCTTTTGGAATGCCTGACAAACATCCAAACAATACCGAGACAACCACAGCCAGAAGAGTCACCAACACCCCGAGGTTTGTATTTACAGTTCATTTATTTATTTCAGTCCATTGTTTCTTCTCAATAGAACTTGGCACTTTTTTGTAAGCTGTATAGATTTCGTGCTTTTGTTGACACTAAAAAGCAATTCTGTTTCCATTGGACCGGCTGGGTTGCCGTATTCTGCCCGGGTGGGGAGATTTTTTTTCTTCTTTTTTTTTCTTTTTTTTTTTTAAACAACAAAACAAACTACCTACCTACCAAAAAGAATAAAAATAGAGAAAAAATATTTTCTGGCCGCCCGACTGGCTTTTTAAATAGCCACCTGGTCCACCAGAAACAGAACTATTTTTTAGTGTGACCTGAAGTAAATGCACTGTTTTCCTAAACCCCGAGGCCATACCGTTAAATGCTGTCCATGTAATTACACAACAGCTTAGATTTGTTGATATCCGTTTCATTGAAGGTCTAAAAAATGGTTGTGTTCAGTTAGCCTAATTTTTCCGACCTACGTTACCTGAATACAGCTTTCTTCTTTTTTCCAAAGGAGTAACGCCACGAAGGATTTGACAATTATTATTAAAAGATGTTTATTGGTCAATTTTCCCATAGCCCATTGCTGGAATTTGAAATAAAAAAGGACGATATGCGACCACGATCGGAACATTCTAGTCTTTAGCTCATTGCTTCTTCCCCTCCCCACACTACTCCATCGTTGGCCAGTCTTCGGCCAAAATCTTTTCTAGTGTGGTATTTCTGCATTCACATTATTTAAAGGGAATTCATAGAGTTTCTGTTCCCATCCACATAAAATATACTGTTTTCTTCCAAACCCAAGGATAACTTGATACTTGTTTCTTTTTCGTAGCTAATAAAGTAAAGCCGGGTCACGCTTATATCAATTGGGAAAGTCAGTGTGCAGTGCACATAGATCGTCAGTATCGTGCTATATCCGAACTGGTAAGTTTGTCGTGTCCTTTTCTTAAGGTTGTTTCTCAGCTTCTGTGACAGTTACTAAATGTAACTTGACTATCAAATCACTTATCGTATACATGTTATATAAACATGTATATCGTATACATGCTATATAATGAATAACCGAAAGTGGCGAAAATACGCCACTATATCATGCAGTCTTTTCGCTAAAACAGGAGCCAGTCAAATGTAAACTTCATTGAATATTAACCTTGCACATTCACTTTAATGTCAAAGTAAAGGTTCCTCACATTCCCATCAATACACGTGGTTCCTATTGATATGATGTGTAGTTTTATTATCCGTAAACGTCTCGAGTCCCATGTGACCTTAACTTAGATATCTGTGTGTGATGTCAAACAAAATAGAAGTTATGTTTTTAGATTTTGAAAAAGTACAGTCAATAATCATTGAATGCCGCGAGATAAACTCTGAAAGACTCGTCTGTTTTTTAATGTTCTCTATGTTTTTCTCCCCTTCTACCTGTGACGTTATACATAGACAAAAAAGAGACTGTGCAAGCTGCACCAGATTTATAAAAGAACACTCACTGTGTTTTTGAAAAGCATGAAACAAAATCAAATCTAGCCTAGACAGAAGTAAAGAACGTGATTTTAGGAAAATTCCTGGCATTTTCTGTCTTGGTTTCTTTATAGTTGCCCTTACGAACTCGATGGAGAGACAGGAACGTAAAATTACTCGAAATGGTGTCACCAGATGTCTTCCAAGGTAAAACAAAAACAGTTCAATGTTGATATTAATGTTTTTTAAAGTTTCTATGCTTGTTCTGTTTCCAAGTTAAAAGCTTGCATTTTCAAATCTTTGGAAGGCGTGTTGGTTATCTTAGTATGGTTGGACAGATTGCTCCTTATAACGTACACTGAAAAAATCATTTGAAAATCCTTATTTAAAAGTATTGACATGAGAATGTGATAATACCGATATTTTCATTGTAAATAACATTTCATCTCATTCCATCTAACAAACCAAATGCCGTTCTTACGGCAAAGTGTGTATGTTTCAGTGTATGTTGATTACTCCACTCCCACCCTTTCAGAAATATAATTGTATATAGTGGGAGTGGGTGGAAGAACGGCTATGCCGAACCCTTTGACCCAATAAACAAAAAATAAACAAAATGCCCCATGAAGAAAAAAGACAAATAAAAATTCAAGTAAAAGTGGAAGGCGCCCCTTCTAATTCCACCACTGATTAGTGTAAGAAATGTCTTCCAAGACATTACTTACAAATCACATCGCCACTTGGTGAGAACAATAATATACATTCATATGTACATCAAAATTAGAAGGTTGAGATATCGGCCATGTCTGGAATGTACTTAGTTAATTGACCACGAAGTATAGTCTTCGATAAAAATTGGTATTTAACTTGGTCTTTAAGTTAGTATTTGGAAGCCTCTTCAGTTTATTACCCTACTCA
Organism: Lepidonotus clava; assembly: GCA_936440205.1. Lineage (NCBI taxonomy): Eukaryota > Metazoa > Annelida > Polychaeta > Phyllodocida > Polynoidae > Lepidonotus > Lepidonotus clava. Next base: position 29,681,815 of record OW387134.1, read on the forward strand.
TTCTAAATTGTTGTCCCTTCGACGGCATGTGCAGACCTCTAGGTCCACACTGGGTCTCACCAGTAACCAGCGGTGCCATAGGGGACCAGCCAGTCCATCTGTACTATGGTTTTGTAAACTCTTTAATGAGGGAACTGAGGAAACCAGCTGAGACCTGCATAAATTATGAGTTTCAAGAGGCCCCACATCCACTTTATTGAAACTAGGTAGTTTCATGGGGGCCCTTCTGTGGGCCCTGGTGGTGTGTGCTCCGCGTGGTGCCTGGCCCGGTGCAGACGCCCACCCCGTACACTGAACACCGAGGGGTCAGGGGTGTGTGCAGTGCGCCACATAGAGTGAACGGTAGACCATCCTCACGGGGCCGGGAGGGAGCCCGGGAGGAGGGGTAACCTACTTCTGACCCGGCTGACCGTTGCCCAGCGTGGGTCCGGACCGCACGTGTTAGCGGGGTCCTGACGTCACTCTGTTGGTGAGATATTGGCGGAGCCACTTGTCATTAACGTAAAACTGACATGCTTGTCATTCATCACAATGCAAGAGGTGGCAGCACCAGCATGACCTGACAATTGCAGGGTTGTGGGCGATTGGAGGGCTGTCATTGTCTTATGACAGGTGCATTCTTTGCTTTTGCTGATTATTCGGTTTTCCCGAGTACAAACAATGTAAAACCCGTCGAATACTATGTTGTCCATACATCATGGTCGGTCTAAGTGACTGCAAGAAACCTCCTTTCCTAATTCTGATAGTTTCTATTTACTTTATAGCGACGTGGAAAAAAGACCTTCCAGATTCTTCCTTGCCTGGAACTGCGATATACCACAGACCGACAGAGGCACTCTGTATTAAATGCAAGGTAAGAGACGTATTACATCTGGACTTTTATCTCTGGACCCAACTCTTACATCTGGACATGGGATATAACCTCAAATACAATCTTCAGCATTATGTCATGGGCTTATGTTCCCAAGACATATCCCATGTATTCAGCGATTTATGTGCAAAAATTGTAACAAAACAAACCAGGTGAAATGTATTGAAGTACCATTTCTTTTTCGTCTTTAAAAGCTACGTTCTTGGTGTTAGATTTAAAAAGCAGTATGTTATTTAATTGGTCACATCGTTCAGATCCAACGGGTCCACCAATTCTATAAGACCTCTGCAATCACTTTAAGTTTTGCCTGGTTGGTTGAAGTTTTGCAGTCATTTCATACTATATTTGTTGACCAACTTGTGGAAACAAGTTTGTCAATGTCTGTGCAATGATAGGTGCAATCCCTGTAACACTGGGGTCTGTCGGACATAGACCCATCAGTCAGTGAAGTTTGCAAAGTGATGTTGAAGGGTGCTGTCACCTAGTGGGGCATTGTGGAATTGCATAGTTAACCCACCAATTCCATTGTATTGGGATTCCTTTCTAAAGTATATTTTTAGATGCTTCTATGCATCGTTTCAATCAAATATAAGATTATAGCACGGAGCAACGTTGCAGTATGGGGAAACAATTGTACTTGCATTCTTCGTTTTCTAATACTAAATAGCTCGTTGCCTCTTAATTGCAAGGGTATTCAGTATCTTGAAAACTTGTTAGTTATTGGTAACTATTACACTAGTGATGTAACTGTTAACCTTTAACAATGGTGATTCTAAATCATATTTGACTACATACTATTTTGCTTCTACTTGACAGTGCCTAGTTGAGTTGTCATCGGTAGTGGTGGTGGGTAAGGGTTCCATGGTGAACATGTGGTTGTTTTGTGGGAGGGGTACGTTTTGTGAGTGATAGGTACAGAGATGAGCTCCAAGGTGCATCAAGTGGTCGGGTTTCCATAGCACCCAGTTTACACAAACTTTGATCTGTTTGCTGAGAAATTCAAGGTAAAAGCCCCGAGTGGGTAGCTGAGCACAATCTTATTTCTGCAGTCTGCCAACCTGATTCGATATCGTTCCGACTGTACACATTGGAATAGCAGCACCCATCAATGTACATGTATATATATTGTTGTAGTTTATGACCGATATTTCCCTGCCGATGTATAAATTGAGTTCCTAAAAGGACGTTTGTCCATCGTTCATGATCCGAATTTTGCCGCCTAAAACTCCATGGTAATGTGAGCCATACATAATTTTGAGTGATGCCTGTGTGCTAGAGATGGCCCATATTTCTCCCACTGTGACAGGCAATGACGAAGGTGCGCCAATATAATGTATGCTCTCTACTTGTAGGATGGCTGGGTCGGCTTTCGTCGGATAGTCCTAAAAAAGCCCATGTCAGCACTGGCCTTTCGCAATGGTTACCTTACACAACCTGGAGCGCAACAAGTAATCTTCAGCAGCCAGCAAAACGGACTTGATTACTTCTGGAGATAACGAAAGGCAAAATACTAGAGATATTACCAGACTAACAACCCGTCAGTTGGATTGTTTACAAATCAGATGTGTACATAGAATACATATGATCATAGTCGCCGATATGTTAATAAAACAAACCATTAGATAACGATAACGCGATGCCTAGTAGTTGTTGCCTTGTATTTTTGGAAATCTTGAATCAGTTAACTTACAGTTATGCATGTATTATGTCATTGCGACCCATACTTGTTGATATCGCAATTCTGCTGTGATTACATTCCCACAGGTCACTTAGTCGCGCTACCATGTGGCCAAAATTCGAGGTCGGTGCGATAAGGACCTTTGCCCTAGCTAGACCAATAGCTGTTTTATTCCTTAATTGCTCTAATTTATATACCTGGCTATCAGTGTTCATGAAATATCAGGTTTTTCAGTAGATATTTTAAAAAGTAGTCATCTAATTTTAACATTGGTGTTAAATATCAATTAACGTTTGATACTGGAAAATATAGATCCAGGGTTTCTGCTGCAGTCCTCACTGGCAACACAAACTGTCACTAAGCTTATACGTGCAATAAAACACCCATGTGCTCGTGTGTAACCCCAGCCCTGGGATACACCTGAGTCACCGGCCCCTGAGGGTGACCCCGCCCGACCCTTCCCTCTTGTTTGACAACGGCTGGAGGTGGTCAACACCCGAGTGTGGCTCTCGAGGAGTTACGAGCAGATTGATGTGTTGGGGACAAGAGCCTGGAGCAGCTCAATCCATCACTGTAATGAGAAGTCCATATCTTGACGGACGTGTCAGAAGAGCTGGTCATACTGTCGGCACAGTTCTGGCGTTTTCCAAGTTAGTCAAACCAGCAGCAAGTTAAAGGACATGATTATTGACGTGCAAATATTTAGCTGAATTTCCTGACTGTTCTACTTTGCCTCCTATTTCGCCTTATTGATAACAGCAGCATAGGTACAATTGGTTGATAATTTCCAAAAATAGTATATCATGTTACCTAGGGTTTATGAATCACGTTTTAATTGGAATTTGATGGGCTTACTGATTCAATTTCTTAAGTGCGACACGCTAGTTCCATAAGTAAATCTTGTGGGCGTAAACATTAATTTTGCTTTACATTTGATACACGGTGGCGCCAGGTACCAAAACATGTATGTATACATGTTTGCATGTAAACATGGTATACAAGTTCCCAGTTTGGGCGTCGTTTGTCTTGGAACTGTACGATGTCAGTATAGTATGGCGATATGTAAAGGCTTCATTTTCATAATCAAATAACTATCGAGGGCCGGATTCAGACAAGCAATATCAAGTGCGTTTCTCCCAGGTCAGACTACTGTGTATAGACTAGTGTCATTAGCTAACACAAGAAACAGTATAGACGTGAAACATCCTCATGCTTGAACCTTGGGACCAGTTGCATCGTTTCAATTCACACTTTGGGGCTGATATATTGATTACCTACCCATGATTGGTTAACAAGCTGCAGAGAGCTGGTGAGCCGTTTGTTCCCTATTCGATCACCGAGCGAAATTAAGTAAATATTATCGTGACGAAATCTATCCTTGGCGAAAAGTGAAATCATATCGAAAAACACAGCCACTACGCTCATCACCAGCCTGTGTTATATTACACTTTTCACCAAGTTTGGAACAAGTTTAAATCCCAGCATTGCGTTTTTAGCCAAGTTTCACCGAGACTTTTTTATGTCGATTCTTAAAGGTACTTGGGTGCGTTCAGGGGGCCACCTGGGAGGTGTATTAAGAACTAGAAAAAAAATCTGATTTTAAGCCAACTTCAATGCTATTTTTAGGTATGTTGACACTTAAACAAATACAATGCACATAATTTTTCTTTAAATCAAGTAATGTTTCCTAGTATTATGCAAGAAAATAGTGCTCAAATACTCACATTTTTAAGTTTATTCACTATAACTAATCTCACAAATGGTAAATGTTTTGTTTTTTTCTAGAATTTGTGTAATTGTCTATTCTTGTTGTACACTGAGTTTGGTGGGAATTGCATTGGTAGTTTTTTTGTGATTTTTCAAAAACTCATTTTTCCCATAGAAACCAATGGTAAAGGCAATTTTCTTAATTAGGCTGTAACTTCTTTCACAAACGGTAAAAGATCAAAATTTCAGTTTCTATTTACTCCTATAGATCTAAGCTTTGATTAAAAAATCTAAGATATTTGACTGGTCGATAAAAATCAGGTTGAACACGCCAAAGTACCTTTAAACGAGGGAACAAGCTCAATTCTGTGCATCCAGTCAGATTGCGCACCCCACCACTAGAAACAAAAGAGCCTACATGGGCAGTGCGCCCCAATTTACCCTCAACCAGTCTTTCCATATTGATGGCCCCAGACCCTTAAGTTCAATTCTGTGACATGGCACATAGGCTGTTAGGGCTTAGTGCTTGACATGCGACAGAAGATGAAAGAAAAATTATGACATTTGGCAATAACTTTCCTTGAATTCGGCAAGGCGACCCCGCGTTGAGGGCCACTGTCGGCCAAACATTGTGGTTGATAGATTTGGATAGGCCTATCTTGTCAGGGGCCGTCCATTAATCTCACAAAAGGGAAATATGTGACACTGCCTGAAAACGGCCCTTCTTTTCATGTTTAAAACAGAAAATTCACTCAGTGTGACGGGTGGGGGGAGGGGTCCTAAAAGTACCCTAAAAAAATGTGACATTTATGGATGGCCCCTCAATGCCAGGGCCCATATCATGGATAGGCCCCATTTGCGTATTTATTAGGCTAACGGGAAATTTTGATGAGTGTCTCTCAATAAAAGCAGCCTTGTCTTATGCAAATATTAATGTTCATATTGCGAAAGGAATAAAAGGGAGGATTATCAGGTGTACAAATTGTGTTTGTTAGGCCACATGGTAGCGCGACTAAGTGACATGGTCGCATGCTGTTATTGAGTTGATTACACAAAAAAATAAATTTAGCTCGTTCAATATTATTATGCCTCCCCCCGACCCCTTCGCTAGAGAAGGCACTCTCAGTGCCGGCTGGCACAGGGCGGGCGCAGGCTGAGAGGCAGGCCACGGTGACTCCGACTGGTGTCCGTTTGTCCTGTATTGTTTGTTGGTTTGAACCACCAGACTCGGTGGTTCTGGAGCACTGGGTTATTTCACCCCCGCTCCTGGATGATCGAATCTATGAGAGGGGAGAGACCATACCCTACACTTTTACTGAGGCAGGTGTTCTTTATATGTGCATGATCCAATAGACAGGGCCACACACACAACAGCCATTGGTCCTCTAGGGACCTTTGATAACCCTGTCGTTGTCACAGCCTGTATTGTAATTTTGGCCCAATATATATATACCTCAAACCCTCAACTAGGCCTAATGCTATCGTGGTAAAATTATTGTACTAATGTACCACACATTAGAAGGAACCAAATAAAGGTGGTGTCATCTCATCCATAATTTGTATAAGTATCGCTATATATTCCATAGAATCAGTATTTAGCTGTACTTCTGGTACACGAATCCACTTGAAAGATTATACGCATATATTTTCTAAAGTATACCTCTAGTAAAAACACAAGAGTACCTCTCTGAAGGAAGGACACAGATAGATGATATACAACTGATTGACAGCGGCTGAGTTATTGAGCCCATAGTCATGCACCATCTTTCTCTGCACAAAGACTGATCTAAAGTGAAGCTTAAGTCCCTGCGTGACACAGTATCATTCATCTTCTTTTAAACAGAAGGACGGCGTTTTACGTTTTTGTTAAGCTTCATAAGCGTTTTAGCCAGGTTACCCTTGAGCATCCGCTTTAAAAAAACCTATAGATATCTGAAGTTTGGTCGGACATTGTAGGGTTAGGTTATTCGCCACCATTGATTGGGTGATCACATTTATCAGGTTATGTGTGGTGTATTGAGTCTCTACATGCACAGGCTTCCTAGACTAGGAATGACCAGGCTGTGTATTGCATCATAGACTACTTCCTCTCCAACTTCCTGTCATTGGAAATCCAAAGTATACACTAGGTGGCACCACTTAATAGATCTTTTGCATTCATTTTGGAGTCATCACATTGGTTTATTTCTTTATGTATCAATGTTGATAAAGGTAACCAAGCGTCCCTAGATTAACACTCTCCAAGCAGATATTTAGTTTTTCATTATTCATATTCTCCTCAAATTTCATTATATTGAAATTTAGGATCATTGGACTTATATGAGATTTTCATTTTTTTTTTCTTATTTCCTTTTTTCAAAAGTTTATGTTTTGACTGCTGGTAATCTCCAAACAGGTTTTTATCACTCTCCAAGCAGATTTTAGGTTTACACTCTCCAAGCAGATGTTCAGTTTCAAATTTTTGTTTTTTCATCAACTTTATATGTTTTGACTGCTGGTAATCTACAAATAGATTTTCATCACTCTCCAAGCAGACTTTAAGGCTTACACTCTCCAAGCAGATGTTTGGTTTTCAAAATTATCTTTTTGTGTGACGTTCAAATGTTTTGACTGCTGGTAATGTGTAAACAGGTTTTCATCACTCTCCAAGCAGATTGTAAGGTGTACACTCTCCAAGCAGATGTTTCATTTTCAAATTTTTATTTTTGCATCAAGTTTATGTTTTCACTGCTGGTAATCTCTAAAATAGGCTCTCATCACTCTCCAATCAGATTTTAAGGCTCACACTCTCCAAGCAGATGCTTGGTTTTCAAAATTTTCTTGTGGCATCACATTTAAATATTTTTACTACTGGTAATGTCTAAACAGGTTTTCATCACTCTCCAAGCAGAATTTAAGGTTTACTCTCCAAACAGATGTTTTCTTTTAAAAATTTTATTTTTGCATCAAGTTTATGTTTTCACTGCTGGTAGGGCCCACTCTCCAAGCAGATTTTAGGGTTTACATTTCCATGCAGAGTATACAATTTTTCTTATGTCAGAATCATTTTTAGATTAAAACTAAATAAACTTATTTTATTAGTAATTAACGTGCGTCATTTACACTTAATGACATTGATCAGTGGCGTTCTTTTGTTTTTTAAACAAATGCGAACTTGTCTATCTATCTATTTATGTCTATGTCTATGAATGCATGAAAATATGATGTGAGTGAAATATATCAGTGTTATAGAACAAATAGAAATAACTATGAAATGCACGAAATTATGAATACGCGGATATTCTAAACATTCTATGGACAAGCGTATACTATCAATCAACGTAGAGAAAATAGCAAAATGGAAATGAGAGCGACAAGAGTGAAAAAAAGAAAACAGTGAAAACTTTATGGCAAAAGAACAATGTTCATTGTTTATTCTAATATAAGCAAGACCCAACCACCATAGACTAATTGGATCTTGCATACAATTTGCTGGGAATCTAATGGTGTATTTGTTGGCCATCACAAATGGTTTCCATGACGATGTATGGGTAATTGCCAGGCGAAAGTGAGCGGAATGGGGTTGGATAATAGTGTAGGCATGGCAGCTTTATAAGTGTATTATGTTAGTTCCAAGATTACGTTTTGCTTACCAAAAAGGTTGCTCTGGGGCGGGGTTAAAGACAAAAATAAAGCTTTAAGACAAATTTGGCCATCTTGGTAAGACCTTAAGTTAGAATTAGCCTACATTCTTTATGAAGCTTTTCGCCTTTCGCAGTATGTGGATGGAACTTTACATGTTGCCATAGATCGATATAGATTTATAAACCTCTCATAAATTGAGATGGGTCTGGGGAAAATCCGAGATTCGTAAACACCCTTTGCGACGTTTGGCTTTACATATCCCAATTAGGCCTATGGAGAGTTCCTCCGAAAATATCGATGGTAAAAAATGATATCAATCTAAATCAGTAGGCCTAGTTACCATTACAAATTATGTTTGTCTCACTATTCCCTAGTGGTACAGAAAGATCTTTCTAAACATAAGTAATTTTGTCCATAGTGGCAATTTCAATGGTATGAATACATGTATTGACACAACATTCAGATAGTAAATAATTTTTCATTTGGCTGTGGAAGTCACTAAGAGGTTACATGTAGCAATAAGCAATTTTATAATTCAATTCAACATAAATTTATGTTAAGAGGTAAACTTAAGATGTGGGCCCATTGAACAAATTGTTTTGATGCAAAAAGAAACCCTGTGGCCTTCTCCTAGCAGTTAGCCTTGTAGACAGTTTTATCATAAATGCAATTTGTTTTAATATGCATATGTACGTGTCTAAAGAACACGTTATGAACTATAGAATTCACTCGAAATGATCGTTATTGATACATGCATAAAATATCATAATGCTGTATCCATTGAGTGGTAAGTGAGTAATCCGTCTACACAAATGAAATGAATATGATTTTTCAGCAATATCCTCAGTGATCTATTTCATGCAAACGTCCACTTTTAAAAGCCATTAGGGATAGACCCCAGTGATGGGCGGCAATTAAGGAAAGCATTAATGCCTTCTTTATTACTGCTCTGATCATAAAGTGCTATACATTATGTACCGGACCTAACTGTTCTTACTTTTACCGGAATCCTTGATCCGTACATACTCCATCCCCCATTTTCAAGAATTTCACATTAAGTAGTATATGGAAATAGGAGTTGGGGGACACGTCACCAGCCCGTACACAAGTTAGATTTGGCCAAAAAAAGGGGAGATGCACCCCCCGCGCTTCCCCTCCTTAATCCGCTACTGATACCATTTGCTACATTTCGTAAAAGTAGAACCATGGCCCATATCAAAATTCTGAGACCCGTTTCCCTCATACATATCTCAAGACGATATAGAAAATGTCAAACTTTAAAATAAAAAAGTAAGTAAGACATTCAAATTTAAATATCATGATTTTCAGGTTCGCAACCAACTTTCAGAGTTATTTTGGTCCATGCATTTTTATATAAGTTATATCAATAGATAATGTTATTTATTGGCTACTTTGTTGTTTTCCGTTTAATGATTTTATAAGAAACTAATTTAATGATAATAATTAAAGGCAGCCAAGCCATTCACACTCCCATCTGTGGTGTCTATCCTTGGCTGAAACGTAGCATAGGTTTGAAAAATGTGTTTCATAAAGAAAACTTTCCCCCAAAACATCCGTCAAGAGTCCTTAAACATGTATAAGTGTTAGCTTATAAATAGATTTAAAGAGAATTATAGCTAACGCCAACAAAAATTGATTCGTTTATTTCTCCGAAATTCCTTATGAAACAGGGTACTGAACTCATATTATTGCAATACTTATGCAATCGATTAGGCCTATAGTTTTATGAATCATACTACTAGTAGCTAAAGGCCTATTTAGTAATATCTTGCTAAATTGTTTGTATGGTTTTCATTTATAATGAGACTTGATTCAATAGCCAGAACTTCAAAGCCTACATTGGAGAATAAGGCTAGGTCTGCGAGGATAACAGAAATAAGTAGTATTTAGAACTTGCCCTTTGCTTGTGGCTCTTTCTTAATTACCATACACCATACACCGTAGTTGATTTATTTAGGGCGTATGTGTGTGTCATGACAAGTCAAGACAGTTGTCCACGGCATGTGGTGTGTGGTCCCGGGCGACCCCTCGACCAGAGAATATTGTGGGCTGGGCTGGGGTTGCCTAACCCCATCGTATCATACAGGTACTGTATTATTTACCAGTCCATTGTGGCTGTGGTTTTGGCCGGGAGTGTACCCCGCTACCGCCGCCTACCGCTCTTCCCAGCGGTGCCGCCACCACCTGCCCCTCTCCCAGCCTCCCCCCTCGCCCCTCACCACCAGGACCACTCACAAAGCTCTCATCTGGATAATTCATAGCCGCCTGCGGACAGAAGGCATTCACCGGAAGTGGCGTTTGGCTGAGGGCTGAGGCGCGGCTGAAGCAGACAGTGGCCAGCCGCTGTCGGAGGGTAGCTTTCTGCCCAACAATGCGGCAGGGCGCCCTCCCACAGCATGACACCACCAATGCCATCCTTCCTTTGTCATCGATTCCGAGCAAGGCAGACCAAATACTGAGTCTTAATAAAGTGTTTAAACGATAGGCCTATAGGCTACTCATAGTATTTTTTTATGGATGTGAACAAACATAAACTGGCCCCAAAAGATGTTTCGCTAAAGATGTAATATTCAACTTGAATGTCTTAACATGTTATGGATTCCGAATTCCTTTACATTTTCATTCTATTTTCTTCTGTGAAGACGTGATATTCAACTTGAATGTCTTTACATATAATGGATTCCAAATTCTTTTACATTGTGATTCTTATTTTCTCGTTGATTTAAAGCTGTAGGACTTACGACTATTTTTTTACGATTTGAGGCCATATTTTCGTAATTAATTTGGCTAATCACGTGAATTTTGATAAGTGTCTGTCACGGACTAAAAACCCCACTAATTTTCAATAATTCTGTCAAGTACCAAAAAATCTACATTTCATCATAACTCATTGGTTAGTTCAAACTAACATTGGAAGTTTTCCTGTGGTACATAACCTCAATAAATGAAACCCTAATCAGTTAGGGAAAAATATCCCTGGAAAGTTTCAAATCTGAATGCCCTAAGATTCTTTCGAGGGCCTGCAAGTTTCCAAAGCTATGGGACGCACGTGAATCTAGGTTCCATGGCGTTAATCCCATTCTGGAAAATAATATACAAGTTTCTATGGTTTTAAACCACTAAACCAGAAAGAAAAATAGAAAGTGTAGTCATTCTTTGACGTTGTATACGTCAGAGGTGGATATAATTTCACGTAAAGCCTATGGGATAAAAGGAAATCATTGAACTATGTAGGTTAACTTTACTGGTAATCGTAGGGGAGTATTTAAATACTATGTGTCCTATTATGTATCTATATTGGCTAGTCTCAATCACAGTCTTCTCTCCATCTGGACTGTGCACAGGCCATCTCAGAATGTAATTCCTCATCCAGAGATGACAGAACACTTGTGTGGGGAATGTAGTTTATTAGAGTCCAAACAATGTTACATGTCACTGAGCTCCCATTGACAATTGCAAGTCTAAGAGGCATAGTCCACACAACCCTCACAGCCAATGGTCCTAGTTTCTCTACCTGCCAGTCTGCTGAAACTCCTTAACAGAAACCCAGTCTCTATCTGAGGTGTTACTCAATTGCTAGCTTGCTGCACTTTGAGTGCTGCACAACATGAGCTGTGCTTTTACACCAGTCCCTTGGCTTTGCCTTCAGCACCGTTCAAGAAGAGTTATACTCTTAGCCCTAACTTTGCTTTTGAGACATAATGGCTAAATTAACTAGGGACTGACACGGTGTCAGTAGGCCCTACAACATGAGTACATCTTTATATCTTTAACTAATATTATTAGTTAAAGATGTTCACAATTGAACCATCTTAAACAAAATGAATCAATGTAATTTTGCAGAGAAAATCACATATAATTGTCAAACGTCATGAAGAAAAAGCCTATTCCCTATAGAAACAACGCTGAATATCATTTGATTGTTACACAGCCATGTAAAGCACACAATTAATTTAATGTAAAAGGTAAACTATGAGCTTTGCCTATTCTTGTCACTTTAGTTCCAGAAAATGGGTAATGCTTTATGGATTTTTTTCCCAGTCTGAATAGCTGATCCAATGTGGAGAGGGCACATTGGGCGAATCCTACATTTTTCCGACGAGATTGAAAATGCAAATTAGTTTCACTTCAATTGCATTTACCACTCCAACAGTGATTAGGAGAATACTTTTCTACAATACTATGTTGGTGTACCAGACCAAGGAATCACATTTTGTATTCCTGCCATATCTATACTTCCATCTACCTCGGTTTCAAAGTGGACTCTCCCATCGATCGAACTGATCGGACGTCTGTCGAAACGCAGGGTTTAATTCCTCATCAGTTTGTCAACATTTCAATAAAGGGCCCAAGTTGTTCCGATGTTGTCTCTCAGCCTCCACGCAGCCAACTCCCGACGAGCCTAGCCTCCACCCCTGGGCCCTGCAGTGGCACCGTCCATGTTTGGACTAAAGCCACACTATGCTCAGAGATCTGGAACAGAGTAAGATGCACCCCAGTCCTGATCAGGCAATGGAGTGTGGAATATTAGGTCAACATTAAGAGGCATGACGTGCACTGGTCGGGGAGGGAGCTGACGACGACTGGGCGTGACCTGGGTGCTGGAGGAGGAGCAGGAGGAGGCGGACCTGCGCGTCCACGTGCACTGCTGAGTGGGCCCGGCTCGCTCTCTGTTGTCCCAGGCCGAGCTGCTCGCTTGCTCTGACGCTGACCGTACTGGAGTTATTGTACCACGCCACATTCCCCTCTCAGCCTTTCCACCCTGACGCAGGACTTGGGTGTACAGCCACCACAACCACCACCACTATCACCACCACCTACCCTGGCACCAGTTATTGCCAGCACCGCCAGGAGGACATCAGCAGCGGCCCTCCGCCTCAGTCGGAGTGTGGAGGTAAGTCCTGACAGGAGCCCGTTGTGTTATTGACCGACTCGCCTGCCTGCATGCAACCCCTATACTCTAGACTGCTAACAAACTGTCAGTACTTGTTATAAACTGGGCTTCCCAATCTAATGAATAGCAGAGCGGTAAAACTGTGTACGCCCTCTAACCCAACATGCCCACGCCCACCGTGGAAGTTGTGGCCGGAGCAGATAGTTGTGTGGGGTGGTGGCCGACCACGCTATCTCCGCCCGCCCACCTTGCCTGTGCTCAGTGCAGTGGAGGCGGGGATGGGGGTAGCCGCGCCCGTTTTAATTGAAGACGCCTTGTATGGCGCGGCACCCCGGATTGTGTACTACACACAAGCGGCTGAGTGAAATCCCAATGCACCAAAAAGGCTGACATTGAAGGTACGCTGCTCAGGTCTTGTAGGACTGCCTCTTCCCCTTGATATAATCATTCTTTATTCTGTCTTGTTGGAGGCCTTAAGTGAGTTCCTTTGGTCCTAACAGTGACGGATCGGAAAGGGCAATTTCGTGTATTGAGTTTTGATGTGCCCATTTTTCAATTTTATCTGAAATCGTTGGAGAGTGATTTTACCAAAAGTGGGTGACGGATGGCATGATTTTCTATATTGAACCCATAGGGTCTTCCCGGGGATACAGTTATCAAGTTATGTTTTATATCATAATGGTAGAACGAGTGCAGATTTCATTGATATGGGAATTATATTTCTAGACTTAATGCTTTACATATGTCTACGTTTGTCTTAAATTCAACGACACATTTGAAGTTGGCGTTTAACACTCTGCACTAAAGCAAATATACATGTTATGAGTAGTATAGAGAAATTGTCATTTTCCCGTGGCACTTTATATCACAACAATTCTTAAAATTTCAGTTTGCTCTAAAAGGGTCAAGCTTGGCACGTGTATGAAAAGTATGAGTATGGAAAGATAGTTGTATTTTCTTCTATAGGAATTCCCCAGATGCTCAGTTTTTATAGGCAGCAGGCCGAAAGGTTGGCATGATCAGTATGGTATAAATGACCTTTAACCAAGTAGGTTAATTACTGTCCAACGGGCTTCCTTTGCAAGCAGACTATTTGTGGAGGCTCCAGTAGCACTTATTTGTGATGATATTGTAATGAAGTCCAAGTGGACAAACACACATTGTTGGAATAGAAGTCTAACAAGCCTAAAGTGTCATTTACAAATTAGCCATCTAATACCATCCTGTGCTAAGGACGTGATCCGTTGAAATAACAGAGTAGGCCTAGTGCATCTGTGCAGTGACACATCTACGGAAGTTGGAAAAAATAATCGTTATTTTACATTGAAGTCACTAAGTGTACCTTCATATAAAACCTGATTCGTTTCTGCTGCTGTACAATGAAAAAGCACAGGCAGAGATGAATAACAGATGAAGACGGAGATTACAAATGTAGAAAATATGAATACTGATTATAGAGAGGTTGTTGCGACTAGTCCGCATCCAGTGGTGTGAGGTGCTCATCGAAAAGCTCGTCATATGGAGCTGCTCATAGCGCTATGCACGTCACGTCCATCTCCGCCGAACTCAGCCCTTTCAAACCTACTGAACAGTGCGCCATAATCAGACTTACCTCATCGGCCCTGCCACGTACTCTTAACGTAAAGAACTGTCATTGGATTGCCTAGGCCAAAACCATTTCCATTTGCAGCCCTCCTTCTTCCTCTCAATGGCAGCGATTAAGTGGATGAGGTGAGAGGTTGGAGATTTGGTGGTAGTCCTCCCAATGGAGCAACAACGGTTAGTTTCCCACTTTAGCCATCTATTTTCGGAGGGGATCGGACCAGTGAAGTGGTCTGATTTTCAAGTGCAAGGAATTCCCACTTTTCTTATTGAATTATTTCTATAAACTACTTATAACCTCGCGATACTGAGTAATATTAGCCCCCACCCCCCTTAACCCCTTCCTTGAATTCTTCGAGAAGAAACACATATGTCTACCATTTCGCAAAGCCGCAGAATCAAAGTCACATGGCTGTATTCATAGACAACTCAGAATGAATTAATTAAATCACTCATAGGCTTACTGAACTAGATCATATGTATTCAACCAGACAGTTTGCCATACCGTCAAACTGTGTGTGCCTACCGGTACACGGGATTATTCTCAAAGCACCGTTTAGTGTCATATAGACTCTGTGTAGTACAAACGGTATATGATCTATACTCTCATCACGTATAGTATAACATGTGTCACGTATAGTATTACCTGTGTCCAAGTATTGCATTGACCTCCGTTGTGTCTCATGTATGTTATCAGTAAGTGTTAAAGTGAAACCTTGTATGGACAGGCCGGATGGGAAACTTCAAATCGAGCGGCTTCAAGATGTCTCAGCGTAGTATTAATTAGTATCAGATTACACAGGATCTTCGGAGCAGTTACACACAGATCCGCTGGCTACGTAGTTACCGTACAGTGAGATAGGCTTTGATATGACCCCGAATTAGGATGGCTCCTTTTTAGAATGGTAAAACAGAGTGGTCTCCAAGGGGGGCGACTTCCCTTCTCAATGCCTGGATGTGTGTGTTAAGATTTTGAAAACAGACCCATTTTGAATGACAACACAAGTTGTAAAACCTACCTATAATGAAGCGATGTTGTTTATACCCTTATTTGTTGATTTAATCAAAATATATACAATTATTCATTAAACCACATTAATGCCTATCTATTTTTATCTCCTTCCCCTAATTCAAATAGAAAGTGTTCAGTTTCAGCACTTTTCTATAGAATTATGTATAACTCCTTTTGAATTCCTAACCCAAAAGAAAAAGGACCCATCTCCTTCACGTTCCGATACACATCTGGTCAGATTTGAGACCAAGTGACCCCCCTGGGAGTGGTCTATAACTCATCTGGCTGGTGGAACTAGCCACACCCGATACCCTGGAGTCTGACCTTGTCCTCAGTTAGGGTCCTTGACCACCACCCGGGATAGTGCCCCTCCCCCTTCACAGGGGTAGAGAAGGTACTGGAGGCCCACCCCAACCTCTTTGCTGTTAAGCCTGGCTTCATTAGATCCTGTGTCTTCTGGAGGAGGGTGGGCTGTGACGGCTTAAGTGCGACCTGTCGAGCAGGTCGCTGTCCCAGCGGAGGACTGATTTATAGCTTCATCAGATGACCTCGGCTGGCCGGGGCCGGTCAATGCAGTTCACCCAGTACAGCCAGGGAACAACCGCAGAGCTGGGCTCCTCACCACCTCTTAAAGAAGACCGTGATCATTTTATCATTTTTCTGTCCCTGCTCTATCTAGCCCAACGTGTACTATTTCTGTAGATGGATCTCTTGTTTCATTTTAAATGTATTGCAAAGGTGAGCGGCATGCACCTTGCAATAAGGTGACAGTAACTTGTCGTCCAGCCTTTGATCTTTAAAGTGAACCTGTTCGTGTACGCCTAGAACGCCGTCCATGATAATGTGTATCCCTCTACCCTTTCCGTCCCGTCCCAAATGATATTAACATTCCGGAGGAGCATGGTGTCTAGATAGGCCTACTCCTCTGATTCTTTTCTTGTTCTTGTTTGGGTTTCTAACGTAGACATTCCACATTCCTTGTATGTTTGTACTACATTCAACTCCAGCAGTCCTTTTCCCTCCTAATCAGCTGGTCAATTGTTATTGTCCGAACGTACACCATTGTTTCCTCTTCTGCACTTATTCCCGTTACATCTTTGATATGCACTTCGGAAGCTCTTTGATAACGTTGGGCTGAAATCATGTACTGCATCCAACGTATATCGATTAAAAAACAAGCTAAATTAGGCCTGCTTCTTCAAAGGAGGCGGACTTGGGGGCCGGACAGACACTGCCCCTTCTTGGGGCGAGTTGTAATGAGGAATCTTCCTTGTGGCTAACTCTGATTAAAGGATGAATATTGTATCCAGGATCAGGAAATGAAATAGGATATTTGATTCGCCTTAGGCCTATTAACAGATGTCATAACCGGTATTTGTTTTTGTTACCGGTAATTCTGTTATTTGTTCTTTTTTTTGTCACTGTTCCTATCTTTTCCAGAAGGAAGGCTTAGATAAAAATGGCTTTATGGAAAACGCTAAGGCAACTTTTTGAGAATACTCGGCAAAGAAATTATTACAGAAATGAAATACCTTTTACTCGAGGATACGTTCGCCAATGTTTTGGTAAGAGGTATGCATAGGCCTAATTGAAACATTGAAAAAGTGAACATATCATTCTATTTTAGAAATTCTAACTTTAGGAGCCTTATGTTGAGATTTGATATTACAAATATAAAACAAGAGACAATTCTAAAGATGATTCAAATGTAATCAATTTTGTTGTAAAGTTGTACTGCCAAATCCCTAATGTTTTTTTTGTATTTTGCCTTTCACAAGACAGGCACATACAAGACGTGGGCCAATTCTTTCTCCTTTTTGTGGTACCTTATTTGTATAGGTTAGACCATTAGCAAGTCACACCACGCGTACATTTTGACGACACTAGAAGCCGCGCCTCTTTAATCATTTGTTAGTTTTGCCACACCCAGCAAATATTGACATTCTCCTAACGGTGCCAATGTATTCTCAACTAATTGACAGTGGCCCTCTGGGGTATAGGCATTGGCCTGATCATTCAGAAATGGTAAATGTGCTTAGTACGGGTATTGATTTGGTTAAAATAACTGAAACTCTTTATCAGTGATTGTGTATATGGATTCGTTTTAGCATAAGGCTGAATTTAATAAATATGTTGGCAAAATGCTTAAAAAGGCAAATTTTGCTGACTCAGTTTAACAAAAAAACACGAATACCAACATGAACACCAACACGAACACCAAGGCGAATTATCTTTCTTATTGCGCTTTCCGTAGGGTTGCGTTACCTAAAGCTATTTTCGGGGCGCAGAAAAACGAAAAGGAAACGCTCCAAACGTCAACGCAGATCAAACAACGGAAGGCGCAGTATCTCATTCAAGATCTTTTTATATTAGCAATCTGTGATTTCTATGGGTAATGGTAAGGCTATTGTAGTGTAAGGATAGTATGATTCTATTTGATAGTCCGCTATATGTCATCCTTTATCAACGCTTTCATCATAGTTTGTCTGCAGACATAAGCGCTACATGACCGTGTACTGGTCGATGTCCTTGTATCAGAGGTATCGCCCTGTCTTACCTTATCCGAGTGTCTGTGGTTTTATATAATACCTAATGGTAGGGGTTAACCTTCATGTAATAGCGTGTGCCTCCTGCCTCAAGGGCGGGGCTTCTGAACATGGACTCGGTTGATGCTGAGTCTTCATGCAACTGAAGGTGTGCACCGGTTGGAAAAGGCAGATTATGCTAAAGATTTGACCTCGATTTTTCTTTCTTTATATCCATATTAAAGAAACAGTCATAATTGATTCTCGATGTGCCGAGGACAAAGCTTCGTCACACTGCATGAATAGACCTATGCACATATCAAACCCAACTCCGGCGTGGTGGACAGTTTAAAGTTTTATTTATCAAATTGAGGTAATTATTGTTAAATCAACATGATTCGGTCCGTTCTGCCATTCATCTTTTGATGTTGTCAGAAAGGCCCTAAACGTTTAACAACTAGCTTACGGAGAGGCTTGCATTCTTCCAGACCTGAACTAATGGTTTCAGGCCCCAAGAAGCCAACTCTCTACAAGGGCGGGTCCTGAGGAGAAGAGCTTGTCTAGGTAAGACCTATTCACTTCTAGGATTTCCTCCTGGGTCGTTAGCCTGTTTGTGTCCTGTCGTCCGGATACTCGCCGACTAAATGGACAAAAAGCAAGACAAGATAACGGAGAAAAGGGAGCATTGCCCCCCCCCCCCCCGTCTGCTCAAAACACTTGCAGCCTCCATATGGTCCGACGGAGCCACTGCAGTAGTGTATCTAGTACATGCAAATGATTTTCGATTTAACCTTTTCTCTCTATAGACCTTGTGCACATAGGGTCACATGACCAGATTTTGGTGATCACCACGTGGTTACCACACCCACATGGCTATCAAATATATACAAAATTTTAAGAAAATAATTGCTAATTATGATTTGAAGAGCTTTCTATTGATAAAAAAAGACAGAAATCTTCACCATGAATCCTATAGAATTGTTAATGATGATTAATTTAAATTGATCACCAAGATTGCGGCCATATCAATTTAGGAGATGTGACGTCATGTACACAACGTCTATAGAACGTCGCGTTAACAGATTTTGGAACCCAAACGTAGGTATTGTCGTTAAACTTGCCTTCCACCATTCCAGGGACGTGTAGCCTAGATATTTCTGAATGAATATCATCAATTGCGGTCAAAAGCGACAGGTATGAGAAATATTTGTTTTCTAGACAGAAACAGCTGTTGGAAGAATATGTACCTTCTCAGCAAAAAATGCTTCGGAAATATCCCTTACTGGTAACCATAATCCAAAAGCAATGTTTGTAATTCGTGTATACCATCAGTAAATTTTGATGAAATCTAGATGAAATCTAACAACATGAATCACAACCTGACCTTGTGATAAAGCCATGTAAAAACTCACCTTCAGGTGAACTTTCGTTGAAAAGTCGGTCGAGGCCATCTTTAGAATTCAATGGTCTTCCAAGTCTATACCTTACACTTACTCTCGTACCTTCTGTACATATAAGGTAATAATTATTTCACAGCGCCTCCTCCTATGTTGCCCAGACGTTGCCATTGAAAAGCATAATAATCATGCCCTCCTCATCAAAGTTTATCGTAAAATATTATTACAATAGAATAGACGTGAATCGAATGGACAACAAACTGTATCAATGTTCCCTTGGATATAAAATTTTACTTTATAGGAAACATGGCGAAATTCGATAATAATCAGAATATCTACAGAGACTTGTTTGTGATACAGTATTATGTATTTTGTCCAACTACAAAGGCAACCTAGAAATGGCTAATCAGGGTCATATATTTGTATCATGTTTTCGTATTTCTCTAAAATGCAAAAATGGGCAACCTTATTATTTGTATGAATGAATGTTTTAGAAATAATCACAAAGATTTTTATTCAGACATAGCCTACCACATTAGCCGTATATTATCAGGTCCTCCCTGTGTTGTTTTCTGGAGGAGTGGCGCGTCAGTCCTCCGTTGCCGTGTCCGCTGGTTCTGCTGATCGCACGTTGACATGGGAATAGGCCGACACAGAGAGTGGATTCTTCCCAACCCGTACCCGATTGCTAGCTTGCATGCCGTTCACTTCTGCCATCCAAAATGCTGACGAGTCCAAATTTGATTACTACAAATTGGAAAATGTTCCGTTCGGTCTAGCAATTGTTGAGGGTTTGGGTGGAATCGTTTTTACGATATCGTGCAAACATGCTATATTGAATAAAATGCAAAGAAGAAAGTTGAAAGGGAAATCACAAAGGCAGTATATACAGGCAGGCATGTCTTGACTTTCTAAATGAAGATATTTATAACCAAGTGTAGGCTACTGCAATTGCCATCTTAACTTGTCAAGAGTGACTTAAGTACTGCTTAGCAGAGATGAATCAAAAGGGGTTCAAATTTACCTGAAATATACATGCAATCCTTTTGGGCAAGAAAATTGGTTTTTTTTTATATAAATCCTTTGAATTCTTTGATAAAATGATTGAAAAGAAACTGTATACACCAATAACTACAACCTTTTCATCATCCTAATAATGTGGTAGGTTATACAAGAGACTTGTGAATGGTTGTTTTAATTGATTTATGGGTGTAGAGGCAAGTATGTCAATATGCTTCCGGCCACAGTGACTGTACATGTACACCGCAACAATAAGGTTTGGAAACAATCATAACATAAACCATGGAAAAAAAGAGTATTATACACATTCCTTGTAACTTCAACGATAGCGCTTATGACAGACACCACCTTGACGGCTGGAAATACAACCGTCTTATCTACCTACTAAGAAAACGAACACTTGATGACACTTTCTAGAATCGCAACCTGGCCTACATAGTTTCTTTGTTTCTATATCTTTGAGTCGGTCTTATTATCCATGATTCGATGTGCCTTGTGTCAGACGTGTTACAATAACCAATAGTCAATATTTTGATGAATATTCACTCTTGGTTTGAAGTCGGTATGAATTCATTGTTCCGTTCACGTAGGAGCCAAGAGGGCAACTGTATGTGGGACCACACAAAGGGCTGTAGGAAGAGGGGAAAGGCCGTTATCAGAAGAGATAGGCAAGTGAGCGATGCTGGCGAGGATAACGAAGACTTGTGCCTCTTCCAATCAATCACGACTGTCAGTGGGAGGCTGCACAGATAACCAGCCGCGGGCCGGGCCCGGGGAGATGGGCCCCTCCAGGAGACGCCCGGAGGCAGGGCCGGGCTCACACAGGCCAGGCAACGAGTAATGTTGACATATCATCTTTTACAATAACTCGCTTCTCAGGTCGGGAAACCCATGGCGAAGACACTGACAGGTGTTTTCATAGATCTATCTATAAGACATGTTCTGGTTCACGTATGTGATACTGGAGCATACTTAGGTGTATATATATGCATATAATTATATCTATATGTATGTCGTTTAGTCTTTGATTGATAATAAGCGAAATTTCTTGTTTTCCATGTGCATCTGACCTAAGATCTCGTGCGAAACCATGCACATGTGCATGTACCCATGCCGGAACAAATTTCTAAGAGCACGATTGGGTTTTGGGGGGTTGGGAGGGGTTGATTGTACAATGTAATCAAATTAACTATATTTGAATAATTGCATATCAATCCACAAACACTCACTGTAAACAACGGCAATTGGTTTTTATAGGAAATATCTTTTGATCCACGTTAACGAATGGTCTAAGTAATTTGTCGCGTTATTTATGTGTAGAAATATCGATAGAAATGATGGACACATATATAATGCTACGATCCACAATGGAAAGAAATGACGTATTGTGTTCTGGTATTTCAGAAGAACTCAGGGTTGGGTATCCCATCTTGTCACAATAAGTATGCTTTAATGTTTATAGAAAGAAGAAATTGTCCTCGCAAAGGAGTTGTGATAGCTTGATGAAGCTCTATATCGTTTGTTTTGTAACTCCCTTAAACAGGACTAATTCAATCACTCATAGCATACCGCGGACTGGTCCACAAAGGGCAATTGGCACAATATAAGGATAGGTAGCAGGTATGAGATAGTGCTAATAATCATTCTTATTTATGGTGAAGCATAGGCATCAACGACAAATCTGGACCGTATGACACCAGCATGTATCCATGTACTCGTTATACAGAGTATTCCCTAACTGCACCAAATCACCTCGGCTTGGAAATATAACACCTACAGATCCAATGTATCGTTGTCACTTCATAATTCGTTCTCTGAGGACACAACGCTGAACCTTGCGAATGAATACATTACACGTGAACAGTTATCGTCACACACACGCCCCATGGGTCCATATGGGGAGCGTGTTACCAATAAAGTACTTTGTATGTGTAGGCATGATGGAGTGATGGAAGCACTCTACGCTGCACCATTGCAAATAAAGCTGTAGTTTCATCGCCAAGAACAGTACGAATTCAGCAAAATGTTGTCGGCGAATTTTTGTTGTTCAACAGTAGGAAGGGAGCCAGACAGGAATAGGAAGCGGCATGGCAAGCACTTCTGTACAGTGAATGCTTCAGATGATGCAATATGTATAATGCCTGTGCGCTTTCTATGTGCGCAGATGCCAATGACGGGTACATTTACTCTCCCAGTACTAGGCCACCCACAGTTAAGACCTCATCCCCTGCACTAAAGTACCCTTTAGACGGGCTCTCAAATAATACAGCCCGGTGGCAGATAATTGGTGCTAGACTTAGACCTCGAATGACTGAAAACCAACCGAATTCGCAGGATTTGACCGTCTCCTTAGCCGACAGTGACCAGCGACCTGTCCCTTTAATACTGCAGCAGGGAGATGATTCTCAGACCAAATCCACCCATCCCCACCCCCTCCCACCGGCCTGCTGGTGCCTCAGCCCGGCGCCCGTATGTATGAGCCGTGGGTGGTAGTTGTACGTCGAGGGCCCTGTACGGGACGAAGGCTGGACCAGCTGCCTGCTCTGTGTGAGTAGTGGTTAGCCCCCGTGGGCCCACTTTCCCAACCAGCAGAATCTGCAGCGATACACCCTTCCCCATGCCACACAGAGATTGTATTGAGATGTTTCAGGTCCAACAATCACTCCTACCCATGCAAGTCTCCTTTGGCTAGTGTATGTTCTAGGAACTATGTCCTGAAGAAAGCGATGCAGCCTGCGACACATTAACCTAATATTAATTACCATTTAATAGGCTCGACTATCCCTCTATGGCCACCCCAAAGCAAAACAATGTAGAATTGTAAGCTTTGTACACTATGGCCGATGAATATCTGTATAATAATATTATTATGTTCAGCACATATCTATGACTTGCAATTTCATTAGTTCCAAATCTTATCATTGATCATTGATTTCCCATTTACCCCGGTAAATGGAGTAAAGAAATGTTCAAATGATAGTGCTTAGTGTGTAGGAAGTTGTATATGTAATTCGAATTTTATACATGTGATATTACACAAAGGACTTCTTTAGTTCCTTGTCAGTATCAGCATCAGGGGGAGAGCTACCCTAGTAGCACTCAATGTTCCCACTCCCCGTCCCACTCTCATAGACCCCAAGAGGCAATGCTTTACGCGAGCAGGCATTTCTACTCTCGGCAAAAGATGACGCACCCCCTCATTTACATGCTCTAACTTTACCCCTACTGGACCATCTTCTCCTACTGCCTATGACCCGAACACCAGAATCAGTTCCCATAACCGACTGCTTTTGGACTTTCCCCATTTGGCTACTTTCCATGTGTGACTACTTCGTCCCATTTTCACCATTGCTAGCCCTCCGACTAATACTACCACCACGTTCTTTTTGGTCTTGTTAAGTCAGATTCTAGGTCATTACTTTTGGGTCGAATGCAACGATCGAATGCTTCCAGTCACTATCCAACTTGCAGGTACTTCTTAATGTTAATATGTTCAAGAGTGTTCCTTCTGCTATAGTAAAATGATGTAACAAGGAAAAAGGAAATGACACGAGAATACTTGGCGTTTTCAAACTGCCTTCAATTCTACATCTGTCTATTAGTATTACCCTTTGCACCCTCTCCTCCCAACTCCATCTCCGCCTTAGCGTTCCTTCTTAAAACCCTCATTTGACTAGTGCCGCTCCCCTACCCTTGCTCTGACCTCGTCTCACCTTGGCCCACTTCCCCGAGCTGCCTTTGTCGACTGACCCCTTCCCGGACCCAGAGGCCGGCCGTTCCCGAAGGACCAGCAATAACAAACACGGCAGTTAGAACACCCCAACTGCTGCACCAAGGCATCGATCCGAGGTGTTTGATCATTGTCGCGTGGAAATGATCCATAATACGCAGGAGGGCAGGCTGGACAGTGTCTGACCTACATCGAGAATCACCAAACCGACCCTCACTTGGGCAGAATACGCCAACCGTTACTTGCCAGTCGTTCATGCTTAAAAAGGCTAATTTTGTTCCCCACGAAATGTGATTGCAATGCATGTTTGGGATTTCAATAGGACGTCGGATTGAAAACATGAAGAGTACTTTGTTCTTTTAATAATCACATGGCCCGGCTAAATGAACACACCGGGCTTTCATAAAGAATTTCATTTCCGATTGTCTCAGTCTTTTATGGGCTGTTTTAAGCTTCCCCAGATGTCTAAACAAGAATAATCCCCTTTGTAGGAAGAATTCCATTTGACAGCAATTGCGGACAACGAGAGTATTTCTTGAGCTGAAGAAACAATATCATAAAACACAGTATTATTCAATGTTATATGTGTCCCTATATAACATAAAGCTCTTCCAAACTGCTAATCGTACATATAATTGTAAAGGGAATTAGCGAGGCATTGAGTGTCAAGGGTACGTACTCTCATAGAACTGTAGGGTGATCTTATACAGGTGGACATTCCTGCATGTGTGCACATCTGGTTGCGTGGAGATTGCGTCGCACGTTGTTTGTGTATGAGAACACATTCAATATCGCAACAGTTATAATAATTCTATATACCTATGCAGGCATATTCAGCAATTACAAATGCGTGATCTGACAATAAAGAAACATATAGATATGGATGGCTGTAGCCTACTAAACTAATCGCATAGATTGCATTGGTTTTGGGCGGTCGTGGGTGATTACTTACTGAATGGGCACTCTTACGTAATCAACCTTAAGGCTATATTCCACTATGCGTTCTTTTACTTGCGTTTATTGATAGGAACACAAGTGGACGCAAGCAATTTCTAATAACGCATACTGGAATATGGAATTTGCTTGCATTCATACTTGCGTTCAGGGAAAGCAAGTATGTTGTTTTCTATGGAGTACTTGCGTTCAGATACATTTACATGTTGGTATCTGAACGCATGTTCTAATTAGAGGAAACACAAGTGCAACTGAACGCATAGTGGAATATAACTTTAGTTAGCGCTGTTCTTGTAACTTGCCTGACATTAAATTTTATGAATGCTATTCCATTTAGGCCCCTATCTGATTTACCAAAATATTTGCATTGGTTCAGCATCGTTCATTGAAATATTTGGCTAAGCAAATCCAAATGTCATCGATTTGGTTCGAACTTCATTAACAGCATAATGAGTTGGGAAAAAAACATTGTTTTCTATGGTGGCATTTGCTATTCATGTCGCTTGGAACGATCCCTCACTTGTAAATATACAGGGTTATAAAAATGTAAGTTACATTATATCCTATTATATTCCACATTAATTTTTCTATCAACCACGCCACATGAGTTAAAGTAATTAGAACCATAGAAATAGAATTTCTATCCATATCCCACTTAAGAACGCGTCGAGTTTTAGGGTCGAATCAATTAGACGTCTTTATATAAAACGTATTTGAATATCTATCACTTAGAGCATTACTACTGAAGAATGCTTGTTTTCGTGTGAACGTAACCTTTGAGAATTTAGACTGCCCCTTCCCTTGCATGTGTGCACACTACTCCCCCTTCAAAGAGATGCGGCATGTGTAAGATCAAAGTCAAGCATACCCTTTAAACACCTGTGTTTTGCGCCCGTCTTATCCCCAAGTGGCAGCTGGATTCACCGCCCCTGAGCCCCCACTAAGCGGCCCACTTTAACTGCCAATGGATTAACATGCCCCGGCAAATCCGGGAGCGTCGCCACCTGTATCAGTCTCCGATCCCTTAAGTGTGGTGGGATTAGGGGCAGACATGAATGTCGTTAGCCGCCTGCTCCCGGCGACAGGGGGCATGACAAACTAGGGGGGATGTGACATGATCATGGAACGAGCTACTACCTATACCCCTCTCAGCATCCCCGGGTAATTAGTATTTTGAAGATACCCATTGCTGGGGATACGCTGCTTAATACTATTAAAAAAAGAAACTCAAAGTTGTAAGGCAGTCGTTATGAAATATTTCCTAAGACGAAATTTCACGAATCACCTGTCTATCACCTAATTTATGTATCTTGCAACGCTTATGATGGTCATGCGAGGGGGATTTAATCAGGGTAATAGCTCTAAAGAAACGGAGTGCCGTTTCAAATATAGTTTCGAGAATGAATAATCGACTTTTATGGCAGCTAAAACAAATTTTAGAGGCTAGTACGAGAACGTTTCTGTCCTTTTGATATGCAGCAATATCATAAAGCAATGCATGAATTCATGTGTATGCATAATAAAATAGTTTTTTTGATTATTCAAGCCCGGTCATCCTCTCAAGTATTAATCTATTCACGCATTTCCGTATTTGATAGGAATCTATTTCTTGCATTTTTTCTTGAGTGATTGAATATTTATACTATACAGTGTTCCTTGCCTTTAATTTTTGAAGAAATAATATTCAGCCTGAAATATCATTAGAAATTGAGAGTGTGAATACCATGTATCCTCTTTGAGCCACATTACTATGAGCCTGAACGGCCGTAAATTCTCATTATTTACCAAGGACACGGCATATACGATATCCCACCAAATTAACTTGGTAATGGGATGGCTGCCAGGAACATGATGTTGGAGATGTGAAGTCGAGTGAGCCTATTAGAAAACATAATTAGGAGGCACCGATATGCCTAGCATCCTCGAGATCACTGTGTTATGAAATATGTTCCAACATGCTAACTTAGATCTCAGTTTCCATTTGGCACACGGGTAGTTCGTGTGGCTCACCAGCCCGCACCAGTGGTATACTATGTAGATTATTCAGAAGGTTTTCCTCTATTAGCCCACCAATGAACTCAATTATTCATACGCTCGTAACAGTACCTCTGACAGAGCAACTCCAACAAGATGTCCTAATATAACCACTACGGTATTAGATTCTGCTTACCTTGGTTTTAATAGCTACGTACTGTACAGCCCCCTTTCTGGCGCCACGACTCTAGGTGCAAGTTGTAGCAAATTTAAGGTGAGCATTCATAAATGACGAACGTATGCCACGCTGTTCTGGCAGCAAAAATCCTAGAACACAAAACTAAAACACGAAACCCCGCGATACATCGTACTCTTGTGCTATATACACAATGATATGAACTGTTCTCAATTCACAGAACTTAAGACCATCCACGTTATTTGAAATATTGCTTAACCTTGGAATGCACTGCTTGTGTGCAGATTTTCCAAATAAGAGACATATTTAATGCATGTGCAAGTTCATACCATAGTGTCTTACATCACACCATTACACTACTTTAGAGTGTGACCAACAGCAGCAGGCCATGTTAGAAGACCGTAACCAATCGAAAGATTGTATGTTATATAACATGTCATTATGCTGAACACACTAGTACTCTACATTTGTAGATGTAACTCGTATCCCATTTCTGTATGAAAAATGTCTACATAGATTTCTTTTATTGCTCACCGCAATTATCGAAATGTGCACTCTAATCCTAATATAATGTAGCCTTATTACGCCGATGAGCAATTTAGATAATTGACACTGTTGTTGGTCGAATATTAATCATATACATGCATATTGAATACAAGCCTGTTATGAGATTATTGGCACATTTGAAATAAAGGTAACTTGGTTATCAAAACCTTTCTGCGTAAGGTGAAACCACCACATAGAAGATTCATCAAGCAGACTGATGAATCACTTGTCAGAAAAAGACGAATAGCCTAGTGCACTCTGAATATCTAACACCCCTACTCCCATGTCCTTAACGAGCATCTCAGCTTAAGGAAGTGCCCCGAGAGCCTGCCTGAGGCAATGGTCTGTAAAGCAAGCCCTTCTTGCCGGGACCAGCTTGCCAGTAGGCCTAGAGAGAACAAGCACGTGGATTCATCTCAGTCACAGCGCTATCTGAAATTGTCCTGACGATGGAAACCGCCCTGACAAATGCCGGGGCTTCTGAGGAGTAAGTCTGTAAGACGGTAGGGGAGGTCATTACTGGCAGAGTCGAAAAAGCGCACACTAATGTCGGCCCTGGTACTAGACACAGATCCAAGGAAATGTCACAACTGTTCTAGCTTTCCCTCAGCGTTACAACGCGTGTTGTACTTTATCCTCAAACCGAGGCCCCGCAAAGGAAAATCACTATCTCACGCAGTGAACACAGCGACAGACCGAAAAGACGTTAAACTTGTCTGAGTTAGAATTTCTCTGCAATCATTACTGCAGTGTTCTCTTTGGTATTCTACCAGTGTTTATTTGTACTGAAATAAATTGCCAACTAAGCAGGATTGTCATAATTATTAATGCACTGCCATGCCTTCTATTTGCATTTAAATGGATAGAAGACACTAATGTAAACATTACGTTTATCCTAAAGAGTAACACTAAGAGAAAAACCATTAGCTGACATAGGTCCAATGTTATTGATAGGCAATATAATACATCGACATGTAACCGATATTTTGAGTGTTTATACCGTTTGCCATGCTCAGTGTCAGCGTTAGCACTGCCGTTACCTGTAGCTGTTAGTATACATGGACCTGGGTGTATGTAAGAAAGAACAGCAGAAAGTGCATGCCCCCATAAGCACCTTAGCTGATCGACTCGCGTGAGCAGCTCGACCACGGCGACCAGGACACCTGAGACTGACGCCCTGATGGGCCCCTGCCGAGTGAACCAGGCCATGGGCACGAGGTGACGGCAGGGGGCAAGGCTGGTGGGGCTGTTTGGGCGCTCCTGCCTCGGCTCTGTTACATCCTGCTACACTACTTTCTCCGGCCCATTACTAAAGGCACTTGCCAGTAAATGCACCAGGAGCATGAAGATACGGGATATAATACGTTATTCAGGTATAGGCCTATGGATTTTGTTATCCATCTCGGGAGGAGGCAGTATGCTCAGAGCTCCATTTACTGGGGATCTAAAGCTAGTGGAACTGTCACTCACCAGCGAAAGTGCAATAATTATTTCAATACTGCCCATATTTCACCTTTCATTAGTTTTAGAATTAGAACTAAACCATTCAGTAGCATACACCATATTCAGAGTAACATAAAACTACCGCACTTAGGTCTCCGGAGGTATCAAAATCTTTCCCAAGAAGACATACTGACCAGGAAGGGGCTAACATGGAGAAACAGGCGAAATTTCATCTCGTCCAAGGCACTCGGCAAAATTCATACACACAGGTCGATCGAAGTATTTGGGCTAATGGATATCTTCCTTCTTGGTATTGCTGGATCGGGCTGAATGTTTGCAACTAGGAAGGGGTGTTCATGATTTACCCTACTGAGGGGCCGCAGTCCTCAGCACTTTGTTAGGCAGTTGTCTCTCGGCCATTTGACTCCTGTCGTGTAGGTTCAACTTCATTTCCTAGATTGCGAAAAAAAAAGATCCACAATCAACTTTTTATCCACAATGTATGACTAATGATACATGCGTCTAGAGACAAAGAGGTCAGGAGCTGCTCCTGTCAACTTATAACTTGATTATATTCGATTCCTACCACCATCTTTGCCTTAGGATTATGGAACGTCTTCTTATCACGGACGGTTGCTACCTTCTGTTTTAGCCCCAGGATGCTGGTCTCATAAAGATGCATCATACAGATTGATGAATCTCCAGTCAGAAAAACACCTGAATAGTCTAGTGCACTCTGAATGTCTAATGTCCCACTGCCACGTCATTTATGCGCATCTCTTTGGTTATTTTCATGGGAGAAAATCAAAGACGCCCCAAAGTGTTGGCACTTGACGTAACATGAGAGACAGCATTCCGAGTTTCCAGCAATAGACTTGTGTATGAAGGGAACAAACCCAGAAAATCTCTCTAGAGAGGAAATGCTGAATAACTGTTGCTTTACAGCTATATTATGATTTGTTTTATGTGCATGTGTATATTCTAATGGTATCTTCATTGTTTGTTAAGCCTGATTCATCACGTTAAAGCCTCTTTAAACCAGACCCCCATGAAATCCCCTAGCCAGATGTCATATATCAGACTGGCCAATAGAATATAAATTATTAAACATTTTGAAAGTTTCATAGACGTATTTATAATTATAAAGTGTATTTGAATAACTTTCACTTAGAGAGCACTACTACTGAAAAGTGCTTTTTTTTCCATGTGATTCGAATTTATATCAGATATATTTGATGTAAGCCAATGAAAACCTCAGGGCAACATAATGACAGAAGCTATGCAACTTGAAGTATAATTATCGTCTCGTTGGTAATCAAAAGCTACAATTTCCCAATTCTATCTTTATTTGTATGTACAATAAATACAATAGGTGTAATTCACATAAGGGCCTTCATATGTCTTGACAAGAGACTGATTAATGGATCAACAGATTTTCATCAGACTCCCGACAGTCATATCTTCTATCTGCCTAGATCTTTTAAACCATTCGTCGTATGTTATTTGAAAGAGAGACCTTATGTCAAAGAGATACCACTGTCACAACTCCAATAGCACAAAACCGGTGGCGGGGATGATGTTCAGTTGATGCTGTGTACCCTGTCATCTGGGGCGGCGGCGCCGTTCCTGGAACCACCAATTGAAAAAGCAAAGTCCTCACGAGCAATTCGATACAACTGTTGTTCTGTCACATGTAATTAACCACTGCGTATCTGGTTAATCAAACAATTTTCCTTGGCAATGGGAAACAAAAAGAACCGACCCCCATTATTATTTCTTGATTAATCAAAGAATGTCATTCTGCGAGCTA
Source organism: Lepidonotus clava (assembly GCA_936440205.1). Lineage (NCBI taxonomy): Eukaryota > Metazoa > Annelida > Polychaeta > Phyllodocida > Polynoidae > Lepidonotus > Lepidonotus clava. The sequence goes on from OW387134.1 coordinate 29,712,819, forward strand.
TCGGATACTAGAAGATAACTTTGGAGGAGCTTATCAGCAGAAGCAGGAATCTCACGAAAGTTGATTTCAAAGAATGACAGTTTTGGTAAGCATTGTGAACAGAGCTATAGGCCTAATGTTGAAACTTTGAATAGGTATGCATATTTCGTTGACAAAATTAATGTTTATAGTCCCGTTGTTCTCCACAAGGTCCCTTCCTCTAAGTAGGACCTACCAGTACCGGTACTCAAACCTGGAGGAAGCTCTGCAGATCAGGTTCTTTACACAGTATTAAAGGTTAATGTGGACACCACAGGGCTGAGGATTTGTACGAGAAAATGTATTCCGCGTTTTAACATACTCGTTTAGACCTCCTAAGTTGCAGCACAGCCGAAACTCCTAGTCTGATCGCATATCTCTAGTCTATTTCATAATAGGCCATGTGCCCCGTCACTAGAATTTTTTTCTAATTGTATGTCACATGATGCTGAGCATCATTTCCCGTGTCGAATTGAAGAACTAGTTCTGTCACATTTCGTCTTCACATTCAGAATGTCAGAATTCAGTGCCCACCGCCTCTGGTCGCACAAACTTACTTAATTTTCGTTTCTCACTTAACTTTTGACATTCGGCTGTGTTTTTTTTTACCTTGGAGAGTCTCATGGAAGGTTTGACAGGTACATTTCCATACCTTCCGGCTTATCAAATCCATACCCATGTTCTAAGAGGGCCCTCTGACGGTCACGTCGGCAGAAACTGGCTCACATTTCCCTGCTGTCATTGAAATTGAAAGTGACGTCCCGCAGCCCTGCAAATGGGCCGTGTGCTACCTTCATCCGGGCTCCTGTGGCTATGTGGGCCGTGGGGCGCTGACCAAAGGGCCCCGCTCCGTCCCAGACCTATCGGTTAGCAGGCTAAGGGTTCGTATTGGAGCTTTAAGGCCTTTATAAAAAGGCACCTAGGGGTCACGGTTCTAGGTACAGACATCATACTTACATACACATAGAAGAATGTGCACCTTTGCTCTTTTAATTAAGACTTTAGTTACACTTACCCTTACACGGTTAGATATCCATTATTAAAATAAGATGTTCCTGCCGTTGATTAATCAAGGGCTTCTTTGTATGTGGAATCATAGAGAAAAACAAGTACTGCGACTTAACAAATGGAAGGTTTTTGTAAAAGCTGGTCCATAATAGATGGGATAACATAGCTCTGCAAGTAATTGGTGAATAAACAGCTTCTCTTCAGTTCACTTCCATCCATAGTGCGTGATCATTTATTTTGTAATCAACTTGTTTCGCGTGATAATATTTAAAAACCAAACCAAAGCACTTTACTGTTTATGGATTCGAACCGAGAGCGTGAAGTGCGATAGATATAGACGATGCCAGACCCCTTCACAGACATTCTAGCCGATTGGCCTCCTGGCTCTCGTCTCCACTGGTCCACGCCAGTCAACCGTCTCTCCATCCTTCTCCGGCCCAGCGGCATGGACCAGGTTCGTTAGTAGGCCATAAATACAATACTAGTCAGTTGACATTCAATTAGCCACAGCGGTGCGGGGAGAAGACGGATTCCCTTCGGGCTAAACTCATAATTGGATATGTTGGCCGCCTGCCCACAGAACCCTTTCGTTTTAGGAGAATTATCTGTATGCGTAGCGACCGTTCGGTCCATCTTTAGACCTTCGGCTGTCTGGTTTTGCTCCTACTAATCCCCTCTGATGTTCAGCAATCTATGCATGGCCAACAGCCACACTATAAACGTTACCTCCCGGGTGATATGTCTTAGTTAACATACACAAGTTCTGTTTTCTATCACTGGATCACCATCACTTAAAAAGTTGATTGGCATATTAACATAGGCCCTATACTTATTTACATGTAGGGGGTGATGAGGTCTATGAAGCGATAAGGAAGAGAAACACTTATTTCTATACAACTGTAAACGCTTGGATGTGCTTGAGAAAGTTAGGATTCGAACGAGATTCCGGAGACTCTGGCTTATTCGGGGCGAGTCCAGCTTATTTGGGGTTCCGAGAGACTTCAGGTCCATATTTCTATGATAAGTCTATTTACCCTAAATATGTTTTTAAAGATTATGTTCTATATCACATAATTAAGAACTAGAAGAAACGTCATTAAGTCTCTATGGTAATTCAAATTGTGTTTATTATCCTTAACCGTGTGATTGGTGGGTGTCTATGGCTATACACCCTCAAGGACATGGTGGTGCGGATGTCTAAAAGCTCCCAGGGAACGATGAAACTAATTAGCTCCCTACGGAAGGAGATGTAGCATTACTGATAAACAAACACCACTTATCTACTAGATACGACATCCTGTTTCCTAATAAAATTGATACGATCTCCTTCATTTAGTTTGATGCCCAATTACTTGGTCGGCGCAATTCTCGCGTGGCATTCGGGGGTAGGGAATACTACACACTATAAATCTTCAAGAAAGATGTCTATTGGATTCATTGTTACTGCACAAGAGATACGTCCGTTACTTTAGGATGTAGCATCAAATAATGACAAGATAATTTTTGTGCACTGTGGCCGATCAGTACAGCTTTAAAAAATCAACAAATTTTGTTAATATGTTTTTTTTCTATAATGAAATCGAGATTATTCCAATGGTAGACATAATTATGAGACTGTATTGTTTGGTCTAATATGAGTTTGAAGGGAAATCTCCAACTTACCATGAAAGGAAATCTAAAAAAAAGATAGAAAGGACAGTGTGCTCTAGCTTAAAATCGTCATGCTAAAGCACACAAAGTGCTAAATTCATTCAACATCCTGTAATATAAGATTATTTATAAGAGGATTCCCCATGGTTATGACGTAGCAAGGGGAGTACTAATTAAGTGAATTCCTAAAATTAATTTTCATTATTGAATAATTCCGTACAAGATTTTCCTTTTTGGAGCATCCTTTCCTTATGCTGAAACACACACATTTATGTGTGTATTTGTGGGTGCGTGTTTGTAATAGTTTGTGTGTGTGTGTGTCAAAATAAATAAATCATGGGCAATTGGGTTATTTTCAGTTGCTTATTTCTAGTTCCACAAGCATATGAGCTGAGACATCTTGCAGGGAAGTCAAAATTAGCCTTCCTTCCTTAATGGAAATCAATAATTCATATTGAGATACTTCATTCATTAAGCATCTCTCTCCCTGCCAGACGTTAACAAGTGATCAGGTGACAATATCCTTAGCTTTGAAAATATATTTTACAGGTTACATAAATCATTATACTTTCACAGCCGAATAAACCGAAGAAAAACATAATTAATTTATTGCGATTTCACAATAAAGTTTTTAAATATCATAAATGAAAACAAAGCTAAGACTTTTTGAAAATCATATAATTGTCCGCTTATTAACAATAATATTATTTTGATGATATTGGAAAAATTATGACATAGATTTATTTCTGTATTTTGCTAAGTTTGTTCAATTGGAATTCTAATATTTTCTATTGGGATGTTGCTAGAATATTTAAGCGGCCATATCTCTGGTTCCAATTGGAACGTTTGGAAACTTCTTTCAGTTTCTGACAACTTAAGGACTTTTCCTAGGGGAATTCACTAAAGAGTCACCTGGAAGGTTTCCCGCGGTGAAAGGGCTGTTTAGATAATACAGTACCGATAATCGTGTTTGTGTCTGTGCGGTTGTGTGTCAGTTATTAAGTGTGTGTGTGTGTGTTTGTTTGTGTGCATTTATGCCAGGTTGCATGCAAAGCACAGACTGCCACAACACATTTCACCGTCCCCTCCCTTTTTCAGTTTAGCGCACTCACTGTACCCGAAATATGCTTTCAGGTGCGACATTTGCTACTTTGGCAATACTTATATTGTGCATTCAAAATGGATGAAGGTGAACAGGTACAGGGGTGTGCGTCTGACTAAAGCAGACGCTGAAGGCAATACACTTTTAAATATACATGGGCTGTGCCAGTGAGTCCCGTTGCTGGTCACCCCGGATACATTCATGATGCCCTCTATGGCCCCACAAAGTTCTGACCGACACACCCCTACCATTAGTGGGGAGTGTAGGCCCGTGTCTGGTACGGGGGATGCGACTGGGAAGTCACAAAGGGGTCATGAAATGTGAGAAATCAGAATAGCTGCAAATAGATATTTTCAATGTTAGAACTTGCATTCTAGGCTCATGAGTATGTTAATGCTTTTAAGTCGAAAGTGTGTGTGTGTGTGTGTGTGTGTGTGTGTGTGTGTACATGTGTGTGTGTGTGTATCTTCAACACAGCAATATCGTATGGAATGAAGGTTCATTCATTCAGGTACATGGGCGGAAAAACGATAGGAAAATTGTTAACTGGTCTGTTGTTCATTCAAAGACTAAAATACAACAACTTAGTACATTATAGTGTAGGCCTGTCTTTCAACACACCTTTTATCATAGTGCCTTTTTTGTTTCATCCAATATGTAATTGTAAAGCCGTTACTTCCTCTATAGTAAAAATAGGCAGCTCTTTCACTCCAAGTGTTCTCTGTATGTCTGTAACAGTCGGAATGCATGGAATATTGACACATAGACGTTTCCAGATTTCCCACAACTTCTAGAAACTATTGAGAATAGAGGTTCTGAACTATCTATACTATCCCTTCTTGGTATGGGTTCTTAATTATCTACTTATTTCTATTATTTCAAGAACGTAAGAACTAATTTCAGACAAAGTCGATAGAAGAACACAAAACTAGATTTAACTACACAGCCAGTGAACCTGGAGCAGCAGTACCCAGCTATATTTAGAGTTTGCTAAATTCATCCGAGAATAACCCAAACAACCCATGTGTTGTGATCTATCCGGGGGTGCACGCACATAACCGACGCCGCCGTGATGCTGTCCATATTCATTTCACCTGCCTGGATGACTCCTTTTATGGAGACATAGCAGCCCTAGGAAACCATATCTCGCTTGAAATGCTGCCATTACCGGTTACCGGTTGCCACTGCAAAACCGTATCATTTTACACACTATTTTAACAGGAAGAGACCCCTTCAATTGTGAGTGAAAGAGCACAGTATTTGTATTAGGTAAAGTATAGGAATATAAGCTCATAATAATATCAATCGGTTTCACAGACAACAATCGTCTTATTTTCACAACTACTGTGTTTCGAATGGTTGTTAGTATCCTATATGAGAACTATAGACGATATTACATCACTGGTCCTTGTAGAAAGCCACGCTTACATTAGTTGCAAACCAGGTCAACCTATACCAAAGTAGCTTGATCTATTTCTTCTTTCCCTGATGTAATACGCATATGGTTTTTGCTAGTCGCAATAATCATGACTCGAACCCTTTCAGAGAGTCAATTGATTATTTAGCTTTTAACTCAAGACGGATAAAAAGGACGTCTTCTCAATACACACACACACACACGCACACACACACACACACACACACACACACACACACACACACACACACACACACACGCACGCACGCACGCACGCACGCACGCACGCACGCACACTTTGACATTTACAATCTATATCATACGTTTGCATGGACTAAGAATCGAGTAAAAGGTAATCAATTCGTATATTATCGTACGTATAACTTACAATAGATCGACTCTTATCTTCAGGGACATTCCCGAAAGTCCTAGGCAGTCTTGAGCAAAATAACACTGAGTATCTCAATATAGATTTTCCTTTCATATCAAGTGTTTGGAAATGTTGACGCTTATGCTTCTTATGGAAAATGTTATTTTATGAAGCGTATCATTCACTACGCATCTATCAGTAAGGAGATATCTAAGAGCGGGAAAGCATGTTGAGGTGGAATTGTGGACAGAAATGGCCATCAGGGTGACCTAGTGTAGGAGTCTGCGGAGGCAGGCGTCAGTCTAAGAAGCTGTTAGCACTGGGACAGCTGTCTATGTCAGAGCAGGGGCTGTGGCCCGGTAAGTAGCTCAGCCGCTGTCAGTTGGCCGAGCAGCTGGCTGTCAGCCACCGAGCTGCTCGCGCCAGACATTGATTGTGTGCCGGGGCCGATCAGTGGGCCCACCGCCGGGGCCCTATTCACACGTCAATGAGCCGCTTCCCAAGCTGCTCGCGCCGTGTTCTGAGCCGCCTGCACCCCCAGGTGAGGTGGTCGTGCACCCATCTCCTGTGGCCATTGACGGCACGCACACGGGCCTGACACGCCTGTCAGCGGCCGACCCGCCGGCCTATCAATAACCTTCACCCACCATAGACACCAGCCCTGATATACATCTTCCCCTCGTCGGCCACCGTCAAAGGCAACGTACCGGGAACGGCTGTATGGGCCTCGTGCCTGGACCAAAGTATTGGTCGCTTTCACGCACAGCAAACAAACCTGGCATCCGGACCTTTTCTTATATCATTTGACCAAACTACGTACATCACTTTTTACGGTAGTAGATCTAAGTGTATAGCTTCTAAGAACCGTGATTGTAGAAAAAAAACACGGCGTATTCCGATATGTAGTACAAGATACATGATCTACTATGCCCACCTGCTGAGGGGTGGAGGGCCAAATATCTGTTCTTATTTTACGGCACTGCGGCTCTTTATTAACGAAGTCTACTGATTGTTTATGGGCACAGCTGTGAAAGATTTTACAAAATAAATCAATCATTGGCCATCGGTTTTTGATAAAGTTCCACCAAAATTGTCTATACCAACCATATATGTGCCACGGAGTTGTAATTCCATAATATATAATATCATAATAGATAGCCTACTGCTATGTTTAATCCATGTCAAATTCCTATCAGGAAAGTTTACAACAAATTCGACTACAAGTGTGCTGAGGTTTAGTTTACAAATAATTTTTTTTAAACATGTATCAATATATTGTGTGGGAGGATTTCAAACTTGTATGTCTGTAATCATGTAATTCCATTGTCAGTTGTGCTTATCATGGAAACCATGATGGTGAATATGACATTGTAGTCTTGTGTATGTACATATATAATTTCATCGAATTGTATGTTATTTCACCTATACGGAAGATCATATGTATATATGAGTATGGTTCAATAAATAAAAGACAAAAAAACCCAAAAAAAAACAACTTACAATTCTAATTACTCAACCAGAAAAATAACTGGACCTGTAGATTGATTTTGATTGTAGATGTACCACATTAAGTGAAACAGTGATTTATCAGGTTGGGCCTTCTATGGGAATATTGGTCCGTTCCGATATTACCGGATGCCCTGTTAAAATAGAAACATTCTATTGTTATTACTTAATCTGAAAATGTTATATTGTATGAGAAATACAATAATTGAATCGTGTTAAAAAGTGTTCCAGAATAAGCAGGACATCCTGTTTTCACAGGATACCTAATCATTAAGGTATTTCAGGACAGACCATTATAATGGTGGATTTCTATCATATTTTTCTGAAACTTTCAAAAAGTAAAAATCTATATAAAAATGCATCCATAAATCGGAAAATGCATCGATCAAATGACACTTAAAAATAAGGTTTTTCCTTATGTGTTATTATTTACCATTTTAGCAATTTCCATCACATTAACAATTTGAATTTGATTTTTGTAATATGATAGAAATGAAATAACAGATAAAAACATGTTAAATCACAAAACATTTTCCTATCAAGATACTCTACCAAACCTTTCCTAATGACTAAAGATGTATTGAATAAGATACAACAGAGAAAACGATATATTTCAGGGATTTTAATCATTTTACCATTATAACAGGACAGGTTGTTGTGGTAGTCCCAATCCGTCCATGAGATGGATCCTTTGTTCCAGTTGATATCTAAAACGGTAATGGACTTTGGGGATAGTCATGGCAGATAGTCATGGCCAGACGAGAAGTGCCTGCTGCAGGCCGTGCTACATGGTTAGATGGTGGGCCCGGGCCAACCCAGCAGCACCTGCAGATAGTCATGGCCAGTCGAGATGTGCCTGCTGCAGGCCGTGCTACATGGTTAGATGGTGGGCCCGGGCCAACCCAGCAGCACCTGCAGATAGTCATGGCCAGTCGAGAAGTGCCTGCTGCAGGCCGTGCTACATGGTTAGATGGTGGGCCCGGGCCAACCCAGCAGCACCTGCAGATAGTCATGGCCAGTCGAGATGTGCCTGCTGCAGGCCGTGCTACATGGTTAGATGGTGGGCCCGGGCCAACCCAGCAGCACCTGCAGATAGTCATGGCCAGTCGAGAAGTGCCTGCTGCAGGCCGTGCAACATGGTTAGATGGTGGGCCCGGGCCAACCCAGCAGCACCTGCAGATAGTCATGGCCAGTCGAGAAGTGCCTGCTGCAGGCCGTGCTACATGGTTAGATGGTGGGCCCGGGCCAACCCAGCAGCACCTGCAGATAGTCATGGCCAGTCGAGAAGTGCCTGCTGCAGCCTGCGCTCCTTGGACAGATGGTGGGCTGGGCCTGCCCACCAGGACCTGCAGAAAGTCATGGCCAGACGAGAAGTGCCTGCTGCAGGCACCCTTACATGGTCAGACGGTGGGCCCAGGCCTGCTACCAGGGCCTACAGATAGACGTGATGTCCGAGGTGACGGGTCGCGAGTGGCAGGCTGCCCCCGGCCTGCTCCCTCTGGCTGCCCTTTGTACGCTCAGATCTATAAGTCAGTGCACTGATCGATTCGTCAATAGTCAAATGTATAGAGGGCACAGCCAGGGTTAGCCTCGGGATACTGGACGTTACACTGAGCATTAGTCTGAGTTCAGTGGTCGAGGCACGGGTAGCTTTGTTAAGATAGAACGGACGCTCTTTACCTCAATGGCCAGTCCGCCAGGGGATTTGGACGTAACACCAACGACATCCCTTTACAAAACGTCCCCCAATGGCCTCCGGCGACCATCAATTTAAATCTAACATGGCAGCTACTTCGCAAACTACATTATTAATCTCATTTATAAAGGACATCTGGAGGCCCTTTTGGCCCAAGGAAACGTACAGATGGAAAAATACAAGTGGCTTTCCACGGCGGGTTTCTGTGTTTCTCTTGCCGTACATTAACGTATTAATGTTTTTAGTTGTACTGTTATGTCTTGTATCTTCTCGCAATAGAGTATTTTCTTCAGTGAAATCCTCTCCACATCGCATATTGCAATGTCCAACTATGTTTTTGAGTGCACAACAGCCCATAGAAGATCCAATCTAAGACATTAGAATAATGTTACAACTGTTTTGCAATATATTTGGCTCGGTCGATTCAGAGTTAGACCCCGAGAATTATTGTAGCTTCAGTGCTATAATACTTTACCGAGGCCGGCGTTGTTGGTCCCATTTTCCCGGGCGACGCTCGGCTGTATTTTTCCTCCAAAACATTCCTTTCGACCTTATCTTTTCGCCTGGCCTGCATAAACACTAGCCCCAATCTTTATCATTTTCGACCGCCGTGGAAATTCAAATCATAATTAATGTTTTCATATAACCCAAACAAAAACAAATATGGGAAGGTAAATACTGTGAACATAATGTCATATCACCGTGAAAGAGTTTTCTGATACTTAGGCCTATTCTCTGATAAGGCGCTGTTATTGAGATTTTAGAATGTTTGTGCTGATTCATGATTTGTTTCCATTAAAGGTCCTCATTCAAACCACATTGCGCTCAGCGCCTCAATGAAATCCCAATTTCCATATACTTCTTATGTATATCAGGACTTAGTAGTATAGGGGAATGTTCGTATAATGCTGGCAGTTATCTAGAGACTCATTTAATACGAATTGACGAATGGTATCATCAGGAAACAGACTAAATTGTTAGTTATTTGGCAGATACGACCCAGGTTTGTGCTTATCTATGGAAGAAGCCGTTTGGCCGGTATTCGCCCATACTTTAGCCGGGTCGATTCTCGCTGGGGGATGCGAGTCGGTCATGGTTAATGAAAACGATGTAGATTGTGAATGCGGTAAGTTTGGTCTATATCAGTGTAGCATAGGGAGCAGCGAGGAGACAATGGGGGCGTGTTGTGCACGCCCGCCCCGCCCCGTCCGTTTACACTGGGCGTCTTTTTGTGCGGGCACGTGTCAGATAAGGGCCGGGATTGGGGCTGTGGTTGGCCGTATCTTTCTGCTCGCTGGATTACCTCGCCTGGCACTGTGAATGAACAATCAGCCTCCTGCATCGATTTGCCGCGGGTAGATCCCCCTCCCCGACCGGCCCTACATGGGGAAGTGGCACACGGGTGTGGGAAAACCTTAATTCAGATAGGACAGGCGGGATAGAGTCCTGGTAGGGAAAAGACACCCAGTAGCAATTGTTGTTAGCGGTAGGATGCGATAAAACAGGTAGGATAGAATCCTGGTAGGTTGGCCGGTAAAGGACACATATAACAATTGTAGTTGGCGGTAGGATGAGATCATTGAACGTTTCTATATCTGAGAATGAACTTAACAATACGGCTACAACAGGTGCACGATTTCCTTCTACACAAGCAACGCAAGACATGCTGGTTATTTTCCTAGCTGGAGTCATGTGCAAAAAAAAACAACCAAGATATTTATGATAAATCCGGAGGACTGGTCATAAGGTTTTCTGAGGACCTCTGATTGATTCTATCCACAGTTCATTTTCTTTATATAGTAGGAACTAGATTTGATCAATAATCTTGAAACAAAAGCAATAACACTAAATTGGCGAAGAAATAACTTTGATAGGCAAAGTATCTAATTTTTCCTTTATGTCCAAACAATCACCTTCGAACACTGTTGAATACTCATTTGCAAAATGTGACACCTCAGAGACATTTATACCACAGAAACATGCCCCCACGGAAACGATTACGGTCAGGCATTGGTTTGGGAGGGTAATAAAGGATACATTACAACTAAAATATATTTACTTTGACATGGATTGAAATATGGCCTCATAAAGATAGATCCAATCACCTGAATCAGAGAGGCCGAGAAACAGGTCGATACGAACAGGACAACTGGTGACAATTGCAGCTGTGCCACGTTTGCAATAAACAAAGAATCTCATAGAGAAGGACCAAATATGCTCAATAAATCAGACCTGTGGGGAATACAGCGAAGAGCTTAGCAAACAGGGCGCCCGGCAGGCTGAGGACGGCGCCCGGCGGTTGGCACGTCGGGGCAGGAGACGGCCGTCCGGCCCCCAAGACCCACACCTTGTGGCCGTCCCACACCCTGAACTTCATTATTAATAGGGTCACATCAAGGGACCACTTTCCGGCAATTATCCGTGCCGGTACTCCCTATACTGGTTACTTGTGCGGTCCTACTCATTGTCACATCCATCTTAGCCAAGCCGACCAGCGGCTGTTGTTGTAGAACGGGAGTATACAGGAGAGACCTGAGGCGGCACCATCTGTCCAATAAAACAAGCACCATCGGGGATTGGCCGGGCTGGAGGGCCATGTGGGGTCACTCCCCGGAAATAGCCTCTATAACAAATGTGAAGAAATAAATGGTTATTTAATAAGGGATGTTATGTCATTTTTCTTAAAGTTACACAAGACAGTTATTATAAAAAAAATCCAGAATTGTGCAATCACATTATGAATAGGTTTTATACCGTTAAACCCTGTAGTTAAGCCTATGTAACGTACAAAACCTAGTTTGTAACGTTAACGCACAAAAATTAAGGTCAAATCTCCGCTGAGTAATTTAATAGAGAGGGAAAAATCCTAAGACCTTCGACTGAAGGGGACTGGAATTCTGAACGAATCAGGGATTCTTGCTAACAGTATCTAGGAATATTAAACGTTTTCCACATGATCTATCATATTCCGACGTATTATTTCTGGTCGCATCGCTCATGCATTGGGAACACAGTTCTTCGATTTCTGATTATTTCAATGGTGAGGTTCAACTAGAATTTGGAACGCTAGAACAGTTCCCCCGTTAAATAACTTCACCAAATTGCTCTCACTATATGACCATCATGGCAAAGACCGTTGCAATAGTCCATAGAAAGCTAGTCACATTCGGCAATTTGAATTTGTACTGACATCAGGTTGCACACCATAGATCAAATAAATCATGTTTACCTGAGATCGTTGTCATCATTGCCAACGGAACCCACCAAGTGTGACTGAATCGACAAAATTATGAGATGTCATACAATGACAAAGTCAAGGGGAAAGGTTACTTAAAGATGACCGCGTTAGCCCAACTATAGTCGGTCAAATATTGTGAGTTTATTTGCGGAAATAGATATCCTACCATGCTCACATTGAAAACAGGGGGAAAGCATGATTTCTGGATCAGATGCTATAAGCATAATAATCTTGGATCCGGATGGTGAGTTCTGCACCTATGGGGGGCGTCTGTCGTTCAAGTGGAAAATAGCCTTTAGCTCGAATTTATCGCCATAATTCTATACACATTGACGATGGTAGGCCTACTACCGTTTCGTAAGATACAACAACGTCGATTTCTAACAGAAATCAACAGTGGCTGTATTTAACAGGCTGGGGGCTTGGCCAATCTATTCCACTGAGTCCTAGAAGCTTCGCGTTTGTTACGCAGTGAGGACACGATGGTGGTTGAATGTGTTCGTTGGTGCTGGCTATGTAAATGGAGATTTGAGGAGCTCGCTGCACGCCCGCACTCTCATCCAATATTCACGGCTGCGACTGGGAATATTATAAAGCCTGGCATGGGGGGGGGGGGGTTGGAGATGATAATGCTATACCTTTAGTGCGCCGTACCCCAGCCACACTGGAGTCAAAGTAACACCTCCATTCAAGTACCTTCGTCTGCCATCGTATCTTTATGTGCTTGTGTAATTAGACGAAACACCCAATTCCATTTTGAACAAGCGGATCGATTGGGCGAAACACTTATTTCTCTTTTAGATAATCCTAAAACTTAGTAATGATGTAAGAAAGGTGATAGATAGGGAATATAGGGAAAATGATTAAGTGGAAATTTTTATATAGGAAAGTTCGGAGCTAAGAGTTATGGCATACAGGAAAGACTGGAGATGTATAATCTATGTTTTACCAACTGCCAAAATTGAGTGGGTTAGTGATCAAAATTGGCGATGACTTACTTAAAGAAATCTTGATTGTCCTGTGAAATTAGCGCTTCTATGGTGAATGCTAATGGCAGAATAACATACCGAAACGTTTGTTAACTAATACAGAATGCTCTTATAGTACCACTGCACAAGCTCAAGTTGGTCTTGCCATTTCCTAAATAGATCGCAATGGAAAGCTCTACTGTTTAGAGAATTCCCTCGAGATTTAAAAACCCGAGTAGCTGCCGAGTACCTTTGGTAGGTGAAGTGGTATTCGATCATAACGCGAGCTGGCCTCAGCTGGTCACGCCAGACTTTTAAAGTGCCTGAAGCTGTTAATGGCTTCCTGTCATGAACTGTAACACGATACCAGATGGCTGCCGCTGGATCCATTCTCTGAAACGTCCCCAGTTGCACATTCCCAAAAGGGCAAATCTAACCACTCTCTGGTTTGGGTCCACACATTAATAGTACATATTACATATATTGGCTGATGGGAGTCCTGGGGATTTTTCGGTGGGATTCTAAAGTACTAAAAAAGGAGGAATACCACGTGTCTGCGCATAACCAAATTGGAATGGCTAAACAAGTAGACACTGAATGCTTAGATATTTCCCTAAAAGTTGTGAATTCAAGCCTCCATGTGCAATGTTTTCTACTTTATTCATGAGGAAACAGTTTTCCACCTCTTAACCAATGGACTATATTCAGCGATACGTCAATTTAAAAAAGCTCCAGTAAGGGACAGATGAATATATTCTTTAGGGGAAGGGATGTTGATGCATGTTGATGCATGTGGAAAACATGCAATACAGTGGAATCTCTTAAATTGGCCTCTTAATCTGGGCACCGTTTCATACATAAAAAAAGGTATCCAGCTGACATTAGCACATATAAATCCCACTAAACAGTGCTAGGATACAATGCATAGAACCGGTGCTAGTATTACAGATGCACAAGAAGTAGTAATTACTGTCCAAATGATTATGTTCTCTGCTACAATTGGTTGCTTACATATGCATATCTTTTATTCAGTCAGAAGCGATTTTTCTTTTGCAAGGAACCCAAACAACGAGATCTTGAGGATACTGAAAAACATTAATGGTAGAAAGCAGGAGCCAAATCTGAAAATGATGACCTACCTACACAGTAGGTCCCCTGGATTTTCTTCATTTTTTTTTATCTAATGGCATCATAGGGACCATGAATTAAAATGGTTCTGAAGAGCTTAGGTGTGCAAACATTGTCTAAATACTTGGTTTGTGCTCATAAGCAAACATTTTAGAAATGTATTATTCCGTTTTTCCTCATGAGCTAAATAAGGTATGATAACATGTCATATATCATCTGAAAAGCAATTCCTGATATATGTTGACATAGCATTTCCCAATTCATAATTCTAAGGTAAAAGTTAAATTGCCAATAATCAGTGACACGTTGCTTCCCATATCTCTATAAATTTTAAACTTACACTTGGCTCTCCATACTGAAATGTACAGGACCCTGAAATCGACACCTCACCTGACCACTTCACATTCCTTTCATACCATAGGTCACATGACCTAACCCTTTATAAACCCTCACCCCACTCACTCCACAGCTCAGTCTCAACTGATCCACAACTGCTGTCACCCACCCACCTCACCCTATAATATCATATTATATAATTCAAAGGGCCCATCTTAAACGGTCACGATCATCTTATGTTATTATCCGCAAAACTTGCTTTTATGTCATATCATGAATAAATCAATTTTATGCATCCACAATGGGAGTCTCGTGATCACTGATTATACTTTCAGGCAGTATTAAACTATGGATTGGCAGGTTCACATTGGGGCCGTTTCATATGCGTTTTTGCCGACATGAATAGCAACCACGAATCTGGATAGCCAATACAAAGTGTGATATATAAAAAAAGCTTTGTATTGGGAACTTAACCCCAAAATACATAGCATAATTTACTTCGCGATTGGTCCGACGCAGAGTGTAACATGGCATGAATGTGAATTGTTCACATTGGGCAACGTTACCCAACGCGAACTGGGACCAGATGCATAGTGTAATTAGGGCGTTAGTCTCACACTTTCTAATTCAAGCTTAGAGCCCTTAGAAGTTGTAGGTTGAATCTGAGCTGATAATGTTTTCCTAATGATATATGGAAGCATTACCATATCAAGTACCATGAACGCAGAGTGTAATATATATGAAATATAATAGTATACACCCTTGCTGTAAGACCTTGCTGTAGTTAGGTAGGGGATGAGATAAATAACACAGGAACTATGATGTCAGGAAAATGTAAAGGTGCAACAGCTAATATACGCGGCACCTGAGTTTCTCTTTTTTGTGGCAATTCATATTGGATATGAGATATGGACTTTTCTACTTGGTGAATATGCTTCTTATTTTTACAAACTTGAAATTTTAGTTGCAGCACAAACTTTCCTTTCCTGAAACTTGTTCTTTCTTTTTGAATGGTTTATTTAGCATCTTCTAGTATTGTAAAAAAAATATTAAAAGTTCCCCGTTTCTTTGCCGTTTTTGACCATAAAATAAAATCTAGGCCCATCAAAATTCTGGGACACGCTTCCCTGCATAAACAACTATCGGTTAGATTTTAGATCAGGTAAAATTGTTTTCTACACTACAACACCTAGTGAATGAGATGCAATCTCTTTCAAAAGCTGCCTAAACATCACAAAAGAAGTATACCTACAACTTGCTTTATCAACTCCTGCATTCAGCTTTTGACTCTTATGGTCTACCGTGTAGGGTAAAATGCTTTTTTTGACTGAATTCAAGATTTGGCTCCTCGACTTTTATAGCAAACACACAGGAGGTAGGCCTATTTGAAAAAAAAGACACATAGCAGATACTTGAAAAGATATTCATAAAAGTCCCCTAGCTGACGTTTTTAGGCGCCTTACAGAAGTTTCAAGAATCTTTACGTTTTGGGACCTCAAATTGATAATTTGATAAACAAACTCAGGTAACCCTCGCTAATTCCTCCGCCATTCCTTATATAAAGGCTGTAGATGTCAAAGTAGACAGTCAGTGGGACGTGTCGCCGTCGTAGTATCCCCTGCTTCCTCACAGCATTTCAGTGCTCGGGAATATCACAGTGTCTGGGCACTTTGATGCTAATTCATGCGCATATCTACAAGGAGCACATCTGTAACCTAATTGAACGACGCTTGCAGTGAGTCGTGATGATCAAATATTAGTGTTGGATCCCGTCCCGACTCGTCCTGTGGCTTGGTGTCTGCCTCGAGCACCCCCTTCCATCACCCCCCCCCCCCCCTGGGCAGCAGCCCTGGGAGCCAAGACCGCGCCTGCCGACACAAATATTTTCCTTACCCTGCACAATCGATCCAAAGGCAGTCTGCCCGCCAGCCGGACCGAGCTCCACAAAGTGTCAAGTACACACTGGTTGGGGGACTGGCTGGCTCTGGAGTCGAGTCATCTCCACCACCCAATTTGGCCTAAGTTGTGCGGGTCAAGGTGTCACTGTTTACAAGGACTCTTCACCCGACATGTAACCTTGACAAGTTATTTAAAGCGCGTTCGAGTCCTCCCTGGTAGGCAAGGGTGAATGTACACTTTGTGGCTACTACCTAAAATAGTATTTCTTTATTAACTCTTTAATCCGTTATGTACATGTTCTTCCAGCAGCTGTTAGTTGTAGAAATAAAAAAAAGAGTTTTTTTTGTGTCCGAGAGCAATGGGTTCAGTTTTCCATTGACACATAGCGTCGTCAATGATACCTGAACCTTTCTTACATTTAACACTTTGTTGTGTCCTCTTGTACATTAGCATTCCCCATACATTAAAATACAATAATATATTCCGCGCTTTCACTAATTTTACTCTTTGTCTTCACTTTGCAGTTTTTGAACAAGGATTTGCCTTGTCAAGTTTACAAAAGACACGTTTTTAACTTAGTGTTATTGTTGTTGATCCATTCTTTAGCAAATGGACGTGGAACAGTTCATACACGCGCCACCTGCACGTAATTCTCAATAGATCCTTTTCATATATGTCCATTGGGCATGAAATAATCTTGGTTTTGATACAGGAATAGAAAAAAATATGCAGGTTGAGTGAAAAATTATAAAAAGACACTCAAATATTGTAAGTTGTACACTCGCAGCGTGTGACGTCACCTGATTGCATTACAAGTTTGCGCAAGTTTTTGATTAAATTAGCCATTAGAAGTACCTATTTACCAACGTGTTTGACATAATCAAATAATCTAGGATGGAACTTTCTATTTTTTATTGATTTATTCTTCGAATTTTCCATCGATTCTGTTTAATATTCTGTTAACATTAAGACGAATGATAGTGTTTACATGGGTTTCCCGATAACATGTGGGTTGTGCACATAACTGCTTGTTAATTAACTTATAAGATAAAACATAATTGTGGCATTCTACTGACGTGCAAGGCACATGTAACAAGAGCCTCGGCGCAACCTTGTCCGTAGT
Source organism: Lepidonotus clava (assembly GCA_936440205.1). Taxonomy (NCBI): domain Eukaryota; kingdom Metazoa; phylum Annelida; class Polychaeta; order Phyllodocida; family Polynoidae; genus Lepidonotus; species Lepidonotus clava. The sequence goes on from OW387134.1 coordinate 29,730,278, forward strand.
TGTAAAAGAGTATTTATAGAGCGGCTGGGTGTCCGAAATAGTTACGGCAGTGGATAGATGTCTCACGTGTTCCTAAATCATGCAGTGAGTCCGTTTCTCATTATGAAATGGCCCTCGAGCCAAACTCTATTGGTGGAGGGTAAAGGCGTGTTTCATGTCGGTGGCAATGAATCCATTATGACCCACCTTTGCTAACGACCACACCCGTCCGGCAAACAGCGGCAGGGGCCATTGCACTTACCTCCGACGCCCGAGGGCGGCCGGTCCACAGCCGAAACCTTGTTAGCAGCAATGAGGGGTCGGGGCATCGCCGGCACGGCTCGCCCGGGGACGGGGGCAACCTGCAGGCCTTTCGGAGCCATCTTAAGCCACAAAAGCCAGGCAATGTGCAGAAGGTGACCGAGTATGGACTCATTAAGCACCGGTCTGACGTGTGACACTCGGCACTAATTGGAGAGATAAATTGGCTAATTGGTCTGGTCTGTCCTGCATGACCGCTGCATTGAGCACGCGGGGAATGAAGGTCCCCCTCTCGTCATGTCTGCCCGCCGCCACCTCCAGGACCGGGGCTGCACCGCCTCTCTGTAGGACGGGGTTGCAGTAGGATTACCCTTATCTCTCCCAGACCTACAGTGCTGCTAGAATACGGTTGTCAAAGGAGGCTTTTATGTTTCTTCACTGACAATGCATTATATATAATCGCGAGGGTAAGACCGCAACCACGTTCTTTTGTTAATCCCTAGTCACAGGCTCAGCAGTATCGACCTTATGGTAGTTCAAGAAAGTCCGTTCAGAAAATGAATAGTTTTCTACTGTCCCACCCAAGAAAGTAGTACCACGAAATAAGATTATTCCATTATAAGGTTCTGTTCCAGATGCGGGCCAATCTATATTCCTTGGCCAATTTGTATTACTCTGAATTTGAAATTTAATGTTGTTTTCCCTTATACCCGTGAGCTCTGGCGAATTGTGAGGAAATAGATACTTTATTTTGGACAATTGGCAGGGTCTAGGGGATATTCCTAATTGAAAACTGAAGTGAATGGCTATCCAGTCTAGTGACATCTCCACCTTTCTTCGTTTGCTTATTACTTACAGGCGACACGATCTCGCCAAAGCAGAAAGCCCATAAATTTGATTATGTGACGGTTCATTCGTTCTATTTGTCACTTAACAGAGGGCTTCCCTTATGACTGTAGCGTCAAACAGCAAATCGGCCAGCCTCTTTTCTTTCTAATCAAAGGGAAGTAGTTTGGGTAGATAGAGAGGGATCAGTGTATACAGAGACCACTCTGCTGAACCCCAGTGGGTCCCTGCCCACGGACGAGGGAGTGGTGGCCCAAACAGGTCACGTGACAGGTAATGGTCAGTGGTGGTGGCCTTTGATGTGGCCCAGTGGTCATCTGGTTGCCCGTGCCGGTCCATGAGGGGCATCAATCTGAGGCCGAGCTCTGCTGGTCACATTTGGCTCCAGCCGCACTTCCATCGCTCACTCCACCCCCCCCCCCCCCCACCCGTCCCTGGCTGTGAGTTAGTCAGAAACCCTTCCCTTCTTACCTCCTACCTCCCTGTACAGGCCTCAAGGCACTTTGCCGGAGAAAAAGTACCCCTTAGATTTTCGCCAAGAGGAAAACATGCCTGAGACATAAGTCACTTAGGCTCTGGTGACGGATACCTGGGCCATTGTGTGCCTGAACTAAAGGATCACCTCCATATATCTCACCGCCTGGCCCTGAGGAGATGCACGGCGTAATAAAAAAGGTTTACTCTAGTGAAACCCAGGCTTAAGAGCACTTTGTTATCGGCAATTCTTTCTCCAGCATGGCCTGATCATCTTTAACTTAGAGAAGTATTTCCGGTCATGCTAATGATAACAGAGTACATGTACATGCTATAATTATATCTGTACATACTATGAGAAAAAATGCGTCTAGTATCAACGATGAAAATGTTATCTCAAAAAGAAACACCGTATTCTTAAATTATTGCCACTAAAATGCTAAACTTGAGAATGTTTCTCATGTGTAGGTTCTCTTATCATCAGTAAAAGGTGCGGTACAACTCAAGCACAACGCTCGTGGAAGTAAATCATTGGGTATAACTTTTCGGCTTCATCAGGCCTTTTATATGATCGCTTAATCGGAAGGAACTGATTTTAACAAGTCCAGTTTCACTTAAAATGAATGTTGATTAACAATAACGAATTTTAGAGTAGGCATGCTAAAGGTTTGGCAGGAAGGGAACTTTAATTTGTTAACAGATGTACCGTGGCGGCGTCAATTCACGATTGCAGTCGGCTGTGCCTACTTCTGGTATCAGTGGAAGCAAATCAAACCCTGCGCTATTCGACATTTCATACATCATTATTTAGTAAGGTAGCAGGAAGAACGTATACATTATATATAACAGCTTTCATAAGGAGTGATTTAAGAATGCTAAAAGCCCTAGCCATAAAAAAGGTACATGAAATAATCAGCTTGTCTGTCCTTTGCCCGGTTTACACAGAGTATGATTACATCCTGTGCTTAACGCAGCAATTGCGGCATGGGATTAAACGCGTTTGTGGTCTGACCAATCACGCCGACATTCGGAAACTTAGCCTCGACTCGGCGAGGCAAACTGATGTGATGGCGTCTTCCGTGCCGGACAGGCCCGTGCCGGACAGGCCCCCGCCGTCTAGGACCGGAGAGATGATGAACGGCGACGGCCCGGAGACTCCGAAATGAGGAGAATCTCTGATAACGGATAAAGCTCGCATTTATTCCTCCCCATTAGATCGAGGCATCAGTAGGAGGAAAGGCAATAGGATAAGACGGCCCGGTCTCCAGGGAGACGGACGAACCCCCCAGGAGGATGAGCATGGGAATTAATGGGACTTAGGTTCCCCAGACGGGTTGGACAGCACGCCCCCTGCCGCCGAGGCCAAGTTAAAGACGAAGCCGGCTCGGGGAAACTTCGTATTAAAACAAACTACTTTTTGTCGTTCGCTAATGAGCGCCTCTACATGGCTGTGTACTGAACTTCACATTCTCCATGCTGCCTTGTTATTCGAGAAGAACTTTAATTACCATGTCAGAACACATGTGAGCCCTCATTAATCACTCGGCCCACCATAGCTGACCCTTCGGGTGGAGAGTCGGTGAGAATAATCCCTGCAGCCCCTGACTTCATCCTATCTCAGTCGATATGTGACTCTCCGCCGTGGTTAACTGAATAATTTTACAACTCAAGTCTATGGTCTCATTTATGTATTGACCGCATCCTTACCTTTTTATAGTTTCTAGGAGTGAGAGCTCTTTGTGGAGTGAGAACGTTTGTCCCCCCCCCCCCCGAAAGATCTATAATGAACAGCAAAACCAATGCTTTGACATGTTGGCTTGAGGTTGTATTCTTTCACTACACAATTTGTTTTGGGTACCATTAATACTGTGGTTAATATGGCAACAATATGCAAAATCTAAAAGAAAATGGATTCATAACTAGACAAAATTTCACATTTTCTTCAGGGGGAAATGCACTCTAAAAAGTGTTTGTCTAATTTTAGCTTAATTTATCATTTTGAGTCATTTTCTCTGTAATAATTGATAATAGACCCATCAAAGTGTATGTTGATAAGTTCTGAATTCGCAGAGTTACCCTCTTCATACCCTGCCTCTGGAAATAGAAATCGGTGATTTATATAGCTCTTTAGGGTTCCGTTGGACTAGACCATACTATAGTCTTCTATGTATTTATTTCTCATGATGTTTGGGGTCAAAATACACCCAAAATAAAAACCTCAATGACGTCCATACATTCCAAGGACATGAACTACAATATAATACTAAGAATCATATCCTTCTTCCATTTGAATGAATATTCTCCTTTTCACAATTATCTTGACTATAACCTTAAAAACGATCTTCACTTAAAAGAATTTATAGATAAAATTGATAGGTTGTCATCGATATGTTCGCCGCACGTTTCATGTGCTAAAAGCATTTCAATATGTCCTTAGTATATTACATCAGCGTGCCTCCTTCCCTACCTACACACAGTCAATAAACAGAAAGCAATTTAGTGAAGAAGGGAAAGGGCTGGAGTTATACACGCGGGCATAACGTCAGAAGACCGCGCATACGGAATTACTTGTATACACGACTGCCAGGTCCGCGTACACAGTCAGGCTTATATGCGCGGGACTGTGATGTCCGCGCACACTGATGGGTCCATACACGCGGGGTTATGCCCGCGTATATAGGAACGGTAATACACGCGGATGTACCTCCATTTCACTTCGTTAAATTATTTGTTAACTGGGGGCTAAGCCCCCGAACCCCCTTCTTTTTTTTATTTCTATATTTCATCTAATTTCTGTACATGTGTCTTAAAAGTCCTTAATGTGCCACCTTTGTTTATGTCCGCGTATATAAGGAGATGTACATGTGCGGACTTTGTGCCCGCGTGTATAAGAAATTATATAAGCGCGACGGTCGCGTACGCGATAGTCGCGCGTATAGCCACGCCCGGCTAAAAAGCATTTCTTTATGTCCTTAGTATATTACATCAGCGTGCCTCCTTCCCTACCTACACACAGTCAATAAACAGAAAGCAATTTAGTGAAGAAGGGAAAGTAGAGCATTTCTGATTTCTGGAACTGTCTTCGGCGTGGATTATGTAACTGGCGGTGGATTGGAGGTGATTGCTCATGTGGGAGATCCCTAATCTCTGATCCGCCCCAGTCAACCTAATCACCGTGTAGTTAACAGCACCCGTCACTAAATCGATTCTCACCATCTCACCACCACCGCGGGATATTCTTCTAGTAACCTGCTCTACAAGGCAGGGTGTGCGCCAGTCTATGAGGCCCTTCTAGACAAAGAAACCCTGAGTGTTATCTTTCTGTACATCATTATTTTAGTAACCGTAGTGACACATTTCTGCCTGGTATATATAACCAAGGGCCGGTCATGCTGAGATGAGGTGGGTGGGCACCACTCCGGCTGTCGGGTGAACTGCCTTCACCTCCCACAGTTGGGAAGCTTGCCCTAATGACAACCAAGATGCATGATTGATATTCCTGTCTGGTTGCCGATCAAATAGACTTCCACAACGGGAAATAAGGTCACCGGACCGCCTCCGCTACATTTCTAGCCCAGTGGTTCACAAACTCTGCCTTTTTCTACAGTACAAGGCCTACTTGGTAGAACTGGTGCGTTCTCTGGGCTACATTTACCCCAATCGACTTATGGTCTATAACTTGAGCTTTCATTTGTAGAATATGTGGGGGACTATCAATATATTGTAGGACAATGGACTCATTTGGTTGACTCAACATTGGTAAATGATATCCCCCGGGATGATATTTTCGTTGCCTATATCAATGAAATACTGCCTATGGATACTAGTTGATTTGGAGGTACTATTACTATAGAAAAATACTTATAGTCCTTTTTGCAACAGTTAGAAAATTACCAATTTCGCCATTAAAAATATAATTATGCATTTCTTTTACACACTGTTCAGTGCCCCGCCCTGCAGGGATGTGTGCCGCACATGTAGATGTAAGACTGAACATGAAGCATATAATCTATACACTTAAAAAATCAAGTCTTCTAACTTGTCATCAACTTGTCTCCTGGTACAACTTTTGCCTCATGAAAACGACAGTCAAATGATGGACAGCTTTGGCACTGTCAAAAACTCAACATGACTGGTGGGCTGGCGAAAAGTTGTCAAATTGACAAGTTTGGTGAAATATGATTTGCACTTTTTGGGCCTCTTTGATCCTCATTCAATAAATTATAACCTCCCTTTATTACTTACTTGTTCTTAAGAGATGAGATGCTCCATCTTAATGGTCCATTGTGTTGTATAAAGGATAAGCATTGCTGTTGAGTTGCAAATATCTAAACAGCTTTGGGAAAGTCACAATTATTGAAAAAGGTGTACTTACAAAGATCAACCCATAGTTCCAATCAGAATTCTCTTAGAATTATACATAAACTATCTAATCATCAGTACTAGATATGACAAGTTTTCGACAAGTTCATGACAAATTTATAAGAACTATCTGACAATGTGGTTGTCAAAAGCTTGTCTCTTTGGCAACGGTGCCAAACTTGTCATGAACTTGTCACTTTGACAGTTTTTTGACAGGTTTAGTATTGTCTTATTTCTTTTCAGTGATATAATCTTACAGATGGAAATAGGGGACGGGTAGCTGCTTCCAATCTAGGTACTCCGACCCTATGTCACTGCAGTGCAGGCTTATCTTAGAGGCCATATTTTGATGAGAGCAAAATCTGCCATTGTACTCTAATTCCACGATGGCTACATTCGGCGCTCAAAGATTGAAAAGAATCGTTAATTGAGTGGGGACTGACTGCTTTGACATACTGATTGCTGACCTTCAACCTATCCTGCTATGATACATTCGTCCCAGTTGTGTAGAACTTCAATCAAGCACCAGCTCACTACATTAAAGAAGAAGAGCTTAACCAAAGTGTACGGTACCACTACGGGCAAAGGCTGGTCTCTCTCTCCCCTGACCAGGTGCCCTGTCAGATTGACGTTTCCTCCAGGGTGCCCACTACACGCGGCTAATGCTGTTTGACAGCCGGAAATGAGTCTGGTTCGGACGTACATTGGCGGCATGCCGTGGGTTGTCATGCAATGGGGTTGCGTGTATTTCCTACAAACGGTACAGACCAAGACCCTTTAACTGATTAGGTAAACATGAAACCATAAACGTACTCATCTCTTGGAATTTCACAGTGAATAGGTCGGACTAGACAGTAGTATTACAGTAGTTTCATTCGAATGAGGGGTGAAAGAAACGTCATTCTATCAAGCATGATGGCGAAATTAACGTTGGATTACCATCACAATGATATGTAGGGCATTGCAAATGTAGTTTGTGAGTCCTTAAGCCTGTCAATTCGTTGTCTGAAATACACGTGTTTGTATGAGTCTACTGCTCAGCTGTTAGAGTCGTGTAATATTATATACAGGTATCGGTATAATATATCTGGTGTATAGTCTCAGAACAAACACCCTTGACCTATGGACACCTTGCCCTGTGCGTTTATCCTGTAGAGCTTGAAACCCCCGCAAAAAGCTATATATATACCCATTGAACGAATTTGGACTAACTATAAGGGTGATGGTTTGATAGAAGAAAACCTAAGAGGTATTATCTGTTAGTCCTTAAATACCGCATTCAGAGTGGTCTAAAAAGTCAGATCTTACTTTCTCTTACAGAATCGGACATTTGGCATTTTTGACAGGCACCAGAGAATAATTAATGTTTTCTTGGTGCGTCGGCCGAATTCAGTCGTGTTGTGCAGATAAGGGCTACGTTGGTTCTTTGGTCGGGACAGATTCCAGCTAGGTTATTTCGTTAGTGCTGATGGTCTTTTGACAAGTTCACCTTCTTAGTATCGGTCCACGTCCCATCACCTAAAGAGAGCGTGCATGCCTAATGCTTTTAGCACACCTTCCGCCTCTCCCACAATTGCATTATCTATGATTGATTGCCAGTTCTCTCCCGTCTCAGAGATGTACAAACGCCGCAACGAAAGCAATGCCTGTGTATATCGAATACTTCTATCGCATCTTGAGTCGGGATAATGTCACTTTGTATATATTTTTTCTCTGTCTATGCTTCCGGAATTGCTGCATGTGACGACCACTCTTTGTTGGCCACCAATGGATGGCATTCTCTGAGCCATGGGTAAATACTATACGCTAGAAGAACGACAGTTTCCAGGCAACCCATGTTGTATTCTCATTGAAATAGATCAAGAGTAAATTGCATAATGGAAAGCACGCGTAGATTAATATAAGTCGTGCCTCGTATGTGACGTGAAAACGTCGAAAGAGCCGGTTGAACCTCAATCTTTACACGAAGGATTCGGTCGTTGGCTAACACATATATATTACAGGCCCGTAGCCAGTAGGGGTGGCGGGGGTGCCCCCCCTCCCCCGAGTAAATTCCCCAAAAAGTTCCACCTTTCCTTCCAAAGTTTAATATAAAAAAACCTAAAATCAGTAGGAAAGTTCCACTTTGGGAACCTCGCCACCCCCCTTTTTAGGTTTAGATTATTATACACCTTTAGAGGTGGAACCCCGCGAAAAAAAATATTTTATTGTATCAGACGAATCGAATGGTTCACACGCGTTTTTAAAAATAAATATGAAGAATAGGCCTATTACCAGTTGCCTCATTATTGTAAATCACCATTCTCACAAACGAGCCCAGAGGACACGGTTTCTTGCATTTATTCGAGTGATAAACATACAAAACCGTGAAAGTGAGTTATGTGGAGGTTTACAGTAAATACGATTGATGTGGTTCCTCTCCGTACAGCCCAAATCCACCTGCTAATGGGCCCTGTCACTGGAGTGAATGACCTGGCTACAGTATCTGCCTTTCGACATAGCAGGTGGCCATTCGACAGAATATCCACATGAATTAGTATCTGTACAGCAGAAAATGTGTTTTGAATACTTGTTTCATATCGGCAGATTCAATGGCCTTTCAGATGTAGATGATATTCAATTACGCCATAAATATCATTGTGATATGGCTCGGCTATCTGAGCACGCCCTACTTAATCATGGCTTGTGATTCTCTAGTCTTTGTTGCAAGGAATTCATATCGATTGAATGTTGATGTGTCACGCAGTTTGCAAGATAATGTTCTATCTTATGAAAAACTCTTGAGATCGGTATTCTAAGCATCGGTCGCGTTAAACTTTTATTCCTTGTAATTGCCACCAAAGCTGCTGGGCCGTGGTTTTGCAGCTTGCGAGGATAATGTTAACATGGCAAACAGTCATAATAGTATTCTATGGATGGGAAGCATTCATAGGCAGCACCGTATCTCATAAAGATGATGTGATAAAGTTACATGATAGACTATCTTAAAGAGGAAACTGCTATAGATTTATATTACACACTGCCATCGGGTCTGGTAGGCACATTGACCAAAGTATTGTACATGAAAAAGGTTAACTCTGTAATGTGAAACGACAACACCAACTTATTGACAGTTGTTTTTTTGACATCAGCTATCATGCTTGAAGGATTAATGATTTGTAATGTAAATGAATAGAGAATCAATTATACAAGTTGATATTATTTTACATCTACGAATGCGCGCCAGAAGTTTAATAAAACTAATGGTTTTCGACTATCCATCCGGCAGTATAGCCGACCTTTAACGCTATTAATGCCACCCCCGTCCCATACCAGAAACTGAAATCAATCTTCTAACATTTGTGAAGTTTCCGACAGTAAATGCATATTTAAAGAGATCAATGCCAGACGGCCACACTATTGCTGTGATAGATTACATTTAGCTGCCATGGACTGACTCCTACATGGCGCCATGCATAAAACGGCCACAAAATGAGTTTGTCTATATTCTTTCTTTATTCCGAAAAGGTATTCGGTAGTCATGTCATTAATTGATTTAACATTATACTTGTTGTAACATCACCCGCACCCGCACCCGCACCCGCACACACACACACACACACACACACACACACACACACACACACACACACACACACACACACACACACACACACACACACACACACACTCACGACCTCCAGCTAAAATTGGTACGTGATATAATTATGGTAATACAAAGAATGTCTTGTTTATTGCAGACTCGTTGAGAATGTGGACTTAAGGATCAAACGGTCAACAGAGGTCGAACATCAAGCCATCAGCCATGTCGGGCGACTACTCGGAAAGTGTGGCCCTCTTCTCTAAGCCCCAAAGCACGTACACTGGGGAGCCTGGCGAGGGCTCCGGTGAGGCGGGGAAGCCAAATGGGAGCGTGCACGACGGCAGTGGGCAGGACGGCCTGCCTGTGGCTGACGGCAAGGAGGCCCGGGTACACGGACTGCCCAAGGGCCACTCCAGGGCCCAGCCCGAGTGGGTGCCGCCCGAGGAGGAGAGTCCCAGTTTTGATGAAATTATGGGCTCTATCCACGAAAAGGCCATGAGTGTGGTGGGCTTTGGACGTATGCAGTGGATGCTCTACGTGGTCTTAGGATGCGGCATCATGGGGGATGATATTGAACTTGTGCTTACCGCTTATGTACTGCCAGGGGCCGAGCGTGAGCTTTGTATGGACGAGCAAATGAAGGGATGGTTGGGTAAGTACCTCCGACACCGACCTACCAAATGTATTATCTAATTCTCCTGACATTTAAGGCACATAGCCCCAAGCGAGACTTTCATGGTCAATGGTCTTTCTTATTCAGCAAAAAATGTACAATACTCTAAACTAATTTTAGAAATCAATACTGTAACTAATAACTGACAGACAATTACTGAAAAATGAGGGTAGATTCAATCGCCAAACCTGTAATATTGCGATGTGCAGCTGAAGAGGGGACACGTCAGTGTTTGTAAGAGAAAAAGTCGGGGAAATGGGCGATGCAACCCTTGACCTTGGGGTTTCGAACCAAAATTAAGTATTTAGTAACGTCGCTCAAACTTTGGCAGAGTGGCTGTATTTTGCCCTCTTTGTGTTGCCGGTAATTAAAGATGAAAAGAACCGTAACCATGAATTTTTCCTTTGGCGAATCTTATATAATCTCTAGGTCATATAATTATATATCTTAGCATCTGTTCCGGTAGAACAGACTATCATTCAAATAGCACAGACTAATATACCAAAAAGTCGTTCTGTGTGGTTCGCGTGCAAAACAAACTGCATGTCATGCCCATACGGGACTGGTTACATGCGCGAGGTCCGCGTCGCGACCTTCTCACATCCAATGTATACATATCAGACTGATATTATATATATCGGATATTTTTGGGATCTGGGACCTATGGGCAATTAATCATGTCATGAAATATAACATGATTGTAGAGAAACAAATGCTGCAAACCATTCTAGAATATCCCGATAAAAGTTGAGATATGTTTGAACGAACCTCACTACCTCTCGTGCATTTAGGGACCCACTATTTCTTAATTAAGCTCTTGGTTTTCATATAATGACAACTTTAAGTTTTATATAATAATTATTGTATCAACAAAGTTTTTTGTTGGTAAAAAATATAAAAAGTCCTTACCGCTTATGTACTGCCAGGGGCCGAACTTCTGATAGGGTGGTTGATCCAATCACTGTTGCAATACTGAGAAGACTTAGACATTGAAATGTTTCTACATTACCTATTAAAAATGTTCTTTTCATTCTTGATGTTCTTTTTTTCTATAGCCATGATACCTAGCTTGTTAACCTCCATTAAACTTCGAAAATCTGGTAGAAACTGTTCCATTTCAAATGTCCCATGATATATTGGTTATGAAAATTATCATATTTTCATAATTATCATATGAATCTTTATGAAATTCCATTTAAGTCAATATTTTCCAAAAATAACATAAAAGTTTAGTTTTGTTTAAATATTTCTTAATTGATGCAACTAAGAGACACATTTCTAGACACTGGCATTAATGCCAGATTTTGCGTGAATCGGAAGTTATGAGCTGTATTCTATATGAAGTTGTAAAGAAACTGTAATATATTGAATAATGATGAAACAAAGAATGGAAAAATCACTGAGACTTCAGAAACACAAAAACACCTGGGTTTTGTCTCAATGTCAAATAACTATTAGCTAGGACACAATTTCAGAATTGATGGTCTCGACGTGTTGATCAAATACGTACATTTTCTCAAACAATAGACATATTTAAATGCTCTCACCTAAAGCATACATAATTCTATTAAAGGTTCCTTTTCAAAGCCGCGTATATATAGATTAATATAATGCCACGGACGTATAATCAACGTATCTGAAGTACTTATATATATGCGGACTTTTAAAGACACTTAAAACAATTTTAAGAATAGACTAATAATCAAATTTATAAAATAAATTGCAAGCTTATGAAGGGTAATATCTGGTCAGACATTGTCTAAGTCCACTTATAAAAGCTCAACCTATAAGTCCGCGCATACTATGATATTAAATTGTGCAGCGATACCTGAACCAATTTATTTATTTCGGAGAGGCGTGACGTCATCGCCCCCCGTAACCATCGCTACGGAGATTGTTGTACCTCCACTATATAAATCGCCCGAGCTTGACCGTTGGTCATTCTCGTTCTAACCACCAACGATTTACCATCGCAGCAGAATTTTAAGAGGGATTATTTGAATTTCTCAGCGGTTTTAAGGGGTTTAAACCGTATTTTCGCTACACATCATTCCAAGAAATAATTAATTGGACTTACCGAAGATGAGCAAGAAGAAGAATTTCTGTAAAAAGTGTCAGACTCGACACATTGCCCCGACGGGGAAGAAATGCAATCGCCTGCGGACGAGCGATGATTCTGCACCGGGCGGGTCGGATGACCTGTTCGGCGATGGTGGTGGTGGAATTGAGATGGGGAATAGCCTTTTGAGCAATTTCCCGGCGGCGATCCAATCGCCTCCGAAAGCTGCGGAGACTGGAGTCCTCAACAGTAGGATGGGAGTGATGGAGAAGAACATCTCTAAACTCGTTGGCGCCGTCAACCGGTTAGCGGAGAAGCAAGAGGCGGCGATGGCTACTACTAGAGACGATTCTGATGATGACAGCGATGGATGGGTGGAAGTATCGCCAAGAAAGTCCAGGCCTAAGACGAAGAAGAGGGGGAAGATGCAATCATCGCCCAAACCCGTCAGCACCGCCGCCGAGTCGTCGAGCGATGAGTCGAGCCGTTCCAGCGATAGGTCCACTTCACCTACAAAAGACAAAGGTAAAACAAAGAAATATGCCCAGAAATTGTATGGCAAAAGCGGCGATAAGCCTAAGAATGTGGAAGAAGTGTTACTTGTTGGCCTAAAGACAATTGAAAAGCTAATTTTGGATAAGAAAGATCCACTCCCCGCTGTCAAGCACGTAAAGCTGTTGACAGAGAAAGCCTCTAAGCGATTGTACACGTTTGACACTTTTAATCAATATGATATCTCAGTAAGGGAGAGAGCTGGGAGGCTGGGACACGAGGAATTTGGCAATTTCGATCAGGAGGAGATAATGTCATCTTTTTCATTCGATAATACCTTCAAGGCAGGTAGCGGTAATAAGTCTGGAGGTGGGTTCAAAGGTAAACAAAGCCAGGGAAATGGGAGATCCTATTCCGAAAAGATTTGCTTTCGCTTCAACTCCGACAGCGGGTGTTTTGGCAAATGTAATTTGAACCATGCCTGTATAATCTGCGACAAGAAAGGACACAGCAAAAAAGATTGTGTTCGGGTGGGAGGCGATAAGAAATAGGAATTAGTTTTCAAATCTGAGAAGATTCCAGGCGGTAAACACTTATCTGACAGTGACGTCACGGATGAAGGGGTTTCTTCTCAGTCGTGTCCGGGCTCGCCAGCTCAAAATGTTAAATTATACAGTAAATCCAGGGATCCTGGTCGTAATGGTGGTTTCCTCCGTGTCTTAGAGGTTGAAAGTATAAATCCAGTCGAAGGAGACGACGATTCGTGTTGTATTTCAAATATTATCTCCAGTATTGGTACGATCGGTACACGCCGGTACTTTGCATCGCCGGGGTCAAGCCCGGGTCAAAGCACCGATACCGCTGACGTCACGGGTTTCCGTGTCGAAAGTACACAAGCGGTGTCGGAGCAGGAGGACAAAAATGTCAGTCGACAAGGTAACTTTGTTCAAAATATAGAATTTCTAGCCGATACTTCTTATCTAACTGTCGATAGGGAGGGAGATAACATCCTTGCCGATGTCTGTTCCAAATTTGAGGAAAATCTATCGGGTAGTTCCAGAGATATTAAATATTTTGAAAATAATCTTCTGGTCTCGGCGCGCTCGCCGAGTGGTCAAACTGTCAATGTATTCGAGAAATGCGCTCGAGGGGAATGCACCTGCGAATATTATATTAATGGCGCATTAGCACAACTTAGACCTTGTAGATTCGAATATCTTCTTTCATTGGGGTCGGATGCATGTAAAAATAGATTTAGATCCATGGTGGATGGTATCACAGATGGTTTCAAAATTGTTGATGACACAGTGCCAAGCGGGGGTCTGAGGTATGATTGCAAAAACTACAATTCTCTTTTTGAAGGTGATAATAGAAAAAAAATGGACAAAATTATTGGCAAAGAACTAGCTGAGGGTTACCTCAAAATAGTACAAGAAAAACCTGCTTGTATTCATGCTATGGGAGCTGTCCCAAAACCAGATGGTAACATAAGGCCAATAACGGATTGCAGTATGCCTGAAAAAATCTCAATTAATAATTTTTGTGAAAATATTATTGAGGAATTCAAATACAAGAGTGTAGACAATGTAGTCTCACTGTTAAATCCTGGGGATTTCATGGCAGTAGTTGACATTAAATCTGCTTACAGGGCTGTCCCAATATACCCAGACCATCAAAAATATTTGGGAATCAGATGGGAAATTAATGGTGAAAGTAAATATATACAGGATTCCCGCTTGGCATTTGGTTTAAGGCTAGGGCCTATGTATTTTAATGAAATTTCTGAGTTTATATATCATATTTTGTCAGATATTTATGGTATTCAGACAGTAAATTATTTGGATGACTTTATTGTCATTGGTTCAAGCTTGGAAGAGGCAACGTGGGCCCAACAGGTAGTTATAAGGGTCTTAAGATACATAGGTTTCCACATTAGCTGGGGGAAAGTGACCCCTCCATCTCAGGTATGTATTTACCTGGGACTGGAAATTGATTCCATTAAAATGGAAATACGCCTTCCAAAGGAAAAGTTAGAAAAACTCAAGAATTTAGTGTGTAAATACAGGCAAAAGGCTACTATTGGCAGGAAGGAATTGGAAAGCTTAGGGGGGCTTTTATCCCATTGTGCTCATGTAGTGGATGGTGGCAGAATATATTGTCGCAGGGTTTATAACTTGTATAAAGTCCTTTTAAATAATAATTTAAAGGCTATAAAAATTGGCCAAGCCTGCAGGGACGACTTAAATTGGTGGGAAAAATTTTTGGAAAATTTTAATGGAAAAAAACAAATAGAATATAAAGAATTTCCCCTCCCTATGGTATCAGACTCTTCTATGAGAGGCTTTGCAGTATATATGGGTAGTGACTGGAGGGCAGGTAGTTGGGACAATAGTATTGTTTTTCCAGAATCTGATTGCAAACATATTATAGCAGCCCCTTCTGATATTATTTATGACAACAAAAATATTAATGAATTAGAATTATTCCCTATAGTACGTGGCCTGCAAGAATGGCTGAGCCAACTGGCAGGTCACAGTGTTAATATTTATACAGACAACACTCAAGTATTTCATATGATAAGAAAGGGAATAAGTACTAATCCTACGTGCATGAGTTGGTTAAGGGAAATTTTTTGGATATGCAAAATATATAAAGTAAGACTGGTGCCTCATTACATTAACACAAAAAATAACCTGGTGGCTGACACTTTGTCACGCCTTTTGTATTTTAAAGGTGAGGACGCAGTTAAAAAGTGCATTTTAGGTGCGGATTTGCGTTGCGCTAACGCTATTTTTGACTTTTGCAGAGAAAATTGGCCTGAAAAGGCGCGTTGTGACGTTGAAAAAAGCCGCTGTAGGGGCAAATACCCAGAAATTGCGGAGGATGCAATGGAAATGTTACCTAAAGGTATGTAAAAAATTTCATTGGGCGCCTTATAAATGTGACTCTAACCAGGGCTGCCTGTATATTTCTTATATCTCAAAATTTATGAAAGCATCCTCTGTGATAAATTATTATCAAGCGGTTATATATTATCATAATGTCAAGGCCAAGCCAGTCGCAGGCTGGTCAGATGTCAATATTAAAATGGTAGTAAAAGGTATAAAAAATACAGATAATATGGAAGTGGATAGTAAGGAACCACTGAAAGAGAAGCATTTAGAAAAATTATATAGGAAGGTAGATTGGTCCGACCAGTTAGGGATATTGGTATATATTGTAATAGTTTTCCTATTTAGGACACTACTCAGAGTAGGACACACTGTGAGGTCGGAACATATGCTTCTGAGAAAAAATGTTATTTTTCATAAGTGGGGTTGTATTGTAAAGGTTACATCCTCAAAAACAAAAAAGCCAGGCCAGGTACATGAGATACCAATAAATAGATTAGAAAATAAAAGGGTCTGCGCTGTGTATTTATTGGAAAAATTATTTAAAATTCATCCAAAGTCCAGGGATGATCCATTGTTCTCTACAGAAAAAATTGGTTATTTATCTTATACAGTGGTTAACAAACAATTTAAACAAATGTTAACAAACTCAGAGATTAAGGGTAATTTTTCAACCCATTCTCTAAGGAGGGGAGGCACCACGGACTTGTATAATAAGGGTGCTTCTTTAACCTATATTAAGGAGAGGGGCCAGTGGTCATCTGATTGTATTTACAAATATATTAGGCCCTCAATCTCCGATAAAATTAATTATGATAAATTTTTATCACTACGTTAGGTAATTGATTTGGAGGTTTTGGATTAAAATAAATGTAATTTATTATATGTCCAAATCAATTTACCTCTTTGTTGTTCTGTATTTGTTCTAAGTTGTTCTAGCCGCGACGTAAATGATATTAAATTGTGCAGCGATACCTGAACCAATTTATTTATTTCGGAGAGGCGTGACGTCATCGCCCCCCGTAACCATCGCTACGGAGATTGTTGTACCTCCACTATATAAATCGCCCGAGCTTGACCGTTGGTCATTCTCGTTCTAACCACCAACGATTTACCATCGCAGCAGAATTTTAAACTTTAGAATTATTGTTACAGGAAAGGATTAAAATAAATGTAATTTATTATATGTCCAAATCAATTTACCTCTTTGTTGTTCTGTATTTGTTCTAAGTTGTTCTAGCCGCGACGTAAATATATGGGAATATCCGCGCGTATAACTTCTGCTATGACATACGCAATTATTTACAATTTAAGATGTTTAGTATACGGATGTCATCATGAAATATGTAAATTACCTAGGACCTTTAGATGTATTTCATATTAAACAAAAGGTTTTCCCGATCATAAAACTCCATAGATCTTGTTACATCAATAAGTATAGAGAATTGAGGCTTTGGATCTGGTAACACTACTGCCTTTCATGATTAAAGTAGCATGGAGAATTGAGGCATTTCAGTAGGCAACAGTGGGTGTTAAGTGTGTAGGGTCAGCTTGGGAGGAAATTGTCGATTGAGTTTGTGTATGTTTAGATATCTTAAAGTTTGATTATTAAAGGAGCTTTTAGTCATTTCAATGACTGGTGGACATTAATAGCCATGGCTTCCGACCATGCCGTTGCATACAAGCATAGCCATCTAGTGGGTAAACTTGCCTTCCAATAGTACCCGGGTGCACCACTTGGTGGTAGTCTGGTCGGCGGCCTTTGTTCTCTTCAGTCAGACAGTGCTGCCTTATCTTTACTTTACTATGACAAGAAGTATATTCGTTCGAATATGTACGATAAATACTGGGTAGTAGAATCATATATTGGTTATTGGATGTTATCAATTTGATATTTATTAACAAAAAGGAAAATATTTACACTGCTCTTTAAATGACATGTACGTGCCTAAATTATTGGGTAAGAAAGGAAGTTTATTGACAGTTGCTATGCACCGGAATTATCAAGTGCACCTATATACCGTAACTCTGAGATTCTTGGTTTTGTTTGTCCTATATTTCACTTCTTGCAAATACAGACAACACCTGACTCACCAGACAATGGATAGTAGCGGTTCCAAAAGGCAATATTCCACTTACGAATTCATGAACAGGACCAGATTCGGCTCTATGGGCATATATTATATTCACAGTAATAATACTGGTCTTTCAGCAGCCGTAAAGGGCAGTTTCACGGGATACAATTGTAACAGTTTTATACAGCAAATGTCTATGACCGAATCTTGTGAACAAAAGGCATCGATAATCTTGGTGTCATGTCGCTGCATCCGTAATGGGTTCCTCAGCTAAAATAATTATGGAGAGTTTCTGTCAGATAATCGTGTTTCAAATTGACATTCAATCAATGATTCAAATCCATTTTCTATCAATGTCAGTGGTAATACAGAGAAATGTTTATAATTATATTGCGTGAAGAATAAAACAATAAACTCATATATATTTCTTTTGATCTAGGTATCACATGCCGTCATGATGTACTCATTAAAACAAAATAATTTATCTAAAGGTCCGACGGACTAATGATATTTCCGTATGACAACCCCCCTAGACATACTCCTCCATCTCATGTTCGTTGGGCTCGAAATCCTCAAAATCAATATCCTGAACATTGAGGCTAAGATAGGTGCTGCCAACGCAGAGAGAAATCTTCCTACAGATGATGCTAAGTATGACAGCAATGCACACCATCTCCTTGACAATGAATATAAAGAAGAAGCCGCCTGTGGCCATGTCGATGGCAGCTTGAGTCCTATGCACTAAGAATAGTCGGAGGATGAGGAAAGGTAGGTCAAGAAGGGCTGTGCCGATGTAAGACGTCGTCTTGATGTACTTGTTTGTGATCTGATTGCCTACGTATACGGGAGGGATAGAAATAGTCAAGCAGCCAAGACAGATGACGAGGGCGGTAATGTAGACGAAGCTCTGCACGGCCACGCCCCACAGCGACGGGCCGGCCCTCACAAACGTCTCCATCATGAAGGCGACGTCTAGCGCCTGCAGGAAGAAGTACAGGTTGCTGTGCAGGAAAGGCTGCCACGACATTTTCCACCGGTATCGGAACATACGGAGAAGCACAGGGAGGATGATAGCACACTGAAGCATGGACATCCATTTAACCTGTAAAAGAAAAATGGTATGCGATTTGGTAATTGATCAGTTCCCTTATGAAAAACGCCTAACCGTAGGAGGATAATTGGAACTTGGTACAAGGTTTGACCTTTTAGCTCCATAAATATACAATTACAGTGTCCTTGAAAAACTATGATTATAACAATATAGAATAGAATGGCGGTTGATTAGATCAATTGAAACGTTCACATCATAATTCTGTATGGAGGGCCACATCTATCTTATCTTTTTGAAAACAAGTTACATCATTATGGTCTCGCTTATAATACATTTAACCAGAGGGTTTTCATTAACAATAAAACATGTTTTTTCTAATTTTAAATAATATTCTAATGAGTGTATTTACCAAAAGGCCATCAATGTGTTCCTCAAGGGACCTGTCCAGTAAGCCACCTTCTGGCCAAGTGGACGAATTATCGTTAATCCAGGGACTTAGAAGGTCGACGCAGTTGACCCCTGACACTAGGCCCACCCCAACACTCCAGGGCACCACGTCCGGCTCCTCCTCGGCAGGTCGCGTCCAGGAGGCTTGCTCTTCAAGCTCCACATCCAGGGCGTCCACCCTGGAGAAGTTAGGCGTGGTCAGCACCTCCACGCAGTGGTGAATGGAGGCAGCACGGGAGAGTCCCCGGATTAAAAGGAAAGGAGTGAATCCCAAGGTTACCAAACTAGGATCAACCATCAGATGGACGAACCTGTAAAAGAGAAATTGCAAATTACCGACAGGTTTGCCTCATTGATGCTGCAAGCTGCTCAGTCATAAAAATTAATATAGACAGATTTAACGGTCATGGTTCCAAGATATCACAGAAAGTTGATACGTTTTTCAATGCAACAAACTTTGTCTGTATACCATTTGTGTTGGGCATTTTTTTCTTCTGGCATTTGATGGGCGTAGGCACCTTTACTGACACACCGTGACTGATCGGAACGTAAATGTTAGACGGCTGATTAGTTCTAGGCAAACTTTTATGGGCAAAGTGTCGTTGTGGCTTTCACACAGATCCATATGCCTTAAAGGCTCTGGATATTTGTGTAGAGTTTCTGCCTATATTTAATGGCTTAGCTGATCGTCTTTAACCGCGACCCGCACGTTCCGTCGTCAAGCACCAATTTCCTCTGCCTACCAGCTGCATCCAGCTGGCACCAAACAGACCCCGACCACCAGCTTGCCCCCGGCCCTCGTCACTAGCACTCCCCAGAGCCTGATATGTGAGACAGTGTGTCGCCGTCTCCTAGTCCCCCCACCCATCACAGCCCCCTGCCCGCCCACCTACAGCCTTGATACCCTTTTCTCCTCATTCAAACTACTCCACAGTTCATTAATCATCTGGCACCAAGAGAAAACAGGTTCCAAACTGTTAGACCGAAGGTGCTGCAGGCCTTGTATACCTAATGCATTCTTTATAATTATATTGCGCACACCTATTTCCTCTATCGAACGGCTGAGGTATACTGAGCTTGACGATAAATAACTGAGGCACGGGCAGTGTATGGCTAAATATCACCCAGAGGTCTTTCGATTGTGAGATGTACCGACCTTCAGCACTTGCGTGCCAATAGTTAAGGTGCAGAAGGAGAGGGGGGCCTAATAAGTGTGTAGTTTCATCAAACGTTCCCATATTACCTGCTCGCCTGCTGTGCACTGCCACACTCTTCTGAAAGGCCGAGTGGACGCTACTGCATTGGAAAGGTCACAGAATCCCAGGGGGCCTCCACGGCGACCAGCACAAATAAACCTAGGGCTTTAATCTAATCCCCCTAATCCATACTGTTAGGTCTGTTCAACCGAACTAACACTACTTGTTTAGGTATCAATATATTCATATTGTCCGAGGGCATAAAAATGTAAACAAGGAATAACCACTACAGGCTTTAAGTCGGCATTGAATACCAAAGACAAAACGACCGCCAATTAATTTTACTGTACATGGTCTGGAGGGATTCCCATGTTGCTCCACCTCCCAAAGCAGATGTCGACCTTCCAAGTTCTGAGTGCTGGTGCAAAAACCGATTGACTCTATGGTCTGAGAAGTGACATGAGGCTGGACGCATATCAAAGTGGTGGGAGGATTGGCCATACACTCCAAACATCAGTATCAAGATCGAATACCGAGCATATCGTCATGAGAGAAGTATACGTTGGGGTTGGCGAGGTGCTCTTCGCGATGTGGACGGGAAGCGGAGGGCGGGGGGGGGGGGGGAGCGGCTGCGTGATTACCATTAGGAAGAGCCAAGTCTCCGGTAGGTCGTCACCCCCAGATCGGGCCTCCTACCACCTGTATGCTTTATGCCAGTGGTGCGTGCATGCTGCGACGTAATCGGCCATAAAGTAGCCGGCGGCCGTGTAGCATTGCCCACCCTGGAGACAGAGCCCAGTCTGCGGGGCGGGGCGGGTCAACACCTAGCGGGGGGACCACCGGCACGAGTATCTAAGTGACCCGATTATGCAGCGAGTCTCAGTTCGGCCACGACTGGAGAAGGCTCATAAACAACTCGTGTCCTTCCCGACTGATCGGCTGCTTTCTCAATCAGGGTCGAAGGGTTACAGCGCGGTCCACTTCCAGAAAACGGCAAGATCGTGAAAGACCATTCCGAATATAAAAAAAGAAAAGAAACACGATAACACGTCTTTCATAGTTAATGGAAAGACGGTGTTTTCCTTGCCATGCAATGGGTATACCCTCTGGATGCACGAACTAAGAGGCTGTAGCCGGAATATATTCATGTACTAAGAAGTCTGCATTTACTCATTACATTTGATCATGGCATTTGTGTATCATATACCATTTACAAGTTCAGTATCATTTTATGTACGTATTCTGAAAAGTCAGGGGTAGGGGTTAGGGTGAGGCCCAGGTCATTTGTTTTCAAAATCTCAAATTATGATGTGTTCTTAATCGGATTCATGTCATCAGGAAAGTAGTTGATTTTATTTAGTATTCCATTTGCAGTGATGGCCATATTATTCTTAGCGCCATTTTCATTACATCGAATGACAAGAGAAGAGGTGTTTCCTATACTTAATCAGCACGAGCAGCTTCCATCTCGCCAAGTGAGTTACTCGGGGAGGATGCTGTCTGTTCCGGTGACACGCCCCTAATAGACTGTACGGTCCGGTTGCGACTTGTCGCTAACACTATTAACATACTGAGAGCCGAGGGTTAATGGACCCCATCCCCCCGTATGCATACATATCCCATCGATGACAGTGGCTTTACAACAAGACTTAGTAGTGTCTGTCCGTGATACCTTCATATCTGGGATGGCCCAAGGGTTTCCAGCTATTGCTTCAACAACAAATCCTGATTTTTATATAAGAATAAGAATCACTTTTACTAGTAACTCTTGTAATGGAGCAATAGTAAATAGCAATTATTTGCTTAGGCTAATTCAACTTGATCTGTTAATGTGGCCCATATTCCACAGACAGGTGTTAGATTTGGTCACTCCCTGATGATTAATTTTGTCGCAATTTATTGGAACAGAAAGGTATGTATAAGCTTGGCAAATGTGTTTATGGATGCGGTCTGTATATGCATCATGATTAGATCTTATCAATTATCAGAGATTATCCAGTATAAAGGTAATTTTGGGTCTGAAATGCACATATTTCCCTGTTTTTAACCACGTTATGGTGACTATTTTGGTAGCATGGTAACCAAGTAACCAAGATCAACTAAGCTAAATGTAGAACTGTTGAAGTCCTTCCAGGTTAGGTATCATATGAGCATGAATTTGTTTGACATGTGTTTTCTAAAACGTAGGCCTACTCTCTTTCAATTGTGGTTAGGATATTCCAGGCGAAATTCGGTTATCATAGTAACCATGCAACCTTGACCATTAACTTATGTTGGCGGGTGTCAACATTATGATGGTCTTTGACATTTTCCTCGGACACCGAGAAAATGTCGTGGTTGCTAGGCGTTTCCATAGATACCAAAACTATGACACACATTCAGACAAAATCTAACAGCATGCATTTTGTAGCATTCTATACAACCTGCACTCAATCTATTAACATAATTAGACCTATTGTCAGGATTGCTTGCCATTTTTCCTCTCTGCTAATGCATGCAATAGGAGTTTTTGTGTCCATGTCATAGTTGTTTTTCCCCTATGACCCAGCTAAATAAGAAATACATGTAACCCAATATCTCCTCGTGCGCAGCCTTGAAGTACATGAAGTGGCGCACACATTGAGCGCAGTACCGTGATCAACTAAGTATGGAGCACTGGTCCTTGCGCACACACATAGCTTTTAAACACAATTGCTTATACTTTCAATCATTTGGGGTAAATACAACAACAATAAAGATGGCTATGAAGTAGGCCTATGTGGTCCGGTTCAACTGAACATCACTTTACTCATATTGCCTTCTTTTACAGTTTGGGTCATAGGGGAAGGGATATACTGCGGGACCCCCCCCCCCCCCCATATCTGCATGATTTAATACTTTTCTGAGATCCAAAGCTGATCGTGAAAGAATAGAGAAAAACGAAGTAAGCAATGTGACATTTTATTTCATGTTAAAATACCATCTGAAGGCCACTTGTTGCTAGGTAACATCACATGCCTGCGGTGTCCTGCTTATGCAAAGCCACAATTACCTCTCTGAACTATTGGTGGTATAAATAGAAGAAAGAGTGTAACCGACATTCACAGACAAATCGGAAACAAAAAGAATTCTTACAACATTTGTGACAACAATAGTACAAAATTACGTTGATGAATGCACTTATTACTTTGTGAAATCATAATGATACAGAAATACGTGCAGTAACATGTAATGAACATCTTTAAAATTTAATGTTATGTCATACGGCAAAAAATCCGAACCGGCTATACGCGACGTCGCCTGTATAATACAAACTATACACGCGACAATGATCACACCATCTGTAAATTCCCATTTCTATATACTACTAACATATCGCCTGTATTGTCAATATTATACACGCGACATGTAGTGTGCTAACCGTCCCAAATTTTCCGAGATTTAACCCTTACACTGCCAGAGGCCTCATATGGGGCCCTATAGTAAAATCCCATAGGAACACCATTGAAATAATGCAAATTATGCTTTCAGAATCTGAAAGAATTTTTCAGATATTCCAATTAGAACCAGAGATACAGGTATTTGAACATCAGACCATTAAGTCACCCAAAAATGTTAGAATTGCATTTTGAGAAACCATAAACAACATATTTACATTTGAATTTGCCATACCAATTAAAAATAATGAAAAATGGGTGAATTTATGTAAATGACATGATTTTTAATTTGCTTTAACTTTTCTTTCATTTATGATAATCACAAACTGTCTTTTGCACAAAAAAGATAATGTTTTCATGTTACTTTTATAAAAAGTGTCATAGTTATTTTATGAATTATCGGTTACCATGGTAACCTACAAATTACGATAGTACTAACAATTACTCCGAGCAAGAAATTTGCCTTATTGGCACAGTGCCAACATTTGGAACGTTTATATCAGAATTATTGAAAAAAGTTTTTCATCTGAAGAATCTAAACTAAATTTGAGTTTTAGGGAATTTATGCACTAATTTTTGTATTTTGGGCAATATTTCAGTAAATATCAATTATATTTTGATATATCTGGCAGTGAAAGGGTTAAACCCATGTCCCGGACGTCCTGTTTAGGCGACGTCGCCTGAATAAGATAAACTAAGCCTATGTATACGACAACTATCAAACTATCTATGAATTCCCATTTCCTTATACTACTTTGGTTGTCGTTTATAATAATGAAGTCAATTCACGCGATAGGTTGTCACGTAAATAGTGGAGCCTATCAAGGCGACGTCGCGCGTATAGGTAGTGTATAATTTAGGTCCGCTTATGGCCTGCACGTGTTAGGCGACTTTCAGCATACTCCTTTCAGTGACGCCTTAATAAAAATATGTTTGAAGTGTACACTGTTAAAATGGTGTTTAGAATTTAAATGTGTTAAGGGCATAAACATGTTTATAATCTAAATACACTAAACCATATCTGTTTAAAACCTAAACACTTGTAACTTATAAACATGTGTGGGTTAACCATGTTTATAATCTAAACGCATAACATTAGTTGTGTTTAAAAGCTAAACACTTGTAACCTCTAACCATGTTTTGAATGGGATATGTTTATAATCTAAACACATAATATCAATTGTATACTATGGAAAAGAAAAATGGACACTTTGGGATTAGAACCCACATTCTTTACATTCAAGGTAGAAGCCTAACCAACTGAGCTAACTTGGACTGCATGCAGTGCACACTGGCATAGTCAGCACCAATGAGTAGGATCAGTACTACTATATAGGTATTCAACATCATGTTGGTGTGACAGACAATAGTTCAGTACTGTCATACCCCTACGTATTCAGTTAAGTAGCAAAGCTGGGCTGTGTCTACTTACAGGCCTCCATAGCTCAGTGGTAGAGCATAGGCTTCATATGTGAGGGGCCCCGGGTTCAAATCTCGGCTACTGAAGTTACCAAAATACTAGTATGAAGTAGTTGTACTATTAGTGGTTTGCCACGTGCCCTCCATATTTTTGGCCATGAGAAGTAAAATAGTGTTTTTCATACACTTAGGAATTTGGAACTTTGTGATTATAAATGTTAGATTTTTAAATTGTTGTAGCGTCATTAAGATAATCACTTCATTGGCCTGCTATTCTAGGTATGGTCAACCAACCAGAACACCCCTAAAACATTTACAAAATGTTTTAAAACACCTTTTTAGTAGGATTAACATGTAGACACCTTTTTAGTACAAGAACTTTATCAGCTATACCCCTAAAGGTTTTACCTCCAACAATCAAACAATCCATGCAAGGCTAAACCAAGAAGGAAGGACATATGTGGTTATTGGCTCAATGATCCTGTAGTGTGATTACAGGAAAAATAAAACTTTCAATGCTGTTAACATTACATCTGGTGTAAACTGAATGGCATAGTACCATAGCAGTGTTTTACATGTAAGATCTACATTGTTTTTTTTTTACACACTACGGTATATTATTGTTAGATTTAAAATGGTTTTCATCCTTAAGAATGAAAGTGCACTGTACATATTAGGGTATATTACTGTTTAACTTAACACCTAACCCTAAACATCTTGAAGACCTAAATGCTTCATAGATAAACACCTAAACATCATAGTTTTCTAAACACTTAGCAGCCAAACATAAAAAAAGCATAAGCGTTTTGATTCTAAACACCTTGAGGACCTAAACACTTCATGGTTAAACAGCTAAACATCACACATTTCTAAACACTTAACCCTAAACACCGATAATTCTAAACATGTTTAGGGAAATAAAGTGTTCCAAAACTGGATGCACCGAAGTGTTTAGGAAAATGTTTAGGTTCTAAACACTTGTTTTAACAGTGTAGACAGACTCGACACTCTGAATTTCCTCTGTCCCACGGACCGACGGCTGTTAAGTGTCCTTAGAAACCGCGACATGTCCTGTTTCCATCCAGTTGTAATATCCGTAATTAAGGGACGTGGGCAGTTGCTCTCATTCCCATGTTTGTATGATATTGAGGTTGGACAAAATACAACATCTAGATATAAAAATCCATTTTCTACAACAAACTGACTGGTAAAAAGAAAAGTTTGGTTTAATCATGGCCATTCAGAAATCTAGGTTAAGAAATAATATAAAGGTTTGGGTAATAGGGAGTGGCAGGTTTTGTTTTCTATGGGGAATAGGCCATTACATTTGTTGAGGTTTTCCAAATTATATTTGCAATATGATAAACAAATTTTCCGTGTTCCATTCTGTTTGACCCTATTTGGGGTTTTGAATTATATACATGTGTAATTATATATCATGACGAACTTTAATTTTGATATTATAGTATGATGGGCATAGTCACCTCTCTTCATTGTTGAATGTGAATAAGACTTATGTTCCAAGAAGCCAGACACATTATTCTAATCTATGCGTTGGCATGGAAATGCAGGCCCCATCCTCCTAGTGGCTCCTCTGGGACGTGGTTCTGAGTGTTAGACCCTCCTCTGGCTTGTTGGTCCAGAAAGTGGGCGCTGTGATTTGAGATTGACACGGCCCGACGTCACTCGCATCCCTTACCCCGCTGCAGGCATGGCGCTGCTCCCAGAATGGACCTACTCAACCAACACATGACCGGCAGCGGCGGCAGGGCACAATTGGCAGAAAGAAACATCACGCTCTTCCCATTTGGAGATGACTTCTTGTGATAAACGCCAAATGATGCTGTCGGCATCGCAGTTGACAAGTGAGAATGGCTGGGCCTGATTGGTGCGATGCAATCCATTGTGCCAAGTGAAATCCTCAAACTCTCTGCACAATGGGGAATTTACTTCCCTGAGCAGGGGGCTTTTGCTCTCTCTGTCTCAGCTTTCAGGAAACAATGGCTGGTGCCGGCAGTAATACTAATTCGGCACGATCCATGGACAAAAATACGTTGCAATTGCTTTCCACTGTATTTGTTATGGACATGGACGTCCAAGTGTCGAAATACTGTGGGCTATTACGAATTCCCCATGACAATAGCATCCCGTATGCCTATTTAATCGAGTTACACCAGAAAACTCTACTTGGTTAATGTATCCCTAGCCCTGCAAATGCAATCTAAGATAACACAGACAGCGTAGTTCAACAAAACCTTCCGCCTAACTGAGCATCCCGTTGTTTTTAACCGGCCTATGGTTCCAGGGCGCCCTCCAGTATCTAGGAGGGGAGGATCGTTTTCTATTCTGGTCTGTCCAAAGGGTGAATACGCATAAGAAGCCCCGTTTGTGGTTAGAGAAAAGAAGAATTCTGATAACACTTAGGTAAGGGATGCCGATGTTTGCTTTTTCGGACCTCCAGTGGAAACGTCTTTGTTAAGCAGAAGAAAGGGGATGACCGGAGAGGTGACTTACTCTGCCTTGTTAGGTGAGAATTGCCAGCAGTGTAAAAAGCCGGGATTCTCCCCTTCAGCCAACACACTCTCGAATGGAAGTGTCATAAAGTCCCACTGCCTCAAGTGCTGCTTCCGGATGGGTTGATTCCCCCTTGTCCCTCGTGCCGGCCGCAGGCCCCGCTACTCCTGGTGTCCATCTACCGCCTCCAGCCCCTGGAGGACATGACCCTGCCACCTTCAATTGGCACCTCCCTCTCTGTGGAGGGTAGGCTGAGCTGTAGCCGGCCAGTTTAGGCACACAGCTCTGAACTACTGGGTTTATGAGGATTCCTTACTGAAAAGTGCATTAAAATCTAGGATGCATTGAGACATTAAAGAGAAATGTAAAATGACAAATTCATTTCACGTGTAAGGGATGCTTTTAAAACGGTATTAATGGATATTGACAAAGACAATCTATTTCCTTTACATAAGAATCACCAATGGAAATTTCCAATGTCTTCATTCTGGGTGACTTGACAAACCATAAACCGACTTGGAACAGGTACTTGCTACAAATCTGATTGTCTTTGGAATCCAATCAACTGCCACTTTCCGAAAAAGAACTTATCTTGGAGCTCATCAGATTCCGCAGCGCCATGGTAGTAGGCAGACTACTTTCTTAAAGTTGCAATTATGACTCCAAATTACCGGAGTTTTGCCGTAATCACGTTGATTTATCGCCCCCATACGCCTCCAAAACGGAAAACAAAAATAACAACAATAACGATTACTCTTTAAGCCAAAGTGTTACAGAAGCTTTTGTCAATAATTTGAAATGGCATTTGTTGACTAATTGTATCTCCAGTTTTTGCCTGGCTAGTGTCCAGGTTCTGCTTCAAAAAGGAAGGAATACAAATGTTTTGTAAATATAGCAATACGAATCAAGACAATAGACTCCAAAAGCTCTTTGAAGCAACATCCTGAAAACGCGTCGGGAACGTAATGCACTTCCTTGGGTGAATGTACTCTTGGAAGGACATTAAAACGGTATGAAGCTGTATTCAAGCAAATCAGTTCTATTGAAGTTCTGGCATACTACTAGTCTTCAATAGCCTAAACCACGTTATTATTCGGACTTTTTCACCATTCTACTGTTTGAACGCAAATAATTGCGATTCTCGGGTTGCGATTCCAAATTAGATTTATAGAAGCGAAAAGAGAGCCTGGTCCCTCTGTCCACCTTCAGCCTCCTCAATACCCGATAGGTCACAATAATAAAGAGGACGTATGCAAGGCCTTCTTATTGCACAACTTTACACATTTTTATACACGTTTTACAAGTTCAAGGATGTCAGGTTTGTTTTTTTTTGCTCGCAAAGCTAGTGTAGCGTGGGTATATGCCAGATATTTAGTTCAGGTTGAACATTGGAATATTTCAAAACAAAATTAGGCTTTTCTAGTCATTGGTACAAACATACAGGTACGGAAATATCCTGCACTTTGATTGGAACATGTACACACAGACGACTTTAAAAAGAACCTCTCAAAGAGTGCAATCGTGTACCTGTATACAAAGGTATTGAGGAACTGGTTTAGCTAAACCAGCACTATTTAGCCTGCAATGTCTGGTTGCTATTCAGCTTTCATCCTCTGGCCCACATGTTCATCAGCAGCCATTGTGTCGATAAACACGAGCGTCATTGCCTATGTCCTAACACAGAGTTGCTTCGTTTAATCAACTGTAGCTTGATACTGAATGCATTGGGCTGCCAACAATGGCCTAATGAGTGGCTTCCCATCACTCAGCAAACACCCACTGCCAATGTAAAAACAAATGCTTGTCAGAGCCTAATCAGAGGAGTCTCCCGTCTTCTCTTTGGAGGCGCCATGTCCCAGACCAGCCGTAAAGCATCACGGTGAAGAATTCAGTGTTTTACTAGACTTCATTAAATCTGTGTCTCTGCTGAACGGACTGGCGTTTTTATAGCTATGTTCAGTCAACGTGCACATTCGGGTCTTGTTGACAACAATTAGAGTTGACTTAAGTTACTAAGACCTTGATTTAACATTTGCGGGTTAGAATGTTCAACGTTTTAACAATGATCTCTCTGTGAAGTGTATCACATTTTTGGGACTAAAATAACATGTTTAAACATGATTCAAGCTCTCATTGAATTGTTTGCACAATACTCTCCATGTTTAGATATCATGGTATCTGGAGTGACTTTATGCCCGAGATTTATCATCTTGAAGGTCAGGTACATCCATAATTGAAAATGATAGACAGTTGTTCATTAATCCATTCTTGCCGAAAAAAAGAAAGATATGCTTGTTTTGAGCTGCGAATGTAATATCATGGCCTTGTCCATAAAGGGTTCCTCCACAGACTTATACCCTTTACAAAAAGCCTTCAGAATATATGTATCATTATGTTGATAGTTCACCAGCCATAATAGCCATTCTGAGGCTAATATGTAAGGGAACAGGCAATAATCTTTCACGCACAGTCCAGTGTTAAAAGAAAATCAAAATATTCCAGTCTAAGGTAAATTCAGTGAAAGCATGATTGATTTTTCTATCGGACCCTACCCTTACTTCTACCTTTACAGATTAGGCGGCTCATGTTGGTAGTTTAAAGCAGTAATAATACGCATTCTCATGCATCCTGATGCCTGTATGTAAAGGGATAACTGACGTGTTGCAGCATTGGGAGCAATCAGTTGTGCATCATCGGCGCTGGTCTGAAAGCGGTATAGGAGTATTAAGAGAAGTAAATGCAGTATAGGATCAGGAGACCTACCCAGCTCCGGGGGGCACGTTCTTGCAGGTACACATGATGATGGTGGCTCCGACCAGCAGGACAAAGAAGAGGGCGATCTCCACCAACACCCAGAGGCCGAAGACGATGTACTTCTCCTCCTCCGGCAACTCCGGCTCAATATCCAGGAACTGCGACGACGACGGCACGGTGACCATGGCGAAGGTGGCGACGTTGAGCAGGAGCCAGCCGAGGAAGAGGAGCAGGTAGCTGATGCAGCCCCCCATGGCCGACATGTGCTTGGTGTTGGTGTCTACCAGCAGGCTCGGATCGAGGTCCGGGCCGCTGGCACTTTCACCATCCATCGGCAGCCTGCGGGCGGAGGAAGTAGAACAGTTTACCGAGCACATCCTATTTTGTGGTAACATATCACTGCATATACATGGAAGTTGTTGTTTTTTCTTTTAAGTTAAAAATCTTTCATATTTTATGCTCGTGTTTCCTACATTTGCAATACCTATTCTAATTCCGCAAACCGTTGTTAGCCTGTAGCGTATTGGGTACCCATCATCGGTTATGTAGGCTATAGAGGATAACAAATATCGCAATACTAAGGAAGCATATCGTTTATGTACCATCGATTTCTGAAGATTTAACTAGGTATACAACTGTTTTTAAGATTGCGACATGGGTCCCCCCATCACTCATTTGTATTAAGTTAGTCAAAAGATAGACTTGTAGTTGTTGACAGATCAAAGGGACATTTGTATCCTACCGGAGCGAGAGGATGTCCAGCGGGACCTTGTTAGTACAGTCATGAAAATACTGTCCCAGACAAGTTGTTGTCATGGAAGTCAGCTATACAACTCAAAACCAACCAGAAAGATGAAGTATTCCTTTTTCTAATGTCAATGGAATGTTTTGAATCAGAAAATGTACCTAATTCTTTCAATTGGGTTGCTATAATTCAAACTAAGTTCCCTGTTACCTAAATTAATCGACCCTGAAGCCGTTGTAACTCGACAAGTATCTTATCTAGACATACTAGGTATCATATTGAAACCCAGAACATAAGCTAAAATAACAGTGAAGGACAGTTCACTATTT
This sequence comes from Lepidonotus clava, assembly GCA_936440205.1. Taxonomy (NCBI): domain Eukaryota; kingdom Metazoa; phylum Annelida; class Polychaeta; order Phyllodocida; family Polynoidae; genus Lepidonotus; species Lepidonotus clava. Next base: position 29,761,844 of record OW387134.1, read on the forward strand.
GTGGCTGTGGTTTGCTTGTCATCATATACGAATGGTGTAAGTATGAGCTAGTTTTGCTAACGTAGCTGTTGGCCCGGTGCGCCAGCTCATTCTGTCTAAGCGCGTATCTACAATGAGATGCTCAGTTAGCGTTCAGGTCGTGATGAGGGGCTAACGAAGGTGATTCTACTAAATAGGCGGACTAGCTGTTCTGACATGGCCTTCCCTTTCGGCTAGTCCCCAGCCGAAGGTCCGCTCATTTCCCCTTCTCTCCCCGGGCATACAAGGCCCCGTCATCAGGCTGGGCGTGACTGGAGCACGTCCTCACTATAGTCTTCTTTGTTTTTTGGAGCACTTGGCAACATAACAAAGTGCCTCTGGCATGGTCGGTAGGACATGGGTGCCTTTCGGCCACTTCGCTAACGTGATTTTCCAGCTGTTGCACGCCTGCCTTTGTTCTCAGGCCTGTCCTTATCAAGTAGCGTAATTACACAGGCATTAGCCTCGTCAGGCATAGTAAAACGTAATGGATTTACAGTGTAGCACATAGTGAATAGCATAGAGTGAAGTGCATATATACGTATACCTCCTTACAACATACAAATATCACTGGATCATGTACATGGCTTACTATCCTTTGTAGTGTGGGTATCCTTTGGTGGAATGATGTGATTAATCTTTAAAACTAATTCAGAATTCCTAAAACTAGTATGTTATGACAAAATGATCCACATTAAAAGATACGTGGAAAACCGGAATAACAGCGGTCCCTAAGCAATCCCCAATTTTGGCCAAATGTGTTTAGTTGTGACAACATTGTGTTTCGGCGGAGAATATGGGAGTGTATCTGGGAAAAGGTACCTATTGCCAATTAATGAGGTCACAAAATGACATGAAACATGGGGAAATGTGTCAGCATTATTCTTATTGTAGAGAACCTACTCTTTCAAATGCTGCAAACCATTTTGAAATATTTCTGACTTAACCTGAGATAAACATGTATGAACCTACCCACCTCTTGTACAATAGAACCCCTTATTCCCAATTGCTGTTGTTACTTCCATGTTTATCAAGAAATTAAGTTTTCTTATTTCTGAGAATATTAAAAGTGCCATAACTATTGACAGGAATGCTTGTTCCACTTACCGTTTTCAGTTTTGAGAATGTAAAAACATTTTCTACATTACCTGTGAAAAAATGTTCTTTTAATTTTTTATATTCTTTTTACCGTAACCATGGTAACTCGCTAACCTAAGTTATGAGCAGAATTCTGCTAAAAACGTTCCATTTTGATTTTCCCATGATGCATTGCTTATGAAAATTTTGATTTTTTTAGTAAATGTCATGAGAATCTTCAGAAAATTTCATGTAAGTCAAATTTTTTTCACAAAATAACTTAAACAATAGTTTTTCCCCCATATATTTCATGATAAATGTAACAAAGAGTCAATTTCTGCCAGATACTGCCAGATTTGGCCCAAATTGAGCATAATGGCCTATATTGTATGTAAGATTGTGAAGGAACTAAATATCGTAGAATGATAAAACAAAGAGTAGAAGAATCCCTGGGACTTCAGAAACATTATAAAACATAACTTTTAGCTGCATGTTAAGTGATTGTTTCATAATATGAACAAACCTCCAGAACTAGCGGCCACAGGGTGGCCAAATATGTCATTAGGTACCTTTTCCCAAATATGCTCCCATATTAGAGAAACCGAAAAGCTGATAAAATGTGGAATTAAGAAATTATACTTTACCTTTATTAAAGCCATACATGACATTATCCTTTAGTAATGTTTTTAAAGTCACTGCATGTCTAAAAGAAGAATACTTTCCCCAGGATACTACCATTCAAGTCAATAGAGAGACTCGGCTGTTGGTAGAAACAGTACAATCGTGTGTACACTGAGGCTATCACCTGGTCATAAAAAGTAGAAATCTACACATATGTAATTTCTGTACAATCATAGGTCTAATAGGATCCCAACAATTATTAACACACTAGGTAATATCATTTATCCCATTTCAGGATTCCTAACCCTATACTTTCACCATTGTCCTACACTCTAAGAAACCAGTGAAAGAAGATCTGTTATTGCCCCACAGTTAAGTACAGACCACTGGCCAACTCAGCAATTGCTATTGTTCCAGTTTGCACACATCTATGTCTCAGACTTAAGCCTTTGGCGGTATAATTGCTTATGTGCGAACCATGGCAATAACAATTGATTTGTGCCCCCTTGGTCTGCACTATGTATATACAATGTGTAGAATGAACCCATCCCCGTTTCCCTCTAAATAAAATATATGATAAAAATCCATCACAGTCTTTCTCAGATTAGTTGCCGAAAGAGAGTAACCTTAAATTAATCTTTTTTTTTCTTTCAGGAAAAAACTCCATTTCACTACTGCGTCCATTCTACGTTATTAATGGCAATGCAGCCCGGCTTTGATCGGATACAGCACGATTTGTTTAATTGATGACATATGTGCATACATCAGTCTCAATTACCAATTGCTAGCGGCCTCTGGATAATGGACTGGTTAAGCTGATCACATTAGGTCTGTCGGATTACTGTATCTCATGTCGCTTGCCTGAACAATCAGCTACCTGGCCAAATGGGAATTCGGCGTTCAAATATTCAATGTAGTGTGGGCTTAATTAATTAAGTCAAACTATAAAACATCATATTTCCCCTGCTCGTTCTAGACTTTGCTTGCTACAAGGTTTCAGCGAAATAAAAACTGTACCAATTTGTTCGGATAAAACAGTTAATGGTAGTAGAGGGAGTAAACTGGCTGGAGGCCTGCAGTTTGCTTCCTTTCCAAGCTGATTCAGTTAAATTAATATAACGATCAGCTTCGAGCGCTTGTGCCATATATGTATATGTGACCAAACACCGGTTAAGGATGCTCATAGGTTCCTATATCAACTATAGCATTATTTACACTAGTATTGAAAGAGTGACGAGTACATATGTTTGAATTATACTGTCAATATTTAATAGACCGTTGTACGGAATCAGTCTATTGTACCAGATCATTCCATTGAATTGGAATATTCCCATATGTTCACAGTCAAAGTTGTCATATAACTAATTTGCCATAGTCAATGCCAATATATCCTATGTAATAGAAATAAAAAAGAGGTCGTATTAGTTTTGATCTGACTTTCTCAAAATAATTCATATTCTACTATCATCAAAAAATCTCCTTAAATCATGAGTAAGTGGACTGCTACTTATTTTCCTACATCACGAATATGACAAGTATAGGGAGGCATAATTCATTCCAAAATTATCGGATTTGGACATCGTATTGTGTCACTTAAAAGCTCAGAACATGCTGCAGAACTTGAACAAATCCCACACGAAGTACGCTTCCCCTTCCTCGGGTCACACATATAACTAATCCGCAGATCACCTGCGGTGTAGAGGACAGCATTAGGATCTATTAGGCACTTCAAATGCCATCGTGATCTGCTTACCCGAGACACTTTTTGTGAAACCTTTCTTTTCCTTCATCTACAATATATTGCATTCACATTAAATATAAGGGGAATGTTCTCCAGCATCCCATCCCCTGCACTTCGCTCACCAGTCTCTTTACGGGGACTAAAAATGATTCTGTATTCAGTGTAACAATGTCGTGTTCTGGGTTTTGTCCCACATCAACTTCATCAATTCATTGAAAGCATGGTTGTATTGCACTTTAAATTGCTAAAAGACAGAACACATCCTCTCAGAGAATAGGAAGTGGTATCTGGGCAATCAAGAACATCATAGTTTCGATATTTAAAACTAAATCCATAGCCCAACTTGCACTGTGAAAACGATATTAATGATAGCATTCCCAAATGATATATTATACAATAATTATGAGGTGTGCTCATATTTGGGTTCACAGATAGTGTTTCACAGCATTACAGTTTCACAGTAGAGGACAGCATTAGGATCTATTAGGCACTTCAAATGCCATCGTGATCTGCTTACCAGAGACACTTTTTGTGAACCCTTTCTCTTCCTCCATCTACAATAAAATTGCATTCACATTAAATATAAGGGGAATGTTCTCCAGCATCCCATCCCCTGCACTTCGCTCACCAGTCTCTTCACGGGGACTAAAAATGATTCTGTATTCAGTGTAACAATGTCGTGTTCTGGGATTTGTTGTGCGTCAACTTCATCAATTCATTGGAAATATGGTTTTATTGCACTATATATTGCTAAAAGACAGAACAGATCGTCTCAGAGAATAGGAAGTGGTATCTGGGCAATCAAGAACATCATAGTTTCGATATCAAAAACAATTACTTATGAGGTGTGTTCATATTTAGGTTCATAGATAGCTGGTTTCACAACTGGTTTCATATACCATAATAATCCCTCCCTATGTTGATGTTAATACTTAATCAATCATATTACCACAATACCCTGATTGAGGCTTTAGGTTTTCATAGGACGTAGGCCCTATCCCCTAAAATGAGAGTCAGCTGTTTTAGGCTTTACTTTGAAGAGGGGTCGAATTAGTTCGGGACGGGTTGGCAACGACTCGCACTTTGATAGCAGTGTCAATTTCTTTGTTTAGAGTGTCTTATTCTCATGTTTTATACATAGGGAGCTAGTTTCTAAGAATGAAATCCAAAGGCTAAGTCAGGAATGTACGCAAAGAACAAAGTATTATTTAATCACCATAGAACCCTCAAAGATCCCATTGTTCTCCTTTCGGTTTCCAACATGAAACACAATGATGCGGTTATGTGCAGATTTAACAAAGGTAATCAAAAGCCAGTATACACAGTGAAAATTGTTGTCTGCAGCTATCTTAATTATATCGTCAATTGCTGGTGAAATAGTCCCTAATTTTCTGAAGCAATGAAGACAATGAATTAACAATCAATTCATCATTACAATCAAAGTCTCCCTTCGGTTGAGAAGTCTATTTGTTTTACAATACTAAGTACGAACCTTATATGTGATATCCAGCCGTTGAGATAAGGTCAGGAGAAGCTCTGGACGAAATACCACCGCATATAGAATTAAACCACAGGCGGAGTCCTTGGCCTCAAGATTTTAGCTAGTATTATTATCAGGTCTTGTCCAGTACCTGTGTAGGATTAAATACAGATCGGTCTGTCCTTTCCCCGTGAGAAATATCACCCGAGAAAGCCTACTCCAGGTGATACAGGCGACTTCCCTATAATGATAGGAGAGTCGGTGCTAAGAGCTCCTCCAGGCGCCTGCTGCGAACGCTCCCCAGAGCCACATCCACTTTGCCCGTGCCGCCCGCGTCTGATGGAGCAAACGGAAGTTGTTTTCGTCGTTCTATAGGAGGAGCCTGCGCTGTCTGTAGCCGAAAACAGGCCCGAGCACAACCGGCGTGTATTGTGTACTAACTGATCGTGCAGCTTTCAGTGATGACTCGGACAGGCAGGTGGGTAGGAGTGTCGGCAGGGGCATGACTCGGAGAGGAGGAGCCAGGCGGCCCGCACTGGCCGACGGCGGGAGCAGCAGCAGCAGCAGCACTGCGAGCAGGGAGCTCAGCTCGGTGCCCGCGCCACTCAGCGAGGTGCTCCTGTTGCCGCTGTCTCCGGCCTGCCTCCCTCAGCGCCTCCACGGCCCCCACACCCCCTGAGGTACCCCTGTTGGAGGAGCTCGGCCACCTGCTGAAGGTTGCTCCAACAGTAGCCATTAGTCTGAGCGGCTCAAATCACCGTATTCAACAATCCCCCTGCCACCTCAGAGGGCCCGTCCCCTAGGGTGCCCGTTTTCACGTGGTCCCGTGGACCATCGATCGTTGTCCGCTTTACCTACATCTGTGTTGTGGCACGTAGAAGAGGCATATTCCCTACATGCCGGCTCGATTATTACGTGGTCCAATATAAATTCTGTCTTCTAACTGCCTAACCTGAAATTCATGTAAAATACTCATAATTAAGAGGCCATTCGAAGTAATTCTACAAAATCACAGTCTTCATTAATTAAAGTTAATGTATAAGATTCAAGTAAATGACAGTGAAATCGAGGCAAACAGACAAGTAGATTCATATTTTGCTTCGATATATCGTAAAGGCCAATATATTGCAATATCGTTTCACATGTAATAATGAGTATGGGTTCTCGAGTAGGCCTATCTGCTATTTGACAAGGGATATTTAATCTAGATTCCCCGGTGTAGGAAGAAGCCTTCACCGCACGTCCGGCATGGCCCACGTCTGTCGGGTCCATTACCATTACGTGATTAGAAGGGCTCCTGTACCAAACAGCACGCTCATCACATGTGTCGGGGTCAGCAGAGAGTGGCACTTTAGGATTTGTTTGCTCCGTTTCTAGAGAGGACAGAATGGGGACGACACAGTTAAAGGTGGGTATGAAGGAGGATGTTTTTTAATTGCAGACAATAAAGAAATCTCATCTACGATACAGTATAGCAGTGTCTGATAACATCTAGAGGGGATTGCATTTCGCCTGATTCTATGGCACCTGCTACAGATTACATCGGTGTAAAAACTTGAGCAAGTAACTATTATATAATATATTAAATCTAAACATCTAAGGACTAAAAAAGTCAAATAAACAAACTAAATGGATCATGCTAAGCATGCACATTGCAGACTTCATAATGGTTGGAATCAATTTTCTTGTCCTCTCTGTCTCCCAATTGCTTGACCCTGTGGTGGATGTGTCTGTGAAGGCTTGCCAAGCGTGCTAACGACCAACCATCAGCTCTACACAAACCCTCAGCCCTCGGCCAGCAAACACCCGCACCAGCGACATCCGACAAACAGGCAACGGCTGCCAACCGGCTCCCGCCCCTACAGAGTGAAATAGTGACGCCAGCTGCACCGGTTATTTACTTTCCTCATGTTTTCTTGTGGATTAAACAGTTAAAAACTAACATTAGCAAATTACCTCTTGATATTTTTTTTGTCATATAAAGCAGAAGATCGAAAAAGTACTTGACAACAAATAATGTGTATTTTCGTCCATGGGTGATTAAAGGGAGCCAACACCAGTATAATTGACAACATTTTCAAACCTTAGATAACTATAGAAATATGTCAGGTGAGTCGTGTTAAGGTCAGTGGTAAGGTATTAGCTGTAAAAACTAGCTCAAACTGAAGTAGGTCTCCACAAGAGATGGTATCATTGTCCAATAAATTCAACGAAATTTTCCAAACTCAAATTATCATTGAAATCCATTCCTTGAGCCTATTTCTGGCCCATATTAAAATCTAACCGTGAAATATGGTAGAAAATCATTAAAAATGTGTTTCCTTGCTCATCTCAATTTATGTAGATTCACAAAAATGGGGTTTGTTTACAAACAAATGGAAATATTACCATCTTTTGTGGAATTCTACTTCAGTTTGAGCTAGTTTTCACAGTAAATACCTTACTACTGACCTTAACTAGACTCATCTAACATATTTCTATAGTTATCTGAGTTTTGAAAATGTTTTGGCTCCCTTTAAGTAAAGAGGTCTTGTTCTTTCATGAGATTCGACGATACAAGTCACTATTTCTCAGAAATGGTGAAGAAATCATGAAGTGTCTGTCACGAGGTAGTTCAAGTTGTTAGGCCTACTAACCGAGGTCGTTACTAACCAGGATTTATATTGCTTGGTGAAGGTAGACGGAAGGCTATAAAATGATCAAGCCAAGATAATAGGGGATTATCTCAGTAGTTGATGTGTTAGTGGAAAATAATCCCATATTGTTTGTATTAGGTTGGTCATTGTTTATGGAGCAATGCATAAGAAAATCAAAATAATAGAAAAAAGAGACGGAAAAGGGGTGTGTGGAGGCACTGCCCCCAATTTTCAACCAATATTTACAATAAATATTCATAAAAACTTGATTATCAAATCAATATTACTGCCTCCAAAGTATTCTTGTAATTTTTTAACAAACTTTGACTGGCACTGCCAACTGACCCTAATCCTTCACTGTTGTCTTTGGCTGACCACCGAATGGCAACCGAGAGCTTTATTTCATTCAGGATTTGTAACCAAAGAAAACAACAGATACGACATGATTGACACCTCTCAATTTCATTTTTGGGAGGTTCACCTACCATCAACTATCCTATTGGGAAACCACTTAGTTATCTCCAGGCACGTGATGAGGACCACGTACCAATTTGGTATAATGCGGAGAGATCAGGTTGTCTGGTACTAATACTTTGATTTTGAAAAAAGTATGTTATATATATTCTGTGAAGAACCAAGGGTGAAAGCAACTTCAATCAACGGTAATATTACTCATTTTGCTTGGAATTTTCTTTGATACCATGATTCTCTTTCTTAGTATGCATTTGCCACTTCTGTGATATCTAAAACTGTACCCTCTTCCTACGATCCTCTTCTGAGGTCCTTTTCTGGCCTTTGGGAACGCTATTGGTTAAGAGACTGAAGGAACTCATAGGTGATATAGGACCTCCCATTAGCGGCAGTATTAACGAGAGGACCGTTGTGATGTTTGTGCTGGTCCATTGGACAGCTACATCAGAGAGGATTCTCACCAAGGGACGTTTCTCAGATTTGTGAATGTGCGGATGAGGCTCATTATCGTTGGGATTCAGGCAGTCAGACCGACATCAATAAGAAAATGTTGCCTCATTTGGGCATATCCCCAGTGATCAGATTTTTACCATTTACTCACTGAGTATGAATATAAGATTTATATGGGATACTCGAAAGAGAACGAACAAAGTAAAAGCTTAGCGTCTCTCTCTCACAAACAGGAAACAGGAGACAATAGGCCTATACTTACCCTACAGACAGTCCCCATTGCAACTCAGGAAGTGCTCTGCTGCCAGCTGTCTTTATCTATAACACTGAACCTTACTAGCAAGTTTCCTACCAGAGAGTGATATCATAACTCCAGAAATTGCAGCGTACTGAATCGACATCCTCATTTCCTGATGCCTCGCCTGAAGAAGGTCCAGGGCTTCTGCTGGCTGGTTGACTGACCGAGGCAACATTTCCTTATTGATGTCGGTCTGACTCCCCGCCAGCAGAGCGGAGACAGCCATCTAACGGCCCACTCAACTACAAAGTCTGGCGTCGGCTCTCTGTCGGTATGTGCCACTGATGCCGAGTCCACGGCCCCGGGGCAGGAAGGAGAGATAATAGAATTAGTCAACTGTTGCTGTTGTTCGTCTCTGTCCGCATTAGTAATGATCGCGTGGTCGTTAGATGGCGGGCTGGGTGGGCTGCTCGGCGGTGGGGCTGGCCGGGTGTAGTAGACCTGAGCAGATCCCCCTACATGGACCAGACTCGGCCGTTCTGGTCTTCTTATATCTGTCCTACGGCAGGCAGTTGGAGGACACAGCTGTGCCCGATTGTATGATCACCTCGTTCACCCACACGGCCGGTCGATGGATATGGATTTCTTGGTATGAATATTTTAGCCACCATTCATCGTTTTTCTCTCATTTGAGTCGGAACCCCTCTGGCCCATTGTAGATAATTTGGTTTAGAAAATGATAAGTCGTGCAAAAGATGGAACAGGTATGAATCAGTGATGAACCAGTTTTTGTTGCCCCAAAAAGCTTGACTCCTCTTTCACCCGCTTGACCTATACAGGGATATTGGAATGCATGATTTTGCTCGTGGCTATGCATTTAGTCAGAGTCTTAAACATAACACTTGTAATTTTTTTGTTGTTGAACTTTTATTGTCAACATCACGAGTAACATTCATGGTCTTCCAGTTGATCAAAAGATTATGATAAATTGAAAATCAATGAGATGAGATGTGAGATGAAAATCAGTCAGCCATTTCATAGTGCATATTCATAATCATAGTTGTCAGCCACATAATCAGACATTTATGACTGATTGGGTTTGAGTACCTTGAAGGTATTTCTTTGGATTAAGTTCTTGAACTTAACCTTGGTCACCGCTTTTTGCTCTGAGGCAGACAACTGATCCCATAGAGAAATACCACGACAAAGTGGACTTTTCAGGTACTTCTCATATTTGCGCATAGGGTTCTTAAATTTAATCTTCTCCCTACTCCTTAGATGTATTGAGGGACGTTCTTTTTAAATGTATTGTTCATGTGTACTCAGTCTATACATAACTGCACAAACATGCTTAGACCGCCTTTGACAGAGATTATGAATCCCATAGATTGTCCCCAACTGATCAGCGCTTAATGTTTGATTGATACCAGCATCAATTATTTTGAGTCCCTTTTCTTGAAGCTTGTCCAGTCGTGTTATTTTTACTATAGGACCACTATCGATAAGAAAATCTGCATAGTCATACAAGGGCAAGATTGTCTGTTTATAAATCAGCTTAGCAATGTCCACACTTATTGTATTCGTAATCTTACCCATCTGGTATACACGATTATGCATCTTACTGTACTTCTCATTTAGGAACTTTTCAAATGAAAGTTTATCATCTATGCTAACCCCAAGATAGTTATAATTATTGACCAGATCCAAAGTTTCTCCATTTGTAATAGGCCCTAGCGTGGTGCAACAGTAACTCGGGTCCTCCTTGCGACAGCCTCCATACGATCTGAAGCTTTAGATAGGCAGTACACGAATGGGAACTCGGAGCTTTTCTCCTGTGGCAGAAAGGTACATTGAGTTGGCCTTGGAGGTGGCAGCGATCGACGCGTACGATTTGAAAGTTGCCGTTTTAAGACCTTGAGATGAGAAGCTGTTGGGACGGTCCCCTCTGCCTGCACACCCTGCCGACCACGGCCATTAGCCCCCTTAACCCGCCGCTCTCTGGTGGCGGGCCGGGCGATCTCCCCGCGGCTAGGCCAAGGAGTGGGGTCGGGCTTATGATTGAATCATCAATTCGTGTTCCATCTCCTCCTCCACATCGGCTTTCAAGTGGCCATTGACGTGAAATGGAAATAATGTATGTGCACCGCTGACACCGCTTTACAGTCCTCTCTCTGCAGGCTCTAGACCCCTGACCAGCTGGGGACGTCCCCTTCCACCGGGCACCTGGGGTCAGCTCTTTATAGTGCAGCTCAATGTCCTCTCTCCGCAGGCTCTAGTCCCCTGACCAGCTGGGGACGTCCCCTTCCACCGGGCACCTGGGGTCAGCTCTTTATAGTGCTGCTCAATTTCCCCTCTCTTTGCAGGCTCTAGTCCCCTGACCATGGAAGGGGGGGAAGCCCCCACCACCAGGCACCTGGGGTATGATTTTTACGGTGCAGCTCGATATCCTCTATCTGCAGGTTCTAGTCCCCTGACCAGCTGGGGATGTCCCCTACGGTCAGCTCTTAACAGTGCAGCTCGATGTCTCTTTGCAGGTCCAAGTCCCCTGACCATGGAAGGGGGGGGGGGAAGTCCCCCTCCACCAGGCACCTGGGGTATGATTTTTACGATGCAGCTCGATGTCCCCTCTCTTTGCAGTCTCTAGTCCCCTGACCAGCTGGGGATGTCCCCTACCACCGGGCACCTGGAGTCAGCTCTTTATAGTGCAGCTCGATGTCCTCTCTCTGCAGGCTCTAGTCCCCTGACCAGCTGGGGACGTCCCCTACCACCGGGCACCTGGGGTCAGCTCTTTATAGTGCAGCTCGATGTCCCCTCTCTTTGCAGGCTCTAGTCCCCTGACCAGCTGGGGACGTCCCCTACCACCGGGCACCTGGGGTCAGCTCTTTATAGTGCTGCTAAATGTCCCCTCTCTTTGCAGGCTCTAGTCCCCTGACCATGGAAGGGGGGGGGGGAAAGCCCCCCACCGCCAGGCACCTGGGGTATGATTTTTACGGTGCAGCTCGATATCCTCTCTCTGCAGGTTCTAGCCCCCTGACCAGCTGGGGACGTCCCCCACGACCAGGCACCTCGAGTACGCCCAGAAGTTACTAGACACATTTTCTCTACTTCCCCTTGTCCACGTTCATAGGACATCAATGTGATGATGCAAACGGGTACACGAGGGGCCTTTTTTCGTTATAGGTCTGGACAATCTAATGTATTTTTGATGAATTATAGTAATCAAATCAATGTCATGACACAAAGTCGTGTGATAACTTTAAAGGTTAAAAGACAGGTAAATGTTTTCTGTTAAAGATAGTAAAGCTGTTGGCATTTTTGGATGTGATCACGAAGTACACGAGATCGTGTGATATGAGCTCGTACAGTGCGAGTTGCACGAAAATATATGCATGAGTTTATAAACACAAAGTCGTAATGCATGAAGTGACCTCAAAAAAAGGTCAAAGTGACCATATGATGTTATCAGCCCATATGAGGGAGCCAGGTTATGGCTATAAATAGGAGTGATTGCCCGAAAACAAACAGTCCCGTCTTGGTACTCACTGTGTTCACACCTCCTTTCTTCCTGGGAATGGACCACGAAAAGACTTAGAAGAGCAGTAAAGCTGAAGATATTGGTCTGGGAGCTAGAATTAGACCAAAGTTTAGTCGAAATAGAGGAGTAGGACTTAGAAAAAATAAAGGGAGTGGAATGCATAGGGACGAACTCGGCTGCACGAAAATGGGAACGAATCAGTCCAAAGCACAGGCTTGGGATGTTAACGGGTACAACGACAAAGGATTGGGACATCGGCCTACATGCTACCACCTTTTAATTTTTTTCGGCATGGTCCCCACTGCGAGTACTGGACTGATGGTCCAAGGCACCTGTTAGGCATGTAGTATGAGACACCGAGCATGGGCTCAATCGAATCTGGGTCTCTGCTAGCCCAAGACTCAGATTGCACCTCATCAATTCCCTCTGACCACCAACCCCCGTGCGGGGGGCACATTTCCGAGACATACATGACCACTCACCCATAGGTTGCTCCACAGCAGGCCCAGACGAGTGCTCGTGTAATTCCATCATGCTTGTGCATCGAAAGATTGGGCATGACTTGGACAAGGACCGTTGAGAATACAACTATCTCAACCGGGAAACCACTAGTTTTCCCGGAGAACATAACATATTCATGTACCAGCAGGACGTTCTTCTCTCCACTGTAATTACTATGACTATGTGACGTTCTCTGGTAAGTCGGGGTTGCCGATTCTTACAACAGAGGAACGTGGGGGTTGTTCGGGTCTCGGGGCGGACGGGGAATCCGGGCCAAGAACCGAGATGTGTTTCTAGAGTCGTGCCTCGCGCACGAGGGGGGGGCTGAGCGAATCGATCGGGAATCGGCACTCGATGTCGACGGAGGACTGCGGGGGAGGGAAATTATGGTAGGGGTACGGGTCGGCCGGGGGGCGGTCCACCCCTGAGTTCCGGTCCGCGGGGGCGACGGGCCGACGGTCGCCTATTGTTTGGTAGCGTGGGGCCGAGCATGCCGCGCCCTCGTCCCCGCGGACTTCGCTCCCTCGTTCCGCTCCCCATGTCTTCGTACCATACTACGCCTCGGTTTCCGGTACTACTTCGGGCCTTCGTGCCCTACTCCGTTCCCTCGTTCCTCGTTCTTCGGGCCATCGGGCCCCTTACCCTATGTTTCTACTACCTATCTCGAACTTCGACTGTTTTGTCCTAACTTCGGCTTAATTACTCTGATCGGCTCATCTTTAGCGGTTGTTTCAGGAAAGAGGACACGTCTGGACACCAGGAGAACTGTTAAAGAACTCTGTTTATTCGGGCCTCACCGCCCCTTTATATACTAGAGAGGTCAGCCCTGATTGGCTGCCTTCGGTCACGTGACCTACAACTGACGTCACTTCCGGTTTATATATCCCGTTTCCGGTTTACATTTCACTTCCGGTTTACATATTTCCGGGTTTCGTTCCTTTACGTTTTCGTTCCTTACATATTCGTTATTCGTTCTTTACATATTCGTTCTTTACATATTCGTGCCTCTTTTTCAGGCTTTCTATACTTTCGTTCATTATTACATATTCGTTCCTTTACATCTATTTCGTTCTCTTACATATATTTCGTTCTCTTACATATATTTCGTTCTCTTACATATATTTCTATTATTACCTTATTTCTATTATTTTAACCTCTATGTATTTTGGCTGAATAGCCGTTCATCACACCCTCCCGCACCTTCTTGAAAGGTGGGAAAACACGTTTTACAAAATTTCAAAACAGTTCATTCAGCAACGACAACAGAACATACTCTAGAACCAGAAACATTTCAATCCTACGCTCCTTATCGGCAGAGGAGGAGGTGTCACCCTCTGTCCTCCCCGGTCTACTTCGGAGGGCCCCCGGGGCCTATCCGGCTAATTATTATTTCTCTTCTTTCTTCGTTTTTCGTTCTTCGTTTTTCTCTCTTCTTAATGAAAGTTCATATAATTCGTTTTATATATCTTAGTCTCTTTTTATCTTCGTCAGAGTTCTCTATCCTGGATCTATTAGGACCCGTTTTATACCTCCTCTTTTTCTCGTCTTTAGGATGAGCGAGCCGGTCGTGGCTCTCCCACCCGGGACAGGGGATCGGTCGTGACCCCGTCGCCCCCGCTCCTCTCCTCTGGGCTCTATTTACTTAGCCCCTCGGCGCGTTTTTCCTCGCCTTTTTACCCTCATTAGGACAGAGGGACCGGTCGTGGTCCTCCTGCCCGGGGCCATGGGTCGGTCATGACCCGCAGTGCCCCCGTTCCCTTCGTTTTTCGTCGTCCAGACGTTCTCCCCTAGTTCGGGTGGAGAATCGGTCGCGACTCTCCCACCCAGAGGCCAGGGTCGGTCGTGACCCTTAGTCCTCTCGACCCTCGGTCCGTTCTACCGTCGTCCAGACGTTCTCCGTTGTTTTTGGGTAGAGAATCGGTCGTGATTCTCCTACCCGGTCGGTCGTGACCCCCCCGTTCTTCCGTAACTGTTACTCTTCTCTGCGTTCTCTTAGGTGATGATGATGATTTTAAGGATGAGTTGAAGAAGAAAGACTGAAGTTTTTGTAGATAGAATGTTCTTTTTGGACTTCGCACCCTCGGTCGCCTCGGCATTCAGAGCCCCCCAGTGACTTTTTCACGTTTGGCAAGGACAACATGTTCGAGCCAAAGGCCAAGGCACCCAAGGAAGAAGATGGCGTTGTATGTGGAAAGGAACTTAACTTCATGCATTAAAGCTTAGAGTGGAAGCTTCAGCAGACGACGTCGCGGGTTTCGTGCTATTTGTCATAGTGAAACTTTGAGATGGAGTCCGGGTGAAGGTAAGACTGAGAAGATTAGAATCATTAATTATCGATGAAGTGTCCGTTTTCCGTACAGGAACTGAAGTTTTGACTTTTACGACACATGTCCTCGTGGTTAACCCAGCACCAAGACGTTCAGTCTTCGACCACGTCGACACACTCGAAGATTTCAGGATTTCAGAAAGAGATGTCGGAGAGAGTCCACCATAGTAAAGTATTTCCGTCACCGTTCCGGGCCCAAGTGGCATGACAACAACCGGAACGGAGACCCGATTAAGAAGATAATTTTGATGAAGTTTCTTTTTGATGACAGGAGCCGGTGCCTCTCATCCCTCCCCCCCTCCGTAAGCAACGGCAGGAAGACAGTCCTCTTTGGGGCGAGAGGGAGGCTCCTTCGTTCTACTGATGAGATGATTTTCCTAAGAAGAGGATTCCTGTTTCGGGCACTCGGGCCCTTGTTCGTTTCCTAGGCTCTCGGGCCTCGCTCTGTTTACTAAGTTTTTCTCTTCGTCCTCCCGGAGGACCGTGCTTTTAGACGATTTTCGTGGGACTGTAATACCAACAAATAGTTCGTTAATAGAAGTAAGTTTAAGATCCGGTCTGGTTTGATTTTGGAGTAAGGCCACAGTCGTCCACGGTGCCATGTCACATTGCATGAAGCCACTATGCCTATGACGAACGCCGAGACAACAGCTCCGAGCCGTTCCGGGCTGCTCCTAGGTACGACGGTTCGAAGTTGGTAAGTTGAAGATATTAGTGAGAAGGAGAGGAAGAAGCCGTAGAAAGTGAAGATGGACGACATCAACTGGGATCTGCACCCAACGTCAACCTCTGAGATCCGGAACGGGCCCATTCTCAAAAAAATAGCATAGAGAACTCATCCGATGTCGAACTCCAAGAAGGATCGCTCCTCGTCGCTCTTTGCAGACCTCTTGAGGTGTCTATCAAGGCATCCGCGGCCGACGTTCCAAGCACCACCTCCCTGTATATTTCAAAGACTACTTCCCTATATGTGACAGTTTCTGGGATTTCCAGCTTTATGGAAATGCCTGTTCATGGCTCTAGAGCCTTTATTCAGCTTAGAAATCATAGAAATAAGTAAAATAAGCTAAATTCATGCTATAAATGAATTTTTCATAGTTTTCATTTCTGGTGAAAAAATTTGAATTTTTTCGCATTTTGTTGCCATGGTAACCGGAATGTTGATAGAACGTCCAAACCTGTGGATACTACATCTATGCAAATGAGGGTTTCACTGGTAACCATGGAACAAAATTAAGTTTTAAAAATTTGAAATTCTAAATAAAGAGACTGCTTGGCCATATTTAGCAAAAAACAGATTCTGAATATCTTAAATAGAAAGGAAATGGCGGTATATTTCCTGAAATCATATTTGGGATTTCAATTTTTGGCCTAGATTATATATAAGTTATATCTTTATAAATACCAAAGACCAGTCTATTTTAGCATATTTAGCATATCCGACCTTCGTGTCTTCAAATTAACACAATGTTCTTTCTAATAAGAATATTTACCTAATTTTTTCAGTATTAGATTCCTAAAGACACCATCTTAATCTAATATTCTAGACCATAAGATTGCTTTTCGCAGAGTATGTCACATATGTTTCAAAGACTATTTTGTTTCGTTCCTCGAGAAGAAGACATCAGGAAATACGACATGGAAGCAGTCACTGTCGTTACTGCAGGTAAGATATTAATATAAGTTTTTAGTAAGTCTATTAGTTTTCGTTTCTTGTTCATGTATTGCTTCGGTCGGTCACGAGCCAGGGCCCCTAAGTTATCGTCCCTGCTCGTGCCTTGGTCCTCCGGGAGACATCTACGACTCGCCGCAATCCTTTCACGACTCGCTGCATCAACTCTGGCACGATAAAACCAGCATTCAGGTCGAAAAATTCCATTTTGCCGCTCTTCGTATGCGGTAAGAGGCTGAAGACAAGGAAACTCAGAAGATGATGGTACATGAATCCGGGCTCATCCACATTCTGATCGATCCATCCAAGATCAAGAAGACAAAGTTGCAGGGAGTAGAAGTGCCGCTAGAGGACAGAGGTCGTCTCCTCCTCGCCTCCAGATCGCTCAAGGCAGCGCGGGAGAAGGGTTTTCAGTCTTGGCCCGCGCCAGCCTTTCCTCCAGCGGCGAGTCGCCGGCCCACCGGTACCTTATTTACCCCGGCACGACCGTCGACTCAAAGACTACAATGACAACACTATCTGTCCATTCTGATTTCCTTTCCTCGATTCCGCCTCCCAACTTTCACTCTCGCTCCCGGGCCGCCCGGCCCGCTATCCATTTGATTTCCGCGACCGGACGATCCCGTTCCACCTGCTCGGTCCCAACCAACGCAGCGGGCTCCAGGGAAGAAGAGGAACAGCTACAAACTTGTTTTTCCTCCTAGCGCCTCCTTCCGTCCCGTATTCGCCCCGCAGGCTTGGTAAGTTCGTTCCAGTCATGGACCCTCCAGCTCGCTGATTACACTCAACACCTCCTAACACATGTGGTTTCGTTCACTTCCGCAAGAAGATTCCCATAAAGAAATTAATAGGAATAAATTAAGATAAAAATGTTCGAGCCCGCCAGTCCGTTCCCGATGAGTTTAAGTAAAGTTTTCGGGCCCGTCCAGCGGTCTCCAGGAGAGTCTTTTATCCAGGCTTCGGCCTCCCGTGCGGCTCAGGTACCTCCGCCTCGGCCCGGTTCTCTCCCTGGGGGTTTGACACTATGGGTGAGGAGCCAACGCCCCGTAATCCCTCCCCACCCGACTCGCGACGCGCCATCTTCCGCCTCTGGTTCCGTCGCGCTGTTTTCCTTCCGTGCAAGACCTCGAGCAGCATCTACTTCACCCCTCTTCTTGGCGCCGGATCGGTAGCAACAGTCTCTCCTCCCTAGCGGGGAGCTCGAGAAGCTGATCCACCATTCCGCTCTGTTTTTCCGCCTCTCTTGTCGCCTTCAACAAGTCATCCAGTTGATCCTCGTTTTTGTACATCACTAGGGTCTGAGCCAATTGGACGGTCCGGTTGTGTTCGTTAACTAGCCGGTCGACCCCCGGGAACTCCCTGGTCAACGGCCCCAGTGCCGCCGTCGGGAACTGCGCCATCGCTTCTTCAAATGTCTCTGGCTTGCGGCCCGTTTCTAGTGCCATCAGGAACGCCATAGACGCCGAAGCCATTGCTCTTGTCTTGGCCGTCATTCCTCGCACCTCCCTCGGGGGCCACACCAGTTGCACCCTAATGGCCTCTTCCGCGTCCCAGTCTCGTACCGCTCGCGCCGTCACCGGAAAGTGTCCCTGTAAGACCTGGTGAATGGCCTGTGTCCGTAATAACTTGAGTCTCGGTGTTTCCCTAGATGGTCCTGCCGTCGGTATCTCCGTTCCTATAGACCCGAACACTGAATCCGCTCCCGACTCGTCCAATTCTTGCTTCTCCGGCTCGTATCCTCTGGTCTCGGCCTGCCCCAACTCCATGTCCTCTGAGTCTTCCACCTCCGCGTCCATGGACTGGGCAGCCGGTATTTGTAATCTGTGTATCACAACCCGCGGTTGTAGCGCCCGCCCGTGTTTATCCTCGTCCTTGAGTGGGGTACCCGGTCCTGGCGGCGATCCCATACGTTCGGGCGACGGTGGTCCCGGGGTCTCTTCCGATCCTTGCGACCCGAAAAACGAGCTCCCCAAACTGGCTCGAGTCAGGTTGTCAACCGCCGCCCGTGTCTCTGGCGTGTCTGGTGCTACCGTAATGTCTCTCATTCGTTTCAATCCTGGGGGCGGCACTATCGGCTGCTTACATACCATCTTCTCCAGGGGTGAATCCGCTTTCGTCGGGGTAGGGGTAGAGAACAGCGGCTGTGTCGAGGCCATCGACGCCGTGTCCTCCGGCCTGGCCGCATGCCGAACATACTTTACTTTCTCCACTCGCCCCGACGGTTTGAGTCCCTGCCTTCCTGCCATCTCGCGTAGAAACCTCCCTAGGTACAATGCTTCTCTTTCCACCAGCCGGCCTCCCTGTGCTTCCCGAATGCTGTCCTCCAGCTCCCGGTCGGATCTCGCCTCGTGGTAACCCCTGAACGATCCCTCCCGGTTCATTGTTCCTTTTAAATATCCGGGGTACCTCGGGTGTCGTGATTCGTATATCACTGATTTCTTATGAACTGTCATCATAGTAAATTGTGCGTCGCTACAAGGTGGTTCTAGTCCCGTGGTCCGTCTGACTCCTGTCGAGGTCTCAGGCTGCGATGGTCCCAGCTCTCCCGTGCTACTAGACTCAGCAATAATCAAAGACCGATCGCTTCGGGCCGACATACTCCTGCCTGACTCCGACTGGTCCGAACTCGTTCCCTCCTCCAATTCTCTCGGGACTTTCTTGACCTTTTTCCACTTCTTCTTTCGCGACGGCTCCTCCGCCGGGCATCCCTGCGTCGGGGGCCTCTTGAAAGCGAGCGGCTCGTCTTCCTCTTTGACTTTCGGTCGTTGGTCGTCGGACGAGCTCACCAATTCCACCACCTCAGCCCCCGGTGGTATTCCTGAGCAACCCGGCTTCGGGGTGGGTGTGGATGTCCGTCCTTTTCCTCTGCCTGGGAGTCCTCGTCCTCTCGGTTCCCGTGGTTCTCCCTGGGCGTTTAACTTCTTAATTCGGCTCTGTACTAACCCTGATATTTGGTCTGGTGTCAGGAGTGGCTTCGGGTTGACCACGGCTCGGCTCGCGCTTCGCGGCGACTCGGTGTCTTCCTTCCGTACTCCTTTCGCGGCCCTCCGAGGGGAACGACGCGTGGGTGTCGATCGTTCCGCCACCTCGGCCAGGGGTCCCTTCCCTGCTGCTTTGGCTGCTTGGGCTCCCTCGCCGGCCTCGTCGGCCTCTGATCCTTCTTCGGTTGCTACCTGCTCCAGCTGCTCGGCGTCGCTGTCCTCGGATCCTCTCGACGCCCTCGGGTAGTAAGGTATGCGGATATGCCGTCGCGGCCTCTCCGGTGCCTCCTTATCCACCGCCCTCTCAGGGGGTTGAAACCCCTCTGGATGGCGCACCGCGTAGTCCCGTTCCATGTTGGCTACCCGGGCCGCCGTTTCATCCCCAGCAGCGAAACTGGTGTACGGCGGTCGTCCTTTCGGGTCCAAGGCGAACGCCGCAGCATACTCCAGCCTCAGAAGGGGGTCTTGCTTCGGCATCCCCCTCTGCAGGTTCCCTTCGTGTGAGTCCGTCATGTGCTTCTTCCAGTCCTGGTGTGTCGAATAGGCTCGATTCGAACACACCGGGCACATGTAGTACTGCTTCCGTAATCCATCGTGCTGGCCTTTAATATGCTTGGCCAAGTGCTTAAACTCCTTTCCGTGACAATGTCCTTCCCAGCACTGTCCGCTCATCGTGTCCGTTTTCCGGGCTTTCGGGGCTCGTTCCAATCCTGAAGCTCGTCCCGTCAGCCGTTTCCGTTTTTGTCTCGTGGTGATGCTGCTCGTCTCGCTTCTCTGCTTTTCCTCTTGCTTTCTTCTCCTTAGCTCAGTCTGCTCGTCTGCGATTCGATGAATCCTGATCGGCTGACCAGAATGACCTGCTCCGGCGAGCGCTCTGCCTTTTATAGCCGCCGCAGGCGGAAGTGGGCGTGGCCTAGCGTCAGACTCACCATCCACTTCTACGGTGGCGCCCCCTACTATTTTCCGGTCCCCGGGGCCCGCCGCTGGTCACCGCCTCGCCTGCTTTTTACCTCGCGGCCCTTCGCCCGTCCACGCGTTTTTCCTAGGCCTTTTATTGCCCCACCGGACGTCCTCGGTCTTTTCATCCCTCGTCGCCTTCTCTTGCCTTTTTCATCTCGGCCCTCACAGTGCTTCCGCACACTTCCCGGAGAACACAGGGGCTCGGCGTTATCATCTCCTCGCCGCCGCCCCGTTCTCTTTGTCCTCTTTTACTCCTTTTACGACCTACTTTAAAGCCCGTCCTCGTTTCAGGCCTCGCCTTTTACAGCCGTCCGTTCGTTCCTCCGGCGTTCCCGAGAGTGCCGCATCTACTCTCCTCCGGTCTCCTGGACGCTGTAAAGCGGTATTACCAAGTCGGCATTACTTCAGAAGTCTTCACCAGCTTGCCACCGGGTCTGTCTTCCGTTGTAATCCAACCATCTTTTCCACGCTGTGGTTCCTCCGAACTGACCGGAAAGCGGCTCCGTGGGACTACTTTAGACATTCGGGCCGTCGTGGCTCCCGAACGCCGTTTTTCGTTCCAACCCCGCATTTCCCACCTATATTACATCCGCAAGAGAACCAATCTTCAGCTAGGTAGCAAATCTCTACAGCCTAACGACCTGCACTCCTACTGTAGTGGTCAACGCACCGCCCCGACTCAATGGCCCCAGGTTGATCAGTCCTTTTTGGCCAAAGCCTTTTTGTGTAGCGCCGATTTGGTCGTTCCCTTGGTCCTCTTCCACCTGCGGAATCGAGACACGAAAACGACTTCATCACAAAAAGGGGTGCCCCGTTTCCTTACGTGCCCTAGCGCGCCCCACCCCAAGCATTTACTGTGCAGCCTCGTATCCTTGCTGGTCAGCTACCATCCAGGCTGGCGCAGCGTGTCCTCGGTAGGGTTCCAGGCGGTCCACATGGACCACCCCCCCCGGTTTCCCTCGTTTCTTCCGTACTACCACCCGTCCTCGGTCAAGCACCTTGACGATCAGTGCAGGGCCCATCCATGGAAATCGCAACTTCGTTCCCTTGTCCCTATCCACTACCGTATCGTGCACCCAGACCAGTTCTCCGGCGTGGTATTCCCGCCGAGTCACCTTCCCATCGTACTCGTGTTTCTGATGGATGGCGGCTCGTTTCAGCCCCGTCCGGGCCTCCCGATAGGCCGCGACTAGCCCTTCCTCCAGGCTTTCCACATAGTCGCCTACCCGTCGGGGTTCCTCCTCTGGTCCTAGAGGTCTCCCATAAATCGCCTGTCGCGGCATCATGGTCTGTCGGCCCAGCATCATCATATTCGGTGTCACTCCCGTGCTGGCTTGCGGCGTTGCTCTATAACTCATCATCACGAGCGGGACCATCTCGTCCCATTCCCGGCCTGTCGCTCGGCAGCTGGCTTTCAAACAACACCCCAAAGTACGGAAACTTCGTTCTATGTACCCGTCACTCCTGGGGTGGTACGGCGTCGTTCTTGTTTTGTGTATTCCGAATAGTGCACAGACCTGAGCCACCACCTCGGATTCGAAATTCGTACCTTGATCCGAGTGTAGTTCCCGAAACGCGCCGTACCGTGCTACTACTTCTTCAACCAGTTTGTTCGCCACTGTCGTTGCCTTTTGATCCGGGATCGGGAAACACTCCAACCATTTGGTGAAATAGCATCCCACCATCAGGCAATACTTATTTCCTCGTTTGGTGACTGGGTACGGGCCCGAAACATCCATGGCCAGCCGTTCCATCGGCTCCCCCACTATGTACTGATGTAGCGGCTCCCGTCTTCCTCGTCCTTTTTTCAGCAACGCGCAATCACATTCTCGACATTCCTTCCGCACGTCTTCCCGGAGTCCCGGCCAGTAAAACCCTTGTTCCAACAGGGCCGTCGTCCTGGCGACTCCTAAATGCGCTCCTGCCGCGCCTCCATGGTATTCCCTTACCAACTTGGCCCGTTCCCCTCGGGGAACGACCAACTGGTTCCTCCAACCATGTCCTTCTAGTTCCCAGTACTTCCGATGCAGCACGCCATCCCTGAGGCTTAATCGTTCCCATTGCCTCCATAGGATCTTTGTTTCCCGGGATTCCGGAGATATGGCCTCCCAACCTGGCCGGTCCGCATCCTTTTCCATCCGTGCGACAATCGGCCCTATATCTCGATCCCTCCTCTGCGCTGCTCTCATCTCCTGCGGGGACCATCCGGGCTCGTACCCCCGGGCCCGCGTCACTACTCTCACTTTTTCGGTATTCTCGTGCTCCTCTCCACATTGTTTGCACGGATACCGGGACAACGCGTCAGCGTTCCCATGCTTCCTGCCCGGTCGGTGTTGGAACGACACATCATGCGAGTCGATAATCTCAATCCACCGAGCAGCCTGCCCCATCGGTTCCTTACTTCTCTGCAGCCAACTGACCGCGCTATTATCCGTCCGGACTATCACGCGTTGACCATAGATGTAGCACCGAAAATGCTTCAAAGCTCGCACCACCGCCAACAGTTCTTTCCGCGTGGTGCAATACTTTCGTTCGTTTGACTCCAGGGTTTTGCTCGTGTAAGCTATCACCCGTTCCTCCCCTCTCTGCTCCTGTGATAGCACGGGTCCCGTTCCCACGTCACTGGCGTCTGTGTCAAGCCATCATTGTCCATCTTCCTCCGGGAATCCCAACACCGGGGCCTCCGTTAGCGCCTTCTTCATCGCATCAAATGCCTCTTGTCGTCTCGCGCTCCACACGAATGGTTCCTCCTTCGTTGCCAATTCATACAAGGGGGCAGCCAACTCCGTGAAGCCGTTTATATGCCTTCTATAGTACGAACATAATCCCACGAAGGCTCGTACCTCGTGGAGATCCCGCGGGACCGGCCACTCGGTTACTTGCCGACACTTTTCGGGGTCGGGTTCGATCCCGTTGAATGAGACAACGTGCCCCAAGAACGGAATCTTCTTCTGGAACAGCTTACATTTTCGCGCCTTTAACTTCAGTCCTGCAGCGTTCAATCGGTCCAGAACCCGTACCAATCTTTCCAGAGTCACTTTAAACGTTGGTCCAAAGACCAGTATGTCATCCAAGTATACCAGACACTCCTCCCACACGATTCCTCTGAGGATTCTTTCCATCAGTCTCTCGAAGGTGGCTGGGGCGTTCACTAGCCCGAATGGCATCACTTTGAACTCATACAATCCTCCTTGAGTCACGAAGGCCGTCTTTTCTTGGTCCTCCGGTGCCATCTCCACCTGCCAATATCCGCTTGCGAGATCCAGACTGCAGAAGAATAGGCTTCCCCCCAAAGTGTTGAGGCTGTCCTCTATCCGCGGGAGCGGATAGGCGTCCACTTTCGTAGCCTGGTTCAGTTTTCGGTAGTCGATACAGAACCTCGTTCCTCCGTCCTTCTTTTTGACTAGAACGGTCGGGCTACTCCACGCACTCCCGCTCTCCTGGATAATCCCTAGATTTAACATATCCTCCACCAGTGCTCGTTCTTCCTCTCTCCTGGTGGCCGGATACCGTCTGACCCTCTGCTTGATCGGCATCTGATCCCCCGTTTTAATTCGATGTTGTACTAAATCTGTCCGTCCTAACTCATGTTTCGAGGTCGCAAACATTTGTTCCCGGGCCATGATGGCTTTCTCCAGCTCTTCGCCTTCCTTCGTGGTCAGGTCTTTCTTAGCCTCCCCTATCATTTCAACGAGCGCTCCAGGGGGTTCTTTTGCTTCACTTCCTATTCCTCGTACCTCTTGTACGAAGGTGGCTTCTCCGAGTACCCCGCCGGTTTCCAATTTCGCACTCTCGGTCCCTCGGTTGGCCACCCAAACTTCATTTTCTTCTCCCAATGTCACCGTTCCTGGGATCACCTCCAGTCCCATAGGTAATCCAGCGCCGGTGATGACAGCCAGCTGTCCACTCTGTCCTATGTCTATTCTCGCTACTACTGTTACTCGGGTCACTTGGAGTGGGGGTATTTCCGTCGTTTCCTCGATTCGCACGACCTGTCCTCCGACGGTAACTGCCCGAATCCCATCCGTTCTTTGTTCTACTCCCGGGATTCGTTCCCCCTCTCCCTCCCCCTCGGCGGGCAGGAAGATAGCACTCGCGTGGGGCTTAACTGTCAGCCGGTATTTCACCGCGAAGTCGTTTCCCAGGATCCCTTCATCTCTACCGATGTCTGCCACCATGAACGTCCACTTCAACACGCGCGTTCCCAATTTTACTGGCAAGTTCGTGCATCCGTAGCACCGCAACGGACTACCATCCACCGAGCAGAGACGTCCTTCATATCCATCCAGTTCTTCCCATTTTCGTCCCCACTCTCTCCAGAGGCGTTCCGACAGCAGACTGATCATAGATCCGGTATCAACCAAAAAACGGACGACACTCTCTCCCACCATCCCGGCCACATAAAGTCCACATTCTCCCATGCCTACTACTTCTCTCGCCGCGCCCGAAGGGGGCCCCGCGCTTACTGCAACGGCGACTGTCCGTTTCCCTGACGCTGAGAACACTCTCTTGCGAAATGGCCCTTCTGGTGACATTGATGACACTCTAAATCTTCTTTTCGCTTCTTAAACGCCTCCCTCCGGGCCGTTGCTTGTCTTATAGCTTCCCGTTCTTCTGCCAATTCTTTCATCATCTCCTCCAACTTACCGTTCAAGGCCATGATCTGTGTATTGGCGTCCTCCTCGGGCTTCACTGCCCGCAGGAGGCGGCGTGAGTATCGTTCCTGTATTTCTACCACCTCTACCGCCTCCTCTAGTGTCTTGCATCCTTTCTCTGCACACTTCAGCTGAAGGTCTTCCCCAACTGCAGCCTGGAACGCATGTAATGCTGCTTTTTCCTGGCTAGCGTAGTCGTTGGAGAAGTAGGCTCTCGATGCCAGTCGCCGGGCATTATCAGCCAACTCCTTCGCTGTCTGGTTCTTTACACGTTTCAATCCCGCCAACTCTTGCAGAGCATTACACGTGTCCTTCTCCTGACCGAACCTCCGGCGCAACGCATCCACCCTCGCTGAGTAACGGAGTCGTTCCCTGTCCGGGAGTCCGACAAAGTACATTCGTGCCGTTCCCGTCAGCGAGGGAAAAAGCATCGCCGCTTTTTCCTCGGCCGTCCAGCGTCCCAATGTTGCGTACTCCTCAAACTGGTTGATCCATCCCTCGAAATCCGGTTTACCGTCATACTTCTCTGGTCGTAAACTGAACTTCTTCAAACTCGCTCCTTCCTGACCGGTCTGTTGTTGTTGAGCCCGCACATTCTGCTCATCCGTCGGGGTGGACGTTCCCATAAAATTAAACTGCCTACCCATGATGGTCGTGTCCTCCCCTTTGGTCTCGATTTTCGCACCTCCTTTCTCCTCCCCACCTTCCTTGAAGGCGACGTCAGAATCCATCTGCTCGAAGACTGCCGCAGTCGCCATGAGTATCCAACACCGATGAAACACCCAAGATCCACAAGTCCGTATGTGCCTATTTCAGCACCACCGCTGCCACCAGTGTGACGTTCACTGGTAAGTCGGGGTTGCCGATTCTTACAACAGAGGAACGTGGGGGTTGTTCGGGTCTCGGGGCGGACGGGGAATCCGGGCCAAGAACCGAGATGTGTTTCTAGAGTCGTGCCTCGCGCACGAGGGGGGGGCTGAGCGAATCGATCGGGAATCGGCACTCGATGTCGACGGAGGACTGCGGGGGAGGGAAATTATGGTAGGGGTACGGGTCGGCCGGGGGGCGGTCCACCCCTGAGTTCCGGTCCGCGGGGGCGACGGGCCGACGGTCGCCTATTGTTTGGTAGCGTGGGGCCGAGCATGCCGCGCCCTCGTCCCCGCGGACTTCGCTCCCTCGTTCCGCTCCCCATGTCTTCGTACCATACTACGCCTCGGTTTCCGGTACTACTTCGGGCCTTCGTGCCCTACTCCGTTCCCTCGTTCCTCGTTCTTCGGGCCATCGGGCCCCTTACCCTATGTTTCTACTACCTATTTCGAACTTCGACTGTTTTGTCCTAACTTCGGCTTAATTACTCTGATCGGCTCATCTTTAGCGGTTGTTTCAGGAAAGAGGACACGTCTGGACACCAGGAGAACTGTTAAAGAACTCTGTTTATTCGGGCCTCACCGCCCCTTTATATACTAGAGAGGTCAGCCCTGATTGGCTGCCTTCGGTCACGTGACCTACAACTGACGTCACTTCCGGTTTATATATCCCGTTTCCGGTTTCTGTCTTCAGGTTGACAGTCAAACACTTTCAAACAGCATTGATTCTGTGCGTAGTCTCATAGTAGGCTGCAATTCAAGGGGTTAATGTTTGGATCCAACACTCAAGTAACGCCCAATAACGTGTCTCTGCGTGTACCATGTCACAAAGTCGCTCAATATCGATCCTTGTGACGTCTATCCTGATATATAGCAACCAATGCCACTTGCCTTAGAAGGTTCTCCAATTTACTTGTTTTTGACAGATTTCATTTACTCGTCCTGTTCGTCCTCCTATCACGGAATAGAAAATTGTTCTTTTGCGCTAAGAAAGGTTGAATTTTTCATCCTTTTACAGTCATTTTTGAAGCATGTAAACCACATCATAGGATCTCAAAATTCATTTATTGGACAACTGAGAATGTAGAAGACATCCTGGTGTTCCGTTTAAGTGGTCATGGAACTTTATAGGCCTGTTAATTAGTGCATTTAACAACCAAAACCTATAGTAAATCCCCATAGGGAACCTCTGAAAATCATCAATTTTAACCCCATGAACCCCGAGTTTCATGTCATCCCAAAAATGTTTGTACCTTTCCTGATATATGACATTTTGAGTAACTCCAAGTATTTCACATATCTACATAAATAGGGTATTTATACAATTTACGTACCTTGAAAAACTTCCCTAATAATTACACAATTATTACAATAGTATGATAGCGAAATTGTGAAGGGCCGCTGTCATCTCCTGGTCTCTTTGCTCTTCTTTACGGTTTGCCCGCACTTTTTCCATCTCTACTCTTTACTTTTAGAAACAGTAGTAGGCCTACTTAACCCTTTCACTGCCAGATATATCATAATGTAACTGATATTTACAGAGATATTGCCCAAAATACAAAAATTAGTGCATAAATTCCCTAAAACTCAAATTTAGTTTAGATTCTTCAGATGAAAAGCTTTTTTCAATAATTTTGATGTAAACATTCCAAATGTTGGCACTGTGCCAATAAGCCAAATTTCTTGCTCAGAGTAATTGTTCATACTATCATAATTTGCAAGTTACCATGGTAACCGATAATTCATAAAATAACTATGACACTCTTTATAAAAATAACATGAAAACATATTATCTTTTTTGTGCAAAAGACAGTTTGTGATTATCATAAATGAAAGAAAAGTTAGAGCAAATTAAAAATCATGTCATTTACATAAATTCACCCATTTTTCATGATTTTTAATTAGTATGGCAAATTCAAATGTAAATACATTGTTTATGGTTTCTCAAATCGCAATTCTAACATTTTTGGGTGACTTGATAGTTCGATGTTCAAATACCTGTATCTCTGGTTCTAATTGGAATATCTGAAAAATTCTTTCAGATTCTGAAAGCATAATTTGCATTCTTTCAATGGTGTTCCTATGGGATTTTACTATAGGGCCCCATATGAGGCCTCTGGCAGTGTAAGGGTTAATTTCCCAGTTTTCCTTTTCAGTATCGTTGCTGCACGTTTTACTAGTAAAGGGTTACGTTAAAGGTCATGTCTTTTAAACTTTTCCTTCTCATCAGTGGTGTGGGGTTGTCCGTTTGTTGTTTTTTTAAATTGAAGATTCTTTAAGGAAAAAGACGCTGAGTCACAAACAGACGTTTTCGTACAAACATTTGTCACTTATCATCCAGTCTTAGATCGATGCTATCCCACAAACAAACTTTGTAACATCTCAACTGTTTGTGTTTTAGCATAATCAAAAGACAATAGGTCACAATAGACTATATTTCACAATTTTAGTTTGCGACATAGCGTCTGTGACTATTGAGAATCCAGGAAAGGGAATGGAGGGTTGGGACATACTGTTTTATAGTGCACCAAGTGCTAAAAATGAGTTCACCTTTCACAGAGTTTTTATCAGGGCTACCACTCGCTGGTCAACCAGCCCGTCAACAAAAGGTTAGGGTTTGGTTGCAGTGCCGGTCAGCCTTCATGCGAGAATTACAATAACCTTTACAGACAAGAATATTAATTTGATTATAAAGGTTCGTGAATACAAAAATTATATATATTGTTATTATTACCATTAAGATTAATCAAACCAAAATTTTTAATTTTTAATTTTTAAGTTGTAATTGACAAAGTTAGTATTGTATATATACGATTCATAAGGCATGTTGTCACACTAGTGCAATGATGAATACCTGGTTGAAATGCGTGATTTGACCAGTTAACGGAAAATAATGTTAATGAGATAAACTTTTCCAAGAGACCAACATTGACCCAAAAAAACACTTTTTTGTGTGTGTAGCTCACGTTTCATTTGCTGGTATTGCATGAACAGAAATAGTGTGTCAGTCGACACTAAAAGAACCTATAATGACCTACTTGGAAGTTAATAGGCGTGCTGTTGACTTGAAATATCTATAAATTAGCTGTGGCGCATTTAGCATTTCAAACGGGTATGAACACTGTTAATGTTATCTTTATGTAAGAAATTCACATTACATAACTTTCATATAAATAGAACAATATAAATTATTATATACCCGGTATACACCTATTTTTCGTTGTCGTTGGTCATTGCTCGCGAAAGCTGCTATTTCCGCCAAACAAAATCAATGAATAACTTTAGGTTCATGGACTATTGGTGTAATGATTGTTGTGACTTAGCAGAAACTATTATGGATGTAAGATATAAACTACTGTCGATGTATATGATATATGTTTTCATCAACGCAGATGAGCTAGGTGAGCGGAGACTTTCCATCAGTGGATAGAATGTTCTCCCTGAATTGTGTCAAAGGCTTCTTTTGGTCAGAATGATTTACACTTATCCAAATGTGGCTTACTTGTTATATCATTGGTCGATGGAATTGTCCTTGCTTTCAGTAGCTGTGAGTGATTGAGGGTGCACTGAGGCAACCTTCAGAGGAGTCGGAATGCCTGTCACCCACTCTTTATATCCAAGAAGATAGGGGATGAGCCCTATATTCATATGCATTATATATCTCTCTCTCTATATAAATACATATGACAAATCTATATACTCATGTATCATAATGATATCGTGGGTGTGCGTGCTATGTAGGCCTATATCGATATACAAACTTTCTCAATGAAACTGAATCAAATGCTGCGAGATTAAATGTTACATGTATAAAAGTGAGAACATTTGGAGCATAATACTTATGAATATAATTTTAGTCCAATATTATTTTCGAAACACATAGGGGCTATACGAGCGAGTCGCCTCCGTAAGCTCCACTATTTACGCGACATTTTCGTTTCTCGTATATTCGTTCTATCATACAGGCGGTGTTAGTAGTATATTGAAATGAGAATTTGCAGATGATCTCATCGTTTGCATACGATCCATGTGTACGGGACAATTTGTGATTATATTAGTAGTACACTGAAATGGGAATTGTTGCATGCATATTGTTCTTCGACATTGTGTACACACTCTACTTAGTATACATGACGTCGCATACATGACGCCGTGTGTATAGAGCCAGTCCGTGTTTCATGTTGTCGAATGTTATTGGATGCTCATATGGCTATCAGTTCATAGAAATCTGGTTGGTTGGTTATTGGTTGCTTTATGCCCTAATTAATTGCCAGCTTCATATCAACGACAATGCCTGCTTGTAACAGTTGGACCCAATGCCCTTTTCATAGTGCTGCATCACTGAGATATATCATGTCATAGGCCCACATGATACCCCACCCAGTCACATTATACTGACACCAGGCCAGCCAGTTATGTTTCATGGTTCTTAATTCATACCTAATGCCAGGCAAGCAGCAACCACTACCATTTTTTAAAAAATCTCTGGTGTGACTCGGCTGGGGTTTGAATCCACAACCTCCCACACTCAAAGTGTGCACCCTACCAACTGAACTACCTAGTCTGCTATAGAAATCCGGTACTGGCAGCAAAGAAGTCAGTGATACAATGGCAGTTGGAGTAATGACTAACTGAAAACTTACAGGGTAATCAGAAGTGGATCACGGGGGGCAGGGGGGGGGGGAGGCTGGAGGAAGGTCCAGTCCCTCCCCCTGTTTTGTGGACCCCTAAACTAGACAACGTGCGTTTCAGTTCTGAGCATGCATTTTTTATGCTTCCAGGGTCGGATCCAGACATTTTCAAAAGGGGAGGCGCCCTATTGTGAAAATTTCCGCTCGACCTCCAGGTCCGAAAATTGTACATTAAAGAAATCAATATTTGGCCAGAAATAGGGGGGGCGCCCCCCCCCTCTAAATCCGCCACTGGCTACCCCCCCCCCCCCCTTTTTTTCTGGAGCCCTGTACCTACCCCTGGCTTGTGTTTCTCTCTGCAGCAAGTCTTTCCTTTTTGCCCCGGTCTCAGCCCGGTCCCTTCCGGGGGGCCTTATGATTGACAGCCCGCTGACCCTGACGTCACTTCCGGGCCTGCTCGGTGCCCCACGTGAACCCCCCCCCCCCCCCCACTGTGACCCCGTAATAACGGGCTATGGCGGAAGCTTGCACTAATACAAGCTGTTGACATTGACAAATGGCCGGGCGGCCAACTTACCACCCTAGCGACTCCCCGCACGTTCGGTAGAAAAGGACTACTATATGTACGACAACACATTTCTATGCTTATAACAACAACTAGGCCTGTACTATTTCCAGAACTGTAAGACGCTGACACCAGCAAAATAAGTATTATAGAAACAGTTCGATAAACATTTTCATATGACTTTAGAGCCCTTTTATAGGCCCTACTTGATTAAAAAAAAGCCTGGATTTATCATATACCAATAATGTTTGTGGATCCACGCAGATTTCCACATGTGTTGGCGTAAATATTCTGAAATGTATTTTGTGTGTGATTACCCCGCACATATTTCCCGCCAGCCCTTTGGCTGTTAATGTTATATTTATATGAAGTCTGGAATGGAGTACGAGTTCAAAAGGAATGGATCGTTATTGCATACAAGTGGTTAAGCCGTTATTAGCTCAAATTAGCACAGTGACTCGAGCTCCTGAAAACATCTCGTGTAAATCCCCTATCTGGTCCCTCATATGGGCTCATAGGACACCTCAAACAGCCATATTCACTTCACTGGTAAATCACCTGAAGGGTGCTTAAGAAGTGGCCGTAACAGGTGTGTGTGCACGCAAGGATGGGGAGAGGGCAAAGAGGCATAGTGCAGTCATACACGTCTATCACATAAGATTAGGCCATCACTATCACTTTTAGCTTATGTACCTCACCATACATAGAAGTTAATGACTGATGCATTGAAAGGAATTGATGACAGTTCACCATGGTTTCTGAGGTTTTTACGCCGTGTTCTTTTTTAGCTGTGTGATTTATATTATATGCGATGTGTGCTGTTATATATTACCATTATATGGTAACTAACAGCATATAACTGTGTTTTATCTTTATAAGAGGTGTAATCTATGCTATGTCTTTCCATCTTTGCTGATTGTCTATTATAATCATTGCTATACTAAAAGTATGAGAAACATCAGAAGAGCACACAGTAGACCACTTTATAATTGCATCGGAGTGGAAGTGATTCTCATAATTTCCATTTGAACCGCCTCTTTTATGTCCCATGTCTGACTGTAGTGTATAGATTTGCTTCTCTTCTTCACCCTTGTTGTGTCTCTAAAGTGACTTTAGTAATTTATCGGCAGACAATAGCTGAAAGTGAATAATTATTTATAATTCCTTACCTTAATTCCGTGACCTATTTATCCAACGAAACCTATTTGCCCTGATTACCCCCTCCCCCCGCGATGGGATCTTGAATTATAGCAACAGTAACATTTCCCGTCTTTGGGCATTCTAGTTGTGTGACTGCCCATTTGGGAAGACCTACCTTATTCAATATTGACCTTAAAGGGACCGACTACCTTCATTCAGCGTTCCTTTAAGAGAAGGCATTTCATTTCCACGAATTTCATTCGCTCGCTGGTTAAATCATGTACAAAGCTATTGGACGATATCAAATTTCAACATTTTATGGTATGCTTGTCCAGTTATTCCAATTTATCCCTTATTACTTCCATAAATAAAGGATTTGAATTAAGTTAGGACACATAACTAGTTATGATTCATATGTACTTAAGGCTGTATTGACAATACCATGGTTAACTTTATCGCGTGTACCGATGATGGAGTAATCTTCAGGTAACGTCATATAACATAGCTGTGTGGTGTAAATCCGACAACCTGTCTATACATAAGAAATATGCCTGTTCAGTACATATGCTTATCTTTAATGAGTATGTATTCTTAATGTAATGTTATACATTTACAATATGAAATGAATATAATTATATAAAGTTAGTAGTCTTATTACAGAGAGAAATAATATTAATCCTTTAGATCTCAATCAGGCCGCGTCCGCCTGAGAATGTAGGCTTACTCCCCAATCCGGCCATTTTCCATAGTTTTCCCTATCTTTTTGGCGGAAACAGGATGCAAACGGCACATAATATTATCATATCGTTTAAAAGCTAATTAAATTCCCTAGGCAGTACTGTTGATTACAGATAACATGCGTAGTTGAGTATCTTTTACTGGACTAAAAGAACTTCACTGACTGCAATGAGGCAAAACCAGAAAACTGATAGTTTGCATGCTAAACCCCGCATGGGTCGTCTGAATAGCTGAAAATACAGAGGAGTAACATAGCTCTGAAACCTAATAATTAAATATAATAAAAAAAAATCTCCAACTGATATAATGAAGTGACCAACGTGAAGCGGACTGTTCTGGGGACTCCACTTAACTACGTATACGGGTTGGGGGGAAGGGGAAGGGACAGCCTATCAGTTATTCTTATAACTGTCAGAACGGGATAGCCTTTGTATACTTTCCCTAATTCCTACACACTTCCTGGATAAAGAATAACTGTTAAGACGCTAACCCACAAAGAGACGCTATCCTGCAAACTTATAATATTTGTTGGTTAGCATCCAGGTTAGGATGCTATCCTGCAAACAGACGCTAAACAGCAAACATTTTGTCATTTAGCAACCTAGTTAAGACACTAACCACAAACTGATGCTATCCTACAAATATTTTATATATCATATTTGTTGTATAGCGTCCATTTAAGGATAATTAAGAATACGACCCTAATCAAATAGGCTATGATTTTATATGGTATTCCATCATAGACCTCAGATGTATAGGTATACTGAACGCACATATTTGTTTGCTGCTTGATCAAATAGATGATCTAGCCCTGCAAATAACTTATTTAATGATAAATCAATTTTTTTGAAGGGCTGACTCCTCTTTGTCAGTGCCCGTCATCACAAGAGAGCAATATGGGTGTAGACCCCTAAAATCAACAGGGCGACATGGCTATTTCTTAAATTCGACATGCGACAAATTAGCACATAATAATCCAATAGATAGCAGATTAGCATAAATATATCTATAATTGGAATAATTATCAGAATTAAAATGAGAATTAGGGTCCAACAGGTACTTAGTAATTATCAATTTCCAGGTGGACTTATCATGTAATTCAATTTTAAAAGTTTATAAATTTTTCTGTTCATCAAATTCTGACAGAATAGATATCTTATATAGCCGGCTTTAGTTTGATGAAAACATGACTATTTGTATTGATTCCTACCAGAAAAAAATGAATTAAGTATAAAATATAACAACAGCTGCTAACCTGCAAATATTTGTGGGATAGCATCCCTTTGTGGCTTAGCGTCCTGTAGAGATGCTATCCCACAAAAAGATGCTAAGTCACAAAAAATTGTGGTTTAGCGTCTACTTTGAAGCAGATGCTATCCTACAAATATTTGTGGGATAGCGTCTGTTTGCAGCTTAGCATCTTGTGGAGATGCTATCCCACAAAGTGATCAACATTTGTAGGATAGCATCTGTTTGTGGGTTAGCGTCTTAACACCGACGCATATAAATCAAGTGGTTATCAAATTATTAATCAGTATTTTTGGTTTATTTTCATCGATGAAGGATAGGTGTGTGCTCCACAAAAGCGGTTGATGAGTTCAATATTCCTCTTAAGTTTACACATCCATGATTTAGAAATGACTTTTGAACAGTCAGTGGAGTGTATAAACATGGTCCTCTGAATTTGGTGGATTCATTGCTGTTCGTAGAATCAAAGTTAGAAATGCATTGAATGGTTAACTTATACGTACCGATGGGATTTTTTTTTAGGCAGAATCCAATTATTATTATAAGGTACAAAAAAGTGCCACGCGTGAAGTATGGGTAATTGAATAATACTACAGCAAAGATCAAATGTCATTCGGACTGAGTTCTATTATGAACAAATATAAATAGGCTGATTCAGCAGCTCTCCAACCAATTAAAAGTACCATCGCTTTACTAACTCTAGATCTAGATACAGGGATATTCCAACAAATACGAGACAGGTCATATCTGTATAGCAATTCATATAATCTTTTTATACGTAACTTATTCATGTATCCGAAAGCAATGTAACAGTAAATGTAATTAAAGAGTAAATACAACCCCATGCGCCTGTGTAGATTTTTCCGGGCGGATACGGAAGATCGGAGTAGAATAGCGTGACGTTACGTTTCGTTAATTGTAAATTTACCCAACTGGATATTCCCGATACAGACTAGCGTAACCAGGTTTGTAATTAGTTCTCTGTATCGCACATTCCAGGTGCAATCGCCTTCGCCGGGATGATGGTGGGTGCGGTGGTGTGGGGCACGATGGCCGACAAGGTGGGTCGGCGAGTGACCATGATCACCTCTCTCGTCGTCAACGCCGTCTTCTCCACGGCCGCCTCCCTCATGCCCTCCTACTGGCTCTTCCTTGTTTGCCGCTGCATGTCAGGATTAGGGTAAGGCCAAGAAAGATGGTCCTTTACTTCGATTCAGTGTTGTGTGCCAGATATTTTCAGAACGAAATTAAAAATTCCGTGATATTTTCCCGCGAGAATATTGTCATATTATGATTATTTATGAAATAACAATTACAATGGACATAATAATTTGCTTGCAGGATCGGCGGTTCTATCCCTATAGTGTTCGCCTACTATGCCAAGAAAGATGGTCCTTTACTTCGATTCAGTGTTGTGTGCCAGATATTTTCAGAACGAAATTAAAAATTCCGTGATATTTTCCCGCGAGAATATTGTCATATTATGATTATTTATAAAATAACTATTACAATGGACATAATAATTTGCTTGCAGGATCGGCGGTTCTATCCCTATAGTGTTCGCCTACTATGCCGAGTTCTGCCCGCTGCACGGCCGGGGGCAGAAGATGGCGCTGCTGCTCATCTTTTGGGCGTGTGGGGGTATCTATGTGTCGGGCCTCGGCTGGCTCATCATCCCCAATGATGGTAAGGCCTTCTTAGACATTTGGTTTTCAGGTTTATTAACCTTATGCAATACCCTCAATAAGGTCAATAGATAAGTGATTTTAACTCGGCCTGAAAGTTAATAGGTTATAAATAGATAATGTTATAGACAGCTGATTTGGATAAAAACATGAACCGAATTAAAACAAACATGTTACCGAGCTTCATGAGCGGAGTGGCTGGAAGGAAATTAAGTAGACTAATCTTTGTTCGGATACTTGATGTTGTTGCTTCTGAGGCCGACGGGCCGAGTTCACTTTCTCTTGAACAATCAAGCACCACATGGATATATAAATATTGGTTTTATTTATCTATTTTTCTACAAGGCTTCCTACAACCGATCAAGGAGCTCGAACAAAATAATACACCGCATTTAAGAAACTTTAACATAAAGTGTAACTAAGAAGTGATGTTTCTCCAGTATGATATTGACACATTTCACTCATGGGATTTGAACCAAATTAGAGGGCCTCACTGAAATTGATAAAGAAGGCTTGCGTAAATACCATACACATTATAGTTACCTACTTCTCTCCATTGTATAATGAATTGAAAGAAAATCAGTTATGATCATTAATTTTTATATTGTTATTTTTTTCATGTTTACACAAATCTTGATCTTATTCACAGTAAAACATTTTTGTCCATTAGGCCTTCTTTGTTATTTTAATGAATGCATGGTTTGAGCAGAATACTCCTATACCCACCTATCAACTGAAAAAAATAACTAGGTCTACAGATAGATTTTGAAATGAACATTAATCATTAGATCATCCCTTTTATGTTCAGTTTTATTAAGAGGCGATCATCTGGTCGCCTCTACTTTGCCTCTTGAAGTCATATTCCATCTATTGGTTCCAGGTTAACTATTACAGCCTTCACTGGGTCTATATACCGTGCATGGCCTGTCAGCAGGCTGGAAACCGGTCAAATTCCTGAAATTTTCTTGATTTTGTGGCAAGTCAGGAGTGTTAACAATAATTTTTAGCCCCTCAAAACTTTTCATGATTAACCAAAACGTGTTCACTTACGAAATCATTGTGAAACCAAAAGTTATTATAACTGGAAGATGATTTTTCCGACCCAATTGCAAATCAGCTCAACATCAAATGAAACACCAATGACAGTCCGATCTGGTCTTTAAAGATGCACTTATTTCTCGTTGCACAGATCTAGAGTTCTCTTTGATGACTGGGCACGTTGTCGGCAGTTGGAGAATCTTTATGCTGATTTGCACCATCCCTATTTACCTCTCTATTATCGGACTCATCTTCATGCCTGAAAGCCCCAGATATCTTCTTCAGGTGAGTCATACATATCAATTGTCTTTTTGCCTTTCCAAGGCCAAGGATAGTTTTGTCTGTGATAATAGTTAATTTATTATTATTCCCGTTTCCATTTGACAATAGTATTACATTACAAAATTACTTGCGATGATGTACATAGCAAGAACCAGAAAAAATAAACATCACAAGGGTGGAGGTCAATATTGAACCGCCTTTAAAGGGTATAACAGCACCCCTTTGCTGGTTTATAGAGTTAAGAAATATTGGGATGGATCGTCTGAATCAAGAAACAAATAGATTTATCCTTTAACATGGTACCACATGTCTCATGTTCGCTCAACACTCATGTCATGCAGTCGTTATATTATCACTATCACTTTTAGTATCCTTATGGTATAGAAGTTCAAAAGCTTTTAAAACGTTAGGTAATCTTCATGCAAGAACATCTTATTTATATGTGAAGGTGCCTCGAGGCGTCCCCTGGGGTAGCACACCGTGTTGCCCTGAATCATTCCTCTATATGGCACACCGCGATACCTCCATGGTCTGGGTACGCCTACAGTGTTTCACTTCTTTCTCCACTGTATCTATCCTCAAACACTATCCTAAGAGGCCACAAAAAATTACTTTTTGTGTCCTTTTGTTCTTTTCGCCAATCCTCTTCTCAAAAAACGATAGCGATCATAAACACAGAAACGAAAACTCATAATTGCATGTATTATGCGGCAAATTAAGAATTTTTGTAATAAAATGTATGCTGTCGCTTCTGGGATCATGATAATCACGTTAGAGAGTAGGTGATGCAGATAGCATTATGTGACTCAAGGGTATAGCGTCTGGGTCCGGGAACTGGGTATAGAAATATGAATCACTAAATGATTCGTATTTCTATAAGTCTTGTCTTTTTTAAGCAAGAACTAGGCCTATCGCATGGAGGTGCAGTACTCGGAAGGTTACACAAAAGACCACAAATAAAGATTTTCTTGTCGAATCAAGCACACGATTTACACGAATTCTATATGGCTAGTTCCATGTTTTCGGTTGACTCTTATAGATAAATTTGAAATGCAAGTGCCGATTACATTTCAAGGCTTTTTATTTTCCACATCATTGCTTACCTGTCGCTTTAGAAATCTATCGAATCGCTTCAAAACAGAACAAACGTAGACTAATAAAATACACCCTCTTGTAAATACACCTTTTTGTGTTTTAGAAAAGATCTTCGGTGGAAAGGCAGAGAAGGAAATTTTGATATTAATGAAAGTAACCACTGTGCAATAACTATTAATCATTCAATCCGTCAGCCTGACATGAAGAGTAGTGAAAGGAATAAAACAGGATATATCCGTGGAGATGAATAGTGCTACGGCCTCTGCCCCAAAAGCAATAAATCAGCCTGAGTCAGACCGGAGGGGGCAGAACGGTCTTCTCAAGAGGCGATGCAATGCCTAACGTAAAATACCATTTTTCGGTCAGTTTTGTAAGCAGGATGTGATTAAAAATGTGAGTAGGGCCATTTTGTCGACAACAAGTAAAAGGCAGAACATGTGTATGTGTTAATACTTTCGTTGCCACAGACCTCCCTCTGATTCTATAGATACTAATAAAATGAGTACCCTATGAGTACCTTGGTGATTCTCTTCATATTTTTTTCATGAAATGCCTGGACCTCCGTCAAATAGCTTCTAAAGTATAAAATTATCTGCACTAGATAATAGCTGCTTTATCTAACATTGATCCTTTGAGGCATTTTAGGTATTTTGAGAAAATTTAATAATTTTAAGCATATTCCTAGTATTGATCTTATCGGTATATGATCTAAAAATAGAATTCTGGTCCATAATTTCTTTTGTCAACAACCTCAACTTTGTAACGTATATTCCAATTATCTATCTCATGTGATAAGACGTTTTCTTGACAATTCTCTTGAAAAAGGGAAAAATAGCACATACATTTTTGGTTACCATCGTAACCAAATTTCCCAAATATCTCATTCCATCTCATTGGAAAGTAATGCCCACATACAATATGTGTACATAGCATAGACAAATAAAAGCCATTTCTTTTTCTTGTTTAAAATGGCGAAGTGCCCTAAATATGAACACCATTACATTTTATTTGACAGTGAAAGGGTTAACCGACTAAAAGGACTGCCCACAGGGAACAGGGTTGGCCGTGAGTTGTGCTATTACATTTGCTGAGCGGAGGCGGTGCTATTGGTTTCTTGTGTCCAGTAGTTCCTCCTACTGTCCTACTATTGCTTACAGGCATAGACATAATTATATAGAGGGGTCCTTCCGATTTCAGAGGGTCATTATCACATTATATCAGCGGACTATGAGTCCGGCGGATTTTGTATCTGCCATAAGCAGATAAAACCCCTTTAGGTGCCTTTCCATACAATCTGTGCGGCGACGGCAAAGTATGAGGAAATTCCATATATGGAATTGCTGTCCCCGCGTCTCATGCCGTTCCGCACATTTGAAAAAGCCCCCATAAGACCTAGTCGTCCCTCATCTCCCGCAGGGGGATAACGCAGACGTATGCCCAATGCAAGATCCAAGCAATATAAGACAGCAGCGCCTCTGTCTCATATGTAATTGAAGATATCACTGTTACTCCAAAGAGCAAAGAGTCAGGCCTATGTTGAAAAAGGATTTTGGGCGCACAGACGAAGAGGTTGAAGCTTAATCTCCTGCCACGAGCCCTTATTATAGGCGGTCCCTGGCCAATAACAAGCACCAGGCCTGTAGCCGCACCCTGCCATTTAATACTTTTCTTTTTTTCAGAGCTACATCTTACAAAGTAGGTTTTTTTATGTAGGTGCTATTTAGAAAAAAAAATCAAGAAACAATATTGCAGCCACATACGGGTTTCCTCTGTCGATCATAACAAGAGCGGTAATTGTATTGATGTGCTAGTGATGGGCTTGCAGTGAATACTCATACCAGACAGCCCCTTCCCCGTTAATGGTTCCCCGGGTGATCACCCAGCCACAATATCCCACGTACAAGTGACGTATTGGGTTGACATACCTATGGGGAGCCAGCAGCGAGGGCTGGCCACACCCACTTGTGCACACGACACAAACTCGCTTATTTATAACCTGTTTCTTTAGTACACGTGTACCCTTAGTCAGTGTGAACCCTTTGGGAGATGCCACTAATGAGTGCACCAGTGCAACCATCGTTGAGTACATTTCAATTTATGTTTTCTTTTTCGTTTCTTTTTAATTTCTTTTTTTATTGAAATCCAACGTCACATACAATAAAGCTTTAAGGTTTGTGTTGATCCAGATGGTAGAAATGGTGATGAGTTATAATTGAATGAATAAGATGATCAGAAAGCTCTTAAGTGAATGACACACACAGTTAATGGTATCGTTAAAGCTACTGTTTTTCATTTATAAATGAAGTAATCCATCGAAAGTAATGATATATCAAGACACGGGCATGAACTCTCTAGATGGCGCTACCCCTGTCTCATAGTTACTTATAATACTAACAGGGTAAGAACCTAAAACTGTACCCTGCAGTTTGCACTGACATATATTTTGGATTTATGCCTAAACTATATGTTTTTTTGTGAAATGAACAACAATTTGTATTGCAGACAAAGGATAAAAACCAATTGGCTGTCGTACTTTATTGGTATTTATGCTCACTAAATGGCAATTGACAAATTTATTGAAATAAATGAAACCCCACCCAGCATAGCAGCATACCATATATGGCAATGCCCTTATTTGGAAAGGACTTTATGAATGGAGGTCACATGACCAACCACATAGGACAATGTGCATATATGCCAATTGGTAATTATATGCAATGTACAATTGTAATTACAACTCCTATGTGTGTTAAAACCTTTATTTGACCATAGTTTTCTAGTTGTTGTGTAATATGCATTACTATTTCCTTCAAACAGGTTAATTAGGACATGGGAGGGTAGGGGAATCCCCTGTGACATCACAATGTTAGTTATATAAGAGGCCCCCACATGGGGGTTCTGAACAAAAGACTTCATCATTTACATAATGCAGCACCCTCATACAGCCCAGGCATTTGTGCCACTAACATCACAGTAACCAGTGGCCCAGTGGCTAAGGTGCAGGACTTCAAATCAGGAGATAGGAGGTTCAAATCCCTGATGCTCATCTTATTAGTCATTTTTCAATTTGTATCATTTTAACCATTTATATTACATGTATTCATTCCCTGAGATACATACATATATGAATTACCCTTGGATACTTACACACATAAATCATAGCTTTATTTTGTAAGAATTGTCCTGGTATATGAATAGCATAAAATAGTACTGCTTGCACTTTGACATAATTCAGTATTATGTATATAATAGATTATGTATGAATAAGTGTAACTGTAAAGAAGGTAGGAAGGTAGATACATAAGGCCTAATGGTTAGAGAGATCATCTGCAAATACAAAGTTAAAGAGTTCAAATCAGGATGAAATATTTTCATATTTTACTATACTGTAAACTGAAAATAAAATTTGTAGGATAAATACAATATAACTTGTGGATCAACCAACAATTGCATATATATATATATATATATATATGATTTCAAAAGTTCTATTTTATATTTTGCAAAATTAGATATTCTTAAAATGACTTTATTTGTAAAAGAAAAAGCTTGACTAGACATGGGTGGGACTTGAACCACCAACTTCCAGATTTGAAACTCTAAGCTCTAGGCACTGGGCTAGTTTGGCCCATAGTAAAGGAGGGTGTTCATGACTGGTATGAGCAGATAG
The DNA here is from genome assembly GCA_936440205.1 of Lepidonotus clava. Lineage (NCBI taxonomy): Eukaryota > Metazoa > Annelida > Polychaeta > Phyllodocida > Polynoidae > Lepidonotus > Lepidonotus clava. The sequence continues at coordinate 29,804,164 of OW387134.1, forward strand.
CTTGTAACTTGCTTCTTGTGATTACTTGACAGAATGTTTAATCAAGTTTGGGGAAACCCTTTTAGCACTATAAATAACTGACCAACCCAGTCAATGAGTTGCATTCTGACCAGTAAAGGGGCACTGAAGGGGGAAAGTATACATACATCTACATTTACCTGTAAAATAGGCCACACAATAATACAAAACAAACTGTAATAATTATGATTTATTACAATACAAGTGAGACAAATATAATAAGTTAAGATATGTTTCTCCTATTTAAATTACAACTAAAACTAGGTCATTTACTGTGGTCTTGTGTGAATCCTACCAGTCTGCTGGTCATCAGCTTATAGGTTTTGACAGGCACCAGCTAAAAACAAAATGGCGAGTGTGCTACCCTTTCTATTCTTATAGTTCTAATCAGGAACCCTGGTGCCATCTAGAGGGTTCATGCCCGTGTATCAAGAAGACTACTTTAATGGAGTATGAGGTTATATTATATTCACGCATCAGACATAATAGTACCTTCTTTATTTCATGTAATGGGTTCAAGAATGAAAAAGCATCAATTTATTGAAAAAACGGTGATGTTGAAGTACTGATGGTGATGTCAACATCCTGTTTGTTTACCTTATAATCGATGCTGATTGGTTAATCAGTAGAGGCTAGTATAAATCTAAATATATTTCACCCACTAGCAGACGTGAATAAATCATTCGTAATGCCTTTTTACTACCTTCTCCTCTGCAAGCCATTGCACAAACTGTGGATATAAATATGACCTTGCACTGAGGTCAAAATTAACCTCAAGCATGAAGGAGTGAATGAATAAGTATTAGTTAGACTGCTTCTCAACAGAGGGTGCATGCTTTCTAAGCATGTGTGTGATGGTAGCACCTGCTCTCAATATGCCTGGCTTAAGGAAGAAAGGTAGATCGGTAGCAGGGATGGTGTGTATATAAAGGACCACTAAGGAAAGGTGGGCGGAGAGATAGAACTAAACTCAAACCTATATGGAGGTCTATTGGAACTAGTGGGATAACTTTGGTTTTGGTGGCGTTCTTTGGTGACCATTTTTCTGGTTGTGTACCATTTTGTGCTGCAAGCTAGGAGTATTCATTAGGCAGTAGGAGCCTTATTGTTAACATCAAGCTGAAAAAAGGAGAGCTACATGCAGTCTGCTAGAAAGGGGCAATAATCCTTGACCGAGATGAACCTATGAACCACCTGTAGGAGTATACCATCTAGGGAGAGCCTGACCTAGTGGGTGAGTTGAATTATGTGGCAAAAGCTGTAGCCTACTCTTCAGTTAAAATGGATTAAACACACAATAAACAACATTTTACCTCTGCAAGTGAGTGTCTTCACTGAGACTTGAACCACCTAGATGAGGAGGACTCTACCCAATATTAATCTATTATCTTTATACCTGAAATCATACTAACAATATGCCTTATATAAGCAATGAAACACCAGAAACTGGCATCTCTGTTATTTATCTCGACTATCTTATAACTCTTGAATAAAACCTGAGTACCGCAAGGTTCAATCTTGGGGCCATTATTCTTCGTACTATACATAGATGACATACAATATATAATCGATGATGAAAATTATCAGTTATATGCGGACGATACTGTTATTTATTGTTCAAATAAATGTATTCATACTGCTTCAATAGATTTACAATTAAAATTGAAAAGGTTCTCAGATTGGTGTTCAGAAAATGCACTGACAATAAACACAAATAAAACCAAATTCATGACATTTGGGAGCAGACAAAAAGTCAAAAAAGCAAATGATATAAATTTGTCAATAAATGATATCAGTCTGCAATCAGTACCAACATTTAAATATCTTGGTTTACATTTAGACCAAACATTAAATTTCAAAAACCAAATTACAAAAACAATCAGTGCAGTTTCTTATAAAATAATGTTGTTTATTAAAATAAGAAGGTATGTCAATGAAAAATGTGCTATCCAAATATATAAATCCATGATTGTTCCTTTTTATGATTATTGAGACATTGTATATATGTTCTCAAGTCAAACTTTGTTACATAAACTTGATAGATTACATATAAGGGGTTTAAGAATCTGTTTGAAAACTCAGGGTAAATGTGATACACACACTCTTCTGAAAAATTGTAAAATTTCCAGTCTTGAGGCAAGAAGAAATAATCATTTACTGAATTTCATGTATAATAGAAAAAGTAAATACCCGGATTTGATCAAAGATTGTAAAGTAAATACTAGATTAAATGATGGTCCTATTTTTAAAACAGAAAAACCAAATTGTGAAGCCTACAAAAGAAGTATTACTTATTCAGGATCAATCATTTGGAATAATCAAAATCGATCAATAAGAAATACACAAACTTCAATTGAATTCAAAAGACTGCAAAAGGCAAAAATGCTGAATACATTTATGTAAATATGTTATATATTTTGGAAATTCAAAAAAGAATATTTGTTATTTACTGTATACATAATGAACTACTGTAATTATTTTGATTTAGTACTGTTAATTGAATTAATTGTTATTGTATTGATATTTTAAAATTTGAACCATGATTGTAAGCCCACTTGTGCAGAAACGAAAACCGGACCTATAACCGAGCGTTGACCAGTTTAATCAAAGTTAATAAAAAAAAAAAACACAAAAAAAACACATCACTTTTAAACCTTTCTATGTATATAAAAGATACTCCGTGTAAAATACTTATTTTTGGTTATTTGGGTTCTTTACTCTTTAGAGATATGAAAAATGAACCTTCAAAATAACTCCCACTAAGAGAGAATAAACTCAAAGGGCTAGGACAAACAATGTTTTTCAATCTTTTAGGTAATAACTTTTTAAAGTTAGTCATTTTACGGGAACACCGGTACTACACTGGCTGCTGCTAGTCACATGGTTTCCAGCCTAGTCAACATTGCAGGCAATCAATAATTCGAGTAATTGCACTGTAACATAATGCTTGTATTTTGTACGTCTGGCAGAGAGGAAAAGACCTGGAAGCACTAACAGTCTACAGACAGGTGTACAAATGGAATCATACCCAGGCAGGAGCAGAGTATGAGGTAGGTTTGTAAACACACCACGTGGCAAAATGACACTCATTTAACCTATTTATTGCGACTAAAAGCCCATATTCCAATATGTGGTGGGGTTCCATTCACGGTGGAGAATTTTGCCACCGCAAGTAATTTGTGTTTCAGAAACCAACATGTTGGTATCTCCCACTGGAAGGATTTCATATAAAGCCCATATGAAATCATTTGCAGTGAAACCTGCGGTGGGCCACCGCAAGTACTACAGCAAGTGAATCCCTATATTCCACCTAGCGGTGACCAGGTTTACTAGCACTGGCAAAAATATTTGCAAGTTAATTGCCCACCGTGAGCAAAACGTCGCACAGTGGAATATGATCTTTAGTGACACGCTCAAGACGCTAAAGCCTATATTCCACCATGCGGTGTTTTACTGGTATTTTCAGTGTTTGAAGCACTGCAAGGTGGAATATAAGAATTGGCTTGCGTTGGTACTTGCTTTGGGTCAACGCAATTTACACCACAAATGATTTTGAATAGGTTTTCTATGGAATGCTTGCAGTGGCGGATACCAACATGTTGGTATCTGAGTCGCAAATTACTTGCGGTGGTAAAAATAAGCACCACAAATGATTGCCAACGCAAGGTGGAATATGGCCTTAAGGCATAAAACCTCAACTAGCGGAACGCTTTTTCATATATAGTTTCATAAGAAAAACAGTTCAGTTTCACTATCCAAGCTATAATTTCTAATCTAAAATGAATTTGGAAATAAGAATGTACATTATTATGCTGTGAAGACATTTCGATTAACTGTAAATTAAATAATTCCCTATCATTTGTTTTTCCACATTTCAACCAGTAACATGGGCGATAGTCTGAATTTTGTGACACCTGATTAACTTGTTACAAGGAGAACTAGTACCTTTCCTCAATTATGTGACAAGCCATAGTCAGTAATGGCACTTTAAGCGCCGTACCCACTATCCGATTTTTGGATGATTCGGCGCCGACGTCAGTGCCGACGTCGGCACGGCCGTCGGGCGACTCTGCTTAGACCAGGCATACCCACAAGTCAGTTGGCCATCGCTGCCAACGGCAGCGCCAATCCATATTAAACATGTTTAATAATTTTACGCCGATGCCGACGCCGACGTCGGCGCTGACGGCCGTCGTCGTTGGCACCGACGTCGGTCCATCCCTCCCCCCTACCTTATTGGGCACGAATTTCTAAAAGTTCAATTCCTTGTCATCGAAATATTCTAATTAATGCCCCTAAAATAGATAGAAAGATAGTGCCAGCTCCCCCTATCCTCCTCTATCGTCTAATTTAATGGAATTCTAATAAAAGGTCCCCCACCTCCCGGAACCTGAACACGGGCCTACTGTACCCTTCGGAGCTGTATCCATCAGTGCACTATCTACTGCACCTTCCTTCCCCTTCATGGTAAAAGCATTGCAGTCTGTCTTGCTTGTAAACATCAATAAGAAACAACGTTTCAGCTAGACTGCATCCACCCACGTAATGAAATGTTTTCTGAGACCGGACAAAAAGTACTGTGTGTGTTGCCTCTCTGAAGGAAGGTGCACGAATGCGAACGCAGCAAAAGCTTTATATTGCTGCATGGTGAGCGAATGTCATGATATTATGATAAAGCCGAGAGGAATATTCCATTCATCGTCCACGTTTTGAGAAAAATTATATTGATGTCACAATAGTGTGTCTTGGCTGAAAAATAACATAAGAATAAGGTACAGCTTATTGTTAGATGACGCTTACATTATTGATAGCTTTGTACGTGTAAAATGGAGAGTTTTTAGCGACGTTAACGTTTTTAAAGCCGATCATAACGTAGCTATTATATCATTGCATTTAGATGCCCGAAATCGAACTTCCGTCCAGGCCAGGCATAGGACGCAGAGACAACGCTCCCCCACAGCGCTTCATCGAGGAACTTCTACAAGGCTTAGAAAACGTAAACTTGTAATCGAATAATGAAGCTGAGTTACAGATCTGTGTATAAAACTCTGATACTATAATATTATTCTTGAAAATATGCACTATCATATTCTGTGTATAGTAGTTTTAATGACTCGATGCAGTGTGGTACAAATACAAAGTTAGACTATATAGATGCACCCTTTAAAAAGAAATATTAATCATCCGGTTAATAATTGAGAACAAAAATTAAAACATAGCTATAAAATACTATCCGAGAGATGTGTATTAAACAGGAATCAAACAAACCAAATACTAAAATTGGTATGTTGAATTACAAGGTTGTATGCAATCCAGTAATTGGTCTGATGACGTTTTGTTTTACCAAAAATAACCCCACACATTTAAAATACGGCGCATTATTTGATATTGCAGTTTTGGAACTCGATATTCCAGCTGTTCTTCCCCCCTCTTACTTCTACAACGCTCATGCTGGCTGCGGCATGGTTTTCCACGTCATTTGGGTGAGTCTTCTTACAGTCAAAAGGAAATAGAACTGTCCAATTGCCCATTATTGATGTTCAAGAATTGCAATGTGTATGGTCACCTTACTTCGCAACATTTTACTGTTTGTTTTTAAACTTTGTTATTGTTTCATAGGAGTATATTGCCTCTTTGGCAAATGCTGACCTTTTAGCTTTATGTAGTCTTGTTACATTCTGGCTGAGGTGAAACAGTCATCATTCTACATCACAATCAATTCAATTCAAATAGACGTACAGTTTTATATATGAAGATGCCAACAGGATAGGATAATAAATAGGATTGCACATCGGACACATTTGATATTTTTTCTTTTATTCATTGTATTTCAATAACACATTGAACAACGGATAAGTGACTGCTTACTTTTCCTAGACGTTCAAATAGCCTTTAGAAAATGAATTCTTTCAATCACCCATTGTTAATTGAACAACTTAAGAAAATAGGCCTTGTTAAAATAGTTTTCGGTGGTTTGCTGATTTCTTAAACTTTCTCAAGTAGAAACCTTTCATGGCAAAAAACCCTTTAGATTTTAAGGCTGAGTATAGTCCTGACTACCTACTGCCCTCCTGATAACAGCATATACCCTCCTGTCTGTAGTGTTCCCCTGTTAAGGCTGAGTATAGCCCTGACTACCTACTGCCCTCCTAAAAACAGCATACCCTCCTGTCTGTAGGTACTACAGACTGGCCGTATTATTATTATGTGTAATAACAGTGTACCTCCTGAAAACTGCATACTCTCCTGTCTGTCAGGACCACAGACTGATCATAATAATTATGTGAATGATAAAAGTGTGCCATCCTGATAACAGTGCACTATTCTATCTATAGGCACTATATAGACTGACCATAATATGTGTATGATAACATTGTGGTCTCCTGATAAAACCATATCCTCCTGTCCGTAGGCACTATTGGCTGACTGTAAATGTGTATGACCCCCATGAGGATCCGGGGTAGGGAGCCTGGGAGGAGTAGGTTTTCAGTCTATGACCTCACAGGTGTTCACCTTACCATAAGTCCTCTGCCCCATCTGTCAAACCTAGTATGGTTTCTTTTTCATAGCAGCAACACTAGTATTAGGAAAGAATTTCCTGATGCTCTTTAATTACATCCAAGGGTCTAAGACAGGTAGCAAAACCAGATTCAGGGTTCATTTCCCTGCTGCATGACCCTGCCATTGATCTTCTCAAGTTATTTCAACATTTCAACTGTTATCCTAGTCTATAACCAAAGCTGTTGAAAGAAGTAAAACAAGCATCACTCACTCGCTCTCTCACTAATATGTGTATGATAACAGTGTTCTATTTTATCTGTAGACACTCTGGACTGACCATGATATATATTGGTTCCCTCTTAATATAATAGCATATGCGCCTATCTGTAGGTAGTATGGACTGACCATAATAATGTGTATGATAACAGAATACCCTCCTGACTGTAGGTAATACGGAATTACCATGATATATGTGTATGATATCAGCATACCCTCCTGTATATGTAGGTACTACAGACTGAATATAAAAATGTGTATCATAACAGTATACCCTCCTACCTGTAGGTGTTACAGCCTAACCATAGTAATGTGTCTTATAACAGTATACCCTCCTACCTGTAGGTACTACAGACTGACTATAACAATGTGTATCATAACAGTATACCCTCCTACCTGTAGGTGCTACAGACTAACCATAGTAATGTGCCTTATAACAGCATACCCTCCTACCTGTAGGTACTACGGACTGACTATAACAATGTGTATCATAACAGTATGCCCTCCTACCTGTAGGTGCTACAGACTAACCATAGTAATGTGCCTTATAACAGCATACCCTCCTACCTGTAGGTACTACGGACTGACTATAATACATGTGTATGATAACAGCATACCCTCCTACCTGTAGGTACTACGGACTGACTATAATACATGTGTATGATAACAGCATACCCTCCTACCTGTAGGTACTACGGACTGACTATAATACATGTGTATGATAACAGCATACCCTCCTACCTGTAGGTACTACGGACTGACCATCTGGTTCCCAGAGTACATGAAGAAGCTGCAGGAGGACGCTTTCACGGCTCAGCGAACTGAGATCAAGAATGAGACGATCCGATACGAGACATTCTCCGGTCATCTCGCCAACGTCTACTACTACAACAGCACCTTCCAGGGGGTGGCCTTCAAGGACATTCTCCTCCAGCATGTCACCTTCGACATGTGCTTCTTCCGACACGTCACCTTTGAGAACGTCACTGCAGTGAAGACCTACTTCGTCGAGTCACTGATTCATTTCTGCAGCTTCAACAACACCAATTTTTACCAGACTCGCTTCCAAGGGACTTTGTTTAAGAATACCACGATGACTTACATGAAGGGTGGTTGCCAGGTGGATTTTGATACAAACTATAGTAAACGCCAGGTATTCCTAGAGAACTTTTTAGCCCAGTTAGCTGTAGTACCTGGAACAGTGATTACTGCCATGCTGGTCGACAAAGTTGGCCGCGTCCGACTTTTATGTGAGTACAATCGCATTCACCCTTCCCTGTTCTTTCCTTCCCAGCAGTAGATGGTAATAGCATTAATTATTTCATGTGTGGTTTACATTTGGATCCATAGGATACCTCACTTTAAACGATGATAGATACCCAACATTTTATAAATGCACCATATCAGCTATATGCACGATAGAACACACGGACAATGTGATCTAAAAGAAAATAGTTTTGTTTAAAAATAAGATAGTGCTTTGATACAAGAATACGTTTCTATCGATATTTTGCACTGTTTTTGATAGACTGTTTACGGTTCATTGTGTCACTTTGACCTGATTGCAGCCTGCACCTTGTTCCTGTCTGCCTTCTGTGTCTTCTTCATCTGGGTGGTGAACACGGAGGTGGGCGTTGTGGCCATGAATGCCATCTTCAATTTTGTTGTCAATGGTGCCTGGAATGCGCTTGATATTCTTTCAGCAGAAAGTTACCCCACAGAACTAAGGTACGTACTATGCCACCACAAAAATGGAACTTATATAGTAATGATATGCCCGTGTGGGCAATTCTAATTAAGAGGAGCTCATTAGGCAAACTGCGCCTAAGTGGAGGAAAACGTATTGCAGAATTCATTTAATAATGGGCATATTCATAACCCAACATTTCTACATCCTGTCATTACTGAATTAATACTGATTCTTACCTTCATCTTTTCTAGGTCAACGGGATTTGGCTTCTTGACGTGCCTGGGCCGTATAGCTGCCATTTTGGGCAATGTAACATTCGGTAGCTTCATCTCTGTCAGTAAAGCTATACCTATCTTAGTTACTGCCGCCATTATGGCCGTTGGGGGCTTCGTAACGATCCGCCTTCCAGAGTCTAAAAACAAACTGATATGAGTGTCCCTGCATTTAAGTACACAAACTACTCTTAGCCTACATGTATTAACATTCTAAAACTTCTGAACTGAGTTAGGTTTTTAGAATCATATTTATACATAAGACATCAACTTTTAGACTTTTTATAAATTGCTGACTGTGAGGTGTGGGGAAGAATTGGAGTTCATCGAGGTTACTTCTAATGAATACAGTATGAACTTTACTTACAAAAATGTGACATTTGTTGTAAGGAAAAATACTTCTTCATTATTATCAGTACTATAGTTATATGGATTGCTACCTAAAATAGGTGAGTTGTTATTCAAGGATATTTGTAATTCAGGAGTTAGCTATCATGACATACAGCGAACAGATGATATGTGCTACAGATTAAAATCGCATGAAGTTCAAGATAATTGTAAAATGATTGTATGATATAGATGGACTGTAGTATTGTACATTAATTTACTCTGATAAGGTTCCATTGTACTGCGATCAATATACCAGAAAGTGCGAGTTAAATATATCGCTAATATATATGAGTGCCTGTGTTTATAACATGATACATGTAACATTATAATTCTGGCAGAGAGATAATGCAGCCGATTGAACGAGAAGTTGACACTGACGTTTTTATTATTACAATCATCATATTATGATGATTAGAGTGCAGTTCCATTATAAAGCTTCAATCTCATTCGCAGCTTTGTTTTGTTGTAAAGAAGAGTATATTTATGTAAGGTTTTGTTGTAAGGATGAGTAAGTTCACTGTTCATCCTGCCCAAGCGGTGAATGCTGCGTTTTTGTACAGCCATTACCTTTACGTTTAATTACTGTACATGTACATTTTAAGGATAATCTATGTAAAAACTGATTTTAAAGTACCTTCGGGGGTTTGATATTCAAAAGGCTTATTGGCTTGCTTAACAATCATATTGGTATGATTTTAGTGGAAGTTGTAAAATATGAGTTGCAACATTTTACAATGGTTTTAACTCTCAGCAAAGACTTTAATAGATATATCGATACTTGAAAGCTTGTCTTCGAACCTAAACTATTGTTAATCTAGTGGCTGAAGGGATTGAAGCAGCGGAATGTGAGAAATGATAAATTTTGTTTATAATTAGTGTATTTTGGGACTGTCTGGTGGTGCCACAGAATCAAAATAGGTCAATATCTATGATGGTCAGTGGAGAATCGAGCTATCCAGCGATCAGGTAATGCGCCTGTAGTCTTTAACGTGTTTTCTATTAGCTTTCAAGTATTATATAGGCCTATCTTTATAGTCTCTGACTATTACTAGACTTATTTTCAAACAGCCAAGAATTGTGATAGGCACCTTTCTGGAACTTCCAACGTTGTCTTACAAAACATGGTAGTAAAGGGTAAAACATTTTGAAACCTTTTTAGTTAGTTTCAAAACGTTCATGGTCATTTATATAGACTTGGTGGCACATTGGCATTGTTCCAAGGTCATTGCAAGGTCAATCTATTTCAGACTGAAATCTTGAGGGATATCTCTTATACTTATTTACTCATCTAATGCTTAGCCATAAGTGATAAACATTGACTCACAGTTTAATGTAAAAACATGGGTCAAATGCAGCAAAATCTGTTTTCAGAAAACTTGTTCCTTATTGAATTATCAAACATAGTTATTGCATATGTTGGGAGGATGTATAGGTTCAAACCGATGAGGAACATTTTCAGCCTCAGTCAAAGGTTATTTGATGCCACTTCAAGATTATAATTATGTTATAGACAAAATTTAATAATAATATCAATAATATATTCTTGAAATAGGGATTTACTTAAAATCTTTGGATATCAAATAACAAATATATAAATATATACATGTTAAACTAAAGTATCTTGTTTTGTAACTTCTCAGAGACTATGCTGGATCATCATAGTTACAGGGGTCATAACGGCCTTCAGCAAAAATATAGGAATTTTTATAGGAAATTTTTAGCAAAAATATAGGAGAATATAGGAGGTTTTAGGGCAAAAATACAGGAAAATATAGGAATTTTTCAATTTAGAAATGAGTGAAATGAAAATAATACAGATATTTCAGAAGTGGAACCTACCTTGCAATTACTTTTGTTCAATACACTACTTTGACCGATAACATTCAATTAAATTACTTAATTCACGATCCACACATCTCATTTTTGTGGTATTATTCTGCTTGACTTCTAAAAATATTGCAATTGTGTACGGTAAATCGAACTTTTCTGAGAAAAATATAGGAAATATAGGAATTTTTGACAAAATATAGGAAAATATAGGAGTGCACAAAAATATAGGAAAATATAGGAAATATAGGAAAATATAGGAACGTTATGACCACTGTAATTATAGGCTACCTTTCCCCCAAACCTGTGAAAAAATGCCGTTGTTACAGGCGGTGTTTCACACTGGTCGTAACTTTGAGACTGTATCTTTAACTTTTTCATGGTTGAGTTTCAGACTTTAAAAAGAGCAGCCTAAAGGTTAAATGACCTTGCAACTGACATCAAATATTGCATTCAGTGGGTCACCAATTCTTATTCACTTGGAAGACCTTACTCCATTTTTCTTTAGTGGCAAGCTCTAACAAAGGAAATTATCAAACCCCTTTTTCTTGACGATTGACTCCCTCCTTTGGATTGCTAAAAATGTATTTGAGTTAAAGGATTATTTACTAGATTAAGGAATGAAGATGCTGAGTTGCATTTGGTTCTAACGTGATATCAAATCTTGCCTTTCCAACGGTACTTTCTGGGGATCAATGATAACTGTTAGTATTTTTTTTCGATCAGTGACAGGGACTTGAAATTATTCTAGTCATCTGCATCGGCGAAACGCCTCAATGGCCTTCAATAAGCTTCAATGCTATTCGCATTGTAAGAAACAACGATTGGAACTGCCTAAGTCATACTCATTTTGAAAGGTAAGTCTTGCTCATCATTACGTTATCTGCATCTGTAACTCGAGTCAGAGGTCGAATTTTCGATGTCAAAATTTGAATAAAATAATCGTTTTAACATCGGCTCATGTGCCAGTAACTTTGGTTGTGTATAATCAAAGCAGTACAATATGGATGACTATTCACTCTTCTGGAGATGTAGCTTCATAGGGATATTTCTTAAAGGAACTCGTCACTTATAAGGACCCAGGCTTCATATCTCATGGAAAACGTCTTCACATAAAATGGGAAACAAAGTACAGACTACCTAGCACAGAATAACATATGTGTATGTATTAAGGTGTGATGATGCACAGGTTCCATGCATCAAGGAGTTGCTATTGGTATCTAGCTTTTTCTTGGGATGTTGTAACAAATCCTCGTAACTACCATACCCTCGAAATGACTTTGTATTATGTGTATTTCACGACATATGTTTATTGAGGTTGTAGTAATGGAAAGACATATATGCACTATATAAAGCAAAACATGTCAATTATGAAATAAAAATGACTTCATTAAAAGGCTTGCTGATTCAAATAGTCAAATCAATACCATATTTCTTTCATAATATAATTTATTTGTCCAACAGGATGCGAGGCTTACAATATTTTGAGCTCCAGATTACTGGAGAGTTGTTTCGATATAGCAGATCTTAATGATAATGTTATAAAGACCCATTAAAATAGTATAATGGCAACAGCTGTAAACATGTGTCATGTATAAGGTAAAAAGCACTAAGACATTCGGCATTCTAAGTCAAAACAACTTTTGCCTTCATGTTATCTTGAACACATTTACAAAACGGCAGCGGCGTGCTTAATTATCAAAATAATAATTGACACCATATTGAAGACATAGAGTAATGCAGCAACTATCTAACTGCGTTGATTCAACACTCAACAGGTTTGTGGAGCTGACGAGTCATATCTTTACACTAGTAGAGGTGATTTAAACTACAATTTGTGTATAGCATTAGTCTGGAGCACACGAGGCACAGAAGGTTAACTATCACGTCGGAAAGGCATAAAGCATCAATAGATTTACTTTACCTTTTTTGATGCAAAATTCCCATTACATCTAACATCAGGGTAACGTCTTTGTAATATGTACATGTTTTATATAGCAATGCACGTATGATGGAAATACTATCACTTTATCAAATCAGTTTAACCAAGATATATGCGACAAAGTAACGTATGATGCATATGCATTTAATTAAGTAATACGTCGTTCACAGTAAAAGGAACATACATTTCAAGTAACATCATAACGCGTGAGACTGAAACCATTAGTAGGCAAATATTACTTATCCATGTATAGGTACACACAGGTATCATGGAGACGATTCTAGCATTAAGTAGTTCCTACACTATACACAGTGCAAACAACCAGTAGTTGATCTTTGGATCCTGAATGATAGAATATCTTGAAATATGCTTTGGTCTCGGTAGTCTCAATATTTCACAATTAATGGGTCACATTTCTTCACCTGCTGCAGTTTTCTAAAGCGTACGACTTGGAATTTACAATTACATAATAAATATCACAGAAACATGTGATTTATACATTTATATAACCAAGGTCAATATTAACAGGCTAAATTTTGATGTAATGCTGTAAACTCTTGATCTACGCGCTTAAAGCTAAGCCTAATGTACACAACTACCTTTTAAAGATTCAGGGTATATTCCCTCGAATGAGGAGGCGGGGGAAACAGGAGCACTGCAATTAGCTTGACCCCTGATGTCACTGGTGTAACATCTCTCAATGTCCAGAAACAGGCATTACCATCAGATAGCCTTCTCGATTCTATTTCTACTTATATATTGAACAGTGTTACTCTCAGAGGAAAGTTGAGGTTGAAGCATTACAGAATGCGAAGAGTAATGGCCGTTTATCACAGGGCTCATATAACGCTGTGCTCTCCTATGTTCACCTTTTGACCCATGCTTTTGTTTCTAAGATTTTCTATATATCTTTAAGATACTTGCCGTTTACAAATCCAAGAAAATTGCCTATATATTTAAATTGCTAATCATAGTAGCGAATAATGATTCGAAAAGTATATTATGCTTTGTCTATTCGATACAATAAATAGGTACAGCTATCTATTGTGTTTTAGTACAGAAAACATATGGAACTTTGAGACTATGCTCAAATTATAAACAGCAACATACAACCATTGAAACGGTCATATTGTGCCACAGAATCTTCTTAACCACTGTTCGAGGATAAAGACGTTCATATAAAATCTACGCAGATCTCTAATCTAGATTGAGATCAAAGACATATATATGTTCCTTGTCGACGTTCACGGTCTCAATAGGAACTGCTTTCAACATTCTGGTTCTTTTTAATCTGATCTCGGTTATCACAAGCAAATTTATAAACGGTTCTGATTATCGCCAATAGCTTTCAGCAAAACAAACGGACGGCCTCTATTTCTATGTACCTCACAATGCCCGTACAATACCCAAAAGAATGCGGTATACGCTATTATGCAGTGACACAGACAACAGTACAACATCACAACATAGACAAACAACCAAGTGGTACCCTCAAGGGACAACGTAATAAGTAATGCTCAATGCTTATTGCACAGTATCAATTATAATATCATCTTTGTTCCAAAAAACCTACTAACGTATTATCTGTTCTAAATGAGTTCTCTTTTAGAGGCGACTTTAATCCGCCTTTGGCTACGCTACACTCACTGTCACGGTGATGAGTCTCCTGTTAGCTAGGTAAAGGTGGAATGTGAATTTGATAAAGTATCAATACAAGAGAAAATCTAAATGCACAGCGCGCTTGGCCAGCTGGTATCAAACTGAAAGGTAATCTCATAAGTACAGCCTAAGTACTGTCAATAATTTGTCTATTCTTTTAGATACGACCCCTTCCCATTCTATGGCGCTAGGGTCTCCACAAGTTCTTCACATATTTTGGATCCACCCGATGCTACCTACCATATCGCTTCACTTGTAATACACATTCTTTTTCAATACTGAAATATAGTTCCTAAAATTAGAATAAGAAATAATTGATGTTTAGAATCAAAATATCATTTTAGAACAAAGACCCGTTTAAGTTTATACCCTATTAAGATCTGGGTGGGAACCCTACTCCGGTTTTGTCAAAAATATGTTATGTAATATACCGGTAGTAAAAGTTGAAAAATCAGTTTAAAATCGATAAAATCTCAGTTTTGAATTCCTTAATAATGTTTTTGGTATCAATAAATAGAGAAAAATGTGAGCTTTCAAATGATGTATAGGACGTTGGGATCAGGGCGATATACAGGAATACATTGATGATTCCATGAATTGGCCGCTGACCACTGGTGTCTATACTTAGTTGCATTAGCACTCGTATTATTTCGAGAGTATCAATAATCAAAACTGAAACAATCTGACATTTGGCATACCTCATATTCATAATCCGTGCTCCTGTCGGTAAAACAATGTAAGAAATAAACCTAAATGTTTTGAAAATAACTGTCAGACAATGGAAACTAACGTTTGCACAGACAACAATAATCTTCACATTTCAAGAATCACGAATGGAAAGTTCGAATATAATACCTACAGTCCATTCAACCTTTTTTTTACCTCAATGCGTCTTTGCTAAACCAAACTGTGAATCTGGATGCATCCTCTAATATTTTATAACTAAGCTCTTAATGGGTCATATTTCGCATGTTATTCATCAAAAGACCTCAATCAACACCTAGAAACGGGTATTGAGTTGTTGTGCCTTTAAGAGTGGGAAATAACCTACATCCTGGGCAGACACATTTACTAGTAATGCCATCTTATAAAGCTATGAACATGAACTAACTCAATGAGAACCAGTTGTCTTTGGGAATCTAAATGACTTCAACGTCGAATAATGGCAAGTAAAACATGTAAACTAAATAAACCTTTTCTTTGGTTGTAAGGCAAACAACTTATTTGGTAACTGATAACCAATGACATAATAATAACGATAATAATGATTAACGATTGGGAAAATTTCCTTTCTCATGGTCATGCGAGGTACCCCTAGAAAGAGCATGATAATATTGTATCGTAAATCTCCACTGTGATTATTTTGAATATCTTACCATGAAATGTATATTCTTAAGGATAAAGACTTACATTACTTCTAATCCAAATTCAACTCCCACTAGTGTTGGATAATCAGACTATTTTTGGCTCTTCTGACCAGCAAGTGAACTTCATGTCAAATTCACGATATGTCACGTTTTACGCTACATACTCAAATATATTGTGGAATTCTCTGGCTTACATATGGTAGATGACGTCTGAGAACCGTGCAGGATAAGGAGCCTTCCCATCTGTGCCAGCGTGAAGCAAGCCTTCACGGGACCTGGGCGACCACCCCCGCTGATGCTACTGGGAATGCAATGCTGCACCTGGTAGGGGATTCCTTAATCCTGCACCTGGTAAGAGTTTCGTAATCCTGCACCTGGTAGAGGATCCTTTAATCCTGCACCTGGTAGGGTATGCCTGTTCCCCGCTTCCACAGAAAGAAGGCTCCAACCAGCCCAACGACAACGCCAAGGATCAGCATCATAATGCCCAGTGCCGCCATCGAGCCTGCAAGGTAATCACAGGCAGGTACAGGATGATGATGCTTTACCTTTCGTTACTGCTTTGATATACCTAACGCACTTCACATTATGTGTAACCAAAATGAATTCCATTCTAATCTAAGTGATTATAATTTATTAATTATACGCAAAATAGTAAGTTTTATTCATCGGGTGTTGGTCGCCAAAACGTTTTGCAGATGAGTTTGTTGAAGTTTAACACTTTCGATTTTTAAGTTTTATCTATGAGTAAAGCAAGTCACTAGACACTAATTTCTACACTCAGAGCGGTTAGCATGGTCCGACCCTTACCTGACGAGTGTCCCTTCCCAGCTCCACATCCGTCACCAGAACAACGCGGGTACATGTCCTTGCCTTGCTTCAGCGACCTCCTCTCAACCCGCAGGCTCTACATGAGAATAGTGAAGGTGTTTATAGTCACGATTTATGGATAACATTCATTTTTACTATCTCTAATGTGATAATCTACAATGACGAAGTTACAGCTAGAAAAATACATGGTACTTTAAAAGTAGCATGCCATAGAAACCTAAAGGCCATATTCCACTATGCGACAAACGGCCGCAAACGCGTCCAGAGCGGCCGCAAACGCGTCCAGGGCGGCCGAAAACGTGTCCAGGGTGGCCGCAAATACGTTTCCGTCGGCCGCAAATACGTTTGCGTCAGCTGCAAATACGTTTGCGGCAGCTGCAAATACGTTTGCGGTAGGGTATATTCCACTTGATTACAGCCACCAGACGCTAGCAAACGGCCGCAAACGCGTTTTCAGTGGCCGCAAACGCGTTTGCGGTAGCGTCTAGCAAGGTGGAATATGGGTGTTTGCGTCCTGCGTTTGCGGCCTGCGTTTGCGTCACCTAGTCAGGGATACCAACATGTTGGTATCTGGGCCGCAAACTGCTTGCGGCTGCCTTAAAAAGTGGCCGCAAATGCCGTGAACGCATAGTGGAATATGGCCTTAAGGATCTTATTCAGAGCTCCCTCCAGCCTCACACCCACAAGCTAAGGATGATGGCGAGACGGCCGACTGGTCCTGTGCAGACGGCCAACTTATCAAACATGCTTAATATGGATCGGTGCTCCTGTCAGTTGACTAGACAAGGCAGACCGACACACAGTCTGCCTATAAGGCGGTGGACAAATCGGTGGAAAAGTGGCATATTTCAATGCTGATTTATAGGCTGTCTATGTAACAATCGGTATGTCGGTATGGTGTTTTATGCAAAATTGTTTTAATTCACAAATATCTCACCACAAATAAGTGATTTTTTCAGATAAAGACAGGCTTAAATGTGTGCTCATGGAAAAAAGGTTTTGATTCGAACAGACTGAAAACCACAATTTACCAAAGTTCTTTTCATGAGTCACTGACACCCGTTCCTTCCGCCCATAAGTATAGCCATTTCGAACAAATACAGTACAGAAAAGTCCAAATAAGCCGTCGTTCATAATTCCGGAGCAGGGTCATGTTTCCATACTTAAAAAAGTAAATGATTTGTAGAATTATTAGAAAAAAAACAACAAACAAACAAAAACAAATAAAACTAGACAATATCTTTAGAAGTCTTTGGTAACAAAAAAACGTTGCTTTAAGCATTACTAAGGTCTTGCTCTGAGGTCTCTTAAAAGTCTTACCTTTGAACCTGTATCACTAACCAGCCGAATGATCAGCCCATCGGCACTGTCAATGACCTTCTCCAGGGTCTTGTAGGCGTTATCCAACGTGGCTTGGGGCACTGGGTGATCAACGTTACCTGGAAAGATATAAATGGAACTGTTAAATTTATACAAAATATGTGGAAGAAACGTCGTTGGGATGTGAGACAAAATCGACTATTTAATTTGAATGTTCATATGTATTCCTGCTGTTTGAAAATATGTATGTTTGTGAGACACATTCTAAGTTTGCTTGATATCTTTGTCAAAGTTTCTATCTTATAGAATATACAAGATAATGTTCAATAAATTTAAAGAACGCTACTCATAAACAAAATCGAAACTAAGATCTCGGAAAAATAGAGACGCGGTTCCGTAAGGATATACAGCACCTCTCTATGGGTCATATGACAAAATGATGATGGCGCCCCATCTATTAAGCCAGAATAATGAATTTCCTATGAAATAAAGTCCCTCATTTTTCTTAATCTCATGATAATATAGTATATAAAAGTTTTCAAATTTGAGGTATCATCTGCGAAAAACTCATTTTTTTACATTCATTTTTTGAACAGGAATTTCACACTTACTATTGAAAAGGTTTTTCTCAAAAACTGAAACACGTCAATAACATTCCTCTCGAGGGAACTGTTTCTCAGAGGCGCCACCTAGGACTCTTGAGGTAACGTGCCAAAGAGGAGTCTCCATCTGTTGTCAGGTCAGCACATTAAGGGTGCGAAGCGCGGCAGACAGTGATTATCGAACCCGAAGTCAGACGGAACGGGTGATGGACGGATTGTAGTGATAAGTATAGTGTTCTATTTGGGGTAGCGTTAATAACTGAGTTTTAAATATGAAGTGTTAAAATATGAGGGAATACTAACCTTTGACATCTGGAGCATCGTATATTGTCATCGACACATCTACGAAGTCTGGAGGGCTTTCCTTGAACTTAAAAATATAAAGGCAATTTGATTCAATTTGATCCCATGAACTCTAAGCAACTGAGTATTCCTTCAACTAAACTAAAGGCCATATTCCACTATGCGGTGGGGTGTCACTTGCGGTGGGAATGTATGCCACCGCAAGTAATTTGCGTTTCAGAAAAGAACATGTTCGTTTCTGCGACCGCAAGCATTCAATAGAGAACTCTATAAAATTATTGTATACTCTATAATAAAATCATAAAAAAAGTAATAAAAATCGTAATAAATTCATAAAAAAGTCAACAATTTTTTTTAAAGTGATATATTAGAATATCAAATCATTTGCGGTGGCACTTGCAGTGGCTCACCCCAAGCACCACCGCAAGCACCACCACAAGTAATGTCTATATTCCACCTTGCGGTGACCAGAATTAAGGCCATATTCCACCTTGCGTTAGGGGGCACTTGCGGCCGCTATTTAAGGCTGCCGCAAGCAGTTTGCGGCCCAGATACCAACATGTTGGTATCCCCGAGCCGGGGCCGCAAACAGGGGCCGCAAACCCCTATATTCCACTTTGCAGCGGCCAACCGCAAACTCGTTTGTGGCCGCCAAAAACGCGTTTGCGGCCCTTTGCTAGCGTCTGGTGGCCACAAATAAGTGGAATATACCCTCCACAAACGTATTAGCGGCCGCCGCAAACGTATTTGCAGCCGCCGCAAACGTATTAGCGGCCGCCGAAAACGAGTTTGCGGCCGTTTGCTTGCAGCTTTTCATGGTGACGCAAGCAACTACCGCATACTGGAATAAGGCCTTAACTTGTGATGGGGCCAATCACCACTAGTAAAATGCCCACCGCAAGCAAAACACCGCAAAGTGGAATATGGCCTTAATTCTACTTAAAGGATTAGTCAGTGTAGAAAACTAAAGGATTAGTCAGTGTAGACAACTGAACTAAGGAGATCGTCGCAGTATTGGCGAGTGAACGTAGTAATATTCCTAAAACTGCTACCTATTTATTAATCTATATTTGATTTCATAAGGTCGATCAAACACCGATGTGAATGACCTTTTACTACAAGTCCTTACCATGAAGCTGTTGACGCGGATGGGTGAGATGCGAGCGGCTTTGCTGACGGCGTCTCTCACGGCCATCTGTAGATGTCTTGGTTGATGTCTCACCACGCTCTCCAAAGTACCTTTTCAGAGGAAAGAGACGGGAAGCTAATTAGACAAAACAATGTGGATACGGCGTAACCTCTTATTCATAAAGCGTGAATATCAGTTACTATGTTGGCTGTAAAATATAGTATACAACAGTTGCTAATTGAATAGATAATCTGAAAGTCACCTGAAAAGTTATGGAGGGGCTGCTGTTCCGATGCAATATAACTGTTACCTTTCTAAATCATACAACTGGCTCATTTCAGGCCAACTCCAGACCAACTTTTACCAGCGTTTATAATATAAATGAGCTAAATAATCAAAACGATCATACACAAACTGCAGTGATCATTCCGGGACATACCCACCTGGGACCCTGAAGACGATGTGCATCTGGTTGTCGCCGTTGGGGAAGCAGTTCCCGATGTCAAACAGGGACAGGTCTGGTTTGTCGTCGGCGAAGTTGAACATATTGCTGATGTAAGTACTACTGTAGTTGCTGGTCTGAAGAAGAGGCAAATCGTTGATACACTTGAATTCAGTGAGATAATATCCCAGATGCCATGGACCAAGTACCGGAGAAATATGGTTATTCGCGATAAAATATACATAATCCCTAAAACAACACCAAGAAACAGTTCATCTATATGTTCTTGCGAAATCATTATCAATTACCAACCTGATAAAACGAAGTATGTGCTAACTCAACAGCTTTACTGTACTTTGTATGTCAAAATATGTACCCCTAAAGGACAATAAAACACTCATCAATATCTGTCCCTTGCCAAAACCACGTCAATCAAGGCAACTTGTCTAAAATCATAATTCTAAAAACCCTCGCTTATCTTATATCTCTATGTTAGTATTCATCATAAGGCAGTGATACCACTTCCGACTGGTTAAAAAGTAGGAAAATTAGGAAATACTTTTCCTACTTTTATTTTCAGAAGCAACAAAGAGATAGGAATAACCTTAAGGAATAGATTCATGACAATAAATTTGTATTTGAATAGCCTGATCATTAAATTATCATTGAAAAACTCTTTAACTGATATTATTTAAAGTAATAAATTGTAGGAAAAATCGGTTGTGCAAAAAAATCACAAAAGCGTCGGAAATCCTATAAAAGTAGGCAAAATGCCATCTCTGACAAGGGTTGAAAAAGACAAAAAACAAAAATACAAAAAAAACAACAACTCCAGGACCCAGCAGCCTGTGATAAAGGTTATCACCCGCCTACCAATCATAACGTTTTGGCATAGCCTTGACCCCTCCTGGATACACCACAGGAGAAATCTGAGAAACACCCCTGGGTCAAGGACGTGGAGAGGGCACGTATATGGCATATGTAATGTTATTACGACTATCTACCTTCTTTATACAAATGGTGATATTTTCAAGTAGAAGAAAATGAACAATACCTTATTGTATGAGTGCAGCCATATCTGTACAAGGACCATCTTATCATGCTCGTCATCATCGCTCAAGCCCTCAATATGACTTCTCTGAACAAGGAAAAAACAAAACCCTCATAACTAGTAGAGTAAAGATTGTGGGTAAAGAACAAATGAACAAATTCAGAATTATCAAACACCAGAGCATTTACTTTCAGGGAAACATTATGGACCTTTCTCTGGCGTCATTAAAGTCGCGCTTTAAGTTTTCAAAGAGAAACTACAGAGTAGACACTGACCGGCGCCCAGCAGGACTCCATGGTGGTGTTGACCCCCTTCAACCAGTGGGGTCGGACAGCAGACCACACGTCACACGTAATTTCCCGGACAGTTCGCTGTTAAAAGAAACAAACAGGCAGTGGCTGATGTGTTGCTTTTCATACTTACAATTTTACATAAAACTTCATAAAGAGATATTGGATGCCCATATATAATCTTCCATTTCAAAAGCTAAGCAAATTATCAGAGGTGTAAGTCGGGGACATTTAAAAAATGGGAAATAGCACAAGGTCACAGGTGGAAGTATGGGAGAGAAAGGTCGGTTAGAAAACCGAAAAACTCCGGCTTATTCGCTTTTATCTCGTATACTTGATATCAAATTGATAGATTGAGATATGAGGAGGAAAAGGAATTATCGGGCGAAGCAAGAAACAAAAAGATTTATGATTACAATGCCATGCCGTCCTTCACCAGGCGTAACACAGGTTGACCCCCGATATGACCAAGGTTGACTTTGTGAGGGTGGTATATCTGACAGAGATGCCACCCAAAAAAATCCGGAAAAGTAGGAAGGACATTTCCGGATTTTTATTTTAGACACTAAAAGGTTGAAAATATTGGCCAGATAATGCAAATTTATGAATTAGATGGCTAAGAAAGGATATAGGAATAATTTGGAAACCAAAATTGTTGCCTTATGTATAGACAAATATTTATTTCATTTCTATTCTGTACTGGTAAAAATCCAGAAATCCGGAAAAAGAAGGAAAAATGGCATCTCTGATCTGAGAGATTCAGTGGCCCTTATCTGTGTTAAATAATGTGACCAATGGTGCCACATCATAGTATTCTCCTGCCAGTACCGCCCTCCTAATGACCCCACCCCTGGGCCACTGTCCAGAGGATACTTTGGGAATTAGGCTAGATTTTGCTTCTGGTTTCTTTAAGAGCAAGGGTCTTTTTCAATAAGATGGTACAAATATTATTGCAAATATTGTATGACTTGACTGTTGCATCAGTATCTATGTAGGCCCTACAGGGTTCGAAATTAACGTCAGCCCGTCAGCCCCAGGCTGATAGTTTTGAGTCAGGGCTGACAAATTTTGAGAAAATTACATTAAAATCAGCCTGGATTTTTCACAGTTGCAATAGTCTCTAGTTTGTCCGGGCTGACAGCCTGAAAAGTTAGTTTCGACCCCTGCCCTATGCTTTTAACATTGGAAGCTTTACTATCTCAAGAAAATCCCTGACACTTGATTACGAAATTATGGTGATATTACCAAATGACAGTACCAAACTCCCTAGGATTGATTATTCATAGAATATGACCCGAACATGGCAGTCTTACCTGACTTGGACCAAAAAATAGAGAAATATTCAAACCATTCACTGATATAATTTGAGAATGACTGCCATTTTCGGATCATATCTTTGAAAATGAAAACCGTTTAATTGTAACAATAAAATCATATTCCAGGGCTTTTCCCATCCTCCCTTGGTAATAGGAGTAAGTCCAGATGACAGTCCCCTTCCAGACCACTGTCATACCCCATGCAGAGGTGTGAACAATCAAGACATCCCCACGACATGGCCCTCTCCCCAGTTCTATCTCCTTCTCTGTAGACTCCTTGATATGACCAAATATGGACATGCATCAATCTGTGAGCAGAGTCCTGGTGTGACCTACATAGCAAATTCTCCATTCACAGCAAGGTTAAACACCAACACTCTCCAAGGACACACAGGGTCAACCTGACAGCACCCTCTCTGACTGAAGCTGGTTGCTGGTATGAGCATGATTTGAGTCATAGAAGAACACAGCTTGTGATCCACCTAAATGACCAACACAACACTCCGGGCTTGACCAGAGACGACGGCATCGACAGCGATGCCGGAGAATAAGAAAATCTGAATGTATCCTAAAATGTTGTGAAGCGTGTTCTAAATTTCAAATTTTGAAACTGATTTTTGGGGGTGCTGGAGTTTGTTTGTTTGTTTGTTTGTGGGATTAGTTTAACGTCTGGCCAACCCTTCAGGGTTCTTTTACCAGACTGCACAAGGTAAAGCATTTCAGCTAGTTTTACGCCACAGGGGTGGTGACCGAATATGAAATGAGGTGCCTATTTGTAGCAGTGGGACCCAATGCCCTCTTTATAGTGCTGCCACACTGAGATATCATGTCATAGGCCCACACAATACCCCACCCAGTCACATTATACTGACACCAGGCTGACCAGTTATGTTTCGTGGTTCTTACTTTATACCGAGTGCCAGGCAAGCAGTGACCACTACCATTGTTAAAGTCTTTGGTGTGACTCGGCCAGGGATTAATCCCAAGACCTCCCAGACTCAAAGCGGGCACTCTACTAGCTGGGCTATTGAGTCTGGTCTCCCCATTTGTCGCCTCCTACGAACGGCAAGGGGCTGGAGTGATAAATCAGAAATCCGATAATAATCGGTAAATTTGCATCCGTGAATCATTATGATCCAAAGTCATGTTCCCACTATTTGATTTGATAAGGCACTTCTGAGAAAAAAGGAAAAACATGTGTTACCTTTCCTTGGTATATCAGGTCGTGCGTGCTTAGCCAGAACATGTCAGCGCCGTGCCGCATGTGGACGTGGTTGGGGTCGGTGGAGACGGTGCGGGCGTCGACACTGTTGTTAGGGATGGCCCTCATACTGCAGTTCTCCGACAGCACGTCCACCACGTACTGAATACCTGTAGTCAGACAAGTTCTGGTTTGATCGACTTTATAGATTCTTGATGTGGTTTAGTAAACCAAAATCTCCGTCTTATCCATTCTTTGGTTTATAAAACGAAATGAAATGTACTTGAAGTTTTGCATTCCCCGAACCTGAACCCCTTCTGAACCTTTACTAAAACCCTTCTGAACCCCTCTTGACACCTTCACAATCCCTCCTGAACCACTCCTGAACACTTCCTGAACCTCTCCTGACCCATCTCTGACCACTTCTCAACGACCTCAGACTCCAATGTATCGGACTATCGATGTTATCGACTGGACGAAAACGGAGAAACAGGAAACCAGCATATTTTCAATATGGCCGCCTCCAGTGGGTGATGGGGGCATTCCCGACCTACTTTCATTCTATTTTTAGAATATTATTATGACATCACCTCGTCAATCTCCGGACACAGACTTATTTATGCTAATTACTACACTCTCAAGGCATTTTCTATGAGGACAGCTTCAATCTCCAAGCAGATTCTTTACTCCAGAAATAGCACAGTGTCCCCCTCCAAATTTTTAACACTGATTCCTATGGGACTTGGGCCAAGTTAAGACTCCGATATATCGGACTATCAACGTTATCCCCCTAGCGAGAGACCGAGGAACTAGCAGATTTTCAATATGGCCGCCCCCAGTGGAGGAAAGGGGTATTCCCGACCTACTTTCGTTCTATTTTTAGAATATCATTATGACATCATCTCGTCAATCTCCGAACACAGACTTATTTATGCTAATTAGTACACTCTCAAGGCATTTTCTATGGAACGACTTTCAATCTCCAAACAGATCCTTCCTATCAGAAATAGCACGATGTGTCCCCCCCCATTTTTAACACTGATCTCTATGAGAGTTGGGACAACCTATTACTCCGATATATCGGACTATCGACGTTATCCACTCATCGAAGACGGAGAAAAATACCACGGGTGAAGGCCTACTTTCTATGGCTCCGTACAGTAAACAACTTCTAAAAAGTATATGCTTATCTGTTAAATGTTAAAAAGTATTGAGTGAAAATTTTTATGGAAGCTGGGTAAGTTGGATACCCAAAGCTTGAAGACAAATCCAATGGTGGATAAAAACAGATACTGTGAACGTAGATATTTTCGCATGTATCACGTGGAATTAATTTATTATCATTAAAGTTAAATCTATAAAAGAAATTAGTCCAGACAGTGAACACCCTACTTACTGAACTCATAATAATAACAAGAGATGTTCAGTAGTTGTGAGAGTTCAGTACCTGTGCTGTAGTCGTGGATAACCTTTAAAGGCCGGTAGCCATACTGCTTTCCGAACAGGGACATGGGCGCCTTCTTGCTGGGAGCGATATCGGTCCTTGTAAGGTTAGCTCCATAGTCAAAGTATTGCTGAAATCAGTGAAGAAATAAAATAATGAGGAAATGAACCAAAAATTATCGCTAACAAATGTATCCGCTGAAGATAAACCAGTCTTTGATATCAAAAACGACATTTTGTTGACAAGGGAATATTAGATATGAGAGTCATAAGAGAATAATTGATTGTACCTTTGAGAATGACACCAGGTTGAAGGCGGGCTGAACACTCATAACCTCCACCCCTACACTGAAGTGGTCCGGCAGAGTGGGTTGGGTCTCTTTGGTCTTAGCCCGGTTACAAACTGCTCCTTGTGGAATCTGTAAGGCATTACATAAACACTGCTTTACTTGGTATACATATTTCAATTTCAGTACAATCAAAAGTATAACGTTGAATTACTTAACAAAAAAAGAAAACATGTGAGTACTATCATGCATGTAATACTTGATAGGCATCCACAGAATGCAGCAATCTGTTTGGCTGAGGTGCACTCCACTCCATGTTACTCAACCCAAATTAGCTAGTTGGCAGCATCAGCACGTGTCTTCTGATTGGCTGATATGCCACTTCCCTCCAGCTATTTTCATGCCCATGTAATGAATTAGAGGAACTGCTAGGAACCAGCAAAACATGTCTACACAGAAGCCACCATGCAGTCATATGCTGTCCAGTAACTACTAAGTAGACATATATACGTCTCTGGACTAGGAATCCTCATGAAGATGGATCCATCAGATAATTAATTAAATCTCAATGTAGTCATCATAGTTAACAGATTTGAAAGGAAGAGTCAATTTCTATTTATTACAACTAGATTTTGTCAAATTTGGTGAAGGCACTTGTGTTTGTAAAATTAAGTACGACGATGATGAAACGGATTATTATATTTTGACACTGTTGTAAAATGTATACAAATATACTCACCCTGAAGAAACTTAAATCTCGGCATGGTCCCGGTTTGTAGGTCACGAAGTCATAGACATGTTCGAAGTGTTGATCTTTGGTGTTTTGTTGTGAAGTTTTACCTGAACAGTAGGTTTCTGTATTATAGATGTTCTGCGACATTGCCATTACAAATGATATATCAAGGGCATAGAATGGCATATTGGTATAATGATGAATGTAAGCTGGGATCATTGGACAAATCTTCTCATCATTTAAACTAAGAGGATTTTTTTGAACGTGATATAATTTGTATTAAACCGAGAATATCTGGAATCGCACCATGATGAAACATGGATCAGAAAAGAGACTCCAACTAACAGTTCGTGAGCTATATCCCACACTAGGGGGTATGCTCCGGGAAATCATCTATACACGGAACCACAGTTTCCATAATGACTTCAGAAATGTCAGTGAAAAAAGTACAGAAAGCATAAATTTTCATAACACTGACAAGCCGGATATAACCCAAAAGTGCTAACCACCTCAATAACATACAATTATCAAAATCATCAATGGATTTCCATGATTATTTGAGTTTGGAAAGTTTAGTTAAATTTATTGGTTTTGGCTCCCTTTATATATCCCATTGATTAACGTTTTAATTCAAGTCTTGCCACAACATAATTGCAAACATGTCGATGAGTTACTTACCAACACTGGTCAGAACAGCCCTAACGGGAACAGGGTTTTGACCGGATGGGCTAGAGTAGTTCTGTTTGGTGAAATAATAGTCAAGACGAAAGGTTATCCCCTCTCGGTCGACACACGAAGTCCACTGGTCCACGGGCATCCCACGGACCTAAACCAAACAGAGAAAGGTTGAAATATACGAGTACTTTCATGGACATGGAGGTAGCTAGATGGTCGCATCATTCTGGCAAGAATGTGATTTTCCACAAAAAAACCCAAAAAAACTGATAAGCTATAATGTTGGAACGATCGAAACACATGCGACAATACCATTATAAATACAACAATGAAATGCCCAGAATTATATGGAAATGGTATCAAAACTGTAATTCTCATATGCTATAGGAATTCTTTATCCAGAAAAACTTTTTCTGACAACCTCTTTTTTCCCGATGCGTTGTCCTGGCAGAATCGCTCTTTTTAAGAAATACTTTACTGTCTCACATTAAAAACTTTTACACAAAATTAATGGAGGTCTGGCAGAATAAATATAAAATAACTTCTCATACTTACCGTTGATTTCGAGTCTACATAAGTTTCGTTGTACTTGTTACCGAAGTTAAAGAGGTCGCTAACATTACTGACATGGACTCCTTTATCCGTTACGGTATAGTTGATCAACTGGAATCCAGATTCTTTTCTTAGATCCGTTGTAGTACAATCGTTGTCTGTTAAGGAAATACACGTTTATCACATAGAATAAAACTTCTTAACACCCTTCACTTACTCTACTGTCGTGTTGGTTTGGACATTTCCATGAACCTTTTTATTAAACATAAAGACGTTATACACATTTGTGATCAGGAAAACGTTTAAAAAAATTGAATATCTTAAATGTAGTACTAGAAAATCATGATCACGAAGACCGCAAGACGAACGAAAGTTGTTCGGCATGAAAACCCAAACCTTTCTTAATACAAGACTTTAACTCTCCCCCAATGAGGAGATTTACTTTTCTGGGCCTTTGGGTACCAGCAATAGGCTATCTGTACCACGCCAGGAACTTCCTTTGTCACTGGTTCTCGGCAAGGTACGTCAGGAGCCAATGGCTGATACCCGGTGGCTCAGAAAAGTCATTCTCCTCCTAATTAAGAATTTGGGTTTCGATGAATTTTTCTTTATTACAACTTAGTTCATACATTTCGTCCGTTTGTGAAAAAATGCTACATTGTTTTATTTGAATACATTAAAATGACTAATTACATCATTAAATGAATAAGATGATCTCCAGGGGTTACTGACAGTGAGTTGAAAAGTTCAGTTTCAGAGATTGACATCCAGGTTTCAGCAAAGAGGTTATTCAGTTAAGAGCAAAAACATTGAAAGAAATACATTTTGGAAAAAATGGAAGAATGTTTACATAGACCGTCATAGCACCAACGATTGTGCAAAGGTACATTATTTTTGATAGCACTGACGATATAATTCATTTAAAATTATCATCTGCCATGTATTACACTTAAAAACAAATTTAAGACCTTAAATTTGAGAAAATCAATCTAAGACCTTTAAAGACCTGCGTGGGAACCCTGTGGCAATTGAACTCAAGTGTTCTACCTTTACATTGACAATTTGATGAAATGATTGTAGTAAAATCTAGGGTCAGACAAACCTTGTATGAAGTATTTCTCATAAACTGGAAAGTTGTACAGCAGGCGGGACTGGGTTCCATTTCTCGTAATGAAAAACGATGCTTGATTGTTGGGAAAGTCGTAGTGAAGTTCCATAGTTAAAGTATGATTTTTCTGTTCAAAAAGATCGTAAACAATATTCACTGCTAGTTATAAGTTTCTAGCTGACGTTATGTTCCAGAACAATTTGTATTATTTTTCTTAATTGGTCTTCAAACAAATATAATAGATGCCCTCCGCTGTTTCTTTGTTCATGTATTAGGATTATCATTTTGCCGATGTTAACATCAAAGTTATAATAATATATTGGTCTGCTTAACAGCAGATATTGGGAGGGTACCTGTTTTATAGTGGCCTCCACCATCATTTCAAACTGTTGGTTCAGCAAAGGCAGCGGTGGTCCTTGTTTAGGCGGGTGGGCATGGCAGATCGACTTGGGCTCGGTGGGCGTTGGGGTGGGGATGGCTAAGGTAGTCGGCGCGGCCTCGGTAGATGTAGTACTGGACTGCCCGCTGATGACCGAAATCCACTGTAAGGTGGTGGCCAGCCACAACACGGCCCGAAGTAGAGGCATTCTGGGAGGTACGATCTGAAATGGGAACATTCACTACCAGGTAACATAGATGTCTATGCAGGTAACAAGTGCTGATGATTATGATCTGCCGGGTTGACAAAAGAATCAAGTATTTATTAGAAACTACACATCATTTTCATTATGGTGGCGCCACCCTTGTGTATTAAATTTGAATCAACGTTTTAGGAGTTCTGCTATGAAGTGAAGTAACCTAGTTACCAAAGTCCCAAAAGTTGGCAGACTGGGGAATGCGCAGGTTTATGGGAAAGGTGTATCCCCCCTAAAGCTACCAGACATGAAAGTTAAATCAACCTAGAAATATTGTATTTGGTTTTCAAAATCGAATTCATTTCATCAGTTCAATGCAAGGTAGTTTTATTAATGAAAATGGACAGTCTGAGTCTATATTTCAATGCTATTTTGAGCGATAAAATGTCATAAAGCCGTGGTAATAACCCAGTTTGCATCGATAGGCTTTTCACATGTGTCACGCCTGACTGAACAAATCTAGAGGCCAGTTTGATTAATCAGACAGTGAGCATCGGCGGCTAACTAGCATGCATTTCACAACTATACTGGAGCATTAAATTCAAGCTCTGGCGGCCGACCGGCGGCATGTGAATCGATCTTGACTACAGGTACCAGAGCCGCTGGTCACTGTGGCACACCTGTATACACCTGGCCAGGACAAGGCAGGTCCTTTTGGGCCACTATTTAGCCGAACATGTCCTACTAGTATCCCATAAGGCCAATTCGATTCATCCGCCGGCTATTCTGATTATAGTTGTTATACAAACAAATAACATATAACTTACGATCAGCAAGTCATAGAGCTTTTTA
The DNA here is from genome assembly GCA_936440205.1 of Lepidonotus clava. NCBI lineage: Eukaryota > Metazoa > Annelida > Polychaeta > Phyllodocida > Polynoidae > Lepidonotus > Lepidonotus clava. The sequence continues at coordinate 29,834,816 of OW387134.1, forward strand.
TAAAATAACCATATATCATAAGCTAAATGGTCGATTTGAAAAAAAATTGATTTCAGTTGTTTAGCAATCAACTTTTAAAAGAGTCACAATGCCAAATATGGCTCTATTTCAACAAACATTTTTTAAGCATAACCATGGTATTTGTGTTTATGGGATCAAATGACATCACAATACCACAGCAACCGTGCTCATATACGAGCCGTTTTGTAAGGGAACAATAGGGAGATAGAAGGCTCGAAGGCCCCTTCATAATAATCTCAGTGTAACGTTTTAAATTGTAAGGGAATAATGGAGCATCCCGCCGGCCTAGGTGGCCTAGGCAAATCAGAAGTGACCACCTTCCATGGCAATCGAGAGGGCCAATCCTTCATTGGGTAACGTGACAGCAAACCCCAGGGCCAAGTTGAGGGCCACTTTAGTGACCACCCCGGTGGCCTCTCCCGTGGTCATCCTGCTGGCCACTCCCATAGTAATCTTGATGGCAACTACCATGATCACCCTCACAACCACTTCCCTGGCAACCCTAATGGCATCTCACAACGCTACCCTGATGGCCACTCTCTTGACCACTATATTGGCCACCCTGATCCTGTATCCACCATGATGGCCTGGCCATGGAAGTGGCCACCATGATGGCCGCTCCCATAGCTGCAATAACGGCGAACCAGCTTCCATGATAGCCAAGATGGCCACCCCAATAGCCCCTCTGATGGCCAAGCCCCCGGTGACACCTCCATAGCCAGCCTACAAGTCTCTACAAGTCACAGATGAGTGTATGTCCACAGGCTACAGTGTCTACATCTTTACACACAACCAGCCGCAGTAACTTAAGTTCAGCCAGTGGTTCAACTCCAGCTTCTACAACTATGTGACATAATGTCGCTCTGACTAAACTGTCCACTCAGAGCTCCAAATCAGGCTTCATCTACCAAGGGGAGGGCAGAACAACTAAACTCAATTAGTCGAGTTCATGATACAGGGTGAGATGTAGACTCTCTTTAACCATGCAAAATGAACTATGTAATCTAGTACAGTATATTTAAAATGTAAGAAATCCATAGGTGGGATTCTAGGTCCAAGATAAAAAATTTTGCCCGTTGGCTCAGAAGGAATTGATAAATCGATGTCCTCATTGTTTATTTGGACAGCCATGTTTTAACATTGTAGGTATATTCGTAAAATATTTGTTCTTTATCTACTATAAGTTGATTACATACATTAAGATTCAGAAATGGTGAATCACGCACGCGTTACATAAACATCACATTTTGTTACTGATAGAGATAAAACTATACATACAGATTCAGGAATCATGAGTCATGCGCCACAGACCATCACCACGTATTACCAAGATTCTGGAATCATCCCACTACTAGGCAGTTCGCAGAGAAGCATGGCACACTGTTGGTAACGCGCTACAGCCATTGCCGACGGCTGCAGTGTTGTGTGATCTGTGGCAATCAGTCATACCTACGCACATTTCGCCTGAGTAGAACCACTCTCAGCTTGGACGTACCATTCCAGACTAGGCCATATGTCTAGAGTACACTGTCATCTAAATCACAAGGGGAAATAGCACGCAGCTATTGAGGCCCAACCTAACCTTTTTGATTAAACACCTTTTCGTTAGCCGCAAATATATAAATAAGTTTAAACAAAAAAACACTGGACATCTGGAAATGTCCGACTTTTGCCGCCCAATTGATTGTTTCCCCCTTTAACAAGATATTTGGGTACTAACGTACCAAAAGAGGCGGGCAATAATAACTAGATTTATCTTTTTCCAATAATTCAAATGATCCAGTGATCATGTCAGAAAAACACGGCATTCGACAATGGCTCAATCTTCATCCAGTCAAATGAGACAAATTTGATGGGGAATATGCTCTTTTGATAAATTTGAATGTTTTGAGAAATTTAAAATGTGCAATTGGCGCACTGTTTAAAAATGTAATGGGACATTTCATTTATTGATGTGCCAATGGTGCATGGCGCGGCCATAACATTTTCAAATTATAACAAGCACTTTGTATGATTGCGAAATCATGCTAACAACTCCCACCAGTTTCTATTTGTTACTTCTCTTGATTTCTATATACCTTAAATCTAAGTGTTTAACCTCATCATAACTATTTTCAATGTCAACATGCAAACTGAAAACATTAAACTTACTTCGATGTCAACATGCAAACTGAAAACATTAATTTTAACTTGCTCTGAGGTATGCTCGACTTATTTCGAATAATGAGATGTGCATCTCTCGATATAAACTACGAAGAACAGACATGTCTGTAGCCTGATGTGCGCGTGTTTTTTTAAAAAAAATACACTAATACAGAGCGAGAATGGTTATCGATTTTCCAGCCTTCAGTGTTGCTAGAAAAACATACCTTGATTTGGAATCCAATATCTACTGGCAGGTAATCACTTGCAGTGCGTTGCATAAACAGCCAATGAAGAGCCCCTTTCGCCATTATGATTTAAGTATGAACATTATTTTAAGGTTATGCTCTACTGTCTTCACATATTTGTCTAATGAGTCTCGGAGAAGGTAGATCTTATACTAGTTGCGGCGCATTGCTATAGTTTCCGAGACCACTTGTATAATACCCAACTAACATGCGCAGAATTTGAAAGGCAAAAGTTGAAAACCTTTTGCATATACGATTTAACGATTATACAAAATTGCAGTCATATTTAAAATGTGGTTACCTCTACACCACGATCGGAAGGATGTAAGGTCTACCTTTTTCGTGGAGAAGACGCAATAGTGTCAATCTTTATTGGTATCAAATAAAAAGTTTTATCTTATGAAAGACATACACCGAAGGAGGTGGATGAAAATAGAAGGAATTGCAAATTCGCGGAGAATCATAACAAGAACTGTAGATTGCACAATCATGGTGACAAGTTCTTATTTAAATACTGAATATCTGCTTGGAGAATGTCAAATATCACAAACTGAAATCTCCTTTCTCAGTCCCCATGCAATTGTATGGTGAAACGTTTTGCTGTGCATGGAGAGTGATGAGCTGGTTCCTTTAGTATAGAAAATGCCTATTCACATTTTGGGCCAAAAAAATTCATGGTTTCCTGTTCAAATTACAGGAAAACAACACGCTATTTCACAAATTTGGAACCAAACCACAGTATACTCGAAACAGAACTAAGAGAATACATATAAATTGATAGATATAATGCAGCCATTACTTAGATAGGTGGAACGAAAAATTTGTCACAAAATTCTAACAAGCTCCGCTGATACCCATCATGCTGGTTAAAATATAGTACTGATTGCCAGGAACCAGCACAAACAAAAAAAGTGTAGAGAAGGGAGGCGGCCAGAGGCCCGCCTCCCAAAAAGGAAGAAGAAAAAATAATTCAGTCACTGCATTTGTTAGGTACTTGCTGGAAATAAACAAGAAGCGTAGGCGGGATGATGTGGGCGGAAAAAAGCCATTCGACCAGCACCTAGCCTATAGGAGCTATACTTGGGAAGGGACATAGAAAAATCAGGGGTCGAGATAACCAGGGGCCCGCAGTCCCAAGGCCATTACAAAAGAATAGAATACCCAGCAGGCCCTACTGGACCCTTAAAATAGCTGGTTATGGTCGAAATATATTTTTATAGACTATTGAATTTATTCCTATATCTTTTGATATTCATAGCAAATATATGAATAACGAAATGAATATTGTGGTTTTAATATGTATACATGTTTCAGTTACATCAATAAAGCAAATAGGGCCCGTAGGTTCTGATTACGGCATCTTGATTGCCATAGGTAGGGGGCCTGACTGGCCCGCATTTCTTGGGTCTTTATAAATAGACGGGACCGTCTTTACTACAACTCTTGAGAAACTGTTAAGTATTAATGTAGAAAACTTTTGTCAATTAAACCTTAAAATCTGTAGATCTACAAGAATCTTCGATTTCCACAACAACTTATCTTCCTGGGACAGTAGGCCCTAAAATAACTATTACAATTTGCAGTATCAAGCAATTTACAACTTGATTTAAAATGATTCTTCTACTCTAAACATTCACATCTGTTTAGAAACGCCCTGTCAGTGTGCTAATCTGTTACTATAGGAAAACACTCTTAACGAAAATGCTGCAATACATCCTAAGACTTTGTTATTTGAGTTATTAATGACATATATCTAATAAAAAAAGATACCGGGGATCCCGATTATGGACATAAATATACAAAATAATTAAGACCAAGTGCCGAAAATTACGAATTTTGGCGGCATTTATTTTGGGCGGCCGTCGGGAAAACTCCATTTTCTGCGAGGTTAATACTGTAATGATTAGATAAATTATTATGTAAAAAAACATGCTTGAAACTGAATAACACGAAAAGTAATTGATACTCAAAAATAGTCATATTATGGTAACAGTCAAAAATGATCCAGAATTGTGAGGTTGCCTCGAGTGACTTGAAACAATGTTTTGGAGTAGCCGTAAGTGATCTGTCCTTAGCCAATCACCAATGGTTTCTATCTCAGCGGCTTATATATATCTAAAAGGCAACATATCCCAAAAATAAATCTGTGTCTTCTTTGGTGTGAAACAGTTAACATTTACCTGTTGCTGACTTATGCTTGGGGAAATGTAACAGCATGATGATAATTAATACCCGAGGGCGGACCTTCGATAAAACCCAAGGAACCTAGGTGACTCAAGCACCTATCAACCTGACCATACCATACGAGGGTTCCGGGAAGGTGTGTTGAGGACAGCCCCGAAATAGATCCAGTTCTTAACCCCCGATTATACTATGTAACAGTAAACAACTATAATGAACAGGCAACACCCACCTAAGGGTTGACAAATCGGGTGTCCGTCCAGTAGCCCAGGACCACCAAAAAGTTGTACTGGGCCACTGAAATGAGTGCCTGAACTGCCCAGTTGCAACCAGAGTCAAAATCCAAAATTTAAGTTTGAAGATTTAAGAATCTTGAGGTATTTGTCACCTTACCCTATTCTCTCCAAACATTACTGGGGGTATGGATGGGGGGGTCCCATGTCGCGTGTCGAATTTAAAAAATAGCCACGTCGCCTGTCACTATATCAGAGATTAGACCAATGCATGTCCCCTGTCGAATTTAAGAATAAGCCCTGTCCCCTGTTGGCTTTAAGAATTAGCCCTGTCCCCTGTCGAATTCAAGAAAAGGGCAGTGTCATTTGTCCCTTAATTGCCATGTCCCCTGTCGAATTTAAAAAGGGCCGTGTTGCAGTGTCAAATTTAAAAAAGGGCCGTGTCGCAGTGTCGATTTTAAGGGTCTAGACCCCCATTACTGGACAACCACAGGACAACAAGAAGCAAATGACTATCAAAGTTCCGATCGTTGGAACGATCGATGTTCGCCCTTAACATAACGATGGACATTTCATTGTGTTTGAAAGGTAATTGAACGAAATGTCAATGTATCTAATATATGTAATCTATAGCAATAGTCTTCCCTCAATAAACTGAAGGCCTTCCTACAACCTGAAGGCTATATGGGCTATGAGTACTGATCACCACCACCACTCTTGCTGTCACACACAACTCAGGGAGGGGCTTAGGAAACCTAGACCTGCCCACCTGCAGGTGACAGTGGAGGTCCTAATGTGGAGGGGTGAAGGTTGATTGGCTCAAGTAGGCCTACTGGTTATGTAACCCACTTCTGGCTTCTCAAACTGCACCCTCCCCCTCCCCCACTCCTTGAACTGAGTTCAAGGAGTGGGGGTGGGGGAGGGTGCAGGGGAGAGGCCTGCCCACTCAATAACCCTTGATGCACACTAATTATCCTTGCTTACAAATGCATGCCAATGGACAAAGGCCTGTAGCTACTTGTATGTAAGATTGTGTAACCGGGCAATCAGATCAAAGCCCAAATACCTACAAAAGACATGACTGATTGAGTGAGCCCTTCCCATAAGCTACAATACTAAAAACTATAATTAAAGCCGGAGTATCGTCCGTCAGACGGACGTAATTTGTTACGTTGTAACTGCGTGACGGCCGCGCCAATTTCATGACGTGACCAATCACGTCGTCAGATTACGTTCCAACAGTGCAAAACACTGCACCGGCCGCGACGTCGTTAGGGTAAGGGGTGGGGCCTCTAACGTTAGAAACGGACCGGACGATACTGCGGCTTTAAGGGCTCACAATAAGCCTATCCTACATTGGGTATATCCCAGGGTTGGACAGGGGTTGGACAAATTTACCATGTAAGTCAATCCTTTTTTCTTTTTTTTTTTTTTGGGGGGGGGGGGGGGTTACTAAAATGTGCAAGAACTACGCCTTACTGTATCCCCAAGGGCTGATAAAACGTTAGATTTTACCAATTGACAGATTTGCAGTTTGGGGCAAAATAGGGTTGGACATTATGACTTTGGCTAACAGGCTTTAGCATTGGTTCCTTTGGAGAAAAGGCCAAAATAAAAGGTCACATTTTAGACATTTTAGGAGCAATCTGTCAATCAAATCGTTTTGGTCAATTGTGTATCATGCAACTGTCTTCAGGGAATAAGGCCTAAAAAGAAAATTGTTGTGTTCAGGTAACCCGACCTACCCTGATATTTTGACCCTACCCTAAGTTTTTTTGATAATTTCTTTTCCTAAAACTATTAAAATTTGATAAAACTGACTTGAATTAAAGGAAAAGATATACATTTGATGAATTGATGAATTTTAGATGTTGATAAATGTTCCCAACGGTGTTCTGCATATTTTCTGAAGTTTAAAAAATTGCTGAGTCTATTTATGACAATAATAACAAATTGTAAAAAAAAAAGAAAAAAATCGATTTGCCTCTACTCTAATTTTTTCAGCCTATGTTACCTGAACACAACAATTTCCCCCCCCCTAAACATGGAGGCAATTTTGAAAATATTTCATGGTAAACTTAATTGTTGGTGTAAAGTGGGATGGGCTTATTATATATATATAATTTTGTAACTGGGCAACCACATTCAGGAGCCTAGTTCCCTGCTTGGTAACCATGTTTCAAATCGATTTGTCAAGCCCTGCTCCATATATCTTACAAACTTTCTGAGTAATCTCCCTCAAACATGAAAACCTCAACGGCCAACGAAAACCATCGAGACCCTAGTCTAGAAAGCAGGCTATGCGTTTACAAACCCATTTCTAAAACAGTCCTAGCCTAGCGCCGCTTGGCCAGGGCAGAAACCCAGGCCAAGTATTAGGTCCCAGCCGGAAGTACTTGAAAATGTGGCGTTTTGGCTCAATCCTTGGGCCAAGTTTTTTTTTGTCCATAAATGATCTAGTTTTCGATCAACAGATCAGAAATAAGTTATTTTAGGGAAAAAATGTCTTTTGTTGCACATCTATTCCATAATAAAGCTGTTCCAGCGCCCTAAGTTTGGGACTATTTTCTCTTGCATTGGCACATTGGTGACAGGGCTCTGTTTTCTGGCGAAATGGATTTCTGAACTTTGAGTTGTATTTATATTGAATCTAGATGACATAAATTCTACTTTTTGGGTTATTTCCTAATCATATCAAAATGTATAACCTCGTCAAAGGAATAAGTTGTAGAATCCTTCTGAATATGTGAACTCCAAATGTAAACAAACCCTAAAAAGTTACGAAAAATTAATGGCGGACCGGCGTTACGTTGGTTACGCCGACCTTGACCTCGAACTCCCTAACGGCCGGTTGTTGTCAAACCCGGCCGGTCGACCAGCCTAAAACAGTCCAAGCCTGGCTTGGTCCAAGGATGGTAAAATAATTGCCTTATTGTTTTCTCTAAGCTCAGCTTCAACCAAAGCTGAAAATCATATTGAATTAAAATTGGATTATATTTAGGCAGTAGTCAAAAGTGAAAAATTTCCTTTTAATTTTTAAACTTATTTTCAAACTAATTTTTAAACAAATTTTGTAAACGATATTGTTTTGCTAAAAAAAAAAAATAATAAAAAAATCTGGGAGAACTAGACGTAGACTACAGCTGCTGTCTAAACCAATAGATCTAGATCTAGAGTAGTACCCTTGGTAGATCTAGTATACTACTAATCTTTACAACCCTAACGCTAACCAAATGGATCTATACAGATATATCTCCATCTTCTTCAGAAGAATCTGAATCATCTCGGCGGACAGGAAAAAAGTAGATCTAGTTCTAGACGTAACCCTCCCACGTACGGCTGCCATCACCGACAAGCTTGAGGGATCTCCGGTGACAGGACGAAATGGGTCGGACGAGGGACCAGACCCGCTAATTCGCCTCCAGCTATTTACTGCCCGTCGAAGCTAGACAAAGCAACAGTGGTCAATAAAGGAACCCTTACATACCTTCAGCATTGGGGAAGCTGTATGAGGAATCAAAACGTGATCAGACGGCGTTTTCCATGAATTTTAGGCTCCTAGATAACGTCTGGGCGCAGAATGTTGTGGTCTGCTCCTGAATCCACATGGGCGCCCTCTGCGTCAGCTTCCGAACCGCCACCACTTCCGGTACCGGTTAACTACAGATGGCGCCACTTTCTGAGTTTCCCGCCGAAAAAGTGGTCATCATTCAGGCTGTAGATCTACGTAATAATGTGTGCCTTCCATTGTTTTAAGTACAGCCTTGGACCGTATACACTTTAACAGGTTCTATTCTGTGTGTGTTGGGGCAGTGGCGGATCTAGGGGTGGATAGTGGTTGGGGTGGAGGGGTGGAGGGGTGGAGGGGTGGAGGGGTGTGTGTGTGTGTGTGTGGGGGGGGGGGGGGGGGTGGCGGAGGGCCCCTCCACCCCTGAACATGCATTAATTTGTGGGCCTCCTATTTGAATTCCTGCATCCGCTCCTGTGTTGGGGTTCAGAACCTTTCCATATAATTATTTTAAATAGGTACTACTGTACTAATGGCTTAGTACTTTTAATATATTGTCATGATATATAATCCAACAAGGATCAGGCTTAGCAAGTCTACTTCTAGTCTAAATATCTTGCGCTCCTAGCGCCACCTGTTAACCAGTATAAAAGGTGTTGCAAGGTAGAGAGCAAGCAGTTAGTGGTTAGTAGTCACTAAAGTTTTAGTAGGTTTAGCCAAGGAGTTATACTTGGAGTAAGTACATCGGCTCCGTGTAACAGACTGGAGTTTACCAATACCCATTACCTCGGACATAGGATTGTGATAGAGCTGAGTACTAGAATGGTCTAGAAGGTGTTGGAACAACTCGTGTTCTAAATGTGGTTGATTGCTGATAGGAGATGGGAGGTGGACTGATGAAGACTTATACATGGTGGCTTTGACTCGGGATGAGATGTTTACTGAATAAAAACCCTTTCATATTAAGAAGCTCCCTCATCGTTCATTTCTTTTGAACTATTGGGAAGTGAACGGACAAACTTTAAACGCAGTCTGAATTACTCAGGCATTCTGGAAAAACAACTCATGAAGACTTGGATATACACGAACCTTACGCAGTCTTAAATCAAACATTAACAATAGTTCATTTGGTGGAGATTACCCGAAACATGACTTTTATCGTTTTGCTCATCCTTGATGTCAGCCACCGGTGATTTTGAGGCTTCTTCTAACGCCAAGCCTCAATCTTTGCGGCCCGCAGGACACGATGTGTCAACATCATATACAGGAAATGTGGAAAACCGCCACCAGGTAGGTGATTCCTTAGACGGGGAGGCACCGAGACAAGGGGTCTCAGCCAGACCCAAGCAGCTCGGCCCCGGAGGTACTCATAATCACCAAACCCGTGGCAGAGGTAAACCATTTTCCTGGCACCTAGGGTCCAAAGATAGGCCGGTTCTTGACGAAGGACTTGAATCCCTAAAACACTCAGGACGAGTTGAAGGGAGGAACCGTCTCCAGGAATATCAGCAATATCAGCAATATTGGAATCCAGGGTACGTACCACCTACGGACCGCGAACCTGGTACGAGCTCTCACTCTACTTGTGAACCCGATGTGAACAGTCTGTGGTGTGAACCCGATGCGAACAATCCGTGGTGTAGTCAAGGAGTTCCCTATCGTTTACTACCTGCAGCAGGAGGACAAAGTGAACAGGAAACTTTCGATGAGGATTACTTATTTCCCATAAAGGACAAGAAAAATCGACAAAACACTGCAGATAACTCCGGCCCATCAGGGGGGAGACGCCCCGCAAATCCGGTAATTCAACCTGATGGGAATTCTCTCACCTATCCACATCCCCAACGACTTGAGTCTATCAGTCACCCGCTGGTAACACCGACTCACCCCACCCCGGGGGCGTCCATTCCTGATTCCACTGTAGTTAAAAGGAAAACAGTAGGTAGGGACAGGGGAGTGGAAAGGGAAACAGAGGGAGAGAGCGACAAAGTAGGCAACTTAAAACCCTATAGACTAACCTTTGACATTGAGGAGAACTTGGACGACGCTAATAAAGGAGCAGAAGCTCGAGTTCCAGATCTGGGGTGGGGAGGGTATGAACCTGACCCGGCAGAAATAATAAGGAAGTTAGCAGAAACAGGCCCCGAAGAGCATGAAGAGTTAGAAAGGTTAAGCGATCAGGATAAAGCAGGAAGGGAAGCAGAGGGAAACAGCGAGAAAATAGACAACTTACAACGCTATCGATTAACTTACGGTGTAGAAACGAACTTAGACCAAGCTGGTAAAAGAGCGGAAGCTCGGGCCTTTAATCCAGCCGAAATATTAAAGCAGTGGGCAGACTCAAGCCCCGAAAAGCACATAGATTTAGAGAGGCTAAGCGATCAGGATAGTGAAGAAAATGTAACGCTTAAAGCACAAGATTTTAACACTCTAACTCAAGAATTGTATGAAGAATACGAGGACGAGTACGAGGAAGAAAATAGCGAGACAGAACAAGCAGCCGCAGATGTCAGAGGGGGTAGTCCTGATAGCTAGAGAAGATAAATCAACCTCGTCTTCATACGAACTTATTACCGAGGATGTTTTAGACACAGGTAAGAAAGCTAAACTAGAAAGTGAGGACGAAATTAGTGTAGAAGAAATACCTGTGAAAGAACAGTGGGACGATCACGATATACAAAACCTCCACGAAGATAATATGGCGGTAGGAGGCGTACCTTTGGTGAATCTAGTAGGTGAAAGGGATGACCAAAACCAACTCCAACAACCCGGCGAGGGGGGAGCTGGTGGTGTAGATCCTGGGGGACTTCGGCCACGGGGCCGAGGTGCGCCGGCAGGAGGTGGGCTAAACCTTGGGCCTATACAACAAAATATGTGGCAGCCTTTCTTTGCGCAAGCAATGGGAGCCCCTTTGCAGGCAGGTCAAAGAAGAGGGGGAAATCAACAGGCTCAAGGAGGCCAGAATAATCAGGCCGATCCACAAGGGCCTAACCCTCCTCTAAATCAACAGGCTCAGGGAGGCCAGAATAATCAGGCCGATCCTCAAGGGCCTAACCCTCCTCTTAACCAACAAGTCCCGGCAGGCCAGGATAATCAGGCCAACCCACAGGGACCTAACCAACCTCAAAACCTTTTCAACAACCTCCCTCAAGACCTGTTTAACAACCCTCCTCAAAACCCTCTTAATAATCCCCCTCCGAATCAACCCAATCTTGGGATAAACCCTGGGGGGCTGCAGCAAAATGATGGGGGTGGCCAACCAGGCCAACAACCCGGCCAAGCCGTGCCAGCAGGAGGTGGGGTCGAGCAAAACGTGTTCCCTTACCTATTGCAGGCGATGGCGGTCGCAGCCAATCTTAACGCAGGCCGAGGAAGAGCGGGTAACCAACAGGGTCAGCAAGCCCCGGCAGGCCAGAATAACCAGCCGAACCCACCAGGACCCAATAACCCTCCCCCAAACCAGAACAACAATCCGTTCCTAAACCAACTCAATAACCCTCCTCCGAACCCACCTAATCAACCCAACCCGCCAGGTCCGCCGGGCCCACCAGGTCAGAACAACCCCCCAAACCCACCGAATCCTCCACCGCCCGGACCGCCGGGACCGCCAGGTCCGCCGGGCCCACCGGGACAGAATAACCCTCCAAACCCGCCAAATCAACCAAACATTTGGGAAATTCTACCACAGTTAGGTCTGGCACTGGGGCAAACACCAGCGCCAGTGCGTGAAACGACTCACAATGGTCACCAAAGGGGACCAAACATTAGGTTACCATGGTTTAGTGGAAAGGAAGACGAGCAAATAGAAAAGTATTTCAGGGAATTAAAACGACTAAAAGCTATCTATGACTGGTCGAACGCCCATCTCCTGAATATGGCGCTGTTAGGCCTAAAGGGAAGGGCAGACGACTGGGCAGGAGCGTTAGCTGAGAGTGAGAAAGACACATTTGAGAAGCTAGAAGCTCAAATGACAAAGATCTTCGGTGATCGAAGGGCTAAGTGGCAGAAACACGCAGAGTTCTGTGCCCTTAAACAAGGAAAGGACCAGAGCGTGATCGAATTTGCAGGTGTTCTGAAACAAAAGCAAGTTAAGGCAGAGGCGAGTGAAAGCATGATGTTAGCTGTGTTTTTAGAAGGATTAAAACAGGGCGTAGCCAGGCAAGTAGCTATACTGGACCCTAAGTCGTTCACCGAAGCGGTGGATTGTGCAACGAGACTAGAATCGTTGGACAAAGGCAAAGGGGGAACTAAAATATCTAATGCAGTGAGCGAACTGGCTGGAAGCCATGAATCAGAGGAGACCGCGGCCCTAAACTCCATCTCCGAACGATTTGGAGTGGTGCTGGCCCGACTGGAGGCCGCCCCATGGTTCCAGAAACCAAAGCCAGGGCAAAGCGGGACTCCCCAGAGTGGTGGTAACTTTAAACAGCAAGGTTATGAGAGAAAGGATAGGTACGAAAATCAGAAAGGTGAAAGAAATTCAGATCAGAAGCCTAAATCCAATACCGCGCCGAACAGAGAGGCAGATAAGGGAAAGAATCTGCCAACTCAACAGAAAGTAGAGAGACCCAGGTTGCCTTTTGATGAAAGTAAGTTTTGTATCATTCACCAACAGCATGGTCACTCTACAGAAGCGTGCTTGTGGTTGAAGAATAGGTTGAGGGAAAAACCCCCGCGGATCTACAAAGATAGCAAAGCCAGTGGTACCGAACAAAAGAATCAGGGAAACTAGAGGAAGGGTCCGTTCATTCCACGATAGAATTAGGCGCAGTGGACGGACCGGCTAGGAGAGAGATAGGAGACGAAGCATTTTTCTTAACGTTAAGATTTGATGATCAGAAGGAGGTTAGATCTTTAGTAGACACAGGAGCGAGCGATTGCTTCATGTCCACCCATTGTAAACGACAGATCCCTAAACAATGCATTTTAGATGAATGGAAGGTATCGAAGGGAAACATCAGTTTGGCAGACAACTCGTCTCAAGTAATACTAGAACAAATTAGATGTAAGTTTTCAATCCAGGGATCGGTGGTCTGCTATGATTTCAACATAGTGGACGATCTATGCCACCTAATAGTAATCGGGAGAAACTTATTAACAGTGCTTCGATCAGATTTATCTCTACCAGGCGCAAAGATAGAAGTGTTTTGTGGAAACCCTATAGTTAGCAAAGAAACAGTGAAAATTCCACCGGGAAATGAATGCATCATACCGGTTACCACCCGAGAGCCGCTGGGATTAGACTCACCAGTGGCTTACTGCGCACCAGCAGTCACTGCCCCGGTCCTAGTGGAGGGGTGCGTGAATACGGTGGGAAGTCAGTGGTGGATCAAAGTCATGAATCCGCTAGATGAAATGCAAGAAATCACTCCCCAGGAAGTACTAACTTTTCCTGTGCCAGTGACGGTTAGGGGGCGACTTAAGAAGGACGCTCTCCAAATTGTTAATCTACCCAAAAGTGTCGCCATGTCCATGTCCCGCCAGTATTACGTACCATTGGCTAGTGGCAGTTGGTCAGGTTGTTATGGACAAACCATCACGCTCTGTAAGGATCTACCCTATATGAAAAAGATTACAGACAACACCTGCACTGCTGCGCTACTGAGGCGCGACGACCTAGCGATCCAAGAAAAATGTGAGCTGGACTATCTACTGGAAGCAGACTTTGGAGAGATGGCAGTGTACCTAGACGACGGAGATATGCTAGTGGTCAGCGCCGACACCCGAGGCCAAATGATTTGCAGAAACCAGCCTGCGGTCGGAGTGAACATAGAAAATTATGCAAGGGTTCAGGTGGAATGCGACTGTGCATTCCAAACACAAGGAGCGTGGATACCGTATAGCTTGCGAAATTGTGACCGGCACACCAGGATCACCACGGTTGTGTACCCACATAATGACCTGTTGGAAGCAGCAAGTCGTGTGAAGGGGTGGGACATGAATTTCACAACGTCCAAAAACGAACCCACTATGTTGGAGTCAGACCCTATCCCTGAAACAATTAGGAAAGACCTGCTGGAAATCGAGGAAAGCCTGAAGGTCAAAATACCTGTAACCTCCTTGGCCAAACGAATACAAAAACACCGTAAAGACTTGGCCAAGGGCATCAAGAAAGCGACTGACCGTTACGAGGTAGAGAAACACGCCCCGTGGTTCTCTATAGGTAACTTCGGAGGCGGTTTTGGTCTCCTCACCATCTTCTGCATAGTGGTGGCTGTGACAATTATTGGATGTGTCCTCTGGAAATGCTGGCGGAACCATCAAGGTAAGGCTGCCCTAGCCGGACTAACCATGACCTTACCTCGGGCCATGGCCTTGGAGACGGCGGACCCGGAGAAACTGTTGCACCATGAAAAGGCACTAACTGGGTGTCCAGACGCGACCGTCAACCCCACTGCAGTGGCAGTGCTGGCTATATTATTAGCAGTACTAGTCATCGCTATAGTGGTCCTCGTGTGGCGAAAGTGGAGAAATATTAGAAGAAAGACTGTGGATGGGTTGTACGTACAGTTTGCCAATCCACATATGATAGAAACAATCTTCCTAGGCGAACTGGCTATGCCTTCAGACCACACTTATACGGAGGGCTATGTGCTCATTAGGGATCTACTGGTGACCCAGCTGTGTCTGAAATATACTCTGACAGTAACCTGGGGGGCGCAGCTGATGGGAGCAGCGACTAGACCTGGACAACATCCATCTAAGGTGCCACTACCCGACACCCTGAGAGTGTCTAAAAAACTAGCCCGCCTGATGATGAGTAACTTAAAATACAATACCAGGGCCAGACTACTGAGATATTCCTCGGGGCTAGCCACTCCTGTACCCATGGGAGTACCTCGCCTCATCGACGCAGGCTGGTCCGATGTCGGAGCGGACTGGCCTCAACCGGTGATGGGACATGGAACAATGCCTAACGCTCCTCCTAGATCGACCACGCCCACCTCAACAGCGACCGGAACGGGATCTGCCCGAAAGACAATAAGGCCAGGGACATCCGAAATAGATCCAGGAACGGTTTATGAAGTTATCATATGACAATGTAACGAGTGTTAAAACCTGACCTAGTGCTGTACAGGTAAAATTGGTGAATTAATAACACAAAGGTACGAATACTAAAACTAAAATGTTACAGGAAGTTCGCTGGGCAATACCTGTTTGGGTAGGTAGGGTTCTGTTGACTAACCTGATCAATAAGGATTCACCAGTCAGGGAAACCTGGGTCGGGTAGGCTGGTCCAACCGTCTCTCTATGGACCCATGGGTTATCTAAATTTCTCTCAAGTCGAGTGTCCCATGCCCGGTAGCCTAGCTCAACACTCTCATTGTTAACGATTTGGCAACGCTTTTAAAGTAGGGAACCATTTGGAACCGATCCTAGTGTCGCGAAATTTTAGCATTTAAAAAGATACTCAAAATTCTGTATAAAACCTAAGAGCGCTCAACGGGACCAATGCTCCCAACGAGCGAAGTGAACTTCCTCAAGCAAGTACCATCTACACCTGACCCCTGTGCTGTTGTTACCGCTAGGATCGGGCTGCAGTACAGGAGTCACTTGGGGAACGCCACTGTCTATTCTTTAGCATGCTTACATATATAATCTTCTCAAAGATGAGGGGGCTGCACAAGCAGCAGGAGCCTGCCCACAGGCCTGGTGTCAGTGGTGCCTGACAGGAGGCAGGACGTTGGGGTTACGCGTCACTGACGCTGCGAAGGGCACTGGGGTGGACGCCCGACCATGGCAGTCACTATGCCCCGGGTGGATTGGCTCCTGACAAGCGGTCTCTTCATCACAAAAAAAATCGACGAATAGAAAGAAATTTACCTAAAAACTAATATATAAAGCAAACCAATATTTGTGTAACTAAGAGCTCTTCCTCAGGGAATTTTGGGCAAAATATAATAAGAACGCAGAATAATTAGTAACATTCTCAGGGGAAACGCTCTGTGACAGCACACGAGAGTACCTTATACGTGGCTCGTTTGCTCCTAGTATAGACACGCTGCAGCGGCAAGGATATGTGCAAATCCTGACAAGGCGTGCCATATTTGGGAGCTATAGCGGAGGTCACAAGGAAATGTAGTTACGGGACAACAGCGAATTGGTGACATTCACAGGGTGCTCGGCTCTCTCTCACCATATCGCGACTCCCTCAGACTGGACAAGCCATCCCTGGGGGGGGAGAAGCTGTAGCGAAAACTCACAAGGCGGTGGAGCGAGGTGCTGTCCTTATTAATAGCCCCGTCGTCTTGGTTATGTGTAAATGACCACCGGATCACCGTATGTCTTAGGTCAAGGGATCCTGACTTTAACATAAAAGTCAGGATCCAACGACAACTAGTATCAAGAAGAAAGAAAATAATGAACAACTGCCCATAATTCAAGACTAAGTTATTTAGACCATTTTTAGACCAGTTTTTAATCGGGACAGAGACAAAACGGCAAGAAGTCAAGTTTCGACCCGGGTAAAAATTAGAAATAACTAAAATTAATAAAGGAAATGAGCGGCTTCAGAGCTGACCGCCGTCGAGAAAAAGAAAAAAAAAAAAAAAAATAAATAAATAAATAAATGAATGAAAATTAGTCTTGACCGCCGTCGTGGCGCTAAAAGTATCCAGGTCTCCGCTCAACAGTTGAGCTGAAGAGGGGGGACATGGACTACTGATTCCCTGATGAACAAGCTACAATAAACTTGGTTGACACCCAGAGCTAATAAGTTTACCCGATCTATTAGAAAGGAGCTAAAAGTTCTAACTCTGTCTTTAGCACTACCTATCCCTGCCCTGCATGCGCATAGTTAGGATAAGCTGGGGGCGGAGTCTTTTCAGGAGTAGTCTTGACTCTCCACAAGAAAAACGGGCATAGACCTGAACAAGAAAACGGGTTTAACCTTGTACTGTACTTCGGTAAAGGCCCGACTTACTAGGTGCTGTCTGGAAGTGAGTGATCTAAGGAGATGCATTTACACATCTCTATAATTTAAAGGGGGTGTAGGCTGCATATTAAAAAAAAATATATATATGCAGTCTGCTCCCAATTATAACAATGGGAAACTCGGTGCTGCCCATTCTGGTCCTATGAGTGGGAAGGTACCGACAAACCACGTGTAACTAATGAGGACCGGGAATCAGATCAGAAATGAACCTGAATCTGAGACCCGATCCTCTGGTGATAACTAATGAGGAACGAATAATCTCAACCTCCTTTGTACAGTTAGTACTTAATGTCCTTTAATGACATTTATACCTCACGGAATGAAAACGCTACCCCCACCGCTTGTCATGTTGGTTGTTCCCATGTGATGTAGAGTATAGGGTAGACAGTGAGATGTTACTGTTAACATAGGTATAATATCTATTCAGTGAACCGTTTGGAGTTAGTGGCGCACCCGTTTGCATTGTCAGAAGGGCGCCACTACCCAATATAAAGTGGAACTCGGTCTTCAAACCCCAGGCTGAATGTAGGGGGTGAACGCCGAGCTACCACCTGTAACTAGCAAAGAGAGAAGGGATTTTGTCGTAACATAATCATTCAATAAGAACAAACTGTGGTTTTAAAGCGGATGCTTCACAAAATGGAGTCAAATATGTTAGAACAGTTGTCACCCTTGAAGGGGGTGTTAACTTGTTTACGTATAAATCCTTGGAGTGTATTGGGTAATTATTCTAACACACTGTACAGAAAGAGTGTTATCAAGAGTATTGACTCTTGTAAAAAAAAAAAAAGTGACCTCTTAAGGTAAACCACCAGGGATCCAATTCCTATCATTATTCTTATCTCCCCATGAGGTCGGTTAGGGAATCTGAGCGGGACAGTTTTGCATCACATCTCGGGCACTCATGAAGCCTTTGCAGATGGATGTTCTTGTGACGGCTCAGCCCCGACCTGTGGGCATAGGCTTCCACACATTCATCGCAAAGATATCACTGTCTGAGGTGTTTGGCAATCTCAGGCACTGATAAGCGTGGCTTCTGTGTTCAATGGAACGGCGCCTACTAAGGCCTGATCTATGAACGTACGAACTCCCGCAGTGTTCACACATGTATCTCTGCTTGGGACGCTTGGTAATCTTTGTGGTGTTGGTGCCTTTCTAGCTCTTAATAAGGATACCATTCCTTCTTTCACAAGGACACATACAGAATCTTCATCTGGGAGTTCATTCAGTGTCTTAGAGACTTCATCTCGGTCTCCTCACAGTAGTATTTTTTCCTCTTCGAGACGACTCTGTACAATAATACTCACTCTAAAACTTATTCTAACACAATTACCGAGAGGGATGAGCTCCTCGAAGGGTAGTTGTGAACAGGCGGCAGTGGGCTCGCGAGAGTCCGGGGACACGTTAAACTTTAGATATAGTGCAGGGGAGAGACCAACTGAAGGCCCCCGTGTCTAGCGAAGGATGAATCAACATCCTACTGTGGTACCGTCTAGTCGGCGTACATATCGGGCTGCTGGGTCACAAGGGGCTCATACGACTAAAATTTAAATCCGATTCAGAGCTAATGGGTGCGGGGAAGGCCAATCCCATACGGCAGAGTCAACTAAATCAAGGTCTATTAGGTGTGCACCCGCCAGTAAGTGGTATGTACGTGGTACGGGGTCGACAGGCCCCACCTAGCTCCTGACAGTAGTATCATCACTCAGGAGTGAACAGGCAAGGCCAGTGAAAACGGTCAAAGTTCAGTGTGGGTTGGCAGATTCACCTGGATCAGACCGTCGGTGACCACCCAGGGTGACTTGGGACCGGTAATCGCTATCGACTGGGTCACTGGCCGGTCGTCTCTGCTCTGCTGGTAGGTCCAAGATCTTCCGGTAGCAGAGAGGGCTCAATGTACAGTCAGGCCATGGTAAAGCTAAATGCTGCATGTCCAATACCCTATTATTGGATATCGTGGGTTTAGTTGAGCCATGCTCTCTGTGATCAGAACAAGTTTGAAAAGAACCATCTGGGAAGCAGAGAGAGCCTTATGGCTGGAAAGGGTTCTAGCTCAGGCGCAATCCACTATGTCTCATGACATATGGGAAGGCCGAAGGAACCAAGTGGGCACTGACGCAGTCTTGCTGTTAGACTAAAACATGGGATGGGTATCTGAGGCCTTCGCCACTACATCTCAAACTTACCATGGGAGTCGCCAACAACTCGTTGGACGGCTCCACCTATGGTGTCGCCTCACGTGGCCGACACGTCAATATTTCCTGTACCCTGTAAGGGGAACTACTCATCAAAGAATTCTGTCACAGCCAATCTAATGCTGGGAAGTCTGGACCAAAATACTTGGTCACCTACTGTCACCTAAACTATGTCCTGTACGAATAACGACTAAACATAGAATCCTGTTACAGCAAATCTAGTGTTGTACAACTCAGACCGGAATCTCTGGCCACCCATACCTGATTCTCATGTGCAGTGTCAGTCCCCAACAGTTAATAGTATCAAATAATAACAATACGATACAAATTACCCACACTCCAAAAGGCCTGCTTGAATCGGTAATGTCAACAAACCACTAGTTAGGAAAACCTCCTATTATCGCCCAACCACGCGCGAAGTAAAATGTTTGATCATGTTCGCCTAAGCAATCCCTCCCACTAAAATAGTAAGCCGAACGTTATTCAGTGTCCAGCCGTGTCACCTCATTTCATTTACATCGCCCTAACATACCACAGGACCTGGAAGAGATAATAAGTTTAGTACGCAAGGTCCTGACTCTCGGCCCGCGTCCACCATCTTGGAACCAAAAGTAAACACTAGGTGGCCACCCACGCTACCCGTTACTAAAATCACTAGCGAAACACAGTTTCTGGTTCCGGGAGTGACATCAGCTTCCGGAATACAACCACGTGAAGGCGAGCCGAGAACCACCAAGAGGAATTTGGCCAACAATCTCCTTAAATCTACGATTAGTAGCCTACCTAACGTGCCAAGAACTGTAGAAGGGAGGCGGAACTTACCCGATCTCGGAGCGGTGGTTAGGAAGGCGGCTCCACGAGAAGGACGAAGGCCCGGCAACGAGCGAAGTAGACAACGGGTCCCGTGGCAACAGTCTATGTTCCTGCGGCTCCTGATGAACATCTGGCCAAAGGCCTCCAAAAAAAAAAAAAAAACACTGTCTGGGGTGTCCTGGATAAATACATCTTGGTGGACTAGGTGCTGATCGGGAATTAAATCACCAGAATCACTCGGTGAAAACGACCCGGAATTAAGTGTTCCAATCACAGGCCGGGAATTGGATCCAGAAAATTACTTGTTTAAAATCACTAGAATTAAGTATATACAGAGAAAAAATTACGAAGCAGGCTACTGGGCTGGGTAGTACCGCGCCAGTTCACCAACGCACCGGGCCCAGCGGCGTAGCTGTCGGCGACTCGGGAGGATACCATCGTTGAACTCCCGGTAGTCGTGGACCGTGATCGTCCCGTCTGTGGTCTTCCGCGTGACGTGCGTGAACCGGGCCAAGTTAACGCTGGGGGTCCGGTTCCACGCGTTGATGGCACCCAGCTCGATATTTATCCTCGGGACGGCTTTGTTCATCCATCGCTGGATGGCCGAATCATCACAAAGTCGTTCCCATTCCAGGCAATTAATCCCGGTCAGTTGCGCGATGGTGAATTGACAGGAGGCCGGATGACACTGGAGTTTAGTCACAATGTCATTTAGTACTTGCACGTAGTGTGCCGCCGCCGTGTCCACCTTGGAAAAGCGTGGTAACCAAAGCTCCAGGTCCTCGTCCCAGGTAAAAAGGTCGTAGATCGACGGGACAATGACGAGGACATCCTTGGGCCACACGGTATGGTGGGCAAAGGCTTGACCTCCAAGGTCGGCGGTGGTGGCCTCTTCGGTGCTGACAATCTCCGCCTCCGCACCATCCGCCTCAATTAATGGGAGAAAGTCTGTGAGGCCGGCGACCCTCTCGTCTCCGAAAACCACAAACTTGACCATGGTGAGGCGTAGAAGAATAAAAAGTTAAAATTTGGCTAAGACAAAACTGAGGTACGTCCGCACCAAACAAAATAATAACCGGCACTGATTAAAATGACGTCAAAACGAGGCTAATTTGGGAAACCCCTTTTTGATCCAAAAGATCCAAATTTCGAAATCGGCTAGCATGATCAATCCATCGCATAAATTTTTACAAAACCTGTGCTAAACTAAAGCTTAGGTCCCCAACCAACATAATCAAGCGCCAGAATTAATTCATATCGGCTCAAAATGTCAGGTCGAGCCTTCAAACTTGAAAGTTTGATCGAAGCAGAAATTTGCCATCCGGGCGCTTCGCGCCCGAAGGAATCATATCGAGGTCAAACCCTGGGGGGGAACTCCAGTCAAGCGTCCCGCTAAGTACACGTGTACTAAGTATAGATGGCGGACGCGTGACAGGAATGGTGGTATTTTCTGGTTCCAACTGCTCGGTATTGCTAAACCTGATACAGAGTCCTTGTATTTATTGTAAATAATGTTGTTATGATTGAAGTTTGGTTGAAATTTGACACGCATTGTATCATGAAAGTCGTTCGTTCAAAATGTCCGAATTCTCTGTATTGACTTATGTTGTGTTAATTTGTTCTGAAATTGGATTTGATGTACACTTGTTACTCTTAGAAGTTTAAGACAACCCTACACTGTATATATGTTGAGTTCTGTCGACTTGTGTTACAAATTACAAATGTCAGAATCTGTACATGTATGTACTAAGGAAAAACCCAACTCTATCACTTTAAGCACGAGTGTCATAAATCTTCATCCTCTAAAACTGAGTACGCCTGTTTATCAACATGATTATGTCATCATTTACATATCATACAATGATCATGATTCACTAAAACTTACCTTGTTACCTTATGAACCTGTTCCGCTATCCTTGAGCCTTGGGCTAATGTAATCATTGAACTTACCTTGTCATCTTGTGAACGGGTGACATGATTCTTAAGCCATAATATGGGCTAACAATACTAGGAACTCTTCCTGAAAACTTCATGTTTATGAACCTTTTCAACGTGATCTCAAGTCTTAGCATGGACTACTGGAAATGTACTTGTATATTAAGTAAAACTGGACATATGAATGTAGCTTTGTTTACAATTCTTAAAAGAACTTCTGAATTTATTGACACTGTGCTGAATGTACCACGAGAGTCAAGGCCACCCCACCATGGTTTAACAAATATATCCAATCATCAAAATTGGGAGTTCATTATATTCATTTGGTTTGAGCTATGTCGTCCACCTCCTTAAACTCAAACACCTGACCGCCGTCGAATGTACTAATGGCTTAGTACTTTTAATATATTGTCATGATATATAATCCAACAAGGATCAGGCTTAGCAAGTCTACTTCTAGTCTAAATATCTTGCGCTCCTAGCGCCACCTGTTAACCAGTATAAAAGGTGTTGCAAGGTAGAGAGCAAGCAGTTAGTGGTTAGTAGTCACTAAAGTTTTAGTAGGTTTAGCCAAGGAGTTATACTTGGAGTAAGTACATCGGCTCCGTGTAACAGACTGGAGTTTACCAATACCCATTACCTCGGACATAGGATTGTGATAGAGCTGAGTACTAGAATGGTCTAGAAGGTGTTGGAACAACTCGTGTTCTAAATGTGGTTGATTGCTGATAGGAGATGGGAGGTGGACTGATGAAGACTTATACATGGTGGCTTTGACTCGGGATGAGATGTTTACTGAATAAAAACCCTTTCATATTAAGAAGCTCCCTCATCGTTCATTTCTTTTGAACTATTGGGAAGTGAACGGACAAACTTTAAACGCAGTCTGAATTACTCAGGCATTCTGGAAAAACAACTCATGAAGACTTGGATATACACAAACCTTACGCAGTCTTAAATCAAACATTAACAATAGTTCACTACCACAGCATGGGGGTTCAATTCGGGACAGATTTTGCATGTTTTTTTGTGACCAAAAACACACTAAAAACACAATTTCAGGGGGAAGGATTGATCCAACAGTGAGATAACCATACCAACGCATTCTTTGAACATTTTTGTCTCAGAAAAACAAAGCTTTAGAATGATTAAACAATGCGCAGGTTCTCATTTTTAATGCGCCAATATGGGTGCATTTTGGCAAAAAGTGACAGAATTTACACCTCATTTTCACTATTATTTTTTTTAATATCTCTGGTTCTAAATAAGATAAAAATATTTGGTAAAAAGTATGAAAATACAAATGAAACGCTCTGTCCGTTGGAGCATAGAAACATGCAGAAGGAAAAAAAAGAGCTGTAAATAATTTTTCTTACTACAGTGATGCCACTTTTCCGACTTTTTCCGGATTTCCGGATTTTTGATAAGTTCAGCAGGAAAATGAAGTTATTGTTCTCTTTTCGAAATCAAGGTTTTCACATTTAAGAAAATTCTTGTACCAATTCTAATCCTTTTAAATACGAAATGAAGCTTTTCCAGTGGATAGCTGCATTCTTTTAGTTGCAAAAGTGAAAATCCGGAAATGTCCTACCTACTTTTCCGGATTTTTCATCTCTGATCTCTGGCATCCCTGTTACTATTTTTAGGGGTTTTTAACGATGAATTTTGAAAGGAGAGGTGGAACTTAAATGGAAAACATCCTCGAAGGGGGAGGCGGCCTGCCATTCCACCCCCCCCCCCCCCCCCCCCCCAAGATAAAAAGGGGTAGCCTATATCGTGCATTATTATATTCTTAAATTCAACTTAGTTATACCAGGCCCGTAAACAGGTTCCACTGTGGGGGTGGGGGGTGGCGAGGTTCCCTAAGTGGAACTTTTGCATATAATTTGAATAACTTCAACCTAAAAGAGGGGTGGCGAGGTTCCCTAAGTGGAACTTTTCGACAATTTCTCACAGTTTTTTGTGTGTGGGTTTTTACACATTTGTACACCGTAATTTTATTAACTTTTTTATTACAGATGATGAATTTTTAAATATTTTCATAAGATGGCAACCACAAGATGATTATTATTCAGGGGCGGATCCAGGATTTTTTTATTGTGTGTGTGTGTGTGTGTGTGTGGGGGGGGGGGGGGGGGCAAGCGCTGCACGAAAATAGACCTTTAGTACCTTTAAGGCCCATACCCATTATAGACCCATGCTCTAAGAAAGGTTGACTTTTTCATCCTGACAGGTTGATGTTATCAAAATACCTGAATTATACTGCTAAAAGATTGGACAAATAAGCATCACGCGTCCGTCACGTTTGCCGCCATACCGGAAGTATTTATTACCCAAGATACACTGCGATACGTCAGGTTTACGCTGGTCGCGCTGGTCCCTGCGGGACACGACACATCCTTCTACAGCCATTTATGAAGCATGATAATCACACCATAGGAACTTTGGATTCATTTATTGGATACCTGAGGATGTAGAAGGCATTATTGTCTTTCATTTAAGTGGTTATGCAACATTATAGATCAATTTCTGATGATTTGATGAGCAAAAAACCTTTCATATCACAAATTTTCATATTTTCAACCAAATCCTATAGTAAATCCCCATTGAGAATCCCTGAAATTGTCAATTTTTGCACTTTTTGACCATTTTGAATTTTTAAAGATTTAGCTGTAAAATTACTGAAATACATAACAGCCACTAACATTATACATCATTGTAATCTTCAAATAAAGATGGATATACCTGATATATTTATTTTCACATATCACAAACATTACATTCTTTCTATAGAGATTGCATGACTTAATAGTAAAAGTTTTTTTCATTTTTCCGACTTTGGTTCTAAATAGAATGTTTTCATTCTATGATATATTTTACAAAACAAGACTGGATGGATTGTCCAATTCATTCTGAATCCTTTGGTATATGAAATAATACTGTAGCTCATTTACCTAGAAAGTTATGGTTGTTATGGAAAAAAATGCCTTTTTCCATAACTTTTAAAGTCACCCTTTCTTGGTGCATAGGTCTATGATTTGACCAGCGACCGGCGACGCCACGGGCACCAGGATACCAAAAAAGTCCCGGCACAATTGTCAGGTGATCACAATCGCTGGGCGATTCCCCGTAGGTTTAGTGTGCTTTCTGAGCGACGGGCGACGGGCGACGGGCGTTGGGATCCCCGGGAAAATCACTGTCGCCCGTTGCCCGTCTTCCAGAATCTGCAACGTACCCATGGTGCCTCACCCAGTGATCCGATTGCCTGGCGACTTTACAGGTGATAATTCCAGGCACTCGTCAATGGTCAAATCGCCTAGTGGGTATGGGGCTTAAAGTTTCTGTAAATGGGACCATTGAGGTTTGCTAAAGGTAATGGAAAGGTCACCTTTACAAGACCTTTCCAAAACTTTTTCAGTTGACCTTTAAAATTCATCAACAATATTGCAAAGGTCTTGGAAAAGTGCATTTCCTATGCCTTTAATGAACCTCAATAGCCTCATTTACATAATTAATGGTCTTAAAGGTCTAATTTCGTGCAGTAAAGATTTGGCAAAGCCATAATAGTGTATAAGTACTTAATTTGCGGATGGTATAGCCATAAATGTGGCAAATGAGGGTATGGGAAGGATGTAACTACAGCCAGGCATGGCCAATGTGACGTCACACAGGTTATTAGAATTTGGGGGGTGTGGGGGGTCAACCCCAGAAATTTTTTGAAAAGTTAACCTCTCATTCATGGAACCTGAGGCATTCTGAGGTGCTTATGTTACCTCAAGGGAGAGGAGACACAGGGTCAGAACAAGCAAAAGGCTGGAAGGGGAAGCAAAGGATTTGTGGGGATTCAAGGCCCACCGGCCCTCAGAGTTTGACCCCTTCCCCTCTCATATATCTATTCAATGCCCACCGGCCCTCAAATGTTGGCCCCCCACCCCTCTTATACATCAATTTCTATTCAAGGCGTGCTGGCCCTCAGAGGTTGTCTCCCTCCCCTCTTTCCTCTTTTTTCCTTTTTATTTCTCCTTCTTTCTTTCTTTCTTTCATTCTTTCTCTTCTTCCTTCTCTTTTCTTTTTTAAGGGCAATATCCAAAAATCCTGGTTTCTTTTCGAATTTCAATATTCCTTTTCTTTAGTTTTCTACAAGTGCCTTCGGCAAATTTGACGAAAGATGGTTGAAAAATAAATAAATTCTTCCTTTCAAATTTGTTAGATGTGATGACTACATTGAGATTGATAAATGAATTCTCTGATAGATCCATCCTCATAGGGATTGCTAGTCTACAGATATATATGTCTACATAGTGGTTACTGCACAGACATATGTCTGCACAGTGGCTACTGTACAGGCTATTACTGGTGCTGTCAACTAGCAGATTTTGATGGAGTTACTTGAAGTGGAGTGCACCTCAGCCAATCAGATTACTGCATTCTGTGGATGGCTAACATTCAGTGTAACATAGTCCAACCTGCATATAATGTCTGCACAGTGGCTACTGTACAGGCTAATACTGGTGCTGTCACCTAGCATATTTGGATGGAGTGCAACTCAGCCAATCAGATTGCTGCATTCTGTGGATTGCTAACATTCAGTGTAACATAGACCAACTTGCATATAGAGTTGATACTGACCTCTTGAAATTAAGCAAAAAGATTTGGCCTTTATCTATCTAAATAAGAAATAATAAATCTAAACAAAAATTAGGAGAAGATTAGTGTTACACTGAATTATTTATCAACATCTTGGTGTGCTTATTTCATTCATAGATAGATTGGGAAGTATGCCCCAAAATTGTCTCATTCTAGCATGTGTTCAATGGAGGCAAATTTGGTCAGTTATTTGGGAGATTTGCACACGGCCCACTTTTGAATTCCAACAGTTCCTTCTATATAGTGAAATTACATCAATTCCATCCCTTCCTTCTGGATAATTGACATAAGCCAGCCACTTTGTTGATGTCCAAGATGGCTGCCATTGATATTGAATAATAATTAATTTTATTAACAAATATTAATTAATTAATTATATTAATGAAACCAATGGCCCGGGTCAGAATAGGCCCCCAGTAGCCCCTGCTAATCGTAGAAGGTGATGACAGGGGGGACTGTAAAATCGCTATTTTTCAGGAAATATGACAACACATAACAGCCTTCTATCGTAACCATGAGAACTAAAACTCAAAACAAAACAATTCCTGTGAAATGGGTTGCATAATGATATATAACTTCCTCATGAAATAACCACATAGAAAATATCATTTTGAAAATTGCAATGCTACTACTCATTCTTTATGATAAAATCCTATTTGGTGCTGTCAGCAAAGACCTCTTATGTCGCATGACGAATTTAAGAAATAGGCCTAGCCAATGTCATGTTCTTTATTTTTCTCTTCATGTCATTATCAAAGGCCCATGTTGCATGTTGAATTTAAGAAATGAACATGTTGCCCCGTCGATTTTAGGAGTCTACACCCATAGTTATATCTGGTTTTGTTTCATGTTACACTGCACTGAGGCAAATACCTCAGGCAAGCATAGTATGTTCATGTTGCTTTACAGCAGAGGGCGCAATACTCATTTTCTTTCTCTAAATAGGTGAAATATCAGGAACAATGCAAGGCTGAGTCATCCTTCAGGTACCAGAACAAAAACTAATAAAAATCAGGGGTCACTGCACTAAATATTATTTAACCCAATAAATGGCAGTCCTAGTGGGATATCCGGGAGAGTTAATACTGAAGTAAAGGAGTAATAACATTACGCAGGAGTTAGGTGGACTATGTCAGTTCTGGTGACATTCTCTGGTGACAATACAATAATTATTACTGTTTTCCAGGAGGGAACGGGGCGTCATGATTAAGTCCGTGCTCACTGACTCTGGCGCTTCCTGTAATTTAATGGACAAAGCCACGTTGGATGTGTTGAAAGCGCGTAATGTTAAGGCAATATCTCAGAAATCGGACAAGAAACTGTTTGCGTATGGGCAGACCGAGCCCATTGAGATATTGGGGACCTTTGATTCAGAGATAGCATGCGAAGCTAGTGGTGAGTCATGCCAGGGACAGTTCACAGTTATTAAGGGCAAGGGGCTGACCTTGCTTAGTAAGGGCACCGCGGAGAAACTTAACTTGTTACGTGTGGGACCAGTCTCGGAGACCGTGTACTCGATTACTCCAGAGGGCTGCGATGAGGACGTGTGGGCGAAATTCCCAGAGATATTTACCGGGATAGGGAAGTTAGCAGGCTTCCAGCTGAAGCTGCATGTAAAAGATGACGTGAAGCCCGTTGCTCAGCCGGTGCGGAGGTTGCCATTTGGGCTGAGGAAGAAAGTTTATGAGAAACTTGACGACTTGCTCGCGAAGGACATTATTGAGGAGGTTGTGAGTGGGCCGACCGAGTGCGTGGCACCGTTGCTAGTCGTCCCAAAATCGGATGGAGACATACGCTTATGCATCAATATGCGTAGGGCCAACGAGGCCATTGTAAGGGAGCGACACCCAATACCAACCATCGAAGAGGTATTGTATGACCTGAACGGAAGCACGGTGTTTAGTAAATTGGACTTAAAGTGGGGCTTCCATCAAATTGAGCTCGAGGCAGAGTCGCGCAAGATCACGACATTCGTGACTCATCGTGGACTGTATAGGTACAAGCGACTTACGTTCGGTATTGCCTCGGCCCCGGAGAAATATCAGAAGATCGTGAAGGACGTGCTCAGTGGTTGTGAGGGCGTGGCAAATATTGCTGACGATCTTACACGACCAGCGGCTGTACGCTGTGTTAGAGAGACTGCGTCAGAGTGGATTAACTCTCAACGGGAAGAAGTGTCAGTTCCGGCTGCCAAAGCTGACATTCTTTGGACACGACCTGAGTAAGTCGGGAATCCAGCCGAGTGAGGAGAAGGTTGCTGCGATCAGGAACGCCGAGGCTCCGCAGAGTGCGTCAGAGGTACGGTCGTTTCTTGGTCTGGTGCAGTACTCAGCTAAATTTTTGCCGGACTTCGCCGAGGTGGCGGAACCTCTGCGTAAGCTGACGAGGAAGGACGAATGCTTCGTGTGGGGCGACGCCCAAACGAAGGCATTTGAGGAGTTGAAAGGTCTGATTACGAGGGCTGAGACCCTGGCGTATTATCAACAGGATAAGAAAACGCGTATCGTGGCGGACGCTGGGCCAAGTGGACTGGGTGCGGTCCTAGTACAGCTGCAAGGGGACAGCTGGAGAGTCATATCTTACGCGTCAAGGAACTTGACAGACGTAGAGAGGAGATATTCGCAGACCGAAAAGGAGGCGTTGGCTCTGGTATGGGCGTGTGAGCGTTTTAATTTGTATGTTTTTGGCCGCGAGTTTGAGCTGGAGACAGACCACAAACCTCTCGAGTGCATTTATGGTAAGAGGTCAAAACCGTCGGCTCGCATCGAGAGAAGGGTACTGAGACTGCAGGGATACGATTATACTGTTGTGTATCGTCCGGGGAAGGCCAACATCGCGGACGCCCTGTCTCGTCTCAACCAAGACAGGCCGTGTGTTGTCAGTTGGGACACGGTTGACTTCGTCAGGCTGGTTGCGGAGGAGAGTACGCCCGTAGCTCTCTCCGCGAAACAGGTCGAACTGGAGTCGGAGAAGGACCCAGAGCTGACCAGCGTGAGGCAGTGTATCCAGTCAGGAGATTGGTTGCGATGTAAGTTGCCTCATTACTTGGCGTTAAAGGATGAAATGTGTGTGCTGGGCCAGTTGGTGTTACGGGGCACAAGGTTGGTCATACCCCAGAGCCTTAGAGACGAGGTCGTACAGTTGGCTCACGAAGGGCACCAGGGGAACGTCAAGACTAAGAACCGACTCAGGACCAAGGTATGGTGGCCCAAAATAGACGCCGCGGCCGAAAAACTGTGTAGGGCATGTCATGGGTGTCAGGTGGTAGGAGAGTTCTGTGCACCTGAACCTATGTGGCGCGTGGAGCCGCCGACAGGGCCGTGGCAGGACGTAGCGGTCGACCTGATGGGGCCGTTACCGTCAGGTGAAAGTCTGCTCGTGATTGTGGACTATTATAGCAGATTCTTTGAAGTTGGGATTCTCAGATCCACGACGGTTGAGAAGGTGGTCGAATTCTTAGGTCCGGTGTTCACGCGGTATGGTTACCCATTTAGTTTGAAATCAGACAACGGACCACAATTTATCTCCCAGACGTTTAAAGACTTTCTAGTCGAGCATGGAGTGGAACATCGCACTTCGCCACCGTTATGGCCGCAGGCGAACGGTGAGGTGGCGCGGCAAAACAGGACGCTGCTCAAGGCGCTCAAAGTAGCGCAGGTGGAAAGGAAGAGTTGGCGAGAGGAGCTGCAGAAATTCTTACTCGCGTATCGCAGCACACCACAAGTCAGCACCGGGGCAACACCTGCTTTCTTAATGTTCGGTAGGGAAATCCGGACAAAGTTCCCCGAGTTAAGGCGCGAGACGAATGCTGAAGAAGTACGCGACAGGGATTGGCGGAACAAGCTGTTACATAAAGAGTATGTGGATAAAAGGCGCAGAGCACAGGAGAGCTCCATTACACCAGGCGACCAGGTGTTGCTGAAAAACACCAAAGCGACAGGAAAATTATCGCCGAATTTTGAGTCTGAGCCATACGTGGTGACCGCAAAGGAGGGACGCGAGGTCACCATACGATCTAAGGATGGGGCTGAATACCGACGGGACTCATCTTTCATAAAGCCCTATCAGTCAGACGAACCAGGACAGGTACCTGACGTGCCGGAGGTTGTCACCAGTGATCCACCCACCACCCCACGTAGAGCGACCGTAGCGGCGCCACCACAGCTGTCGAAATCACCAGCGCCGAGAGCTACGAGACCAGCGCGTGAGTCTAAATTACCACCTAGGCTCAAAGACTACGTGCTAAAATAATGGTATGTGTGTCAGGTAAATGTGTGTTATGGACAATGACCCAGGAATGTGAAATGGACTACGAAAATGAACAATAGTTTCATTATGGACGGTGAAAAATATGGACGGTGAAATATCATGAGTGATTTCTGTTCTGAGAAAAAAAGGGATTGTAGTATATCGAGGCGGGAAACGCCGCCGGTTAACTCCTAACCAGGCGACCGGGGTCAACAGTCACTTCCTGTTTAAACTAGCGGTAATGGCGGCCTCCCGAACGCAGCACTGTTTGTGGAAACTCTAAGTATTAAATAGAAGATTATCAAGTTATCCTGGCTTTGTCAATGTTGAATCCTACAATTACTAACTGGCGTCTTTAAGTTATTTCAATTGTTTGTATATATCATTATATGTATTTGTAAAGTTTCCTTATACTATAGTTCGTCCTGCTGGTGTTACACGCATTGGGGTAGATATATGGATTTACTGCTCGATATAGAGTTCATTGAATAAAGATGGGGAGATGTTAATAGCTTGTTCATTAGTTTGTTATTTTCGAATTGTTGTTTGTTTAATTAAGCCCATTGATAAATATAATTTCTCTAAGTTAGTTCATCCACTGATCAATCAATCAATGTTAATAGCGTAGTGGGAGAGCTCCATATGGCGGTTTAAGTCCACACAAAGATCACTTCTTGATGGAGGTACAATAATTTTATTATAACACACATCCTCAAATGCTAGACATACACTGGCGCTCTCAGTGGTTGCCTACATCCAGTCATTCACAGTATGATGGCACATGACTTTGCAGGCATGAGAGTGAGAACAAAAACAGTCCCTACTTGGTACCCAAAGTGTTCACACCTTCCTCTTCCTTGGTTAGAGCTATCGCAGAACTTAGACAATAATTCAGGCCCGTACCCAGGGTCTCCTGTGGGGGGGGGGGGGGGGGGGGTGATGAGGTTCCACAATTGGAACTTCTGCTTAAATTTTCAATAATTTGAACTTTATTTTTCTACTGTTTTTAATGGGGTTTTACATTAAATTTTGCAAGGAAAGGACGAACTTTTGGAACAAATTTCTTTATGGGGGGTTGGTCCGCCACCCCCACCTACCCCCCTAGTTATGGGCCTGGTCAGTCAATATCTAGATAGCTATGCATGAAGTGCAAGAAACATGCCTATACAACCTTGATCCATGCTGGCTTTTACATTACACAATCACTGACAAGGACCGGGTGGTGCATTTACCTGCAAGTCTGCCTAATTAATTTGGTACACTCATTACTTCCCTTGAAGCATGTCCTGAAATGTCCAGGATGGAGGTGGTGACAAAATGCCTGTTGCACAAGGAGCGTAAACATGTGGACAGTGCGTCTACTCATAACTTTGACAATGAGAAGGCCATCCTGGCTAGATGTCAGAAAAGTGGAGAACCCGTGTGTCATAAATGTCGCAAAATAGGTCTTATTAAACATGACTGCCCTGAAAGGAAGGAGAGGAAGAAAACTAAGACTAGGTGTGAATGTGAGTGTAAACACAATGTGTATGATATGAAAGCAAAGGAAGACAGTGACTCGGATAGTGACTGTATTGGTATGTAAAATGGGTGAACTTCATATCAACCCTGAATCATGCTTTTTTAAAAAAATTTTATTTCAGAGCTACATCTTACAAGTAAGTTTTTCATGTAGTTGGGATTTAGGAAGGACGAACAGTACAATACACAAATAATTATAACAACAAAATACAATTATTTACACACATAATGCCGTTGATGAGAACCAGATTTAAGAAGAAGATTTACTTTAAAAAGGGACAAGTCGTAGATCTTAATTTCTGACTTTATGACTACAGGTCTTTTTGAGATGTATATTTAAATTGTATTTGTTCTAAAAGAAAAGTTTTAGGAATTTTACTTGTAAGTCACAGTAAGGTGCTGGTAAACTGGACATTTATTTTGTTTCAGGAAAGACATTTATGCTAAAAGGTATTTCGGGTAGTTTTAAAGCTGAACACTATCTCAAGTGTCTTAAACTATTTTGCAAAAGCATGGTCGTCCTGTTTCATGTATTGGCGCTATTATGACTTTCTGCTGCTCAACGGCAGCATATCGATTGTTGAAATATATCTGACGTGATGATGAAACATTTGAACAGTATGTTATGCTTTTAAGGACGCATATTAAATTATTGAATGTTATAATTAGCCTATGTTTGATACTATGATAGAAACTGAAATGTCCATGGTCAAGAAATTGTCCCAAAAAGACATGGCATGCTCGACCATAGTCGGAAACTATTAAACTATTCAGACTACAAACTCCAAAGGTGAATATTGAAGATGATATTTAGATATTAGATTCAGGCTTGTGTGTACTGCTAGCATTAATCATGGGAGTTGCTTCCTGTGTCCTAGTCAAATTTAATAACCTCTGTAGATAGTGCCCTCCTTCGTCGAGTAGCCTGTGTCGCTTCTCCTCTTCTGCCTCCAGCATATCCAACAGTACCTTGTCGTCTCCTTTTGGGGCCGCGCTACCCACTGGATGCGAGTTTTGACAGTTCATTTCAGCGTTCAACAACTCCTATTTAAAGCAAAAAGACAAACTAATTCAGAACACAGTAAAAAGAACCGACTATCTGATAGAGCTCCAATCATATCATAATTTGTTTACATACCATTGCAAATTGATAAATCTTTATCAGTTCTATGACATGATAATATTTCTTCGACTTGCGTCAAGTTTCCTTCTCTTTTTTTCCTTTCTTTTTTCTTTTAGTTTTTTCTTTTTCTTTCTTTTCTTTCTTTCTTTCTTTTTTTTTGTTTTTAAAGAAAAGTTCACTGCGACTTGTTGCTATACCTTTGCCATCGTACAGACCCGACCCCTCTTCAGCGTATCAAACCAAACTTTCATTGCTTGCCACTCAAATAATATTTTTCCCGTCCAGGTCGACTGATTTATATTTTGCAGAGTAGAAGAATATATAACATGAAGTGACCTCACCCGTTCTACGGTGACACAATCTCTCATTTTACTGCAGATCCCCTGGCCGTCTGAGGCACAGTTGCACATCTCACAGCCCCGCCTGTATTGGTCCCCAGGCAGGAAAGCCTGGTTGCCATCACCACGGCAAGCTAGAATATGTTCAAACAATAAAATGATATTTCGAAGTATAACAATATAAAATATTAAAAACACCATCCTCGAATCGAATTTACGAGAAGCATTATCATGTTGATAACTGAAAAGCGCATTTTATAAATGGATCATAATGTTTGAATATATGATTCCAATACATTTTGGGTGATACTATATTTAAATACCAGTACTGTGAATATTATTTTTGCGGAAATTCGGTGAGATAAACACATTTTTTTTAAATAGCGAGGGGAAGTAAAGAACATATAGTGCAACTCATTAGGTGACGTGTGCATACACACCAATATGAACCAGCTGGTCAGGGGGACAAACATCTAATTGCACATGATTTGGTACAACACTTGGCTCCAGTTACGTTGTACCTGCAGTCGGTGTCCCATCGACATTCAACTTGAAAATCATTCAGGTAGTTTCCATTGCACCCTGTGTCAAAGCTCCTTGGGCACCTTGAAGACACTAGTACAATTGGATCTGATTGTAAGGAAGAAAATAACATTATTGGACAGTCCTTTAAAAATATCTAGATTGCTGGCACACATTTAATATCTAATAAACGAATTTTTATCATGATCATATACACTAGTGTATGCATACACTGATAATCCTATAGGTGAAAAGGTTAGTCATATAGTGGCTAACTTTTATGGTCAACTTGATGGGGCCTGAGACAACTAACTTTTTCTGGTCACTGGTGACTAGGGTGACTAACCTGGTTAGTCATGCTTAAATGGGTTGTGACGTACATAGCAAAGGGTGGCTAATGGTCTTAGTCACTTGGGACCAAGTTACATATATATCTATATGAGGCATAGAAATAACAAACATCATTATACAGCTCTCTCCAAATGAGAAAAATTGATGAACTGACCATTTAAGAATATGTAGGTGTATATTTACGTTGATATTGAATCAAAATATTTAACTAGATAATGCTTTTTGTACATTCCATTCAGCCAAAATGATTCTATGTACCTATATTCCTGGGGTTGCGCTAGCAGCAAGCCACACTCGCATTTGTGAGGCCACACCCTATGTAGCGAGGACAAATAGCCCCTGGATTTGCCACAGTGCAAGGCACTTATCCAAAACATCACAGATGACCCAAAAGTCATTAAAACAAGTCTTTTATGATATAATATCCACATTTCTTTCCAAATTTCCCAATGTGACTTCTGTATGCTCATGATATTTTTGACCAAATATCATTCTCATTACTTTCTCTGGCAGCAATATTCATAGGCCTGTGAGATTGTCCCTTGTGATTGGAAATACCAAAGTAGGCTTACTCTGAAGTGGCCACTCCTCAATTATTTGCCTATATTTCTTAAGTCACGAAGAGAAAAGTTAACATAAATTAACTTTAATGAAGTGAATTATGTATTAATGCTTTAATGAAGTAAATAATACATTAAAGTAAATAAACTTTAATCAATTTATAATGCACCAAGGAAATATGATATGAGGGAAAACAGGCAAGATGGACCCAGTGGCGGATTTAGAGGGAGGCACAGGGGGTGCACATCCCCACTTTTTTTTTTTTTGGGCCAAATATTGATTTTCCAATAGGGTGCCGCTACTATTGAAAATGTCTGAATCTGTTCCTGGTATCTGTGTAAAATTCCGGTAACATGAAAATATATGTACGTCTATTTCCAACCTCAAGGTACATTGATGATAACCATTAAATTGGTCAACGTAATGGATTGAAAAAAATCTTAAGCTTTAAAATGAGATATTGCATGTTCAGGTCACAGAATTCTTTGCAGAAATATCAACATTAAATTTGTCATTCATTTTATCCAATAGGGGGGGGGGGGGGGGGGGTATTCAGATTATCTTAGAACGGGGTTCATCCAAAGGGTGGGTGGTTCGAATCCCCTGAACCACCCTGGATACGGGCCTTCAGTTTTGACGTTTACAATCAATGTGTGAAATTAAAGATTATTTTTGTGTACACATCGGATGCACAGCCTC
Source organism: Lepidonotus clava (assembly GCA_936440205.1). Lineage (NCBI taxonomy): Eukaryota > Metazoa > Annelida > Polychaeta > Phyllodocida > Polynoidae > Lepidonotus > Lepidonotus clava. Next base: position 29,871,037 of record OW387134.1, read on the forward strand.
AAAATGTATACACCTGGCCACAACATCTTTTATTCTTTTAGGTATTTAATGGACAGGAAAAGCACCGGGTACACAGCCCTAAAAATCATGCACCTCAGGTGTAAGGTGTGCCCTTAATTTCGGACACTGCCATTGCAGTTTAGAATGTGGCACATCCCCTCTTTTCCACGCAATGATATGTTCAAATATGCCTCTACATACCTAGAATGGTCTGTGTATGTCCTATCTTTCATGACTTGATGCCCAAACCCCTCTGAACATAAGGTAAGACAACCATTTTGTTCATCTGGCTAGTTGACAGTTGTTCTTGTATTCAAATTTTCCATTGAAAACGTCACTTCCTATGACGTCATACTTAGTCAGCATTGACTATGTTTATGTGACTATGCTAAATATCTCTATAGTCACTTTAACTATATCATTTGACTATGGCAACATAGCCATTAGATCACTAAGGCAAAGTGGCCTAAGGATTATCAGTGTATATGGCTGTGTAATAATTGAAAATATAAAACTTATCTAAATTTACAGTCAGTAAGATACTATCTTTACATTTATAGAATTTAAACAGAAATATTCACATGGTTCACCTCAGAGAAATGCTTGTTTTCATTTTCTTGTATATTCAATCCTTCCATATTTTGAAAGGGATTACTTCAGAAGAAAGCACTACCATTTCATCTCTTATTTAGTTATTGATTTGATATTTATGTCTAAAATGAAAAAAAGGTACATACCCTTTGAAACCTTGACTGCACGGTGCACCCGGTGGGCAATAGCTGGTGCCCCAAGCCCTGGGGTCCACGATCCCAGTGATGATACAAGCAAAACTATGTGGAGCCATTTTCCAGGTGTGGCTGATATTCCTAAAATGAAATATATTGTGGTGACACGTTCAGTTAGCTAGCAGTTGGTGCTTACAATGGCCTAGGTCGCCAGCTCGATTCCTTCATTTTTGGTGCAGCTTATATGTATACAAAACTACATGTTACAAATCGCTTTGCTGAATCGTTGGTAACCTACCGTGCATGCCTACTTTATTTTTGTACATCGAATCTATCGTCATCATCAGGGGGTTGGCTGAGGTCCACGCCAGGTGCAATGTCAAGTCTAGCAGGCTATGATGTATGTGAACCAGAAGAATAGCAGGCTGATATATTATAACCGTGTACATTGTGCTCTCTGAACCGATCTATAATAGTCTATATTTTTAGAATACCTTTAACCCGATGGTCATCTTTATGTAACTAGGCGATACAGGTGCACAAGTAAGGAGTATATTGCATTTCCCCCCTCAAAACTGATAGATACTACATAAATGTATGGTTAAGTGTTATTGATTGTTATAATTGTCATTGTTACAGTGCACCAACTACCAAAGAAACAAGATTTTGGATTGGACTAACATCCATGAATGATGTTGACAGCCAGGACCTGAGACATTTGTTAGGCTGTAAAATGTTAATCAATGTCTAACGTAAAATGCAAACTTAACAAAATGTGAATCATATCATTGTAAAAACTAATGTAAATGTGAGCTATCGTAAAGTGTAACAATTTGAAGTAAAATGAAACCCGAAACATTGATATAAAATGTAGATCTGCCAACTAAATCTGGTTCACTAACTCTTTGTAATTCCACTGATAATGGATACATAGCCGTATGGATACAGTATGTGTACATAGTTGTATGACTGGGCCCAAATAAGAATATTGCTTTCCTGGGGGAAAGCTCATGAATTATTATTTGAGACATTCTTAATTAATGAATATCTAATGTATAAAAGAATAGAAAAGTCCAACCTTTGAATCTACATACTATTATTGATTTGTAATATTATATGTTCATTACTGTCTTTACATTTTTACAATTTAAGGCAGGAGGAATATTACATTTTACGGCAATTTGAGATACATTTTAAGTCTGATTTACATGTTTAGTCAGCATCATTTTACATCATGTTACATTTTAGGGGAGATTTACATTTTATGGTCTAACACCTTTCTTGGGAACAGATTTTCAGTGTAAAGTAATAATGGTAATTTCTGAGTTTGTAATACCAACTTTCATATCATTAAACGATGTGCAGCAGCATGACACAATATATCGTCTGAAATCTTTTTTCCTATAAAAACCTGACGATTATTATGCAATTGTGATCACAGAATGTAATTACCAGTAAACGTACTGCCACAGTACATGATGATGTCTCCTTAAATGTCAAGAAGAACTTACAATACACCTTTCCCATGAACCTGCACAGTCTGCCATTCCACTGCACTTAGGTCGTAATTGACCTCATGCATGAAACAATGAAAAGATAAGTGTTAATTAGACTGCTTCTCAGCGGATGACATGAGTAAAGGACTCTCTTTAATTAGACTACTTCCCACCAGACAGTAGGCTGAAATGGTTATTTTATTCTATTTCATTGTTATCAACTTTGCACATTATAATTATAGTAGATAGGGATAGTGGACAGTTGGAAATGAAATGAATGAAGGGAATAGTGGTCACCAAACCATGACACAAATGTAATAAACAACAGTAAATGAACCACTATGAGAACCATCAATAGATCGGAGATGAGCAGCAATGGAAAGAGAGCGAGATGGTCATGGTAACATCTGTTTTATGAACATGCGTGTGATGGAGCCACCTGCTCTCAATATGCTTAATTAAAAGAAGAATGGTAGACAGGTAGCAGGGATGGCGTATATATAAGGGACTGCTAAGTAGGGATAGGCACAGAGATAGAACAAAACTTAAACCTAAAATGCAGGTATACTGGAGCTAGCGCGATAACATTGGTGTTGGTTGCATTCTTTGGTGACCATGTACTAGTTGAATCATACCGGTGCTGTAAGCTGGGATACTTGTTGGACTATTTGTTAAACAGTCGGAATCTTACTGTCAATGTCAGACTGGATAAGGGAGAACTATATGCAGTCTGCTAGAGAGGGAGATCAATTCTTGAGCAAGATGAACCTGTTAACAACTGGTGGGAGTATACTACTTAGCAATAGCCTGACCTACAGATCATTGCAGCAAATGATGATCAAAGGACATATTAAGCTTTTCCAAGGATTTGAACTGTGATAGAAAAAAGTGTCATCAATTATTGGCATATATCCTGAAAGATAAATATACTGAGGAACTGTCCTTTGAGTTTCAGATATTTCAAAGCATTTTCTACCCTTTAAATTGACAAATTATCCTTGGAGTACATAAAAAACTTGGCCGATTATGCACATTATATGAGAAAAGTACCATATTTGAAAACTGAAATTTTCTATTTCAAAGCCCGATTGATGGTACTATGGATTGATATTGATAAGCTTTTTATAGAATAAAGGCAAATTTAGCATATGACCTTAGTATGTAACTAAAGATTAACCTTTTAATAACAATAAAAATGAAAAACGGCAAAAAATAACTAAAACTGACCCCTGAGAGCAACCCAAATATGTCAATAATGCTGTGTTTGGTATGATACAAGCACACAGTTAGATATTTTATCATGAAATATAAGTTCATGTTACCCTCACAAACTGTTATGATTACAGTATTTGCTATACTGAACTATAGTAGGTTAATAATCCATTAAAGTTAAGGTCTTATTTGTGTTGTCGATCTGCCTCCAGATAATAGCAAGCTCCTATCACAGTCTCCTTGCTTTCGACTGCTGTCGTCCAATGCATAATAATAGTTCTGGTATTATGTAAGGCATAACACACGCATGAAAGGGTGTTCTTTATTTATTCCTATGTATATGACATACTCATGACATGATTTCAATGACAGTGAACAGTTCCAAGGATAGAATCTACTCACCACACTCAGTCAACGCTCTATCAACTTAAGGAACAAGCTTCTAGACCACAACCTTTCCAGGATGTTTAACTCACAGCAACGATCAGCTCTCTGACTGTGTGCTTACCTGAATGGCACTTATATATGGATGGTACAATACACATCACTTACTAGACTCCTCCCTACTCTTCACCTATGACAAAGAGTGATAGCTAAAATGTGCGCTGATGTAAACACATTATGGCTAAGCTTTGAGTGTGGACTGACCACCCGCATCAGTACAATACTTTCCCATTAGGAAACCTATTGAATAGTAATAATAGATAATTGTGTAAATAGATACAACACACAATTAATAGGCAAGAAATAAGCAAACATTCTATAATAGAATTCAAAATGCTCCCACTGCCCAGATGGCTTATCGGAAAAATCTGTGCAAAATAGTGATATTTCATAATTGCACCTCAACCTTCTGACTGTTCATTTGCCGATTATTGCTTGCATAAAGGTGAATGACACATCATTAGATTACAAATTTAATTCTCTGAACAGTAAGCTCCCTATTGAAAGAATTGAAATAAAATGTAGATTTAAGATTCTATTTAGAATTAAGTTGATGGAAGTCAGGAAAACTCAAAATTCCAGCAAATTTGGAAGGACATTCCAAACATTCCAAATTATTTTGAATGATAATTAGTCATTCCAAATTATTTGGAATGTTCAATTGAAATACATTTCATCCAGATTCATATTTTACATATTTCTAACTTTGGAACGATACCAAGATGATTGAAATCAATCAAGAATTGTAAGAATTATGAGGATTTCTTTGATCACAATTTGCTGCAATGAGTGGTTTGGTTGACTTATACATCAAAAAGGTTGTACTCTTCAGTTACTATGGATTTATTGCACAATAAACAACATTATACCTCTGCAATTGAGTGTCTTCATTTAGACTTGAACCGCCTAGATGAGGAAAACTCTACCCAATGTTAATATATTATTTTAATACCTGCAATCAGACTTACTTAGCATCACAGATCTAACAATAACATAAGCAGTAAGTACGATGGAACACTGAAAGCTAGCATCATTGTTCACTACCTAGCTTTTGGGACTTCTTGTACATGGTCACTTCACTTCGTATATCTGATATAATACGTTTTCTATAGGAAAACTCACATGAAGGCGTTTCAAATTCAATATGCCAGTGTAGCCCCACTTCATTGAAAAAGATACATAGCTTGCAATAGCTTAAGATGAGATGATTTATGCAATTTATTACATACCTACAGGCAGATATGGCCGATTTAGGGTCTAAAACTTTATGCATGCTTGGATGCTTCATTTTAGCAGGAAAAGGTCTTGTACCTTGTGTATGTTATTGAAAGAGGGCCCAGTTCAGGCCCGGTGTCCCGTGTCAGCAGCTGCCTCTGGCCTCGCTTGGTGCTATAAGCAGCTCTACCCCAAAGAGTTAACAAACCGTTCCTGCTTAATGATTGGGATAACGTATAGCTACTAAATGTAATTCGCCAAATCATGGCCTTTCATATGCTTTGATATAATAACCATCACTGATTGGCCAAAATGCACCATATGGTTATCACATGGTCACGTTTGTGTCATAAATAGTACAAGTTTTGTCATTATTACCATCGTACCAGTATCAAACACCTCGTGGTGATATGAACTTGTGTTCATACATCATTTATGTCTGAACAGGAGCATTCACGATGCCTCAAAACTCATGTCTTTTAAAAATGATATAATAATGACTCAGACAAGCACATGGCACATGGTTTGGACAAATTTTAATGAGATGAAAGACATGATCAGTAAAAGACAATTTACATGCATAATTTATACAATAAAATGTAATCAAAACTGTGATCAAAAAAAGAGTGATCGATAATGGTAATGAATGACCCCAGCGGCTTAAAATTATTGACAAAGAATTAAGGAGTGGTGGAGGGGGGTTCATTGTCAAGCCCAGTCTGAGGAGTAATGCTAGCCGGTCAGTATTTCAGGTGTTGCTGTTGCTGCTGTCATATATTGGGCTAGCAGTTGATTGGTTGACTGGAACCAAGACTGGTGTGTGATTGGTTGGAAGATGTAGCCTTGATCCAGGGGCACAAGAACCGCCCTTTAATCTCACTGCCAGGCCATTCACCCAATTACAATTTACCCAGGGTATACACCAGGAAAACTACACCAGAATTTTCTTGTAAACCAGCCAAATCAAGAAGAGCCTTTCTTGAGTGACCTACTATATCCAGGGTCTTATCCTTCTATACCCTGAAACCCCTATCTCCTATCAATTGGGTACTGCTCAGCTTTTTTTTTTCATTAACTTTTATTTATACTGGAAAATATTCGGTACATGTCCGGTTTTCATTATCATTCCAGTTACACAAATGTAGGTATTATATATAGATTTGTAACATTGAGTTTGATATCAAAGAGAAGGTTCCCTAGGTGAGTCAGCAGAGATGGGGTTACCCCCCACTACTAGGTTAGGAAACCCCTCTTTCCTAGAACAGGTGACTGAGAGAGGGACTCATGAAATAGGATGTAGCATTCAGACACAGGAGTAGGAGAGGAAAGGAGCAACTCTGAGATGGACAGCTAATTATTGACAAAATCTGCCTTCATCCTTGGACCTAAGAAGATCTCTTCAAAGGCACTGTTGGAAAAGCCATGACCATGGTACAGATTATAAGGTTGGTAGTTTGGTCAAACATGTGGTTAACTTTTCTATGTAATAGATTTGAGCACATGCTAGGCCTAGGAATGCATTATTTCTTTGTCCCCTTAAAGGAAAGCTTGCACATAAATTCGCAAAGTGCCATGTTTTGTGTAATGAAGTTGATTTAAGTATTCTAAAAATATTTCAAAAGCAAAAACTTGAAAATGTTAAGGTATTAGGGAATTATTCAGGAAAGGAATTTAATTTTGGGAAATCCCTGAATGGTGGGCTGCTCAGTACTCCCCTTGCTACGTCACAGCTATGGGAATTCCTTCTAAAGTTATTTTGGGATTCCCTGATTAATGAATGGTTGTAGATGGATACATATTCTAATTTATCATGAGTAATATTAGGTCATATATATATATATGTTGGCTTAGAGGGCATAATTCTTATTACAAATTCCACAGGGAAGGGGAATCCCTTTCATGGACAGATTGGATTCCCCAGGAACTCCCCTTGCTACGTCATAAATTGGGGGATTTCCCTTAAAAAATATGATAAAGTGCAAGTATTTTAATGTCCCATAGATGTGTGTAAACTAAATATTTTCCTTCAATTTTGCTTACAGTGATAGTGCAAGTTGTAAATGATATGCTGAATTCAATTCATCGAAAAAAAGCTAGCCTGCAGTTATGTACAAGGTTTCCTTTAAGGTAGCCCCTATGGGCATTGACTAAATTGAATTAGGTGGTTATATGTATATCTAAATTCATGGTCTATTAGACATATTTGGGTATTACTGTGAAGTCTGTGAGAGTCTAGTATTAAAAGGAATACTTAGGTTCTGTATGTATAGCCTATAGTATAAAGTAAGATAAAGGCAAGCCATGTGGCTATGAGTAAGAACCAACTATGTCCTGTTTGGGCCTTTTCCAAGAAAAGATACACAGTTCTAAGAAAGTATACATACATGTGCACTGTGTATTCCCAATTATCAATGCTTATTGATTATGGATTAGTTGGTAGTTAATATTACCCTAATCGCTATTTTTGTACTTCATGACAGGTGTAATTAAGATGAGAATGACTCATAACTACTCCAGCCTTTAGACCCCAATCCGGCCACGGCCGCCCGATGGTGTACTCCCCGATCCGGCCGTAGCCGCCCGGAAAAATGATGATTTTTCCGTAATTTTCCCCTATTTTTCAAAGGATAACACTTTTGTGAATATTCAACATACAAAAATGGCCAATATATCGTTTGAAAGCTGATTTAATACCCTACCCAATGCTACAAACCCAATGTGTACAACATCTATTGTTTGGGCTCGGTTGACCCTTGAACTTCCTTAATTAAAGGGAATTTAGGGAAATTCAGAAGGAAATCCATGGAAATCTTGGGGAAATCAAGCAATTTGTGAATGCATACTGTGGGGTCTAAAGGGTTAAGTAGAAAGGACCCCTTTATTAAGGGTAGGTTTAATATGTTGATTTGCATGTAGATTGATTCTTGTGTATCAAAGATTGCATTTATTACTCTGCAGTATAATGAATTGTATTTTCATTGATATGTAATTAGTCATTAGTCAAATACATGTATCACCAGAGTAATTAGAATGAGAAGTCATTGTTTATTAATTTTGTCAAGAGCGACTAATGTATTCAATGAGTTACAGACATTGTTATGTTATTAGGGCTGAATATCATCAATAGGTTCCTTAATTAATGAGGTCATTAGTGATAATTAGTAAGCATTTAACATATATACAAAACTGGTAGTTTATGATTGGTGCCTATTAGATAATCATTTAACTATTAAGCTGTGTATTCATTAAAGAGGTCTTTTGGGTAATTAGGTCAATGACGCTAATTACATACATAAATGGCTGACAATGTAACCAGATAAGTTTGCAAACAATGATTATGATAGACTTTAGATAATCAACTAGATATTAGTACCTAACGAGGTGAATTCATTAATTAGGTCACCAAAGGAGATTAACGAGCAAATGGGATATTATATAACTAACGGGTTATAATTAGATATTCTCATAGAAATTATGAATACTTGTGATGTTCGTACTAATTAAAGAGCAACCTACTAAATAATTAGGTCATCTACATTAATCAAGGGAATTGCGACCTACTAATTAATTAGGTCATCTACATTAATCAAGGGAATTTAGGTCATTTTTCATGTAAAATTAGAATTTGAGTAAGCTGCACGAGTTAAAATATACATGTCATGTAATAAGGACTATTTTGCATGAGTCATCCACATGATGTACTTATTGTATAACGACTTTAAACTTTGTTTATTTCCTGTATTTTCAACAGGGTCCTTTTGTCACCTTAAACTGAATTAAAAGTATATCCAACTACTCTACTTGAGTTCATTGACTCACTCCCACAATCGACCTGGAGTATTGACTACTTCTTAGGTTTACAGATTCATAACATTAAACATTTTTGAATAATAAGAATGCCTTAATACTAATACATTCAAAATTACAATTCATTTTGAATCAGAATTTAAATTATATAATTTTATAAGTTTTTGTTAAGGTTGCCCTTTGAATATTTTTAAAGTGTGTTAAATCCTGAATTTTCCTAACATCTGGTGTAAGTTGATTTCATTCAAGTCCTCCTGAATAAAATATGTTCCTTTTAACTCTCTCAATGAATGGCTTATATATTTTAAAACATGGCCAGAATTCTGTCGAGTTACAATATACTTCTGAGCCCCTGAGCTTACAATATTTACCTACTTTATCCTGGGTCTTCAGCTTCTGTACTGTGAATCTACAGCCTTTACCTATATACCCTGAGTCTTCACCTTCTGTACCCCTAGTCTACTTACTTTACAATACCCTGGGTCTACTTACTCCACTATACCCTGGGTCTTCACCTTCTACACCCTGAGTCCACTAACTTTACTATCCACTGGGTCTACTAACTCTACTATACCCTGGATCTGCTACTTTACTATACCCTGGGTCTACTAAAGGCCATATTACACTATGCATTAGGTCACATTCGCGTTGGGTTGCGTTGGCCCACGCGTCTAATTCGGGTAATTTTACCAACATGTTTGTAAAAAAACCTGACCCAACGTGTTCCAATGTGACCCAATGCATGCCAATGCAACCCAATGCATGTCAAAATGCATAGTATAATATACTTCACTTTGGGTTGTGTTGGGTCCCAATGCATAGTGATATAGCCTTCATACAGCCCTAACACGAATCAGATGCATTGTGCAATGAGATCCAACTTGTAGTGTAATTGGGACTTAACTCTACTATACCTTTGGTATTCACCTTCTACACCCTGAGTCAACTAACTTCACTATACCCTGGGTTTACTAACTTCACTATACCCTGGGTTTACTAACTTCACTATACCCTGAGTCTACTTACTTTACTATACCCTGGGTCTAGTAACTCTACTATACCCTGGGTCTTTATCTTCTACACCATGAATCTACTATCCCTACATTCTATCAGCTGGGTACTAGTGGGCTTCTGTGCCCCTGAGTCTACAACCTTTTCCTGTTATACCCTAGGTCTTCTTCATCTGTACGCTGAGTTTACGGTCTTAACCTACTAACCCAGGGTCTACACCTTCTGTACTCTGAGCCTACTGTACTGATGTGGGTGGTCAGTCTGTGTGTTTAGTCAGTCTAGTGTTTACACTAAGAAACAAGGCTAAAGTAATTCCTCTTTGTCAAAGGCAAAGAGAAAGGGAGGAGTCTGGTGATGTATGCTATTCCATCCGTATATAAGGTGCCTTACAGACAGCACTAAAGTAGAGCGCTGTTAGTTGTTGTGAGTTAAACATCCTGGAAAGGTTGGTACTAGAAGCTTGTTCCTGGAGTTGAAGCTGACAGACTGAATAGTTTGGCTGGAGCTTTGGCTGAGTTTGGTTGAGTGGATCCTATCCTTTGGATTGTTCATTGTCATTAAGAGATCTTGTCAAAGAGTACCCACATACACTGGATACAATAAAGAATATCCTTTCACACAAGTGTTATGTCTTTCATAATACGTAACTAGTATTATGTATTGGACAACCGCAGTTTGGAGGAGTAGACTGCGAATATGAGCTAGCTATTATCCTGGGAGAATTAAACAACTTAAACAAGACCCTAACTAGATTGGATATTTAACCTAACATAGTTCATTACTACCCCTATATTGCAGCCCCCTGGGTACTGGCCCGCTGAGCCCCAGAGTGCACTATCTTTACCTACTGTACCCTGTGTCTTCATATTGTGTACCCTGAATCTACTACAGCCTACTACATACATGACATACCCTCCTCTCTGTCACCTTTCCTAATTGGTTGATTTTGAAGTGACCCAAGGATACAGTTTCCTGTGGTATACTGTGGGTATAGTGTCATCGGGCGAATGGCCCAGGAGCTATAGGCTCTTTCCTTGGGCATGTAGTGATTAGGATGACCTCTGCAGGGATGTATGAAGAAGCTGGCTGGGTGTGGTTGAGTGGACGTTATCCTATTGGATTGTTCATTGTTAACGGGAGATCTTGACTATAGTAAACACATAATATTATAAACAACAACCTTTCATGCAAGTGTTATGTCATTCATAATCAGGAACTATATTATGGATTGGACATGCAGTCTGATTGGTGATAGACTGTGAATGGAGCTAGCTAACATCCACAGGCACAAACAGTATTATGTTAAATAGCACCCCTAACTTTCACCGAATATTAAACCTCTATAGTCCATTGTGCTATCCCCCATTTGCGTCATGTTCTTCGTTTTCCTGTCCAGTTAGCCTGTATAAATCTAAGTGCGATCACCACTTAATAGCCTAAACAATGCTATTCTTCATTCTCTTGTTCTTCGTTCCCTATTTTCTCTATTCATTCTAAGTCTTGAAATGGTTCTGATGAAGGAAAGGAAGAGGTGTTGACACATTGTGTGCCGTAAAGGGGCTGTTTATTCTCGTGCTTCATTGCTTCTTATATTACCACGAACCATGAACCACGTTTCATAATTATCATAATCCATTATTGTCAATATAATTTGTCAATAAACAATGCATATTGGAGATTTTGCCCATTTCCTTGTACTACAACTATGACACGTTTAAGGGGATATAACTCACCAAGCTCATAGTTATAGTAAAATGAGGGATGTTTTAGGGGTAACACTTGCATGAAAGGTTGTTGAAGATTTATGATTTATGATAATTAATTTAACCCTTTAGACCCCAGAGATTGCATTTAGGAATTGATGGATTTCCCCAGGATTTCCATGAATTTCCCTCCAAAATTCCAGTAATTCCATTTAATTGTTGAGGTTCAAAGGCTAACCCAACCTTATCAATTAGAAATATAGAAATAGGGTTTGCAGCATTGATACGGAAATTATATCAGCTTTTAAATGATATATTGGCCGTTTTTGTGTGTCGAATAGTCACGAAAATGTTATGCTTTAGAAAATTTTGGAAAAATATGGAAAACTTCTGTTTTTCCGGGCGGCTACGGCCGGATTGGGGAAACTACCCTCTGGCGGCTATGGCCGGATTGGGGGCTAAAGGGTTAAATCAAATTCCGTTAAGATCTTTTAAAATTCGATAAATGTAACAGTATTAACACCAGGTGGCGCTGCTGGTATTTGCCTCTAATGGAAGGTACCTAAAAATTCAGAGCTATTTGCAGTTTCACATTTTTTCATGTGCAATTCTATTCTTGAAAATGTTAATCTTTGAAATAAGTTATTTCATTTTTTTTGGTTAAATAAGATAGCAGATCTATTGTCATTAAGTATGTAGATACATTTAAAAAAATGTCCGAACCTCCGTGGGCATTGGATTTGTACAAAAACGTACGCACATCTTTAGAAATTTCAGACCCCCCCCTCGATGCGTACCTGCTTAATGGAGACCATCATGATGGAGTCAAAATTAAATGCACACGTTGACACAGGCATCGGATGACGAGGCATCGTTGCTGTGAAAGCTCCCAATCAATTAACCAATTGCAACCGTACTCCTCCTTTCATCGTGTTTTGTCCCAGGTGGCCTGTTGGTGCACAGTTTGAGGGCAGGGAGGGACCTTTAGAAGGCACACCTTAGTGGGTAATTCCCATTCGCCCTACACTTAGCGCGTGTCTACACTTTGCACTAGACGGCAGGTTTACCTGCGTCCTACAACCAAATAAGCAAAGAAAAAAATGCATCGCTTTCGAAATTGGCAACCAGCGTCTGTCCTTTCACTTAGTAGCTGGACACATCCGCACGGTAAAACTACAATTACAACGTACGGGGGGGGGGGGGGGGGATTTCATGTGATCCCGGGATTCACTCTGAGATTCTAAGATGTGTTGGTTCCAATGTGACCATCTTATTGTTATAAAATCTTAATAAGTAGGCCAACATAGGAGCGAAAATACTGATTTCTTGTGTGATAGCAACCGCCTCAAACCACTATCCCACACACAGATGCTATCCTTTAAACTGGTTTGTGAAATAGGAGCACGATGAGAAGCAGTGTTTAGTACAGGGGCAGATACAGAATTTCAGTGAGGAGGATGTCCGTAAATAGGCAAGTACTAAAACCTGCATTCACACGTATGTACAAGACATATTTTTCTCTTTGGCAAGTTCAAGTGCCCACGTGCACCATCTGTAGTATGAACAAAAGGGTTGAAGAAAGGTTCACAAACATGACATCACGGAAGTTGATGTAGTCAGAAATAATGTTGCCAAAAAGCAGGTTTGAAAATCTTTTTTTACCACCAAAACGATGTTTCCTCACCATAATTGTGTCGCCATCTGATGTCAAGATTTACATGACATTACCTGAATGTTCTTCCAAAATAAATAATTTATGGTAACATCATTTTATAGAACATTTATTTTTGAGATGCAGTTTTTAATGATTTCATGAAGGTAAAATTTGATATGTGTACTGTAGATGTGATTGCAGATGCCATCCCTAAAATATTTGTTACTTTTTGTAATTTCAACACTTGAGACGAAGTGACCTCAGCCAGAGCCCGACGGGTGATGCTTTCAAAATGTGCTTGCATGCGATCCAAAAGATGTCCTATTTTCCTCGATATGCTTACGAAAGATAGGGAAAAGGAATAACAAATAATACTGTCATCTCCACTTAGGGTGTTCAATTCGCAATAAAGACTCATTTGGAGATCATTCACAGTTGGAGAGTACAGCAATAAGCCCATCCCACTTTGGGTATATCCTAGGGTTGCACAAGGATTGGACAAAATAGCCACATATGCCATCCTTGTCTCCAAGACTTGAGATTACTTAGATAAGCAAGAATTGTGTTTTTCTATATCCCCAAGTACTGCTTTACCATATTCATTTCTTAAATTTTATCAATTGACATATTTGCAGGTTTGGCAGTCAATTGAAATGCTATATTTCAGGGTAAAATAGAGTTGGACATTATAGGTTGGGCTTACAGGCTTTACCATTGTATTGGTTCCTATGGGGAAAAGTAAAAAATGTAAGGTCACATTTTATCTAGAGATTTTAGGAGCAATCTATCAATGAAATTGCTTTGGTTAGTTTTGTATTGTGCAGCTCTCTTCAGGGAATAAGCATAGAAGCAATTTTCATAATATTTCATGGTAAATTTTATTATTGGTATAAACTGGGATGGGCTTATTGATGTTCACCTTACAGTGTACTGCCGATAAGCCATAAACACTTGTTAGTATACATCTTTTTCATTAAGGTGGCTCTCCCTTGTGGTTTAGATAGGAAACACTCTTTTAAGTCAGAGCCCCAATAGCAGGAACATAGTATGGCACATTCATAGCTTTTGAGTCCTATTAAGTAATAATGCTACAGTGTTTGATCAATATACATTTCATGTGGTTTTCTCAAGTTGTAATCTTGTTAGAATTAGTAATATGATGTATAATGAAAGAAAATATTCTGTTGCAAATGTAAACACCTTACAATAGGTTGACACTCTCAAGTGCCTGTTGAAAGGTCAAGTGTTACTGGGAGAGTGGTGGTGTGAGGTTATGTAGTACACCACAGTACTGAGGCCAGGGTAGACAGTGGCAGGGTGGCCATTTGGTATACACTGTTAATCATCTACTTGATCAAACACTCAAAACACTCACTCACCAATCAACTTGTTTTGACATTTGACCTCTATTCAGATTTCAAGCCAGGTTGGTCTGAATTAAACCCTTAAAGCATGGAAACTGCAACATTTACCATAATAACATTTTCATACATGACTAAAAGACAAGTTGATGCATAGTAATTTGTGGTTTTAGTTATGTACTTTTACCTCTTTACTAGGTTTTTTTTGTGACTTGCAACACAGGATTCCTATCAGGTCCCTCTATGAACCTTTATGCAGTGAAGCGACCCAGTTCACCCTTCCCGAAAACCACTGCCGCCACTGTGGGGTTGGGGCACTGCGCAGGGTCGTGGCAAAGGTGTATATGATCCACATAGGTTATGTCTCATTCAAACTCAACCCCTTCTCCATAAGGACTGTGTATATTGCCTATCGCTGAACTTCTTTCAGTGTCTCTAAAGTTATCCTACTACTATCAAGCACAGCATCCGTAGTTTCAGTTCCAATAATGGTCACTGTAGAATGCACCCAGCACAGCGTACTATCCCACCTGCTCCTGTGTAGTTCAGCTTTCAGTTATTTTCCCTCGCTATTCCTGTCTTAACCTGCTACTTATATATTATTCTTTTATGATTTTATTCTATCTTCCCACCAGCACAGGCAGGTAGGTGGTACCATCAGTCATACACTGCTCATAGTGGGTTAATGATGATGATCTCATTGTCCTAAGTCCCTGCTGTAACTTACGTATATTGCTTTTAACTCTACCATTACTATCTTAGATAACTATTGTGGTGCTGGTAACGTAAATCAATGACCATGGACCCTAATCTTAAACATCTCTTCAACTCTCTCCATACTAACTGAGATTAAAATAAATAAAGCAATCTAGTTCTACAAAATTAATGAAAAGTACTATGCTGCCCTCTGCTGAGAAAGCAGACAACAATTACCGACACACCATTCGTGCATGAGGTAACCAACCTCAGTGCAGTTATACAGAAAATTGGAAAGCAATTCAATGACTATGATATTAAATATTTTAAATACATTCAGAAATAGATTCAGCACATTTGGCACACATTAACAGAATAATAAAAAATGAGGTCGGTCTTACTCCCTAATTGATTCTGGAGGTTTGTTTAAGGGCATCCATATATATGGCACCTGCTACCGTCCACACCCTGAATATTCGTACCCCTTATCTTTGTCTATTTTGAACACTTAGACCTAACTCACCCTACTCCAGGAAACCCTCCAAGGTGGTGTACCATGCTTTTTGGATGGGATGCGGGAAATGCCTGTTTAGCGGGTATAGAGAACATTGAATTCAGATTTTTATATGGGTTCGCTCATTGCAAAAGCTATGAAGATTCCATATGGTGACAGTTATGATTGCAATCCCAAGGATAAGGAATTATCAGAAGCTTCACCCAATGTGAAAAACATCGACTTGATAGGTTTCATACAAATTATCATCTCGTGGAAAGACCATCAGTTTATTGAAGTTGGTCTATGAGATTTAAGAATTAACTCCAGTATCAATATTTTTATTAAGAAATGTATGAGGACAGACGCAGCGGGTAATAGGTAAAAATGTGTCAGCCTTTTGCTCCCTTAAAAATTGTGTACAAAACTTTACGCACTACCTCTGCAATTCAGAAATTATAACCCTAATAACTTGTCAATCTGGAATTACATACGACATGCACGTCATTAAAACGGTACAAGCCATAGGAGCAATGGCTCATGTATAGCTGTATAGACGTATAACAGTTATTCGAACAGATGTTTTACACTACCATGCTATACCGTACTATGATTATGCACAAACACATATATAGTATTTATTTTGTATAGTGATACCTTTGATGGCAACCAATATCTCTGTAACCTACCATTTGGACGTTGCACTGTAATGTTATTGTAACATTCTGGTCATGTATCATAACTAAAAGATTATTCCAATGTATAACACTATATTTTAGTAAGTCCCAACCGCATATAAAAAATTAGTAAGTAACAAACACATCAACAAAAATATTGTCGGAAAACATGTCCGTTACATCACGGCTTGCCAGGGGATTCAATGTAAGAGAAGGCTTAAGCCCCATTGGCCCTGGGTAATTTTTCACTGCGATCTTAAAACCGCAGGCATGAAAAACTATCATTTTGACTTGATATCACATAACCCTGTACATTGAGAGCTCCTTTGTAAACCACAAACATAATTTTCCAAACATGATATTTATAAATACATAGAAATTACATATATTATTATATATCAAATCACAATGAAAAGTGCCAAGGGCGAATTTAATATATTCGTACTCTTGTCGGTTCTGGTCATGCTAGTGATCTTGAGAGTGTGAAGGGGATGAGTCACATGAGCACTCGTACGGGTCCGCTCTGATGTTGCAGGGGACGAGACAGGCGAGTGGTTGTAGTGTTCTCAGAAGTGTGCCCTGCACCCAGGGGTTGATGGTGGTTGGGATACCAAATGCGGATCCAGGGTCTGTCTTCTAGGGGGGGGGGGGCAAGATATCGCCCCCCCCCCTCATGATTTACCTTGCAAAATTTCTCCTCGGATTTGTGAAAACTACGAGAGTTCATCTTAGGTCTAGGGGAGGCAATTGCCCCTTTCGCCCCCCCCCACCCCCCTGGATCCGCCACTGGATACGGTTCGTGGGGTTTGGACGGTTGTTGGGGTCTTAAGTTCAGGATGGGTCAGGATGAAGCGGATATTGTTGTTCAAGCTGGGCCCAGTGTCAGGGCTTTGTGTGGGGTGTCTAACAGTCACTTATGGCCAATGATTTCAGACTCCGAACAGGGACCATGCACAAAAAATTAAAGGATGGTAGCATGTAGGCTGATCTCCCATGTTCTCGTTCCCTAAGTCAGTGCTGGCTAGAGCTCATGTTCCCAATCGTTTTGTCCCCATTTTCATATGTCTGAGTTCATCCCTCATATTTTACCCCTATTTCTTCTAAGTCCAACTCCCATTTTTGGTAGAACTTGGTCTATTTCTATCTTGGGGACCTTTATCTCTAGCTGTCCTACTGTTCTAAGCCTTTTCGTGGTCCCTTCCTGGGAAGAAGGAAGGTGTGAACACAGTGAGTACCGAGATGGGACTGTTCTCATGAAATCACTCCTTTATATAGCCATAACCTTGCTTCTGTTTGGTTAAACAACATCACGTGGTCACTTTGACCTGTAATAATGTATTACAGATTTCATGATTTCATGTAATTCGTGACTCTCGTGTAACTCATACAGCATGATCTTATGTAACTCAAGTAACTCGTAATGCATCATCTCGTGTAAGTCGTGATTGTGTACCAACATTTAACTTTAACTATAATTTTTCATGAGAAGATTTCCTTGTTTTTTAGTCTTTATGATTAACTGCATGAACTCGAGTCATGACATTGGACTAATTACTATAATTTATCACATTATAATTTCTACTCATATTAGCATGCAAAAACATTTTGTTCTTTGCTACAAGAAACCTAATTTCATGATGAAAGATCTAGTTTAGATACATTAAGGAATCATTCAGTTTAGCTTGACTTTTATTTGGAACTCCAGCAGCAGCCCAATTGTGTGCACATACCTGTTTAGGGGATAGGCTATCATCATCTGCCACCTCCAGGCTCATTAGACCCATGACAACATGGTTTTAGACCGGGACATAGTTCTACAGGGGCAATATTTAATTATCTATATGAAATATATAACAACATTAATAATAAGAAAATTGCTAGTTCAATTTATGTAGATTAGACTAAAGTGTTTGATTCTCTGGACTTGGATATATCATTATGTAAGTTAAAATCATATGGTTTCGAGGATAAATCTCAAAAATGGTGTGTTATAGTTATATGAAAAATCGGCAAATTCAAACAAAAATAGGTAAGACTGTATCACGGCCTCTTGATATTGGTCAGGGAACATGTTTGGGTCCGCTATTTTTCATGATATATGTCAATGATTTATTTCATGAAATAGATAATCGTTCGAACATCATAATGTATGCTGATAATACGGTGTTGTTTAATTGTGCAGATACAGTTGATGAAGCGGTGTTACAGAGTAATATTTCGTATAATACTCTAAAACAAAGGTGTCTATTGAATAGACTTACTAAGATGCTAAGAAAACAATTCATATGTTGTTTTAATTGTAAGAAATTACCAATTACTCAACTGCCTGTTGATATTGATCTTGAAACTATACGATCATACACTTATCTGGGTGTAAATGTTGAGGATGAATTACGATTCGATAATTTTGTAAGTGGTGTTTGGAAAAGGTAAATCAATGCCTCTATAACTTAAAAAAAAATCGGAGATATATCACAGAGTCAATTGCTAAACAATTGTATAAGCAAACTATTCAACCATTATTCGAATACTCTAGTTTTTTACTAGATAGTGCGCCAAAATCAGAAATTGTTAAACTAGATAAATTACAGGAGAGGTGTCTAAGGTCCATTAGATATGGTAATAGGAATAATGTTGATATTTCTGATCTTCACGTGCGTTATAACATTCAAACGTTCTATGAACCTAGACAATGTCAATTACGGATGCTGATGTATGGGTTTCGACATAATGATTATCATTTGGATTCTGTTGATCCTGACAAAACTATAACCACACGAAGCAGTAATAAGATTAAATTCAAAAAGGATTTCACGACTCTTACACGAGTAATAAATAGTAGCTATTACAGAGGAGTGGATTTATAGAATAATTTAAGTGTACATGAACAATTGTTGGATACAAAGATGGCACTTAAGTGTGTGATAGAGAAGAAGTTGTATTAAAATTTGATTACAAATTTTAGGGTAATTATGAATCGAACTATTGTGGCACTGATCATTCATTAGTTCATCTCATTGTAATGTTTATTACCTAATATCCAAGGAAAAACGTATGTTGTGTAAGATTGGATTGAAAAAAAAGAAAGAAAAAAATAGAATCTTCAATTTACATTCTATTTCAATTCTCTCGATATGGGGTCAATTTTGGAATCTAATGATGGATCATTCACCCATATGCAACTATTATTTAGCAAATGAGCACAGTCAGAAGCCTGTATGAGGTGAAATTTTGAAATATCACCACTTTGTACAGATTCTTTCAATATGCTGTTTGGGTGCTGAGCTGCAATTTGAATTCTATTATAGAATGTTTGCTTTTTCTTGCCCATTCTTGTCATATCTATATATACAATTTTCTATGATTACTATTTACCAGGTTTTCTAATAGGGAAGTATGAAAAACATTGCAATCATAGCAACTACTTATATATTATGATAGAATCTCACAGTGTGCTTCTATCCTAGTAACAACAGGATAATTGTAATGTCTGGGTTGCTCTCACAGTTCAAGTGTAGTTATCATTTTGCCTTTTTATGTTTTATTGAAATAAAAAGGTTAATATATAGTTAAATATAAAGGTCAGATACTACAATTGCCTTTATTTTATAAAAAAGTTTGTCAATCTTAATCCATAGTGTCATCAATTGGGCTTGTAAAAGAAAATATCAGTTTTCAAAAATGGTACTTTTTCTATGTAAGGTGCATTACCAGCCAGGTTTTGTATGAATTCCAAGGATAATTTGTCAAGTTAAGGGGCAGAAAATGCTTAACAATTTCTGAAACTCAAAAAAAAAATCCTCAATGCAATTATCTATCAAAATATATGCAGAAAATTGATGTTACTTGTTTCTATCACAGCTCAAAACCTTGGACAAGCTTAACATGTCCATTGATTGAGATTTTCTGCAATGATCTAGCTGACTGCGGCCATTTCTGATTGAACTTCTGGGAAGATTGGATAGTATTGTCAAGACTATTTTTTCGAAAATTAGGTATTAATATTTCTTTTGATTCTTTTCTTTCTTAGTGATTAGGGAATTTAATATTGGTGGGTATAGATCGTAGGTGGGTGGGTATAGATCGTAAGGGGACATAATCGTGTTGTGTGTGACCCAATGCTTCCAATCTTTCCTAAATTACTTTGACATACTCTTACAATTCGAATAAGTTTACCTTTATGCCATAAACCCATCCCAGTTTACACACACGTTAAAGTTTACCATGAAATATTTTCAAAATTGCCTCCACGCCTATTCCATGAAGATAGCTGCAAAGTGCAAAATTAACCAAATCAATTTAGTTGAAAAATTGCTTGTGAAATTTGTAAAATGCAGCTTTACATATTAGCCTTTTTCCCATAGGGATCAATGTTAAAGACTGTTGGCCCAACCTATAATGTCCAATCCTATTTTGCCCTGAAATACAGCATTTGTATTGGCTAACACACCTTCAAATCTGTTAATTGATAGAACTCAAGAAATCATATTGTTTTAGCAGTATTTGTTGATGTAGACAAATACAATTTTTGCTTATTCTAACAACATTGTCTGGGAGACAAGGATGGCTCGTATGGCTTTTTTGTCCAACCCTTGGATATATTGATCTATAGAGAGTTAATTATTCGTTATATCAGATGTACATAATTAGTCAGAGTTAATTCTGGATAATAGCTAGCTCCTAACACAGTCTCCTCCTCATTCGACTGCTGTCGTCCAATATATAATCATAGTTCCAACATCATGTAAGACGTAACACTCGCATGAAAGGATGTTCTTTATTAATATTCTCCTATGTATTGCCATTCCATGACAAGATATCAATTGACAATGATCAGCTCCAAGGAGAGAATCCCCTTAAACACACTCAGTCAACACTCCTGCCTTTCCTACACAGTCTTTCTGCTTCTATTCCAATCCAGGACTCAGCTTCTAAGATTCAACCTTTCCAGGATGGTTACTCACACAACGTTCAGCTAACTCTGACTGAGCTCGAGCAGCATACACCCGTTTAGTATGATACGTCACACAAAGACCCCTACTTTAACCCCCTAACTTTGACAGAGAGTTATGGCTAAAGTGTGCGCTGTTTTAAACCTAACGCTGTAAAGCCTACACGAGCATGGACTGGCCATCCCCGTCAGTACAATCTACCCACTGTGTAATGGACTTGTTATGGGTAAAAACTAATGTGTTTGCATGTCATAGTGAATTTCCCAAATATTTTTTGGATTCAAAATTACAATCAAGATGTTCACACTTATATTTGATTTTCAAGCTGTGCAATCTAGAAAGTAGGGAAGAAAGTACAACTGGCAAGCACTTTTGTAACTATGAGAAAGATGAATAGTGGAAATGCATTTGAAGACTACTAGGTGTGTTTCACACTATTAGAATAGCAAATGCGTTTCTCACATCTCAAAAGGTAAGATACATTTTTTTATAGTCAATAATCTTAACTCTACATAACATATAACTGAAAACAGGTACACATGATCATAAGTCTGAAACACGAGCCTGAAAAAGTCAAAATATCTTAACTAAAAATACGATTGTATAGTTACGATCAGTGTGGAAAAATCCCCTTGGCCAGACTGGTGAGGGTCAAGGGTGCCTAGTGGTGGACATGAGGAAGCCCCATTTACATCTTCGTTGGTACGCCGATGTCAGGACCGCATTGCTCGTCGGCATTCAAGGGAGCTTTACACAGATGGTCTCTTCTCATGAAAGGTGCCAAACGGTAAAATTGAAATTCCCATAAAATGGGTAATAAATGGCTAGACATCATACCATACTGATAACTTTTGATAAGTTCTTCAATGAGAACTCTATTTTAATACTCTCTTGTAAATAACGGTGTGGTTAAAAACGACAATCTTCTCCCAACTTTGGAGGTCAACTAAATCTCAATACAAAGTGCAATGAAATGTCCTCATTTTTGCTCAATTCTTTTTAGCCACATTTTATTCTCACAATTTTCTGAGAACTGATATTTATTGTATTGTTTTACAAAAGAAAAGGAAAATGCATAATAATTTGATTTGATTATCTAAATCTCTTGTGCATAAAATATGTTTCATAAATACACCACTTTACAAAAAATAGGAATATCAATTTATCGGTAGGACTATAACACACACACACACACACACACACACACACACACACACACACACACACACACACACACACAATATATATATATATATATATATATGTTTATATAAAACTGTAATGTCATGAAAGTCTTTTGATAACTACTATAAACAAAAGTCCATTCTAAAGAACGTAGTCAAACAGTTTTTTTCCCCACAAATTTTGAAAAAAAAGAAGAAAAAAGGCACGGTTGCGATATAGCAACAGGACACATTTTCCCTCCAGGGTCATTGTGCCCTGCCATATGCGATAATATATGATGGTATTATCAAAGGAAAAGCCGGTTACCCCACATTTGTTCTGTAACAGAGTCGATGTATGTAGGAGGATCAAATAGTATTCCCTATTCATTATTGTCCACACATGATTACCTATTAGCTAATGTTATTGTCTTCCTTCTATTATTGTGGGTCCACACAACTTCACAGTTGTTTACAACAAAAACTGATGACATCACTATCATAGGATTTCCACCACCAACCACTTTGATCTATTCACATCATGCACACTTTGCATCTATTTCAAACAGGGTTCTCTCCAAGTTTTCTAGTAGATTAATGCCATAGGATTACTAATTAATTTGTCTACTTTACCAAAATGGTTGTTGAAGAAATTTCTCTAATAAGGTATGTTATTAGAATGAGATGCATCTCTAAGATGTCAGCAGTTCATCTAGTGTGAGTGTAGCAATAGTTTAGGATCCACCAGTGAAACATACATGAGACTGTAGTCAACCATGTGCATTTCACTTGACATAGTTCCACCTCAGTGCACATTTCAATAACTCAAGATCAGCCCATTGATAGCAGGGGAGTACTCATGAATCAATGCACTTGAGTGGCCCTCTTTCTTTAGTAATGTATCATTAAATGCTTTATTCACAGATTATTTCTGGAATATGCTGTATTTGTGGGGTGGAGAAGGTCTTCCAAGCTATAAAAGTTAGTGAACCATGTTTACAAAATGCAACCCACTAGTACTACCCCCTTCTCTTAAAATGAGTATGTCCTACAAGTACTTTGTCAAAAGACATCATCATTGCTTGGGTATAACTTGGTCACATGGGGTATTTCCCAGAAGTATTCTAGTCATTGAGCAAACCAAAACAAACCCAAAACGTTGAAAGCATTTTTATCCATCACAATGTGTCTTATGGCACATGAATGAATATTGAGGGCACTTTAGAATCCCCAAGGAGTGTGTTAGAAATGTTTATTGATTTTTTAATGAATTTGTGACAATTTATGTAGTTGGATTGGTTGTGGGTGGCTTTAATCATTATTTTCTCATTCAACCTTTTGACATATCACACATGCGATACCCCTTGAAAACGTCTGCACACTGTGCGAAATCAGCTGGAAAAAGATGCAATAGCGACTTAACCATTTAGACCTTACAGATTGGGATTTTGAATTGCTGTATTTCTCCAGTATTTCCACGGGTTTCCCATTGTTAAATTTCTTGTAATTGAAGAACTTCAAAGGCTGATCCATCAATATCAATAAGAAATATAGAAATACGTTTAGGAGCATTTAATGGGTGATAACATCAGCTTCTAAATGATATTGGCCTATTGGCCATTTTTGTATGACTCATCAGAATGTTCTTGCTGATAAACAATTAATATGGAAATATCTCTTATATCAGATTTTTCAAAAAATAATTTTATTTTGAGATTCTGATATTTCAGACTTTCGGATCCTGTTTCTTGAGTTAGGAATAAAGTGTGTATAGCCTAGGGTGCATTTCACACCAAGGTGATTTTACAATTGTAAGTGCTAAGATAATAAGTAGCACTTATGACAAACCGTTGTAAACTGAGGGTTGTATCTTAAACATTTTATCTTATCACTAGTACTTACTACAGACAAATTTAATGGGGAATCACCTTTACTTGAAGGTCATGCCAACCCTTATGTCAAAGAGAATAGATTGGATGTGGTTCATACAGATATAAGTAGATGGCAGCATTGTTTAATGTATCCTTTGTATGAATATGGCAACATAGAAAATGTATTTAAGTTCGGAAATCATGGGGAACACTATCATCTTTCTTGATATAATTGTTTCATATAGTGATAACTGAATTTTCTATCATGAATTCATTCTGTTAATTTGTAAATTTATGGTTAGATAGGTATATTCATTTTGAGCTTTGTATTTCCCACCATTGTGGGATGAAATGCCATCTAGTGTATACTGCATGAACTAAATAAGCTGGCAATCTACATTAGAATCCAATACTACAACTCCTATCTTCTCTTATGTGAAATGCAATGTCTTAGCTACTTATGACAGAAATCAAAGAAATTATTTTATCTTCAATATTATCATTGTTACCTATGATATGGACAAACAATAATTATTGAATAATGTAGAACATTATTCAATGTTGAATCATAAATTGACAAATATTTGATGTTTTATTGTAATTGTAGGTGATACAAGCTTTATTTTCATAATCTTAAAAGTTATGATAGCCCATGAGCAGTACTTATTACACTTAAGATCTTAAATGGACATTTTATCGTAAATTTTCACAAAAGAAACTATTGTGTGAAACGGTTTTAAACTGCTCAATGAGTAGTCACATATCCAAAACAATCAAATTTACAAAAAATATCCTAACTGAGAAACTCAAGGGTTGTAAATATAATTTAAGATTGTATCTCAATTTACAATCACAATTTGGATAGTGTGAAATGCCCCCCTCGTTCAGAGTAACTGGCGTATTTCATACTAATTACAGAAATCAGAACTACTTGTCGCACATCTTAAATTATAAGACGTGCCCCTGGGAGTAATTTTAGAATCTTTGTACTATGTATTATTGTCTGATCAAAGATAATAATTAATTTTCTTGCCGTAGTATTTACCCATATATACGAGGAACTGAAAGCAGTTTAGTAAGAGGGAATCCCGGGGGAGGGAATCAGGTATTAGTCAGTAGTGTCAAATCGAGCAATGCTACAGTTTGCGTTAAGACGTCCCTATCTGGTATAATTTTTCCTTTATTGTGGGGCCTAGGCTCAGTACTGATTTCCCCTTAGAGACAACACCTAGAAAGAAGTGAGCTCGAGGCAAAGCCATTTCCCATTGGGCTCCAGCATAGAAAGCAAGGATTTGCCTTCTGGGTCACAGTGAGATTTTACATGGAGTCGCCCGGATGTGAGAAGGCCTTTCCCGTATCGGTGGGCGTGGTTTGGCGAGCAGCCCTGTCAATCACTTGGTGTCGGTGTACAGCACCTGCAGTGCAGTACTTAGATGGACCACCTTGCCGCCTACACGCTGATCGAAATAAGCCAACGACGTCATGGTACATTTATTGCATGGCCACGAATATTCATAAGTATTTCCTAAAGTTCATGCTATTCCTATCCTTCTGCATTACATACCTTGTGGGGATGGACATCACGGAAGGCAAGCTGATAAAGATGGAGTATCACTTGGAAAGTACGGGGACGGAATAAAGCAGAGCAACTCAGATTGTGCACAGGAGCAGGTCCTTGAGCGCTCAGCCCAGTAGGCGCGCACTGCTGGCCGCTGGGGACAGCAACAGTATGAGCGCATGGCAGTTTTTCCCCATTTGGTCAGCGATTAACATAACTGCATGATAATTGAAGATATGACTAGCTACTGCGCATACTCAGCAAGAACAGCTTTCTTACTGATAAGAGGCGTCCATTCATTCTCATTAGCTTGGACACTGTCGTGACGGAAACCTTTATTGAAAGTCGCCTGTAATGGGTAAGAAAATACATTAAGTTAACGGAATAATCCTGAAATTGTCGCTGAAGTGAGAAGTAAAACGGCTACCCACTGAGAGGTAGTTAGGAGATAAACGATTGGCTCTAAGGGAGCGCCCTGTGCATACTAACACACGAGGACGGCATAGCTGATGGGTTGAGCAGTAGGGTGAGCAGCTCACCGCGACCACCACCACCACCACCGCCACCAACAGCCGACTCGGCAGCTCACTCACCTGCCGGCCTTCACAAGGACGCGGCCCACTCACCTTCCCGCGCGGAAACCCGCACTGAGAAAACGCACTCTTTCCCCAAAAGATAGACTTCAACATAGAAAAAGAATTTTTCATTTCTTAATTGAGTGGGCAATCACTTTTCTTATAATACCATGGCTGATCCGGATTGCGATTGGAGTAGTACCGGCGAGGACGTGGCGCAGGTAGACTATCAGTACGGAGGGGGGAACGAGGTGGGGGGCAGAAGGGCCGGTGGGCTGTCGGTCAACAGCTCCGAGTGGCTGCAGGCGGCGGAGGGTGGCAACGACTCGGCGTCCGGTCTGGGCGGGCTGCTGCTCCTGGGCGGCCCTCCCGGCGCCGGCCACCTACAGCACGACCAGGTGAACTCCACGTCAACCAACTTCACCGACGACGACTATTACGACTATGACCTGAGCGCCTCGCTGAACACGCTCCCCCTGGGCGAGATCATCCCGGTGACCATCGTGTACGGCCTGACCCTGCTCATCGGTGTGGTGGGCAACTCGCTCGTTATCTTCTCCATAGGACGCTACCGAAGGCTGCAGAACGTCACCAACGTCTTTCTCACCAGTCTCGCTTCGGCCGACCTCCTGTTGGTTCTCCTCTGCGTCCCCGTCAAGGTAACGTTGGCTTATCTAATCAGAGGTCCTAGTAGGCATCACTGATCCAGTATGCCGTAAATAGGTTACCGTGTTAACTTTGTTCAACTACCGATATTATATTCTTAACCTTTCATTCCCTTACTTTACATGGGACCAAAATAGAATTGGTTAATCGCATAGTAGGTATCCCCTTTAGACACATGCGAAAAATACACGCTCGTCAAGGTCATTTCACCAGCCCACGATGACATGATCTATATCGCTAAACTGTCACTATCACTTGCAATTGCTTATAAGAACGAAATGGACTAGTTAATATAAGCCTAGTGGTCCTCATTCAAAATGGCGTCAAAGCGAATCGTGACTCAGAGGATCTTCCACCTACGCAAGTCCGTCGCATGCAAAGCATCGAGTGCATTATTTTGTACATGTAAAAATTTAACATTTTTCACTTCTATGAAAGAATACTTATACAAACTATAGTTACTTTTTGATGGTATGAAGCGTAAATCCATGATAAAAAAAACCCTATTCAATTGAAGTTTTGAAACACGTTTCGCTCGGGAGGAACTTTATTAGTTATTTAGGGTGCATAATAGGCATAGTGAATGAGGAATTATTACTTAGAAATTGATATATAAAATCATTTCTTGTTTCCAGTTTATGTTATCTCTGGTGTCATTAGAAAGAAGGATGTTCTTTTGACGTATATTTATCATGGCATAATAAAAGAAACTGATTAACAATCACACATAATTGTAAAGTAAAAGTAAAAAAATAATTGTAGAATAGAAAACACCACAGGCTTACCCGACTTTTGTGGAAGGTATGAAATATCACTTCAATGTCATCATCTTGAATAATAAAGTTACGGAGGCTCTCCTAGCGTTATCACGGAGTATTCAGTTAGGGCGGATCCGCGGAAAGGGATGGAAGTTTTCAGGTGGTCCTTACCCTCCCCTTTTTGGTGGGCATTCTAACTGCACAAAAGGGGAAAGAACCGTGCACTTGCGCGAATTTGTTGCCATGGAAACTAGTGTTTTCCTTTTTTCTATTAACACGCAATTCAAGATGCTCACATTAAAAAAAAACACAGAGATAGCTGTGATAACATAGCGACTACCCCTTAACTCTGAAGCCCAGTGTTCAGATACAGTCGACAGCGGATGAAGTGGCCTTTGAGGAAACCAAAGTAAAACCTTATATTTTATTTGTAACCCTAAACTAAAACAGGGACTTAAATATTTCGCATTCGTCCACAGCAGTTTATTAATAACTCTTGCCACATGATCAAAATGAAACGATACTATCAATACAACTCATTAATCGCTTGTGGCGTTGATGAAAATGGTAAAAGTCGAGAAAGAACTTTCATCAAAGTCGAATTAAAGTTTTTACCGTAAAAGCCACACAAGGAAAGAGTCGATCACCGTTGTTTATCTAACAGACTAAAGACAGAACGCATATAGACGCATCTTCCCTCATCACGGAAAGAACACAGAAAACAAGGGCATATCTGTTGGAGAAAAAACGGGTTTCTGATCAGTATGTTCGTTAAGAACGCTGGTAATCACTAGGCCTCTGTCTTGCCTTGCCACGCCATTACATAACTTACCTTGTATGAGAGCTTTAAGTATTGCTGTATTCTCTTTACAGACCATTTACTTGGGTGTGCTAATGGTTTAGATAAGGAAGAGTAAAATTAAGAGCATTGTTTTCAATCAACTTTAGTTGTCTACCACAAAAATTAGACCTTTTAATTATTATTGGAGCTGGGGCTTCTATTGCATGTGGGCAGTAATTCAACCCTTTCACTAATGAATATGCCATTCTACACTTGCGATATACCCCAAAATTTAAATGTGGATGACAACTAATCTAAAATTGCTTGAAACCTTTTTTTCCCTAGATTTCCTGGTAGAATATTTTTGATGTAATTTAGGTGATAACATTCCAAATGTTGTCAACGGGCCAATGGCGTAGACTTGTGCATGGCTCCACTCAGTGAAAAGAATAAAACACAAATTGAGATGTCCTCATAGGTCACAGTCATAATATGACTGTGACCTATGAGGACATTATTATGTAAATAATTGTAATGATCGACAACATAGCTTTAGAAAAGCCTTTGTTCGTGAGAACGAATGTCTGAAGTCTATTAAGACTCATACCTTAATAGTTACATGATTTCTTGTTGTAAACGAAGAGCTCCTACGTCCTCTTACATAATTTCTTATAGGTGGGGCACCTGTGCCTGTTAACAGGTTTCCCATTACTTTAAAACGTTCCAATCTCCATAAGACATCTATAGAGTCTCTGCACCGTACATTTGTATTATAAATGCTTCACATATTCACTATAAAAAATTGTGGGGGGTATAATGAGTTACCACCCATTGATCCAGTTTGTGATTATGGACCGATTATAGCCCAATATCGGAAAACAATTTGAAGAAAGGAATAATAATTCTTACAAGAATCTGACATGCAATTTTAGTTTAGACTGTACTGTTTAGACGAGAAAGAGAATAAGGCATCGTACAAATGCAAATCTGAGGAGAAGTGACAATTTCAAAAGCTTAAAAACTGTATGAGAAGAGAATCGGTTAGTATTTTCTCGCGTCCTGCATCAATGGCTTTAATGAAGCAAGGAGAGAGATGTCCATGATAACATATGATAAAATAAAATAGGGATTTTCTCATAGTCCATAAAATTCAGTAACACGTATACGAAACATAACAATAGCCAGGGAGATAATAATATAAATTCATTCAGAATAGAACTTGTTAGTTTAGACTGTAGTGCTCACGGTGGAAGAAAAAAGAGTCCCGTCTGTGTCGCAATAAATCAGACCTTGCTTTTTTGAATTTTGATTCTGCTTTGTGTTGTATTATCCAGATGGTATAGATTTCTAATCTGAAACGCTTAAGTTTCATGTTATAGAAATATAGATTTGTCATAAAGTAACAGGATCTATCATACCATACACTG
Organism: Lepidonotus clava; assembly: GCA_936440205.1. NCBI lineage: Eukaryota > Metazoa > Annelida > Polychaeta > Phyllodocida > Polynoidae > Lepidonotus > Lepidonotus clava. The sequence goes on from OW387134.1 coordinate 29,901,282, forward strand.
TAAAAATTACGTTTAGAATCTAAATATGTTAAGGGGCTAAACATGTTTAGAATCTAAACACAACAAATGTCATGTATTAGAAACTTAAACACTTCTAAATTCTAAACATGTATGGATTACATATGTTTGAAATATAAACGTAATATTTTGTGGTGCGAGACCTCAACAAAATAATTATTTTAACGGTTCCGCTGACGTCACCGCGACGCAACCATGGCTCTGCCAACTTGTTGTCACGTCACTATAAATACTGGGACTCGTTACCAACCATTCATTCTCGTTCCAACCACCATCAAGACAACATCTCCAGCACTCTCCCTTAAGGGGTTTAGGGAGTTTTAGTACGACTATTTAACGCATTTAACACATTTTCTAACTCATTATCAACGCATTAGAGGTTCCTCTACGCGCCAACCATGGGCAGGAGGCAGAGAAAAAATAATCTTTGCAAGAAATGTGGAGTGAGACATGAAGCTCCAACAGGCAAGAAATGTGAGCATACCGATACCTTGGTAGTGTCAGTGGATTCTGATGCTGCAGGAGAAGATGGTGGTGGGGCGAAGAGGGGTCGTAGCCGTTCGGGTACGATCCGGGGTTCATCGTCCTCGACGAGCCCAAAAGCAGTCCGGCATCAAGTCCCGACGGACAGGATGAATGACAGGATGACAAGAATGGAGCGTACCGTTACCTGCATGGCAGCAACCGTTCAACAACTGGCGGAGGCCAGCAGGAAGGCTTCAAGAGGGGTCCATGGGTCGTCAGACTACGCCGACTCATCATCGGAAGAGGTCTGGCAAGAGGTGAAGAAGAAAACCAAGTCAAGATGGCAACAGCGCCCATCTAGAAACAAGGAGCGTTCCGCAACGAGTTCAGACCGTTCTCGGACGTCCTCTGGCAGCCCCTCCTCCTCACCTGAAACAAAAAAAGGTAAAACAAAGAATTTTGCCCAAAAAAGATTCTGTAACAAGGGGGAAAAACCAAAAAATGTAGAGGAAATTCTTGTAATTGGTCTCAAAACAATTGAAAAGTTAATTCATGATAAGAAAGACCCTCAACCAGCTGTTAAACACGTAAAGTTACTCGCGGAAAAGGCCTCAAAAAGGATGTATACCTTCGATTGCTTTAACAAGTATGACGTGACCGTTAGGGAACAGGCGGATAGGTTAGGTTACGAGCAGTTTGGCGTAATCGAACAGGAAGATGTATTCTCAAACTTTAGCTTTGACAATACCTATAAGGCCTCAGTTAACAAGTCGGGGGGCTCGTACAAGAACAAACAGAAATATTCTGGGGGTGCAAATGGGTCAGAAAAGATTTGTTTCCGTTTCAATTCCGAGGCAGGGTGTTTCGGAAAGTGCGGGTTACTGCACACCTGCATCATTTGTGATCAGAAGGGTCACGCCAAAAAAGATTGTGGGCATAGTACAACGACCAAGAAGTAGGATGAGGCTGTAAAACCTGGGTTGCTAGACGCGCCAGCTCTTAGTTACGACTTATCTGATAGCGATGACGTCATCGATTGTTGTGTAGTGACCCAGTCGCGGGAAACTCAGCCGGCTGCTGAGGTTGAAAATATCCATTTTTACTCCGTAATTCGTAAATGCGGGGGTAATGTTGGGTTCCTCCGTGTTCTTGAGGACGAGTTTTGTTCTAGAAATGATAATTTAACGCCTGTTTCTGAGGTAATCCATGATAAAGTTGTTCTTGAAAATGAATGTTACGCGGGCGCTTCCGCATTGTTGACCGGAAAAGCCGGTACTAAAACTGCTGACGTCACGAGTCCTTGTGCTCAAAGTACACATAGCCTTACGGAGGAGGAGGGTGAAAAAGTCATTTTGCAGGATGAATTTCTGGATTCTAACGTAGATTTAGCCGATAGAACCAAGGTTAGTGTCGATAATCTATGTGATAGGGTATTTGTCGACAAAAATACAAAAGCTGGTGAAAATCTATCGGCAAATAGTGAAGATATTAAAATTTCTCTAAATAATATCTTATTCGTGTCCCGCTCGCCAAGCGGGTCGGACATTACTGTCTACGAAAAATGTGCCAGAGGCATTTGTACCTGTATACATTATATTGGGGGCGAGATAGCTCAACTTAGGCCCTGTCGATTTGAATATCTATTGTCCTTGGGTACAGAGGAATGCAGAAAAAGATTTAGACCTACTGTTGACGGTATCGTTGACGGCTTCAAAATTGTTGACGGCTCAGTGCCTGTGGACGGTTTAAAATACGACTGCAAAAATTATAACTCGGTCTTTGAGGGTGAAAACAAGTCAAAGTTAGACAAAATTATTGGCAAGGAACTCGCTGAAGGCTATTTAAAAATAGTAAATGAAAAACCATCTTGTATTCATAGTATGGGAGCTGTCCCAAAGCCAGACGGGGGCGTTAGGCCTATCACAGATTGTTCTATGCCTGAAAAATATTCAGTAAATAATTATTGTGACGAAATAATACAGGAGTTCAAATATAAAAGCATTGACAATGTTTTAGCCTTGTTAAACAAGGAGGATTATATGGCAGTGGTCGATATTAAATCAGCCTATAGAGCAGTATCATTATTTCCTGACCATAGAAGGTATATGGGACTTAGGTGGGAAATAGACAATAAAGAAGTATATATTGAGGACTCACGCCTTGCTTTTGGCCTAAGGTTAGGGCCAATGTATTTTAATGAGATATCAGAATTTATATATCATATTCTATCAGATATGTATGGTATACAAGCAGTAAATTATCTGGATGATTTTATTGTAGTTGCTGGGTCATTGGAAGAGGCTGAATGGGCTCAAAAAGTGGTCATTAGGGTCCTGAGATATCTTGGTTTTCATATATCTTGGGGAAAAGTAAGCCCTCCTAGCAGAATATGTAAATATTTAGGCCTAGAAAACGATTCTGAATTAATGGAAGTAAGACTACCAAAAGAGAAACTCGAGAAACTCGAGAAACTCCTTGAAAAACATGTCAAAAAAGCCACAATTTCAAGAAAGGAGTTAGAAAGTCTAGGGGGCTTATTGTCCCACTGCTCTCATGTAGTGGATGGTGGCAGAATATATTGTAGGAGGATATATAACCTGTATAAAGTGCTTTTAAATAATAAACTAAAGGCAATAAAAATAGGCCAGGCGTGCAGGGATGATTTATTATGGTGGAAATTTTTTTAAAAAATTTTTTTAATGGCAAAAGAAAATTAACTTATAATGAATTCCCTCTTCCACTAGTATCAGACTCATCATTAAAAGGCTCCGGCATATATATATGGGAGGGTCCTGGTTAGCTGGCAGCTGGGACGATAGCATTGAGCTGGAGGGATCCAGCTGTGGTCATATAATCAAAGCCCCTACAGACATTATTTATGACAAAAATAATATAAATGAACTAGAATTATACCCCATAGTACGTGGCGTGCAGGAATGGCTGAGCCAACTTGCAGGCCACAGTGTTAATATTTATACTGATAATACACAGGTGTATCACATGATTAGGAAGGGAGTTAGTATTAACCCTACATGTATGAGCTGGCTTAGGGAATTGTTTTGGATTTGTAAAATATTTAAAATAAGGCTAGTACCTCACTACATGAATACAAAGAACAATTTGGTGGCTGACACTTTGTCACGCCTTTTGTATTTAAAAGATGAAAATGTAGTAAAAAGTTATTTAACAGGTGCAAATTTGTGTTGTGCTAACGCTATTTTTCAATTTTGCAGAAGAAATGGAGGTAAAAAAGAGGTTAATAGCGTTGAAAAAATCCGCTGTGGGCAAAGCGACCCAGAATTTACGGAGGAGGCAATGGAAAATGTATAAAAAGGTATGTAAAAAATTCAATTGGCAACGCTATCAATGTAATTCCTCTCAAGCTTGCCTGTACTTATCTTATATTTCAAAATTTATGAAGCCCTCTTCCATGATTGGTTATTACCAGGCGGTGATTTATTACCACAATGTGAAGGCCTACCCAGTATCAGGGTGGTCTGATGAAAATGTAAAGATGACCACAAAGGGTATAACAAATTCTGTAAATTTACCAGATGACAGTAAAGATCCACTGGAGGAGAAACACTTAGAGAAATTATACAGGAAGGTCAAGTGGTCTGATCAGTTTTGCATTTTAGTATGGATTGTAATAGTATTTCTATTCAGAACACTCCTAAGAGTGGGACACACTGTGAGATCAGATCACATTTTAAAAAGAGAAAATGTAAAATTTTACTTATGGGGATGCGTGGTAAGCATACCATCCTCCAAAACAAATAAGCCTGGCCAGACTCATCAAAAACCAGTGAATAGGTTAGAAAATAAAAAGGTCTGCGCAGTGTATTGGCTGGAAAAAATGTATTATTGGTATCCCAAGTCCAGGGATGAACCTCTATTTTCTAGCAATTAAATTGAAATTTTAACATATTCTGGTGTTAATAAATGTTTCAAAAATTTATTAATAAGGGCAAATGTTGTAGGTAATTTTTCTACACATTCCCTAAGAAGGGGAGGCACCACAAGTCTTCATAATAAGGGTGCTTCCTTATCTTATATTAAGGAGAGAGGCCAATGGAGTTCAGATTGTATTTTCAAATATATCAGGCCCTCTATTAATGATAAAATTAAATGTGATAAAATTCTTTCACTACGTTAGGTTTGGTTTGGACACTTGGAAGGAAAATAAATATTTGTATATATTTATGTCCAAATCAACCTAACTTGTTATCGTTGTTATATAATATTCTATAATGTTATCTAACATATTCCTTTTACATATCGATACTCTAACAAACAGGGAACATGTTATAAATGTAATATTTTGTGGTGCGAGACCTCAACAAAATAATTATTTTAACGCTTCCGCTGACGTCACCGCGACGTAACCATGGCTCCGCCAACTTGTTGTCACGTCACTATAAATACTGGGACTCGTTACCAACCATTCATTCTCGTTCCAACCACCATCAAGACAACATTTTTAAGCTTTAGAGTCGATGTATTTTAGGAAGGAAAATAAATATTTGTATATATTTATGTCCAAATCAACCTAACTTGTTATCGTTGTTATATAATATTCTATAATGTTATCTAACATATTCCTTTTACATATCGATACTCTAACAAACAGGGAACATGTTATAAATACAAGAAATCACCTATGTTTAAAACACTTGTAGCTTCTAAACATTTATTGGATTAGATATGCTTAGAATCTTAACACATGAAATTGCAGGTGTTTAAAACCTTAACACTTTCTACTTACATTTACTGGATTAGGCCGAATTCCTAAAAATGAAAAATGTGACTGTGTAACAGGTTTTACAGTGGTAAGTGCAAACAATCTTAGGAAAAATCTAGAAAATGTACTGAGCATTCCTATTGAGCAAGATAGTTGTAAGAAAATTTTAAACAGTTATAGCACTAGGAAATTAGGAATTGGTATTCATGCAAGTTTTATTTCCATAGTTGTAAATACTGATGAGTGACAAGTGAGAATTGTCTCTTCTTAATTTTTCAATATTTCTAGAAAGTCTCTTCACTATCTCTTAGTTGCTTCAAGTTTCACAGCCACTAATCTATTATAATTCGTTAGATCAAGCGCTGAAATGTCCCAAATTAGAAGATAATGTAATTTTTTTACCTAGTTTCATTGTTGTAGGGGCCTGTGATACTAACTTACAACTGATATGTTTACAACCTGCATAATTGAATTTAAAATTAGGAATTGGCTTTCTAACTTACAATTTCATAACATCACAGTTGCAAACATTTTGTGGACCCATACAATCTTTTAGGAATGTACAGTCAGATATGTTTAGAATCAAAACACATAGGCCCCTAAAACCACAGAGAAGAAATACTGCAAACTAGACATGAACTGTTTTAACAAGTATAAGCTAATGGTGCCCTAAATAAAATTTGGTTTAAAAATCAATGGGGGATTCGTTGATCCGAGGAGGGGAAATGCAATATTAGGTCCTAAATATGGCTGACTGACTGCATAGCCAGAGCCACCTTCATTTACCATGTGTGTAGTTAAAGGTTAAACTGTTCTCAAGCAGGTGACACTGTATGCTAATACTATGTAGGTTTAGAGATTTCTTCTAAATATTGATATAAATTCATTATAAAATTCAGAGAATTTTCTAAGTACTGTAGAGTGTTTAAGAAATGTCTATGTGGAATCAACTAGAAGTATTCTGAGTTTAAGGACAATTATCTTGTGAGATATTCTGAAGATGTACCTGGTATAAACACCTTTTTCATATGTAGATAGACAAAAGGACTAGGGCAAAGGTCTAAAGGTTCAGGGACTCACTAGAGTTAGCTTAGCCCTACCTCAGTTCATATGTCAATTCTGCATTTATCCACGCATGATATTGAAAGATGTTAAACTCTAGGCTTGAACTTTACCAATTGAGATCAGGAAACATGTTTTCCTCTCCGAATTGTAGGTACATAAGATTCAAGAACAATATCATATCAGTGAAAATTACAACAGAAATTGATTTTATTGACTTAAATGATAAATAGTCTAAATACTTTGAGGCTAAAGATTATATTAAACATCAATAAATCCTAAGCATTTACAGCATCAAGACATTGAAGACCTAAACACTTCAAGGGTAACCACCTAATCATCACACATTTCTAAACACTAACCCCTAAACACTAAGTAAAATTGTCAGCAGTATTCAGCTAAATGGTAAAGTTTGAATTATTCGGTAATTTTTTTATGATAATGTTTCTTAGTTATGATAGTCTCGGCACAGTTTTGTTTAGGTTTGTATAAGGATACTTGGACACATCAGAGGCATTTGTAGCAGTATGTGTAAACCGGCCTTACCGAAAACGGAAGCTGTATTCGGTGCGCGGCCTCTGGCAGGGCCATCGCTCCTCCGCCGCACTAATAAGCCTTCTGCCATTTGGTGTCACATCAGATGAAACCCAATCCAGCATCAGCTTGTAATACCAATAGCGAGTCCCTCCGTATGAATGAAGAGTTTTAGCACGGCGTAACGTGAACGTAACGTTTATATTACCTCAGTCTTTTCGCAAATGTATTACAAATTTCTCTTGTGTCAATATGACAAACAAACAGACATTTGGTTCTTTTGATCAATAAGTGGAAAGCATATCCAACCAAATGCATTGCAATGGCCTTCAGTCTAACAAGACATCATATGTAATGTAACCAGGTTGGGCCTCTCTTAGAAAATCTCGATATTTTATAACGTCCGTTCTTTTTTAAAGTCATATTGAGGTGCTTGCCATTATCGTGCTTAAATCTCGAAATATCTATAATTAATTCTGATAGTACACTCGAAGGGAAATTAAGGCTTAGGGTACGGTAAAATTAATTTACGATTAGCTTGGATTCCCCCCAGAGCGTATTGCTAAAATAATAATGTTTGTGAAATAAATAATTGATTATATCTAGTTAGAATACCGTGAATAAATCAAGTGGTTTAGTGGTTTTAGAATCTTGTGATTATAAGATACCTGCAGCTGACTGTTCCATTATTTCGGGACGGTCTGACACAATAGTGCGTTTTATCAATAAACATCCAAAAAGAAAAAGAAATCGTAAGTAAAAATCTATTGAAATAAGAATACTTAAATCTGCAATGCCTCAATCTAATGAAATATGCTAGTTTTATTTTGGTCTTAAGAGATACAATTCCTAACCTTATATTAAATCATATCCAACAACGAAAACGAGAAATTTGATATTTGGTTGTTAATTTCGAATGTTTACTTATTTGGTACATCTTTTGTGAGAGCTAATCACACCACACATTCTAACGGAATGGGTTGTTCCCAATGGTAGCTCAATCTGATAACGTTAATGTGAACTATGTCTAATGGCCGGCTAACATAGTCCGAAAATGGCTATTCCCAACAATGTACTTTAGCCTTATGATAATGAGCACAAATAGGAACAATGTATTACTGAAAAAGATTCGCAAAGAAATGTCAAAATAACGTGTTAGCATTTACCTCCACCATTTACCTTTTAGAATGTGTACATTATTCGAGTTTCTCGTGTTACTTTCTATAGACACATTTATTACAATAATATTGGGGTTCATGTAGTGAATAGTATTTTGGGCTTGAGCCTGCAGGGGGCTAAGTGATAGTAAACCACTGCGGAGGTGGCGTTTATGGCATATAACCTCCGAGGCGTCAGCAGAGGAGGTATAAGCCATAAACGCCACCTCCATGGCGGTTTACAAGCTTATACTACGTCCCATAACCCCGAAATGCATACTCTGAGGTTATAATTATATCAAAGCTTATACTACGTCCCATAAACATGCTAAACTATATATTTGGATATGATATATGTATGATTATAGGGCCTATATATATATACACACATATCTGTGTGTGTAGATTGAGGTTATGCAGTATTCTTCCTCCCGTTCCAAGCAGCGATCTGTATAGCATAGTGGTTAGAGGCTTCGACTCTACTGCCAAAAATCCCAGGATCGAATCTCCTAGGTGGTCTATGCATTTTACAAAGCCACATGTTTTTTTATGCAAAATGAAAAGGATTTGAATAAATGAAATGACAAGGGCTATTTCTCTAATTCAACACCCAACATGGAAGTTTCTTAAAATCGACATGGAAATTCAAAATAATAATAGTAGTGATTTTTCTGTAGGAACCTTTACCTATATTTTCATAAAACATATAGCTCACCATATAACCATCAACTGTCTCAGTAGGGTAGTGGTTAGCCTCTGAGACTTTAATTCGGAAGGTCTATGGTTTGATCCTAGGCTATGCTATGCAAAATCACAATTGAAACTTTTCATGAATTTGGAATTCTGGACATAAAAAAATATACTTCTGACCATTTCTCCTTCAAATAACCTCCTCCTGAGGTTATTTGAATAACCTCCGGAGGAGGTTTACCAAATAACCCTCACGAGGATGTCTATGTAGTGAGACACACTGTAGGTTACACACAGAAACCTCCTCAGAGAACAATAGAGCTGCGACCCGGGAGTAGTATAATACCCCATATAGGTATAAGCCTGCAATCTGCTGTGTTGTGTTAACATCCTTGAAAGGGATTGCACACAGTATGGATTAGGAACAAGGAATGCTCCTAAATGTAGACAGAGTGGCACCCATTAGAAAATAAAAATCAATCAATCATTGCATAATGAAAATGGTCCTAAACCATAGAATATTGAGGACATCGCTGCGGAAGAACCCTTCTCCTATCTTTAGGAGCACGATCTGTGATTTGTACCTTCTGAAATGTTTCTTGTTGTATGGGTTGGTACAATTCAATAGTTATTTACAAAAAATGGGAATATTTAGTTGCACACGGCACTATTATGTCACCTTAGGACGTCTAACTACAGTATATTTCACTAAATTGCAGACAAACTCACTAAACATCAACAGGCTTGATAAGTCATTGTGGACATTATCTGTTCCTAATTGTAGCATTAGGTTTAATATCCAGTATAGTTAGGGTCTTGCTTAAGTCGTATGATTGCCCAGGATATTAGCTAGCTCCTATTTGCAGTCTACCTCTCCAAACTGCAGTTGTCCCATACATAATAATAGTTCCGTATTATGAAAGACATAACACTCACTTGAAAGGATCAGGGTATCAAGTGTCAGTTCCGTTTCACTGTAACACTGTTTGCCTATTTTTTATCACTACTTTCACTCATTTTTCCTCTTAAATGTTATATATAATGCATAATCCTTTTCATAATTAACATTTAAACCATTCAACAGTGTTACCGTGAAAAGCAAAACAGGCTGTATAAATACAAATCATTTTATGCAAATCTCCCTTCGCCTCCCCCTGGTGCAGGCATGGGGGATTACATAACCTTTCATAACAGGGGGTGGATTTCACCTCTTTGGTTGGGTTTATGAGGGGAAACGTGTGGAATTGCATAACATTAGTTGTCTTTTGCCACTGAAGTGATAGGACCACTATGGCTAGTACTATTACCCGATGATGGGTCGTGAACAGGGCACTGCTAGTATTTGCAATTTGAGCATCTACTGACCCAGGAAGGTGCCTCAAGGGTGGCCACATAGCACCTAGAGATCTGAACTTCGGTGATTGACCCCGAGCATATAACCTTAGAACATGAACTAAGACACAAGAATAGAATAGACACACCGACACTCCCCGCTATACACACCTTGATCCCATCAGATGCCCGAGAATCCTTGGGATCCCGACCAATAAGTCCTGCAAGAATCCCATTTAATAACCCCCATTCTTCTCAACGACAAACTCCCACAACAGCCAGATGTTTACAGTAGGTAACTGTTGTTTCAAACAGATTAAACATTGCAATCTCTACAACTCATGGCCTTGATATCATTACATCATGAATTAATCAATTTGATCAAAGCTGAATGAAATGATTGCTTTTTAGATAACGAGAGCTCACTTTATTTTGAAAATTAACACAAGGAAAGGAGGAGTAATTTGAATTAGTGAAATTAATTTACCCTTATCTAGACCACAACACACTTGCACCTAAGATGCCTAAAAATCAAAAGAAGTTACCACTTTTTCCTTTTACTGATGGAATGTGTTGATTTGACACCTCACTTGTGTTTCTATCTTGCATATCAGGAAAGGTATGACCTAAAGAAAGTTCATTTCAGAATAACCTAATTTTGTTGATGGTTGCCATCGATACCAGCTGTACTTTCCACATCTGCAGACAAATTTTTGACAACATTGGCTAACGAAATGTAGTAGGAAAAATGGTAACTTCTTCGACATTTTAGCTGCCAGTGTGTTGTGGCATAATCTGTCATCTGCAACATTTCTATATGTATATGTTTCCATTGAAAGATATCATATCCAACATATGAGCTTTCATAACTTTAGAAAAATAAAAGAGAAATTAAAAGAAAACAGCTGGTGACAAGTGTCAGTAGGCTGGAGAGAGTGGAATTCAATATGGGTTGACAGGTCATTCAGCTAGCGCTGTATTTCTTTTTCACTTTTTTTTTATGACCGAGTGGTGTTAAATTGCTGATACTGCCCGTGATATTGGAGATCACCTCATATAACCAGATGTCACTCGGCAAACAAATATCAGCTCAAATTTAAGGTCTCAGGGGGCCTATTTAAGGACATTTTACATAAAATTCGCATTTCAAAATAATCAAATGAGGTATTTCTGTCGATAACATTTGTTTCCTTTACGTTTCATTGATCTTGGTGAGCTAACAAATAAAGTGAAGAGTTTTATTATTGTACAAGGGAGTAGATGACTTGAAGTTGATCAGGTCAACATAATATTATCTTATTATTTAATATCGTTATTTTTCATAGAGCATTCACACTCGTTGAATTACACAAACAGTGAGTGAATAGAACGGCATTGCCATGTTTTCGTACCTCAATAAAATACATATTTGTTTTTCAATAGTATTTCTTCAATATTGTCAAAAGCATTAAAACAATCCGACAATTCTGCCAACTACTGTCCGTAGTTCAATAAACACATCCTTTTAATCCCAATATCTGTTTACGATTTTACTACTACCTAAAGGGGGTACCCACTTAGCGACAAACTGAATTCTGGTCGTTTCAACCAGTTCTGGTCGCTTAAGGGCAATCGCGCCATTTGTTAATGCGCACCTGGGCCGCGCAGCCTGCAGGTATGGGTGTGCAGTGAAGCATGACGACCAGTGGCCTCAGCATAGGTCCCTATAGAAGTCTATGGAGAGAAAATGCGTTTTTGCTCATATCTCTGTCACTGATCATCCAATTATCATACTGTTTGTGACAAAGTTGTAGTCCTGAACGTCATACATCCATCTATGTTCTCAGATTTTATAGATCTTCACTTGGAAATAAATTATTAATTTATTTGTAATAAAACTGTATTTTTTTTATATTAATTACACTATTTTGGCTGTAATTACGTTCCCCCTTAATGCTGATGTGACACGGTTTCTACATGTCTCATCTTGAAAAATGGTGTCTATATAGACAAAGTAATATAATATGCTTAGGTCAGAGTATATTTTAAAATTGTTTAGTATTAAAGGTGGGAACCCACTAAGCGACTGAATTAAATTCTGATCATTTTTGACTAGAAATGGTCACAAACGACCAAAACAGGTGTTCCCACTGAGCGATTTACCAGAAATCGCACAATGGGAACACCATTTCTGGTCATTTCTGACCATTTCTGGTCGTCTCGACCAGAACCAAGCAACCAGAACTGACCAAAACGATCAGAATTTTAGTTAAATCGCTTAGTGGGTTCCAGCCTTTAGTATAATTATCATAGTACATTTTTATTTTTTTTAAATATTTTACAAATTTGTGTGTTATCCTTATGACAAATAAGTATGGTTCCTCAAAAAGTTAGGTCAGTGACCCCCTAATTTTTATTCAGGAAATGATATCTGACAATTATCCCCATCAAATGTGAAAACCTAAAGAAGTTTTCAAATTTGAAACAATTTTATCATCGTTTTTGTGAGATGTTTTATTTTTCTATTAGAATACTTTTTTAATCAAAATCTACTAAAATCACTTTATTTTCTTATTTTTGTGAAATAATGCATTCATTACAGAGATTTTATGTTGGTTTCATAGTCAAGCAGGGTCAGAACATATATGATTGTTTTTAAAAAAAACTTGTTAAGAAATGTAAACATATAGTTTTAAATTGGGAAAATCCAAAAATTTGTAAATTTAGCAAATTTTGAAATTCTTTTTACAAAAAAGTTTCCGCGGTGACCCCCCATCTTAAAATTTTTGCATTTTTAGTATGTATATATACACAACTTTGATATCCCAAAGTTTAAAGAAAATCTCAACGTTAGAACTATAAAGGAGCGATTGTCTTTAATTCTGGTCGAAAACGACCAGAACTGGTCAAAATCGACCGGAAATGGTGTTCCCATTGAGCGATTTGACCAGTTCTGGTAGTTTTTAACCAGAATCAAGAGACCAGAACTGGTCAAGACGACCAGAATATAGTTCAATCGCCCAATGGGTGCCCCCTTTAGGGAAGCAAAATATAGTACTGTTAAACACAAGCTAACAATCCATATTTCACAGTGGTCTAAAGATTTCATCTGCGGGCTACATACAAGAAGAATCCTTGACATTTGGCATTCATAGATCCATAGATGGTATGGATAACAATGAGAAGGGAGGTAGGCAATGTCAGAGAAATAGGGAGACGTCAACCAAGGTCAAGCCGCTCTTCCCATTATTATCATTCTGGCTGCTTCTCTGTTTTCAACGACAATTATGCCACTATAGATCTCAAGTTGAGATATTGATGAGACACTACACTATCAAAGTCATACCTCTATAGATACCCGAAATGCAAACAACATATAGGCTATCATGAAAACTTCTTAAATAATGTGGTCTGTTCATAATGACTTCTTAAAAACCAGCTTGTGTAATTGCCTCCTAAAATATGTTTTGAATTGCTATATTTTTTTCATCAATAACATGACTGCTAGACTGATGTTCATGATAATGGTGTTAGCTTGTAGCCTAGTGAGAAAGACAGAGTTTTGTAGGCTTTCTAGCCATAAAAATTAATAGGGGATCACTGTATCGTTTCGCCCAGTGGATCTGAATCCACAATTTGAAAGATAAAAACGGTTTGAAATGGGTATTTATATCATTTACTTAAAAAGTTTTCTGAATATCCAACATCATTCCTGAGATGTTCACGATGTGGATGTAAAAAGTACCTTTAAACATCTTATAGGTCTATTAAAAAAAGAAGACATTCACTTGAAAATGTTTTTATTGCCGAAAACCATTTTTCAAAATTGGCAAAATTTAGACAAAACTTCACCATTCTTTTCCCTCTAAAGCCATTCCTTTTTATCCAATTTCATATTTCACTTCTGAATGTTATGTATATCACTGAGTATTTCTGCAAAATATTATACAGATTGAATAACTTTCAATTTTGGAAAATGGCGGCATTGTCTTTCAGACAAGCCATAGCTCGGCAAATATTGGACTTCAATATGTGCTCCTCGGTTGGGACTAGTTGGGTATGCAGTTTCCACCTACTATTTACTTTAGTACTTGCCGACCAGCTCTTACTCTGATGGAGGCGGTAAATGTCGAGTCATGTTCCACAATATGGAAGACCCTAATATTCATCGGCAGGCAGTAAACAGAACGCCGATGATGTTGACTCTGGAGGCACAAGGAAAATGAAGCATTCAAAGCAATAGTCGTTGACATTACTGCACCGAGATGGCCGTTTTTGTGAGTTATATATCCATTTTACAACAAGCACGAACAGATTTTCAAATCCGTATGTACATCTAGGTCTATAGGCAATATTGTGATTTAGACCCCCAAGGACTTTATTTTGGCACCTTTGCCTGAGTGGTACAGGTTTTCTTCGGAATTTCCTTCCAAATAGATTCACAAGCTAAAAATACTAAGGGATTTAGAGATAATAATATACGTTTATATTTAGAATATTGAACTAATATTAATTGTCTGTAAACCAGTCTTGTTATTCAAGCTATCTGACCTTGGTATTATAATTTCTTTGTGGAATAGACTGTCCTATCATTCGAAAAGTAGTAATGATTAATCAGTTTTATGAGGATGGCGTTCATATTGCATTAATATTGGGAATTGGGCACATAATTCCCTTACAGTTTTGACGTAATTGCCTCCATAAGACCTACAGCATGACTGAGATATCCTTTAGTCACACAAAAAGGACCACATTTTGGACCTCTTTCAAAATGTAACTCGAGGAGACAGGATTTTGTGGAAGTCAAAAAACGATAGCCGCCAGAATGGAAATGCATGGAACCAAAAAAAAGACACATTGATTTTACGCAAAGTAGCCCGTGGGTGAGGCATCCTATTTCTCTTTGCGTTTTAGATCAATGAATTTACATTTTGTGCCCTTCGATTTTTATGTATCAAATTGTGATACAATTGTTGGTTGATTTCTTGTGTGTCGCCATTGTAGACTTTTGTGTATATCGACTCCAGGGTTGCAGTAACGAATCTGAGAAATCTGCCCATAAGGAATAAGAGTCAAGTCTTTTCAAATGATATCATTCTTTACTTTTTCTGTGAGATAATATGAGCATGAAAATAACCGTTAATGAAGAAACGTGTCACAAAGTCACCAAGGTACATCAACACACATATATATGTGTGTGCGCGTGTTCGTGTGTGTGTTATCAAATAAACAAGTAATTGGACAATTGGCTCTATTGTGGTTGAAAAATGAATAAACACGCAAAAAGTATGTTGTCTAAAGCTGCGTCCCCACTTGGGCGACTAACGACGGCAATTTCTGGATATAAATAGTTTTCACCGACAACCAAGGTGAAAAAACTAGTCGGTGGGCGACTAACTAGTCCCTGGGCAACTAAAAAAATAATCCCCAAGTTGGGGTGCTCTTTCTATAAATCTACTGGCGATCAGAGGACACATTGGTCCCCCAGCCCAGCTACTAACTGCACTTATTGCCAGCAGTTAGAGATAAATGCTGAACATGTCACATATTTTGCCAGAAAACCACGGGGACTAGTGGTTTAGTCACCAGACATCGCAGCACCAGTGTTGGTTGCCGGGTGTTGGTTGCCAGGTGAAAAACAACGTAAGTAGCCAACGATTTTTGTAATCTAGTTGCCTAAGTGGGGACCAGGTTTTAGGTTTTCTTGACAATTTCTAAAAAATACTCAAGTGTGATCTTAGAGTTTATCACATTGCTACAAAAACACTGATATAATTCAACAGTCCTCCTAAAGTTCAGTTGGTGCTCATCATGAGTATAGTGTCATCGAGTTATTGGTCGTCTGTGAACCATGCATACATATTTGCAAACGAACAGAAATCGTCTAAATCAGGTGAACATATTAAGCACTGCTATCAGAAACTATGAAAATTTCAGTTGCAATGTTCTTTGGGTATCTCTTCTTTATATAGGTGTAACAACGTAAATTCAATTTATCTGTACAAAAGAATACACTGAAAACACGGAGTTGTCAAAAGTTGTGCCTAAAATGACAGCCCAAGGTTGTCATAGGCTCTGTCTGACAACTCTAGGGTAAGTGAATGGTGCCAAAAACAACAGCCCAATGTTGTCACGGACTGTGTCTATAACAACCTGAGGGATGTAAGTGAATGGTGCCAAAAACAACTACCATGGGTTGTCGAAAAATTCTGAAAGGTTATAAGAATTAAAGGTATGACCTAGGGTTGAGGGCTTAGCATTTTATTGAGAATGAGTGGGGATTAAACTGGGGACCTGTCACAGACCCCTGAGCTATAGGGACTTCCTTTGGGAGTGGGGTCCTCTATCAGGTACAGATTTACAACCCTATGGTTGTCATAGAATAGTTAAACCGAAAAAACTTTTCAATTCAGTCTTTTTTAAAAGGAATTCTATTAAATTGTTATTTACCCTTATTTGGAACGTCAATGGAATGCTTTTCCTTGAGACTATGGTTACTATAATTTGGTTGCCATGGAAATATACATCTTCTTAGGCATTGATCAAATATATATAAAAGTCATACACATTAAAACATGAAAAGGAGACCAATTTCAGGTTCACAAATTAAATGAAAAATCTTATTTATGAATATTTTCATGTTGTATAGCTATCATAATCCATAATAGTGGCTTCCTATTATGTTAGTACTAGTTATTATGTATGGCCATTACACATAGAAGGCCTATGAATTGTATGGTTTTTGATATCATTCACTTACAACCCTAGGGTTGTCATAGAGAGAGGCCATGACAACTTTGGGCTTTCGCTTGAGAGGCAGAACTTTTGACTTCTTATTTGTGGCCTAGAGTGGCCACGACGATTAATTTTGTAAATGTTATCAATAGGACAAGATAGGAACTGGGTTTGGATTTGCTGGTTACAGCATGTTTTGGCCACAGGGCATTGCAGTAGTGGACATGCCAGATACAAGATTTAGGAATATTCAACTTCTGCTTCCTTTTCCTTTCAAAAGACAAAAGAAAATTGTATTATTGTCGCCCCAGTGAAGTCTGAGATATGGGGAGGACTGTGGTCATGTCGGATTGTAGCGGAACAAGGAAGTTTTGTCAGGTAATACAATGAATGGAGAAGAAATGTATGAAATTTGGACAGTGGTTTATGAGAGAAATGTTGATATAAATATCATAGTACAGTTTATTGATCTTTTTAACATTATGAATCACTCAATGTATGCTGGGTATTCAGATCTAATTAACATAATGAATATGTCAATGCCTCAATGCATGCTGGACAATTGGGTCTCACTCAACATTTTTATTTTCAAATGGGGGTAAGGGGATGAAAGAGGTAGGAAGGCTAAATGGCTAAGGGGCTGAAGGGCTAAAGGGCGTAAAGGGATAACAGGCTAAAGGGGTAAAGGGCTAAAGGGGAAAAGGGCTAACCACCATGGTAACCACTGTGATAACAAAAGTGCTAAATTGCTAACACATGGTTACCACCATAATTTCCACCATGGTTACCACCATGATAAAGGGGTAAAGGGCTAAAGGGTTAACCACCACAGTTACCACCATAGTTACCACAATGGTTACCACCATGGTTAACACCATGGTACCACCATGGTTACCACCATGGTACCACCATAGTTACCACCATGGTACCACCATGGTTACCACCATGGTTACCACCATGGCTACCACCATGGCTACTACCATAGTTACCACCATGGCCACCACCATGGCAACAATCATGGTAACCACTATGGCAACCACCATGGTAGGTACCACCATGGTAACTATCATGGTAACCAACATGGTAACCAACATGATAACCAATATGGTAACCAATATGGTAACCATAACATGGAGTGCTAAGGGGTTAACACAGGTTACCAGCCTGGTTATCATGCTGGTTACCAGTCTGGTTCCCACCATGGTTTCCACCATGATTACCACCATGCTAAGCACCATGGTTACCACCATGGCTACCACCATGGCTACCACCATGGTTACCACCATGGCTACCACCATGGCAATCACCATGGCTAACACCATGGTTATCAGGGGTAAAAGACAAAGGGCTAAAGGGCCAACCAGCATGGTTACCAGCATGGGAACCAATATGGTAATAAATATGGTAACCAAAGTATAACCAATATGGTAACCAAAGTGTAACCACAATGGTAACCACTATGGTTACCATCATAGTTACCACCATGGTAACTACCATGACCACCACTATGGCAACAACAATGGCAACCACCATGGTAACCACCATAGAAAAAGCCATGATAACAGCCATGGTAAACACCATGGTAACTAAAGTTTAATCAACATGTTAACCAACATAGTAACCAATATGGTAACCAACATGGTAACCAATATGGTAACCAAAGTGTAATCACCATGTTAATCATCATGGTAACCAACATGGTTACCATCATGGTTACCACCATGGTAACCAATATAGCTACCATCATTGTAACCACCATGGTAACAGCCATGGTAACAGCCATGGGAACCACCATGGTATCTACCATGGTTACCACTATGATATCCACCATGGTAACCATTATGGTAACAATCATGATAACCAAAGTGGTAAAGGGGTAACACATGGTTACCACCATGGTTACCACCACGGTTACCCCCATGGTAACTACCATGGTAACTACCATGGTAACAACCATGGTTACCATCATAGTTACCACCATGGTAACTACCAGGACCACCACCATAGCAACGACAATGGCAACCACCGTAGTAACCACCATGGTAACCAGCATGGTAGCCACCATAGTAACAGCCATGATAACAGCCATGGTAAACACCATGGTAACTAAAGTATAACCAATATGGTAATCAACATGGTAACCAACATGGTAACCAATATGATAACCAACATGGTAACAAATATGGTAACCAAAGTGTTATCACCATGTTAACCATCATGGTAACCAACATGGTTACCATTATGGTTACCACCATGGCAATCAATATGGCTACCATCATTGTAACCACCATGGTATCACCATGATAACCACCATGGTAACAGCCATGGGAACAGCCATGGGAACCACCATGGTTTCCACCATGGTTACCACTATGGTATCCAAAGTGGTAAAGGGCTAACACATGGTTACCACCATGGTTACCACCATGGTTACCCCCATGGTAACTACCAGGGTAACCACCATGGTAACCACCATGGTCACACATGATCAGAATTAGATAATTAGTAATGAATTAATAATTGCCGATTTCCCACAAGTCGCAGTATTTATGATTAAACAAAAACTTAAGCACCACCCAAAGTATTTATAACAGGACATTCTCATAAATACAAATTATGATAAACTAGATTTTTAGACTTTATATAAGGAACTTTTGGAATCCACATATGTGGGCCGTGTGCAAATCTCCCAAAAACTGACCAAAATTGCCTCCACTGAACATACGCTAGAATGAAGCTATTTTGGTGTATATTTCCCTTTCTATCTAAGCATTAGGAGAGCACATTAAGGTGTTGATAAATAGTGCAATGCAGCCCTCACCTTATCCTAATTTTGTCTAGGTTTAGAAATTTCTTATTTAGAGACATAAAGGACAAATCATTTTGTTTAATTCCAAGAGGTCAGCATTCGTCCGATCAGCAGTACCCCAATTATCGCCCATCACGGCAATTCACTAGGTGGCACCACTATAGTGGTGAGTGGAAAGATCTGCCAGGTGCGTGACTGGTGCGTTTGCAGTAGTTTTCGCGCGTCCTCCATTATGATCGGGGGAGGGGAGGAGGAGGAGGGGGGAGGAGGAGGAGGGAGGGGGCGGGTAGGGGTAGCTGTGCGATTTGATGATAACATCCTGACCGTGAGAAACACATAATTCACTATAATTTATAACGGCATTGTCTTTTTTTAATCTATTTTTGGTAGATCTTAGTGATGAGTAAGTATAACTGTGACATATGATACCATACATCGATTTTTTGGTATTGAATCAAAGAATTTAGAGATACATTAATTTTAAAGAATACTGGTTCTTTAAAAAGAAAAACATTGCTGATTATCACCAAATACCATTGGATAGCTCCCTCACTAGAATTTACACCAGGCAATATGCATGCTAGCAACTTCAAATTATTAATAATTGTATCAATATAATTAAATATGACGATAGATGGAAATATCTGTTGAATATAAATGATAATCCAAATCGGTTTTGGGAATTCATATATGATATAATTGTTGATACTGCAGATGGAACATTGTCCAGAATAACTGATTAAAGTATTTTTGAAAATAAACCATGATTTTCAAAGAAACGTTTGGAAATCATAAATGACAAAAATAGCCTTTATGCAATAGCAAAATTCTCGATAAGTGACGCAGCACGGAAAGAATATATGGAAGCTAAAATGATGTATCAAAACATTTAAGAGAAGCTAAATCAGACTTTGTTTAAAACAAACTTGGTGAAAATATCTCGATCATCATAAATTCTGGTTAGTGATCAATAACTTAACTGGACTGGGTAACGGAAAAATAGAAACACTGAAATTGAATGTAAAGATGTGTTGTGTAAGCACCGCGCCTGAGGCGGGAAACGACCGGATGTTAACCCTGTCAACTTGTCCTAAACTTGTAGTCTAAAGAAACTGCTATAAACTGGTCCCCACTCGAACTTCAAAACATGTGTGTTCACCTGAGTCAATCTTTGCTATTTAAAGTCATTTAACCTAACAATCTGCTAGCAGCATACAACAAGATGGTGTGCACGTCAATGGGGTTGAGATGTCAAACTGTATGAATCAATACTACACAAAATAATGCAGGTTTTAATCTGGCTAAGAAATGTAAGGGGAAATGGTGTCCATTGGATAATTTTCCAAAGGGTGAAAAAATATTTAGGTTTATGTTCATCACTGAGAATAAAATGAAAATGATTGTTAAGGAAATTAGAATTAGCAAATCATCAGTTTTTGTTTTTCTTTTAAATTGTTTATTAAGGAAATCACTTTAGGTTTGCCCCTGGTTTATGTGATATTACATTGAGAAAAAAATGGTAGTAGATAAACATTTCAAATGTAAGTTATAACAATACATCAAGATCAAAACAGTATATATATTGGACCTACTGGAGTAGATCAATATACACACAGTATCTGTGTTTGATCAGATTCATAAATTTATTGACACAGGTTGCAAATTGTACATCATGGCATAGTTCATCCAAAATGATTGTCCTTTTATAAAATGCACTATTCTGGTACTTTGTGTTCATTTTTGCTGGGAAAGTTTCTTATTAGCCAATCTAGTTTCTCTTACTGGAACAGTTAACACAATCATCTTTAACACTGTGTAAGAACATAAGACGAAGAAGTTGTTTATGCCTTCTCTGCTCTAAATTACTCAATTTTAGTTTAGAATGTAGATATTCAATAGTCACATGATCATGGAGAGACATGAAGACAGGTCCTGGCTGCATTATTTTACAGTATCTGAAGCTCTATTTTCTGTTCAAGTGTACATGACATCAATATAAATCCACAGTAATCGAAATACAACAGAATAATTTGCTTATAAATTGCTATGCTGGTTGAACAATCAATTGATTTTCTAATTTTGAACAACTGAAATACCTTATTAGTTACAATACGCTTTACATTATTAAAAGTTGGGCATACAGATAAGTCATGGTCTATTGTAATTCCTAGATAAGAGTAATGCTCAACAAACTGTATAGTGTGGTTGCCTGCATGAAATCCAGGAGTGGCATCTAGCTTGTTCCGCTTTGCTCTACATGCTATAATCATTGCCTTTGTCTTGTTGACATTGAGAAATAGTGCATTATCTTCACCCCAAGAAACAAAATTATCAAGATCACCTTGGAGATGTTTACTAACCAGGTCCCGGCTGTACCCTGATGTACACAGTCGTCAGCATACATATTTATATTGACATCGCTGATTCTATTAATTACATCATTAATATAGAATATAAACATATAAAGTTGGTCCAAGAATACTTCCTTGACTTATTCCAGATATAACTTTGCTTGGGCATGATTGCTTTCCATTATACCTAAGTGATTGAGTTCTATTTAGATAACTTGCGAACCATAACAAGGTTTTCAATTGCAAGGAATATCCAATTTTTTCATTTTTTCTAGTAATAGAGGATGGTTTAAAGAATCAAATGCCTTCTGTACATCTAGGTATAATAACCCTGTGTATTTGTTACAATTATATGCTGTATTAACATCTTTCATAATATCAAATATAGCTCCATGTGTTTACTGGTTTGGAAGAAAACCATACTGTCTCACATGAATAAAATCATTTTCTAGAACATGTTTCAAAAATTGTTTATAAACAATCTTTTCTAACAATTTTGCCGGTAAGGGTGTTTGCATTATTGGTAACCAATTTGAGGGGTTAGCCAAAACACCTGACTTTGGGATAAGATTAACAGTGTTGCCAACCATCCGTGAAAACCACGGATACCTCCGTGATTTCAGTGCTTAAAAAGAACCTGTCCGTGATCTGTCATTTAAGGCAAAAATCTGTATTTCCTGACAAATATCCATAAAACCTCCGTTTTTACGGACCTAAATCCAATAAACCTCCGTGATTTCCTTGAAAACATAAAATTTTTGCTTAAAAAGGGTATATTTTAACATCAAAAATCGAAAATTTTCTGGCAGGAGGTTCCTTTTTTCTGGATATTTTGGGAGATATACAGAGGGTCCGTGATTTTACCTTTCAAAAAGTTGGCAACACTGGATTAACTTTCCCAGTAGCCCAATTATGGGGAAATGTTGATGTATCGAGGTTACGAACATGTTATGTACATGTCTTGGCATACAAATCACTACATCCTTAAGAATCTTAGAACTAATCTTATCCATACGACAATCTTTGGAAATATCTATTTCCTTGATAACATCAATCACTTCCCACATTTCAACCTCTTCTAAGTCAAGCTGACCATAGTTACTGTCTTGTGGCAAGGATACAAGTTATTCAACATTGAATGTTTAGACCCAATATATATATAAAATTGAAATTATGACTATTATAATAAAAGATTGGCCACAGCATAAGAGTATGGTACTCGTATGCATCTACAGACCACCTGATGGTGATATTAATAGGTTTTTTGAACATTTGGATACTCTGGTTAACAATCCACTAATTGATTCCAAAGAGTTACGGATACTGGGCGATTTTAACATAGATTATTTAAAACGAAATAATGCTAAATGTAAATTATTGATTGACTTTGTCAGAGAGAACTGCTTAATTCAAACATTTAAAAGGCCAACCGGTACTCAAAGAACATCAAATCCTGTATAGATCTTATCATAACCAACACAGATCATCTAGCATCAAGTGGCGTCATAGATAGTCAAATTAGTGACCATCTAGGTGTATATGCCGTACGTAAAAAAGCAAGAGAAAAGACCAGCTTTGAAAAGGTTTATGGCAGAACCTATAAATTCTATGATGCTATATACTACTTCGTAATCTTTTGGAGATGGATGATTGGAATAATTTTTATCGCTCTGACGACCCCAACCATAAATGGACATTATTGCAAAATCGAATACTTCATCATCTTGAAATAATGTGTCCTATTAAACTAATAACTAATCAAGAGTTAATAAACCACTTTGGTGGACTAGGTATTTGACTGAGTTAGTGAATGACCGCAATAATGCAGTTAGAGAGTGTATGGCTAATAACACCATAGAAAATCTTAGTAATATTAGGGTTTTAAAAAATAAAGTAAACAGACATATTAATAGCATATATAATTATTATTATTACTTATATAGATATATATTTATGGGACCGGCTCGAGGCTCTCTAATTAATATTCATTACTGGGTCATGTGACCTAAGGCGCCAAATTCAGTTGTGCTTGGACGCCACCAGCCTCAGCCGGGTCGATCTTGTTTTTTTTTTTTTGATCAATTTACCAAATAGATTCAACAGGTCTAAGGCTGGATGTCGCATATTGCGCTTTGTTGCTCTTGTAACCAGCGACACGCAGCTCCGAGAGGCAAAAAATGCTTGTATATTACTAAAGATATGGGCGACAAGGAAGAAGAGGCGTTAAAACTAGACGCCGCTACGGGTGGTGTTGATACTGAAGTGACGCAGAAGGACAATGTGGACCTACCTGATCTGGAATCGTCTGATAGTGAGGAGGCTTGTGGCGACCAGCCAGAGGATGGCGACAAGCTTTTCCGCCGATTCTTGAAGACCCAGGAGCGCCAAACATCTACTATGCAGTCCATGATGGTGGCTTTAACTACGCAGATGTCTGCCTTGTCGCACCGGGTCAAGCGTCAGGAGAAGCACTCCAAGGAGGACAAGGTTGATTCTGATACTGAGTCCGATTCTGATTCTGATGATAGCGTCACATCGGAGGCGCCTAGGGCGACTAGTAAATCTGGTGTAAAACCATTGAGGCCTAAAGGATCCAAACACCGTTTCAGCCTACGTCCGTATTTGAAACATGGAGAAAAGCGGCCATTATCTTTTGCCGCGCTGGTGAGTGCGCTTGTCGCAATGATCTTAGCTGCCTTTACTGCTGGGTTGAATGTCGCTGGAATGCTCGATCACCTACGGTTTCTCAGTGACAAGGCGGCTACTAAAGTGTATGGAACGGAGGCCTTGATCAACTATGATGCGGAGATCAGGCAGCAAGCTGATTTGATCGGAAGAAAGGCGTTCAAGTATGGAGTTACTGAGTGAAGCAACAATTTGTTGAAGCGAACTTGGAAGAGAACGCTTCAAACCCTAAGAAATTCTGGCGATGTTTGAATGGTCTATTATCACCAAATACCAGCAAGAATGCATATATCTCATTGAATAACTCGGCTGGGACACAGTTAGATACGACGGACAGTGTTGGTCACTTAAATAATTATTTTGCAACTATAGGAGAAAGTATAACATCAAAGTGCTCCATTAATCCGGATATCAACGTAAATAACCAGGACCATTTGCCACATATTTCACTCCCGCTGCGTATAGATCTTGATGATGTACGTGATTTGTTAAGGGAAATAGATGTTCACAAAAACTCAGGGATCATTGATATTCCAACTTTTATTTTAAAAGACTCCTTCATTGCCCTTGAGCATCAGCTGTTGGATTTATACAAGTGCTCTTTGGAGACTGGTATATTTCCGGATGTATGGAGCATAGCAACAATCGCCCCTATTCCCAAAGGTGGTAAAACATCTAATTGTAGTAACTGGCGGCCAATCTCTATTCAACCCCTTCCAGGGAAATTATTAGAGAAGTATATTCATAAAAATACTGTCTAATGATTTAAATAACAGAGATTTGTTAACTGATAGACAGTATGGTTTCAGACCAGGTAGGTCAACCATTGATGCCATAATGAATTTTACAAAGGACATAATTGATGGTTTAAATAACCATAGTTATACTGGTGTGGTCTACCTCGATCTGGCTAAAGCTTTCGACTGTGTACATAATGGACTACTATTATCAAAATTGGATGCCTTAGGAGTAGACAGAAAACTCATAAAATGGCTAGAGGGATATCTTGGTAACCGTAAAATACGTACTAAATTTAATGGAATGATCTCGGCTGAGCATGGTATCAAAATTGGCATGCCCCAAGGCTCGACCATCGGGCCGCTGCTCTTTATCATTTACATAGATGATATAATTGAATATCTAAATGATTTGGATGTTAAAATACTGTTATACGCTGATGATGCAGCCATCTACTGCACAAATACTGATATCAATCATATCGAGAATGTGATGCAGGAATCAACTGATATCATTAGTAACTGGTGTACAAAAAATTGCCTAGTTATAAATGAATCCAAGTCAAAAACATCAATTTTTGGGACACGTCACATGCTCGACAGATTGGACAAAACTCTGAATATAAACAACATATCACTATCTGCCTGTGAGTCTTATAACTATCTTGGTGTTATATTTGACGAGTGAGCCTCACACAGCTCCTTAAATAAAGTGGGTGTCCGTTAGGGTCTATCCTAGTGGGCACGTATAAAGAACCTCCCCAAGTCTATAGGGCGGAGGGGAGCTCTTTTCTTCAACCACTTTCAGGAGCCAGGGCCATTCAACCCAGGGCTCCGGTGCTCCTTCGGGGCACGAACCACAAAAAAAAAAAAAAAAAATTGACGAGTGTATGACTATGAAACCACACTTTAATAGTCAGTGTCGTAAGTTTGCTCAAAGAATCTTCAAATTAAATAAATTACGAGAATATGTGAATATACAGACACATATATTGATTTATAAACAAGTTGTTCTCCCGGTCATAGAATATGCGGATATAATGTACTATTTATGTACAAAACATATCTGTGATAAATTACAACGTATGCAAAACAGAATTTTGAGAACAGTTCTTGATATAAAATGTGTCAGAGATTATTCGATCGATGAAATCCATGATTTTTGTAAACTTGATCAATTAAATAGGCGACGTGAATTGCATTTATTGACTATTATGCATAAAAACCGTTACCATTATGATTTGTTGCAGGCTCAAAGACTGAGGGCCACAAGATCCTATGATAAAATAAAATTCCAGACTCAGATAGTTAACCTTTGAGTATATAAAAGAAGTCCCTACTATGTTGGTGCTAAACTATGGGACAGTTTGCCCATCGAAATCCAAAATATCCCTGACAAAAACTCCTTTCAAAAAGAGTCTAAGATCTGGCAACGAAAACAATGATTTATACACTTATAAATTGAGATATTGATAATAGAGTCCAATTGTATCTGTCCTCATGATTATAAGTTATATAATGTTGTACTTGAGATTGTTTATCATACTGCGACCAATGGCTTATCTTAGCTTGGTCATTATATTGTTTTCAGTTATTTGGATATGAATGATATAATCAATTGTGCTACCTACCTGGAAGAACATTTGAAAAAATGAATGTGGTTTTAAAACAATAAAAAAAAAAAAAAAAAAATCATTTAAAAGAGTTGTTCCTAGATTAAGTAGTAGATTGTTAAAGGGTGCCTTTGAATATCTGATTTTTGAACTAACTCACTTATTTGGTTGTTCGGTTTGGTGGCTTGACATGGCCGTTGTAGTCAGGCCATTCAGGAAGAAGACCCTTGTCACGCATAAGTCGTTTCATAATGGTATCAGACTACCCGCGGACATTCTATTGGGCATTTAATCTATATTTCAGATTGCGGGGCCGTTAACCCTGGGTTTGCCTCTCTATGGGGCCACAGTATTACTAATACTGACGCATATGAATGCAATGCATCAGCTTGGTTTCATGTTATTACGAGGAGAAAAGGATCCAGGGTGGTCTACTTATGGAAGGAGGGGGGATGCAGTGGGGGACAAGATGCATATATATATAGCTCCGCCCCCTTACATATCGGATTATGGAAGCCTTAGTTGTGTTTTAACAGGTCCGGGTAACACAAAGAATGGGAACGTCCCTGGATACAAGTCCATTCCATCATCACGGGGCACATGTCGTCCTGTGATTCAGGAACGGTTTGATAAAACTGAGAATATCAATTGATAGAGAGATTTGCTAAAAATTCTATCTCGGCAAATTTGTCAGCAATTAGTGTTTGCAGTTATCTAGCAGTTCTAATCAAAATGTTTAATGTCTACATTTTTTTTGGAAAGCACAAAATAAGTCCCCCTATGGCCCCTTAGTACAGTGTGACTGGGCCCAGGGTGCAGGAGGGGGCCGGGGCTGGGATCTGCGACATACAATATTTATAGGTACTCCTCCCGGGGACAGGCGTCCAGGCTTGTCTGGAGGGGTCAGATACAACCATAAAAAGGGCGGGGAATATCAATGAGTCCGTGTTATCAGGCCGGCCCGGCTTCATGGGACGTCCCGTTTTATCAGATCGCATTGAGAATTCGGGACCTCCCGATTTCTCTAGATTAGCCCCAACCTATAATGTGAATTGTAAGTAGGTGTAGGACTAATGACAATACGAGAAGGAAAGGTTAGAAATATTATATCCATTGAAATCTTGATGTACTGTTGTGTCTCTCAAGCATGTGTTCAAGACAGGACGTTATTGCCAGTGTTGTGAAAGATTTGCAGATGACCCACGTGTGATGATCCGTTTAAATAGATATTGATCTCAAACTATTAGTGCCTCTTTGGTTCTGGACTTGAACAATCTAGTGTTGACAATGGATAGGACGAATACCGTCTTATGATTATAATTGAGCTAATTGTCCCTGCATGTATGGCTAACCCGTTACACAACCCATAAATACTACAATAATTCACACATTAATTTGGGTTTCTAGTTTCTTATATATGGTCTAATAATACCATAATTCTAGGTAGTATTCAGGATACACTCTATATCCTGAAAAGGGCCTTTAATCAAAGTACATCATCTTCAGTGACTTTAGGTCCTGTGGCAGATCCAGGATTTTCAAAAGAGGGGTGGGGGTGGGGGAGTCAGCATACATGCTAAGAACTAAAACAGCGCATGTATTTGCGCAGACGGGAGCACCATTTTTCCTCTTCACTTAGCTTAGGTGGCCACCAAAAGAGGACTTGGACCCCCTGAATCCGCGTCTGAGATCATTATCATTGTAGAGACACCTATGTTCATTCTATCATGTCGGAGTAAGCCCCTCTATGTAAAACATAAAATTGTGTACAGTAAGACCCGAATCAAAATAGATAATATAATATTATAAAAAGCTTTATTTTACAAATTTTAGAGGCAATCTGTCAATCAAATTGCTTTGGTTGATTTTGTATTATGCAGATGTTTCGGGGGAATAAAGCATGGAGACAATCTCAAACATATTTCATGGTAAACTGAAATGTTGGTGTAAACTGAGATACCTCGTCAACCTAGAGGTCAATCGACCCAAACAGATGCAAACAACAACAACAACAACATGTCAGATCCAAAAACATATAATATAGAATTATGAACAATCAAATTACCATACACAATCAAATTACCTATTATAGATTATAATGATTTCTTCCAAAACATTTGGACCGAGGATCATTTTTAAAAATTACAGTCTCAACAAGAATGGGCACAAAGGAGGGTCTTCCAGGGTAAAAACCTATCTAAAGATGAACTCTATGAAAGTGGAAATGTGGATAGATTAGGAGAAAGGAGGATCTTACATCTATTATGTTTAATGTATAAAAGGGTTCAGGATAAAGTTGACTTAGCAGAACCAGTAGTAAATACTCGGTCTTTAAAAAAGGTGAAATTTAACCTTAAGAAACCTAGACTATCTCAGACATTTAAATCCCCTTATTACTAAGAGGAACCCTCTAGGATAAGTTACCTAAAGGGGTGCAAAATCGTGGTAATCTAGTGACCTTTAAAAGGGAAGCAAAATGAACAGATTGCTTCTGGACTCTCCAAGAATCGTTTGAACTGAAATAATCACTGTATATATTTGGTCGCAATTAAATACTAAAATATAGAATGCAAAAGTGGTTGGCAAGTCAAATGACTGAATTGAATTGAATATGAAATTGATGCTACCTTATTTTTGTTATTGGAATTGTTGAAACACTATGAAAATATATTTGGCATGATCAAGTCTTATACCGAAGCGTAAATAATCTTGTACGGAACTATGCATTGTGAAATGTATTGCCCTAATGGACAGCTGAAATCCTAATCTGTATAATCTTTCCTCTATGAAACCCCCCCAAAAACAGCATTTTGCAAAAGGTTTCTGAAAGTGCATCCATTTGACAATCGTATTTCTTTAAATGGGGCATCTGAAGTCATCAGAAGCAATCAGAAATTTTGTAGAAGTAGTATTTTGATGTCTTCTCACTGAATCATACGACCACTAATGGAATACAAATATGTGAATCGCTTGATAAATATCTAACACAGCTAAAGATTAGTTGAAAGCAATTATTCTCATTTCCGAGCAATTTTCACAGACACTTACTGATTAGATCGGATAAATGTTCTCATTTAACGATTGCTTTTGATGAATACTATCGATGGCTCTCGATGCTTTTTGACGGCCAAGTCAGTTCGAAATGAAAAGTTCAGCCTCAGTAGTCAAGCTTCCATTGCATAAAACTCATTCTATCTTCAACAAGTTCCTAGCTCTGATGAGTTACCAATAATCAGAATCACTGCTTTCACTGTTTGTCATAAATGTCGCACAAGAAAAGCCGCAAGCTATGAAGTATCTATGACTGATTGGTGAGGTGCAATTCGAAATATAAGCCTGGAAACTTACAAGTTGCTTTTATCAAAGGATGTAGCTTTCAGGTCATATCTAATCAGGCCCATCGTCAGCTTTTCCCGAAAGGGGGTACTTTTTCAGGAGAGGGTGCTTAAGTTAAGATGTTTCATGTAGAGACGTTCAGAAGGCCTAATACATGAAATGTAGAGAAAATTGAACAAGAGTGTTGTGAATTAATGTTTGAAATGGATATAACTAATAAAATAATATGTTCTTCTTATTACTTCACGTCTTAGAGTTATACTCTAGTCAGCATCCCTGCATGTATGATATGATATGATATGCTAGGTAGTGGTAAAGAGTTTGTTTCATTCAGGGTGTTGAATGAAGATAGAGATGACACTCACTTGCAGAGATTCCAATGTTAGTTAAAGAATAAAAAAGGTGAAGGTACAGGTCTTTTATCACATGATCAAGTCCGGTTCTGTTGAAGTAGGTATATTGCTCACCATCCATGGTGTTTTATTCATGGTCGTTCACTGTAAGTGTATCTGTTCTTTGACCTGGGCCCATATCTTCGTAACTAATTTGGCTGATCAGGAAAAATTTGATCAGGGTCCCATGATCAGAAAGTCTGTCTATCATGAATAAATTTTACATATAATAATTCCTCTTTGACACTATTTTGCAATTACACAATGAATTTTGGTAAAAGGCAAAATCACTGATCATGGGACCCTGATCAAATTTTCCCTGATCAGCCAAATTAGTTACGAAGATATGGGCCCTGACCTCATACTCTCTTAGTCCATAAAGGCGGTGATCCACGTTGTGACAAAATTGAACCAATTTTCAACCAAAATTTCCAAAATATTTTCTATCTCAGAAATCGGTTGAAAATCAGTTGAAAATCGGTTCACCTTGGAAAAATCGTAATGTGGATCATGTCAACCGATTTTTTCAAACCGATTTTAGAACCGAGAGTTGAAATAAGAAAATATTCCAACCGATTTCAAAACGACAATGGACCGACGTAATTATAAAACTTGTTTAATAATTTTGGACCGATTTTGGACCGATTCCGGACTGATTTTATTATGTCTACGTATTTTCAATGTTATTTCATTAATTTGTGACTATATTAGAACGAAAATATTACCAATATGTGTCAAAATGAATATTCTTTCATGGGATATATTTTTTAATGCTTTACGATGAGTATTTTACTATTTCACTTTTTATTAATCAAACAGATTAAATGATATATATTTCTGGTCCTACTGACCATATTAAGATATATAATGTGAAAATATTTAGAAAATTTCAATAATTTAGTCAACCAATTTTTTTTCAACTGTTTTCCTATCTATTTGAGGTCCAGAATACAAGAAATTAATCAGTATTCATCTTCACTGTTGATCATGGGTGTAGGACCAATTCTGGACCGATTCTAAACCGATTTTAGGACCAACAGGTTTAATTGGCAAACTGATTCCCAACCTACAAAAAAACGTCGGTCCTAAAATCGGTTTGCTCCTATCTTTTGTGTTGGTTTGCAAAATGTCGCAACGTGGATCAGTATCTTCAGGCCCCACAGTCTACTGCACACAGGTACCTCTTCTATACAAACATAGGGTCACCAGAAAATTAATGCCACCAGCACTCTCGTAATATTCCACCTAGCTCCCATGTAATGTTCTTATGCCTTTAGTCTAGTCTAGTACTCTCCCTGGCTATCCCGCTACAACTGCCATTTATATATTACCTTTTTTATTCATTTTTATTCATTTAGTGAAGTTGATATCATCTTAGAACTAAACAAACATGCTGTGGTGTCAGATTCACCGATGTTGTTCGTGTGATCCATGAATGGGGATGGAGGGAGCCTTAGCCTCATACCTGAGTGTGGGAGTGTATGAGGGACTAGGTAAAGGGAACTCTGGGAAGGGAGGTTGTGCCCCATGCACAAGGGTTGATTGCTTAATATGGTAGTAGAAATGGGGGGGGGGGGGGAGAGATGGGAAGTGGAGGATGGACTTTTACATGGATGGTCAATCGACGGTTTGGAGATTGCACCCCACGGTTGTACCAAAAAGGATAAAGTGGTATCATGATGGCCTGCTGATTCGCTAATGCAGGTCAAGTGATCCTTATGAGACCCTGTGATGTCATTTCCGGTACCATATTTCTTGTACCCAATAATCCCAATTTTGTGCACATTCCATTACTCTCGTGTCATGTTACAAACGTTCATTCCAAAAGAGAACCATAACAACTTTATAGAATTACTTGGGCAATCACAGGTACACATTCATTTTTGGGAAATAAAACAACTTGTATGCAAATATAATATGCCAAACATTTGTACTCAATAAATTCACCAAACCACCAGGGCTTCAGAAAATACCTTCTTGAAATGTTGAAAGGGTATACCGTACTCAAACACAGGGTTTTGGGATTATAAACACACACAAGCTGACCGTAGGTCATGGATTTGAGAGACAATAAAATACATCCTAATGTTGTTAACTGGTAATCATGCTACTTTCATTTTCCATTTTCAATATCATATTAACATTTCAAAATGCAACATAGCAGGGGAGGGAGTAGTGGCTTCCATTATTCACATGATGGAAAATATGCCCCTGCACAGGCAGATATAAGACCAAGGGGGATGGGGAGCTAGAAAAAAAAGTATGTAATTAACGGATGACCCCCTGCAGGAATTACGAGAAATTGAGGTCATCAGCTAACGTTATGCCATTATTTTCTGATAGACAATGTTATTATGAAAATTAGTGATCACTATGAATTTACCTGTGGATCAAACTTTGTTTCAGCTTGCGAAATGGTTCACTTTCACATGGACGTTTGGGAGCTTTTTGTGTAAGATGGTGCACTACATGCAGAATGTGTCAGTAATATGTTCAATACTCACGTTGACCGCCATTAGTTTGGAAAGGTAAGATATACACACTTTCAAAATTATCCTTGTTCTGCTATCGTTTACTACATGTGCAAATGTTGATTACAAAGGGTAAGGTGAAACATATTTCATGTCCTTTAAAAACGTTGTAAAGATATCCATGATCTGGAGAAACCTGTCAAATGTGTAACATGATATTTGTAGCATACAATGCATTAAATTTTAGTTTCTTTGCTGTGTCATACCCATGATGCATAATTAGAATAACAAAATAGTATTATCAATAGTCTTGGAATAATAATTTCATATTAAAACTTACACGAGGTATGTGATGTACAGCGCCTGTGTCGAACTGGCTATGTATGTGACGTCGTGTAGGCAACATCATGCATTGTATAGTAAATAAAGTGTGTACATCTCAGGCTATTATGTACATGCTGATTGTGTATACAACTATGTGCGTGGCTTAGCCGATATGATTCATTTGATATAGCGACGTTGTGCATACAAGATATGTAATGTGTGCGACAAGCTGCAAATTACCATGTACCTATACTAGTCCAATACTCATGAAATTGTCTTTTACCCAATGAAGTCCATTCACACGACATACAATCATTATGCGCCATCGCGCGTTCCGTCCTGACGTTTATATTAAAAGATGGAGCACGGAAGGTGAGGTTGTAAGAAATGGATGCTAGCGTGCAACTTGTAGTCAGAACAAATGCTTGCCTGATTATTGTCACTTGACAAAGGTGGATTGGTCCGGGCAATCTGGAAATAACCAATTACAATTGAAATAACTGATTTTTTCATCTATCAAGCTGAATATACTAGAACTAGTAAACTGGACATGATGAAGTAAAGCCACACATATGCACCAGGTAATTTTGACCAAGTGCGCCGACTGGGCGGCGCTACAATCAGCTGATTTCACCACAGTATTTGGCCGTTCTGTTGTTCATTAATAACAAACAACTTCATTTCAACAGTGCATACCGGATAGTGATCTGAATCGGTGCACAAATTGGTGAATTATTTCGCGAGGAATTGGCCGATGTGTGCACCGATCCAGCCTATAAGGCTAATAATATAGGATAATAAACGTTACCATGCGACATTATAAATATTTTTCTAAAGTTCCTGTTATGTTATTATCCACCAAGTGGACGGTGAATGACATGAATTTAATAACCCTAACACTGTGCTCAATAACGTTTTCGTCCCTCAAACCATTAGGAACGGTTATTAAATTGAAATTTTAGAATACATTCTACTTTGAAAATATAACCTTATTACATCATATGGGGATTGTTAGAACGAGAAACGTGTTAAGGACTTTCAAATAACAAGTGCACTTCGACACCAAGGCCTAATGGGCAATTGAAATGACTGTCTAGATTTACTGTGTACCATTTATTGTATTTCTACTTTGCAAGTGAATGATGGGTAATGATTAAACGGTCGTTTAGTGTTTGTATTATACTGAGGTCTTCCTAATGCAGCCGCAGGCACTAGGCTGACACGCGATGCAATATGTGTATAATTCCTGAACCGTCTAGGACATGACGTTATTGCCAAGTTAAACTACAGAAAAGCAATAATAGCCTCGGCTTCGAGTCCATGTAAAATGGTGCGCAACGTGGTTGTAAGATTATGACGCTTATTTTACAAACGTACATTTACAAGTACACTTTCCTAAGCACTTTCACTAGTGTACGTCTAACATCAAGAAAACGTATCCGCAAAACTGACAAAAATGTGAAATTGAAACTCTACCCTGAAACTAGCGGAATACGCTAATAAAGCGGACTCCATAAAGGAAACATCAATGTTCAAGGAGGCTTTGGAATTCCTCTTCTTCATTTTAGGTTTCATTAAGTTTGTTTCTCAATATGCGGGTTTTCACGAGACGAATGACTACTGCAAACAGTGGTTGAATCGGCTAACCAAGGGGACGACTCGCGGGACTACTTGTGGGCAAACAACTTCCGTAATCTTTCACGAATAGAGTGAAAATTGTGGACATGTCCGGTTTATGTCTAACAAATACAGTAATTGATATATCTAATCGTCTGCCAACAAGGTGCCACTGTGATGAAAACTATGTGCCTCATGCAAGCGCACTTAAAAGTGGACTCATCCCTGATGAGTAGTTTCAGAACTATTTTCACCTGTTTATATCTTTGATATGAAAAAAATGAGATGATAGTTCGAGGAGAAACCACCAGTGGGCAGCAGTAGAGTTAGGCATCTTTAAAAGTTTGTCGACTCAGTCATAATGCAAACCAAACTACATTTGGGTGTTAACATCATACCCCTTTTTCGATCTATCCCCCCAGATATTACGCCATTCTTTATCCGATGAAAGCCAAGTACGTGTGCACCACCTACAGAGCCAGGCGGGTGACAGTGCTCCTCTGGATCTCCTCGTTGTCGCTGGCCACTCCCATCATCTTTGGTCAGGTAGGGCTTCCATATGCACCGTATGCATGGTGGTCAATGAAAATCATTTTTATTTCTCAGTCTTACAGAAAGTCGTTATTGCATTCAGTATTTTGGACACTGCGTTCACCGTGCCGTTTTAATAACGGTGCATTATTCATACATGTACTATTCTTGAACAACATATTTTCCCTAAGCCTTTTAAGACAATGCTACAACTAAATGTGTAATGTTAATGTCTAGGAACATTTATTGAAGTGACCTTCTCTGACTACTGCATATTTCACATCTATTTATGCCTCATTTCGCACAAAACTGATAGTTCCATAATTATAGAGTCATACTCAGTACTTTTTTCATGCGAAAGACCGCCTTCTTATTCGTTCACGTACCGAGTGTTAAATCGAGTTGCTATATGTACGTTCTTTGATAGACGCACAAAGAGGTGGGCTGTCGGCTGAAGGCCTACTGGTGCGTGAAGGAGTGGTCGAAGCAGTGGTACAGCCAGCTGTACGAGACGGCCATGCTGTTCGGGGTGTTCCTCATCCCGCTCGGCATCATGACCTTCGCCTACGTGTGTATCTGCCGCGAGATGTGGAGAGTGACCGCCCACAGGGTGACGCTGAGAGCACGCAGGTCTCACACTCTATACAATCTACTGTTGGTGTTTGCATGCAGCACTTTAGATAAACAAGAATCTGCATACATGACTGTATTAGATATTGGGTATAGGTGACAGGTATAAGAAAATCCGACAATAGATCAACTAATGTAAACAATAGGAACGCATGCTGCAGACTGTTGTCCTTGGGCTAATTGCTCCCATTTGCAAAACATTCTTTTCCCGGCAATTGTCTTAAAACTTTGATCAAGGTCTTAGTTTTTTTCAAAAGTTATATAGAAGAGAGTGACAATGATATCAATTATGTGAAATGCGTTGGCCTAATGCCTTATGATATTTCGAAGCTGTGATTAAACCCAATGCCAGTTTTCAAAATTTCAGAAATAAGAGGAAAATACCATATTATGATTGGGAATAGACACGCCGTTGTTCATAGGTATAAAATAATTCAGTGGCTGTTGTAGAAATACTCACTTATGAACTTGTGCATGTGAGCAATTAATCCCGATACGAGTGGGGTTTGTTCCAGAAGAGATCCGCCGGCGTTCCGGGACAACACGCCCTACGACGACATGCTCCCCCCAGACGCCAAGACCGCCAGCGCCCCCAGCGGGGTGACGCTGAAACACAGGAGGCCGCGGCCCATCAAGGACGACGCCTACACCAGGAAACAGGTGACACTCCTCCAGGGTGGGGCGAGCAGGGGGTCTGAATAGGGGCATATCATTATATGAGACTGAGTGGTGGGAAGAAAGTAGATTTGAGGTTGTAGGTTTAAGGAATATCATTTTGGTTTAGCTGTAGACATTAAACTGTTAGGGAAGAGGTTGTTTTAAACTGTTAAAGGATGTATGGTTTTTAGTGAATGTTTTTAGATCATAATCATTCTTGCGTTGTGTACGATGCAGCTCGACGCGGGTATGACTTGGAAGGAAGGAGGGAAGTTGTCAGGGGGAAAGGAAGGAGCTTGCAACTTTTTTGATCCAATACCACGGATCTACGTTTTTCATAGAAGTTATATAACACGTTTTATGAGATTCTCTTCCATCGTGTTTGGAAATCTTGATAGCGTTCTCTTTATGGGTCTTGCCTATTTCAAGGAAGCCTCTTTCATTCAGATGTTTTTATTCTAGAACATTCTCCTACCAAGTACACAATAAGGGGATCAACTGTAGCTTGCTCGTTTAGGATTTTCATTCATTATGAATTTGGTACTAGCTTTTAAAATGCCAATGCAACCATCAAACTATTTAAGTCAGGGCTCTGAATCTAAAACCATATCTTGAGGTGAGTTTGACTGTATATCATTTTAGAGGTTTTACCGTCACAAGAGTTCACTGCTAAATATTGGGTGACATTTAAGCTAGCAGGTGGTTAGATTCGGGCAATTTCCCCTTATCACACAGCAGACAATACCATCCGCATGACACCCCCCCCCCCCAACACGTGACATGCTCAGGTTGCTGTCTTCTTTTACACAGGTGATCAAGATGTTAGTGACGATCATCGTCCTCTTTGCCCTCTGCTGGGGCCCGCTGCTCGTAGACAACGTGCTGGTGGCTTTCGGCCACGTGGAGAAGTACCACTACGGCAACCTGAAGCCCATGCGGCAGGCCTTCGCCGTGCTCACCTACACCAACAGCTGTATCAACCCCATCGTCTACGCCTTCATGTCCAAGAACTTCCGGCACAGCTTTCAGACGGCCTTCATGTCCCTGCTGAGGCGCCACTCCCGCAAGGCCAGCAAGGGGCCTCAGCGGAGCGGCAGCTTCCAGACTAAGATCACCTTCTCCTCCCTGCTGCCTTCCTCCAGGAGGTGCTCCTTCCGCCTGGAGGGAGAGGCTGACCAGCAGCACCCACACTGTCATAGGAATAGCATGGCCGTGCCGCCCGTGTCAGCCACAATAACAACCACCACGGGCCAATTTCTCAAGGTTGATCATTGCAACGGTTCGCACGTGCCGCACCGGAAATTGAGCGCCCCAATATAAAGAACAGCTGACAGCGGTATATGATCCTCGGTGACCCTTAATCAGAACGTGTGTTAGCCTCGTCGCTGTGAAATGTTGTAAATAGTTAAAACGGTAACGTGATGGTGTGAACATTTTGTGTATGCATTGCTTTATTGTTAGATAACAAAACACCAATATTCCTTGACCATTGGATACCCCAAATATATGGATTCTAAAGGCACTGTTGTGAGACAGTTGTATTCCAGGCACACTATAGTTTAATGACTCTTGACCTATATTGGTAAGCGACGCTCTTCCTGTGATTAAAACTCGAATAGAATGCATAAAACACGCTTTAATCTAAATAGATTATTAGGCAAACTCGTTAGAAAAGGTCAATATGATTTTACTTTGTATAGATCTAGGCCTATATATGATAACGCCTAACAGAGAGGAGAGCAATCTTTACGTACAGCATGAGCATAATTTAAATCTATTGCTACGATAAAAACATTTTCAACGTTTCATATCATGATAAAGCGTTAGAAAGGATTTACACCAAAATAATCCGCACATCACCTGGTCCAAATGACGTAGAAAGGATGTACAGAAAGCAGAGTCTGCAACAGTTCGCTACTACCAAATTTACTACGATGGACCCCGATTAACATAATTACAATCTAATTGTATTTGTTCTTATTGTATTATCTAGTTTTTAAATGTGAAATATGTATATTAGATAGGAAGACCTAGGTTCGTCACTGGTTTAACCAGTTCGAGTTCTTGATGTCGTGTGCTGCCACCTGCTGTTTGTTGCAGAGACATGTTCAAAGGGGACGTTATGGTTTCACAAAGTGCTCAGAGACTCACCACATAGAGAATGTTCAATGATTTTCTATAGAACATCGAACGCCCGTGACATGTTCCTTATGCATAGTGGCAAACATTACGTCCCCTAGTAATCGCTAGCCCTACAGTCATCGGACCTCCCACGAGTACTAGTGTCCTCCCAAATCGCAACATACCAAAGATAGGGCAGTAGCACTTACAAGTGTCATTTGTTGCAGAGAGTTTGACTGAGTGGAAGTTATTATGGTTCGCTTCCTGATTTATTAGTGCCGGATGGATATGGCATATGAATTATGGAAATCAGAAACATTATGAATGTTATTTTGTTATTATGTCAAAATACCACAAGAAAACTTGCAATGTTAGCCACATTCGCCGAGGGCAATTTTTCAATAGGATCCTAGATTTAATAGCAATGTTTTTGTATTAAGAGTTATCATTTTAGGAAAATATATCCGTTCTTTCATACAGTTATTGATGTTGATAAGGTAATTAATGTTGATAAGGTAATGTGATTATTTTGTCAAAATAATCGTTTTTTCATGCTTAAAAAATCGCCTACGGCGAAAA
The DNA here is from genome assembly GCA_936440205.1 of Lepidonotus clava. Lineage (NCBI taxonomy): Eukaryota > Metazoa > Annelida > Polychaeta > Phyllodocida > Polynoidae > Lepidonotus > Lepidonotus clava. The sequence goes on from OW387134.1 coordinate 29,940,848, forward strand.
TGCCCTAGAAGTTAAGGAAACGTTTTATGACCTGGAAAGATAAATGAGCAGATGGTTTCCAACAAAATACTAACCTTGATTTTCTGAGTGCAAGGAAGTGGTATCTTCTATGCGCTTTGATTTTTGAGATGTTCTCATTATTGGTAGTGCTGGCCGATAGTTTAGATCGTATGCTCGCACCTGTGTCCTGTACCCCCACCCCATACAGTAATCATTAATGGCCTTTGTTGTCATCTATCTGGCCACAAAGGGATTCCATAATGCAGGCCCTTGCGCTGTTCTCTGAGCCCTTTGAAGGTTGCCGTCAAGACAAAGTCTACAAGCAAGGTCGACGTGGGAAACAGCAGCCAGGCGGTTGAGTGTAGTCTAGTTAGTGAATATGGTGATAGGGGTAAGGTAGGCCACTGTACATCCAGGGCTTCATGGGGGTAAGGTATACTATCTGACACCAGGCCTGAGCCATCTACGTCCGGCAAAGTAACACACCAGTAGCGTCTAGTGTGTCTTGCCTTACTTGTTTTGGGGGAAACGTTCAAGCTAATGATTTCTGAGGTCATATTAAGCCGATCTCATTTTCCATTAAAACTACAATCCATAATTATAATAGATTACAGTTACTGCCAGGATTAGTATCTACCCTCACTTAAAAAGAAATGAAGTAGTGTGACTTTTTTCATGAATTTCCGGTGCGACTTGCAAAACTCAAACACGTAGTGTAGCCTATTTATGAAGTTAGCATACTTAAACAGGACTAAATAAAGCAAGAAACACAATGTTATTCCCTATGCTGCAATTGTGAAGACCGTATTTTGATATATTTTGTTAAACATCGATGATAAGCCCAATCATAATGTATTGAGTAAAAGGCATCTAAAATTAGGTATTTCACTATAGTACTTTGACATTTATCAACTCACCAAAAACAGTGATAGTGACTAGCTGTAGGTATTCTACTCATCCCGGGACATTATTCACCTAGGGGATACCCTGCACATCATGATTATTTCAAAATAATTCTTTTTAGAATTCATACCACATATTGACAAGATTTATTTAATATTCAATTATTCAAAGAGATTCAATTACAAAGTGAACATTTACTTTTATGGAAGAACGTTGGAAAGAAAGTGTTATTGTTCCGCAGTGAAGCCTCTCTGTTTTGCATGCATCGGGATGTAGTTCTTAAGTTACTATTGATTCAGAAATAAGTATTGTAACATCAAGAGGGACACGGACAGCTTCACTAGAATCAATATTAGTGATGAATTTAGGGCTTTTGCTTTTCGTTAGAGAAGATAAAGATAGATATTCAATATGTAATATAAGTAGACGGTATACAGTAAACGTAGTTTTTCGCAGAGGGAAATATAATTTCTGTCGTGGATATATAGAGTAGCGTTACATACGAATCGAAAACATATATTTATACCAAGTAGTTACGATAATCTATAACAATGTTGCACACTTTCTATGTATTGCCTTTGAAAATGATTATACCATAGATTTTGTCATCAGAATATTCGACTCTTCTGTAATAAAATCTTCGAAATGTATCATCTGAAATAAAATGTATGACTTAATCTTCCAAGAAATACTTCTGTGATCAAAACTATCAGCTTTTATCTTATTTTATTCAATATATAGATAGCTAATGTTCAGCTCAATCGGTTAGTCTGCACAATATCAGTATTGTTCAGAACCATAGGTTACAGTAGTTTAAATGTAATCGCTTCATTCGGAATATCCTTCATTAACAAATGGGCGAACAGAGCCAGTCAAGCACAGTCGCTCAACATATTGATTAGTTCAAATTAATATTTCTAATTGCATCTGGTAAGAAATGCGGTTATTGTCCAGATGCTGCAAATCTGCTAGTGTACACAAAACCTTAATTGCACCTTAATGTATCGCACCATCTTTTATTAAGCAGGACGTCCGAGTTCTAAAGCGCATACGGTGATAACACAATTGTATGTTATTTTTCGCACAATCAAATTGAAGATCCTCTCAGCATTTAAGATCCTAATATTGATTCATAGTTTGACAATCTTCTCTGAATGAACATCCTCCTTTCACATTTTCGGCGGTGCGAATCGTCCAATTTGTCTCGAGCTAGTAGTGGGAGTAATCTATAACACACTACCTAACCATATTCACATTACATTGCCTTGGTCATATGGGAATTTTAAATCAGGGGAATACTAAGTGATATGGGTGACATAAACACTGGGCACACAAACGTCAATATGTGGCTCCTGTGCCAGTGCTCCCTTGGCGGGTCACTAATGGTCAGTCCCCGAGCTGTGAGCCGCGGGGAGTGTACCGTGAAATAGGGCTGAGTCACGCCCTGGCTCCACACCCCCACTAAACACTGCGAAGCATCACCCGTTGGTCGTAGATATAAGACCTTCCCCCACAACCCCCCTAAGCCGCTCAATACTTTGTCTATGGTAGCTTGAAGCCTATTGGTTTTTCTACTGCAAATCGTCTGCGTTGTGTTTCATGGAAATGGCCGCAGTGTGACTGGATTCTGTAAGATAGGATTTCTATGAAATAAGATATCCTTAGACTTACTTCCTAACCTTCCAAGATCTATAGCAACCGATTATTGGCCCTCCGATAATGTTTATCACGTAACGAGTGAAATACATCTGTCTAGATTATAGTTACAAATAGCAACACTAGATATACAATACCGTGCTTATTGCACCAAAAACCCGTCCGATATTATAGGGTAAATGATTAAAAAGGGAATCCACAAAGGCACTGCAAAATGACCCATAGAATAGCGCTTCCCAGCACAATGGTACCTCCTATTATAGGAAGGTGGCATGATTGCTCTAAAGATGTCCTCTGTATACTTTTCTCATGCGATGTAGATATGCCTCAATTATCACCATTCATGTGGGTAAAAAAGCTACCTTTCATTATATGGTTCTAGTTTTTTCTGTGTTTACACAAAGTTGAAAAAGTATACTATCTTTTTTCGTTTTTATATTCCCCACCAGCTAGAGTTAAAACAAAGACATTATCTGGTCTTAAAATGTTGGCTCCTCTCGTGAGCGACGCACACGTACTTGCTCCCAATTAAACTCAAAGAAATAGCTCACGACTGTTAGGTAATAACTCAGCATATAAATTGTGAAATTGTAAATACCAGTTAAAATGTTACACAAGTACTGGACGCTATCCTTCAAATGGATGCTAAGCTTCCTTTAAAATTATGCGTTGAGGTATTCACACCTTTATGACACTTAAAGGCACAAATTTACACTCATTGATATATCTAAAATACGTCTGACGCTCCCCACCAGTCTGATGAACATCAAACGGATTTCATAGTTCTGGCTTCTGAGTCCTGAATCCAATAACATAGTTTTGCTGCAAACCTTACTGATCCGCGTCAGGTCGGTGAAGATTGCAGGGACCTTAGGTAGTTTTGTCGTACTATGTTTGTTATAAAAATTATAACTGTCATGTGATGAACAAGTCTATGACCCTAGCCTTCCTTTATCGAGACCCCTTAATGAGTACACACGTATATTCAAAATAAGAAATTGACCCCATAATGATTTGGACTTAACAAAGGGCTAAGCAGGGTTCAATGGTAGATTTATAGGGATGCTTTACCCCCTGTTTAACCCTAGAAAAGTTGCTGATAGCCCTCACTTTCAAAACCATTTTGTCTTTGAATTAATCAAAATATGAATATATAGACGCAAAGGTCAGCAATTTTCTATTCTTTTCTGCATTGGATATTCATAAATTGAAACTGTTTCAAATAATGCAAAATCATTAACTTTCTTACAGAAAAATACTATAATCATGGGGGGCCAGTCATATTGCTATGGATGCATGGATATTGTATCCATTATTGCAACATTAATATTAACTAAAGAGCTAGTGAGTCGGATTAAGTCTGATTTAGTACATTTTATGTAGATGTTTCACATTTTCATTTTACATCAAATTGTTGTATTTTATGATAGCTCATATTTACATTATACATTGATATGATTTACATTTTACGTAAGGTTTACATTTTATTGATTTCAATTGCATTTTATGTTGAGTTACGTTTTCCGTCGGATTTACATTTTACAGTAGACAGCATTTCTTAAATTGAACATGCAATATAAGGCTCAGTGACATGAGTGTGTGAACAAACGACATGGCATCAAGGGCCCCAAGGGCCTTTTATATAAAACAATTGACAATGAAAAACCACAATGCAGATATTGGCTACACTGGGAATTCAACTATTAAGACTACCTAACGAATTTTCAATAACAATAACACATATTTATTCAGGCCATTTAACGTAGCGAACCTGTTATGTACGCGACGTCATACATGCGACGTTGTGAATGCTAGTTAGGATGTGTCCACAATGTTGCCTAAATAAGATAAACTATGCAAACCATCTATCGATTCCCATTTCCATATACTACTACGTCGCGGGTGTAATAGAAACAATATGCGAAACAACGTTGCTTGTATTGTGAAATAGGTCTGGATGACGTCATGGATGCAATGTAGGCCGCAAGTTCACTCAAGTCAATCCACATGTTATGTCACGTGTATGGCAGTGCCATGCATGTGACGTCACATGTATAAGTAAACATTATAATTTTGTGATAATAACCAAATTCCCATTTTCATATACATGTAATACTGATTTCATCATAAGTTATCGCGGGTACAATTAAATCGATTTACGTGATAGTGTCGCCTTAACGGTGGAGCGTTTTGAGATGACGTGGCTCATATAGACACTACCGAAACAAGCAATGCTACTCTATGATAAGGCACTGGAAAGGAAATAAAAGGAACTGACCCACTGCACTACTTCATGGCGATACAATGGACCTGTCAAAAAATGCCATGTTAGAGGCAATGCTAAAAAAATCATCCTCCGAAGGACGGGATCGTCTATTCCCATCTCCATTACACAAAATGATTTCTTGATTGGCATCTGTTGGTATCGTAGTATCTTAAGTAGTTGTGGTCCGGGACGTAAATCACTTTTCCCCAAGGTTGGGGTAGTTATTATAAGAAGGAAACCTTAAGGACTTACTCTTAGATTACAAGAGTTATATTGAAATGTATTGATATTAACTCACTTTTTAAATCATAAATGTAGTGTCGTACATAGACGTTGCCATGGAAAAAAGACTTAAAGCGTTGCAATCTAGCTTCAAACAGGCAGTTAGTGTACATGCCAAAATCGGCCAGCCTAGAAAAATATAAAATGATTAATAGTCAGTTCCAAATAATGTATTTTGCTGATATTTGAAATGTTGAACTGGTTCTTTTGTACTGAACATCATACCCGTATGAAGGCTGTTTAAACCGTCTAGTCTGTAAACTAGAACCATTGCTCCCTGGAGAATTGCCAGTTTGCTTTTCCTTATTTAGAGATTACATCGCATCAGAACGAAGTTGAGTGGTAAGTTTAATAAGGCACGTATCACCAGGTAAAAAGATTTGCACCCTAGGTTAAAATGTTGAAGTTTTGGTTGGCAAACTTGCTAAAAGGTATGTTGGCTTATTTTCAAAGATAACCCCCAGAACATCAGTGTTCACACGCATGCGAACATGAACCACTGGTGAATTGTATCAGCGAACCCTACCGCTGAGCTACCGGGAAGTTGGTCTAAAGGAGTGAGGACATTGTAAGCTTGCATATTACTATAGGTCTGCAGGGCAAGAAAGGACTGAAAAACTTGAAATATCTGGTCCTTCTACCTGTCTTAGAAACATATGCAATATGTGCAGTATATTTTTTTCTATCATTCAATACCAAAATTGTTTGTCAGGCACAAGTATTTTGTTAAAGACATGGGAATAGAATCTGACAAAGACGGCACAAGTTTTCAAAATATGAGTATCCTCCCATGTGACATTGCTAATGAATATAATGATTAATGGGAACAACAGGGAAAAAATATAAAATATGTTCAGATGATAAATGGCCAAAAATGACATGCAAAATATGTTTAGAAAATTCAAAAAGTCATCAATCATGTACTCTCCCACCAGTAAACTTATGTGATTGATATACTATACCGATATAATAAACATTATATCTCCCATAAAAAAACAACTTACTACAAATCTTTGGAAAGTAGAACTTAAAATAGAACTGAAAAACAAAACCAGCCCTTTCTTGCCCTGGAATTACCTGCCACTGTAGTCGGCACCATTTTCCGACTGCTTAAGAATGTTCTTTGAAGGCGTCTGATTAAGTACTTATTTGTTTGATCGTCCGAACGGTTACTTTAGATAAATTCAAGTCCTGAATGAATAATTATTATAATGTTATTATTTCTTTTGGTAGAACGAATAATGTTGAATACATCATTCTCAAAAGGCCTTCATTGATATGAGTTCCTTTGCGATATTGCCGTTATCGATTTACGTAATTATGTTCTATCATTCATGCACAATTGTAAAAATATGTACAAAGATTTTAACACCACATACAGCTATACACACTCACAGATGTTTAATTAATTTAGAAAGTATTTGAGTTACCGAACATTTTGAATGAAATTATAATGATTTCTCTAAACGCAAAATTCCCCCACTCATTTTCTTTTAGCGTTTGGGAATATCTGAACACTTTTTCATTTAACAAAATGGTGAATGTATTTGTGAATTTTCACACTTAGTGATAGGTTTAAGTGCGCGACTACGTGTTAGGATGAGTGTCTCTTTCTCTTTCTTTTCATATATTTCTGAACACAGGCACTATTAATTTTGCGCCTGGGATCGCTCATGGATTTGTGCCTTCAAACACATCGAATCACTGTATTTAAAGGCACATAGCGGCAAACAACTTTACTGAAAAACATATTGTGACTTTGAGACTTTTGGATAACATAATCATAACAACGTTGATCCAAACACCTGTGAATGTTGAGAGCAAAAAAAACTGTTGTTGTTACAATTATTTTTTGAACTTGCAGTTTGTTTTAAAGTGCAATCGCTTTAGGGAACAAATGAAGTCAATCATAAAAGCATTGTGACTTCGATTGGTCAATGTGACTTTCGTTCAAATCATCCTAGTGACTTACACAGAGATTAACCTTTTCTCGTCCCTAGTGTAGCGTCATTCGAGCTGGAGTAGGCGTGGAAACAGGGTAAACTTGTGAACAGGGTATCTCCCTCGTATACTTCCTCTTGCATCATAGATTAAAGTTGGCCATAAAGAGTGCGTTTACAAATGCTTTCTAATAATGACTAACTTCTAACATAACCGAATGCTGGCTTGTTTTAAGAAATGTTGGAAAAATTGTAGCTTTATATAGGTGAATGCTTATACAAGACATTTTACGGCAAAACCTGATCAAAGTATTACACTTACACCCCTAGGACACTTACCCCCTGGACATTTACCCCCTGGACACCTACCTCCCGGACACTTACCCCCTAGGACACTTACCCCCTAGGAAACGTACCCCCTGGGACACTTACCCCCTGGACACTTACCCCCTAGGACACTTACCCCCTAAGACACTTACCCCCTAGGACACTTACCCCCCAAACTTGGAGAACTTGCTCCAATGATGTTTTGACGGGGTGTCTTTGAATAGACGTCCATTAATCCTCTCATGTTTACTTTAGGCCATGGGACCGGCGGCCCTCCCCTGGGAGGGGGCTCTCGAGGGTGAGGTAAAACAGTCACATGTCGAATTTAAGTATATATATATATATATATATATCAGAAGAGAGGGATATATATCTAGTTTACTCCCCATTATTAAAAACTGTGGAAAATAGTGACTAGGAATAGGGACGAGTTAGCCTTTTAGGTATGAATCCTAAAGAACTATCAGAAGAGAGTGATATATATCTAGTTTACTCCCCATTATTAAAAACTGTAGAATATAGTGACTAGGAATAGGATATATGTAATTACTCCCCATTATTAAAAACTGTGGAAGTGGGGTCCGACGGGACCCACCCCTCATGAGCCCAATTAGGACCAGGGGCCGGTGACCGGCGCCTAAAACAACAGGGTTTAAAATCAGCTTGACGTCCAAATGGGTGGCACACGTTTTGACACTTCCCCATCCACTAACTGTTGAGTAGGGATGAGTTAGCCTTTTAGGTATGAATCCTAGACATCTATTAGAAGAGAGGAACATTTATTTAGTTTGCTTTCCATTAGAAAGACTAAGTTCTTACCACTTAATTACCTCTACATTATAAGCCAAGATTGGGGGGTAAGTGTCCTAGGGGGTAAGTGTCCAGGGGGTAAGTGTCCAGGGGGTAAGTGTCCTAGGGGGTAAGTGTCCTAGGGGGTAAGTGTCCTAGGGGGTAAGTGTCCTAGGGGGTAAGTGTCCGGGGGGGGGGAGGGGTAAGTGTCCAGGGGGTAAGTGTCCGGGGGGTATATGTTCTAGAACCCATTTTAGGCCCAACCCAGCCTGTTCTTCGGCAACACGGTATCTCTGAAGGCCAGAATCAGACAATGAAACTGGTTTGATATTTTTGGTTGAAGGTATACTAAGCGCGCACAGAGGTAGGCCTGTACGCGGACGTTTACTCAAAGTCACTTATACAACTTATCTTATATGAGTGGACATGTAGATCTTTCCGTTAGTGGACGCATGGTCGTGCATACAGTATTTCTTTTAGACGTAGGTTTGTTCTATGGCCTGTACAAGCATACTTGTATGTGCAGACGTAGCTCTTGCAAACTATTTTAAGATCGGGGGCCAACTCCCCTTTTCTTTGATTTCTGTCTAGATTTAAGTCAGCATACCCTATATATGGACGTCACACACATCAACCTCGATATTTTTGCCCTATTCCATGGCAATACTGAGCCAATCTGATCATCATCGACAACTTGATATGTTGCCTGGTGTCGCTGGTATTGGTATGATGAGCAACATAGCCTTGTTGTACTGTGCATACCAGCAATAGACAATGCGTTAACACACATCAACCGATCAGAAGTGCCAAAACGATCACGTGACTTCCACCTTGTCCCGGGTTGTGACAAAATGGCATCACAGAAGACTAAAACAAATTTAGGAAAAGTAACCTGTAATCAAAGAGGTCTGCCATGTTACCAGGTGTATACATGCTCTGTCTGAAAGCAACAGTTCAACTTTTTAACACCGAGGCTATCAACTATATCAATATCCTTTTCTGAGGACACAAAATGCATGCAATAGTTGATGTATTGTACTCTCCATATTTATGAAAACACTTTGTGGTAGGGCAACATCCCTCAGAACATTATAATATTGTCCCTTGATTGGATGGTGATAAGACAAAAATGTGTCTAGATGGTGCCCAGATGGTGACAAAAAAATCACTGTGACTGGACAACTCTAAAGTGAGCTGCATTCCAGCTTCATGGAAAGCTCGTTTCACCCCAAAAGATGGGCTTTTTAAAATTGCAGTTGTTCTTTCATCTCCTATCTTTCATCTCCCATTTAGTATATATATATATATATATATATATATATATATATATATATATAAAAAACCAGCATTAGGTGTACACTACTATCCAAAAAAACCAGCATTAGGGGCACACCAGGATTAGAGGCACATATTCGTGTGCCCCTAATGTTCAGAGTGTTAGGACACGTTTAAAACATACAACTGAATGCTAAATACAATTTAATTGGGTTGTTAAAACTTAAACAAGTTAGTTTTGATAACCTCGACAAATTTCCTATTTTTTTAATATTAGAATTTTTTAACTGAAATTTTCATACTGCATATCTTGTGATACGAAAAAAACCAGCATTAGGTGTACACAACTATATCTGGCCCTATGCTCTAAATAGGGTCTATATGTTGCATTAGATTAATTTTGCATGGAAAACACACCAAGAGCTATCTAATTTATAATCAGAGTCTTGATTGATCATTGCATTAAAAATCGGGAAATTTATCACCATGGGTGAAGAGTGTTTTGGCATATTATTCAGGCATATATAAGTGTACACCTAATGCTGGTTTTTTATATAATATATATAGCCATAAAGTGCACATTGATAAAAGTTTTAATGCCATATATCTTTGACAAAAATTAAGATAGAAATGCAAGCAAGGTGTCAAATTGAAGCGTTTAACTAGTGCTTTTGCCTGTAAATGTTGAATTGGTATCTAGGTTGAGTTGGTTGCCATGGTAACCAGAATACCTTAGAAAATGGCTATTTTTTCCCCAATTTTCCTTCTGAATGTTCCATATCTTGACTGCTACTTAAGATAGAAACTTAAGTAAGGTGTCAAATCGAAGTATTCAGTTAGTGCTTTTGTATGGAAGTACTAAAGTTGATTTTACAGTTATTTGGTTGCCATGGTTACCAGATTTCTTGTTAAAAATAGCCATTTTTTCCCTAATTTCTGTCTAAATGCACCATATATTCATTACTTATTAAGATAGAAACTTAAGTAAGGTGTCAAATTGAAGTATTCAGTTAGTGCTTTTGTATGGAAGTACTAAATTTGATTTTACAGTTAGTTGGTTGCCATGGTTACCAGATTTCTTGTAAGAAATAGCCATTTTTTCCCTAATTTCTGTCTAAATGCACCATATATTCATTACTTATTAAGATAGAAACTTAAGTAAGGTGTCAAATTGAAGTATTCAGTTAGTGCTTTAGTATGGAAATACTAAATTTGATTTTACAGTTAGTTGGTTGCCATGGTTACCAGATTTCTTGTAAGAAATGGCCATTTTTTCCCTAATTTCTGTCTAAATGCACCATATATTCATTACTTATTAAGATAGAAACTTAAGTAAGGTGTCAAATTGAAGTATTTAGTAAATGCTTTTGTATGGAAGTACTAAATTTGATTTTACAGTTAGTTGGTTGCCATGGTTACCAGATTTCTTGTAAGAAATAGCCATTCTTTCCCTAATTTCTGTCTAAATGCACCATATATTCATTACTTATTAAGATAGAAACTTAAGTAAGGTGTCAAATTGAAGTATTCAGTAAATGCTTTTGTATGGAAGTACTAAATTTTATTTTACAGTTAGTTGGTTGCCATGGTTACCAGATTTCTTGTAAGAAATGGCCGTTTTTCCCCTAATTTCTGTCTAAATGCACCATATATTCATTACTTACTAAGATAGAAATGCAAGTATGGTGTCTCAGTGAAGCATTCAATTAGTGCTATCATATCAAACTCCTAAATTTGATATTAGAGTGAGTTAGTTGCCATGGTTGCCATGGTTACCATAGTATTTTTTTTAAATTCCGTTTCCCCCCCTATTTTCCTTCAGAATATATGATATCTTTACTGCTAATTAAAACAAAAATGCAACCAGGGTGTCAAATTGAAGAGTTCAGTTAGTACTATTGCATGGAAGCATTAAATTTGATTCTAGAGTTTAGTTGGTTGCCATGGTTACCTGATCTTTTGGTAAAAATATCAATTTTTTCCTTATTTTCCTTTTGAATGTACCATATCTTCACTGCTAATCAAAATAGAAAACTAACTAAAGCGTCAAATTGAAGTGTTCAGTTAGTGCTATGGTTTTGAATTGCTAACTTTATTTTTAAAGTGAGTTGGTTGCCATGGTCGCCAGGATATTTGTCAAAAACGGCCATTTTTCTGCTAAATTCCTTCTGAATATCTCTTTGATGCTAACTCAGATAGAAAATCAAGTAAGGTATCAAATTGAAGTATCAGTGACATTGTGTTAAATTGTCAAGTGTGACCCCCCCACCACATAATGAGGCATCATGAGGTCTCAGATTTGAAAATTGAGATTATTACAGATCATAAGTGTTGATGAATTGATCTTAAGAATGGTGAAAGAATTATGTTTCTAACAGTATTCACACCAAAGTTATGAATGTTTGAAATCACATCCATTAGATACCCCATTCTTGGAAAAATGACTTCAAAGATAGTACTTCTCTTCATGGTAAGGACAATTTCCATTGACTTTATAAATAGCCACCAGGAAAAACTATTAATTACACATATTGAATCCATAATTCCATTTAGTTTGTGCCTAAAATATAATATATAGGTGTTTCCCATGTCATTTCTGTAGAAAAATCAATTTTCTATTGAGTTTTGTACCCTTTTGCCTTCTTTTGCCATTTCCTCAGGATTGATCTGAGCGACTTATGCCTCATTTAGTGGTGGGGGGTCACAAATGTGTTTTTAAAGTGAGTTTGGTGCCATGGTTACCAGGATTTTTGTTGAAAATAGCAATTTGTTCCACAATTTTCTTCTGAATATAAAATATTTCTTCTGCTATTAAAGGAGCAGTATCATGAAAAAGTTGTCCCTAATGTGAGTTCTATTAACTACTTATCATCCCCGCCCCACTCCGCCTTCTGCCCCACTCCCATTCCCCCTCCTACCCCCACAACCAACGAGACAGAAGGCATGGACTTTTACAACCATCACAGTAGCAATACCACAGGAAAATTATGAATTATATTTTCAATGATTTGAATAGGCCTATGAGATGCGCCTATTCAAGTGCTTTTTCATATTTCAAATACAATTAAAATCGGACTTGGCATTCTTTAGATATTGCTACAAATATGAGGGTAAAAATTGACCTTTTTTGCATAATATTTACATTGAAACATTGGCAAACCTATGGACCCCCATTTTAGCCAATTTTAACATGATTTTTCATCTATAAGGTTAATTTCATGCTTAAATCCGCAGATCTTAGCCTAATTGTACACCTTTATACCATATACCACTGAAAAGAGCATGTACTTCCGCGGATCTCACCGGTTTTGCCCTATTTCTTCATATAAAAATTGTTAGTCAAAGATTGAAAATATTGGTTAAGAGCTTAAGATCAGTATTCTGAAAAACATGGCCCATGCTAGGTCAATCACAGAAAACCAAAATATTGAGACATCTCTTACATTAGTCATGCAAGAAAAAATATTAAATTGAGTCTAATCTTAAATCAAACCTCGGATTTCCATGCCTAAGATTCCCCTCTTTCTTATGGTAATATTGGTTTTGCTCTGTTGTTACAATTAAGAAAATAATGATCAAATTCCCGTCGCCAACCTGGCAAAATACGGAATTCTATGGTTTGTTACACAATTTTTCAGGGATTGTGGTATTGCTATTCACAGTAACCTGCATGGTCCCCAGGCTCTGGACATGCCCAGCACCAACTAGGTGCAGTCTACCTTAGTCAAGGCCCCTTCTTACAAAGCCTTTTTTAATTATCAAATTTCGTCTTGGGGTGCTGAAGCTGGTTCCTAACCTGTTTAGGGACTGGAAGGACAGCCAGTTTTTTTCCAGAATATATTATATGAATTAAATTTCAAATAAGTCTACAAACTGTCAAATTTAAGAACTTTTTAAGGCCTTAGATTTGAGAAAATCAATTCAAGACCTTTTAAAACCTTTTAAGACTTGTGTGGGGACGCTGTCTCAAGGCAGCTACCAGCAGTCCATATACTTGGCCTGCACACTCAAGAACCTGAGGCCCAATCTGGGCTGATTAGGATTTCCCCCAGCACCCCAACCCCCATCTCAACCCCAGTCTCTACAGGCCAGCCCAAACCCACCAGGCTTATTACATAATGTGTCACACAGCTCTGTTGTACCTCTGTGTCCTCTCGTTTGATAGGTTTAAATACGTATTTTTGAAAATTTTTCAAAATTGAAACATGTCCTGGGTATCCAGGGGATGGGATAAGGAAAGAGGTAGGGGGACCTGCCCTGGGTGTCCAGGGGTGGGATGGGAGAGGGAGTCTGGGGAACTGCCCTCGGTGTCCAGGAGGTGGGAGAAGGAAGGGGCAGGTCGAGGGACCTGCCCTGGGTGTTCAGGGTGTGGGATAAGGAGAGGGAAGGCAGGGGACCTGTCCTGGGTGTTTCTACTCCCTGGACACCTATAGGGCATATCCCTGGCCTCCCCCTTCTTTATTTTAAAGTTGAATATGCAAATTGTGGGCATTACAAATTATATTGCCTTAGCCTTCCCCTTCCTCATCCCGCCTCAGGGACACCAAGGGCAGGTCCCCCAGATATATAGTATCATTACGTTTCCCTATCTATTAAAGATCCGGGGACATGATCTGAGCTACGACGCAAAAGGCAATAAACTTGTAGAATATTAAAAAAGAAACATTTTGATACGAACACATGGTTTCATGGGCCCAGCTATGCGACAGGCCAGCCCCTACTAACACTGTATATTGCTCAGCCAGGTGTGACAGCTGACATTCACACCCCTTCGCGCTGGCCATGTTGTGACGTCACAAGATGCCTTGATAGCATACTGATTTAAGGCTATATTCCACGATGCGTTCGGAGACACTTGTGTTGTCTCTAATTAGGAAGCACAAGTTTACTTGCGTTCAGATACCAACATGTTGATAAATTTCCGCAAGCAAACTTGTGTTCCCATAATTAAAGCAACGCAAGTGGCATAGAACACATCATGGAATATAGCTTTTGGTACCCAGAACACAAGCAAACTTGCGTTTCTGTAATTAAAGCAATGCAAGTGGCACTGAACGCATCATGGAATATAGCCTTATAGCATCCCATGAATGCAAGTATCAACGCAATTGTTAACGCAAGTAAAATGATGAACACAAGCAGGTGAATGCATTGTGGAATACAGCCTTTAGGCAATTTCCTTTGTAAAGGTGGTGAGCGATCTTAAAGGTGCTGAGTGAATATAAAGGTGATGAGCATTTGAAAACCTGGTGAGTGTTTGCAACGGTGTACACATGCCTGAGGAGTGACATACATGTCCCTTTATAGGCAGAATGTGGTATACAAAGAATAGTTAGGTGTGTGGGAAAGTTAGCTGCAAGAGTGTCTTCACCCATCTATAAATCAGCTGCTAATGCCGAGATTCCAAGACCAGTAATGTTCAGAGTATTTATAGACAGTAAATAATGTGGAAATGCCTTGTTGATTTTTCTTTTATCAGCACAAATGTCCTCACAGATTGCCAAAATTAGAGTAAATAAGGGTATATTGCGCATTATATTTAATGAGTACACATTTTTCTCTTGCATTTATCAGTATTTGCAATAAGAAAACCTGGTTTTATTTGTTTAATACACCGCTATAAGGCGTATCTGTTGATGATACTTTTCGTTTCTAAGTGTCATCCTTATGTATTAGGGCCACATAAGGTGATATACTACTTTTAGGCCCTATAAATTACATAGCACATTCGTCACGCCCATATCACATATAAGATATAAAATATAAATTTGATAATAGTCAAATTGAAAGTTTCACTAAAAAATTAGTTTTATGTCAGCTCAATCTCTATACATTGATACATTAGTTTAGAATGTTCACGCATAAGTTAATATGGTGGGAAATTGTCAATGATATATGTCACAAAACGTTTAAAAAATACCAATTACATTTTCATAGAAATATCCAACAGGGTTGTATTGCGCATCCCAATATATATGAGAAAAAAACTATTGCTATCATCACTTAATATTCATAGGGGTTATGACGCCATAGTATGGTTAGTTCAACCATTACGGCAAATTCAATCAACTATCAACTATCTCTTGTCATTTTACATATATGTCTATATTTTAGGATAATTGAGGAAAAAAATGTGCGAAATACCAATGTGTGCTATACCAACCTAGGCCTGTTTTATCTTATTATGTATGTGTTCACTGTAGCATAGGCATCTTGATACATCACTTCCGGCATCCTCACTGTATCTAGGTCATCTGGCCCTATAGTCAGGTTCTACTCTTATTCTGCACATAACTTTACAAGACCATGAGCCATAGTTATTTAGATTATAGGCCTAGGGATGTATTCATATTTCTATGTTGAAATATATTTAGTTAACGAGTTAGGGTCGTATCACTGGATCTTTAAGGGTGAAGGCTAGATACAAAAAATAAATATTGAGGTACAAGCCTCATAGAGTTTCATGATACAAAATGATAAGCTAGCTGGTGAGCCTAGAAGAGGTGTTGTAGCAGTGTAGGGTAGCCCTGAGCCCAGTGGCCTTAGTAGTTTTCAAATAACAACAATCAAATTGTATCACAGGATATTGTAAAGTAATGTTCAACCTTTCCCATCCACATACTATCTCATAATAAGTATCACCAAAACTGTATTATCATTTTCATACTCCTTAGTCGCTTCACATTCCCCATGTAATGATCGCTCCGAGCTTAGCCTTTTTTCGTTATGTGATTTTACTGTATCCCTATGCCCTGCTATTAACTAGGTCAAGCCTACATCCGGGCACTTGGGGAAACCCAGAATGCTAAGGGTGGAGCGATGATTACAAGGGAATCTGAAGCGATGTGGAGTATGTATCATTTTATTTAACTCTGATAAATAACATCAATATAGATAAAGACCAAACGTATTGAATTTATAGACCTTTTTAATTAAGAGTGTTGCGCCCCCTGGTGAAGTAAATAGAACCAATGGTTTAGGTCATTTCCCATAGTTAACCTATATGCTTCACTTCATATAGGTTAACTATGGGAAATGATCTAAACCATTGGTTCCATTTTCCTCACCAGGGGGCGCCACACCCTAATAAAAAAAGTCTATATAAATACTTTTTGTACTTAGATTGGGTTATGGCTGGTGAGGGAAGAATACTGGGGAGATCCAATCATGAGTCAGGACATATAATTTTCACTCGTGATGGCTCTTGCGTTGGGCCAACGCAAGCAACAATGCAACCAAATGGCTATATTCCACCTTGTGATCCCCTGATTTACTTGCACTGGGTACAAACACTGCTAGTAAAATGCCCATCGCAAGCAAAATGAAATTTGGCCTATATTAGGCTGACTAGTGGCCAGCTGGTGAGCGTGGAGAGGTGTTGGAGCAGTGTGAGTCGGCCCTTGGCTTAGTAGCCTAATTGGGCTGACTGATGGCTGAGTGGTGGACGGCTGGTGAGCATGCAGAGGTGTTAGAGCTGGAGCTGACTGAGGGCCGGCTGCTAGCTATATAGGCAGAGGTGTTGTAGCAGTGTGAGTCAGCCCGGGGCCTATTTCCCTCAGTGGGCTGACTGACGGCTGGCTGCTAACCTAGGCAGAGGTGTTGTAGTAGTGTGAGTTGGCCCTGAGCTTAGTAGAACATATAATTTTCACTTGTGATGGCTCTTGCGTTGGGCCAACACAAGCAACAATGCAACCAATGGCTATATTTCACCTTGTGATCCCCTGATTTAATTGCACTGGGTACAAACACTGCTAGTAAAATGCCCATCGCAAGCAAAATGGAATATATCCTATATTAGGCTGACTAGTGGCCAGCTGGTGAGCGTGGAGAGGTGTGGAGAGCAGTGTGAGTCGGCCCTTAGCTTAGAAGCCTAATTGGGCTGACTGATGGCTGAGTGGTGGCCGGCTGGTGAGCATGCAGAGGTGTTGGAGCTGGAGCTGACTGAGGCCCGGCTGCTAGGCAGAGGTGTTGTAGCAGTGTGAGTCAGCCCAGGGTCTATTTCCCTCAGTGGGCTGACTGACGGCTGGCTGCTAACCTAGGCAGAGGTGTTGTGCAATTTATGGGTAGGAAGTGGAAGGGGCAGGGACCATGCTTGTCCACTTAGTTCGTAATAACTGTGGCAGGGGCCACTCTGCTTTTAAGTCAAAGTGGAGAAACTTAGATTAGTTCCCCAATTTTTTCTGTTCCATGTTAGGTTTACTTAGAATTGATGTTATGACCAGTAGTTATGTTCTGGAAAATATCCGTCCTGTATGGTCTGGGTGTTAACTTAAGATATCTATTTTGATTGGCTAGTCTCAGAGTGTCCTATGCAGTCCATGTTAGAGTAAAGTCTCGTATGATGAGGCTACTAGCCAATATCTGTTAAGGTTATGCATACATGATTCAAAGCGCATCTCACTGCACATCATTCTCTGGTATAAGCGTGTCAAAGCTGCAGAGTGTCTGACCACTCGGCGGTCCTTTACAGATAAATGTAAAAGACCCAATAGAAGATGCAACAAGAATTTTTTTTTAGCTTTGGTGGCGAAAAATAATCATCTATAATCTAGGAAGGGGGGACAGGGGGGTCAGAGCGGACTGCTTCACTACTTTGCCCTCTTCCTCCAACCCCCCCCCCCCCCCTCCACCCACCTGGCCTGGGGTCAGTAGCTGGGAGCAACCACCAGTCTTCCCCTCCCACCCCCTTTCCCACCCTGAGCGCTTGGTCCAGTTGGTCCACTGAGAGCACTGTGTCATGGTTGATTGCCCAGGTTGATTTGTCTTCATGGAAAGATAGAAGGGGTAGGTAGAAGGTGGAAGACCCCCTCCCCCCCTACCACCACCACCCCTCCCGCTTGCCCGTCTCCCCTCCCCCCTTCCACCTCCAGCCTTATGTAATATACCACCCTACCCTACATCCTTAGGTTATCTGTCATCTCTACATCTCCTAGGCCGTCATGACCTGGTGAATTGAAATGATGTGAGACTTCTGTTTTCTGTGGGTCTCTAATAATGCAATAGAAGTGGGTTTTAACCTAGTCTTCAGATTGTTCTTGCTCTGGCCCACATACTGCTTGCCACATTTTTTGCATTTGACGGCATAGATCAGGTTGTTGCTATTGCAGTCAATGTTTGGCCCATGTAGTATTCCTTTTTGGTGATGTGCAATTAGATGTTGCCACCTATGTTGAGTCTTAGGCAGTAGTGACATTCCTTGTTGTTGCATGCCATTTTCTTTTGTCTAGCTGTGGCTGATTTTTTGCTGTTTTCTGTTGGCAGTTTGGCTCCTACTAGAATATCTTTTAAGCCTTTTCTTTTTCTGTAGCCAACAAGAAAGCTTTTGTCTTGATATAGATGCCATGTAGAGGAGGAACGGTCTAGGAGGTCCCGTGTCTTACTTATCTGGTCACATAAGATCAGGGTCATGGGATTGTATGTGGTCATCAGGAAGATGGGATTTTCAGATGTTCTTCTTCTTTTCTCCTTAGAAGTTGAATTGAGGCGTATTGACTGATCTCCTTTGGTTGCTCTCTTAAAGGCCTCTACTAAGAGCTGCATTTGGTAACCATTTTAGATGAGCAAGGCGGCTGTTTTTAGCACACTTTGAAACGAATTCTGCTTGGCTGCTGCATATGTATCGAACGTGTAAGAAGTGGCCATATGGAAGGACCTTCTTGCAGTGATATGGATGTGCTGAGTTAAACGGCGAGAAGTTATTTCTGTTGGTTTACAGCATAGTGTGGTCATCAGTTTGAGCCCATTGAGATATACTGTAGTGTCTATGAAGTTTATGGATGATGTAGATTTTTCTGTAGTGAATTTTATAGTCTCGTAGGCTGCATTGAGATATTCAATGAATTTCTCAATCTCTTGTTAATCATGTTGCCAGATATGGAAGATGTCATCTATATAATAAAACCAATCCCTTGGTTGGAGATGGTAAAAGTAGACAAATCTTCCTTTGAAATCGGTCATGAATATATTGAAAAATACATCCACTCAGCAACAGCATGGCTGATGGATAATGGTGAAGTGAGGTTAGGTACATGTCAGACTGCAGGATTTATAACCAACAGCTAGGAGCCTCTGATGTCCAAAATATGTGGCTTGGAACACATGGTAAATGGCATTAGTGAGCCAGTAAGTCCATAACCCCTAGCTATAATGATATAAGCAGCCATGCCTATATCACCCATATTCCACCTTGTGGCACCTTACTGAGAGCAAGTTTGTGGCAGTTTGCTTGCAATTTTTCATGGTACCCCAAGCAAATACTAGGCTCAATCTAGGATTTGATCTTATTTAGCCAATCTGGTAAAAATCAAGTCAAGTTTTTCCATTTTCTTTAGCCAGATTCAAAAATCTTAGCTAAATTTTCACCCGTAATATATGGTGTGTATAACATCTGTTTATTGGTATCTATTTTAGAGATAAGTTTATTGATATAATATCATAATGTATTTTCATGAATATTTAGAAGAAAAATATAAACTTTATAAGTCCCTGTCAGAGCTAGATCATCATAACAACAGGAAATTTAATTATATTTGGCTACAGATTCCAGTCTTCAAAATTAATGTTTTATTTTGTGCGCCTGCCTGTTGCATATGTTTTGGATATGCCGATTTAAATATGTACACATCAGTACAAAAACATCTAGATTCTGATGAAAAAACGTGCACACACTGGGTGCACAATGCCGAAAATTGTGTGCCCATCGGCGGAAATGTGCGGGCTAGGCGCAGGGCGCAGCGTTAATTTTGAACACTGGATTGACATTTTTCCATAATTTTTCCATATTTTTCAAAAAGGGAACACTTTAATTTATGTTAAAGGTACAGAAATGGCAAATATATCGTTTAAAAGCTGATTTAATTACACATTCCATGCTTCAAACCAGATCTCAATAATTCTAATATTAAAATGTGAGTAACTCTCTGTATGTTATCAATTGAAACAAATTCAAGGGATTTCTGAGGGAAATCCTGGGGAAATCCAGCAATTCATCCTCCTTATCGATGGGGTCTAAAGGGTTAAAACGGGTTCCAGTTTTACATTAAAATACTGGGGACCTAAGTATACCTCTAAGACTGTGGATTATCTTCTGAGTAAATTGCTTTTGACAATTATTATTTTGGCTCAGCATTAGCTCAGTCTTAATAATCTGTTTAAATGATTTACTTCATGAGAATGTGCATGAAATAAGAATATCATGCAATATGTCAAATGAAAGCTATGAGATTTCTTTCTGATCAAAACTTTTGCCAGTTTGGCAAATTTTTTAGCTTGTTTTTCCATATTTTTTGGCCAGTTTGAATTCAAATTCGTCCCACACAAATTGGCGAACAGCCAGCATGAGCCATAGAAGTACATTGTAATATAGCCTTAAGCCTCTTCAATGGGGATGTAAGTGCACAATGAACTATCATCAAGTGTTAGAAGAATTTCTGAACCTGTAAGGTCCTTGAGATCAGCTGATTCATTTAGGAAGTCTGTGGTGTCACAAAGGCTGATATGCATTTGGTAGGCTTTTGTTGGTGGACACTATTGGGTGGCTGGGGAATGGGAAAATCTTGTGGATTTTTTGGTAAGAGGTAAAGTTGAGCCATGTGTGGTTCTGAGGTTCTGAGGAATTTCTCAATCTTGTCCTTGATCTCACCTTGTAGTTTCATTCTTCAAGTAGTCTCTCTATCTGTTGGTTGTGAAAAGTCATGAGGTTTGACTCACTCTTCATATAGAAGTTCTCGTCCTTAAGCTGTCTCTCTCCTTCACGTATATAATCCAGCATATTTGGGATGACAATAGCCCCACCTTTATCAGCCCACTAGGCATGGGCAGAGAGGGTTCCTTCCCTTGAAGTATGCGAATGCCCTCATCCCATACAGCTTCTTATGATGACTTGTGTTTGTGCTGTTCAGCCACTTTCCAAGCTGGCATAGCGTGTCCTCATTAGGGTTCCAGGCGATCAACGTGAAGCACCCCCATTGGTTACCCTTCTTACAACTCACCAACCTTGGAGACCAGACTCAGTAGCTCAATTGGAAGAGTGCCCGCTTTGAGTCTGGGAGGTCTTGGGATTTATCCCTGGCAAAGTCACACCAAAGCCTTTAACAATGGCAGTGGTCACTGCTTGTCTGGCACTTGGTAATAAGTAAGGACCATGAAACATAACTGGTCAGCCCGGTGTCAGTATAATGTGACTGTGTGGGGTATTGTGTGGGCCTTAGTGTGTGGGCCTTAGATATCTTAGTGTGGCAGCACTATAAAGAGGGCATTGGGTCCCACTGCTACAAATAGGCACCTCATCTCATAGATTCGGTCACAGCCCATGTGGTGTAAAACTAGCTGCAAAGCTTTACCCTGTGCAGTCTGGTAAAAGAACTCTGATGGGTTGGCCGGATGTTAAACTAATCCAAGATCCATCGTCTCACCAACCCTTCGGCCCCAATCCAATACGTGATCAGTGCTGGGCCAGTCCATGGGAACCTCAATTTTGTTCCTTTCTCTCTACCACCGTATCATTTAGCCAGACCAATTCACGGGCATGAAACTCTTGACAGGTCACCTATCCATTGGTGAATGGTGGCTGGTTTCAATCCCTTTAATGCCCCTCTTTAGGCCTTGCGCAGCTTCTCCTCCAGTGACATCAAGAAGTCTCCAATCTTCTATGGTGGCTTCTTGAGCTGCAATGGTTTGCCATAGATTGCCTGCTGCAGCATCCTTGTCTGTCTACCCAACATGATCATATTCGGGGTCACTCCTAGACTAGCTTGTGGTGATACATAAAAACTCATCATGATCAAAGGCACCATCGCATCCCAGTCTTGTCCTGTTGTGAGGCAGATTGTGCAAAGACAACACCCTATAGCACAGAAGCTTTGTTCGACGTATCCGTCCCTCCACGGTTGATAGGGAGTGGTTCGCCTCTTGTGTATACCAAACAATACGCAAACCTCCGCTATCACCTCTGACTTAAAGTTCGTGCCCTGTTCTGAGTGCAACTCTCTGAATGCCACCATCTTCTCAGCCACCATTATGACATGTGGTCTGGAATCGGCAAACACTCTAGCCATTATTTTGGTGAAATAACATCCCACCACCAAACAGTATTTGTTTCCCTGTGCAGTGACCAGATACAGGCTATATCCATCACCAACTGTTTCATTGGCTCCCCTACCATGTATTGGTGTAGCGGCTCATACCTTTCTCTTCTCTTCTTCAGCAGGGCACAATCACATTGCCAGCACTCCCACTGCACATTCTCTCAGAGCCCCGGCCAGTAGAATCCCTGCTTGGGGAGTCCTCACCACCCCAAAGTGAGCTCTAGATGCCCCACAGTGGTACTAACTCTGCCTGTTTACTCTGGGCATGACTAGCTGGTATCTCCATCCTTGACCCTCTAGTTCATAATATTTGCAATGCATAACTCAGTTAACTAAACTTAGTCTCTCCCATTGTCTCAGCAGTATCTTATGTCTCTCTTGACTCCGCCATTACAGCTTCCCACTCACCAGCTTCTTTCAGCATGTATATCCATCCCAAATCGCTATCCTCTTTCTGGGCCCCTCTTATCTCCTAAGGCAACCCTGCCAGCTCATATCCTTGACTCCTCCTGACAGCCCACATGTTGTGCTTGTGCTCTCTGCCACACTGCTTGCATGGTTAACAAGATAAAGTGTCCATGTTCTCATGTTTCCTTCCAGGCCTGTGCTGGAACAATATTGTGTGCATCACTCACGTTGATCCAGTGGGTGGCTTGCTCCATAGGTTCTTTTCTTTTCTGCAGCCAGCTTAACGTGCTGTTTTCTGTCCTGAAGATAACTTTACTGTACATGTAATATCAGAAGTGCTTCAAGTCTTGTATAACAGCTAACAGCTTCTTCTGGATATAACAGTATTTCTTTTTTTTTCATCCCAGGGCTTTGCTTACTTGATCTTGCTAGTGAAAGAGCATGGCGCTGGTCCTTACATCGCTGGCGTCCATGTCCATCCACCACTGCCTGTCTACCTTGGGAAACCAAATTATCGGAGCTGTGATCAATGCCTGTTTCAGGATGTCAAAGGCCTTCTGTGTCCTCTTGTCCCACTCAAATGATGTATCTTTTTTGGCTAACTTGTAGAACGGGGCTGTGAGCTCCTTGAAATGTTTTATAGGATGCTGATAGTAAAAGCAGAGTCCTATGAAAGTGCAAACATCATGCAAATCTTGTGGTGTTGGCCATTTGGTCACCCACAACATTTTGCTGGATCAGGCTCAATTCTAGGGACCCAACACAACATGTCCAAGGAACGGAATCTTCTTTTGGAACAGCTTTCACTTAAGTGCCTTTAGTTTCCGGCTGGCGGCTCGCAGCTGGTCAAGCACTTGTACCAGCAACTCCAATGTGTCCTGGAAGGTTGGGCTGAAACCCAGGATGTCCTTTGCTGACTGGTTCTTTGCATGCTTTAATTCTGCTAGCTCCTGCAGCATGTTGCAGGTGTCCTTCTATTGTCCAAACCATCGTCTGAGGCCATATTCCCATATTCCCATCACTTTTCTCTGGCCGATGGTTAAACCTCTTTAATTTCAGCCTTGTGTCCTCCACTTGTTGCGCATTGGCCTTTTCAGCTGTCAAGACAATCATAATCTTGTACCATTACTTGTACCATTACTTGAGGGACCTCCTGGGCACCCCCGTAGAAGAGATTGCTGAACAGCTCTCTCACGAGGGTGTAACAGATGTCCACCAAATTAAAAGCAAGTCAACTGGCATCTTTGTGCTATCATTTGACACACCAACTCCTCCGGAATTTGTCAAATGTGCGTTCACCAGATTGCCAGTTGAAGAATATACGCCTAATCCCATGCGCTGCTATAAATGCCAAAAATATGGCCACATTACAAACAAATGTAATGGCCAAGCAGCGTGTGGTCGATGTGGAAACAAAGAAGTCGACCACTCAACTCAAGAGTGCAAGGGTAAACCCCAATGCATTAATTGCAAAGGGGAACACCCGGCATACTCCAGGAAATGCCCGCATTTCATCGAAGAGAAAGAGGTTCAATCTGTCCGTGTCAAAAGGAAGATCTCTTTCTCTGAAGCCCGAAGGATCGTGAGAGCATCCCGTGCTCCAGTGCTCACAAGAAGCTTCGCTTCAGTGGTCAGGTCAAAGAAAGATGCAGGTTGCCAAACACCTGACTGGCCTGACCGTGCTGTTAAGCCACAGCAATATCAAAAGGCTCCTCACCATCAGGCTGTGAATGCACAGCAAAAAACAAAGTAAAGTTCGGCCCACACATGGGACCGACAGAGGGAGCAATACCACCTCGCTCCCTAAAAGAGGTCAGTCCCAAGTCTCAGGGACAAATACTGAGGGCAAGACCACCCAGCCCTCCAAAGGCCCAAAACCATCTGGGCCTCCAGCTGAGTCTGGATCCTCTAGGATACCAGTACTCGCTAGTAGTAAATCCCCACCAAAAAGACCAGGTGGAAGCGAAAGACCCACATCATCCCTAGGGTCTGAATGTGATGTAGACAGCTCACAGGAAGGGGACCCAACCCAACCTGTGACCAATTCCAGCCGTGCTGTAGATGGCCCACAGGAAGGGGATCCAACCCAACCCGTGAGAGTTTCCAGCTATGCTGTGAAGGCCGCATCACCTCCAAAACAAACACCTCCAAAAACAAAAGCAGTCACCATCAGAAGGGAAACACCTATCCCCGATAAGTATACAAAATCAATTTGGTGTACTAGCAGACCCTAAGGGGATGACAGTGCTACAAAAACAGACAAAGAAAAAATGAGTAACACTCAAACAATCATACAGTGGAATTGCAGAGGCATCAGGGCCAACAGGGAAGATTTGGAGCTCCTCTGCACCGAAGTCCGACCTGTAGCCCTATGCTTGCAAGAAATAAAAACAACAAACCATGACCACTTAAAAATGAAACAATACCATCATTATTCAAAAATTCCCGATGAACATGTCCCTGCCGGAGGAGTAGCCATAATGGCCGAAAGAAACTTCCCTCAACAAGAGGTTTCCTTGGACACAACCCTCCAGGCAGTGGCTGTTCGAATAACAATAAACAAACCACTTACACTGTGCTCTGTCTACATACCACCAAGACAGAAAGTCACATATAATGATCTTGCAACACTGATCTCTCAGCTGCCTCCTCCGTTTCTAATCATGGGTGACCTCAATGCCCATAACCAGATATGGGGGTCCCACAAAATAGACGTGAGAGGCAGAGCAATTGAAAGAATCATAGATCGAAAATCCCTCTGCTTGTTCAATACCAAAGTTCTAACATACCACCATCCTGGAAGTGGAACTTACTCGTCCATTGATTTAACACTCTGTCACCATTCCATCTTTGCAGAGTTTCAATGGACAGTACATGAGGACTTATGTGGAAGGGACCACTTTCCCATCCTCCTGCAGACATCCAAGAAAAATGAAAATAGAGACAGGATCCCAGTGTGGAAGACACATAAAGCAGAGTGGGATTGCTATCAAAACCTCTGTAAAGTGTCCTTCCTACCCTGGGAACTGGCATGCGAGAAAGAAGATCCAGTGCAATACTTCACAGATACATTGCTAGAAGTAAGTGCGCTGTCTATACCAAAAACATCAAAACATCCTCCAAAAAAGTCTCGGCCATGGTATGATGATGAATGCCAAAAGGCTAGAAAGGAGAGAAAGAGAGCACTGAGAAAGTTTAATAGTAACATCAGTGCTGAAAATATGCATGCGTATTTACAAGCCCGTGCTAAAACAAAATTAACATATAAGACTGCTAAACGAGAGTCCTTCCGAAACTTCATCAACTCTCTTTCCAGATCTACCCCAATGAGGAAAGTATGGAAAGTGGTGAAGAAGATGAATGGTCACTCTACCTCAACAGTCCACCAGTTGAAGGTCGGAAACGAAACAAATGAAACCAAGGAGGAAATAGCAAACACCTTAGCTACATATTTCTCCAAAGTCTCCTCTGAGGAGAACTGTAGCGAAACTTTCCTCCGACACAAAAAGAAGAAGGAAGACACTGAACTTGACTTCACATCCACCAACAGGGAGATATACAACACCATCTTCTCCCTCGAGGAGCTGAAACACGCCCTCCATCAGTCAAAGTCTTCTTCTCCTGGACCTGACACTGTTCATTATGACATGCTGAAAAAACTACCAGAAGAACAACTCAAACTACTACTAGAGTTGTACAACAACATATGGGTAAACGGAGATTATCCAAGCTCTTGGGCTGAAGCTACTGTGGTCCCTATCCTGAAAAATGGGAAAACCAAGAGTGATCCCCAGAGCTACAGACCTATTGCTATGACTAGCTGCCTTTCCAAAACCATGGAAAGAATGGTCAACAACAGGCTGACTTGGTATCTGGAATCTAATGATCTCCTAAACACCTACCAGTCAGGTTTCCGCCAAGGGCGGAGCACAACCGACCACCTTGTTAGGCTTGAAAGCTACATAAGAGAAGGATTCGCCAACAAAGAACATGTGGTGGCTGTCTTTTTTGACCTCGAAAGGGCATACGACACGACATGGAAATATGGCATCTTACAGAATCTGCAGGAAATGGGATTGCGTGGCAGACTGCCCACTTTCGTTTCCAATTTCCTTGCCAACCGAACATTTAGCGTACGTCTTGGTACCAAACTGTCGTGGAGAGTCGACCAGGAAATGGGTGTACCCCAAGGCTGTGTCCTCTCTGTGACATTGTTTGGTGTACAAATTAACAGCATTACAAAGTCCCTGCAGAAAGACCTTAACTGCTGTCTCTATGTGGATGACTTTGTCATATGCTACCGATCGAGACAAATGACAACTATAGAAAGGAAACTACAACAGGCAGTGAATCTCCTTGACAGATGGAGTACTGAAAATGGTTTCAAGTTTTCCACCAACAAAACTACATGCGTTCACTTCTGTCGTAGAAGGGGGTGTGTGGAAAATCCGGCACTCCGTCTCAAGGACACTGAACTGCTGTAGGGGAGGAGGTGAAGTTCTTGGGAATGATCTATGACAAGATCCTATCCTTCAAACCTCACATTGAATATTTGAGGAGAAAATGCCTAAAGGCCATGAATCTCCTGAAAGTACTGTCCAACACAGAATGGGGTGCTGACCGAGAGATCCTGCTGACCCTGTACAAAGCATACATCCAGTCAAGGCTGGATTATGGTTCTTTGATATACCAGTCAGCAGGGAAATCCTACTTGGACAGACTAAACCCCATCCAAAACCAGGGCCTACGAATATGTCTTGGCGCTTTCAGAACATCACCAGCCAAAAGCCTACACGTGGAGGGCAATGTTCCACCTTTACATTTAAGGAGGGAAAAATTGTCCTTACAATATGCAATAAAGGTCAAAGCTGACAAGAGAAACCCAACACATGATACCATATTCCACACACATAACAGCGAGTTGTTCCGGGTAAATCCAAGGGTGGCCAAACCATTCTCTACCTCTGCTAAATCTGTGATCAGAGAAGCAGAGATACCTTTGAACATCATCAGAGAAATAAGACCACCCAAGGACCCACCATGGTCCCAGAGTAAACCTGTGGTCATCCTAGAACTATGCAATAACAAGAAGAACGAAACCAACCCCTCTGCTTTCAGGAACGAATATGGAGCCCTGAAAGACCAATACAGTAATCATTTCCCCATCTTCACTGATGGCTCCAAGGAAGGAAATAGAGTGGGTTATGCAGTACATACAGAATATGGGGACCTGACCGGTGCCCTTCACGGCCAAGCCAGCATTTTTACTGCTGAAGCACGTGCTCTGGCGCGTGCACTAGACTGGATCAAAGTATCAGGACACAGAACGTTTATCATCTTCTCAGACTCAAAGTCCTGTTTACAAACTATCCTACAACATCAGCCTAACAATCCCATAATCAGAGATATCCAGCAAAGTCACACCAACCTGAAATCGGTTGGCAAAGAAGTGATTTTCTGCTGGCTACCTAGCCACATTGGAATCTCTGGTAATGAAAAGGCAGACCAAGCAGCCAAGGGGGCCTTGGCCCTAGATCCTGAGGTTGCTAGAATCCCACACACAGACTTACTGCCACTAAGCAAAACACATTTGCGGTCTAAGTGGCAAAGCGACTGGAACAAACAGGAGAACAATCTTCTACACTCTGTCCAACCCAAATTAAAAGAGAAAAGTGACAAAAGCAAAAGAGAGTGCCTGACAAGGTCAGAACAGGTGAAACTGGCCCGTCTTCGGATGGGCCACACCAGGCTGACACATGAACACCTGTTGAAAGGTGAAGGTGCTCCTATTTGTCAACAGTGTAACACCAAACTAACGGTGGAGCACATCATATTGAAGTGTAAGAAGGCGGATGATAGTCGCAAGCGGCATCTCCAAAACAGAACATCGATGAAGGGCGTGTTTAACAACAACGGAAGTAAATAGATCCTGCAATTCCTTCGAGAATGCCAACTGATAGATAAAATCTAAGAAAGGATCCAAGAGTCTGGGATTCAGGGGCCACCCTGTGCTCCCGACAGGGTCATCAAAGGCCGGGTGTGTGGTGTCCTTTCTATGGGACATTGCACACTAAAGACCCCTTGCCACTCTTTGCAACGAGTAGGGTATCGCACCCGGTGGCGGGTTTCTCCTAAACCATATCATATATTTGGTCACCGCCCTTGTGGCGAAAAAATAAGCTGAAAAGTATTACCTTGTGCAGTCTGGAAAGAACCTATAAGGGTTGGCCGGACGTTAAACTACCCCAACAAACAAACAAACAAATGTACCATTACTTGAATAATTACATGTATACAATGATAGTCTACAAACAGACAATTAGTTCATGACTTTAGCACATACAGTGGTCCTTCTATATACGGCCCCTCTCACCAATTGTCACCTCTCTTATGTGGCCAGATATTCATGGTACAGACACTTTTCTCTCTTTATTTACCCCTCACTAGCAGCCAAAAGGTCCTATCAATGGGCCAGTGTCCAAAATTAAGGTTTAAATATGTGCACTTACTGGTTGCATAGCTTTGAAATGTGTGCAGCGGGTGTCTTTTATTGCACCCTCAGTGATATAGGGCTATTTATTCCAATAAAAATGTGTGCATCTGCCAGATGTACACTATAAAAAAGCATGCACCCTGCTGCAAAAACATACACCCTTAATTTTGGACACTGATTGTTGGGACATGCTCAGAGAACAATAAATGACTGGTCGCACCTAAAATGATAAAGAGGGAGGTGTAAGGGGTGATTAATCACACCTACACAGTGTTCAAAACTAACACCGGCCAGTCAGTCAAAGGCCAAGAATTGTTTTTTTACACACAAATGGTGTGCCTCTAATGGGACTTATAGCAATAGGAATCTTTTAAGGATTATTTCTAACTTAAATGTTCCCTAATTGTGGTAATCAATCACGCAATCTAGATGTGCCACTTATGCTGGTATTTTCATTAGAGGCACATATTGTGGTGTCTTCTTTGCTGTTTTTTATGAAAATATATATGTATACAAAACATGGCACTGATAACAAAAGGCATCTCTTGAGAAATATTATGTATTAAATGTGCCACTAGTGTGGTGCTTTATCATAGAATGTATATGTGTCACTAATGCTAATAACTATCTTATGACAAATTCCACCTTTAGTGGCACATACTATGGTGTGCCCCTAACGCTGTTTCTTTATACACATATATATGGTGTGCCTGTAATGCTGCTTTTTTATACATATATATACATGGTGTGCCTCTAATGCAGTTTTTTCATACATATAATATATGGTGTGCTTCTAATGCTGGTTTTTCATACACATATATATGGTGTGCCTGTAATGCTGCTTTTTTATACACACATATATATGGTGTGCCTCTAATGCTGTTTTTTTATAAACATAATATATGGTGTGCTTCTAATGCTGGTTTTTTATGCAAATACATATGTATATAAAACATGGCACTGATAACAAAAGGCATCTCTTGAGAAATATTATGTATTAAATATGCCACTAGTGTGGTGCTTTATCATAGAATGTACATGTGTCACTAATGCTAATAACTATCTTATGACAAATTCCACCTTTAGTGGCACATACTATGGTGTGCCCCTAACGCTGTTTCTTTATACACATATATATGGTGTGCCTGTAATGCTGCTTTTTTATACATATATATACATGGTGTGCCTCTAATGCTGTTTTTTCAAACACATAATATATGGTGTGCTTCTAATGCTGGTTTTTCATACACATATATATGGTGTGCCTGTAATGCTGCTTTTTTATACACACATATATATGGTGTGCCTCTAATGCTGTTTTTTTATAAACATGATATATGGTGTGCTTCTAATGCTGGTTTTTTATGCAAATACATATGTATATAAAACATGGCACTGATAACAAAAGGCATCTCTTGAGAAATATTATGTATTAAATGTGCCACTAGTGTGGTGCTTTATCATAGAATGTATATGTGTCACTAATGCTAATAACTATCTTATGACAAATTCCACCTTTAGTGGCACATACTATGGTGTGCCCCTAACGCTGTTTCTTTATACACATATATATGGTGTGCCTCTAATGCTGTTTTTTTATAAACATAATATATGGTGTGCTTCTAATGCTGGTTTTTTACACACATATATATGGTGTGTCTCTAATACTGTTTTTTTATATACACATATATATGGTGTGCCTCTAATGCTGGTTTCTTATATACATATATATGGTGTGCCTCTAATGCTGGTTTTTTATACACATATATATAATTATGGTGTGCCTCTAATGCTGGTTTTTATACACATATATATGGTGTGCCTCTAATGCTGGTCTTTTTATACACATATATATGGTGTGCCTCTAATGCTAGTTTTTTATACACATACATATAGTGTGACTCTAATTATGTGCTTTTTACACATAAATGCTGTGCCTCTAATGCTGGTTTTTTATACACATATATGTTGTGCCTCTAATGCTGATTTTTTTATATACACATAATGCTGTGCCTCTAATGCTGTTTTTTTATACACATATATAGGGTGTGCCTCTAATGCCTGGTTTTTTATATACACATAATGCTGTGCCTCTAATGTTGGTTTTTTATACACATATATATGGTGTGCCTCTAATGCTGGTTTTTTATACACAAATATATGGTGTACCTCTAATGCTGGTTTTTTATACACAAATATATGGTGTGCCTCTAATGCTGGTTTTTCATACACAAATATATGGTGTGCCTCTAATGCTGCTTTTTTATACACATATATATGGTGTGCCTCTAATACTGGTTTTTTATACACATATATAGGACGTGCCTCTAATGCTGATTTTTTTATATACACATAATGCTGTGCCTCTAATGCTGGTTTTTTATACACATATATAGGGTGTGCCTCTAATGCTGGTTTTTTATACACACATAATGCTGTGCCTCTAATGTTGGTTTTTTATACACATATATATGGTGTGCCTCTAATGCTGGTTTTTTATACACAAATATATGGTGTACCTCTAATGCTGGTTTTTTATACACAAATATATGGTGTGCCTCTAATGCTGGTTTTTTATACACAAATATATGGTGTGCCTCTAATGCTGGTTTTTTATACACATATATATGGTGTGCCTCTAATACTGGTTTTTTATACACATATATAGGGCGTGCCTCTAATGCTGATTTTTCTATACACATATTTATGGTGTGCCTCTAATGCTGTGTTTTTTACACCCAAATGGTGCCTCTAATGCTGGTTTTTATACACATATATGGTGTGCCTCTAATGCTGGTTTTTTTATACACATATATATGGTGTGCCTCTAATGCTGGTTTTTTATACACATATATATGGTGTGCCTCTAATGCTGGTTTTTTATACACATATATATGGTGTGCCTCTAATGCTGGTTTTTTATACACATATATATGGTGTGCCTCTAATGCTGTTTTTTTATACACATATATATGGTGTGCCTCTAATGCTGTTTTTTTATACACATATGTATGGTGTGCCTCTAATGCTGTTTTTTTATACACACATAATGGTGTGCCTCTAATGCTGGTTTTTTATACACATATATATGGTGTGCCTCTAATGCTGGTTTTTTATACACATATATGGTGTGCCTCTAATGCTGGTTTTTTATACACATATACACATAAGAAATTATAATCATAGCGAAAGGAGTCTTTTGAGATATATTTTTTATTCAAATGTGTCCTAAGTATGGTTATTTATGACAAAATGTGTGTGTGCCTCTAATGTTGGTATATGAAAAATACCAGCATTAGAGGCACACATTTCCGTGTGCCTCTAATGCTGGTTTAATCATTAGAAAAATATTAGGGGCACACAGAAAAACCTATATCTTTTGGTATTCATAGTACAATGTTTATATCGATAAGATCTGTTCTAGCCTTTAATTTAAACATTTCATTTCAATATGGGACATATATGGGTTGTTGCCAAGCAACCCCGAAAGATTCTAGATATGTGCCCCTAATACCTGTTTTTTTCATAAAGAGCCACTAATGCTGGTTCTAGGATTATATATATATACATATATATATATATTTAATATATATATAATATAATATAAATAAATGTATATAGTCCGTGTACATCGCTGCCTTCATTTTAATGATACTTTTTACCGTTCACTTTACCCCGATAACCATACCAGATTCTCGTGTGCATCCCACTCCCCTGAGCCACATCGTATTGCTATGGCCACTTAATCTAAATTGCAACCCCCCGCTACAAAGACTTGACGAGACCCCAGTACCTGCCCCTGCACCTCTCCCTGATGGATGCCGATCAAAAAGCACCCAACCGGATCCAACAAAGGGGAAGCCATAACATGGTCGTGGTCCGTCACACCCCAGCGCTGATGGCTCGCCAACGCCCGCCTGCTAATGGCTAAATGTTTCCTAACGGTCGGGCAAAACGGATAGTTAGCTACCTAATGAAATGGGAATAACTCACATCCCCCACACCAATCCTACATTCAGTTCTCAACGTTCAGAGGGAAAAGGCAGCTTTGGTGCCTTAATTTACTTAGGGTATAGAACTTAATTCAAGTTATTTCAATGTGAGCCTCGGTGCGATTTGGTACCCTCGTAAAACTAAAAGCCACCCGTCGCTTTGCCTTTTTGACGTCATTTACAAACAATATCAATTACTGCGATCAAAAGCCACAATTTTTCTCGCCTCACACGTTTCTTTGCTGACAGGTCGACGCAAAATTTCTGACATGTGACAAACTATGGCCATTTGTAAAAACAAACATGGCCGCCCCTTTCGTCGGTGGTTGCCCGGATGTGAGTCATACAAACGGAGCTCACTTCCGGGTCCCGGATATTGCGCGAGATCTGCCCTAACAGGGCCCCGCGTCACGCATGCACAGGGTACTGGTATGGGGTAAAGTAAAGTGGGGGAAGCTGGAGAGCAGGGCATCAGGCCGACAGAGGGGGCAAGGCCGTATAGTCTGCCCTGGTGTGTGTCCAAAGCTTTAGATTAACTGCCTGGTCTGGTATCGAGAGTCTGCCACTCTTAACCGACGGCAAACATTAGAGGCCGGGTTCAATCGAATTGAAGTGCAAACCAAGTGGGGATAGCTTATTCCATGGTCTATCAATTGTAATTCATCGGAAGCATTTGATCTTCATTCCTGTTCCCAAACACGATTGCCAGCTCTTTTCTGCAAACCAAAGAATTCAGCAGCCTGCATTAATTGATTATGCATGGTCAATGGCAGGGTCTGTATACGGATTGGGGCATGCCAATTGGACTCTTCTTACGTGTTGTGTGGCCAGAAACATGCGTCTAGATGGTGCTGTTTAACAGCAATTCACCGCTACCCAATAAATCTACTGACCCCTGGCATGTAATCAAAGAGAGCATGAATAAAATGCATCAAGCAGGAACAATTACTGCGCTTGGCTTTACTTGTAATTAGCCGGAAGAGATTAATTCGCCCTACAAGGGTAGGCTCCCAGGTGTCGTAATGGGGGCCCACAGTCTAGGACCACACCCAACAAATACTTTGTATTGCTTAATCAAGGCCGGGTGGGGCTGGGCCACATGTTCAGCAATAACTTAGCAGACTTACCATTTGGCAATGTAGGTTATGTATATAGTTGACTGGACCAGGGGAGAACTGGGTCGCACTGGAGAATCGGGGCGTATACATCCAGCCAGTGCTGACAGGGCTGGAGCTGGGGTTGTGCAGAGACGACGAGGGAGGAGGAGTAATTTTCGCACATGTAAGACAAGTGGCTGTGGCAAAAGTCGCTTTGCTGCATCCTCATTCGCATGAAAGGCATTTCATTAAGGAAGGTTATTTGGCAAGATCAATTCCCGTCAGAATGATTAGATTCCTAGATAATGATGTTCCATCGCCGACGCCAATGCTATTAGCATATACCATCTTCGGTTGGCGAAAGATTAGTTGATCAGAAAGGAAAAGTCGCCTTACACTAGTCACACTTCCAATCATATCCTATGGTTAAGCTGCCGTTGCTCTGAGGTTTCACATTCCTGAAGATCATATTAGGATATCTGCGCTCCTCTTTTTGCATTGACATAAAATTAGAACCAGTACAACTAAGAAGGCAGCCGCCGACGAGAGAGAGCGTAAGCACTTTTTTCGTTTCATTATACGGCCTTGGTGGATAGTCAGAGAACTGTTAGGCTATCTTCTTGTGAAAATGTTAAGGACTTGGTCAAAATGACCAGGAATCTGTCTAAAAAACATTTGCTTTTTTACATCTGTAAAGGTTATGGTCCACCCACGTCTACCAACGTAGACGCAACAGTATCTATTTAAAAGACAACCTTTTCTATCTTGAGTGTCATTTAATACAAGCCGTCCTTGAAGTCTTTGTGGCTATCATGTCAAAGAAACGTCTCGCTGGCTGAAGTCCAACACATTTGACAAGATCCCGTATCAATCCAAGTGAGTAGCTAAAAGAGATAAAACAACAAACTAAATCCCCCCTTGTTTTTCTTTGAATGTGAATAGAGCTATGATTATCCTTCCTTTGGTGGCTTGCAACTGTCAGTTTTGCTTTTCTCTTAAGTAGAGGGTCGGCCGTCAATGTCACCCTGATGATTTATTCACAACTACAGCCTTATCCAAAACAAACGCGCTGTTACTCCCCATAGAATTAGATTAATTGGGCGTCGACCAAGGGACTTGGTATATTAGAGCCAAGCCGAGGCAAGGAATGTTTATGATACAAGGCCTAAATCTTTGAATACTTTCGGTAGATTTATAATCGAGCAAATTGGTCTTATGTGACCTGATATGTATCGAAGGGATCAAAGATACATGGTCCTCGACGTCGATTGCATGAGAAACTGGAAAACTGAATCCTAGGATACTTACCGTTGGAAAATCAAAGATATCTTCAAAGGAAGTTCGTGGGCAAGGCCGCTCACACCAAGCTAGATATCGCATGTCGGCTCTTCCTAAATCAGGTATAAATGATTCATTGGTAGAGGCCTATATTTGCTTTGTGTATAATGAGGACCTTTAGTATGAAGGCCCACTACGCCGCGGGATCTGGGGGAGTTGCTGCCACTTGAGTTAATAGGGGTAGGCAAGTGCAGTCTTGGACAAAATGGATAAAGCATGGAAATAATTTGAAGGCTGGAAATCAAGAGATCAGCACGAATTGTTTACTGTGTTTAAGATAGCAATTCCTAGAAAGAAAGTGTGGCGGGGACAAGGGCAGAACGTCTGATAAAACGGAGAACATAATATATTTTAACGTCGGCTTGTCTTTTTTTCCTCACGCCTCCTTCCTCAGGTCGAGTTCCCCCAACCTCTAGCAGTATACCTCAGGCCTCATCCCTCCACTGGGTGACTGCCGCTAGCTATTCAACTCCCAACCCGCCCCCAGTTGAACGCCGGGGCTGGAGGTATTGTGAGCTGGCCACTTCTCATTGTTCTTGAAGAGCACATGCTCGTTGCGATAAGGGCTGTGACTGGCTGGCGGCAGCCATGTTGGGTCATCGGGAGCCCCGCATCTTTTACGTGTTCAGCATAGATAAAGTGACCGTAGTCTTGCTGGGGCCAGCCCTGAACAAAAAGCGGATGAAGGTCCGGAGAGGGACAGGGGGCGGGGGGATTTTAGAGGGAAAGGGCGGGAAAGGATTGGAATGGGGGATGGGAGATAGGGAATACATGATACTGGGTTTGCAAGCTGAACACGAGTTGGGATACGTGGTTGGGAAAAGGAAGGGCAGGGGTACTAAGGATGGTGGTACTGGGAGGGGTCTACTGCCACGAGCCCAGTGATATACTTCCGGCCCCTCCGCCAGCAGCCAGTAATGGGGGTCGCCCGTTAAGGGGATTTCTGTCAATGGAAAATTTGACAGCTTTGCGATATTCCATGGTGAACAGTGGCCGCGTTGGCCCCGCCTCGCCCACTGAGAATAATGTTAGCCATGTGCTCGTGTTAACGCAGCGTGGGTTACGTACGACCTAGGGTGTCGGGTGGGTGGTGCTAGATCACCGGGTTATAAAGGCTAGAGCAAAACCTGTGTCATTCACCCCCTAAAAAAGAGGGGACCAAATAAAGGGCTTATGAATGGACGGGCCAACGCTAAAGGTCCTGAACACGCAGGGGAGGTTCCTGTGTTTATAACCTTGTACTAAAAATGGCTCACGAAAAATTCATCAAGAGTCCAAAACATTAAAATATAGAATCACATGACCATTCTTATTTTCACATTAAAGTATCAAGTAATATTGAAAATACTTTGAGCATAAAATTTACTTCCTTACTAGTAACAATAATACTATTACTTAACGTAACCAATATAATGCATGTTCATTTCAGAAGAGAGTACTGGGTATAGTTTTTACTACAGTTTTTAAAGTTCCAGCATATCTTCTCCTGTCTGCCATCTCAATTTATGACACATAATAATATATAAGTCTTCAATTGACTCTAGCCATTATCAATATCTAATGTTGAAATGCGTTGGGACTGACTTTTAGATTTGGTGTTTTTCTTTTCAATTTAAGATACACAACTTACTCAAATACATCATTTCTAGAAACCACACATAGCAAGTGCTGCGATAAATATGACGGTTGGTTAGGTGTTGGATTTAAACGGTGTACTAACCTATTGGATTCAAATGGTGTACTAACATCTAAGGTTACATTATGTTTTTTTCTTTTTGGTGATTAAATCTATGGATAGAATCCCAGCACTACATATTAACTTCCGAAAAAAATATTTCTCCGGCCATTTTTGAGAAGTAGCCTAATCGAGGAGTACCTCAGCAGTGTAGACACATTGCTATATCAAAGGCCTATCCTCCTCTGTATCTCTGGTAGCCTACCTATGACTATGTAACTATATGGATATATGCCTCGGTCTATGCGAAAGGATGTTTTAGTACATGCTTACCAAGTATTTGAGAACGAAAAACAAAAAATCCGGATGCTGTAATCAAAAGATAAGATGACGATATATTTCAATCAGCCACCAGTAAGTTATCAACTTTCATAATTGACAGGGGGTTAGTTAACTACCTTAATATGTACCCCAATACACTATAAGTATAGTGACCCAATGAGGGGAAAGGATGCTCCAAGGTTTTATATTTCCTATCATAAGATTGATATTTAGGGAGATATGGGTAGTTTTGTGTAAAAAAAAAGTGAAAATATTCCCCTTAACCAACCTTTTGTGTAGAACTCAGCTATAATTCTCAAAAAATTCAATTTCAATGGAATATTCCCTCATTTGGAATCTTAATGAAACGTTTTGATTATGAAAATCACTTTATTCCTTCTATTTGATAGCCATGGAAACTACATCTCAGGAAATTAAAGTCAATTATTGAATATTAGAAGCTATTCCTTGAGGATATTCACATTAAAAACAGAATGGATATATGAATTCTAGATCAAAATTGATTATTGCATTTGTGTTTATAACTATTTATTTCACATTCATCAGTAGTGCTTAGGTTTATATGGAAGCTAAGAACATGCTCTGCAATAGCAGAATTTAGCAAAAACCCGCACAGAGCATCCTTTCCCCTCGTCTGGTCAAAATTATTTACTGTCTGTTGCATTTAACTGGTTTGTTTGTGGATATTTTTATATCCGACTTCTGAAAGACCAGACTAATTTTGGGTTGCTGCAATGGCCTCCCTTTAAAAAATTACTCGTGTATGTCATCGGAGGTAAAATTGTGCTAGCTTATAAATGTAAAAACCATCTACCACACACAACCTAGGCTGTATCTTCTCACATATTACTTGTACGTCAAATAGTGTTTTGTTGGCATACTCTTGTGTACAGCAATGCATAAATCTTCTAAATAATTACTTATCTTTGAATGCTAAGAAATTATCTTCACAGACACTCGACCTATTTTATTGCACAACGGAATAGTGGGTCGGTGTCAATGTATGAAATGTGTACATGAAAGGCCTGACTCTAGTAGAAAGTCGGTCTGCCTCTGGCCATGCCAATATGTCGAGATATAAATTGAATCAAGTCCTCTACAGAAGGCAGGGCGGTGTTATGCCATAAGGCGCGACCAGACGTATTCAGCTTCACCGATGTGGCAGTATTGTCATCAACTTAGTCCAGCTATTTACTACATGCCAGGTCTGAGAAATAACTCCCCATCAATCAATGGTTCTGAGAATATGAGATCACAAGATCCGGCTTAATATTCACTCATTCCCGAATAAACGATATGGTTTCTAAGGCAAACGTAAGTAGCATTAAGCCATGGTTTAAATAATTCAATAAATTATTGTTTCAACAACAAAAAATAGCAAATAGATTTTATCCCTTAGACTTTATGGTACTTCACAAAAATAATGAACCGTTGGGCTTATTACAAACAGAATGGATGGTAGATTTCATTTACGTTACAATTGATGACTAAACATTACAAAACCAGGCCGATTTAGATAATGAGGGTGTGCGTTTGCTGTTGTACCAACGTAATTTATAGAATCATTTGGAGACATCTCTTGTTGCCTTAATTCAAGCTTATCTTTACCTCAATGACATCGCGGGAATTCAACATCCAAGTCAAGAGCCGACGAGTATTGTGTAGTCATCCTTACCTCAGATCAATCTTGATTAATTGATGTGTCACACTGAATATACATGAGTCGAGATAAAGTGTAACGGCAGCTTGAGACAACAACGGAACCAAATCCTTTTATTTCACATCTTTATCACACATAATTATCAGTGTAAATATCCCGAAAGTAACGTCACGGCAGCTAGTTAAGGGAACTTTGGTATTCATAGGTATTGCATCCAGGAGACACATTGCAGATATGTAAGAAGATAATATGCGTCTACATATAACCAGTTGACATATTGGTGTTTTCATGGACCATAAATTCTGCCCAGACAGCTTTTGCTTTTTGGTCAAGACAAGATGCGAAGCACACTTTCCACATTTTGATAAACGTTAAGAGACGGCAATATATATATACAGGCGCCTGGCCAGGGAAAGCCTTCACTTGTAAAACGTGTAACATACTTGTTATAACATACATATAGTGTAAATAATACTTATTTTCGTTGTAAAATGACAAGTATGTCGAGTTCTCTTTTTTTCGTTGTAAAAATGACAAGAAATTTTAGAATATATAGCAAGATAATTTTCAATTTGTACTTAACTCTTAAACAGTATTCATCATACCCCATCTCCCTTCTGTCCATTAGGGGTGCTGCAGTAGCTAAGTCTTTTCCGGTAATTCAGAGGAGATGGGGAAGGCAGACAGTTGATGGGCGACGATGTTGAGGGGGCTGGCGTCGTGCCCATGGCAACCCTTAGAGTTCGGTCTCTACGCCTTGGCCGTCACATTGTCATCTCGTCTGGTCCCTCATTGTGTTGGTAGCATTCTCCACCGCCGCCTCGGGCATGAGGTCAGGCAGGTAGCGTATGTGGCGGTCGGCGGCGGCGGCGGCGAAGAGCACGCCGTCTCCAGGGGAGAGCCCACAGTTATGCAGCATGCTGGGGTCTAGCTCATGGTAGTGCTGCCCCCTGGCGTGAGGGGAGGCAACGGGCACGCCACTTCCGGGGCGGGGTAGGGTGCCGGGCACGGCGACTGCTGCCACCGCCTGGTGGCGGCCCGCCGGGCACTCATAAACGTGCGACGGGTCCTTGGGTACCCGGAACGTCCTCAGGGCGCCACCGTGACCACTTATCGTCATGCACTTCTCGGTGGTGCCCGGATGGGACTGCTGCTGGGGCGGCTGCTGTAAACCAGCTTGCTGCTGTTGCCCTCCCTGTTGGTTTTGCTGCTGCTGTTGTTGCTGTTGCTGCAGTTGGTGTCCTTCAGGTAGGCCGGCCGCAGTGCGGGCTCCCTGACACTGGCCCTTGAAGGCCCCACTTGAATCCTTAACCTCCGCCAGACAGGTGCCTGTGTGGCCGAGTAGTTGGAGTTCACAGATGTCAGCGTACTCCCCGTCGGCTCGCCGGAACGCCTTGCCGTTTTTGACGAGCATGGGAATGCGTTCCTCGTAGCCCTCCATGTTGGGTCGGTTGGACCGGTCCAAGCCCTCATCGAGCGCCGCCTGGTCGACCATGGAGCGGCGGGCAGCGTCCCGCCGTCTGCGCCTGGAGGAAGAAGAGAAAAGGAAATGAAGAGATGAGAAAAAACAAAAGAGGAAGCAGCTGGGTCATGGTAAAGAGTTAGAACGTAGCCCACGATTCATCTTGGGTTGGGGTGAGGAGCAGACAGGGTGACACATGGCCAGGTATTGGGGGATGACACGGCGCCGTCCTGGGGCCGTGATGAATGGGAGGAGACGGGGGTAGGCAGGGGCGGGTCACACGGGCCACCCACACAGCCCCTGCCTCCAGAAGGACATATTGAGAGGCAATTTGTAATGAAGAATTTCTGTTCTATTTCCGTACGTCCAGAGGGGAGGAGGCGGCCGGTGATGTATATTTGACATGGCATCTCTGCAGCCCCACATTGGATGAGCGTCATATAACGTTACAATTGCCTAGATCCCCGTAGGGCTAAAATGCTTGTAGTAGACACGCAATTACAGTATTAAACAGCCGCAAATTACATGTTTGCATCCGTTTAGCTATGGGAACTCCTCTCTGTTGTATTGTTATTTGTGCTGTTATCACAGTCCACGATCGGGAGCGGTTTGCGCCACGTTTGAGCCATGATTAACTTCAACACTGCCTCAATCCCACCTAAAAAAACAGTCCCTTAACGTCTCAGAAGGAATTCGCCTCCTCTGTCATTGTCCCTGTGAAGATGCCTCTGAGTGTGCGTGGTACGGGCGTCTTTTCTGCCCACCCAGTCGTATAAGACCTGTTTTTAGTCGGAACCTATTGGGGAAAACTCCGGGGAAATCATGAGACCGCGCCCCTTTCTCCGATTGCAATTTATGACGCATTGGCAGACAATCCTGGGGCACTGTGTCCACACCCTAGGTCGACTAATGCGTCTTGCTTTAGGGGATCGCTGATATTATCCCGATGTCATTGTAAGGCAAGGGGTCTTCTGATGAATGCAGGGTCGGCGGTGTGGGAATCGTCGATCCCCTTGGCCACTCCTCCGTCAATCCACATACCGCTGCCCCCAGCCCTACACCCGACGCATGCCTCTAAGGCCTTCTTCATATGCTGCTAGCCGCGTCTCAGACCACGGCTGCGTTCAGCCGGAGTAGGGCTCTGCAGGCCGTGGGTAATTAATACGTCGAACTACAGGGACTTGGCCTATTGATTCGATCAACTTTTCATTTGTTAGTAAGTGAGCTCCAATTAGGCACCGATTGTCCCGGGTTTACTCGGCTGACAAATGGCTCGTCGACCGGCATTCATCTTCATTTTTGCGCGCCGTCCGTGGCTGGTGGTTCATTAACATGGCAGCTGGGCGCGCGGCCCACCGGACACAAGCCGGCCCCGATAGCTCAGCGCCACCGCCCGGCGATTTATCCCTCCCCCTGCTCACCGCCGGCAGCACCTCGGCGGAGATTGTTTTTATCAGGATGCATATGACACACCGGGAGATAACAGATCACCTTCGGGCGATGCGATTCCCGTGGTGATAGCTGATCAATGGAGCGAGCAGCTCCCAAAGGGAGGGGGTTCGAATCTAAGCCTGTAAGTATTTGGCGGCAAGGGGGTTGTTTGTGTTGTGGGTAGGGCAGGGGGTGGGGGGTAGAAGGAGAGCCAAGTAGGAGTTCAAATCCCTATGGTTATGCAACTGGGGTGAGGGGTCTAGGTTTAAGAAGCAATTGTGGCAAAACAAAGCGCGGTGAGAAAGCGTGCCGCCTCTCAGTATGGGTCGCAGGTTGAGTTTGATATGAGACCAGGGTGGGAGATTAGGGTGACCATCCTTCCGGAGTGGCATCCACCCAGTTCATCTTAACCCGGATAGGCTCTGAATGATCCAAGCAGCTCATGAGGGATGGTGCGGGAAGCCTGGCCTTACGCTGATATGGCTCTGCGACCAGTTCGGACTATAACCGCCCCACAAGTGTCCCACAAAGACCAGGACTCTGCCCCCCATACAGACTCTCTCCAAACCCCACGAGCATACCCATTGCTATGGATACGCAACAAGAAGCTTAAGGCTCGGGCCACGTACAAGGACGATGCACTAATCCATGTATGCCGTAGCCCAAGGTCAGGGACACAGATAGCTCTGTTACGAAGGCTGCATTACGTGCACATCGATTGTTTGTACTTTCATATCGACCCACGTCTAAAGATAACTTGTACGGACTGATATTTAGTGATCAAACGATAGTTATCATACTGGCTCCTCATTCCACGGGTCAACCAAGCGATTTATTTTCATCTAAATCAATGAAATCATCTTATTACTTGAATAGCGTATAAGTTGTTTGTATCTGTAAATTTATAGGGTCTATGCTCTACTGGATGAATGTGAACTAATTGTAATCAGTCTAAAGAACAATAGCCACTTACACAAACCCAGATAAAGTGAAAACAGAATGATTATAATATATAATGTACCTAAATACAAATTGGTAACCAAGAGAATGCTCAGGTTTACAGCATGGTCTTCCGAATTCTAATATGAACTAATAAATCTATTGAAAGATCCATTATCACACATATGTAATCATATTCATCTTGTAAATATATTTACCTCCTGAAATAGAAGACGCAGACGATGGAGACGGCAATGTATATGACAACAACCATGGCAACGCCGAAGATGATAAGCACCGATACACCTGTAAAAGATAAGAAGGCTTACATGAAAAACAAAGGATGAACAACATCTTTTCTTTATATGACCAAAGACTTAATAACTTTGAACATTACTGACCTATGTAAAACACTCTATATCATCATTGCAATTGGAATAACCAATGTAGTGTTCAGTTATTGAATTGACCTATCAATGTTGATATGGGAGGCTATATTAAAATTTGTGTAAACTCCGGGCTATTGATTGGGACTAATCCGATCACATCTCTCTAACGCTAAAAGTTAGTTTGCCATTTCTGTTCGCGTTCGGACAAATTTATGAATGGCGAATGACACCCTGGTTCATTTGAATAACAAACTACCCTAAAAAGTATGACAAGTTAAATTTCGTCCAGGATCTCGGAGAATCTTTGCAGGCAGACCTTGATTAACTCGACTCCTTGTTATTTGTTTCAGAATAGTGTTTGCGAAGGCAAAGATTGAAACGGGAATGACAAGTTTACAAACGCTCAGAAAAATATCCCACACACTACACCGAAATATCAATCTGAATATTCCGATTACGATCACATGGGAACCACGTTACCTGCCCATGAAGATGCATAGATTCTTCCCAGGAACATTACGTAATAACAAACTATCTCATTTGTTTGCACAATGTAATGCCATAAATTTTCTAAGACTATCATATCAATGCGTCCAACTAAAGAAAAGTATAATTTTCTTGGGTAGTAAGCATACTTCTATGGTACTATGCGTGCAGAAAAAGTATACGTAATTATCAGGATGGGACTAACTTTATTGGTTATCTATATTTAATAAAGACTCCCCTGTTGTTGAATATAGACTTATTTACAGACTGTAAGTGCCGGCAGACCAGAAAGAAGATTAGGATTTGGGTACGAATTTTGACGGCTTCCATATTCTCAGACACCCGTTCTACAGATCGAGGGCCTAGTCCGTCATCCTGCCAATGATTTTGCCAAAGAAGCTGAATATCGTTTACGCATGCATCTGATATTCTAAATGTATCTGTATATATACTGGTTACATAGCTGACACGATACAAACACATAAGTTACTTACCGAACCATTTAATATTTCCTCATTATCATTATACTATGGATATACTAGGTTACATAAGGCAAGACATACATCTAAAAGGATAGGCGCATTTTCTTATACTACTTACACACTTGGTAAACACTTACACCATCTCATTTCCCTGTACTACTTACAA
This sequence comes from Lepidonotus clava, assembly GCA_936440205.1. Lineage (NCBI taxonomy): Eukaryota > Metazoa > Annelida > Polychaeta > Phyllodocida > Polynoidae > Lepidonotus > Lepidonotus clava. The sequence goes on from OW387134.1 coordinate 29,985,731, forward strand.
TCGTTTTGTTAAACATCATACTGTCTATTTTCTTCTAAAGCATTCATTTTGGTCAATATATTTCTCATTCTGTAAACTGGTTAAGGGCTCTCAGAACCTTGAATTGTGTCCGAATAGTACATTTAGTAGTTACAGTAATGTTACGATGCATGTAGTATCTATTTATAGGCCTACTGATAACGTATACCACTCGCTACCATGTCTAGCGGCATTCCGTGCAACAGTGATTTCACAGAAAAGAGAAATCAAGAACTGTGATCTCAGCATTTTAGAAAATTAGAAATATATCTTGTTTGGAAGATACACATGCCACCTCAAAGTGAATAAGCCATGCAGGAAAAATTGATGTCTGCCAAATGAAGCAGCTTCAACTAAATAGATGAAGCTTCAGTCACAGGTAAGCTATGAATGTAACCTTGTCATTACATGGGCTACCCACACGCCGATGTACCTGTACGGATCATCGCGAGAGCTACTATAATCCTTGTAATACTAGGCTCCCCACATGTAATTGCAAAAGTGTGCACCCAGATATATATAATACCAGTAAATACCGAATTAATGTCGAGGTGTGTCATCAGTTAAGTAAAGAGCTGGTAAACGTAAGTTAATATTCCTTTCACCTGTTCGTTTGTACTTATTAGGTGTTTTTTTAAAGGCTTTATGTTATACTGGACAGTATACATTACTGGTTTCCGGCGCCACCCACTTAATCATTTGGGCACGATTCTCTGCAGGGGTCATCCAAATGTCCTGTTGCTCCACTGGGGGTAGTCCACTGGGGGACTCGAACCTGCCCAGGGGCAATCCCAACGAGTGGTACCAACACCTCAACGCCACCCCGACCCCCAGGTGAAATTATCGACCACAGAAATGAAAGTTAAATTTTTGACCCTAATTACTAATATATATTATATTCTGGTGTTATAAAGCCCAGGTTACAGACCCTGTAATTGTTTGTAAAATGAGTACTAGCTTCTTTGAAATGGCCGTCACTATTGAAATGTATTCAATTTTGGTCACTATCATTCGAACAGAGTTGAAGATGCATTTTAATCTTTGCAGTAGTGGCGAAGTCTAGTATGATGGGTATATCTATAGAATAAGATCGAAGCATAGATTCTCTGTGATGTCATACTGTGGCCTCAGTGACTTAGATACTTGTACCATTTAGCATCATATATTCGTAGAGTAATCAGTACCGGCGATAAACATGTTGTCAAATACGAGTTAAGATGGATTATATCATATCATATTTGTTTGAATGAACCTAAGTGTGATTGGTGTTACTTGGTTAATGACAATCTCATAGCACTTTGAAAAAGGTGTACACGAAGACGTGTTCATTCCAATTGTGTTATTCCGTATATGCCCTAAAGACATATAGACTAATGACAGTAGATTATTGACTTTAGCCTATCAAACAACGCCGCATAGAAAGTCAAGTCTCAGTCAATCTGATTACTTTTTATTGGATATGCCATGCACGCACTTTGTCATTAATGAAATAAACAAAAGGACGGGAAGTAATTCATTTGATGGGAGACTATCATGTTTTATGGAGGGACGTCCCATTAATTACATGATGCCCTAGGGTCCCTCCACATTTAATGGTAGACTAACACCCTCCCATTCTACTAATATGTGGCGCCGAGGTATAAGTTTCCGAGCCATCGGAAAGACACACACGCTACAATAGATTCAGAGCAACCAGAGCTGCTTAATCAAATAGGTCACACATGCTAACGCCTAAGCACACACTTGCACAACGCTAGAAACCTGAATAGCCACCACTCTAATGCTACCGGGACCGGCGTACTTACCGACTGAAGGAAGGCCCATACCTGCGACTACACCCTCTATGCTCCAGGGTTGTTCTGGAAGAGAAGAACCAGAAAATTGCCTTACATTGTACGTTATGTTTTTTAGTCTGTGTGTGCAACCCGCATACCCTCAGCAGGAAGCATCGTGCAATATTTGGAAAACGGTAGCAGCATCACATCAGTAAGCCAGGCAGAAGAAAGGAGGAGGTGGGCTGCAGGGGCAGGGGTCAGATTTCAGCCTGGGGTGGCACAGGGTGGGGACATGACACCATTACGAAGCCTGGAGGCGGCGGGGCTCGCGTGTATCCACAAAGACGACCCCCTTTCGCCAGATGACCGCCCTATATGCAGAGCACTGCCATATGACGGCCTGCTCAACCCGGCTGGCCCCCTTTTACACATCCCTACACTACAGGGGGACTTCCCTTTCAAAAGAGAGACTTGGGACGAGAGCTGACGGCGAATTGGGGTGGGGGGAGACGGGCGTTCTCATTAGTGTAAACTGATGTGGCTGTCCCGGGCCCTCTGTGACACCAAAAGGCGTGGCGGCTGGCGTTATGTATGACACAACGGTTTTTGTCAGGGCCCGACACGGCGGATCCCCCCAGCGGAGACAAGACAGACACCCAGCTGACATCTGGTGGCAGGTCTTCAGACGGCCACCGCAGGCACAATGCTGGTTACTTTGTGATTTATTCTAGCATTGCACCTGGGCCTCTCCCACGCGCCCGGGTCTTCAGAGGCGGAATAAAAAAGTGGACGGACAGAATGAGAGAACAAGGAAAAGAGAGTCAGTGAGTGAGTGAGCGAGCGAGTGAAGGATGGGGAGGACGATCTTGTCTCACAGGGAAGCAGGCAAGCAGGCATGGCTGAGGAGGAACATCTCCCAGATATACATCTCGTCTGGCGCGTCTCATCTACTCCTAGACCCCGTACCCCTGTGACCCGCTTTCGCTCACGAGCACTTGCCGTGCCCGTCCGACGAACTGTACTGAACTTGGACAAATTGGCCCTTCAGAATGTTGATAAACGTACGAATGTCACGGGACCCTAAAGTACATTGTTGCCTTACTCCATGAAGTAAGAGTGATGCAAATTGGATCAATTGACACCGTCTGGTCTTATTAACTAAACCAAAGCACGCGCACAGCCTCTCAAATATTTAAAGTCTAGCTGCAGGAGAGGAACAATTTACAGCGGAAAAGCAATTGAGAAAGACAATCACAATTCATAATATAAGCAGTATTAAAACCGCCAGTACACTACATGATTACTAGAGTGCTTACAGGCAGCTTCGGTAAATCGATTATGGAAATTAGAAACGATGTCTTTAGAACTGTATATTATGTTTTATTTGAATATTCTTATAATTTCGTATTTATTTCAGGAGAGTAAAATATTTAAAGATGAAGTTCTAAAAGATGATATGAATTTCATTTAACGTATTCAGGGCACGCGTACATCGCATTCATTCCCCATTATTGTGTCACCGCTGTAATCTAGATTTAAGCGAAGTTGATGATGGAAATTACCGACATAGGCATTATTATCTAATCATGACACGTTGTCCATAAACATCCTTCCCACTGTTACTCAATAACACACTGTGTGTTGAGCCCGCTTTACCAATGGGGTTAGAGGATAAGTTGTCGGTTGACATTGGAACTATGAAAACCAAACCTAGATTATATGTGTAGAGACTAGACGAGCCGGTGCCCAGATTATTATCTTCCCAGATGCATATCACGTTTAAATTAGAATACTAGTAGTTTCTGTAAGTTTCCGGAATATTTTGCCAGCAAAATGGCTGGGTGTCTGTCTTTGCCAGCTCCAGTCAACATTTTAGTTTGTTCCATATAAATAATAATTTGATTAATACTTCTTATTAACAGACCTGCAAAGCCTCTCAATGTCGACATAATATTATTGTTTACCACATCTGCTACGACAAGACCAATGTCTTCGTATATCCCGGACCATTGTTTGGCTTGTGTCAGTGTATGGCTTGACCGATCGTTCAAAAATACAAATTCTTTGTCCTTGATATGTTGTTGCAGGTGGTGGTTGCTTTGGTTTGACGACACTGATCAATGAAGACTGATTCAGGGCCTTGCCTCTGTATGTTGCCAGAAGATAATTGATCTGATTTGTAATCTGGCACATATCCTGGCAAGATTCTGTCACTACACACAAACACACACAAAACACACACACACACACACACACACACACACACACACACACACACACACACACACACACACACACACTCATACATATACACACAGAGACTTTAATATGTTACACAGTGTATATATTATTACGATCCGGCCAACAAATATCATATCCTTGATCCTTATACCGAAACTTCCGTCGATATGTCTCTAATTACGTACATAACACCAGTAATAGCTAGAGCAGTGTCTCATGAAGTATTACTAGGGGCATCGCCACAGTCAACAATGGGTCTTGTACTACTAAGGGAAGAAGCCGTTCTCTGATACTGCCTTGTCCTCTAGTCACCCTCTAGCCGTCATCCCTGGGTTCTAGATCTCCCCCGCCCCGTGGCTACGTTTGATGTGGCTTCTAATGAGGCCACCTTCAGAACTGCCTGCCAGACTGGCAATGTCCATGGTAAAGGTGTGGCCCATAAGATCAAAGACTACCATACAAACGGCGTTCTTATCAAACCAATTCATAGAGGGTGTCGTACACACCCACCCTTTCCACGCCACACTTCACATTTCTCCTCGGCTAGGTGGGCGCTCGGTCAGAGAGTCACTCAGGAGAGAGAGAAAGAGATGGTAAGATAGGGATAGGGGTGGAGTGATGGAGTGGAAGCGGGGAGCGTTGGGGTTAAGTTGCATAAGGATTGGGGCAAAAGAGGAAGAAACAGGACAGGAGTATAAGTTGCTAATACCAATTGTTGCTGGGCTAGTCGACAAGAACCTCGGATACTTATTGGAAAATATTGGTACCGGTTTGGCTTGATGACAAATAACTGTAAATTTTCTCACATATGACTGTATATAGAGGGCCATACCCCATCCACGCAATCTGGATATGTATGCCACGTCGTGTATGTCGTTTGTACCATAAAGGCTCCATCGCTTGTATTGACGGAGGCCTGAACAGTATGTACAAGTTCCAAAACTCATATTCCTATATACTACTTCCATGCTAACATGTAGGCCAGTTTGTAGATCTAGTCAAGGGCGTTTACATAGAAATATTACACATGTGACAATGGCACACACCTTTGTAAAACTGTAATACAGGGTATGCGCGTATGGGCAAACGGAAGCATACAATAAGGAACAAATAACTGAGAATACTCATGAAAACACTCAAGGCTTATAATTATATACGCGATAATCACAAACTCCCCATTTGCGTATAATACGTATATAATTAATTCTTTTTGTGCATAATGACAAAATGATTCCAGACGATATCACCACATAAATGATCAGTCCGTCACCCCAAGTCTTTATATTTCAGCATGACGAACATGATCACTTCAGTATGATAAATATAAGAAAAGGTAGTCAAATAGCACAGCACTGATATTGATTCGTCGTTGCGACTAGCTGAATCCGTTACCTTCTGAAACATCTATTTGTAGCTCAATCCTTTCTTGTCCTATAAATAAGGACGAACCAGTCTACGGGTCCTTTTTGTCATGTATTCATAAAAAAAAACTGATGGTGGTGGTCAGAGCAGTATAATATACTTCTCTGGATTGCCAAGGATGCGCCATTTAAAGTCAGATCCATCCTTAAAGGATGTTTTAAAGCTGAGCACTTTCATTAGGTAGAAGAGGTTAGTTGTATGGGCTAACAGAGACAAAAGAAAACAAGTGAGGTACATTAAACTAATTTCTATATCTTTGTATATTTACAAGCAGAGCACACAAAGCTAGTACAACGACATTGCTGAGTGTAAAAGCACTGGTAGAGTGACAAATGGGGATAGAAAAGAAAGTATTCCGAGTCCACGCAGTGTGAGGAACCTCGGTAAATTGGTGACGGTTGCTGCGAGAGAGTGAAAGGTCGGAAAGGAATGTTTTATATACTGACCGTCCGTTCTGCCGTCTGTGCAATTGCGCATTTCTCCCACCCACTCGTTTCCCCGGCACACCATGGACCAGGACTCACGGGAATGGTTGCACTTGATGACCGCCTTGTCGTCGAGGCGTTGAACCCAGGCGTCCTTCGGAGGGACAAGTGTCGGACACCCGACGGCTGCGAAAAGAAATCACATTACGTCAACTTCACTTATGACACAGCCTACTGCATCATCATAAAAACGGAGTTAGTGGATTAGAAACCAAAAGGCAAAAGGGTAGCAGTAGGACCACGGCGGGAATATGACGGGAGGCGGCACGACCAGATTCGCCCCTCCCCCAAGGCCTCGACCAACCAATTGTATTACGCACCAGAGACTGACCTGTAATGAGATTTCACAGCACCCTGCTTTCCCTAACAGCTTAAACACAGAAATCAGAAACCATCGACACATGTATCAATATTCATTTATAGAATTTCCTTCCATATCCGCACCATTTCCTTCACATCTTTTGCCTAAATGAGTCAGATTTCCCCTAAGAAATAGATATTTTAGCACAGCAGGGGAGCTTGCAGTACAGTGCATATTATCTCCGCCGAGCAGGGTATGAATGTCTCCAACAGATCAATATGGATTCCCCCTCTAAAACATTGAACATGGTATCAGGGGGTCACTGTGAGATAGTGGAGTTTAGCAAAGGATATCACTAAACTTTGGCAGCCGTCAATTTATATTCACTTCTAACTACAAGGAGAACATATCTTTATTTAACAGATCTCTAATTCAATAGCTCCGTTGGTGAGTCAAATACTGTTTCAAGAACGGGGGATCAGTATATTAGATCGAGTGAAGTTAAAAACGGAGCTACACAATATAGAATTCATCATCAAATTAAAGGTCTTTTTCCCTGCCTTGTGATGAATACGACTGGTACTTTCAATACAAGTCATTTAATTTGGTCGTGCCCGAGTGAATGATTCATAGGCGGCGCCAGAAGCTACCAGCAGGTCGTGTTCTCATCGTTCTGTAGTACCCGGGCCGACTCACGTTATCGGGTTCTTTACAACATCTCCTTTCTAAATCATTCATGAATTCACTGCATATGATAGACTCATATTGCATGTACTTATTCATAATGGTTTACCTAAAGCAAAAGGTCAATATTAATTTAAGAAAGTGTTACTTATTGATCGAGCTTTATAATTGACTGCATGTGATAGATATGTCATTTTCCGTAACAATTTTCTTTGGTATCTAAAGTGCTTTTCTCTATTTTTCCTTTGGGTCGTTTTACACAGCCTACTAGATACCTTCACTGTTTTCAAACTACACCTTCTCTTTGTCCTACTTCTCAAACAACCTACCCTTACTTTGTTCAGTATCCGGTCGGTCTTCTCTACCTCTACAACATCCTACCCCACGTGTTGCCAGCTCACCTTTATACTGAAGCAGGAAGTACTCCATGGTGGCGCCCAGCTTGCGTGAGATCATGGTGACTTCCACGCGGTTGGACGACGACACGTAGGCCACCCGTTCGCGGTACTCCCCGCCGCAGATGGTCGTACTGCGGGGAACCTCCGTCTCCTTAATGATGGCGTACTCGTGGCAGTAGAGCGGGTAGCCCGGCCTCATGCCCCGAGACGTGCTGTTCCGCGCGGAGATGGAGAAGTCGTAGAGCGTGATGTTGATCTTCTGACCCGGCAGGGCCTCCACCACCCAGGGACAGGAGGCCGACCCGCAGCCGTCAGTGGCCGTCACCCAGGAGGAGAGGTGGCCCTCCGCAGAGCTGCTCAGGTGAAGGAACGTCGACGTCTCGCACTGCGCCCGTTCGCACGTGGGAACTGCTCGTGAAAGGTGGAAGAAGGAGATGTGAAACACGTCAAACTTAATCCTGACCTGTCAGTGTATGGGGCTCGTGAAAACAAGCAGTCGACAGAGAAACGAAAAACAAAAACACAAAAATTCACTCGTTCACGGATGCAATCGGAGACAAGTGCACGCCGGAAGGCTGGCCGTCTGTTTTTCTTCCTGTTTAAAAACGGCCGATCGCTTTGACAAGGAGAGGGAGGGGGTTCTGCTGGCCTGTCATGGAAGGGTCGGGTTAAAGTTTGTTGTGTTTTTGTTGGTAGTTCAAGCAGAAAGACATGGCCAACTTGTCTAAGGCGCCAGAGTCAGCTCGTTTGGCAAGGGTGGAGCGAACCCTGCAGGTGGTGCGCCTTTAAGGAACACAACCCGACCCATGTGGACTCGTAGAGATAAAAAAAAAAGTGACATCAATGCTGGGGTAGAGTTAGAGACGGGAGGTTGGAAGAGGGGCATGTGGATGGGGGGAAAGGAGAGGGGAAGGCCGACAAATAGACAGTTGAGGAGAGACGTCCTATCTTACCGATCCATCTGCGGACTATCACGCCATGCGTCGGGCAGTGGACATGTTTGCCTTTCCCCTTTTGGCTGCCAAATGCTGACCCCTGCTGACCCCACTATCAGCTGGCAGTGTGGGGGAGGGGAGCGTGGTCGGGGACTGCCCGCTCGGCCGCCAGGGGTGCACGCAACACCACCGGCGCCCTGCACACGGCACATCGACAGCTCTCGGCTCCTCTACCCCGCCGTGCAGTTTTTGTCTGTAGGTTTCTGCCAAGGCTTAAAATACAAATGATGTCCTTGGCTTCTTGCCACCAATGTGTTAAGCCTGGCTTTGCGTAAACATACAATAAAGATGATATCCCTTTGAAGCATATTGCTCAGGTTTCTTACAGGCTGAACTGCTAGTCCGGCCGGCCAGTCATTTCCGACAAGGCCACGGCCTGCCCGTGACGTCAAACTCTGACCTCCCGATGCCAACCCCACCAGCACGCCGAAGCCGGAGGCCGGACGGAAATTTCATTTGTAAATTATAGCTGGATGTCATGTCACGTGTCAGCCATTCTAGCCTTTGTCTTCTCGCGGGATAAGTAAAAAACACAACAGAGCCGTATTTCCACTATCTGCCTTTTAGTTGGCCTATGCTTCTGGGTGTGTTTTATGCGGTTGGGGGCACAATGGATCAAGGTGTAACTGATCTCTAGGTATGGTCTGTTTGATATCACCTGGGATTGCTTTGCGTGTTATAAGCACGCCAGTCTTTTTCTTTTTTGTTTGCTGTGTATGTGCTCTGACCAACCGACAGAAAAAAACGGTTAGTCAGAACTGATTGCCTCCTGAAGCCATGTTTTACCTCCCCCTCTCTATTTATTTAATCTGACAAACGTCCCCCCCCCCCCTCAAAGAACAGAGTTGTACATTTAACGCTTATGTATAGCTTTGTCGAATTTAATGAAGATTTAAGTATCTTATACTGTACTTCTGATCGACCTGTACATTTCGTTTACACTGTTCATGATGTACAGAGGCTACTGTCAGTAAGTGACTTCTTTCTGTTGTCAATATAACAATGGTGACGATCGCCCCATACACCCCCCTCTAAAGGCTAGTTTTCTTAGCAGATTAGGTGATAAATATACAAACCATCGATTCCATATATCATCAACACTTTATATTTATGTATTAAATATTGATTTGTTACCCACGTTGCCATTTAAGAGGAACGTCAAAATTAATATAGCCAAAGAAAGCAAATCACCGTATCACGCCCAGGACTATTGTATACTAGATGGTAAGGAACGACTAATCGTTAGAGGTTTGATCTTATTTGTTCAGATATCAGATAAATATAATCATGTAGCCGTTGTTCTTCATCATAAGATAAGTGAATAGTCTAATCTTTCAATTATGTCAATGAATATGTCATTGAATTCATTTTGGGATCAAAGTAAGTTATCATTGACCTCACGAATGTCTGACGATTTTGTCAGATCATGACACTCATATAGGATAACATTAATCGAAGGTAAGGGGGGGGGACCCATTGAGCGATTGAAATAAATTCTGGTCGTTTCAATCAGTTCTGATCGCTTAGTTCTGGTCGTTTTCGACCAGAACTGAACAAAAACGACCAGAAAAGGTGTTCCCATTGAGCGATTCGACCAGAAATCTATGAGAAAATGGTCAATCGCTTGGACAATATCTAACAATGTTAGATATTGGTCGCTAGTCACATGTATTTCGACCATAATTTAGATCGCATCGCTCAGTGGGTACCCCTAGTACCCTTCCCTCCACCCAATGGTCTATCTGTCTACTTATAGACCAACGTCTAACCGATCGAAAATAGAACACGTGAAGGGGGGTACCCACTGAGCGATGCATCTAGAATTCTGGTCGACTGGGAGATCTCTAGCGACCAATATCTAACATTGTCAGATATTTTCCAAGCGATCTTTTGTTTTCAAGGGGATTTCTGGTCGAATCGCCCAATGGGTACATCATTTTTGGTCGTTTTCGATCAGTTGTGGTCGTTTCGACCAGAATGGAGCGACCAAGAACAGTTGAAACGACCAGAATTCTTGTCAAATCGCACAATGGGTACCCCCCTTTAGAAACGCAATTAATATTGTAGTGGAATAGTTTCTCTTAATTTGTTAATCACGTGGGGATTCGTCAACTAGAAACAAAATCAACAATCTGGAACATTTTGTACTCTATCTCAGACAAGGAAAGAATGTACTTTATGCATGGGTTCCAAGTCATTGCTCATAGTCGGAAAGTAAGCAGACCCCTCAATACAATTACCATCGTGCTAAGTATGTGTTTCCTGGGGGTCCTGACCCCACCCCCCCCCCCCTTTTTGGTGGACCCCTAAACTACAAAAAGAGGGGAAAATGCCATGTGCGTACATGTGAATAACCGCCGTTTTAGTACTTAGCCTTTACGCTGACCTCCCCTTTTGAAAATCCTGTATCCACCCCTGTTTCATGATAATCTAGCATCTGCAAGCATGTGTTTTATATATATATATATATATATTCTGGTCATTGCCTATTCAAATTAATAGTAGTCAGCTTGCCAGTTTTGAGGTATTGTGTGAAGATGCAATTACCTCAGTACATGCGTGTAACATAAATCAATGCACCGAGCGAATCTATTTATACTTTATAAACATATTGGTCGATTGGTGTGAGAAATAAAGCAGCAATTCGCCACAGGACAAAGGCAGCGTGCTGCTCTTTCAGCATGATTTAGATATCAGGTATCTGAAAACAAAGGTTTTGAGCTATACTTCACTGGTACAATTTGTTTTTACATCAATCAATTTGAGGCATTTGTAAAGTATCATTATTAAATTTTGATTATAACTCTTTATCGTTCAGAACTGTTTTCTTTTTCTGGAAGCATTTTACTATTCATCTAACATGATGTTACTGTAATACGAGTAGCCAGAAAAGAAATACAATTAGAAGCACCTATATCAAAATGTAATACTGTGAAGGGGTAAGCAGAGAATCTTCTACACACAAAGATAACATCTTTTTCTTAGTTAAAATATTCATTTTTCTCATCAGCGGTATGAATGGGATCAAGAGTGCTCATTATGTCTACGGATGAAGTTAACGCCCAAATGATCATGTCACAACCGTTCGTCTGATCCGAGATCAATAATCAACTTACCCTGGAGGCATGAGTACTTGGCTTCAAAGTAGGAGGAGAAGTCCTTCGGGCAGGGTGAGGTTCCGAGGATGCCCACATCGGGGTCAGCTATGGAGAAGCTACAAGTGGGCCGTCCGGAGCACCTGCTGTCTACGAGGCCCAGCACCTTGGTGGCACACCCCAAGTATCCGTAGTTACGGGTCACACACCTGCCCAAACCCATTCGTCCAAAACGGGCAGACTCGAAGACAATCACCTGACCACGTTTACAGGAAGCCTCGAAGCGCTCAGTGAGACAGTACTCTTTGACGTCTGGAAAAAAATATACATTTTTTTCAGATTGACTTTTAAAAAGAGAAGACTTTATTTGCAGTTACCACTGCTAGTAACGGTTTTATGCAACGATTTTATCACAAAATGAATTAATCAAACTGCTTTTATTGATTCAGGCCAGCCTAACTGCAATTCTGGTTCTTTTTCTTATGACAGACGAAATAGCTCACCTTGCAGACCCTCATCACCGGTCAATAACCGATTAACCCATTGAGGTATGACCATACATGAATTCAGTCTTAACGGCAATTGGATAATACAATGTCTGCGTTTAGGCATGTCCAACCTTATTTCTAAGGTATGCATACATACTTTGTTTATTTCTTTTCTTTGTAATTCAATATAAAGGAAATAGGACAATGACGAAGGCGAACTTCAAAGGGGACACATGTTTAGTAATAACCAATTGAAGCAATGGTATAAATACAAAGACTGGTGTTAGTGCATTCACGTACGATCAAATTAGCTATATATATGGAAGCCACAACTGTCAGTCAGAGAGAGCACAAATCCAGAAGCTGCTTCGAAACCACACACCTTTTGCCCTTGAGGTAAAAGCTGAGCCTGGCAAAAGACAGTCCAGTAATGCACGACCAGTATAAATGGTTCATGTTCTACATTAGTTGTCATTTCTTTACCTTGAATAGAGCAAAACTCAAGTAATGGGAGTTACTCACTGGCATGAACAAAAGTAAAAAGCTGTTTAAGATGAAACGCCCTATCTCCTATGTTGTAAAGTATAGTTTCCTTTTTCATTTATATCACACCTACAACGACACAGCATTGATCAGTTATTGTTGTATAGAGAATATATGCCATACCAATACCTGAAGGAGTAACATCCTCCACCTTGGCCAATGATCTATCTGACTCCATTTCTGTTTGCCTTCCCCCGGAAATAGAATGTCACAGAGCACCTGCGGTGCTGCATGTGCAGATAGAACACATTCTTTAGATCGGGGAAAATAAGCCGGACTTGAGTATAGCCCCATTCGCCCTGGCCGATGATTGTGCGAATGGGCCTTAAGTGACAGCGTTTGTAGAAACGAAATTTTCCTTTCAACTCAATGCTAATATACCTGAACATTTTATCTAGTAATATAGAGATCCCCGGGAATGTGCTTTGTGCCAACCATTTACAGCTAAGGGCACTGTAATGATCCTTTATTATTATTCAATTGATATTCTTTATATCAAACATCAGCGATCTAAAACTTGCTTTTTCGCTCTCTTTATTTATATTTCCTGAGGGCACAACGATCATGAAAATCCAATCAACTCCAACATGACAGTTTAAAGACCTCTGGTACGATAGGTCCTCCTTTAGGCTTATTATTCAAAGAATTATTGTGTGCCTAGTAATATAGACCTGTCATTCGTACTCACGTTTGTTATAATCCCAATAACCCTTTACATTAAACTCCAATTAATGGAGAACTAAGGCAATTCCCCGTAGTTTACGTTAAAAGTATATAAGGCCCACACCGACAGGCTGCAATACAGTTGATAAATCACATCTTCTGGGAAAATAGTCCATCTGTTGGTAAGCCAGCATGGTATTTCCACTCGTCATTTCTCTTGTAGAGGGTCAATGAATTATCAATGTACTTCATATTGCATGCCTTTGTGTAAGGGAAAACTGACTGTCAGCGTGGCCCTGGCCAGCTTTTTATGATGCATTACCACGGTTGTTCGACTTGTCATACATCCCGCCGTATCGCTGATTCTCATATGATAATGCTATTAGGCATTGTGACAGTGTTACCCGCTCTAGGCAGTCTCAATCATCTGATTAAGGCGCCAGAGGGAAGACCGTCCATTGCAGCACCAAACGTTTAAACCGATTAAGGGGACTGGAATGTAGTTACAAGTTTTAAAAATGTGTATAAATCTTCCTTAACGGTAATGTGTTGACATATAAGCAAATCCTCAGGAGAACCACACTATTTCTAAGTCATTATGGGACTTGCGCTATGGTACATAGAGACATAGCTTATGGTAGTGTAGTATAAACACCCTAAAGGGATAACCATTTGGAAGTTGTTACTTTCTATAGCGTTCGATGGGGTCGTCGAAGCCCATTGAAAGTTATTGAAACTCAATGGAAGAATTCATTAAACTCATGTTTAACTAAAACATTTTAGTTAGCTGCTATCGATACTCAATAACAGTAAGATTACTGGTAATAAAAACCAGGCAATTGGTTTTCACCACACTGGGCCCATCTAGGGGGTGTCAGGCGGACCAGGGTCCTGAGCTCGCCCCCTCTCTGGAATAACAAAAAATAGAATTTATCGTTTCGTTGTAGCACTTATATAACTTATCATTGTGTACTCACCCACTTTCCAAAATTCCCCCCTCCAGCGAACGATGTCTAATACTCTCATAATTCCCAAATCGATTTCCACATTTATCCTATTTCTGATCAATTTTCCTTAACAAACACCTGTTTTCCACAAGGATACAGTTTCTATATATTTTCCCATTGTTCTGACCACATTCGATGCATTTTTCTTAGGAGGAAAGGGACAGGTGAATGAGTACACTTTTAGACATTAAAAAAAAGAATAGCGATGCTTTCAGGAGTTATAGTTAAACCAGGAGAAATACACAGAACTTCAGTAGCATCGTTAAATGGGTACCCCTCTCAAGTACTTTGCTGGTGTTTATTCTACTCAGGTCTCGTGTCATTTTAGATATTTTACTATTTAAACTAGATAGCTTTTTTTAAAAAGTATTTCCAACGGAATGACGCTTAAACATAGCTAGTATGTTACACAACCATCTATCTCTTAAGCCTGTTGCATACACAGCGCATACAACCATGCTAGCAGTTCTCTACAAACTGGGTGCGTTATATACAACCAATGAATTGGACCTATCTAGATGCCAGAGTCAGTGAATGTGTACAATAGATATGGGAGACCAATATTTATGGGATGTCGAAGTATGAAAAAGTTCAATGTATATCACTGAAGTAAATGCAAATATAAAAATGTAATGTCTGTATTCTTCTCTTTCTACCGTTGCATTTGCCAATCAACAGTTGTTGACGGTGGCCACTGGATTGCGTCCCAATGGAGGCACGTGTATAGAGGAGTTGTATACGCGGCAGCCCTCCACGCCTACAATGGCCTAATTGTGTCAGGCGGGCCCAGGGGCTTTTACTGACTGATTGCTGGCCGTTATCTGGATTTTGTCTCCTTGTCGGACCATAATGGGGTCTATGAATATGTGCTTTAGGGGTGGCCCTATTGCCAACAGTTGAAACAGCGCACATGCCGGAGCTAATCCCACGTCCTAGATCATGCCTTCACTTGATCGCCCCACGCTTACGGCCTCAGCAATAGCGTGTCTTTTTGGCGTCTATATCGCTTGCCCAATAAATACTGTTAAGGATAACGGCCCTTCTATGTGTAATGCATTTCTTAGTCGATCGAAACGTTTTATGCTGATCCTCCATTGACAGAGCCATCAATGTGTTTAATGAGACGATGGTGCTTCCAGTCCTGCATCCACTTAGCCTTAACGATGTTTGATGGCTGCTGAGCATTGTCTCAAATTAAGTCGAATATAAACTTAAGCGCTTGGGATTTCCCGTTGGATGCCGTATACAACTGCATTAAGGAGGCTTATTCCGGGTTGGCAAATGATGTTAGCCATACGATTGTGAGCCTGACCGACGCCTGAGATATACAGTAAAGACGACGGGAAATCGATGGGCGCGGCGCTTGGGGAGGTCGGTGGGGGGATGGGGAGGCTTGGCCGGGGCCCTGGTCATCATGCACGCATGAGACCTTCTCCCACAAGGCTGCTTCCAAGCTGCGTGATACCCCTCCCCTAGAGTCCCCAGATAACACAAGATCCCCCAGACTGCCCCTTAATGTGGGTGCATAGATGCCGGGGTGCTGTTATAAGGATGGATGAGTTAAGTGCATTGAGTAGTTAGTTTGCATTGGGAGATTGGGTTAGAGTAACAAGGACAAAGATAAATAAAAAGTCGTTCTGCGGACCGCAATCGATTGGGAAGCGGATAATACTCATTGGGTACTTAAAGGGAGTATACCTGGTCAGCTCATAGTTAATCAAGATTACGAAGCCTAGGATATTAGCCGATCAAGTTCTACGTCATCCACATCATACAAAAGCATGAAGCATCAAGCAAGGAGGTCTTATGTACAGGATAGAAACATATGCTAAATTTACTTTTACAAACAAATGTAACAAGATGTTGGAACATTGAAAACCAAAGGGCCACATCCATACCGGAAGGGTAATTGCCAATTCAGAATAAACTTTAACGGGAAGAAACCAATTGATATAAAGAAAAAAATTAAATAAACTACCAATGGATCTGCTGAGACATACATAATATTATTATAAAGACGTCATGACTGCGTTGAGTCCAATATATTGTCGTCTAAGCATATCAAATGCGTTTAATAGCAACGAGGTGCACGCAATTATAATCGATCTAAAACAATTAGTTTTTCTTATGATGCCTCAGGCTTGAGTTTCTGATCAAAAACATAAAATTATCTTGCACTTTGGTGTGTCTTTTACAATATTTACTTTTAATAACATGGAGTAGGATTTTCGTGTCTGCATGCTACGCTCTTAAATGGGAGTGTTGGATGACTGTCAGCTAAGTCATTGATGCGAAGCTACAGGTTCGTGCATGGACGTAAGATTTGGTATGAAAATTGAATATAATAGAAATTTGGAACGCCGAGAGCGAGATGGTAGAACCTAGACGGTGTCTCACGTGACGCAGCAATGCCATGAATGTAAAGGCTGGGGTACAGTTTCTAGTGAGTTGCCTCCCTTTCAATTGAACTGTCACTCTAAAATGTTGTCTCTCTAATGAAATCAATATAAACACGTTCCTGTCGGTTTTTTATTTCAACCCCCTTCCCTGTGCAATCTATGAAAAAGCATTAATATCCATGCCACGAGCCATGGCTGTGGGGTGTTTTGTTTTATCGTTCGGAAATTGCATTTCGAGTGCAATGGAACACGACAAGCGATGGAATGTTTTCTCAGTAAGACTATATTTCCTGGTGGCTTTGCACAAATGACCACGCATAAATTGTCTAGAGGGATTGGGCCCGCTATGATGGACCAACAAACATGGCGGTAGAGCTTATAGCACAGACCGCCCCAGCTTTTAATACAGCGGCCATGGACTGAGGCCTAGCTATGTAGGCCCTGCCTCCACCAACCCCCAGCCCTACACTCCGGAAATTGTCAACAAGCTTATCTGATCGACTCCGACCGGGGGTGAATATTTCCCGCAGCTTGTCGGAGGATGTTCTGTGTCAACGCGGCCAAGCACTGCTCCCAAAGTAGACGCGGATGGACGGCGGTGGGCCATGACAATATTAATAACTGGCGACAGTTTGCCTATTTCAATTATAGTCGGGCGCGAAGTAAGCGGCTGCAGCGGCGGTAGTCGCTACTGCCTGAACGGGCAATCGATCCAATTGCTGTTTTCACACTCGAGCGCACGGGCAGATTATCACACGCCCCGACGTCACCGAGATGTGTGAGGTGACGGCCAACCGCGCCGAATATCATTACTTCTGCTGATGGTCCACCTTGTCTGCAAGCATGTAGGGGGTCTGGCATTTCGGACCCTGCCCTCACCGCCTGCTGCAGACCCTGCTAACACAGGCGTCTGGAAATACCGACCCAGTGTCACCAACCCAATTCGTAGGCCCGCCGGAGCTGTACAGAGCCGGCCTCGGTACCAAAATCAAGCGCTTAACAGTTTACTGGCGTTTGTCTTGTCTTGAAATCGTCCAAGAACACCAACCTATACAGGCCTATAGATATAAAGATATGCTATCCGTATCAAAAATCGTCATTTCTCGTCGCATGTCTGTCCTTAAAGCTATGGGTTAAACCATGGGTGAGGCCCACACTATTCCCCATGCGTTCTGGCAAACATTCGTTGCATACAGACGTACCAAAAGACCAGCCCCAAGTCGCAGTCAGGTCATATTTGTGTCAACACGCCGATGATATATGAGACGGGTGCTGCCACCTGTTGTGTGAGCATCCATGGCACCATCCATTGCGCATGCCTGATTAAAACGGATGTGGCCAGGCCCCTCGGGAGGGCCAAACTGAGCGAGCAATTATTGCCCACCGGTCGCAGACCCCGACAGAAGAGAAAGGCATGCCTAATGACATGGCACCGTGTAATAGCTATCATAACTGTCATTCTCCCCATCGGAGGGAGGGGTAGCATCTCCACTTCCGTACATGCCCATAAAATAGTCTCTCGCCACTGTGTTCGACCTTCACCTTCTCCGTTTCCCCTCCTTTATCACAAAAATCACACCTGCCACGTCACCGTTCCACTCGAATATTTCTCTACCTAATATCCTGCTGTTTCTATAAACCACCACTAGTTATTTCATTGTGTTTTCTTTGTTTAAAATGTATATGTATTAATAAATAGATAGAGAGATAGAAAGGCAGAGAGACAGAAAGATAGACGGATGGATATAGATAGGCCTAGATAACATACAAACGTACATTATCGATATGTTGCGTCTTATTGGATTATGCAATTATTAAATCTATCAGTCTTTTTTTGTGCTCCTCCTATTTGACCTTATATTGCCATCAGTATGGCAGTTCACCTCTGTATTCCCTGTTCTTGTTCAGCTTTCCCCGTCCTACCGAGCTTCAGAGCTCCCATTCTTTTCATGTGCTTCCGTTTTGTCTTTCTCTGATTTCCCCATGTAACATCACCTCTGGAGCCTGCAGCGTTCTTTCCCGGTCCAATTTCACTTCCTCTGACCTCTCTGAACCATTGGCACTTCACCTGCCCCTATATTTCTGGCGTCAAAACACTACAAAGCAC
Organism: Lepidonotus clava; assembly: GCA_936440205.1. Taxonomy (NCBI): domain Eukaryota; kingdom Metazoa; phylum Annelida; class Polychaeta; order Phyllodocida; family Polynoidae; genus Lepidonotus; species Lepidonotus clava. Next base: position 30,004,352 of record OW387134.1, read on the forward strand.
GCAAGGACTCAAAAAGCCCAGCCGGTACGGCCGTCTTGACTTGCACCGAAAAGGGTGTAAAAGATGTAAGAGAAGGATGCCTCCATCACGACTTTCCGTCACTTTGCGAAGAATCCCCACTTGCCTTATATGCAATATCGTGGGTTCCTTTGTGGTGTAAAGCCCCTTCAAGTACGAAAATAGCTGCTATCTGCAGCCCTGATCTAGATTCAGGTCTCTAGAAATATTTTAGCCCATTTATTATGAAGAACAGTTCTCCTGCAGCATCTGAGTGGTTTCCCGTGTCCCAAACAAAGAAAATCAACGGAGACATCGCCGTTATATCGCTCTTTCTTTGACAACACCACATTGTTGCCGATTTAGTTCGCATGGCATAACGGACACCTTTTGTCAATAGCTGACCAACAATCACTCCTGAATTGAGAGTACTTTACGTGGAATCACAATCAATTGCTACTTTTTTCTGCGAGACCGAAAAAGTTGTATGATTCATCGCGCTCTCTGACAATCTATCTCCCGCGACAGTTTAGCCAGGACGGAGCCGTTAATGTAATTGACATTGCAGAAGGCGTGCAAGATTGTCGTGGCAACGCCCGAGCAATAAACACTTTAGAGAGGGGTTAATGTAGCCCTCGTACGTCAAACAGAATTCACTGATCCAAAAAGAATGCGAGCAACGCCTATATATGACATAGAATAATCCCATTGTGTTCACCTACCGCCGGCGGTTCTTGCTTTACACGGTAAACGCCGACTTTGCTTTAAAGAACAATGCTCAGCAGATATGAATGTCTTACACAGCGCTATTAAGTGCTGCGCCTTTTTGCTAAATCAACATGCATATATCGGTACTAAAAATAAGTCGATCGATCACGTGATCTGAGTAGGTGGCAGCCCTATCGCCAGTCTCTGACAAAGTAGCGTTAAATATATCGGCCGGACAAATTGCTTATGAACACGAGTTGCTCCCCGATTTTTAATAGGCAATACTCGCTGCTCTCACGATAAAGCAGTAGATTTGTTATCTAGTCCCAGACTCACATGATAAGCCACACCTCCACCTCTAGCAAGAACTATCTACAGACACCCAAAGAACAGAATAGATACTGATAACCATAGAGATAATAGATCATCTCTCGCCTTGGTCCGAGTTACTTGTAATTTGTGAGATGATCGTATTCCAGACGCAGTAAAAGGAAGGCTAAATGGACTTGTTTCACCTTCTTCTTATTTGGAACACATATATCTACATATGATTTTTGGGAGGAGGTGGAGGGTTTTGTCTATTGAAAGAGGTCTATACTTGTGTGGGAGAAACGACACATCCCATTCTACTTACCATTATGGGTGTTTCTATTGACGTATTTGTATAACGTGAAGCTGCCACTTCGATTATGGCGGTGCTTTGAGACGCTTGTGTATTCCATGGGTTTTGCGTGGAAACAGTAGGCAGGACAGGGCGTCGTGGTATCAAAGAAATCTGTCCCTCCAATGTTTATACTGTCCATAGTCCCACTGATCCATCTTATTGAGACTCGTTCCATTAAAGGACCGCTTAAAATAGATGGCGATTGGTTCTTTTCATTTAGAATCCAACGTTTTAGCACAGTGGACAGTACCAACAAAATTAGACGGTTTCTTTTGGTTTTATTCAATGTATCAATTGCTCTGCTGGAAGTGAAGGTGATGCACAGCCGCTTTGTGGCCACAGACGAGGTACCACTGGCATAGCCACGAGTGCTACTTAAGACTAGCCGTGCTGTAAATTAGCTGAAACTTTCCTCGCTCCCCGAGGGATCGGTTTTATGTGGGGACACAAAACCGGCCTATTAGCGGGCGGGATTAGCCGTGGCGGCAGGCGGGCGGTGGATCCGGCTGATCGCCGTGCCGGGCTCCGCGGGGCAGAAGCCACCGAGGTCTATGGAGCCGGGCGATGTAAATCTAGCCCCATTAATCGGCCTTTGTCATGGTTTATCGCTATGTGGCGTTGCTGGTGTCCCGTGGCATCTAAACAAGGCAGTTCGTCGCTCATGGGGCATGGCGTCAATGGTGACAAACTCCTAGTACCAGCCGTCGACCTGTCACACAGACTGGGCCGGCCGGCTATTGGATCAGACCACTCTGGTTAATGTAGCGATGGGCCAATGTGCCCAGCAGGTACAGTTATACTTCCTTGTAATCTGCTTAAGGCCGTCTAATCTAATCCCTAGCCTAGGCCAGGAATATGAGGTCACTAAGCCGAAACAGATTCCCCTGCCCTGCGTCCGACGACCTCGTGCCTCGAATGTCTTATATAAAAAGGCCGACCGTTCTCCAACTGACCGGGCAGCAGTGAAACCTGCATCCCCACACTAGCACCAATGGTCTCCGAGAACGTGCATGAACACACATTGTAGTAGATATAGGGCTACGGTTGTCTTGAGATCCACTAGCAAAATGACATGGTCTGAAGGAGGAATCCGATCAGTGCGAGTCGAATCCAATCTGTTCGCCATCCGGGTAAGGTGGGGTAGGGGGTGCTGCAGAACAACCAATTGCATGTACTACTCACGGGCTCACCGACTGCTTGGCCCCGTTACATTGGATTAGGCGGGGGTCAATCGACTGTGATTGCCACCAGGGCATAAATAGGTTTGTGCCATTCCGGATACACGGAGGCGTTATCTGGACGTGGCAGACAAACAAGCCGCGTTTGGCGCTGTCTATCATAAGACTATTTGGATGTGGGAGGAGGGGGACGGTACGGAGCTCTGTGTGACATGGCGGGGATTTGCGCGATGGGGGAGGGGCGCTGTAAAGTCCGGGGAGGTGGGCGCCCGGTGTAAGGAGGGGGTGAAGGAGGGAAGGGGGTACACGGCCTCGGCTCAGGCACCCCTGGAGCCGGGAGCAGATAGCGCGGCAGCCCGTGATTAGTGCCATGCAAGGGCCAATCGACAAGACGCGAGTATCCGACAAGTCGGCAAAGCACCGAGAAGACTCCGATGGTCAGAGACGGGTTAATGATGTGCCATTAGCACATACCATCTGACCGCGCGCTAGAGCTGTATCACAACCTCCATCCTACTTTTTGGGAAGTGAAAACTATACTTGTATTCAACATTTGGTTCTTTAAGGTACATGGTATTCTACACGTTCAACATTTTCTGAGTTGTTCAGAAGCCTATGTACATAACGCTGCACAGTCTCTTGTCGTCTGGAAATATTCACTATGGACGACTTTGTACAGTGGTATGCGACCTTTCTGATCAACGTGCATCCTTCGTGCAGAATAGATTCTGTGAAGTATGATCCCATTCTGGTGGCCATGAGAACATACATAAATGACTCGCTCATTATCCCCTGTAATATTGGCGCCTTGCCAGGGAGCTCCCCTTGTACAGCCCTTAGAAAGAACTTGAACACGAGGATAAGGATCTTTTTGTCTATCGTAAAAACAACTTTAAGGTTTTATCTGGCTCTGCATTACCGGGCTGGCCATTTTTTGCTTAAGTTTTACAGTGTCCCTATATCATTATGACTAAGGATAGAAAGATGGTTCTGACGTGCGGAGAGGAGCATGGTATCATACCAAATACCTAGATCCATATTATAGTAGGTTTAATTTTTCTTCGGACATAAAATGTGAAAAGGGATCGCATTCTTCCATGAAAATGTAACATAGGTAAACATTTCTTGTTCACCATATATCTTCCAATACTTATTTTTCAATATAGGATTAGAAACTATCGCAGATTATAGATTTTAATCAAGCTGATCAATACGTCCGACATAAATTATCTAAATAAAACTACATGTAACGGTATAGAAACTAGGACCAAAAGGGTAGTCTAATTGTTTGCATGTCATGTTCTTTTTTCTCCAAACAGAAAGATTATGGTATTTTCCAATGAGCATTATCTGCGGGATGCTTGTTGTATCGGGTAAAACGTCATAGTCTAAAGTGCTGTCAATATCTAATACAGGGACTACATAACTTAAGGAATCAATATGTTTCTGGTTGTAATACATACTTCAAGTAATATACTAGTAATATACTTCTAGTTGTAATACATGAACCAATTGGAAGCTAGATCTATCATGGCAGCAGTGCCGTCACTGAGGGGAGAGCTCTGTCAGAGACACCTCACCCGGCCAAGGCCACTTCCTACTTCGTCGCATGTCATCGTCGGGCGCACCCTGTCATTCTATTTTAATCACAGGCATTTCAAACGATGGCAGTGTGTGCTGGTTGACGTCACCTTTCTCTCTGTATACTACATACAGCACGTGTTCCAGCAAAGGGTACGGGTAGGTGGGAGCCGAGTGGCTGGGTCGTCCGCCATCTTGGATCCGGCCAAATCACACTTCCGGTCATCGATCAGTACGCTTGGCCGACGGGATCTCGTTGACATAATGCTGTATTAGTGCGCGATATCAAGATTTATTCCTACCGGCGTTTCTGAATGGAGGGGTAGAGGGGTGGAGGGTCCTGCCACACCCTGTCCCGACGAGGCCCGATAAGAGGTGAGGAGGCGTCCATCGGTGGCGTCTTGGGCAGGAGCAGGGCGGGCGTCGCGCGCTGAGTGTTTGTCCGCGCGGTTTCCTCCAGCAGGCGGCCGCTTGGTGAGGCTTGTTTATAGCCCGGCCGATACCGTGCGGCCCGCCCATCCATCACCCCGCCCCCTGACTGCGCCCATATGGGCCAGCCCCGGAGGCCAGTCGTCATATCCCCCTATGGCCGAAATAGATTGGTCTCTCCTATTCACCAGCGTATAGCTCAAACGCTGGCCCCTTTTCTCCAACTGTGCCAGCGCTCCTACCCGCCTGCGTCACTTTGCTTTGCCTGTTGGCCTGGCCCCCCTTTTCCCCTCCTTCACGCAATCCCTGGTCGCCCTGGTCGCCCCAGGCTGCTACTACAGGCGCCTGAAGACGCCTCCAAACCCCGCGTGAATTTCTTATCGTTGGTCGAACAGCTTCATAAATCGGAACCAAAGTTGTCTGCACTCGCGGATAAGTGCAACGCCGATTGGATCTATGACTGGCATCGAGATAACGCCTTGCCCAATCCCATTTGCAGGTATTCTCTTGCTGTGTGATAAATCATAGAAACCCCTTCCTCTAATGGTCGCCTTGAGGCGCTGCTATCTGATCCCAGAAAGACACGGAATAGTGTTTTTTTGCTCCTGAATGGGAGGGCAAGGGCCCTTTACAGCGAATTCCCCATAAGCTAATTATCCTGTCCCTGCCAGGCTCCACGAGTCATTAATGGGGATCTATAGAGAGTTTAATACGCCCCTCAAAGCCCAAACGCCGCCGGGCTGATGTACCCTCTCTTAACACATCTTATTCATCTTTGTATGGAAAGCAGTCAATTACAGCACCATTTCGATCCCAGATGTCATCGGCATTGGCGTCCATCTTAGCCTACAAGTTCTCTGCAACACGGCAAAAACTTGACCAGTTTGGGGTTTTTTGTACCGAAGTAATTACGTGATCTGGCCTTGGCGTCAGTTCTCTAGTAGGCCTCCTACGAGGACTTGTTCTGTCCGCGTTCCATAAATCATTGGTGGGGTCAGCAGAAGTCAAGACCTCTCAGTCAAGGTCAATGGCACAAGTTGTGCGTGATTCTGCTTGACGCCAATAGGGGTCGTGGTGGAAAGCCTGCATCAGTAGCACCAGCGGCAGCTCTGGTAAGCAGCTATCAGTGACCCTGACGGCCAATGAAATGTGGTCGACCTGTATACAAAGTGGACCCCTGATAACCCTGCGTATCTGGTTCAGTCGGATGGTGGGCTGAAAGTAAACGGGGCACCATTGAACTTGCCCCTGATTGACTGATCCCAATAGACCATTGGCTTGAGCAAATGTATTTAAGGTAATGGCACCGTCTCTTGAATCACTAATTGAATATCGGGGATCCTTCTATAAAATAAAGCTTCTTCTGAACGGATCGTATGTAAAAAAGCTGAATCATTGTAATTAAGATTCTTCATGATTCCCAGCATATAAGGTAAGATTATAGTATCAAGAGGGGCACAGGTATTGATTTCCCCTAATTGTTGCAAACAACTAGAGCACATACTGATGTTCTTACTGTAAGACACTCCACAACCTTAACAGGAACGCATGCATTAATATTGCTTTTAATCTGAAGTTGATATCCCTCTCTCTAAGCAAAGCACACCACTCTTTCACTAACGGCACATGTGCAGTTATTCTTAGCACCAAAAAGTATGTTCTAGAAGGTCTCTAAAGTACCAGCCAGTCTAAAATCCTGCAAATCATGAATTTGAAGACGGATTAGATGTTTCAGCGCCTAATTTCTACCATTGAAATGGGCGAACGAGATCACTCCTAGCCGTATTGGCCGTAGCGCTTTCTCACTCCTCATCTGCATCCTTCATCATGTTCAACAGTAATATGACAAATACTCTAGAAGGCACACACAATGCTCAATCCGTCATCGGCAATCGACAAATAACGTTAGAGCCCCTCTCAGGATATAATTACCAAACGAAACCGCAGACCAACCTCATCCAGTACACAAAAGGCCATTATCCACTCGCCGGACGGCAGGGCCCCGCAGCTCACCGTGGTAGACGGAGGCCGAGCGTCAGTCAATGCGTACAGATCCAGTAATAACATTTGCTTAATACATTGGTGCGACTGTACTGGGTCCCTTTCTACTTCAGATAAAATATGTAATGAGAAAAAACAGTACCAATGAGATGTCAGTAGTAATGAAATTTGGCATTATAAAACAGCATTAACCCAATTTTTCCGTTGCCGTCTGCGGGAAGCATGTCTGCTCCTCTTAGTCACCCTCCTCCAACGTCCCTTCCCCGAGCCCCCCTCTCCAGGCCTCCTACCGTGGACCAACATCCTCTGGCCAACAACAGCCGCGTGTTGACCTTGAACTGTCTTAAATGCTCTTAGGTAAACTTTGCCTGTTTTCTAAATGTCGGTTGGGCACAATAGATTATTTAATTGAAGGGGCCGATAAACGAGGCTTGGCTCTCGATCAATGGTGTCTGACAACAGCTGGAGGCCAACCAGCATGTGGTGGCCGGCCGCCGTCCGACCGGCCGGCCCGCCGCCCGTCAAGTTAAGGTGACCCGGGATCGATGACGACCGGCTGCTTGGCGGGCAAGTCGTCCACTCCAGCCAGGCCTCGGTGACACGTGTTGGGCGACAATTAGATCACTGCGCAGACAAAATCAACCCGTTTGTTTAGAGTGGAAACAGTCCGATCCAGGGGGTGGAGACGGCACATGTTGAGGTAAAGGCGAATGGGAGGCGCGTGGTTGTAGGCATGTATGTGGGTCCAAGTAGAAGACCGACTACCGGTCCGGATATAGGTAGGCACGATGCAAGTCAAGAATCTATTTGACCGTGCCGTTCTGACCAAACTTCCCAACATTTATAGAGTATGCCCGAGGCAGTTTGACTAACCCTTGGTCAGCTTGACTTACATTTTTGGTTTATATGAACTGTATGAAAATACTAATGTCAACAGCATGTACTTAAAACTGTTCCTTGTCTACCCACAATGATTATCACTAATTATGGTGAGTATACCTGTCTCCCTTTGGGTACTATACATGCCATAACATTTAGTCACCATTTCTGCCTTGCTACATGTATGCGGACCTGTCATAATACATGGTCATATTGGAGGAAATATGACACTAGGATGTCATCATACTTGTCATTTGTGGGTACCGCTTCATCCAATAAATTCCTTAATATTTGGTTTATCGGGTCATCATGCTTGCTCTGCTATTTTGCCTATATACAATATGTGATAGAATATTTCATAGCACATGGTCATAATTATTGTCTTTGTACATGCTTCTACAGGTTGTTAGTCCTGTATCTCCTAGTCACCGTATTTGTCCACCAAGTGTCATCGTATAAGTATATTTCAATAGACTTGGTCATTGAACTTGGTCTGCAAGGTCACTGTGCATGCACATGTGAGTATACATGCCACTCTCTATTATTGTGACCTCACTATAGAATATATCTTACCTTTATTTGTATACTTGTATGAATCATCAAAAATGCAATTTCATTGTACTAGCTTCTAAACGTCCAAGAACAAGCCAATGTCAGTGTATATACTACTGAGTCTATTGTGACTTATAAGCTGCCATGATTACTTTGTGTGGATTTAATTTGGACGTATTACTATGCTTTGATAAGCTTGGTATCATGTATGTAATAAGTCATAAGTTATGTTTATATTATGTTATATTATTCAATCATTTCACTTAAATGAAAGATCATTTGTAAACATGTATGTGCTTAAATAGAAAACAATTTTACAATACACATACATACCCAAACACAGTTAACTGCTACATTTCATTATTCTACGTACATGCAGGCCAATAGTGACAGGTTTGTCGATAAAACGTCAGCAGTATAATAAAACTTTTGCGAAAAAACTGCATTTAGCCTGAATCAATATTCGATTACTGAATATAAGAAAAGAAAACCTATGATAATCATACAATTACAATAACGGGAAATATCACACATTAGCTATATATATCTCATTGAAGAGCATAGAAAGCTTAGAACGGCTATATTTAAGGCTCCTTGAGAAAATTAGCTTGCCTACAGATTTCCAGAGATGCGCCTTAATTTAAACTGCAGATCTATTAGAATACGTATTGAAACTAGCTACCCATTTGGGAGAAATTATAATGTCGTCCAAATATTTTATGTTGAAATACAGCATTACTTAATTAGAAAACTATTATATTCTTAAATCTCTGAGCATGTATGAGTAGTATACAAAACTGGGGATTTGGACCTTGTCACCCACAAGTTGTAGGGCCTACACTGCGTGTACATACTAAGTCTCGTTATATCTAGTGTATGATGTTGTTCATGCTTATTGTCAGAGCAACACTCTCCTCCTCATGTGAGTCCGGTATGTGACGTCTAATTCGCTAACTCTGTGGGTGACATGGCAAGTTTGCATTTCAATATGGAACTTTTATATTGTACTAATATTTCTATTGAGAGTTGAGAGTTGACGCGACGTCTTGTGTACCCAAAACGTCATGTGTACCTGCCGTTAGTCATGCATACTATATGTTGCAATCAACTGCATGTCCTCGCATGGCTATTCCTTCCAACGAACGAAGCAAGCACCAATTCCCCATTTCTATATACTACTCACATCGTATAGACGCGTGTGCAAGTCCTATTCCCAGCAATAGTGTCCTGTATCTGTAGTGGAATATGTTCACGCGACACAACACTTAAATGCAGTGCCGTCAGTTGCCGGAAAAATTATGGAATTTCAGGAAAGACAATTGCAATTATGATTAGAATATTAACATAATGATTGACTCTTGTTGATACATAGAAACGAAGGATAGGCATCGTGGCTTATACAGATTGCCTGATGACTGGAGGTGTTTTAAGATATATTATGTTGTGTTACGTTGCATGTACAACGATGCGTATGTAGCTGCTATCCATATAGGGCCACGAATATTTCAGAGGTGACTGTGCACAGTGCATGGCATACAATGTGGATAGGCCTTAGAGTGACAACTCTGCGAATTTCCTTTCATCCGGAGACCCCTTATATATTTCATCCCCTCCAATGGCCAATCCTAGTTATATGCGGGGAAACCGGCCCCTACGGTGAAGTTCATGTCAATTGACACTCCACATGGCAGAAATCAGCTTAATAATATTATATATCTAGTCATATATAACAGTTTTGACTCGACACCACCCAAAACAACAAGGAGAGATGGTAGGTCTTTGACAGCTGTCCATAATCTCCGTAAAACCTTAGTCAGGGCTTCCCTCCTCTTACAATAATTTGAAATTGCTGCTGGTGTGCCTATACTAGGAGCTCCCTGTTCCACCAAACATCCCAATACAAACCCCCTCGAATGGTAGTATCCCTCATATAACCATAGCCTCAGGTCTGGGAGGGACCTGTCGTGCGTCGAGTATAGGTCATGCCATATCTGCTGGTGCCAGATGGTTTGGTTCGCACTGTCCATGCTGCCCTGTTTCCTGCCCTGACGACACATAAAACAGGTGTTTGTTGTGTCGGAAGGTAATTTGTCAGGCCGCACCTCGTTGGCATTCGCCATGAAACCATTTAGCGTACCTTATTACCAGTAAAGAGTGTTCTTGTCGGCAGGTGGTCCAATGGTGGCCGGTGGAAAAAGGGTAGTGCTAATTGACGCAGAAATTAGCTGCAATGAATGTGATTATTTAGACTTAGCTTTGGTTTCTGATTGCTGCACCAATGCTTCCAATAGATACTAGACAGAATTGTTCTTAGCTTGTTATAAATATTCCATAGTTCTCTTCTGTGAATATTAAGTCTACTTCAAAAGTAAGGAACAATAAGTGCTTTAGTACACAGTGAGCACTAGATTTCAGCTATAATTATGTCTATTTCTTGCATTGGTATCAAAAAGGTTTCTCTCAAAATATGTAACGAATAACAAAAGAGGCTTTAGGTTGTTAATCATAATTGATTCGTTTTATAACAATAGCTGATTTTAATAAGCCTTTCAACCGTTCATACATCTAACATGAATCACCTCTCTCGTGCTAGTGATATCAAATATAATACCGAACAATTGCGCCGATGGGATAATCGATTGCTAAATCGACTAAGAAACTTCTTTAGTCGTTTGAACTGGCATTTGGGCGACTGTTATACGGAGGCAAAAGGAGTAAAACGCAATGCTTCATCGATACATCAGTTACGATATCTTGGTTTCTGTTCAATGGCCATTCAAGGGCGGATCCATGTTGTTGTGTAGTTAATGTGAACACCAAAGGAAGGAGGTAAAGATGTAAATGCAATTTTACATGCCCCTTCACAAAGCACAAATGTCTTATATACCTTAAGTATGTTAGTTGAGCCCTAGCCTTTATTTAATATCGAACGAAATATATATTCATCATTTCATGTAATTATCTGCAAACCGGAGGCAACCCCGAAGATTATTGAAACAAAACACACACACACAAAGAAAAGGAACATTTTGACATTAGTTCTGAAGCATGACTGTCTTGCTCCTAGTAGATATAAAATGCACGCCCTCTTCACCGCCATCTATCCCTTAGGGTGACAGACCTGGTGCTTATCTACATATTCTTCCAAAGAACAGCGATGTTCCGATTCCACCCTGCCTGTTTGAATATTGATTCTGCACCGTACCTGCCTTGTACATTTAGCATCATCATAGGGCAGTCAAGGTCAACAGGACACATATTATATTGCACAACTGTGTGAAGGAAGTCGCACATGGCCGGCGAACGGCACGAATAGAGAGGTTAGGATCAAGAACATACTCATAATCTTGAGAAATGAGAGAAAATCATTCTCATACACTTTTTTTAAAGTATTTTTTCAGTCAGGAACATTATGCCCATTTATACTGAATAAACATCGCCGATGCTATACTTACAGCTATGTTCTTAATTTTGATCAATTAAACAATAGAAAAACATAATGTTCCGCCAGGATTGGGACATGATGGTCTCACACAGCACAATTCTCGCCACCACGGATAGCATCTTTCTGCAGTTTACCTGCAAACTAACCTAGATCATTAGCCATGCTGGGCAATATGTCGACAAGTTACAAGCGTTAATTTAGATATATAATAACTCTTCCTTAAATATGGCATTATTTGTGATAAAGCATGATAGAAAACAAGCATTGAGGATTTTCTTCAGTTCTGTATGTATCTAAGGTTTGTTAAGTTTGGAAATTGCATTATGGATAGATATCAAGTAAATACATCATCGTCTTTGTACTATATCATTTTGTGTGCGCTTCCCTTACAGAACAGAATTAAAAGTTTTATTTATGGCTCCAACATTTCATATTTTAAGAAGGAAAAATTATTGTTGTTTTGTTGAACACCTTAGTTAATTGATTTTGAAACCTCATATTATTGTGTTACTAACACATAATAACAATATCTGTCTTTAAATGTGCAACTGACGCATAATGTGCAAATCATTTAAGGTAGTTTTTTTTTTTTTTATTTTTTTATTTTCATAATAAGCATCAGAGTCACCTCTGTTTTTCAGCATATTATATGGTGAACATATTTACAATAATGGAAAGGATGAATATAAATGTATTAAGCAAACATACATGATCAGCTATAGTAGCTGATTGGAAAATAGCACAAATAATAAGTTAGCAAAGACTTTATATATGGTCGTCGGTGATTATAAGTACAGTTTCACAATAATTATGTAATATTACAGCAAGTCTTTATATTTTTTGTACATTGGCTTGATTTGTTGCATAAATACATCAATGTTCGCAGCATTTTGAATATTTACATCAAGATTGTTCCAGTAGGTAGTTCCTCTATAAAAAGGAGAATTTCTATATTGCGTGGTGATTTTGCGTGGAAGAACAAAGACCTTTTTCTTACTTTGCCTTGTTGCTCTGTTACTGACCTGTAATTTGTGAGGCTTCTTACTATAGATATACATTAATCTATGTAGTTGAAAAATACGACGTTGCTCAAGGCTACATAATTTCATTTTATCATGTAGAGAATCAGTACGGAAATGATCTATTCTATTCACCCTAAGGCAAATACGACAGGCATCATTTTGCAGTTTTTGCAGTTCAATTTTGTCTCCTTTGTTGCATGATATTAATGTGCAACCAGCATAGTCTATCACAGGAAGAATGGTTTGTTTATATATCATTATTGCTGTATGTTCATCAATAAGTTTACGTAATTTTGACAATTGGAATATCTTCTGATGTACTTTGTTATAGACATGTTTGAAAGCAGCTTTATAATCCAGAGAGTTATCTAGAATAAATCCCAGGTATGAATAAGAATTTACAAATGAAATATCATTATCATTCAATTTGAAACATAAAGACTTATCAATTTTGCGTCTTATATTCTCTCTGGCTAATACTAAGCTCTTCGTTTTTGCAATGTTAAGGGAAAGATCATTACGATAACACCAATTATTAAAATGAATTAAATCGTGCTGTAAGTTGTTATGAACACTTTCCCAGGTACTAGAGCTGTAGTAAAGGACACAGTCATCCGCATACATATTAATGTTTGAACTAGAGATGACATTAGAAACATCATTTACATAAATATTAAACAATGTTGGCCCAAGAATGTTTTAATTAAAGTATTGTTGGTAAAAAGAAAACAATCGCTTATTCCAGAATTAAGCTTGTGCATCTTCTGGCAAATCGTAAACTATTTACCGGATGAACACTTTGGATGAACAAGAGATGATTGATCATGTGATTGATGAATCGTACACTAGACTTAGCCGACCCTGTGACAAAGGCCCTACTACCATCAAAGGTGCACAATATGTAAGAGAAAAACTACCTACGTTGAAATCCGTCATTTTATTCGTACAGTCAAAATTGTTCAGGTACATTACCTTTAGAAGCATACTTAAAACGTCGTACACAGGTTTTTTTTGGTGTAAATTATAGAGATACATATGTGAAGAAACAAATAGATTTCTTTCAAGTCCTTGGTACATGCTTTGTCAGAACATAAGCACATAATAAATAACTCTGTATTGGGATATAGGAGTGTGCCTATAATTTCCATGGAATACACCTTCCGTGCCTTCCATACACTCCAAAGACATATGGGGCCCATGGCATTTAACTTTCATGTTGTCTTTTGTGGTACTTTTTGTCAACTTGGCGCTCTATGCGCCTCCCGATATACTGCAGGATATGTTGCACGATAAACACATTAACGGCTGGCGCCGCCTGGTCTTTGTTCTTCCCGGTGAGGGAAGAAAGACTGCCAGCCTTATAAAGTTGGGGAAATATCCTTTAGGATACGGGCGCCAATTAGGGCCTGGTGGGGCAGCCCTTTTGAGTCGTGTGTCGCTCAAGCGGGTTAATTAAAGATGTTCGGAAGTTGGCCGACAGTAAGGCACATGGGTGCGCACGGCGGTTGGCGGGAGAAACATGGGGGGCGGGGCGCCGGGCCATTGGACGCACTCCCCTGGTGATTGATCATTACTTCCGGTACCGGGCTGCTCGCCCTTTCACGTTTTATCGCCCGGTAACAATATGCTCGGCACGGCCTCTAAAGGGCCGGGTGTATTGGGCAGATGTAAGATTTCTAAAGAGATATCCTGCATGATTTGTAAAAGATATCCTTCCGCATGTTTTGGCGCCAGGAGCCCAGGAAGTGAATAGACGGGGAAAGGATGGAAAAGAGGTAGACTGAGGGGCTGACTATTTATATGGGGTCGGTAGGGGCCGGCAGCCGGCGCACAGAGGGCGCCACCGTTAAGCAGAGTTCCGGCTTGACCGCTCCCGGCCCTGTGGTGGTCTGTCGTCGTATTATCGTCCGGAGCAGTGCCTACCTCATGTGATCAGCCCGGCTCAAAGTCATCCTTCACTGCTAACTGATTCAGTGTCAATTTCTCGGAGTTTGGGAGCACATTCAGGCCGATATTGAAAGACACCCTTTATGTCCTCTCCTTTTGGCACATCCAAGCCGCCCGCCCGGCCACCGGCGGCCGGTCTTTAAGCCCGCTTCCCCCGGGGCCCCGCCGACAGCACGTAATAGTCAAGTAAATGATAATTATGGGAAGACGTCACAGGCAAACAAACGATGAATATTTTACACGTGGCGGCCACCTACAATAAACACTGGGCCGGGCACTTCCTGAGCTGACCTGCTATAGCTCGCCGATGAAGGCCGCATTTTTTTTGCCGACGACACAAGTGTCCATGGTAAACAATGGACCTTGCTGGCCCTTAGTCTCATAACGTTGCTAATGGCAGCAATATTTCTTCACAAGTATCTGCAGCGCAGGCGAGCACCTCATGTAGAAGTGGCTTTCAGCAGGCGAGTATTCGCCGAGCTACTCACCGGCTTATTTCTACTGTGAGTAGTTTGAGTGTGACATCCGTCCCGCTATGCTGATCACTCCAACCTCCCTAGATCCAGCCCCCTACTGCTCCCTCAAGACCTACTTCTTCCTTTCTACGAACCTACTTTCTCTGCCTCCACCACCTAATGTTAGGCGTTGCCAACCTTAAAGCTAACTTGCAATGCAGGCATTGAACACAGGAAGTCAGATGGAGGTGGGTATGGTTGACATGTCTTAGCATTATGAATCCGCCCTGGAAGGCTTTGTGCAAGCAGGCGAGGCGGTTCATCACACATGAAATGAGTGATCTGGGCGGAGGCAGGGAGGCGGTGCCCAACCCCTTACCTCTACCCACATTTACACACTTCTGATAAAACCACCCCTCGGTGAACAAGGGGGCCTCAACGACTCTCTGGGGATAGATTCATATCTAATTCCTCCCTGTAGGTCGCACACGTAAGCCCCGTTTACACAGGCCGTCAACGGGTCCTTACGAAAATTCCCTTACGTGAATCTTAGGTTAATGGGAAAATCAGGAAGAATAATTATGTATCTAAATATCTTTTTCAGGCTGTCGGTAGGAATTATCCTAAGGTTTTTTGTTCTGAAGGGTTTACACAGCCCGACAATATCCTTAAGATAATAAATCCATAATAATTTACTGAAGGCTTACGACAATAAAAGAATCTAGTACATTTGTATAATGAATGGGTCCTTTGACCTAAGAAAAGGGGGTTTACACAGGCCGACAGAGGTCCTTAAGACAAGAGAAATCATTATCCTAAGCTCAATTTCATTGTCGTAAGCCCATTCTCCTAAGCTTTTTCCAAAAATTTTCAAACATGTCAGAAATTTCCACATACTCCCGATAGTTTTACAGAAGGCTTAGGACAACCTTAAGACAACCTTAAGACAACCTTACGATGATTATTTCTTAAGATAAAATCAGTTTACACAGGCCGACAACATTGACGGGACTGTCGTAAGGGTTACGTCAATTGTCGGGACTATCCTAAGACCATTATCGGGACATGATCGGGAGGATTTTGTCGGTCTGTGTAAACCCCCCTTTAGCCATTCCACTCTCAGGTCGGCCGGCGTCTTTTTATCACGCGCTCAATGGGAATCTGTGCAATGTAAATATGCTAGTGGGTTGATCCGAAGATGGACCTGTAGGGACCGCACCTTTCGCAGAAGGGGTGGGAATGGGAAAAGCCAAAGAGCGTCAATCTGAACCTTTTCAAGTCGTGTATATGAAATACCAATAAGGTTCCTTTTTAAGTATGCCCGACCGCTCTAGCAGACTTTACATTCGGGACAAACTCTAGGTAGGATATTGATTCGGCTTGAGAGCAGAGCAAAAAGGAGGTAGGTTTAGGTCAATCTCACAGTATGCAATCCTTTGATCACAATGTATAGGTTAACAACTTGGACTGCAAAAAGTATGTGCTTCAGGAATAAATCCTCGCCAGCCCTGGTGAGGGTGAGGGGGATGGGTGGTCGTGGGTTTACGCGGGCCTGCAAGATCCTTGAGAGGTGGCGTTTGGTGTCCGTGTATAGAATATACATGTGACAGACTACCAGATGATGGATAGTGGTAGGCAGGGAAGAGGGGGTGGCGCAGAACCTTGTGTTTGACCACCAGTCAGTGGCACGGGGCCGCCCGGAGCTCGCCCTTCTCGCCGATCGGTCGGCAGGGGCCGATTAACCGGTCGCGGCCCGTCGCACCAAATGGCCTGGCACTGCAACGACCTACGACGCTTGACGACGGCCGCCAGCTTCCTGCCCCCATTGATATGGTCGCACGGTCGGGGTGGGTGGACATCCCCGCGGCCTGCCGCAGGGGCCAAGCGACGGGCAAATTGCTGACACGGCACACATTTGTAATTCGATAAAAAATCCGCAGATAGGGACACGCTTTCCTATTACACACCCGCTCAGGCAGGTCAAACTTTGCTGCCATATCAACTTAGCGCCAATGGCCAACGGCAAAATCATTCACTGTTCATACATACGTCCTAAGTTGGGCTCAGAAGCCTTGCCAAGGGCGTCCCCAGCCTAATCTCCTTTGGTGGCGGGATGTGCGGCAGCCAGCGCTGAGCAGCAGAGAAGGGACCCCGGTCTTGGCTGGCTGGCACCTGGTCTATTTGCCGACGGGCTGGTTATATTTGGGTGAACGGGCAAGGTCGGCCTTAAGGCTTCATGTTTATGATATAAGCATCACAAGGCCTTTGGGGTTCCCCTCTTGTATGCTCACTTGGTTGTTTTATTGGGAAGATGGACGCTGCCACTATCCATTCTTCCTTTCTCTAACTAACCCATCTACATTTACTTTGCTGCCGAGCCCTCTTCAATCCGTAAACATTATGCTGTGTAGTCGCAGAAACTTTCTAGATCAAAGCATCGGCCTATGGCCGCTGCCAACGACACAGGCCGCGAGAGTCTGTCACTGGGCGCAATCGCAACATTTCAATGACATTTCAGGGAAAGCAAATGCCGAACGTCTAATCTTAAACTTAGTCAAGCTCCCTTTGAGTCTCACTCAATGCTCATTACTCAGCATTGCTCTCAAATGTTAGCACTGAATGTCAAAAAGTACCTAACGAATCATTTAAAGCGTGCTGAAAAAAACCCAATGACGCAAACAGGTAAACAAAATCGTCACAGACATATACAATCAGAAGAATTTGGGTTTCTTTCTTACCCAGAATGTCCGTCCATGCAGTAGGGACACTAATTAGAAGCAGCATCTTAAATGTCAGAATATTAATATTTCTGTTTGATATGAAAATAGCTTCCTTCTGAGTTTTTTCAATTAGATTCCTTTTCTTCCTGACGGACCTTGAATGCCACCTGACAGGTGTATTTATTCCTGCAATATTAAGACAAAAATGCCGGATATCAAAGAAAGTTGACTTTTCCCATTATTTCATTTACTCCCAAATGAAAATTATCCAGAATTAATCCACTATCTTCATCGGTGTGTCCAGTCATTTCATCAGAACCAAATAATTGAAATAGACTAAAGCGGGAACCCACTGAGCGACTTATCTAGATTCTGGTCGTCTCTACCAGTTCTGGTCGCTTGAATTTAGTTTAGTCGCTAAATGGGTGCCCTCCTTTAGAGATTCACAGCAGACCAATACATCCCCATTCACATCCGACACAGAAGCCAATCTTAAGGGTCCAGATTACATTGTGAAACGTCAGATGCTTGTATGTCCATCTTAAATAAACTGGTTTCAAAACTAGATAATCTGTGTGGTCTATCGGAATCAGAGAATGGGCAACATCCTATTCTATACAAACTGACTTTTCAAAAAAGCGATCCGCGCCGTAGGTGCCAGGTTACGCGAGAGACCTTAGAAAAAAAACTTCTCTCAATTCTTCATACCGTACTAGCACTTAAGGGTTAATCATGACAGTCTCACAAACAGACAATCTAGGAACAACATATTTAAGGTATTTGCTTAATCAGCAGTTCGGAGGTTTGTTTATTATCTCCAGGAGACGGTTCGAAACACTCCTCGGCTAGTCTTTCTCGTCTTGTTTTTCTCGAAAATTGACTTGCAACGTTATAGTGTGTCATATGCTCCTCTCTGAGGTCTAATACCTGCCAGTCGATGACCGCTCGACACAAAATAGCTTTTTGGCTGTTGTACTTTATAGCTTTGGATCTGCGTTGCGTACATGGAGCACGGACCGGGTCGGGACTCGGGGCCAGCAGGCAGCGGCCCGTCGTGGCCTCAGACGTCGACCCTGCCTGTCACGGCTGGCTGGCAGGTGGATGGAGCTGGGATCCCTTTGAGATGAGTCACCTGCTTCCCGTAGCAGGCCAGCAGTGACAGTCTTGGCATCTCATCGCCGACCAACAAGTGCCGCGCCCACCCTACACCCTCTGCCCACAATACAGGCACGTCCGTCAAAATCACCATCAAACGCAATTCTATACAACTCAAATAGTCATTAGGAAAGGGTGACGCAGTGCTGGGAGCGCCAGTGAGCAGACTGGCAGGCAGGCAGTCACTGGGACAGGACTCCCATGGGGCACTTTTACAAGACTGCCTTCAGGAGGCCCCTGGTGGAAGCAGAAACCCTTACCAAAGCCCTCTGTCCAATATTACTGCCTTTGTTTTCTTAGACATAAGGGCCAAAGCTGGCAAGAGCCGTGCGAAGCATCTGTTGCTACTTTTAATTTCTCACGGCCACGAGTGGTTCTGGCCGGCCGTCTGTCTCAAGCCTGCAGCAAATGGGGTCAGGGTATTCTTCATGAAAGCCGGCCTCTGAGCAATGTCTCCCAGCAGCCCTTTCCAAAAATGCTGTCAGCCAAATTGGCTTGGTTTATGTTGTCAATATCAGGCTGAAGGATACTCGAGTCAAGGGTTAACCGTGGGGTCATAATAGACATTCGCGGCATTGATTCCCAACCCTTTTCGACTGAATAAAGCAGAGACAATATGTGCGCAGCTGGTGGGCTGGAAATGTTGGTGGTAAATTCTTCAATGTACCATTAGATCAGTTCATTTCCAAATATCATATAAATAGTTAAAAGAAAGGCAATTGAAAGCAAACCAAGGTAAGAAAGAATCACGCCTTCCCATTGCCCAAGCCACATTTGATTAAGTCTAAAATCAACTATTAAGTATGATAATATTAGCCATAGTCGTTCAATTGATTTGTGCATTTCATTATGTGAGTACTGATGTCTTGCGTTGGTTTATGTTTTGTGCTCACTTACCAAGAATGAACAGAAGCAACATTTCCAATTTTCAGTTTTATGGATCCATTTAGATCTTTATTGGCCTTACTTGCGGGTTTTGTTTTACCCCGATAACGGAACTAGATGATCCTTTACCTAACTTTTAGAACAAAAGTCAAAGCCTATATCAAAGGTGCGAGAAAGATGCACTTCTATAAAGCTCTACATAAATCAAACAACTACCTGTATTTAATGCAATATTTTGCGCACACTGAGCGAAATACGTGGGTGGGCATAAGGAGATGATCTGTATTATCATTAATGATGATGAAAATGGTATTTTCTTTCAGCTGAAAAGGCTCTATCCTTAAGATAGGGCGGAACGAATTTATGTAGTGCCCTCTAAGGGGATTTACGCCTAGACCCCGCCAACTTTCGACGTAACGCAAACGTAACGTATCTTTTATCTTGGTTTTTACCAAGTATTTCAAAAATATTTCATTATGACTGTACAATTATGCCCCAATCATACATGATAATTTAATTACAATTACCAAATTTTGCATGGTTAGTCTCAGATATGATTAGGTAGATTTGGGATACGTTGACGCATCGGTATTCGCTGTGGGATCTGAAACTCCCTAATATGTATTTTGCATCTCTCTTTAAATATTAAATGCGGACTTGGTTTGATAACACGAATCTTCATTTCAGCAGTTCAGATTAGTCAGGCGAAAATGCGAAGGCAAAGAGAAAAACATCACTGACGATACAGAGTTATTTCCCAGTGAATTAATTTATTTCACGGTAGAGGATAGAAATCTCCACGCAGGGCAACCTCCCATGAACCATGTTTGTGTGTCAAGTAATTAAATTTAGTTTGTGTAAAACACAGCAAATGAACAAAAAGGTTGAAACCACATTATGTCAGAGGCAAACAGTCAAAAGAACTATATAATTGAATAACTAGGAGCAGTAGTCCCCAATTTCACGAGTCAAGAGACATGTTATTTTCTTATTTCCCTTGAACCCACCAAGGTTGTCAGGACCACCGTGGGATAGAACGATCTTGATCAGACCAGGGGTAATATTTATTTTCAACATCATTTTCCTCTAAAGTGTTTTCTAACTGCTCTAATTATATACGACAATTACCAAACTGTAACTCTAATTGGCCAGTCACATATATCTGGAAAGCACTATTTCAGAAACGAAACACTAAAATACTTTTGCTAAGTTTCTTGATTTACAACACACAATCTGCGTAATCGACACCCTGTACAGTCCCCGGGGTACATTCACATTGATACTTCTACTTGGGTAATATTCCTTATGTCATACGGGAACCAGCGTCACTTGAACTCAAGCTTCACATGTCATGGAAATTATGTTTCTTTAGCTCAATGCAATTTGCAGATACCTTTTAAGAGATATATTCCCATTTTCAGCTTTATTTCTTGTCGCTACAATAACATCAAAAGCATCATCAATTGGTTACTTGGATACGTAAAATGGTCTCTGCCTTCTCCTTTGGCTTGCTATTCCCCGCTGGAGCTACATTTTATGCTTTATTTTGGAGAGACTCCAATATCCGTGGCGGCGCACGCCAGTCTGTCCCTCAGCATGTCTCCACCAAGTAGCGTATCAATACGTAATAGGCCTCGGGCCAACTGTACCCGCCGCAATGAGTGTCCAGAGAGGACCTACTAGCACAATCACTGACCCCCTCTTCATGTCGATAAACACCCATTTATCCGCCTCACGACAAATGATAATATGACCTGTGTGGCTTGGATACCTGGTAAAAATCTGAACCTTCGGGAGAAGATTGAAGCTCTCGTCAATAAGGCCAACTACATACCTCTTAGGCGACTCGTCACGGATAAGGTCGTATTGCCAATAACCCCCAGTTTAGGTAAGTAATGAGAACCGCTGGTAGTGGAAGTAAAGCAGGTCTCAAAGTGTTCTGTTCATTGCGGGTAGCGGCAAGGAAACTATCCGAAATTATTCATGGTCGCAGACAGAATGGGTTGGACGTGTCCTTGTTCCTTCTGTCACTGCAAACGTACTGTTAGCTCTTGAGAAACGAGACATTTTCTTTTCATTGGTGAAAAATCTAATTCTATTTAGTGTTCTGCAAATGAACTCGCATCATTCACTCTAATTGGCGCTGTGTTGAAAGGAATCGCAATGTAATGAATTAGATAAAGCCCTTGGCAGGCAGCCAGATGTTCGACTATAACCACATTAAATGCTGCTCGTGCCTGTGAAACATTATAATCGTTTATCTTAGATACTGATATTCAAGCATGCAGATGTTCTTACAAAGGCATATCCTCGCTCCAATCAGAGACCGTGGAGATGTTCATCCAAGTCTCAGAGTTATTACCTTTGTAATGCCATGCATAGTCCCTCATGTAAAATATACATAAACAAAAGGACACTACGCTCAAATGGACCCGTCGGGCTACAATTGATTCTAATCGAATAATGGTGGGTTGGCATGAGATTTATTTTTCAACCAAGAAAAGGGGCATCATTTTGACGTTCTATCATGGCAGTTAAGAAGAAACTATAGGAAGACCCACTGGAGGTAATCGATTTGCTCTAAAAGAGAAACAACGACTAAGTGCACGCTGATAGAAAAACATTCCCCGTCAGCCTCCGTTAAGTAGAAATGATGAAAATAATACTTCAGACACGCTCACTGAGGGTATCGGCTGTAAAGCATAGGTAGCGGCGTACTTAATTCAGAAGGATGATATAAGGCCGAATGGCTACTGCTACCATACGCTTTATGAGGGCTAGTGATAAACTGGAGGCCGGGAGTATGGATCATACCTGGGGGAGTGTATTGTGACCAGCCCTGGAGGAAACTGCTGTAGCTGACGTGGGCAGGGGGGTCAAGAGGCGTGTACGGGGGCGAGCGTTTTTAATTAGGGCGCGGACCGCGGGCTCGGAAGCTGGCCGACTCTAATACGGCGCCGGCTGGGGGGCCTTCCCAGCCGGCCAATGTGTCCGGTGGCCGCGGCCAGTTGCTTATGACAGAGACGAATTGGCTGCAGACTGGAGGGTTGGCTGTTGTAGTTGTGGGAGGTAGGCAGGGGAGTGCCTGCAGGGCCGGAGCCGCATGCCTTCCTCCTGCCTGCCGTTAGGCCGGTCCGTTGACTAAAGGCGGCCCTGGCCACCACGCCAGCGTCAGCCTTAGCGTTTGTTAACGGCCACATCGATCCCTGGACCATTGTCATGTGCCGGATGGACGGAAGTGGTGAATAAAATATGACCCTGACTTGCAGGAGACAGAAAAGATGATCGGGAAAACGCCGCGGACCGGCCATAATTCCTCGCTGGCAGAAATAAGCGGTCTTATTAGTGGGACCCTAACATTGAAATCTCATATGGTTCTGAGAATATAGGTATGATAAATCAACAGTATGTGATAGGCGCCTTGGGTGCTTGAAGATTAAGTTATGCAAGCATGTAGCAGGATAAACCGTTTTGTACCGAGATGGTCAATAAAAGGGCAATATATTTGCTATAAGATGAATCTTATCGTTGTTGGCCTCAGGCTACATATAGTTTCCCGGCGTTATTGGGTTTTCCCCGTCAAGTCATAAGCGGGCAAAAGTACTAGTAAAAAAGGGAACGTTTCATAATTTTAGGCGGAATCGTTCCTTGCAGCTGAGGAGAAATTGGATGCATTATCCGCCCCTCGTGCGCTGTGCTGTAATTAGTTAGTCAATTACCGGCAGGTAAACACGAGAAACGACCCCGTCTACCTGTGTGTTAAATGGCACAACCATGCGCTCCAGTCCCCACAATAGAACCCGGCCCCAGTTCCTGCTACCGCTTTACCCAACAAATGACAGCGAGAGCTGCTCTGTTGACGAGAACCAACTCGGTGAGTGGCAAGAAAGCAATCTGCTTAGTCAACATCGTTGGCCAATGGTTCACCACAATGACAAATTCGTGTTATTCTTCGAGTTCCACACTACACTCCTGATTGTGAAGGATTAGCGAAAGAAAGGACAAACGCGTTCTCTGGGAGGTCGTTCGCCATGACGCTGCCATAAGGATGGGGTGACGGAAAGACTCGCAGCGGCTCTTGGCGGAAAAGCGAGCATTCTAGAGCTGCAGGGTGACGGTCCCACTGCCACAGATTATGCGTGTGTGGTCGTTATGACGATGCCACAGGGTGTGGGATAACGAGCAGCTCGGAGCTGCTCGGAGCGGCTCGGCAGAGAGCAGAAAAGACCTCGTCAAAGGAGGGGAAACCTTGTCAGCTCTAGCCTACCTCCCGATCCTCTTAGGCGACCCCAACCGTTGCCAGAGCCTAGGCCGCAGGACCTCTCATAGACCGATCACTCATAGGCCTTCATCATTGCAATTGTGGTCCCTGGCGAAAATATTAAATCAAACAGTTCCCGTACCAGGCATTCCTTATTTTCACAGCAAACATAAGCGTGTAAAGGATGGATATTTCGGTCAATTCTGTAGAAAATAGATAACATTAATAATCACTAAGTTTCAAAACTCAGCAGAAGGAAAAAGACCTTAGCTACATTTTTTAAGTTTACGTTTGTATATAAGTCTATGAGGACGATCCACAAGGAAGCTGTGGGTCAGTAACGGTTATTCTTTGGACTCGTTTGGCACTTCTTTACTGTTTATTTACCAATTTCCTTATGCTCCAATGCTGAAGCTAGAAATCATGGTCCTAATTTACCACCCTGGGACGCGCCGATCTCGTCGGGGACACAGCGGACACACCCGAAGTGGGCATGTGTTGGAAGTGATAATATGTGTGGCTCGGCATCCCATCATTTCTAATACTGTTGATGACAACAGACTCAATTCTTCCAAACTTCGTCTGAGCACGAACAATTACCTCAAGAATTCAATGAATAGCTCTCCTAAAAGACACGACCACACTATTAATAGCCAATCACAAGGAATTATAATCGGTGCTCCCACTCGGCTTGTCCCTTGTGTCGATAGATCAATGAGCGCAGGGTCCTTTTGGTTAGACGCTAATTAGACATTATTTCACACGTAAGCAGATTTTCCTGATGTCAAATTTGAACCTTTTTTCCTGACACCACAAAGGACGACTTTCCAAAGCCTATGAGACGATGGCAAGGTGATGATGGCATTGGCAGGAGAAAGGTGCTGGTAGTTGGGAGGGGTGGGTGTTTCTCCTATTACTGAGTGATGGGCGTCTACTGTCTTCGCAGATCAGTACAAGCCAATCAGGGAGGTGTTATTTGGGCACCGCTCTTCTATTTTAACGATGTTGACATTTTAAGGAAATATGATACAATCACAAAGGTTAGCTTAAGCGCGATGACGCCCGCGTCCCCTCTCCTCTCTTCCCCGAAGGTCTCCCCTAGAAAGCTGAGACACATTTAGATGATTCAAAACACGGTACCAAAATTCCTACGATTTGGTTGGCACACCAGACGTAAATTCTTGAATGGAATATTTGCGCCAAATAATCCAGTCTTTCTCAAGTTTACGTTATCATGGCATCAAATGACATTCTAACGGTAACACGAGGCTCTGCTAACTCAGACTGCTGACAATGGCTGGGAGCTTGGTTTATTTATTCGACTCGGCTCCTAACAATATCAGCCAAGGCTTCGCGGCGAGCACCCACGGTTAGGACGCAACGGCAGCATTCAGTTGCGGCAGAGGCTCCTCTTTGCATTTCTTTTTTTGTGAATGCAGTAAAAAGTAAAATGATATTCAATCGGTGGGGCATCCCATTTTCAATTACTGGGCGCTTGTCGGTAAGGGTACAATGGTACATTATGAGGCGTGACGGAGTAATATCCGGGCGGGCATCAGCTTATGACATCTCCCTGCAAGGAGAACGGGAACAGTGTCCCCGTAACCTCACCCCCTCCATGCCCACCCTCAGTACCCTCAGTCCCCCTTAAAATTTATATTACAGGTTAAGGTTGAGATAACGTCCTTTCCTTTCCCTCCTCTCCTTGACAGCCTTTTCCAATGCTCGTCCCACCAAACCGCATATTGAAAGAAAGCTTTACCTTGGGGCAATGCTCTCCAAGCCGGATATTTCCTCGTGCTCGCCCCGTCAGATTCGTTTTCATAAGCCATTAACTTCAAGAGCGGAGCGATGAAACTTTCATAAGATTGCTCACAGGAGGATGAGTGGGTGGTGGGAAGGGGGCGGAACAATTGTTTGCCTGGAGCCTAATGATTGACCCAGGCTGGGCCTGTGGCCTGTGCCCCCCTGAGGCGGGTGGTTAACTGTGATAAAACATCAGAACAAGCTATCAACGAAAACCAAATACTAAAACTATCTAACAATAGTTCAAGGTTGGGCTTTACACTGCTGCCTCAGACTAGGGTAGAACTGTCACAAACCACGGGTAAGAAGCGAACAACCCATGTCATGTTAAGAGCAACCCTCATGACGAGAGAAATCTCAATTCCCACTTGCGTTGCTCATAAATTGCTCTTGAGCTCCTTGCGAACTGCTCAGCCCCTTCGTGTCGGCGGCGGGCACATACCGACTTGTCCACATCCATCACTGCCGCCCAGGGCCTATCCGGCTCGTCAGGGCCGGCTGTTTATTGACTAAATTGATCAAGGGCCGGGCACAGCCCCCGCCAGTCTATTATCCGATTACCTTTGTATGCCATGGTAATCACATGTATCAGACAACACCTGACATGGCCCCAGCCATGATCTGAGATGGCGTCGATAAAGGACTCTTGTTTCCAATTCCCGATGGGGCGCGGAAGGAGGAGTAACACTCTTGTTCTTGCCCTCCCCTTACTTGGCCGGCCTCCCGCCCCTAATCTCTTATCCCATCACTAACTCTCAGTTGGCATTTCATTCCCGTCCATCAGATTCTGAATGGTGCTGTCGGCACTGCGTGGTCCTAGTTCCCCATGCACGCGCGAGAACATGCAGGGTGGGGAGAGGGCGACTGCAGCGGCCTCGGGGCCCTACGGGTGGCCCTTTTGTCTGCGCAGCACGGGGCTGGCAGATCAGTGATAACATACGTTCTAGGTGCCCCACCCCCTCTCCGTTTGACTTAAACGTAACGAATGCTCACGCTATTTCCCCTGGGTGCTAGTTGAGGGCAGCCATTGTTATGGGCCGATGAGATGCCGGGCCTGAGCTTTATGTGTCTCCAGGGTACGCATGCCTGACCGGCGGCACACGATTTATGTGGCTAGGGTAGGTGTGAGCGCTAAGCTCTGCTGCCTATCATTGGCCGGTCCGCGTGAAATTCAAAGGGGGGTGATCACAGCCCCATTCTAATGGAGTGGCCCTCCCATAGATCGGGCGGCCTTCGGAGGCCCTTGACTGCCATGTCGTTAACTGGCTGCAGGCTGGGCCCCTCGGTGCCCGTGTTGCCAGAGACAATAAACCCCCTTACCAGCAAACCCCTTCTTGCGTTCGTGTCCTCGCCATTTACAGAACCTCTCCTTGCCCCGATCCACTCCTCTCATTACCGGCGCAGAAAAGGAAAGCCGCACCTGATTTACAGACAGCCAATGTTTTCTGCTCCGTTGCCAGCTCTGGTGACGCGCCGAGGAGTTTGTTTAAGAAAACGGCGAGGCGTGTAAACGTTCCCCTCTCGCTGTCTGCCACAGGCACCCCCTCACACACAGACCCCATGGTAGGGAGACGGATGGCAGGCAGAGTCGACGCCAGCAGGGGGCCAGTTGGTACTGACCGCGCGGCCGCCGTCCAGATTCAATAGCCTTATTCAATTATATTTTCCTGAATCTGATCTCCTGGGAAGCCCCCCGTGCCTAACATCCGTAGAAATGGAGCAGCGAATAATCATTTCGGATCATTTTCCCCACAGCCGCACACATTGATTTATCGTTATCGCCCCCTGGAGTAGTCGGACTTGGAAATAGCGGTACTACTGGAGAAGGTTTGTTAACAGAGGCAGGGGCCTGGCCCCGGCTTGTTCCTTCGCCAC
Organism: Lepidonotus clava; assembly: GCA_936440205.1. Taxonomy (NCBI): domain Eukaryota; kingdom Metazoa; phylum Annelida; class Polychaeta; order Phyllodocida; family Polynoidae; genus Lepidonotus; species Lepidonotus clava. The sequence goes on from OW387134.1 coordinate 30,031,912, forward strand.
CCAACTACACTGTCAATGGGTGGCTTTCTTTAAAGAAACAGAAAGGAATCCGCTATATAGGAAGCGAATCGGCATTTGACATTGCAGGTACTCTAGCATATCTTAATGACTCCCTGAGACCAAGGGCGGTCAGCCCCTTGGACTGGAAACACCAACAGATAATGATGGGCCGGCTATTGACCAGTAGTGGACAGGTAGGACACAACAGAATGTCCAGTGTGTTCAGGGTGCCTTCGGTACACGATCTACCAAAGGTCACGAGAAGGCAGTGGCATGGCTATGGAAGCTGCTTGTATGTACTGTGGATCATACATTATCTTTTTCGTGCATAGAGAGAGCCAATCGACAATTGATACCTGCAATTGAATATGGCTGACGATCGTGTTGTGACGTGACTCACACGATGTCCACTATACATTGGTACAGTGCCTAGCCACACAGGGCCACAATTATCTCTGCTTAAATGAAAATACAACCTTATAAAGTATCTATTTTGATAGGACGTGTACAATGCAATATTGTTTGTTGGATACTAGAAAGTCGGAGTAGTGTTTCCGGGTATGTTGTAATGATATTGTTAAGAGAACACCTCCAAAATGGACATCCATATAAACGTTATGAATGTACATGGACTGTTGATACTAAAGTGCCAACCAATGAATGTGTTTTATGCTCAATCAGGCATTAGAACGGATGTTATTGATATCATTATTTTTGAAAGAGTCTCCATTCAACTCTGTTTACTGGATTCTAGAAGAATTTGCAAAGTTGTAAGAACAATTTGTAAATAAAAAAGGTAAATAGGCTGCTGACACAAAGTACAACCTTTATATCGTCTGCCAAATGACGTAATGGGAATTTTGATTGGCCTTTTTTAAAATCCAAAACAAGAATAAAATATTATCATACAATTTTGCAAGCCTATGTATATGATATATGTATAGCTGCTGTAACTCTGTTAGTGGCGTACCTTTAAGTACTTTCTGAAGTGACCGACATAATTATGGAGGCAATTAGGTTGCTTAAAGGCCTCTGACAGAATCAAATAAAGTATCTCAAACTAAAATACCTGATGGGCTACGTATGATCAGTTATACCATCAGAGAACGTCACATTCTTTGACGATGGTGATCTGATGGTTATTTGGATCTAGCTAATTACAGATGCATCCAATTAGCGAAAAAGATCAAACCATATCAAAGACAGAAGGAAAGCTAATTTGATGAACGGAAAACTGTAATTGTCCGAATTCGGAAAGGGAACCATGAATATACAATGAGTGGCAGTAGGATCACGTTTATGGGAGTGAGAGTAACCAGAAAATGTAAAACTCTTAATAAAGGCCTTTTATGTCGAGACTGGACGACGTTTTATACATCTGCAGAGGTATATATCTACTGGTGGTAGGGCTTGGTATGGTTACACTGTAGGGCTTCTTCTCGGTAAGCCTATCTTACATCAACTAACTAATGGATGTGGTAATCGCTCTTATTTCCCCATACGTTCCCATTTGCCACACGGGCGGCTATTCTTTAACTACCCGGTGAGGCCATGCGGCACCATTAGAAGCGTTTGCCGCTGACGTGCACCAACCCTGTGTAAGATGTATGGCTTTCTCCTTCATATGTAGCAGTCATCATCTTCTCACTAAGAGACAGATCTGGTGATAGGATGTAAATACTGTCATTATTTACTAGGATTCAGCGTGGGGACCTAATCCCATGTACATCCCATCTAAAGACGGTCTACCGTCGTGTCGACTATGTTTTAAGGCCGTTAATGCTCTAATGTAAAGGTTCTATTTGCAGGTATCCCTAACTACGACCTTTATCCTCTGAGTGAGAAGGCTCTCCTGGCGGACCTAAAGGCTTGAGGCACGCACTGTCCAGTAGACTCTCGGCCCTGGAGGACACTCTTCCCACACCTACACCGGCACTGGGCTCAACTACCACGGCCGTATGGCCACTCTGCCAGCACCAATTGGTCAATTATCGTCATTTCGTCTGGACATAATTTGTAGGTGCGCCTGGCATAATGAGGATCATTGTGAGAGTATCCATAGGAGCCATCTCCATCTGTGTCCATTCTACTTTGGGAGCTGCTGATGGGCAAAGTCCCCCGCTCTATACGCCTGACAGAATTGTTCGCTCCCGTAAATTCCCATACGCTGTAGGTTCTATGCCTAGGGAGAGGATCGGTTGAGGGGTTGGTTGGTAGGCGGGTTGGGGTGTGACTCTGATACTCAGCACACACACAACCTGCTGATCCAGAAACGACCCCTCATTGACCATGTCCAGTAGTGCTTCTTTCGTGCCGGCTCTCCCGCCTGACTGCACGTCAATTCACAATGGTAGTTGGACACCATCAACCAATCCTGGTTCTTTTCCTACCGACCCTTCGCTTTAGCACAGGCCCTCTGTGACTGCTACCCCTGCACGGCCCAAACCAACTCGAATCTCCGTATACGACCTACTGGAGATAAAGGGGTACATGTAGTTCTTCTCTTATCTGAGGATATACGGCACTAAAAAATAGTATCAGCCATCCCTACACCCTCTCCTATCAAGCCCCCTCCGGAGCCCTATCGGCCTATAGGTACTTCTGCCGTTTCCCGATTGGCTGCTGTGGATCTTTGTCTGCGATCCAGCTCCCACCTGGGGCCCCTGTGTGCAGCATGGGCTTATTACGCTACTATTGATACGTGCCCCCCCCGCCGCCTTATTGTCTTTACACCCACATACGCGCGCCAGCCAGCTTCGCCTTGTCATAAAGCTGCGCTCCAGTCCTCCGGGGTACTGACATCAAAAGGCCTCCGTGCAGGCAGAGGTCGGGCCGAGGGGGCCATTGCAACAGAGGGGATTAATGACAGCAAAATGGCCGCCGATTAGACAGTACATCTTCCTTCTGTCCCTAAAGCATACCTGTCACAACCTTTAGACAATGAAATAATAGAATAGCGGAGGCCTCCCAATCATTGGTCTATTGTGTTATCGGTGTCTGGTGAATGGGGCTTATTGCATCCCTGTCATTATTACCTGTTCTAAGTTAAGGGCGTATATCACACAAGATACAGCTGCCGTACATCTCCCGCTGGTTTATGAATAAAAGAAAAGCACTGGAGTACATCATTTCTCTCATTTCCCGTGGGAGGAGGAGCTCTTTTACATGAGGCGCGCAGTCCTCACCGATGGCTTAAGCTGCAAAGCGTTGATTCCTGTGTTGTTTTTGATGTTCGCTTAAAACAGGGATATACGTTAAGTATTCAGTGATCTTCCAATAACCTTTAACTAGCGACAAAGAGGACAATCTGTAAATTTAGATTTTCATCGACTATAAGAGTGGACCTCTGAAGTGATATCTTTTACACTGTACATGTCGACATCTCTCTAATTACTCGTATGTATTACGACCAAAAAGGAGCATTTAGCTTGGAAATGCTTTTTTACTGGTCAAAAGTCTTTCATAAATATTCTGAAGACTAAAGGCTACCCCTTGGCTCCTTTAACTCAATAAGATATCCCCCCGCACTAGTAATCTATTCTAAGGTCTCTCAGCTTGAAGCATTGTTTCATTTTTCCTAGTCTCCCTACGTGCTCTACATTCAATCTAGCTTCGTAACAGCGAATACCATAGGTCCCCCTTTGTGTACGTCACCCACTAAAGCCTAGTTGACTAATGGGATGAAGCCTACATTTGAGGATTACCCCAAGGCCTTCTTCAGGAAGTATCAGATGAACAAGGGGATGGGTGGGGGAGACATTGAAATTCTCCACGGAAGAGATATGTGTTTCATGGAGGTCCTACCAAAAATATCAATTGGTCGATGATTGTTGTAACAATTCCGCCTTTTTTTCTGCCAAGGAACAGTGATTAAACCATGTCTGTAAACCTCATCTTAAAGAGAGCTGGGCGAGCACAACCATACCATAGTTCTCACAGCAACCACAGTATATATACATTATAGAGGTTTGAAAAGAGTGAAACAAGTCCCATGAAATAAAACGCTACATTAAAAATGTTAAGCAAATCTGTTGCATGCACTTTACAGGTTAAGAAAACGGAAAAGGAGATTTACATACTCGTTGACAATTATTCAGTAGATGCATGGTTTAGGTCCACTGTTATTTTTTAATTCATATAAATGATTTAGGTACTAGTATATATTATTCAACTTATAAATTATACACAGATGACACTGTCCTGTATACCTCGCCTGATACTGATGATATTATGGATCCTGTATTGTGTCTCAGACAAGATTTATCAATCTACTGGCATGGTGTGAACGTAAAGGGGGTATTCCACTACACGACATCTGCTGCGATATGGGCTGCAATACGGCCATGTCGTAGCCATGTCGTAGGATCTCTTATCACAGCCCAAGTCGTGTAATGTAATAGGGTATATCGTCACCTGCTACGATAATAAAGTCGTGCGATATGATTTATATCGCAGCAAAGTCGTAGGGGACAATGTCGTAGGCTGTAACCCAAGCTACGATATGTATTTGACATGTTCGATAATGTTGTGGGGAAAAGGTTCAAATTCATTGAATTGCAGGCCATGTCGTAGGGAATATCGTAGGGAATATCGTAGGGAATAGTACTTCTCATTGATAAAAGCCTGGGAATGTCGTAGCTAGTGTAATACCCTATTTGGTGCAATAGGGCCACGATAGGACTGCGATATACATACACAAGGTTAGACAGATAGGCGCCACCTCCTGTGATACCATCTAATTGTATGTATGATATCGTGCGATATGGTCCTCATGTCGTAGGCAGTTCTTATCGTGTGGTGGAATACCCCCTTGAGGCCAAAAAAAATATAGTTGTGTTCAGGTTTCATGCCTCCAAAAAATTAGGGTAGGTAGGTAGGGAATTTTTTTTTTTTTTGGATAATTTTTTTTGACTGTAACAAGAGGCTGCACCCATAGGCTTTTGAAGAAGATATGATTATCTGACTCAGCTGGGGGTGTGCACAATGTTCAATGCCTCATGGCACCATACATAAAGATGAGAATTCTTTGACATAAATTATCTTTCGAATTTTTCTTTCGGAAGGGGACATGAATTTGCAAACCCACTTTATACCCATAGAGAAATATTTGACTAAATTGCACTTTGTGGGTCCCCATTTCGCGCCATAAAAATATGGAATCCATGACATTCTATAAGTTACTCTCTTGTCAACACTTAATTTCTTCGTGCATTCTGTATAAGAGACCCTTAGCAAAGTCAGAACATTCGTTTTTGCTGCGATTTTATTAGCTTTGCTGGGGACCCACAAAGTGCAGTAGTTCCAAATATTTAAAATTATATGAGCATTTGGCTGCAGACTGATAGTGCTGTCTTAATTAGGTTGCTAGGACATCAAAAACCCTAATTATAATTAAAAACAAATTAATTATACTATGCATTGGGTCAAGGCATACATCAGGTCCCTGTGCCCAACCTGTCTGATTCACGTTGGGGCCATATTACACTATGCATTGGGTCCTGTTTGGATACCAAAGTGACCCAATGCAAAGAATATCATACTAGGCGTTTTGGGTCACGTTGGGTCACGTTGGCTAGGGTTGAGTTGTGTTTTTCGATATTACACTTCGCGTTGGGCGTCAAGATTCATGTTTGCTATTCACGTCAGCAAAATACGCACACGAAACGGCCCCAACGCTAACCAGCCGATGGATAGTGTAATACGGCCTAAAGTTCACAGTCAAAATTGGTGTCTCTCATTGTTGTAAAAACTAGATTGGGCTACTTTCCCATAAATGTGCATACATCAGATACATGTATACTAAATGGAAGGCCCCTGTATGGAATTTGATGTCATTTTTCTATTTTGACCTCATTTCATTATCTAAAAAACTTTTGTTCTTTCTAAAAACTTTAGGGTCAGGGCAAAATAACATGGTCTGTCAGGAAACTTCACAACCTTTTTTTTTTATTCCGGTCTTAAGAATGTGAACTCAGCAATTTATTTGTCTATTTGAAGATTTTCTAGAGGGTTTCTAGAGGTTTTGTCCACAAATTGAGTCAAGGTTAGCCTGTAGGTGCCTGAAATACAGTAAATTAGCTATCTGTGGTAGGGAAAATTGATATATTCATAATTCAATCATAAAAAAAAAGTTTAAAAAAAATTCCAACTTTTTAGGGTAGGGGCAAAAATTAGGGTTGCTAGGGAAACCTGAACACAAGAATTTTTTTTTTTGGCCTAATGAAATAACTGTTAATCTGACAAAGACCAAATCTATGATGTTTGGGTTTAGATTTCAGATAGATAACAATGTACCACATGCAATAGGTTTTAATGAAACCATTCTAGAACGTGTTACTGAGTATAAATATCTTGGCACCTTTGTTGACACATGTTTGAATTTTGAGAAACAAACAACTGAAACTGTCAAAACTGTCTCATAATTTATAAACTTTATTGCCTAAAAAAGAATCAAGAAATATGTCAATATGGACATAATGATTAGACTATTCAAAGCTTATATTCAACCATATTTAGATTACAATGATGTTTTTATTGAAACAACAAATGTTTATAACTATAATGAATATCATAAACTCTACCTTAGATGCTTGTGGAGATGTCTACCTTTGAATAGAAAACTTGATGAACATGAGCTTTATATTCAAACTGGAGTGAGTTAACTTAAAGATAGGTCTAGAGTGCATCTCCTAAAATTTATGTACAAAAAATTTCATGATGAAGATTACGTGTCACACGTAGATATAAGGACTCTTGCTTATGACGCACTGGTATTGCATGTATCTTTTCCAATGAATGAATTAAATAAAAAGAACATATGTTATGGGGAAGCCATTTCTTGGAATGGACTGGCCCCTCCATCTTCATAATATTAGTATGTACTCTGCTCTGTGCTGAAAGATTACCTAAAGAGAGATTTTTTTTAACAAATAAATAGGCTCAGTGACTTCTCAAATAAACATTTTTTTAATTTTACTTAACAAACTGTTGGTTCTCATTTATAGATGGCTGTTAAAATTTGATATGTCCCAAACCCATTTTTTTCTTTTTCTTTCTTTCTTTCTTTCTTTTTTCTTTCTTTCTTTCTTTCTTTCTTTCTTTCTTTCTTTCTTTCTTTCTTTCTTTCTTTCTTTCTTTCTTTCTTTCTTTCTTCTTCTTCTTCTTTTTTTTTTTTTTTTTTTACAAAAAATGAAAATAACCTTATCTGATATCTGTGAATCATGATAAGTCCTTTATGCTCGTGCAATTGAACTTTTATCTTTTTAGCTTGCTGTACACATAAGGTTGTAAAGTATATTTAAATATGTATGTGACAAAACTACCTGGCCTTGTATAATAACGAAACAATCCAGGCAACAGTGTTGCTAATATAATCGAAAAACAATCGTGTAAACAGCATCGCCAACAAGATTTATTTTATGCATTTTTGTAATCAGCAAATACATTCAATACGATCTCTTGCATGTAAAAGCTTTTCAATATCTGAGCTGGGATATTTTCCAAAAGCTATAGCTATGTATGAAACACACTACAAATTCCCATTTCAACCTACTACTAACCCATTGCTTGAGTAACAAAAGCAATCAGCCCAGCAGTGTCGCGCATTTTGTGAAACAAATCTCAGCGACTACACACAAATAGGCGGGGCATTTAATTTCATGTCAAAGTCTATTCTTATAGTTCAGATAGTAATTTGAACTAATACATTTATGGTGAGGACAATCGTACCAGTTTCCAATGGGTATGAAAAGTAAAAATCTATTACATGTGATTAACAAAATTGTATACAACAGTCATTGATACGAATTTGAAAAGTGTCTTAAAATAATTTGATAAACATGCATTACACTGGGATTATCAGACTACACTAACATAATACATGCCTTCAATTTAAGCATATCCTATGGTGATTAGGTTCAGTAATTAAGAATTTAATTCGTCACGTGTACAATAAGGGTCATGTCGAAGGTATTGTCACCCTGGAGGATGATACAAGAAAGAGATTCTGGCAGTGCAAAATAAGCTTTCAAGTTTCACTCTAACATATTGCCAGGGAACAATAAATCCATAACAAACTAGGGAGGGGGTCCTCGATGGTTTATCAACTCTAGGCATCTCTCAAAGACAGGTGTGTGTCATAGGCCTATCTAGGTCAGGGAAGTCCTTAGATACGGTCATGCATGAGTGACTGTAACTAAGGGCAGAGGGGGACAGATCAGGTTAGAGATAAGGACTGACCAATCAGATAGGGCAAAAGTGTCCCCCTCTGGGTTGCTAAGCGACCTTAGCTGGGAATCCCCCATACCCTGTCTTGGAGAATATCAGGCATTGGGTGGCTATGCAGACATTTCGCTCGTACTGATATCTCTGACATACCTTGGCTGGTTGGTTCCATTATATTATATTCATGTATAGCAAATGGTAAAATACATTATAATCGAACAGGACCTGGACTAAAATTCCATACAACATTTCCAAAATGTTTTCAACACAACCTTCCAGTTGCAAGTGAAATGAAACTCATTTGTGTAATTCAAAAAAAAATGTGGAGTCTGGTTTTCTCTACCCCCAATAAATTAAAAAAAAAACTATTTTTGATAACAGCATAAAGCTGCAACTTGTGATGCCGTGCTGCGACTTTCGAGACAGACGGCCACAATACAGTAGAATCGTATGATGGACTCTGTATACCTTGTTCTTTTGCACTGCCCAGTTAAGACATTGGTGGGCAGACATCTATCAATAAGGCAATGGTCAGGGACGGTCTTATGCCATTAATGACCATCAATTATGCGTGAGAGTCTATCCACTCATGTTAAGAAGATGGGGTGTCCGGAAGGCAGACAAGGTCAGGAGTTTGGAAGATGGGTCGCGGGAAAAGGAGAAAGGAGGAAGGGCCGGGCCAAATGGAGGGATGAGAATAGGGGAGGAGGTGAAGAGGAGAGAGAGGATCATCCGCTTGGATGGATGCTTTGTTTTTACCCGGAGGCCAGAGGACGCAATCAAGACGACGGCGGCGGACGACACCTGGCCCTCCGGGCGTGGTTAGGAGGCGGGGCGGAGGAGGGCCCATTAGCCCATTCCCAGCAGCAAACCGCTTATGTAAATTCCTACCCGAGTATGGTGATCAGCGGCGGTCGGCGCGGCGTCTCCGGCCGATGATGGACGCTCATCCCCGCCTGACACCGCCGCCCCTTTCTAGTTGGTCGCCGGTCACTGTGATGGATCATTCCCCGTGAGCGGCCGCGGCACGCCCCCGCCACCCGCCACCCGCCCTCCAGGCCTCACCAGCGCCCGGCTCTTCTCAAGGAAGCCACCGGCGTAGCCCCAAACGGCTTCCTCGGTGTCAGCCCTCCGGCCTGCGTCAGCGGGCAGTCAGCGGAGGAGGGTGGATGGGGTTCACCGGCCTGGCCGGTGGCGTTTAGGCGTATGGAACGTTTAAACGAGAAGAAAAATAGTGAGGAAAGAAAAGAATAGGGGTTGCAGCAGGGGTTTTTGACCATTCAAAACCATCTGGATAGGTCGGCGTATCTCTGAAGTTTAAAGCTATGTTTGCAAATGATTGCACATAATAAAGATAGTCCGTTAATGCATCAGCGATCCCAAAAGACCTAACCAAACCATTTTAGAAAGAAGATATATTAGCTCAAATGAAAAGCTTTGCTGCGTTTGCACCATAGGATACATCAAGTATGAATGTATCTCGAAACCTTCGGGCTTGCCGGACGTGTTGCAGTTCGTATAAGTACTCCATGAGAATTGCACACTTAATTATTAGATCTGCAGACTGCATCTAATGAGTCATAATATAATTGTCATAGCTATAGAAATCATACGTTATTTTTACGTTAGATGATAAGTCGAGGTTGCTCAATGCCCTTTATTAAGAATAGACAACACCTCTGAGCACCCAAATCACGTGACCTCCTTTAAGTAGGCAAAAGTTATTTCATGTTTAAGGACTAAGTATGTGATTTATATCATAAAGTAGCAGTTTGATGACTCTATCTACTTAATTAACCATATTTCTATGCGGTGATGCATCCTTGTGTGGCTCTACTGAATATTGAAAAATGCTTGTTTCAACTTTTACTTTTTTGAACAAGGATATCTCGCTCACTATTGGATTTAAATACATGAAACTGTCTCTGCATGTAGATAACATTCATTCAGAGGCAACTGCGCCCTAGATGTTTTTATTCGGGCTCTAGATTTTATTTTACAATTTCGATCAAATAAACATTATTTTTTACATTTGATACAGAAAAATAAAGTTGTCACAAAATGTTCTCCCCCCTTTTTTTGTGAAATTTAAACTATGACCTAAATACAAAAATTCTGAGATATGCTTCCCTCCATACAAACGTTATTGACCCTCACCAAAAATTTCATAACCATGCATAAAGAGATAGTTGAGATATCCGTGTTTAAAAGATAAAGTGAAAAAAATATATCCGATTTTCGCCTTTATTTTCTTGAATTATAGAGTTGTAATAATGTGTTTTATATCCAAAGACAGAGAATGTGATCCATGAATTGATGTGCAATACACTAATGTACCCTTAATAGAAACCACGCAATTCGTATTACCGCATATAGCGTACTGAGAGGTGTCCTCTATCCTTAAGGATGAGAAGCAAGAAACAGGGTATGGGAGAGATGTTAGATGGGAGTAAGTATTGGGACACCGGGTCGGGGGTAAGGAGGTATATGGCAAGGAGGGCAGGTTAAGGAGTATATCCTCCTCAATTCTCCCACACACACTATAGGCCTAGCCTACAAACGTTGGCATCCTTACTGTCCCTGTTTTCCTTGGGCACACAAATCCGTTTTGCTTTGGGCCGTTATTGATGGGGCCGGGCGTTACATGTATGAATGACCTGCTCTGCCGCCAATTGATCAGGGCATGTCGGCCATGCCTCCTTCTGGAGGAGGGGGGACGTCTAAATGTAACAATGGGCGTCAACGACGTCTCGACACAGTCCTAGGACTCTATGGCAGCTACTGATGTCAGCAACCTAAACTTACATCTGATGGTTATATCTTCATGGTTTCTTTCATCAGTTCATTTTACTTCTAGACGAACTTGAATTCTGCGGAAAATTGTACATAAAACAGGTATGATAAATTATGGATTATCACTTAACTTCGATTTTAAATAACTTCGATTTGCAATGGTAATCCGATTACAACATTGACCCGAGAGTAAAAGACTCTGAAGCAATCATCATTGAGTGGGTGCATGAGTAGACACTGCAATACTGATGGTATAAAGTTCTACTTGGGCGCCAATAGGCGTTATCAGGTAAGCTAAGATATTATTGATCTAACATGAAGTATTCTTAGACTGTCTAGATTGACATCTGTGTATCAAAAAGAGAATTATAAAAGCGGCTGTACCGACACTGTATCCAATCAATAGAGAAACGGTTTCGCGTTGTACTTTCTCTTGATCTACTGATGTGAAGCATCTAATCAGAGGCAAAAGGGTCAGTATTGATTAGGATGTTTACCATCGTCGCATGTCGTTTTGATAGACAAACCAAATTCATATTTAGATTTACTAAAGTGGAAGATGACCAATCATTGGATATAGGATGTCTGTACATGTAGATTTATCTAAGCGGTAACCAATGGGGATTGTTAAAGCAGACCAAGTCGCGGTTAAAGAGTTTTTTCATAAATGATAAGAATAAATCATGTATCAGGCTCATTTCAGCGAACGGATGAAAATATTTATTCAACTATTAGTCAGTCTTATATTGGCCATCTCTTTTGGAAAGCCTTTCACAATAGGTGCTAATGTAATTTTATTCGGTAACCGGTAATCATTAGCAAACACTTTCCGCTCTCAGGTTTCCAATTGCTGTTTGGAGTACGTTTCCATCGGTCCATTAAAAAGGGATAACAGTATTTGTCAGGAGCTTGGTTTTCACGTACCCTTTCAGATAAATCAATACGACTATCCATAGTTTGACAGTCATAGCACGCCCTTGGGGACAAAACCAGTATTGATTATTTTTTAGTTTAAAACTAGACAGCAAAAACATAAACATACATCTCTTCTGCAGAGAGTCACCCAGTGAAACAAATTTCCTTCGGGCAGAGTTCATGACACCAACATTCATTAAGCAGAAGAAAATGTCCGGCATATGTTTTTGAAGAATGGGGCTGGGTTCAGACTGCCACCAAAACAATTTCTCTGGTAGCCCACAGTGGCATCGGGGGTCTGTAACATATGAAAGGCGGGATGAGGCCAGCTGCCCACGACTGGTGGCGGCGCAGCGACCTCTGGTCTATTGTACCCCTCAGCCGGCGGTATACGTGGAGAAGCATGCACGGCCCGCCGATCTCCACTCCATGCCAGTGTTTGGGTTAGGATTTCACAAGTTGGTCATGCAAGCAGATTGTGTTTCGTCACGGGAAATGAGTGCTCGCTCTATCATATGTGACTCCCTAATGAACAGCACGCGTCGGATGAACCGCTCAACAAGGCCTGGGGAACCTCACAGACCTCGGCGCTTCAGGAATTATCATTAGACAATGTACATCTTCACTTTAGGGCGTTTCATCCATGATATACGAATACACTGATGGATGTTGATGAGCGTTTAGTTATATACATATCTCGCTGGTACTCTACCCATGTATGGGTGGTCTTCAACATTAACCACTAACGTATTTGGTACGCACATAATTTCAAATTAAAGCAGTATCGCTGAGCGACTCTCTTGACGTATCATCCATTGTATTATTCTATGATAAGAAGGTACATAACTTATTGAACATTTTAAACTTTAACGATTTCTAACATAATGCTTAATCGAATATGGTACTACCATGCTGGGAAAATGCAATGTGGCTATCAACATGAAACTTCTATTAAATAAGGTGTATAGATTACTAGATTTAAAGGGATATCAGAGAACTAGATTCTTCGGTTAACGTTGTGATCAGTTTTAAAGATTTTAAAAAGGAAAACAAATAAACAAATAAACCAAGAATTGTCCCGCAATATCACTATGATGTTATTTTCAATACAAACACGGGTGGATGGTCTCTTGTATTGGGAGCTGTCAGTCCTAAATCCCGATCGAGATCAGTCTGGAACACTTCTAAAGAAGGCCAGCTCAAGTGAGTGGCTTTATTGCCTTGTTACTGAGCGAAGTCAAGGGGCTCCTCAACGGGCAGCTTAAGTGAGCCAGGCTTACAGTAGCCAGCCTGGTGGACCGCATCATGGGAAGCTGTCAGAATGACCACGTAAGAGATTGACTTAGGGGGGTAGTCAACAGGAGACAGAGAATGCAGACTAGAGGGTCTTTTAGGTGATTAATGGAACAGCCCGCGGCGACGTGGGGGGAGTTGGGGAGGGACCGTTCCTGTTTTGGGGGCGCTCCTCCCTGGAGTACTCCTGGGGGTACTTAACAACGATAGCCTATTTTGATATTAAAGTACTCGCCGTCTATGGCTGTCCTTTCAGCTCGAACGCACTCTGGTAAACCCAATCATTTGGTGATGGCACGTTTTATGGTGCTTTCGGGAGGGCAGTCTATGGTGAACTGGTTTTAGCGCCTGCGCCCAGGGAGGCGGGCATTTATCCACACTGCACGTGGAATGAATAGTCACCTAAGGTCTCCCGTCAGCCAGTCGCGGGGCTGGTCCCACTGGATAGGCTGAGCAATGTAAAGACTGCTTCCTTTTTTTCATAAGGGTGCACCCCGATTTCTGTTTCTGTTACTGTTCAGTGAAGTGTCAGTGAAGCTAGTGGTCCACGATGCGATAATGAGTTGAGTTGGACCGATTTTAATAATAGGTCTGGTAGAAATTTGTTATCATCATTCAATGTATAGTTTATTATAGAATATTAGACAATTGTTTTTGCAAAAGAAGGAATTTGGAACCCGAAATATATTCCAAACTAAACGAAAAGTGTATGAGAAGAGATTCGGCTGGCGTTTTGATACGTCGTGGATTGTTTGCCTCACGGGGTATCCTCTTTGTACTTCCCAATGGTTACGGCCTGTTTTATTTCATGAAATTGTATTTCATTTATTAAGTACTACTTCATTTCGGAATCAGGAACCCAGTTCTTTTGATTAAAGGTAAATATGGGTATCAACATGCTTTCTTGATAACCATAATAAAATTATCAAACTCACACAGCGGTTAGATGAATGCATAGGGACTGCAATAAAACTTTAAAAACGTCACCATATCCATTTATGAGATATTAGCATTTGGAGAAATGACAGTTTATCATTGGCTTCAATGGAAAAAATCACATTTTTCCCCATCAAAAAATAAATATCCATAATTTTGACAAGTGTTTAGATAGGAACAAAATATACATTTTAAGATTAAAAAAACATTGGGTCACCATCAATAATCAAAACTTATTCCTGAAAATACCAAAAATTGACCCCCAAAACCCCCAAAAATAGTTTATTCTTGTTTAAGAAATTAACAACAATATAACTTTTGGCAAATTATTTTAAATATTTTGTATTTATGATAATTAGATCGACATTTGGTAACATTTTAAAAGGTTTGAGAAATGAAAAACTATCAACAGCAGGTGGCGCTGCTGGGAATACCCATATTTAGCTTTAAGTATTATGTAGAGAACTCTGATTACCAAGCTTCAGTGATAACTTCGTGGCACAAGCTAATAATTTTGGACGGATGTAGAGTTTAAGGTTTTATTACTGGACTATTTTTAACATTTGAGTTGCAAAATGAAGCTGGTCTTTGAATGCAAAGCCCAGTTTAATTTGAAAAGTATAATTCAAAATGCAACTTGATATAACCCATTAGAATAACCAATTAGACTATAGTAATGGACATCTTTAAAACATTGTATTTACTATACATTGCATTGTTTTACCAGTTACTTCGACTACAGTGAGGCCAGTATTTCACAGTGTCATGCTTCATCATAACCCATGACCACAGTTTCCAAGGCAAGAAACCAAACTCGGGACCTTTGGATTAGTGGACGAGTGTTCTACTGCTGAGCTAGCTTTCCTCTATGTGCTCTTACTACTACTATTTCTATTTGTGTTATGCCTCACAATACTTTTGAGTACAAGTTTTGTTTCTGAGAATATAATATCATATCAACTGTTGGGATGAAAGCTTATCATATTTCAATTTGATCAATATTAAACATTGAAATATGATAAGCTTTCAGCATCACGGCTGATTTACATTTGCATCTTTGATCGATGAATTCAAATTCTAAATCGATTTTTGAACCTATTTTTTTTTGTTGGTTTGTAAATTATCAGACCCTTATATAATTTTGAAATAAAAGATTAAACTAATTAGACAAGAATCAAATTTGAGTTTCTAACCCTAAGGTCAGCCAAGGAGAATACTTTCACATTTTTCAATTTTCCATGATGTATGTTTTTAGAACTTGATTTCTTTGCTAACAGAAGCAAAATAACTTATTCGGCTCAGAGAGGAAGATCTATTTCAGGTTTGATTCATTTTATACAATGATCTCTTATAAGAAAAAAAATAGCCATAGTTAACAGAGTGTTTCAGTATTATCTCCACTTTACATGTTACAGAAACCCTTTTTATAGTCGAACAGTATTGCAAAACAGCACACCATGCCTTCTGTAGTTGTTAAATGGTCTTGTACAATGTTGACCCTGCCATTTCGGTTATATCCGAATTGAGATTCGAATGATGTCATAATGCTCAATATCAGCTTGCAGGTAATTGGAGAATGGAGTAGGGCTTGTAGTCTATGAAATAATCTATGTAGTCTATGAAATAGCTTTAAAAACTTCTGAAAGAACACTTAAAAAATAGATAAAGACGTCACGTAAGTATGCATGAATGCGTGAAGTACTTGACACAACACTCACCCCCCCCACCTGCCACCATGTATGCATTTGCCCCTATATAACCTCACCTATAGGTTGGCACACAGTCACCATGTGTGAACCAGGGACACCACGTTTCTTATAGAATTCAAACATAGTATGCCTGGCACTGTTTGCATCAACACAGGTTTTGCATAATTCTTGACACAGTGTTCTGGTGTAAGGGATGTGTTGCTGTCTTTGCCACTAAATGAGGGCACGCATTGAGCAACTTAGCCATATTGTGGTCGTCTCTACTAGTTATGGTCGCTTGATTCTGGTCAAAACGATCAGAATTGATGTTTACATTGAACGATTTGACCAGTTCTGGTCGTTTTCAACCACCTGGAGGAAAACTTATCCAGGCTAGGTGTGAAATACTTGCAATTTCTTGAATATCCGTAGGAATTCAACCTCTGCATTCTTGAATTAGATTGAAATATCTTGGACTTTGATAAGAGCTTGGATTTCAAGGAAATTCAAGTTATTTCGACCCTATAAAAATCCAAGCTTTCTTGAAATAGATTGAAATATGTATTTCTTTGATTAACACAAAGTCTAAGGTCCTTGGATTAGCTTAGACTTTTCTTTTTGGCAGATATCAGGAGTCTTGGATTTTGTTGATTTTTCTTGAACATTAGCTTAGGCATAGTTTGGGGAAACTAGTGCAAGCTTATTCATGCTTTTCCAACGTGGAAAAGAATCTCACCGGTAGTCACATGACCATGAGATTTGAAATATTTTGGAGGGAAGTTGGTAGCCATCTTGCAAGTGTTAGTACATTGGGGAAGAGGATACTTTGGATAGCACTGAGTGATAGGCGAACCAATGACTAAGGATTAACGTAAGGGTTTCAGTGTGCCAATGCACTGTAGAATACATGGAGGGTAGAGATTATCAATTCAAGGTAGGTTATCTCCTTATTTATTATACTACCCGGGTCCACACTTCTATTGTCGAAACAGTAGGTTTCTGACCATAACCTGCATTATCTGAATACCCTAGGAGGTGTAGCATGTTAACCTGTGGCGGAGGTTTATTTGGTAAACCTGTGGCGGTTTTTGTACCTTTTTTGCACATTCCAGGATGTGGAAGTTTCATGTGGAAGTAAGCTTACGAATTGAGATAACTAGTAACATTAGAACAACATAGGTATTAGAATTATGATAGCTATAATATGATCTGTGTTATTAAATTATTTCAATCGGAATTGTGAGCAGGGAAAAAAAGAGAAATAGTTTGTACTGTTGTATTTTTTTAAATATTGGTTTTACAATGTCTTGTGTATCTTTTTTTACTGTGTGTACATCAAAGTGCAATGTTTAGTGTAAAGGTGGTGTGCTTCAATAAGCTGCCTAAATATCAATACAGCAAGTACCAACGAGCTATAACAAAAAATCCTAAATACTATGAAAGTTGTTTCAAGGATCCTCAAGGCATAAGCTTCTGAAATAGGATTTTCTTGGACATTCTTGCATATTCAAGCGGCCAATACCAGCAAGCTTTTTCTAGAAAATCCAAGGTACATTGAAGGATCATGAAATTTCCAGAAAATCCTAGATATCTTACTTTCAAGGATATTCAAGGAATTCCAGGGTATCTCATCCTGATCATGGAGTTTCATGACTATCCTTGGATATTCAAGCGGCCAATACCAGCAAGTTATTTCCACAAAATCCAAGCTGTGTAGGGGGTTGAAATAAGTTGAATATCCAAGAACATTCATGGCCAAAAAAGCTTGGATTTCCAAGAAATTTCAGCCTATATTTTGCTCTAGGCAGAATCAAGAGACCAGGAGGGTATTTCATAACAAAATAATAAGAAACGGGTGAATCTTAGTACCTGAAATAAGATATTCTTAATTCAAAGTTGATGTTGAATTGTACAAAGATGCTTTTTAAGAATCGATTGATTCTTAACATCATGTTATGAAATACATAGGTAAAATTACTTTCTTACTTGTGTTTTGCCATTGATATAACATTGACCATACTGGGTCTAAGATCAGGTTGTAGGTCTCTTTACAGGAGGCATTTTCAGAACAAAATCTTAGTTAAAGATTCTTTTTCTTTGTTGTAATAAGATTTTCTTAAGGATAAGAGAGGTTTTAAGAAGAAAACAAAGAATTCTTTGTAAAGGCTGTATAAAAAATCTTTGTTCATTAAAGAGACCTACAACCTAATCTTAGACCCAGTATGGTCAATGTTATATCAATGCCAAAACACAGGTAAGAAAGTAATTTTACCTAGGTATTTCATAACATGATGTTAAGAATCAATCGATTCTTAAAAAGCATCTTTGTACAATTCAACATCAAATTTGAATTAAGAATATCTTATTTCAGGTACTAAGATTCACCCGTTTCTTATTATTTTGTTATGAAATACCCTCCTGAACTGGTCAAGATGACCAGAATATAGGTCAATCATCCAATGGGTCCCCCCTCTTATGTGTGTTCAGAAACACCATAGTCACCGTTGCCATCACTTTAACAGCACATGTGTCACTAAGGTGATAATAATGCCATGATATCATCAAAGGCCCCCACGCACCAGTCATACTTTCTCGCAAGCACCACTCCTTAAGGAGTTTGAATAATTTGCTTCTGAGATGCCTTTTTCACATTACATGTATTAGTTCTAACTGGTACATTAGTCCTATGTATCAAACAGCCCAAGTTTTGTAGTCAAAGTACTACCAAGAGTTGCAGTTGTCACAGAAATTAAGGTATTTAGAAAAAAATGTTTACATGTACTTTGATTTGTAGATGATAAACCATAAAAATTCAGTAATTTGCTGACATCATATATTTCAAATAATTCCTATTTTGATAAGAGTATACTTTGCAAAGGCACTGCTGAATGGAATGGTCTTGAGGTACAGTTACGTAATTTACCAACATATAGCAGTTTTAAATTCCAACAGAAGAAGTGGTTACAAACTCTGATTCCAACCTGATTAGTGTTGCATCATGTCATGCTTTGTACTTATTCATATCATGTATATTATCACCTTGACCTGTCTGTGGAATAAGTTAATGTTCTTTTACCTGTAGTAAAACTTACTTCATTTACAAAATAGTATGTGTGACGCAAAGTGTAAATAATTGTTAATTTGTTGCCTTTTGGCCAACCAATATGGTACCCGCCAAATACATGTACTTTGTAATAACATGAAGATAGCTGGATGCAAGTGAAAAACGGCTTTAAGCCGATCTTGTTCTGTAAAATTTTAAATGTGCTTTCCAGGGTAAATAAAAGACTAAAAAAAAAAAAATTACCTTCAAATACAAGCTATCAGGATCGTTGTACACTTGTTTGCCACCAATGTAATGGAAACATTCTAGCTAGCAACTTGAATCTGAGGGGTCTGATTCCTATTTACTGCTGATAATATGGCTCGTTTCTTAAATAAACAAAATTTCTAAGCGCTTTCATCATTGTTTAGCATGATTATGGTAAACTTGTCTTTATCCGAGAGCATGTCAACGGCATAAATTTCATCATTAGATGATTTGGATATCCGTTGATTTTGCCATTATTGTGAGCAGATAGCAGTAAATTGTACTCAATGGCCTCACAATGGCTTCAATGGCTTAGGACATACGGTATAAGCACAGTGATTCAGCATGATAATAATTATTCTCTTAATGATGCTGTTACGCATCTTCAGATTTAGAAACCAGACACTCCCGACAGGGCTGCTAATTATGGCCATTGTCTGTATGTTTACAGTACTAGGGCCATTATTACAATAGATGATATTACACGTAACACAAAATTAACCTCCAGAGCAAAATTAAGGACTTCGAGAATCAGGTAAAACCTCCGGTGGTTCAATAGCCTAAGCATACGGATACACCTATTCAAGGAACAACAAAGGAATAGAACCTGGTTTCTCTGGTAATAGAACTTGAGTACTGATCGATACGGTCAAGTCGATGCTACTGTGTGTATGCCACGCTCAAAGAAAGGCTGAACAGTGCGTCCAAGACAGGTACACCTGGCGACGGGCTGGGTTTCACCAGGTCCATGGGAGTGGTGAAGGCAGAAGGAGATAGCTATGTAGGATCTGCTTTGATGATAACTTTTCTTACAAAGAAAACCATTTGGTCCCACAAATGAGTCTCTTCCCCTCCCAGTCGCTGACCGTCACCACAAGGCCGCGCCGTTAGGCCGCCACACCATTCGGCGTATTTATCCGCCAGGGCCAATCGCGTTAGGTCTTATCTTGACGTTTTTGGAAACTGGAGTAAATGCTTTTTCCCGAATGTAATCTCGAATGAGAGATGGTTGGTTGTGTGATCTTTTGATCAAACCCAATCCGTATCTCAGAGGAACTTAATTATGGCCCCGACAGGAGATCATTAGACCCGTCGACAGTGTTAACGAACTGTTCAAAATGGATCGCAAGGCGTTGCCAAGAGTCAAGCGCGCGTTTTCTCCGTGACGATTTACCATTCCCAGCGTTCGTGAAGGACCATTATCTTTTAGAAAAGGCTTCTCTTTCTTGGTAAAACCACCCAAGTGGTTTATGCTACCAGAAAATGGTTAATGAGGAGCATTCATCAAAGGAATAACACTATTTCCTTTCGCCTGTGTGTGCATCATGATACGTGAGTCGGAGGACTGCAGTCTGAAACAGGTGGAAGCAGGTAGATTCAAGGAGTTACATAAAACGTAAGGCCTATTATTAGTCTAAGTATGTGTACGCCCTAGTCGATGCGATTGTACTTTATCATGCTGTTAAAACTCCTCCTACCCGCACAAGTGGGCGGCCGCCACCAATTTTCAGCTGGGATGGGTGTTGCTCCGTGATCGGGATCCAGATTATAGATCTAGAATTGATCAACAAAATAAACATATTCTAGCTAACGTTAGCCAAAGAACCATGTCAATAATTATAATAGAAGAGAGGATATACATCTTAACAAATAAAAAAGCTCAAATGCCATTTTCAATAAACAATATGTTTCTATGCCCTAACACCTGTATTCCGAATCCATACAAAACTAGGTAACGGTTAACGTTGTGCAAGTTCACCAAGACTTAAGCCATGATCAGTGTTGGACTTAGGTTTCGTGCGAGGCTCAACTTTCTCTTTACAGGGAGGATCACGTTCATTCCGACCAGCGGAGACTCTCCGGCGTGAGGGGTAAATCCGGGATTCGATTAAAATTCATCTTGCTAATGAGCCGAGCTGTGCACACAACTGGGGCCGGCCCTGTAAACAGTGGTTGGCGAGGCTGATCACACCCTCATTACTCACCTAGTCACCAGGCTCTTCATGGGCACATTTTAAGCTCGTGGCCCAAGATTTGGTGCTGTATATTTAACAGCACGAAGGCTCGGGAAACGAGAAGGAAGAGAGTAGATCAAAATAGGAAGGGTGGGGATGGGGATGTAGCTGGGAGATGTCAGCGTCTTTGGTCCCCCCCAGAAGGGTTCTGTTTGCCTGGCAGAGAGGCCGAGACGCCCTGGATGTGTGGAGAAATATTTCCTGCCGGTAGCAGGCGGCGGGAATCTGATTAGACATGCACGATCACGGCCTAAAGTAGTGAGACTTTATAGTGGTCACCCGCACCGGGCGAAGGCGGCTTTTCATCTCAGGCTCAGAGATAGTCTGATCTTTATCAGTTGATCAATACCCACAGGCTGCCTTACAACATGTGTGTTCTCATCCTTCTTTGCATATACTACTACTCTACTCTTCTGACGGACCTGTTCCACAGGGTTGAATGCCCTCCCACAGCTTGGTACAAGGTCGAAGATAGATACTTTTTCTAGGTCCAATTCGCGAAACATCGGTAATTACCTACCGGCACACCACTGGAAATTAACTTGATGTGCAAGGTTATGTAAAGTGTAAATCACTCACCTGTTTTATCGATGCTCGCCGAGGTAAAGGTAGCCAAGAAATGTCCATTAGACCAGATGACTGCCAGCAGGTAAAGGAAGGTATCACCACGCACCAGTGCACCCATCACGATTTCACTCACTCCGCCCTCACGGCGGCTGCCACTCCTGCTCTGACTACTAGCACCACCACCCTTGCTGCTTGTCGCTACGAATCATTTATGATATCATCCAGTCTGATCTGAACAAACGAGAGGGGCCAGCTGCCGCCGCGCGAGTATATTAGATTTCTCTAATCCAATAAGCTGTCCGGCTTGCCTATATAATTTCGGGCATGTCGTCGTTGGCCGCCGACCGGTGCCGGTGAACGATGGCTGGACGAGGGGTACGCCGCTACCTCCGCCTCGTCCTCCGTCTGCCCGCCGCTAGCCACTCTGGGACTGGAAGCGAGCGAGCGCTGCTGGAGGGAGGCCGGAGAACTAAGGAGACCGACTGGTGCGTACCACTCCCTTCCCGCGCCCACTCTCTTCTCCTCCTCCTACCGCCGAGCCTCCTGCCGCTGGCGGCCGGCCTGCTGGCTGCACGAGCTGGTTGGCGGCAGTAGTCGGGTGCTGGTTCCTGTGCTGGAGTGTGCGGCTCACTGTGTGGGTGGCGGGGTCTGTGTCCACAACAGTCAGGGTACTAGGCCCAGCGCCATCTGACGAGACGCGCGCCCA
The DNA here is from genome assembly GCA_936440205.1 of Lepidonotus clava. NCBI lineage: Eukaryota > Metazoa > Annelida > Polychaeta > Phyllodocida > Polynoidae > Lepidonotus > Lepidonotus clava. The sequence continues at coordinate 30,054,358 of OW387134.1, forward strand.
CATACACACTCTTTGCCGTGCCCTGTGCGCGTGCGCGGGGTCAATACGAGGCCCAACCGGTGTTTGGAGACACAGGCCACGGCACCACCTGCTGACAGGACGCCAGGAAGGCAGACGGCCAGGCGGGGGGTTGGTCTCCACTGAAGGGGTGCCCAACCTCCAAAGACCCGCTCGAGTAACTCGCTCTGAAACAGGAGCTAGTGGAGCGGTTGGCTGGTGGGCGGGCGGAGGGGGGTTGGGGGTGGGGTCTGATTAAACACCACACCGGTTAACCCGGCCCTTCACGAGAAAATAAACACCACTAACAATGGGTCCGGACAAACAATGCGGGCCGCGCCAGAAAACACTTTAATGAGCACATGAGGAATTTAAGTGCGAACCGCTCGCTAGGAAAAGGATGTGCGAAATAGCTCCTTGCGTGGAGGTTAGATGGATCAGCGGACAGGTGGGCAACTCCATGGGGGTCAAGGGTGGCCATCGTGTATCGGTTAACGTTTATGATCAAAGAATGTGATCATTATTCAAGCCGTGCCGAGCTTTTGGTGGGGGAAGCAGTAGGATCTTGATCGCGAAGCTGGTGGAGGTATTGAGAGATAGGTCCGCGGAATAGAATAAGGGCCGAATCAATGATTGGCACGCGGTCGTGCAGCTTGCGCAGGGTCAAGTCAAGTGGTGCCTGACTTTTGGACCCGGGCAGGCGCGCTCCCAGCCGCCAGATTGGTGCTAATGGAGAGTGTACTCGGCGCAAATGGAGCAGTGATCGGCGTGTCGGGCCCAGCTGGCCGGCACCATTAGGCAGGGCAGGCGGCGGGGGCTGACCGGCCTGCCCCCGCCCTGCCCCGACCTGCACGCCCTCCACGTCGGCCCCACGTCCGTACTGCCCCATCTCGGCCCAGGTTTTACCGCCCTCAAGCCCCGCGATTAAATCCCTCCAGGCCTCAAGATCGCCGATACATTCTGCCACAACTGGCCAACAAGTGCCCATGCCCCAATCCCCCGGCCTGAGCCCCTCCGCCCCGCCTTGACAACCACTGGCCAAATCCTCTCTCTATCCGTCGGGCGCGAATTCCGCCACGTTGCTAGTCGTCTCCGTGCGCCTTAATCCCGGCGGGGATACCACTTGGTCATTACTTTCTCAATCATTCTCCAGGTGTCGTACTTTCATTACCCCGGTCAAGCCATGGATACCCAGAGAAACACATTCCTCCCCTACACTGTACCCCGGGGGTCGCCGTCGGTGGGGCTTCTAAACACTCGGGGTTCTCTTTCAGCAGATATATAATGAGCTGTGTATTCCTAGGTTGGCTCCCAAAATACCAATTGGCCGGCGCTTAATAACAGTTCCGGTGTCTGTTCGCGCCGATGGCAAGCGTGACCGATCTATCAGGGCCGGTTCTGGCACGCGCTTACATTGTCCAGTCGGCCGCGGGTAAAATTGGAGTGCGCAGCCGGGGCGGGCCAGCTGCCGGCCGGGGGGCCAGGAGGTGCCCCGCTCAGGTGATGAATGCGCCGGGTGACAGCAATCATCATGTGCTGCCGGTTGACATAATTGCTTCCCTGAACCGGGCATGTCAAGATATTGCAGATGCTGGCAGCGGTGGTGGTGAGATTGGCTGTCAGCAGGGGCGGGCCCGATGAAGGCGGCCTCCAGGGTGGGCCCACCCGGTCACCCATTGTGGCCCTCACCCTGCCACTCCAGGGCCCGGCGGTCCACCTTGGGTCAGTCCACCACCAACCCCTCCTTTTCAACCAACCGCTTCCCACCTTAACAGTACTTATAAAGCAGCACGTGGAAAGCCATGGACACGGCCACTTGGTGCAGGGTTAACAGACATCGCCTGCCGCCTAATACCTGACTGCTCTCACCCCCAAATACACACCCACTTCAGCGGGGAAAGAAGCAAACCACGCTGTCACTGAATACCCGACTTCATAATGCATAGCCGAAATGGTTCTCCCAAAAGACGTGCCGAATTCCGCTCCAATGCAATACCATTTCGCTGAATGCTTCTAAAATTATTCCTCCCGGGTGCTTCCCTAACGACACCCATAGCGGTGGTAGCAACATTCGTTTACTCCCCATCGCCTCGAGGCATTGTTCTACAGCCTAATGAACCTAACGACATAATCAAGTGGGAATTATACAAGTAGATAGTCATCTCTTTAGCCTGAGCCTCGTGTGCAACTACCTCACCCATTTTGTACAAATTATACTAAAACGAGAATACGTCCACAATTTACCAGAGTTTTATGGATAACAAAATGGTAATAATCAACTATGAAGAAATTTATGTTAAGCTTTCATGTTAGCTGAGAATGTTTAACGTATGGAACTTCTTATGTAAATGAATGTGGAAGTCTCTACGTTTTTTCCCCTCTGGATTAACACTTAATTATGCGTACCGGCCATGACAGATTTTAACACATTTGTTCCTCTATTTGTACGTAACTATACGAAGCAAACCTGAATACATAAGATTGCAAACATGCATTGCAATTATTTCAGTATGAAGCCGTTGTCGTGTGCCAACCGAGCTAATTATGTTTCAACGCAAACTGATGCAAATGGAGGCGGAGTTTCCTATTGTAATGTGCTGAAAGGGACGTGTGGACTGTGGGACCAAACTACGCCATCGGCTCAAGTACCACGAACCAATTATTACTCTTATATAAGAATACGCAATTACTGCTTAGATGAATCAACACGTGGTCTTCGAATTAAAGCTAAACAAGCAGGAGGTAATTGCCATTATGACGCCGACCACGCCTTTTACCTCTACCTGTAGGGAAATTGAGATCTACTGGACCAACAGATTAGGATTGCCATGCTCATATGAGGCAGCGACATTAGGCCTCACATTTTCATCACAGCTTTATTCTGGGCTAAACCTGACGGTTTAGTTGATCTGCTTTATTGCTTTCCGATGCTCAAATAAGTTATAAGTAAAGCAAAGAGAGCAATGATCACCCAGCCTGGAAGCTTATGCAATGCGTGATGACTTGAGAAAACTCTCTCTTTCCGTATATTTTAAACCCGATGGAGAGGACAGTCTGGGGCACCTTGGTAAAGGGATAGATTAATCGATTAAATACAGAAGATATGAGACCCAAATTCCTTTAATTTTCTATTGCATCACAATATAGCCAGTGTGTCATGAGCTACCTATGTTAAAACATATTTTAGTTTTAACTCAGTTTCGTTTGAACGAGTATCACAACACTGACCACGTTGTATTGATAGCACCTTTTCTTTATCATTTCAACTTAAAACATTTAACTTACACGAAATTAGCATTGATAAAAAATTACTGACAAAGTTGTCTATGAAGGAGAGCCTGTCAAATAATATTAGAACACTACAGAACAAGTCCATTCTATGTTGGTTCACTGAAATGGGACCATATACCCTCCAACATACAGGATTATGCCGACAGAATAATATTTCGTGATAAATAGTTATAAAACCTGGAGACTAGACACCCAATAAAGGACATGAAACCAATCGGTACTTACCTTAATCTGGTTGGGTTTTATTGAACATGGACAATAAAGCAGCCCACTATACAGGCTAGCTCGTATTTCAGTCTAATAATTTTGATTTTATAGAAATTATACTTATAATGTACACACACACACACACACACACACACACACACACACACACACACACACACACACACACACACATATATATATATATATATATATGTATTCTTTGATTTGACAACATGTGCAATCTACAAGGGAGAACATTAAACAATTCTTTTTTAAATTACAAGTAAATAACACTTCATTTAACGCCTTCTATTATCACTGTTATACTACGTTATATTACTCTGAATGATTTAGGTCTAATATGAGCCATATTATCTACTCCCTTCTCCCCTACACTGAAAACATAAAGTCCTACGGGAGCCCTAAAAAGGTTGTCATAGGGTTGTCATGGTTTCATCTCATCAGTAGTAACTGACCACCCTATGACAACCCTGGAAAGTTGTCACATGGTCTTTATGGCATGTTTTACAACCCCTAGAGTAGTCAGAACTAAGTGACAACTTTGAGCCAAAAAGGTTGTTATAGAAATGTGCATGACCTTCATCAAATATGTTAACGTTATTAATCAAATTTATTCTTAATTTGCATTTTAAAAGGCTTTAGTGTCAAATGTTTGTATATATAAGTAAATATATGCATATGAATATATATGCAAATACACGTACCTATAATGTGTGTACATTATAATATTGTTTGTATATATGTATAAAACGTTGAGATTGTGTCACCATCTCATGTTTAACATCTCACTTTACATCCATACTAAAAAAATAGATTTGTAAAAGGCTGTGAAAGAGTTGTAATATGGAGGAAAGTAACGACCTTTGGGTTGTTCTGTCCAATTCTAAGATTTCCTCTTTTACAACGCTATGACAATGTTAGCAAGTAGTCAGAGGCTCGTAATTGAGAAAATCTTACACTGAAAACAAACTGTTTTCATGGTTAATATTCAACTGGCATGGAAAAGATTTTAAACATTCATGTGTAGGAATCAGATTTTTGATTAAGGCCCTAGACTTAATTTTATGATTAAAAACTGGCAACTTTTTGAGATTTGGTTTTTACCCCATTTTCTGCAATTCATAAAAATAAATCTAGGGCCTATATAAAAAAAATCTGAGACATGGTTCCCTTCGTCGATATTTCAAGAACATGGACCAAAGATTTCAAAGCTTCCAGTTGAAAATTAAATGAGATATTTAAGTTCAAAAATTAAAATTGAATATCATGATTTTCAGGTTTGTAACTTTTTTCAGGTTTGTAACTATTTGATCTGGAAGACCAGGGGGGTTACCCCTGAAGATTGATTCAGAAATAAAAAAAAAAACAAAAAAAAACTCACTTACAGAGATCTTGTCCTATGAATGTTTATAGAAGTTATATCAATAAATAATGTTATCTATTGATTACTCAATGATGTTTTCTGTTTTCATGATACTTTAAGAAGTAAATATAATGATCAAAATTAAAGGGAGTGGCCATTCTAACTCCCATCACTGGGGTCTATCCTTAAATTGCATTTTAGAAAGCTATAATGTCATACATGTATGCATGTATACATTTATAGGCCTGTTTCCACTGAACGACAATATGCTAACGACCATGAACGACACTGAACGATTCACAAATCTTTTGTGGTCTTAAGTAAAACCATTCAGTGGAAACACAAAATCATAGGTTAAGACATTTGTGAATGACTGTAAACGACATTTGCTCAAGACTAAAGTGAAAGATTTGTCAAAGACAAAATATTAAACGTGTTAGATTTTCCTCAAGACAAAACCCAACGATTTCCTCCAAAACCAATTAGAACCCATCAAATCAATTGTTCTCTGTATTTTGTACCTGTAGTCGTTGCAAATGGTCGTCCAAAACGTCCTAGAATCGTCCAAATATCTTTATTTCAGTCGTTTGGTGGAAACAACAAATTGTTCATTCATAAAAGATTTTTTCATAACACAATTTCCTGAAGATTACAATTATTTCCAGTCGTTTGTAGTCGTCACCTATTCTCAACCTGAATCGTTCAGTGGAAACCCGGCTTTAGCATATGCATATTCATAAATATACATACCTACGTGTGCATAAATATGATATTTATATTAATAATTATATAAATATTCATGTCTTTGTGTTTTCATGATTAGACAATTAACCAATTGAAACATGTTAACACATTGTGAATTTAGATTGTGTCACAATCTTATGTTTGACATGTTGCTTTACATCTATACTGAAAAGATAAGCTTGTGAGAAGGCTGTCCAAGAGTTGTTGAAGGGTTGTAATATGCAAGAAAGTCATGACCTTTTGGTTGTTCTGTAAAATATTTTTCAAAACTTGTATGACAACTTGGGCTGTGGTTTATGGCACCATTCACTAAGAACCCAAGAGTTGTCACAGACACAGCCTGTGACAACATTGGGCTGTGGATTTGGTACCATTCACTTACAACCATAGAGTTGTCATAGACAGGGCCCATGACAACTTTGAGTTGTGGATTTAGGCACCACATTTGACAACTCTATGTTTTCAGTGTAATAAACCTATGAAATTGTAGAGGAGATAAATGATCTAGGCTGATTCGGTCTGGGCCGATTGATAGTCATTTAAAATGTAACAATGCATTTTGTCAATGTTTTTTGATAGCAAACATATGTACATTGAAATAAACATAAACAAAGAAGTGAATCAAAATGAATGAATTGGAGATATACGTGTATGTAATACAATCGATACAAGAAAACTCAGCTTGAAATGCCAAATGGATACAGTGAGCAAGATTTCATCATTAATTTTTCTCATGTATTGCAAATCGATCCAAATGTAAATAGTTACCAACACCACAGGCCAGTTAGATGAGAAGTAACAACCATTGATAATGCTGAAAATATTGATTTGATAGTAATAGGGCCTATATACTTATACCATAATTACTATAAGTATAGATGCTGATTATTATGTGATATTTTGTGGTGCGAGACCTCAAAATAATTATTTCTTCAATGCAACACTGACGTCAGGTTCTTTTGCCTAAAGGGGGGTTTACACAGGCCGCTAAAATCCTTACGATGGGTCTCTTAGGTTAGCCTTACGATATTCCCGATAGCCTTATGATAATCCCGATAGCCTTACGATAATCCCAACAACGTTATCAGCGTGTGTAAACCCATTTTATCATAGGAAAATCATTGTCCTAAGGCTGTCGTAAGCCTTATGATGATTTATTGGGACATATTCCTTAAGATAGTGAAAATTTCAGACGTGTTTGAAATTTGTTGGAAAAAGCTTAGGTCAAAAGGCTTACGACAATGAAATTTGGCTTAGGACAATGCAATTTCTTGTCTTAAGGACTACTGTGGGCCTGTGTAAACCCCCTTACCTTATGTCAAAGCATACACTCTTACAGAAATCTATTAGATATTTCCATTATCCTAAGCCTTTAGACAATTGTTGTGGATTTATTATCTTAAGCAAATTATCGGGTTGTGTAAACCCTTCAGGCCTTTGCATATTACGACAATTGTCACTGATAACCTACGATAATGACCTACATAATTAGTTTTTTGCTTCAGATAATTCATCAACTTAAGGTTAATATAAGGGAATTTTTGCAAGGACACGTTGACGGCCTGTGTAAACCGGGCTTTAAGCCGGGTTTACACAGGCCGTCAACGTGTCCAAACAAAAATTTGCCTAGGTTAACCTTAAGTTAATGAGTTATCGTAACGGAAAAACTAATTATGTAGGTCATTATCGTAGGTCATCGGTGACAATTGTCGTAGGGCACTATGTTTGTGATGGGTTTACACAGGTCCCGATAACAGTCACACTGAAAGGCTTACGACAGTGAAAGTATTTAATAGATTTGTATAAGAAAAAGGGGTTTACACAGGCCGACAGTGGCTCTTAGGACAAGAAAATTCATCATCGTATGGCCAATTTCATTGTCGTAAGCCCATTCTTCTAAGCTTTTTCCAAAAAAATTCAAACATGTCAGAAATCTGCTCAATACTCCCGATAATTTTACAGAAGGCTTAGGACAACCTTAGGACAGCCTTATGATAATAAGTCCTTAAGATAAATTTGGTTTACACAGGCCGACAATTATCGTAAGGCTAACGGAGCTTTCACAACATTATCGACAAGGCTTATTGGGAAATTATCTTAAGCATTTTGACGGCCTGTGTAAACCCCCCTACAGCTACCGTCATTAAATTTTGTTGTCACGTCCCTATAAATATCGCATCATCAACGGTCGCATTTCAATTGCTTGCTCACCACTAGGCAGTTCATATCACAGAAAATTTAAACTTTAGAGTCAATATAATAGGAGGATTTAATAAACATTTATCCCATATCTATTTATGTCCAAACTTATTCACCTAGTTATTTGTTATTTCCAATAATCACTCTAATCTTAATTAATCACGAGCGAGCAGTAAATATATAGATATTAAATTGTGTAGCGATACCTAAGCAATTTATTTATTTCGGAGTAGGCGTGACGTCATCGCCCTCCGTTTCCATCGCTACGGAGATTGTTGTACCTCGACTATAAAAATCGCCCGAGCTTGACCGTTGATCATTCTCGTTCCAACCACCAGAGATTCACCATCGCAGCAGAATTTTAAGGCCATGTTTAGGCGATTATTTGAATTATTTCTTCGATCTTAAGGGGTTTAGATCGATTAATCTTCGTAAAATATTTAACGGAGACCTACCAAGATGTCGAAGAAGAAGAATTTTTGCAAAAAGTGTCAATCCAGGCACATCGCCCCGACGGGGAAGAAATGCAATCGCCTTGAAGAGACTGCATCAGGGGGGTTGGATGACCTCTCTGGCGATGATGGTGGTGGAATGGAGATGGGAAAGCGCCCATCGGGCAATTTCCCGGCGGCGATCCAATCGCCTCCGAAGGCTGCGGGGACTCAAGTTCTCAACGACAGGATGGGAGTAATGGAGAAAAACATCTCCAGACTCGTAGGCGCCGTCAACCGGTTGGCGGAGAAGCAAGAGGCATCCAAGTTACCTCCAAGAGACGATTCCGACGACGACAGCGATGGCTGGATAGAGGTATCGCCAAGAAAATCCAGGCCTAAGACGAAGAGGAGGGGGAAGGTGCAATCATCGCCCAAGCCGGTCAGCCCCGTCGTCGAGTCGTCAAGCGATGAATCGAGCCGCTCCAGCGATAGGTCCGCTTCGCCTACAAAAGATAAAGGTAAAACAAAGAAATATGCCCAGAAATTGTATTGCAAAAGCGGAGATAAGCCTAAGAATGTGGAGGAAGTTCTCTTAGTGGGTCTAAAGACTATCGAGAGGTTAATTTTGGATAAAAAGGATCCACTCCCCGCTGTCAAACATGTAAAATTATTGACAGAGAAAGCCTCTAAGCGGTTGTACACGTTCGACACGTTTAATCAATATATCATCTCAGTAAGGGAGAGAGCTGGGAGGCTGGGACACGATGAATTTGGCAATTTTGATCAGGAGGAGATAATGTCATCTTTCTCTTTCGACAACACATTCAAGGCTGGTGTCGGTAGCAAATCTGGAGGGGGTTACAAAGGTAAACAAAACCAAAGCAGTGGCAGATCCTACTCCGAAAAAATATGTTTTCGTTTCAATTCCGACAACGGATGCTATGGCAAGTGTAATCTCAACCATGCGTGTATAGTGTGTGAGAAGAAAGGGCATAGCAAAAAAGATTGTGTCCGTGTAAGCAGCGAGAAAAAATAGGATATCGTTTTAAAATCTGAGAAGATTCCAGGCGTTAGACAATTATCTGACAGTGACGTCACGGGTAGATGGGTTTCTTCTCAGTCGTGTCCGAGCTCGCCAGCTCAAAATGTGAAGATATTTAGTAATTCCAGAGAATCTGGGAGTAAGGGTGGATTCCTCCGTGTTCTTGAGGTAGAAAGTGATAATCCAGCCTGTGGGGAAGATGAAATGTGTTGTATTTCAAATATTGTGTCCGATTTCGGTACGATCGGTACACGCCGGTACTTTTCATCGCCGGGGTCAAGCCCGGGTCAAAGCACCGATACCGCTGACGTCACGGGTTTCCGTGTCGAAAGTACACAAGCGGTGTCGGAGCAGGAGGAGGAAAATGTCACTCGGCAAGGTAACTTTGTTCAAAATATAGAATTTCTAGCCGATAGTTCTTGTCTAACGGTCGATAGGGATGGAGTTTAGGTCCTTGTCGACAACTGTCCCAAATTTGAAAAAAATCTATCGGGTAGTTCCAGAGATATTAAATATTTTGAAAATAATCTTCTTAGTTCGGCGCGCTCGCCGAGTGGAAACACTGTCAATGTTTTCGAGAAATGCGCTCGTGGAGAATGCACTTGCGAATTCTATATAAATGGCGCATTGGCGCAATTAAGGCCTTGTAGATTCGAATATCTTCTATCTTTGGGGTCAGATGAATGTAAAAATAGATTTAGACCCATGGTTGATGGTATTATGGACGGGTTTAAAATTGTTGATGATACGGTGCCAAGCGGGGGTCTAAGTTATGACTGTAGAAATTATAATTCCCTTTTTGAAGGTGACAATAGGAAAAAGATGGACAAAATAATAGGCAAGGAGTAAGCTGAAGGGTACCTTAAAATAGTAAAGGAAAAACCGGCTTGTATTCACTCTATGGGGGCAGTCCCAAAGCCAGATGGTAACATAAGACCAATAACAGACTGTAGTATGCCTGAAAAAATTTCAGTAAATAATTATTGTGAAAATATTATTGAGGAATTTAAATATAAAAGTGTAGATAATGTTGTGGCTCTGTTAAATCCAGGGGACTATATGGCTGTGGTTGATATTAAATCAGCTTACAGAGCAGTACCAATATACCCAGACCATCAGAAATACTTGGGAATTAGATGGGAAATTAATGGAAAAACTGAGTATTTACAGGATTCCCGCTTGGCATTTGGTCTTAGACTAGGACCCATGTATTTTAATGAAATTTCTGAATTTATATACCATATTTTGTCAGATATTTATGGAATTCAGACTGTAAATTATTTGGATGACTTTATTGTCATTGGTTCAAGCCTGGAGGAGGCCACCTGGGCTCAACAGGTAGTGATAAGGATATTGAGATACATAGGCTTTCACATAAGCTGGGGAAAAGTGACCCCACCATCCCAGGTATGTACCTACCTGGGCCTGGAAATTGATTCCATTAAAATGGAAATTCGTTTACCCAAGGATAAACTGGTTAAACTAAAAAATTTGGTAGTAAAATACAGTCAAAAAGCGACAATAGGCAGGAAAGAACTAGAAAGTCTAGGGGGTCTATTATCCCATTGCGCTCATGTTGTAGATGGAGGCAGGGTTTACTGTCGAAGGGTTTATAACTTATATAAAGTCCTTTTAAATAATCATTTAAAAGCAATAAAAATAGGACAGGCATGTAGGGATGACCTGTTGTGGTGGGAAAAATTTCTGGAAAATTTCAATGGCAAAAGAAAAATCGAATACAAAGAGTTTCCATACCCTATGGTATCAGACTCATCTATGAAGGGATTTGCTGTATATATGGGAAGTGACTGGAGGGCAGGTAGCTGGGACAATAGTATTGTTTTCCCTGATTCAAAATGCAAACATATCATACCGGCCCCTTCTGATATTGTATATAATAGGGAAAATATAAATGAATTGGAATTATTTCCAATAATGCGTGGCTTGCAGGAATGGCTGAGCCAACTTGTGGGCCACAGCATTAATATTTATACTGATAACACACAGGTTTTCCATATGATCCGAAAGGGCATTAGTTGTAATCCAACATGCATGAGTTGGCTTAGAGAAATTTTTTGGATTTGCAAAATATATAAAATAAGACTGGTCCCTCACTACATTAACACAAAAAATAATTTAGTTGCGGACACTTTGTCATGCCTTTTATATATTAAAAGTGAGGACGCAGTTAAAAAGTGTATCCTGGGGGCAAATTTGTGTTGTACTAACGCCATCTTTAAATTTTGCAGAGAAAATGAAGCTGAAAAAGCGTGTAATAGCGTTGAAAAAATCCGCCGTAGGGGAATCAACACAAAAACTGCGGAGGATGCAGTGGAAATGCTATAAAAAGGTATGTGTAAAATTCAATTGGGCCCCCTATAAATGTAACTCTAATCAGGGGTGTCAGTACATTTCATATTTGTCTAAATTTATGAAAGCATCCTCCGTTATTAACTATTACCAGGCGGTAATTTACTATCATAATGTAAAGGCCAAGCCAGTCGCAGGCTGGTCAGATGTAAACATAAAGATGGTTGTAAAAGGAATTAAAAATTCCAATTTTTGTAAAGTGGATAGTAAAGAACCACTAAAAGAGAAGCATCTAGAAATGTTGTATAGGAAGGTAGATTGGTCCGACCAGTTAGGGATTTTAATATATATTGTAATTGTATTTTTGTTCAGGACACTACTTAGGGTAGGACACGCTGTGAGGTCGGAGCACATGCTTCTGAGAAAAAATGTTAATTTTCATAAATGGGGTTGTATGGTAAATGTTACATCCTCAAAAACAAAAAAGCCAGGCCAGGTACATGAGATACCTATTAATAGATTAGAAAATAAAAGGGTCTGTGCAGTGTATCTATTGGAAAAATTGTATAAAATTCATCCAAAGTCCAGGGATGACCCATTGTTCTCCACAGGTAAAGTTAGTTATTTATCCTACACTGTGGTTAACAAACAATTTAAACAAATGTTAGCAGATTAAAAAATTAAGGGTAACTTCTCAACCCATTCTCTAAGGAGGGGAGGCACCACAGACTTGTATAATAAGGGTGCTTCTTTAACATATATTAAGGAGAGAGGCCAATGGTCATCTGATTGTATTTACAAATATATCAGGCCTTCAATCTCCGATAAAATTAATTATGATAAATTTTTATCACTACGTTAGGTAATTGATTTGGAGGAATTGGATTAAAATAAATGTAATTTATTATATGTCCAAATCAATTTACCTTGTTTGTTGTCCTGTATTTATTCTAAGTTGTTCTAGCCGCGACGTAAATGATATTTAATTGTGTAGCGATACCTAAGCAATTTATTTATTTCGGAGCAGGCGTGACGTCATCGCCCTCCGTTTCCATCGCTACGGAGATTGTTGTACCTCGACTATAAAAATCGCCCGAGCTTGACCGTTGATCATTCTCGTTCCAACCACCAGAGATTCACCATCGCAGCAGAATTTTAAACTTTAGAATTATTGTTACAGGGAGGATTAAAATAAATGTAATTTATTATATGTCCAAATCAATTTACCTTGTTTGTTGTCCTGTATTTATTCTAAGTTGTTCTAGCCGCGACGTAAATAATATGTATGTGTGGTTTTATATACAAATAATATGTGTGGGCGTTTATGTAACTATGATATCAAAATTATTATTGACAGCTCTCTTTGTACATGTATGCCTCTTGTTTCTTTAGCTACCCATTGACAGCATTGACAAAGTGTTTGAATCAATGGCATGTCCATTATTATCAAGAGCGTTTCCTATCAGCCTATTTCTTTTATGTGCCGTCCTTGTGAGACTTTGATAAAACAACATTTGTATCCAACCGTCTAGTTGTAGGCGCTTAGATAGTCGCGCCTTCCACGTGTAAAATCTCCTACAATATTTAGGTACTTCCGAGCAATTACCGAACCCTTCGCCGATTGACTCGGACGACGCCCCGTCTCTTTGGGATCCTTTGTCGAGCGGCCATGAATTTTCTCCCATTCTTATGTGTCCCCCCCCCCCCCCCCCCCCCATAGATGAGACAATAGTCAGGCGGAGAGACAGAAGTCTGCCGCCACCGGTACGAGCCACGGGTGGTGGTGCCAAATCGAGGTGCTTCTCCCTTCCAAATATTCCTCCAAGTGGCGCCTCACAACCAGAGAATCCCACCATAAGGCTGGACTAGAAAGAGGGGGGACTTACCAGGACGGCTGCGGTAATCAATACTGCACGTCGCGTGAAATAGAAAACATCGGCCAAGGGTCGAAGGCCAAGACTAAATGCAACTTTGTGCCAAGTTTTGGGTGGCCCTCATCTTGCAGAATATCACATTTCATAAGGTCCTTGATGAACGAAAGCCCGCCGGTGTCTTTGTGGGGGTCGGTGGTAAGGCATGGAGTGGGCCCGACGGTTCAGCATAACGTGATTATTGGTTATAGGATTTTTGTTATGTACATCGACACAGTTATGTAACATCATTTTCCATAGAGATACATATACTTTTATCGTGGCGGGTTTTAGGGGGGGGGGGGGGAGGGTGTAAAATTCACTGATTAAGGTTGTTGTGAAAAGGGTACTGAACTATGAAATCCGCAATGAGCGAGTATTTATGTCATTATTTGTAAAATGGGAATAGCGATCTTAAATAATTGTTAAACCGATTTACAAAATGATTATTATGATGACAAATAAGTCTTTATCCTGTATATCTATTGGTGGTAACCAACTATGGACACTTCGTAGGTGTACAGATCACTGGTGTTAGTAAAGTGTAGAACAGACTTTGCTTGTAAGAGGTTAGACTTACGTGGAGCACAATGCTTTTTTAGAAGGCATTTTTATCAAATAAGATACGCACTGGCAAGTATTTGATAGAACATATCAAAAACCGTACCCCGGCATTTCTATTGTTTCCAACCAAAAAACTTTGATATTGTAGGACCCCACGCTTGGAAAGAACAGCAAGAGAGTTAGGTAAATCCGATTTCAGTGACTTGCCAAAGTGATGAATGAGAGATGTAATATGCTTGACTAAGTTTATTTATTCATATTCCTGTCTTCACCCTTACGAGGTCTTTTTAATCAGTCTGATTTTTGGTCCAAGTCACCTTTTTGTGAAAAGCAGGATCATTACGGAAAAGGAGGACAGACTCTTACAGGAGAAAAAAGGTGGATCCTGCCCGGCCTTTAAAAAGTCAAGGGATCAAGACGTAAGGGAAAAAATTTATAAGAATAATAAGAAATGGAGGATTGATGGAAAAACCAAGTATGGCACACTGATACGAGGTATCATATAAAAGGAATCAAAGAGAAGGCTGCTGGAGTATTAGGTGTAAAGGGAGCCGGTATCATGGAGGTTCTATTTAAGAGATGTTTCGGTTAATTCAAGATAAACTATTTACCCTCCTACACATTATCTATGTGTGTAAATCGACCAAAGTGTAATAATTTTCTTATTGATATATCATGATAAAACAGACCGTATCGCAGTGCCTCATGCAAAATGGGAATGGTGTTTTGTATTAATTGGTATTGCACGTTCTTCTTAAAAAGGGTCTACTTCAAGGGAATTCGGCGGCGTCTAATAGCAGGCGTGTTCTAGGTATAGGAGTTCTGCCCTGCCCCCGCCCCCACACTGCCGCCTGCCCTGCTTCATGCTGATTACCACGACCCTGGCGGATACCAGACGGTACGATCAATCCATCATACACACTACGACTGTCGGCCGGAGTCGGCTCATCACAACTTGCCGAGCGGGCAAGGCCAAGGCCCTCCAGTCAGGGACTAATGCTCTATATTAGAGGCAGAACACAGAGTTATCTTAGAAATTACACTGCCTACACTGCTCCCATAATCGGAGGCTGACCGTCGGTCGCTTGGTAAAGACATCTACAGAAAGCTGATAAAATCACGATTCTAGCCACCATCACATCACTGGAATGTAGATAATTGGTTCATTAATTACGTCTTTCGTAATGAATGTTATATCATGCATAAGACATAGCTGAATTTGTTTATCAAAAACATAATAGATGATTAGGCCCTCTGTTCGTTGGGTTCTTCACTATTTTGTCCACCATTTTTATAGATTATATCGACGCATTTAGGGTTTTTGAGACTAGGTATTTTTACTCTAAAGGATGGATCGCGCGATCTAAATGTAGTTTATAGTCTTGGTTTTTGAGGCTCTGAAGAGAGACGCGTGCATCAAAGATGCAGACCTTAGTGTAGATGCGCTTTGAATAAATGATGAACACAGCAACAGAGGCACATGCTGAGGGCACCAGATTGCTTTCGTTTCGGAAATAAGTGTGTATGTATATGCTGTGATATAGCGTATGTTGGTTTTGGTTTTTTTATATCATTGTTTTAACAAAATAGTTATGAAAAACAACCTGTAATGGGTGATCTTTAACACAACTCTACGTCCTAGCTCTATAAATCTCCATAATAATTTCAGTTTCTTGATTATGAATAAGGAAATTTTTCAGTTATAGAATTAAAAGAAAAAGGTCAATTATGAACGTGAAAAAGGTCAATCATGAACGTGACGAACTTTTTTTTGTAAGCATAGTTGTTTTGTAATATCTCTACAGCATCACGTGAGTACATGGTTATTCAGGTGATTTATAGCAGCGATTATAAGTAAAGTAACACAAGACATAGTAAGAAATTAGCATCGAAACGTGTGGTGATTGGAAGAGTTTCCCCTCATTCAAAAATCGGGAGAGCTCAGGCGAGGAACCTGATTAGAGCTTTTCCTCACTGAGTCAAACATGTTATTTTTCAGTACAATTATGTAGAAAATGCTTAATTTACCTTTGTAGATTGTCTCGGTTCATACATAGCTTTACTTATTGCCCTGCTTGATAAATAATCATGTACTAAAATACATATGAGGGTATATATATTTGAGTAATCACACTACCCATGTTTTACCCCATTCGGTTAGCTATACATAAGCATAACTCAGTGCTGTGTGCATCAGAAAGAGAGAGATATATCGTTATGAGTAGCTATCGTTATGAGTAGCTGACATGTAGGAGCTACTACTTACTAGTGAGGTCAGCTGGTTTGGATAAACCAAACGACTGGTGATCAGGTGGAGTACATGAAACACCCAAACACGGAGCGAGAGATGATTTTAGTGAAGTCTGAATGGGTACACTGAGTGAAATATGTGAAGGGAGACTGTGATATATGTTTATAAGTGTATAAATAGACTAGATAAATAACATCTGTATATCAAACTTTGAGTACCTCTTCAGTTCTGGACTTGAACCTTCTGGGACTGACAACAAATAGCTACTATCTAAGCATCTTATTGAACTAACGTTATCTGTATAAAGAGACTTTTCATATACAGGATATGATCATACAATAGTATAATTATGCTAAGGCAACTCCCCAACTGTTACTGATATAGCCAAACTTTGTTTCGTGTGGAGTCTTGAAAGAAGCTGCAATTTGAATCTTTTGTAGCTTAGATTATATGTCCCTGTTCCACATCAACATTCGATATTGATAAAGATTCAAGATCACCACCTTAGCTAGATGAAGTATTAGGTAAGGAACACAAGTTTGAAACTAATAATCCTCATTTGGAAGATTCTAGATTAGGGTGTAAGGAAAGACTGGCCTCTTAGCCGTTCTACGATGTAACTTGTAGCACAAGTTGAACGATGAAATGATACTCACTTGTTACGATGAGCCAGGAGGTACTCGTTTGATATGAAAACCTTTTAATGAAAGGGCATTAAATCGCACCAAATATTGTCCGGCTTATCTAATTTGGTTAACACAACACGCTCGTCAATAACCACATATTTCAAGTAATTTAATAAATTTTGTTTGGGTTTGTCAATAAACAAAAACCTTAAGAAATGTAAAAAGTAGGCATGTTCTGAAACCCATGATCACCGCAGCTGATTGAATTTAAATTGTTGAGAGGCCACATGCAAGATCATTTTCCTTAATTACGATTTGGGAGTTAATGTTAGTTAACATATTTTTTGTATCGGCAATTTGTGTGCTGAACAATATCTATGAATAATACATTTTCCTGAAGAATTTCCGCTCACGTTCAGTATTCCTCACCGCATGACACCCTCTTCATTACCGGCGTGGACAAAAAACACTGGCCAAGGCAAACCTCAAATGCACACAAATAACACAAATTGAAACAGACATGTGTCGAAAAGAGAGAAAAATGGAACAGTTCATGATTCTTTAGTTTTGCAATGAGTCTCAACTATTAATAAGGTAGACGAAGGATTAGAATTGCTGATGAGAATAAGAGATCTAGTAAAGTTACCATTTTGGCAGGCTGCATTCGAGGGATACAATGTTCCCTCGAGTTCACTATGATATTTGCAGGGTTATGTCCCAGACAATCTTGAGAAAGTGTGGTTGTGGTGGGCTTGTCGAAAAAGCACTGTCTACCTGCTATCGTCATCTGCTTTCTCTCAGAATGTGGTTATTGCTATTGTAACATTGTTGGTTCGTTATCACTTATGTTGGGTACCGATTGACCTCGAGTTAGACTAGCTGTTAAGCTTCCTGTCTCAGTTACTGCTATCTTCTCCTGCAAGCCTATCACCCTCTCGACACTATCGATAGAGACTCAAGGCTACGTCCCTGGGCTGGCTTTGAAAAAACTACAAAAGCTTACGCATTGAGAGCTTGCCTAGGCTTTAAATTTGGGTCAAGTCCGTTAGCCCCGAGGTCCTCCTTTGCTGCTCCCCGAAGCCAGGTTGAGCGCCATAGATTCACTATGATAAAAGAAAAAGTGCAAGTTTTCAGCATAGATACGCTCATATTACTTTCAGTGCCCACTTCTCCCTTGAATGTATATGCATACATGTGCGCCCTTGTTTCTCATTCAACAAACACTTGTCTCTATCTTGTATTGTCAGACCAATAAAAAAAAAATTAAAATTGCACGATTACAAGATTTGAGTGAGAAGGAACGTCTGTTTACTCTATCGAAGAGGCTAAATCAATTAGTGAACCGATTCTCTAGATGCTAATTTTTCAGAATTAAGAGAAACAGTTGTATTAACCGCGTAGAATATAAAAGAAAATCAAGAATGACATTGTCCTTGGAGCAATATCCGTTTAATTGCCCTTTTGTTGAATATAAACAATTTAATAGAAGACAAATGGGAGGCAGGAATGCGACTTTCATTGGCGAGAATAGTAAAAAGTGCCAATTTCCATTTAATTTCTCTCTAGCTTTCTTTTCCCTATCTCATTTAATCGGCTAGCAGATCGCAATGGATACAAGAGCCAGAAGAACGTTCTTTCTGATAAATCAAGTTCTTAATTCAAGTATTTGATGACAGTTCATCACCGCCTATCTGATGGCGGTCCTTTTTATGGTTGATTTAATTTGCTTAAACGGGGCCTTCAAAAGATGATGCCAAAAACCTCTTGGCGCTGTGGTAACAAACAGGGAAGCTATCAAAGCCTCATGAAACTGGTCCTTGTCAGAATTATCATTGTCGAGATTCTCCATGAGTGAAAAGCAAAAATGTCGAGACTGTTGTCCGTCTGGTAGAACAGAAGCCAGGAGTGGTTAAGGCCCACGTCCGTAGCGTGGGGATCCTGCACGACAAGGCTGCCGCAGCAGCCCACATCACTCTTATCTCTCCAGCTCACAAAACAATCGCTGAAATAAACGCTGCCTCCCCCGAGGACGGCGGCCTGTCGCCGGCTGATGGACGGTCCCGGCTGAGCACGGCAGCAGCCAGCAGCCAACCAACCCGCCGATGGCACATGTGAAATCCAATTATGTTCTCTACCGCAGGCTAGCAATAAAAGCTGACCTCGAATATTTCCCTACCCCACTCCCTCCCACGTCAGCCCTTTTCCTTTTATGAGCAGTGGAAGGGTTCGGGAGGTGTAGCAGATGGCGCTACCTAGCGATAATTAGGTACCTTCTGCAGGTGTCTTGACTGACAAATCAACTCAAGGACTTGGACGGGAGATTGCCGGTCGTAATTTATAGCATATTTGGGTAAGTCCAGGCCAAAACATTGTATTACGAATGCATCAATGCCTTGGCAATGGATTGGTGGGTGGAAAATAATATTTTCTTTTCAGGTCAAACGAGGCTTGACCCTCGTTTGCGGGAGTATCTTTTTGTGATCATCAATATTTCTCCAGGTCGTCAGTCAACCATTATTTAAACATCCTCCCTTTTTACTCTGAGAAATCACACTGTTTAGCACATCTGACGGGTCTTAAATTTCTTTGAAAATATTTGATGTATGGTGCCTATATCAGAGTGACATGGTTTGAACATGGAACCTCCATTAATACCGCAACCGATGAACGTTAATGAACTCAAAGCGATAAAAGGCTTAAAAACGTAACGTTCAAAATAATGAGAATGGATTCCCGTAGTCCCTTAACGTGAAACTATTTTATTTACTTTCCTCGTTGTTTTCTTAACCGTTTCCGTCATTCATCACAAACAGGGGCAGGGCAAAAACCGAGGTTCTTTTCTTCCCCCAGGGTTAACTCCACCGTTGGGCCGCGAGGAGGAATAATTTACGTGGATGCTGTTTGGAACTGCTCGAAGCGTCAATGCCCACGAGCAGCTTATTGAAAGAAAGCCATTCATCATGTTGGGTACAAGCGGAATATAGACACGTCCTCCATCAGGATTCAGCCGGGAACAGTCGTCATCTCTCGGGCCCACTTCATGGCAGACATGAATATCCAAGGGCTCTGCTGGGAGAGTGTGGCCACTGACCCCTCGCCATACATCTGGCCGCCCCGCCCAGCCCCTCCGAGTCGCCAAGAGTCGGTGCCGGCTCCACGTGGGTCCAGGGCTTATGGGTGTCAGTTATCGCATTCCTTAAACAACGGGGCTTGACTAATGATCCGAGATGACTGCTCATTATTTGACTGTACTTGACTCCAAGGGCAACCTTTGGTTCTTCTTTCACACCGAACGACAAGGAGATGCTGTATTTCAGACCGCGTGTTCCCATGTGTTGTGCTTTGATTTGTTGTATACTGATCTGATGCGTCTTTATTGCAAGGTTTGTAGGTTTGTAGAAAATGAAAATGTATCCTTACTTTCCAGATTACAGTTAATACTTGTAACATGGTTTTACCAGAATACTTTATCTCTAAGTCAACAGACTTAATCTTGCTTTCGCTCCTTTTATTTTCACAAACAATATGTTACTCATTTAATAAAATTACGATATACATGTATTAAACAAAATGTTACTCAATTGATAAAATTACGATATATTATTATAGGTATGACAGGCTGTGGGCTTTCTGTTGACTATTTTTCTCGATTTATGATACTCAATATTCAATGCTGTAAGCTGAAAGTCCAACTATTTCCAACGTCTATACTAGAAAAAACACACTGGGCTATTTATCACCCCCCAGATATCTAATAGTTATAGAGACACACTCCCCCTTCACTGTCCTTAAGCAGTCTAAATATCAAATAGAAATAGCTCTAACCTGAACACTTACTGCGTGGGTTGAAATACTTATTAGGTCTGTGGGTCTAGAGTCCCTCTTATTGTTTTGATTTGATAATTATCGAAGGTTATTTAACGCATGCAAACGTGCTCAGAGTGGAGATAATTACCTTAATTTACGATTTCTTTTAGGTTCGAGACGGCAAAAGATTTCGGAGTTATACCATTTTTTGCGTGTTATGCAAGCCAAGCGGTCGTCATCACGGTAGCCCCCTCCAAGTATGGCTAAAAAAGGATCGTCTCCAGTATCCTAATTCTCTCCACATCCTCTCCATTGTGGGGAAGTAGGGAGGCTGCTTCTGGACAGAAGGAAAAAAGGACAAGTTATTGGCTGGTCTTTCTTTAGCTCAGGCATTGACATGCCTGTCTGGCCACCTTGTTTGGGGATCAAAAGGTTTGCTCTGCTCCCACATCGTGCCTCTTCCTCACCTTGATAACAATGGCACCTGACTACTCAGGGTTCTCGGTACTAGTCGGGCACACCGCCTGTACGGTCAGCAGATGCCAGCACATATTCAATGAAGGCCATCGTTATCTGATCCAAAACGGGAAAAACTTTTTTAAAAAAACTATATCAAACTGATAAATTAGGTTTTTAATCAAACATTTTCTTTGACTATATTTATAACAACTAAGGGTTGTCCATATTGCACTTGGGATATGCCTGCATCTCGTAAGAAAGCCGTTACTTCAATGTGATATCGAAGTGGTCCAAATTGCATCTTCAATTTAGGTTTTCTAAGGCCTGGTCCCACAATAGTCCTTTGGCAACCACTCGGAACCCGAATATCCTTATAATGGACACCGGGAAAAGGCAGCAGAATATTGAAGAAAATCAAAATTTCAGAAAGTTGTGTTTTTTGCAAACAATAATTGTTAATCGTGCACAATCTTGGAATCTCATT
Organism: Lepidonotus clava; assembly: GCA_936440205.1. Taxonomy (NCBI): domain Eukaryota; kingdom Metazoa; phylum Annelida; class Polychaeta; order Phyllodocida; family Polynoidae; genus Lepidonotus; species Lepidonotus clava. Next base: position 30,076,067 of record OW387134.1, read on the forward strand.
AGCCTATTGACGTATATCATACTTTTACTGTTGTAGATACTTCGAATAGCTGTGACGAATAGCTCCAATTCAAACTTGGAGCATTTGATGGCGATATCATGTTTAAAAAAACGTACAGTAACGATACAAGTCTCTGTTACAATCTTTGCGCTCCTACTATCCGTCTGTCCAAATCATCATGAATTATACCACGAACAATAATTCTTCATGTTGATGTCTTTTTTCATCATAATCTGCAAAATGGCTTTAGATCGAAAAGTATAGATTAATTTTGGTTCAACCTAATATTCGTCGTAAGTGATTCAATTTACGTGGGAAGCACTACATTGTCCAATATTTACCGCTATTGCTCTTGGCCGTTTTTGTGTATCAATGACATTCCCAGTTACAGTCATGCCAACGGCTTATCACAAAACCAGGCACGAAGAATGTTCCTTTAGGGAACCCTCTCCTCAGTAATGAATGATTGTATCCAGATATGGCGCTCACTGACGTCCAAAAAAGGAGTAAATTATTATTCTGATGGAATGCGATAAGGTAGGCTGTAGAAATTATTGTTGGTTGTAAGTTATCAATAGTATTTAGTGAATTGATTAAAGCCATGTCTCAGAAATGTTCTTAACAAGACCGAATTTTATTAGGGCGCTAAAGCACGACGCCTTCCCATGTAATTACCATTTGGGAATTATTTCTAGGGCGGGGTAGTAGAGCCCTCATTAAAAGCAAGCAGTTACTAATTAGTAGCAGAAGGCGGCCTCCTCCGTAATGTCATGACACGAGAAGGTCATCGACTATTGAAGAGCAAAGCTTGAAGCATGCCAAGCTGCCATAGAAGTTGGCTCCAGTCAAAATGTCTTTCCCATTTTAAACAATTAATTATTTTGTTCTATTGTCAGCCCGTGTGTGGTAATTAGTAAAAGCAACCTGCATTCTGGAAACCTTAAATGTCCCTGAATGGGCCCCTGCTCTTCCCAGTAGTGGTCATTTTCTTTTTCATAATTTGTCCATCCTCCTGTATTTATGTGAGCAGGCATCTTTTTCAGAAAACTCTTATACGCTGTCTTCTTCGGGAATCTAATAAGACTACTAAGTCTTCTTTCTTATCATTCAATATTGTTCTACCTTAACGGAACGCAGAGCAACATGATGATGATGCGCTATTTTTTGGTTGAGCGACTGATATGTGATATAACAAGCTGTTTGTGGTCACACTCACACTTCAGCATCATATTTCATAAAGATAATATAATCTACCCGAGTTGTTTTTAACGTTAACTATTACATCGATACCGGCGTGGCTATACGACCTAATTGGCAAATAGCAATGCCTGCTCCATTGCCCCCATTTTTGTATACTACTTCTACCCGTACGCCTGATGCCCTGTACCATTTTTCTACACTACTTCGCGGCTAGGGCTACAAGCACGGATGTTCTTGCAGGTACATTTTGCCACTAAGACCTTGTGCAGACGTGGTCACGTGATCTCTTTTTGGTGATCACCACGTGGTGATCATGACCATGTGGCTGTGAACTATTTATAAAATTTACTAATTCTAAATCACAAAGATTGTTGATTATGATTCAGTGAGGTTATGCTAAAGATATTTGATATACTGATACATTCTAAATGCTTTAAAACTGCAAATAATAGTCACATTAGTGATAGTAAAAATGATCACCAATATGGCGGCCAGGTCATTGTATATGCTGTGACGTCATCTGCACAACGTCGGAGGTTGATATAAGCTGTTAAACTGACCTTTTTATTGTATATTCCACATAAGGTTATTCCAGTCTTATTATAGAAAAGCACAGTAGGTTCAAAGGTATATAGTCACTTAAGTAGGCGGACTTAAACCAATATTGGCCCTATTGCTATTTTATGATTTCACCAAAAAGAAACTTATAGAATTTTGTGTTTCGTGGTTCATTAATTTATTTCTGAACCGTTTGGTCAGAAGGTTCGGTTACACATCTCCTATCAGTTTTGATATAAGTTTTACTTCGATTAAAAATCTAATTCCATTATCTGATTATTATTCATAGCATAATAGCCTCTTCCACATAACAAAGTACCCTCTTCCCCATATGGCACATATTTCGGAGGGAAACATAATTATATATGCATGCTTCAAATTGTTGAGATAGGTTCTTTATAGACAAATGAGGTTTCAGACAAAATTTAGTAAGGTTCCCCTTCACTATAGACAAGAACTTAGAACCTGGGTATAAGAACTTGAGAAAAGCATCACTGTGTATTTTTCATAATAACCTTAAGTGCCTGTAACATTGTATGAAGATCATGTGCCCTGCAAATGTCCATATTTTCCTGAATGGATCGTCCGCCTTTTGTACCTGACCCCAATATTCTACAACAGGCGTTTGTATGAATGGTTACAACTGTCGTAAAGTTGCATGCACTCTCTATAATGTTTAGGAAAATATATACTATTTTCAATAATTCTACTTTCGGTAATCTTCTATTTTTTCTTGTATTCAATTACTAAACTAATGTTTTACAATGGCGTATTAGTACTTTATACGGTATTCAAATGAATAAAAGAAGATTGATTTTATAAATAGAATTTATTAGTATCATTAAATGTATATTATATGTACACAGAAGTATAAAAGGCTTGTATCAATGGCAGATCGATCTAGTCCTAATGTATATTTGCAACATGAGAACTGCAACAATTCCCCAGGATATGTAAGTTTGGACGCGGTACTCTTCGGATGGGATGTTCCCTTCAGATTCGCTCCAGACACATGTATAAGAGAAAGGCGTAGTTGAGAGATGACAGGCTTTACTTGACTACATATTGCACCTGGAGACCAAGCTGACGTGTAACCTTTAGGTACACACGGCCCTGACCAGCGGACCGTGGCCTGCCGGGCCCCGTAATGACTCGGCGGGCTTACTTAGCATTCCGAAGGTTCGGCCACACTGGGTCCTTTGTCAAGATCACGAGGTGAGAATGACATTTGGGGTCGATGGCATCGATCTTGATCGTCGCTTTGGGGATGAAAGCAACAACCATGGTCCTATGGCATGTATAAAACGATAGGAGAAGGAGGCTGTGCTCTTTTCGAGCGTCGTCCCACTGTTCGCCCCCAGCCCCAGCCCTCTTTTCGTCGAGTCGAGTGGAGATAGCAAGCTGCCGCAGCTTGTTCCCATCAGCCGACGGGTCCTCGGTTATCAACAGCAGGTTATTAGGGTTATCCACAGGGCCGGCAGCCTTGTCGGCCCGGCCGGGGGTCCACTAAATGGTATCTGTAGGGGCCATCGGGCGGCGCCCACCGCCGACTGCTCAGTCGGCCCCGCCCCGCCCTGCCCCCAGCGGCCGGCCCACTTGGTATTCAGACCAGGGCACACATCAGACCCCGACATCCCGCCTCCTCCCCCTCCGGTGGCCGCCTCCCCGCCCGTCCAGCCCCGCCCGCCCGCCATTGGTATTCCCATGTCGACCTTCCATCACTGCGCACTACAATAAATTTCTCAGCGCAAAATTCATATGCGCATCTTTTTTTCTTCCTTTTCCAAGGGAAGGGGTTAAGGGAATGTTGAGAAGGGGTGGGAGGCGGACAGGGTTGAGGGCCAATATAGCGTGACAAGATGACGCCCCGGTAGTGTCTGTCCGGATTCTTGCATAGGTGATGAGCGGGAGTAGGGGGTCGTATTGTAAGACGCGCGGCCGCAGATGTCGATGAGCGAAATGGGCGCCAGTGCATATAGAATCAACTGTATTGTCGGCCCCCAATACCCAGGAGCGTCGGCCGGGGCCGCGCCAAACAATGCTCCCCCGGAGGCGGCGGAATTAAACTCTTGGCCTTCTTAGCACATCGGGGAGCCCGGGTCAGGGGCAGCGGGCCACACCAGGCCAATATGGGCCGACCCGACCCTTAGCCTCAGGGGCAGCAGACACGGCCATTGGCCTGGTGCTAATGTAATGGCCGGTCCTTCCAATGGAGGCCGTGTCATGGCAGATGGACAACAGGCTGGGTCAGCGGGCTGACGTCGTCACAAGGAGCGGCTAATAATTATGGGGATGTGCTCGTCATACTTGTAAGGCAGTCCCTGATCAAAGCTGGGAGAGTGACCCTTTTGGGCATTTTTCTCCTCGCTGTGGGCTCTCTCAAAGCTTATGAATGACCTATGGGATGGATGTAAAACATTCTTCACAATGGTTGCCTCGTGTTGCATGGTAAAGTCAATACGGGGCTCTAGTGGCCGAAGACCGTCACGTCCACGTATACAACGACATTCTACGTATCCCTTCTTTTGTATCACTACGACTCTCGTAAACAAATAACCAACGAATAAAATGAATAAAAATTATTATTCATCCTTTTATAATACTTTATCGAGTTAATAGTAACGATGGTAACAATTATTGGAGTATTTGCGTGCATGCGTGCTTGTGTATACAATTGTTTGTCCCCACTACAAGGTCTGCTCTTTCAACCTATTGACCTCATTTTCACTCTCACTCTCCGACTCTTTCATGTGGCACATTGTGACCGTCACTACGTCAGGTCCGGGCAGTCCTCCGGGGCCGCCCCCGTGGTGGTGAAGGTTCTTTGGGTCGAGTTCATAATAAAAGGGCACTCCTTTGGAAATGACCTGACATCGCTTACCCCTCGGTGCAGAGGGGTTCTTGTCGTAAATGGGGTCTTTGGGTTTGAAAGTTGAGCAGGTACGTGCGTAGGTAGACATGCACTCGCACTGGCCCAGGCGTTGGGGGTCGTCGAGCAACTCTTGGTTGAGCTGCTCGAGCAGTGAGATTTCCTGCGGAGGGGGTGGGTTCTGTCTGCTCAAGCTGCGTACAGTGTGGACGTCGGTGTACTCGCCCAGACTCACGCTGCCCACCCCGCCGCTCTTGAGCTGGAGTCCCGGCTTAGAGAGCATGGGCACCCTCTCCTCCAGACCCTCGTTGCTGGCACACGGCTTCATTAGTTGCAAGTCCGCCGCACAGGTGTCGCTGTGGCATTTGTCTTCTAAGGCCTGCTGGGCTCGTCTCCGCCGCCTGGTGGGAAATGAAGGCGAAATGTGAGTTTATCAGCAGTCCTAACCGACTGCCTTTTTGGGGCACGCTATGTGCAGACAAGGAAAACAAATGTGGACTCCCGGCAAAGAACCTTCGGCCAAGACTTTAGTGAAAACGTATTCTTTGAATGTCGAATGTGTAAATTTTACCTTACCATAATAATCATTTTACAAGTTATAATAATATGAAGCCGTGTTCATATTCTGAGATCTAGAGAGAATTGCTGTAGCAATCATTAACAACGTAAATAACATCGTTTTGTTTCATCTTCGTGAAGTAATCATTTCAGAAAGAGCGATGTCCTTTATGAATAAACAATGATTGTGATGTTTGAAATGAGAACAATAATTAAAAGGTATTTGCTTGACAAAACAAATTTATATTCCATGACACGTTTTGTAATATCACACTGTATCATGCACATAATACGGGGGTATAAATTATTCTGTATTTCAGTCTACGCTAGCAGTCGGTTTCATTCCAACGAATCACACCTATGATTGGATCTGATTTTTAGATCACGTTTTTTTTTCAAATGTGTGGCGTATAAAAATCAGATCATGAATTACATATTGTTTCTAATCATCAAGAACAATTGTCTTACTTTGAAGGGCCACTGTTTTATGAAAGATAAATTCAACGTAAAACGTCATCTTACTTCAAAGATTTCGATTTATCGGTTACATAGATTCTCCCGTTATTCTATACAAGTAATGATACTATTCAATAGCAATATCAACCGGTCAAAATACATTATACATTATCAACTATAACGAATTGACGGACGTTCGAGACTACTTTGATTATAGAAGCTATTAAGTCTCATTGCAATTTACCCATTTTCAGACGGCGTAAAATATTATTGTATGCTGGTTTTTCTTTAGACATGAATGTCCCATCATTTATAGGCAGAACATTTGGAAATCACACAACATAATTATAAACATTCTGAGATGAGAAACATTCCGCTGTAAATGTTATAGACATTGATCGGGCTCTTTTAGAGGTGAGAATGCCAGCTGTATAGACTGCACAACAACCCTGGAAAGAAACTTGCGAGACCCCTGGTGTTTTCATTCTAAACCAACAACTGACATTCAGGTGGCGCCACTGTGCTTTGATAATTCAGATCTATTTCGTACCAACTCTGACAACATTGAAATGAAATTAATTATAAAAAAGGAAACCCCGATATTACTTTCCCGGACCTAATTTGTGGCATGTGGTCAAGGGTTATATTTGATGCAATGTACCATCCAACGCTGGTCTATTTTTATCACAAATGAACACGACTTTAAGTTAAACATTTATTAATATTGCAAAGCTAATGGGGCATTATCTCGGCTAGCTACACTAAATCACTGTATATTTGTATAAAAAAATAATTAAAAGAAGCGAATATACTGATAGCCTTTCAGTTTTCCCTGGTGGCATTTATTCCTAAGACAATGAAATGTTTTAGAAATAAATATACATTGATTTCCCTTAACTCCTCTCAAATTTTGAATTCAACAACAGTTCTATCTGAAGATTTAGTCAATAAAATCATAATTTCGAACGGGACATTCTGTAATGCAGGGACAAATAGATCTAGAAGATTTCAAAAAGGGGAGGGGTCCACATATATAATACATTGTAGGCTAAGTGCTAAATCGTCACGCTACCACACACAAACACATTAACCGGCTTTCTTTTGTCATTATCTGAAGTTCAAGTTTCCACCAAAATGGGGGATGGGGGTGGGGTGGGGTCAGGACTCTCTGGACCCCACCCCCTGGATCCGTCCCTCAAACCATCTGATGATCATACTGCCAAACTCTGATTATGGGTAAAGTTTCATATTTGAACTGGATTTTGCACCCAATCTAAATATAATCCAACCCTCATTTGCATACCACTAGTATGAAACACATTTGCCTCCATCCCATTACCAGGTGCTAAGTCGTAAAGGTGAATAGAGTCATGTGATTTTCACATCTGTCTCCAATTGAAGGCCCACCGTATGGAGAAAAGCCCGCCAAACATATATAGATCACTTGGTTCTTTAAAGCGTACTGACAACTATAGATCCCTGGACCAAGGATCATTGAGAATGTTCGTGATTCAATTGTATTTTTCTTTTGATGAATCACCTCTGGCTGCACGGGACCATTTAGGGCGACTCGCTACATTGACGTAAAGCCCCGCTTTTAGACTCACAAATATTCCCCGTTCGTGTTAAACGAACATAATCTCAGATGATCAAATGGAAGCCTACAAAGCATACCTTTAGACAAATGTATCGCAATGAAGTCTACCTGAATTTCACTGAGACCAAGGTAGGTTAAAAAGAGCATGGCCTACACAAATGAATATGTGATTGTGATAATTATGAATCAGCGTGGTTATTTTGTGTCTCATTCGGAAGAGCATAAGTCGAAACACTTATTGAATGATTATGATTTCAATTCTCTGGGTATCGTTACTGACTAAGTCTTGCCTATTTTATAAAAAAAGATTCAGCTTTGCTACTTACGTAAGGTCCATAATAGGGGACAAATGTGTGCGAAACGCTGTATCTAAAATCTGAGTAGTCATAAAGCCATAAGATTCCCAATGTAATCCTTTGGCATTAGCTTCTATGGGCGAAGAATGGTTATTGCGATCTATCTTGTTGAATATTCCTTAAATTTCCATAGCAGACAGCCATTGACCTCAGAAAACTCATACAACGCTTGGATTTTAAAAAATACTCTATGCACTTCCGAAAACGCCGTGATTTTCCTCTAGACCCCTAATTTGTTCAAATAAATGGCCTTCCTTGCTTTGCAAAATATGTTTTATTCTGACACGTAACCGATTAGTTATTGATTGCAAAATTCTGAACATAAAATGTTTACACTTTTATTTCACGTATAACATTATCATATCTTTACGACGAATAAGCCGTTAAGGAATGCCACCATTACAACATGAGCCATAAACATTGCTTGGATAAAATAAATTCACACAAAGTGTCCGGGGCAGACAGGCGGCCGTCAGCTTCAACATGAAGCTATGAGCCGAGAGGTATTTGGTATGTAAATTATATGCACTGCCATGCGAGGATCAGCGTGCTGCCTTTAGAAGTGAGTGCAGTGTGGTGCGGCACATCAAAACAAAATCGACTAAATCGAGAGAAAAACGTTGGCAGGTACCCTTGAGTTTGTCATTATACACGGAGCCTTTAGACATAAGAGGACTGGGAAGGCCTCAGCTGCCAGTGTATTGGCTTCCCTCCAGAGGACGCCACTCAACCTCACCAACCTCAAGGACGCACACAGTGGAGGCGACGCCATCTTGGTACATGCATTGCATCGTGTACTGGCTTGAAACCGCCAATTGGATCACTTAGCCTTTTTTCTCTCTCTCTCTCCATAAAATAACAGATCAGACTATAAATTTATGTAGGAATATAGGAATTGCTGGAGATTTCAGCTGTTTTGCTAAGTAAAATGGAGATAGCAATGTATTAAGTTCTCTGATTTATTTTGTGATCGATGACTTATCAATTCAACCATTAACACACGACAACAGAAAAGCATGAATATTTGAGTAACTTACCGTTGAAGATACATGACACAGACGATCATGATAGCCACGTAGACGACCACGACCAGGGCCACGCCCACAATGATAATGATTGACACGCCTGGAGAGATGAACAAGCCACCTTCAAAACGGACCGAATACAGTATGTATACAACAATATCATCTGGTACACACATCATCAATGTATGAGTGTCATAAAGAACCTGATCCATTCACTTTGTATCCCCTGACACAGGCCGAGAGGTTTCCATTTCCTTTCCTGTTGACACTACTTGATACATTGGCAATCTTAAGATATAGGAAGGCTTAAATTTGCATAGTAATCAATCAATGTATTGATACTCTTTCTAAACCTGCACAGAATGATAATCCCCAGTATGCCTCCGTTAAACTGTGATGTTGTCTATTTTTATAGGGCCTCCCTTTGGAGAGTATATGCAAATTACCAAAATGAATGGATCATGCTGAGATTATATGCGATATTAAATCATTTTCGTATTTCATTATGCACAACTGCTGTTCCTAATTTTGTTCAACCCTCTAGACTGACGTCAGCATATTACATGTCTTGCCCAAATACACCGTGATACCTGTCTCATCTCACTTAGCCGAGGGAATCTCTAGTTTCGTAACCTAAGCAAAAATTGCCAGAAGTAATGAAAGCTGTTGATAGTTACGTGAATAATACGCGCGATGGAGAAAATTATTGCAAAGCCTCGAGCAGCAATAATCGGATTTCTTCACAGGGAACGTCTTAATTGCATAGAATCCATTATAATAACGCAATCATGACATTGGAATAGGATCCTCTATTATAACTGTGATCCTCGGGGGATGATCGTCAAGCCCTTAAGAAGAGAACCAAGATCGGAGAAAGGATTTTGTTTTGAAAGCCACGAGGACTGGTTGGAAAACTAAAGCTCTTTGTGAGGGTCCTATTGAGACGCGTTTTATGGATTGAGTTGGCAATCACTCTTAATTACAAATGTCATTACCAATGGGTGGTAGACCCACGCCCTCTCCATCATCGTCAATGTGGGCTGGTGTCACTGAAACGAAAAGGCAAAGGGTGTGAAATGGCGTCATAGGGAGTAGCCGCCAATAAGGCTCACTGACAGTCAAGGTAGTGAGATAGTGACGCAGAGGACATAGTCCCATAGGCAAATGGCACACGACAATCCAGTCCTCAAACTAAACAAATTTTCATAAATGCCGGCTTGGATATTTTCTATTCAATTACACCGAAGGGAGTTTTCAAACTTTGGACACATGGAATACCGACACAGAAAGAAGTCAAATTAGATTCCGATATTTCTGAATAGGCCTGAAGTCATTCATTAGATTCAGATCGTCTCTCTGTCTCCATTAACAAAGCCAGTTGATTTCAATTTCTACCAAAATAGATTCAATTAGGAGTGGGATAATTTCTCAGTGCTGTCAGTGTTCCCTTCTAACAAAGCACAAATACATACATGAAAAACTCGTTGACGTCGATTGACAGTTGGTGTTCTAAAGGTAATATCTACTATAGGATTAACGTCATCGTTTTACTTGGGCGGGGCTCGGCAAGAGACAGTTCAAAGCCGAACCTGCTATGCGATACTACCTGCTGTTTATGAAGACAAGATGATTGACTAAACACATCACTTTACATTACACGGTGATCTCTGAATGTGGCAAACGTGATTTTATGTCCTCTCCTCCTGTTTACAAAAACATCACTTTGCTTTTCAATACTCGTAAGAACAAAACGTGATGCCAAGTCGATTACTTGACACACCGTTGCGTTATTATAGATACTTATATATACGTGCATGCACACATCCTGTTCGTATATGCAGATCCGTTTTTCTCCATGCAGAAGGGGAGTCGAATGCAAGAATCATAGTGGCAAAATTGTTATTTGGTAAGGAAAAACCTATGTACTGAATGTTTCAACATAACCTTGATATGTTTCCCTAAATTATTTTTGAGGGTTTCAAATAATTACTTTTCATGTTTTGCAGCGATTATGCTTTCAGTCATTACTTTATTTCTAAAGAATGGTTTAAATCCACCGCCCTAAAACACACTGGCTAGGGGTGTGGATATAAAATAGTTATAATACAACAAGACATGTTGATGTGAGTTAATTTAGTATTCCCTCATACATAGCGTGGTACAATCCAGCGCTTAGTCTTGTGCTACGCGATGGACGTGTTCCCTTGTCACTCAAGAATGATGGACCCATCCGAAGGGTAAAACATTTTCTGGAAGTTCTTGTCAGCTAGCGATAACCTACTGGTGCCATGGTACACCCTGTGAGTAAGCCAGACTTCTGGCCGAGGTGTAGAACAAGTCTGAGGGGAATTCACTGCGGTGAGCGGCGATTTATGGTAAAGGTCGCACCTGGCATATACAAGTACCCCTCAGTCGAGTCTTCAGTTTCACTCGGTGGGTGCAAGACAAAATGTAAACGACATCTTCGACCAAGAGAGTGATCTTTCTGGTGTCAAGTCGATATTGGCCAGTGCTGATATGGTTCAATACAAGGGCCAGCATGTGGTCGTTTATATTCCATTATACACTTCTTATGAACGCCACATTTCAAATGACCATCTGTATATTATGTATATTACGGTTAAACTTATCTACGATGATATAAAACTGGGGAGTAGTTTGCCTCTAGAATGGGGAGGAGTTAGTATTAACAGGAGAAATTATCTGGTGCATGACCCCATACATAAAAAATGTATGAAAACCATAACTATTTCATACTTAATTTTGATAGCCCCTCCCCCCAAAAAAGACAAATAAATTAAAACCTCCAAAAATAATGGTATTGTCACAACCTTTGTGCATATGATTATTGCTATGACCCATAACGATTAATCAGGTAGGCCATATTGACAACTGACGTTGTCCGTTTTGCGTGATCCATCGTCATAATGCACTATGAAGAATGTACTTCATATTTACATTGGGTACTTAACCTGAATTCTTTTACTAAGGAAAACGTTACACCTAAAACATTTAATTTCTCGCATAAGCCCTAAAAATTGTGTATCTATATCAGGATTCGGACCTGCATCGATATCTTTGTATTAGGAAGGTATTACCATGCTTATCACTATTCTTGCTATAATTCAAAGTGAGTAGTCGGTACTAGACCGTAAACATAGCGTCTCTTAAAGCCACTCGAGGCATACATGAGCCTGAATTCCAAGTCACATCCTGGCGATATTCACCAGTAAGTAATCTCAAAGAAGAGTGGTTTCATACATTAGTCTTTCTCGCATTGCGTGGCCGTGTCGAATTCAGGTTAATATAAAAGTCGATCTTTTTTGGTATTGGAATAGCATGTTCACTCGGCGACGTGCATGTCCGAGTTCAATGATATCCCAAGACGTCTAGGCCTACTTGTTTACTTTTAGACGACAATTATTTTCTGAACATGCACACGAGTACATCGTCAAATATATTCTGATTATTTTCTTATGTGTTTCTTTTCTTTCAAATAGCACAGACAGCAGCCTGCAAGGAGAAAAAGAACTATATTGTATATAGTTTGAGAATGTCTCATCACTGTACCACCCCGGTCGAACAGCCCCAACCATTACAACTACAGAGATACTTAGTACCCCGTCCAATGCGCAGAAACGATTCTAATATCAGCCAATTACATAGTGGAAGGACGCCGGTGGCAATCAAGTTCTCCCGGCGTGTTCCCCTTAGCAGTGGTCTGGCTGGTCGCTGCATGCCAGTCGGCGGTAATACACTCAGTTAATTCCGGTGGTCGCGGTTCGAGCTTATTGACACCCGCGACAAAGCCACGGCTAACCCGCCTTCACTGTCGACCAGGCCAGGCATAAAACACGCCCTGCACTCGGGGCCATACCAAGTAGTGAGGGGGGAAGGGCCCGATCTAGATAAATGCCCGACGAATCAAGATAACGCCCTAAATGGCTTAGTGCCGCGTCGACCGAGATAGCAGCGGATAGATGTCGGGGGTGGACGTGTGGGCCGGGAGGGGGACGGTGGGAGGCTCCACTACCACATGGCCACTGACCCTGCACGGCCAGGGGGAGGCCCTTTTTACCCGCCACCCGCCGGCCTCTATTTATCCGCGCCTTTAAACGAGGGGAGGTTTACCTTTGGATGTCCAAATCCGGACAGACTCAGATGTGTCCCGGAATTAAATGGCACTGGTACGGCCAAGGCTTGCCCGGGATTTCGGGGTGGGTTTAGAACCATTAAGACATCCCCATATATATCAGAAAACAATGTGGTCTCGGATGTTTTCGAACGGAAGACTTGCGCCACCCTAAGCTGCACCATACTTGAATGCCCCTAATTCTACGGGTCGGCTGGCGATGAGGATGTCGAAGTACTTTCACCTCTGGTCTTTCTGGCCACGAGTTACTAGATGAGGGTAAAGTGAGAATGATTCGATGTTTTTTTTTCAGTGGGGGACTGTAGTAAAGGATGTACAGTAGGACTATAGTTATTATATCGGGTCCTTGTTTGACCTTCAGCGACAACGTGCTACTTATATGGTCCAAGGTAAGGTGGGTATTGGTCACATCTGTTGGTATTTATCAATCCCTTCTTTTCGAATAAAAGCTTCATCGTTTTTCGAATAATAGCTTCATCGGAAAAGATAGGTTATGCTTCACTTGAGTGCTTGGCTAGATTGGTTGCAAGCCTAGATGAATTTGAGGAGGAAATGGGAAACTCTAGAATGCCAATGCCTATCAGCTAGGCTAGGATATTTAGAAGGTGCGGAAAACACAGAGACAAAGATAACCAAATGGACGGGGAAGTACATAATGGTTAACACAGGGTGACAATAAACAACGAATTCCTCTATACTGTTGAGTTATGCACATGGCGAATTATGTGCGAGATCTAGAGGGCGTGGGTCCAACTCATAATTATAGAATAGCAATTTTGCCATGGGGCCACTGCCTTATGTACATTTAAAACGATGTTCATCTCCTCTTCCGTTTCCAAAATGTTTACTTCGCCATTAATTCGATTCTTGCTTCTACAACAAATCACCTTCTCGAGAGTCCAAATGCCATTTTATCTCTGAGCCCCCCCCCTCCCCTTTACCCCCTCCCCCCACGCCCGGCCGTCCATCTTGGCCCCTGTAACCCCGAGCTGCTCGACTGGTGCTCACCTGGCGTGCAGTTCCTGACGTCACCGTGCCACGTGGTGCCGCGGCATGACAGTGTGGTCGTCTCGCCTGTGTGGTTACAGATGATGACCACCCGGTTGCCGTCACGCCTCATCGACGTCTCGGGCGGCGGCCGCACGTTGGGGCATCCGACCACTGCCACAAAGACAAGAAGACAAATCGACAGTCAGCACAACTCAGGTTACAAAGTCGGAAAACTTTTTAAATGGGAGGCGAAAAAAGTGGGAACGTTAACATTAAGTGAGCTAAGAGCATGCGGGGAATTGGCGATGTATCTGACATGCACGATGGCATGACGGCAGCAAATATCTCGCTAAAAGCAACACGTTTGGCAGGTTCGTATGATGCAGTGTGGAAATGCACGACAGTATAGAGTTGCGATTCATAAGGATTTTTGCAGTCTTGAATTACCCAAGCGAGTCCAGTGATTTCAAACTTCTTAACGCATTTCTTACTTTGAATTCAGTATCGTGCATTGGATCTTCATCAAGTATCACCTCATTTCATCTTATTAAATATTGTACACATAGAATGACAAATAATTGTGAACCGAACATGACGACATTATTGATTATGGCTGTTACTTCAACGAGGAATGCGGTCAGCCGGTGATGTATGAATCAGCACGAGCAGCTACTTGTATCCAGTCTATAAACACTAACACAATTGTTCACAGAATAACCATGACCATTTCGTGCAGCTCACTGTGCAATTATTTCCCCCTGGCGTTGTAGCATTTATCAATATGGCGCACGTTTGGAACATGTTGTTTGTTCCATCATAATCATGAGATGGAGCATTGGACATTTGGGGCTTCATGCGCCTGGTTGTCCATATTTCCCTAGGTTCCCCTGCGACTGCGACAGTAAATTGAATTGGTCTGACTTTATTCTTCTTTTATTACTTATCAGCTTACAGTAGATTACTGATGGTCACGTGTACATTGTGATATACAACACAGCATTTTGCATTATGATGGAGATATTCCAGCCACAGCGATTAGGCCCCATTAACAACGGAGGGATGTTATACAGCTAACAATAACGTGGCCCTTTCGTCACTAAATCATTTGTGAATTTTTACCAAAATATAACATCGATCCTTATTGTTGTCCTTTAATTGAATAGAATCCTTGAGTGTGCGGGTTTTAAGCACACCGTGTGCGGCTATTCTAAGTGCTCAGTGCGATCTGACTGTGAGGCGGCTCGTCCATCACGTGCAGAGACGGCCCATCATAGGCCATCAGTGCGGGCAGTAGGCACCACCAGCGGCCCGCCCGCTGGCCGCAACAACACAAGACCTGCTGCCCCGTATTTCATCTAGGCCTTTTAGACACGAGAAGTATCATGACAGGTTTAGCCCGCGGCATCCCCGTAACAAAGGGCTGATCACCCTGACCACCATAACCCACAGAGGCGGCCCTGTACAATCTGCCACCAACACCGGCCAAACATCCACACGCATAGTGGTACGAATCTAGTATCAATATTTATGATCAGGTTAAATTGTAGCATACCCAATCGTATCATGTAATACAATGCCTATATCTATCAGATAGGTACTATATTCCATTATTAGATAAGACGAAACGACCATCAGGTTATAATGCACAATATGGGTCAGCCCTGTATTTCATTACACAGTTCAATTAAGCCACACCTGTCAATTACATTATAGTTCACATCAATATTCATTACATGACTAGTCAATTAACCTCAACAGTCCATTACGGCGTAACGCTTCGTGTTAAGCCCCGATAACACGGTGCTCAATGATAAAATACGCGTTAACTTATAATCCAAGCTCTTTGTAATCTAAAATGATAATGAGATCGACCATGGAAAGATGGAATATTAATAACCTCTCCCTTTTAAGTGTTATTTTCCTAAATCATTCCCCATCCCTGTCCATACATATACCATGCATGCCTATAATGTAGAATTCAGAATAATAGAATGTTGCAGGTAATAAGTGCTTTCTCCTACAAGTTTCGCCTCCGAAAAACCGCTACTGAATTTCTTACGAGGAAGGCATTCATCTTGAATACGGTCATTTCTGATAAATAGGTCCACATTCTTACGGCTGACCGGTCAATAATCTTTATTGACGGCCAGGTTTCAGATGGAGGCCCGGGCTGGAATAAAGGTGGGCATACTGCAGCTTAAGGTGCGGCGACCGACGAACCCGTCATCCTTCTCCGACTGGCGTCTTTTGATAGATGAGGATGAAAGTAAAGACACCTGTGATCAGTCATCAATGGGGGATAAAAGCAAGGCCCCCTGTTTTCCAGTCATCGCGCCTCGCCTACCGCCGCCGCTGCCCTCCCGACTCTGTGAGTATAGGTCCTTTAGGCGCCAGTGATGTTAACGTTGTCTGCTGGCTTTCCCCAGTGGAGTTTGTTTTATGACGGTGATGGCCGTGAGGTGCATGTTGTGTTTTTGTGGGTGTGGACGGGCGGAGAGATGAGTCGGCGTTAATGTGGGATGACGTCCGGCTGGGGACGGCCTGATGCGTGGCCGGCCTCCAGGGTGGACAGGGCTGCCCTGGAGGAGGAGTGGTGTCCGGGGGGCAGCGTGTACAGATGTTGGAGTGGCCGGAGTGACATGTAATGAATAGCGCCTCCGGGCTGCGGCTAGACAGAAGCCCACCGCCCCCGAGGCTAGTGACGGCGTGGGAGGTGGTTACGAGTGAGGGTTGAGGGTTGAGGAGGCAGGGATAGGGCGGGTAAAGGCAGCCGTTGGTATGCAGTGACTACAACACCGATCGAGCCTGGCAGTTCAGGATGGACAGGTATGTGGTGATTACCTCCAGGGTCGGCGTCTCTCCGCACCCCCGACTCTCTGCCCAGCCCCAGGGCTGACAGTAGCCGTCCTGGGCCCGCAGTCTTGACGTAGTGTTCTGCGCCGCCTGGCATTAGCCCCGTCCTAATGGCTGACACTGCTGAACAATATAGTCAATACGTTAGTCAGATCAAAGGCACTGTGGGGCTAATCCGACCATCCAGCAGGGGCAGGCCGCTCCAAGACAGGGGTGACGCGATGGGGTTGTGGCCCCGTGGGCCCCGACGGTCGGATAATGAGAAACTGGGCCCCATACGTACTTGTTTGGTTGACCATCTGACAACCGACTAAGGAGTTTATAATGCAGCGTCGGAGGCAGGGAACGCCGCCCCTAGCCCACTTCATCCTGGCACGAGGGGAGAGGCCGTGGATAGGGCGCCCTTTTATTTGCAGGGGCTGAGCCCTCTAATCCCTCATATAATCTTTATAGTGCGACGGGCACAATAACTTAAACAAAGCCCAAACTTCCGGGAAAGGGGAAGAGAGCAGTATATACTTTATTGCATGCGACTGTTTGGCATATATGTATTTCTGCATTTCATAATAAAGATCATGTGTTCTATAAAGAAACACTTAAGTCGTTAGACTTTAAATGCATTAGTATCCTTTCACTGACAGTAATCCATTGGACGTCTGTTACCCCTAAGTGTAGGTACATGTATGCTGAGCTACCTATACTGCCTAGAAATCATATAATGGTATACGAATAATTGATGTTTGTAAAAAGGAATGATATTGTTAGCTTATATTGGTGATCCATGATAGTTACGGAGATTTTGAGGAATATCTCTTGGGCTATTTTAAAAGAAACATGTAGGATGAAGTTTAAACGTGCATCCTATTTCTGTGTACTAAACTTGGGGCAGCAAATACGTAGAAATACAGTTCTAACCTCAGTCGATATCTAACATTTAAATTTATAACTAGATCAATTCCTAGCACTTGATAAATTCCACCTTTTCCCAATGGTTCACCACTTTATATAAGATGATTTTATCTTGGATTTTAGCATAGTGAAGCACCTTACATTTTTTTTGCCATCAATTGATTGCTAATTTATGTTAGGGGCCTTCCATTCATAACGTACGCAGCAGGGAGTCAGCTGCAGGTAAAAGGCATACAGAGCCATAATGGGAATGGGGGGGGGGGGGATTTACCTACACTTTGCCAAGGAGACAACATAGACAACGTAAAACTATAATTTCATAACTCTATATAGGACCTTTTTTTGATTCTTCCTTGTCGTAGTTGGACTGGGGGGATATCTCCTTTTTCCTCAGAATACAACCCATTTCAGATACGTTGCAAAATTAATCTACAATTATTATTGTTAAACGTTTTATAGGTCAATACTGTAATGACAAGAACGGGGCACTTTATGCAATATATTTAAACACGAAATATATCCCATAACCTCTCAATACTATTCTTTCATTGGGGGGGGGGGGTACTTTATGAGGTGGACGTACGCCAGGAGTCAGTTGTGTACGAAATGTAACGGAAGGCCCCTTGCATACACCAAAATATATTATCTATCTAGCATAGAGCAAATGACGAGTCACTTCTCTATAGTTAGCATACAATAGAACGGACGAATCTGTAGCAAGTATCGGCATTTTATTAAGCCAAAATGTGTACCACTTTTTACATACACAAACACACACACATTATGTGTGTTTGTCTTCGGTCATACCAGTTTTGGGGTCTATGTACAGTTCACGCACTAGTTCACTACATTGAGGAAATACAGCCAGGGAAGCCTTTTGTAGTCTGGGCTTTGACGGGGGCAGCGTTTCATTTCCGGTTTGGAGAATGAACGCTGCAGGATAGTTGGCGGGTCAGCGCTCTGGGCGGACACCCAGGTATATAGGACCGTGTCCCCCGCCCCTGTGGGGCGGCGAGCTGCTTCTTTATTGGAGCCCTGCTGTGCCGGGTCTTATGAATCGATCGCATGCTCAGTCCTCAGGGCCAAGTGCGTGCAATATCTTAGACCACTGACATAGTAGTCCCTCTGACTGGGGACCATTGAATTAATCATGGGTCATTAAGATAATCTGACACCGTCGGCTGCTCAATATCACGCAAGCAGTCGATACAGTGATGATTGTAGGGGGCGATTCGAGCTTTAAATAAATCTTCAATCGTATTACAGTCGCGACGCTGAAAATCATACATCAGACAATTCAAGCCCACCCATTCTGTTTTTTTTCCTTGAAGGGCGATTATGCAGTGATAGGGTAATGAGTCGGAGATGTCGAACTGATACGGTAGACCCGGTCCCCTGCCAAAGCCGAGCGAGACACGCAGGTTGAGCACTACGTCGATGATTGGGCTGCCAGGGAATAATGGATAATTCAATTAGTGCCAGTTCTGTTTTACAAGAGGCCAGTCGTGGCTTCCCGCGGGGTCTCTTCTTTGATTTGTTCTTGACTATAAACAGACGAGAAAATAAGGCTCGACTAAAACAGCGACACTAATGATATTATTAACTGAATGATTTATTGTGGGATGCCGCTGATCGGACGTTGCGAGGCCCGCCTTTCGCGCCCTCAGGGCCTTGGTCTTTCATTAGAATTTAATGGATCACTACTGCAATGAAATCAAACAAAGGGAATAATGATTTCGTGTTCACGCGGACCCAAAAAGCGTCCACTTTTCCCGGACAAATGGGCGGTGAGAGGGTTTACCCAAGGTATTAAGATATTTATTGGGGTTGTGAGTGAGCTTTAAGGGGAGGGACGGGAAGCGGACGCGGAGCAAGGTCCCATGGCGCCGGTTTTCGAGGCCCTAGACGGCAGTTTGGGCCCGGTGCAGGCGGCTATAGGCCCGTCTAGCCGTGCCACAATACCCGGGACCACTGGAAGCACGCAAACACGCGCACCCCACACAACAGCCCGACATAGGCCATACATCACGTGTCTATCTGGCTCCGACCCCCTACCCTTTTAAAGCACAAAAAAATGTTAATTATCATATAATTTATTTATGCCTGTTTGTTTTGTGTGCGGGTGCCTAATATTGTTCCCAATTACCTCTACGACCCCCACAAATCACCCCGCTCGACCCACGATCAACTGCATGGAAAATGAACAAAGGCCTGGCACGGGGAACATTATTTGGCAGAGCTGTTACCACTGTTTGTAGGACTGTATCGTTCATTTTTTGCCCGTATAAATACGATGTCCTTTAATAGAGCTCGTCGGCGATTCATGCCCCGTCATTAAGATTGCAGGCCTGTTTTGGGGGGCTCTTGGGTAATGAATCGTCTCAGTCGGCCTTCTCTTTGAAAGGGCGCGGCGGGGTTAGTTAGGTTATTGTAGACGGCGGGGCCATAAAACATGTTTAGCCGCAGAAAGGGGCCGGCAACCATGGACCATTACCATGGTGTCAATCAAGCCAACCCTCCAGTTGCTCATAGGTCTTTGTGAATGGGCGTCAAGGGGTTTATAATGATACAGCTCTCAGGCCCCAAATGCACGGTTTCGAGCCAGTCGCTAGATTACAGGTAACAGTAGCCGTATGGGGGAGGGACACGTTAACTGATTTGTGTCCTTGTGCCGTCTATAATTAACGGAGGCCGCCTCCCCTCTCCTTTGAAACCTATATGCCAGCGGCGTGTGTAAAGCGCCAGCCACGCCTGATGACTGTCACAAACATGCCTGCTGAAAGGGCAGTGCCCATCAAGACCCGAAGGTCGCCGGCAACGGGCGCGCGAACACAGCCCACTACTCAGCCGGCCAACGGGCCGTGGTGGCAGGCCGGGCCGGCAGCAGGCGCCGCACACACCGCCTTCACGCCCGCCGCCCGCCAATACACCCCACCACCCGTCGGCCCATCCTGCCCACCCCACCCACCCAGCTCTCCAGGCGCCCGCCCCGCCCGGCCAATGGTTTAATTCCGGAGCACGCTCCAACGGGAGGGCGATCCGGTCTGGGGGAGCCAGGAGGTGCCCCTGGCCCCCGGAGAGGCAGATGGTGCAGTGGGCGACGACCTGGACGTGAACGAGCCCGGGGGTTGTTGCTTTCAGCGCTCTCATAAACACACCCTGCGAGGGGTCGTCGGCTGCAGGCCTGGTGGGTGGCGGTAGCATGGGTGACAGCGAGCAAATGAAGTAATCAAATCTGGAGCTGCAAGAAAAGGCACCGCCTGCATGGCAGGACAATTGCAGTCCCACACCGAATGGCACCCCGCAGTCCTCAAAATACAGGAGTGTCGCTGTGCAGCGCTAAGCATGATACATGGCCACCGTGGGACGTGACGTCAACGACATCCTCATTTCGGTTCTACCTAACCTTGCAAATAAAAGTACAAATTAAATAGCGCACCCGAAATGGGTTATAACAAACTGACAAAATGGAAACCCCATATTGGACCCTATATTCGTCTATGGGTGGCTGGTAAAACTTTAAAGGTATATCATCAATGACTACAGAAAAATTAATACCAAAAATGAGAGTATTTAGTTTTGGATCATGATTAATGCAGATCACATTTTACTCGATATTTAACTGTTTCTATTTTGTCCATACACATTATTAGGTATATTAATTTTGATGAATTTATGGTGTCCGACCATATCATGCTCAGAAGTCCATAACTCAGCTTCTAATAGGAGTATTTAAGAGATACATGTTTCCATTATTAGGAAGCCCAATACTTTCATCATCTCTGTCAATAAGCCCCAACGTTGCAGAGCAGGTAACCAGAAGTTCAAGACATATCCGAAGTCCCAATGAGCTATCTAGATATAGGCCTTAGTAAAGCTCTGGGTATATGCGGCCCACACGCGGGGTATATACATGTACATAGTGGATTGTATGTCTATATGTCTGTTCTTGCATAGATGATAATACAACTTATTTAAACACTCAACTTGTACTACATGGTCAAGTTACTTCACTTGATTAGATTATGCCAGCGCGACGTGCTCTTCTCATCTATCCGACCAACATATCGAAGCTAATGGGTCGAAACCGACACACTCCCTGTCCCACTTTGTCAGATCCTACCCATTGTTTTACTAAACAAAAACGATACAAAACATTCTCGGGAATCACCCAGCCGCCCTTTCAGCCCCAGAGGCCTGACGCAGGGGCCGGCTGGGACGGACAGGATCACCGGCACCTCTCCCCGGATGTTTTAAAACCTCCTGCAAATACGATTACTTCGCCCAGAGTGGCAATTCAAAACTACGACTGCCTCAAAAACGAAACTGGCTCCTTCCGAAAACACATTTTCAGGCCAAAACAGTGATTTATGGCCTGGTCCGAATCGTTATTGTTTCTTTTTTGAGAATGCGGTAATACGCCTTTCTTTTCACCAGATGGGAGTGTCAGAAACAAAGCACCGCCGAAAAGGGCCCACAATGGCATGTGAAGCATTGTCCAAACAGGCTGAATCACCCGCCCCACGGATCCCCAAATATTGCAGACTGGAAAAAGGCTAACGCTGGTGACTCAACACTAACAGAGCATCTGCGTGTCCTCTGGGACCTCTCGTTCAACCGCCACTACATTCTAATTATTTCAGGCCCATTTTCCTAATACCGTCTACGACATAGTTTTTTTCTTAACTGTGCCAAGCCTAGTCCAATCAAATCGATCGGCAGCATTGTTGTCCGCCATTTTGTAGCCAATACGATGATGTCATATTGTTCAACGGAGCGCACCGATAGGCGGAGCAAAGGGCACGGCTGCTGGCCCATTCGTGTGTTCTTCTCCGCACGCATTTTCAACTGGCTGGTCTGTCAGGAAGCATCAGATCAAACAGACCGAGTCAAAGGGGTAGCCCTTAGCTACCTGGTAAATAAACGGTCGGCTCGGTTCAAACCCTCCCCTTTACAGCAGCCCCATCGACAATGCTGATTGAACTGTGTGCCATTTCGCACGTTGCTCCAGTAGTCCCAAAATGCAGTACTGGAGGTAAAAAGTACAGTACGTGTAGGGTATAGGGGTCGAAGGGCAGGCAGCTATAAGTTCCCTGACCCCAAGCCAAAAAGTAGCCAGCGCTCATTTAAATAGGTTTCTACTTCATATTTATTGAAGCCACGGACATATAATATAAATGTACACCCCAGCCCACTGATATTATTGGAACCTTTCTTTTCCAATTGTACCTGTTTCTAGTACCAATATTCAGCTCAACTTAAGGTTAGACTACTGTTATGGGCGGCTACTTCACAGCACTCATAACAATTTACATTGTTTAGTTTGCTGCTACCTGTCCCAAAATCTGTTATATATCATTGAATAACCCATTTAAAAGTCTTTTCTATGATATAAATTATGTTACTATGAGTGGGAGAATGTAAATATGAATTAAACAAAAATGTCAAAAACTTATTTTGTACTTTTATTTTTTGAACTAAGATATCTCAGTCAATATTAAAGGGAAATGCATACAACTTGGCATCCCTATAGATCATACTCATTTGGAGGGAACCGTGTCTCAGATTTTTTATTTAAGCTTTAGTTTTCATTTTATGAAATCTAGAAAATAAAGTTGTAAAAATTGACAAAAATTGACAAAAAGTTACCCGTTTTTTGTCATAAAACCAAAAAGTAAGGCCTAGATTAATAATCTGAGACACGGTTCCCTTCAGCTGAATGTTATTAACAATGCTACTAAGTTTCAAAGCTATGAAAATAAAATTGAATTAGAAAACTTTGTTCAAAAAATAAAACTGATAAAAAAACGATCTTAATTAATATTTCCCCAAATCCATGTCTTTTCCAAATTCATCATATGTCATATGATAAAGAAAATTCTCAGCTTTTATATGATGTATATCATGTTGAGATATCGCCAAAAGCAACAGAGATATTACAAGTTTAGTAAAATGACTGTCCATCACCGTAGTCTAACCTTAATTTAATCACAACTGTCTGAAGTAAGACCTCCCCTACCTACATTGAACGTTAAGGCCGTATTCCACTATAAGCCGTTTGGCGCAATATTTACGGACATTCTGCCGATGTTTGACCAAAGATCGGCAGTCAGTCACGATTTTTGGTGTGCTCTTAAACACCTTCAGGTGGAATATACCAGTAAAGGTTCACGATCTTTGGCATCCCAAAAATCGGGAGCATGAGATTGGGAGCAACTCTACTGGTAGTTACCAACATGTTGTTAACTATCGGGAGCACTTACTCCCGATCTTTCCTTCCTGAAATTGACACCCGTAAGATCTTTGGCCATAAAACCTCACAATTCTAGGCTGTCTCGTCTGTATCCTAGTGGAGTGCAGGCTTTAGGCAAATGTCACACTACCTGGTGGTCACATGAAACAAATGTTTTATCAAGTTGGATATTTTATCCACACACTTGTTACTGGCTCATGGAAACCATGTCCTGTTTGGAAACTTCACAGCGTTCCATAACTTATAATCATGTCATCAATTCAAATGGGTGAGCAGATAGCTGGGATCCAACAACAACACACGGCATGGCCTTAGCCGGACGTCACTATATTACATTCTCTATAACTTTAACTTATTTTGATATAGAGAGTGTAATGGAGTTTCCTGCTATGGCCATACGTGTGTCATGCACACACACACACACACACACACACACACACACACACACACACACACACACACACACACACACGTACACAAATGCATGTATCTGTGCAATAAACTGGGACTACCAACAACGTTATGTCTATAAAACGTCACTGATTTATATTGAACCCTACACATAACATTCTCAAGTCGGTTAATACTGAATGATAAATATGTTCGATCTATTTTTAATTATATACATTTCATATATTACTCAATTAGATAATTTCTGATGAATGACCACCGCCGTTTCTGCTGTACATAAACCTCCTTATAATATGCTATATGATTATGAATTATATATATGTATGTATCTTATATATATATATATATATATATATATATATATATATATATATATATATATATATATGTAAAGGGAGCATGCTGTACATTTTCCATAATCATTCCAATACTTTAGTGGATCCAGGAAATAAGAAATCTATATCACCTTTGAACATCCTAGCCGCAGTCCTGAAGTTATTCTTGGAAAGCGACTAGCCATATTTAATGATTAAATCGTGAAGCATCCCAGCATCTTAGGTCTCTCCAAAATTTTCTAACCGACAGATTTTTCCACTTAAATTGTCATTGACATGATGAATAAGGCAGCTGTTCCCCATTCAGTTAGACGAAGGAGCCTGTTGGCTGTCTGTTGTCCATGAATATTGATTCTTTCCTGGCTTATTATTTTTTAATATTAATCTGTTGCTCTGAGCCTAGCCTTAAAACGCTTCCAAATATGGACCCTGTATTTGCCCCACTGACTAAATTGATAAAGATAAACTCTAGTCCTTTTCCTTGTGTTTCTTCCCATTTTGGTTGTGAAAGAAACACAGCAATTTTTACGTCAAATTTCAATGTTAAACTAAGACCATAAAAGCAAATCATTTTTTTGTAATTGTCTATAATGAAGCAAAGAAGATAGATAACGGAAATGGTAAAAGATTAATATGGACGATTTGAAAAAAAAAATCATACCTATGTATTTTACGGTTTTAATGTAATGCTCTTTTAGATACAACATTACGTACACGAGTTTCATATTCTTAAAGTTGCCAAAAGAGTTATAATTATACAGTATAGCAATGAATAGACAAGTATAATATGAACAAGGTGATATATCCAAATTATGAAGCAGTATATTTCAAGGCGGATTGGTAATACCAATATGACATTATACAAGTTAGGTCTTACTAGCATGTCACAGGTTGTACATGTGGTAACATGACACTTTTGTGAAGTCTTGTGTCACAAGTTCTTCCACATACATTGTTACTGCAAATGAAGAAAATGGGATTGTATAGGGGATTCGGTTTCCCAACAGGAACACTGTCTATCACAAATTTATTTCTACTTTATAAACTTCAAATAATTGGGGAATTATTTTTATCTTAAGAAATTTTATGTGAATAACGAAATCTTAGGAGAATTAATTTTGAGGAAAGATCTTTTGAGACTTTTCATATTCTTGCTAGACACAAGCCTGGTCAGTTAAGAGAGGTAGGCCTAAGTGTCCGTCTTTGGGCTAGTACTTAGGCTAGTGCTTAGGTTCTTAATAGTACTCAAAGAAACATTTATCATGAGTTCGAATGAGAATTATAAACAGTATATTTTGGAATCAATGTAAATAAACAATAACTTAAATGTTTCCACAATAAATGATCAGGGTAGAACCTTCGATGAAAAGTATGAAAGCTCATTACTCTATCTCACCTGAGATTTGAACTGTCAGCTCACGGTGAGTGATATTCGCTTTAATACTACCTGTCTACACTTGCCCGAAGGTTTCTGTAGCCAAGTTTTGTTCAAAATACCTTAGAAAAGGTTTTATTATTTGCAACTTCTAATCATATCGACACCAAACACAGGTGATACATAATTTAAAGTGACATTTTGATCAATCGTTTCGAAGTTAAAAGATTATACATCTCTTTCTGTCCGCATAATAGAGTAACTCAGTAAGTGGGTTACTTTTAACTCATGAAATTTAAAAGAGTAATAAAATCAAGTAGAATACGATGTGCAAACCTCTTAGAAAATGGTTAAATATCCTCAACTTTAAGGGGTATATTTTGTATTTTACCCTCCAGTCTGATAGCCTAGTTCGGTATTTATATTTACATATTTTGACCTAATGACATAAGAAAAAAACATTATATATCAGAACACATTTGCACGTCATTAGATCCGACCCAACGAAACAGTCATTTCTAGACCATAGAGGTTCAGGTATCATAGTTCCAAATGGAGATCACTTGTCAAGAAACAATGGGAAAGGGACTTGTACACATTTGAAAATCATCAAATGGGTATAACCTGACGAAACCAGTATCTATCACCTATTACGGTAGGTAGTTTTGACATAGACATAAATTGCATGGTAAGCAAGATATTATGAATAAAGCACAGGGAATTGATGATGGATATGCACGTAGTCTAGAGCATTGACTGGATCGCTGCAGTATTGGTCGGTCATGGTATTATTCCCCTGGGTCGAAGGCCCTTTTAAGTAATTACCTACTGGCCATTATGACTGCAACATAATCAGTGTAAATGTAACCAACTTGATGGGCCTTGGTATCAGCTACATGACTGTATAAGTGCGTTTGGGAAATACAACTGAGTTTAAAGCTTTGCGTAGACATTTACCAAGTTGCGTCATCAAAACAACTGCACTTTTGAATTTTCTTGTGTAATTTTGGTTGCCTCATTAAACAATGTCCTTAACTGGTAAATGTTTGTTATTACTTGGCTGTTAATTTGATTACAAATTACAATGTGCCAAAAGCCGCTAGTAGTGATGATATCAGCAGTGGTCTGTATTTTCATAACCGAAATTAATAGGAGTTAATTGATTCAGCTTATTTTATTTATTTTTATTAAACATCTCTTCGTATACACAAAGTTCTTCCGATGAGTTTGAAATCCATGTTATATACAAAATGATCTGATGAATATTTTATGTAAAATATACAATATTATCATACCACACATACATAGTTAATACAAGTTTATACAGTCAAATAATACAGTCAAATAATACACGGGTATCTACGTCAATTGTACCATTCTAATACATGTTTTGAATTCTGCATTTTGGAAAGCACTTCCTAATTTATTCCATTTAGCCACTCCTCTATAAAAAGGACTTTTTTGTACACGTTCTTGTGAAGTAAATGGCAGATTAAATTTAACTTTGTCACTGTTCCTAAGGTTTCTGCCCCTCTTTCCACATTCTAAGTACCTTTCGTTTTTACTCGATTTATACATCATTTTCAGAACCGTTTGTTCACGTTTCCAAGCCAGCTCTTCAAGTGTCAGTTCCTGATGTAATTGTAACATATGATCAGTAGAGATATAACCCTGCCTTAATGATATATTTTTCACTGCCTTATTCTGCATAGGTTGCGGTCTAGATATCTTACAATTTGTACTGGAATCAACAATCATAGAAGAATAATCAAATAAAGGTAAAATCATCTGTTTATGCAATTATTCAATTGTAATCCCGTGAATATACCTCCTGTAAATATTTATTCGCAATGCTGCCTCTATAGTTTGATATATTGTCATATACAGAGGATTAATATGTACAGTCCGATAGGGACGTGTGTACATGTGTTTGTAAATAAGACTGTTTGCGAGTAGTATACGAAAATACCCGTTTGACTATGGTTGGCGTTTATGTAAGAAGTATATGGAAATGGGAACTCCAGGCAGGCTCTTAGAACGTCGAAGTCAAACTTCTATCAGATTTTTAATTGTGTCGGTTAAGGAATTGATATCAGAAATATTGGCATATATGTTCATAGGGTATGCATAGATAAATATGTTCATATTATTCTTCATAATGTGATAAAGTTACACAGTAACAAATTTTAACGTGTTATTGTATGGGAGGAATTAGGTAATAGAAAGCATACGTATTTCATTAGCAGTATACCTTTGTATAAAATCAGTTCAACTGTATAAGGCACACTAAAGTAGAAAAATAGTGATCAAATAGACACCGCATTTGTATAAGAACACTATGGAAGACACGAACTATATCAATCATATTATTTGCGTTACAGTAATTCGACAAGAGGCTTTGTTCCACTGTGTTTCTTTATCCAGCAAACCCTTCGTTGTCGAGTACTGGCCGTGTGGATGTATCAGCACAGAAGCCAGTAGACGACTGTGGCCCATAAATATCCTCGGCGGAAAGCCCGCAAAGCCTCTACAGTCTTCTGAGGGGCCCTTGCAACTCCCTTGCCACATTTGAAACGGACTTGCTGTCACTGTCCGACACCTGCCATTATTTAACCGGCTTGATGGCGGAGGAGGGTATACAAATAACAATATGCGAAGTCCCTGAGGTGTACCGACAGCAGAAAAGGTCCCCCTTAATGGAGCTGCCCTCGAGAAGTGGGGGTCGGGTTTAAAGTCTGGGGGCTATTCTGACACTTGGGGACTGAGGACCGCCCTGAGAGGCCTGACGACCACTGCCTCTCTAAGCACCCGCCTTCACTGTCTCCCCCCGACGGGCAGCCATTATGACCCTGTGTTGCGTGTCATTTTATCTTCACACGGACTAAGGAGATTTAAACCACTGGGTCTGACCATTTGTATAAGGGTTGGCCTAGGCCCGGCCATTACGTCGATTCTGTATTGTCCATGGTACGGAAGTCCTCATATTCATAATGGATGGGCAGGGTGCGGCGCCGGCTTACCCGGTGTCACCGTCGGCGAGAAGGTGCCCTCGGCGGCTACACATCGACCACCCCTTAATGTGCACCTTAGCGCATAGAAACACGTTTTAGTAGAGCAGCCACAGTCATGCGGCATGCTCACTGCCGACCTCCATCCATACCACAGCGGTAAGGCCAAGTAGACTGGTAATGACTGGCGGCATAATAGCAGTCACAAAAATGCCCACCTAGGTCTGCTCCCAAGCACCCTAGAACGCCTCCAGTGCCACCCGTGAGCTTACTTTACATCGTGCAGACGTTTGCGTAAATAAAATCGATCATATAACCTAAAAACACATCGATCAGCGCCCAGAATGCGCGTCTCTTTGGGTAGTAATGGAGGCGTGGCCAGCGAGGCCTCCTGTGGGCTAGGATACGCTCCATGTCAGAACCAATCTGCCATCTCGTTCAGAAAACTAGGGTGAACTACTCTGAGATCATCAATGGTAGAACATTGTGATAGCCTTTGATAATGGATTTAAGTAATCTGATAAAGTCCTAATTATTAAGATGTACCAGAGAAATGATGAAATATAGTCATAATATTATTAAGAAAATAATTATGGATATTTCGATCCGTTCTTAAGTTATTCAAAATAAACACTAGTGATAAGACAGAGGGTTACTGCGGGTTTGTTGACACTGACGCCATTGAGAGGTCCATGTTTTGTCCGTATATTTGTAACCAGCAATATTTTCTAGCTGTATTCGAATATCAGATTGATAGCTCGGATTACGCGTTTATTGAAATGGAAAGTAGGTTTTCTGGCGTATGGTATGATACGGTACTACTGAAAAGTGCAACCCACGCAATGCCGAGTGTGGTCAAGTGCCGACTCACGTATTCACATCTACCATGAGACTAAATAAATAATCAATTCGTCGATAACTGTCACGCTGCTCTATGTGATCTGATGCAATTACCCGTATAGGTTTGATATTGGTAGTCTCTGGGCACAAATGGGATGACGTATTTCTGTGACACGAGGGCTAGACTAGATCAGTCATTGGTCAAACGTCAAGCCATATTCGGGCTTGTATGGAATGCTTCGCTGTTCCCTAGATGTGCCGTCTATGTGAACACGGCATACAGCTCATAAAGCCGGGGCTCCTGTGCATTATGTTCTCCGATTGCATCTCCATGTTCCTGACAATCCGACACATGCCTGCATATCTATAATAAAAGCCTATTGCTATAAACTTGATCTTATATTCTATCAACACTGGTTGTGCTGTCCTTAATATGAATCCCTGATTTTAGGGTGCCATCTGAAATGTGTTTCTCAGATTATGCAAGTTTCTGTGTCTTAAAGTATAACTGTCGCACCCGATATAATATGTCATCTCTTCTTGTTTATCCTATTCTCCTTGTCCATAAGTATTGCTTGATAAAAAGCATTTCAATTGATTAATCCATGCGACATTAATTACACAAATTATAAATCTTAAAATAGCTATTTCCCCTCAGTGCGTGTTGCATTTCATGATGATGATGGTTGTTGGAGTTTAAGGTGTGCTCAACAATTTTTCAGTTATATCGACACCAACCCACGGTCTTTGGCTTGTACCAAGTACTATGACCGAATCTATGGTGGTGGAAACGATGGCAAGGTAAAGTGGTCTAACAGGGAGCACCGGGAACCGAACCACGGCCGGCTGTGTGCAAAGCCAAGATACTAACCACTAGACCATCCCACCCCCTATCGCATTTCATATGATCATTATGCATCTTGACGGCGTCAATAAACAACCGTACGCGTATATACCATTTTCTATTCATAATTATTTTGAATAAGCATTAACTATTGATCATCCTCGATCTTCGTGATTCCAATTGTACCTGATATTAATTACCATGTAGCGTGTGTTGCAGTAGTTCCCTAGGATAGAATTTAAGCTTTCACATACATGTATTGCCTAATGCCAAAAGGCTTTGCCTCAACTTCGTATTTTTGACCTTATACCCCATACCTTGGGCAGAGCTATGGGGCCTATTTGTCACAACTGCTTTATGTTGCCGGCACTAAAGCTCGAATTTGATATCATAAGACAGAGCTAACATCAATTCAAAATATCATTCTTTTGCGAGAAAGTATGTCCCTTGAATGTTAAAGTCAACATTTTGCACGAAGCTGTATGTCGGCGGCGACGTACCATAATAGAATTAAAGTTCTTTTGAATAACCATGTAATCTAACATCACATAAAAACATAATTAGATAATTAATTTTTCGAGACCCAATGACGTTTGGTACAATTACAGCATAATTATAGATTAAAAAAAAACAGAATAGCCTCCCTCTTGCTAGAACAGGTAAACGTTTATCCCCAAAATAGATCACTCAACCATCAATTAGAGGCGGGGTAGATGAGACTCACCTTGATACTTAATGAGGAAGTACTGTGATTTTCCATGGACCCTTCGGTTCATGACGTGCACCTCCACGGTGTGAGTAACAGACAGGTAGACGTTGCGCACCCTCTGCTCGCCGCCACAGATGATGGTGCTCCGGGCGGCGTCGCTCTCCTCCACGCGGGCGTATTGCTGGCAGTACATGGGGTAGGAGGTCCTCCTGGGCAGGGTCACACTATCGTTCTGGGTGGCCATGGAGAAGTCGTAGAGAGTGAGGTTGATCTTCTGGCCGGGCAGTGCCGTAATAATCCAGGGGTTTTGCAGGCCGCAGCCCGTGTTCTCAGTGGCGACGCTGCTAATGTAGCCCTCCGCGTCCTTGAGCACGAGGTCATGGTTGCCCCGACAGTAATCGGCTGGGAGTGTGGCCACTGAAGAAAAGTCACGAACGGGTTAACTCTTAGGCAAGGGCACTATTATAAAGACAGGATAATTTATTGACTGTTTATGTACTAAAATTTAACATGTACAGGTTTCATAAAATTTCTTATCAACTTTATCTTTTAATAATGATATTTTAGCTTCTATTCAGCATTCAAAAGTAATATTTCACACACTCTTCAAAACATTCACATGGAAGGAAACTAGTATCAGTTTTTTTTATATTAAGTCCTTCGTTTTATTTTGATAAAAGAAAAGACGCCTTCTCCGTAATTTAAAACAGGTCATAAAATGTGAAGTAGAACCCTCATAAAAACAACTGGTACGTCTCCCTCTGTATTCATGTTTAGATGGTGTACCTCAAATGTTACATGTTAAAATGATGGAGCACAAATGTTAAAGCAATTGGTTAAATGTAGACTGAGATATAAATATTATGTTCAAAAATTGAATTGAACAATTATGCTGACTGGGTTCCCGGCACACCTTCATGAATTTTGCTTTGATGTATCATATATAGCAGTACAATAAGGGACAAAAAATTCACGTACGCATTATTTGTACATGTATCTATCTTTAGTATCGACTTTCGAAGGGTTTCTCAAGACAAATACACTGTTTGCCTTTGTAACCAATTCAGTGTTTAATTTTTGACTTGGCTATAGTAATTTAAGTTTATCACCATCATATACCTACTATCTAAAAAGACGAACTTATAAAATATCAATTCACAGTAACGAAAATCAATGTTGCTTATCATCTCTTGTATCCTGCATGAGAAGTAAGTAACACTGTATATATATATCCTTTCTCTTTGGTGAAAAAGCCAGGTCAACCATTTGTTCTGTTTTTAGATTCTCGGTCTTGGTGAAACTATGGACACGTAAAATGTTTTACGTTCTTTAAAATCTTATCGATCTTTAGCACTCTATAAAAGAAAGTGTACCCATCACTTCAGGCTTCATTTGCTGTCTTAGGGGTGCATTCTTTCCCCGACCCCCCTGACATTCTTCTCCCCGCTCCCTGTAGATATAAAGGGTGGGGAAGGCTGATTTCCATCGAGCAAGTTTTATCTGCTGACGGAATGCCCATTACCCACTGTGCGATTTTCCTTCCCATTGTTTTCCATGTTTAATATTTTGATAATTTCTAGATGGCACGTATATTTCAAGATTTTGCCACTTAAGATGGGAACCCACTGAGCGACTCAACAAAGGTTCTGGTCGATTAAGAGGTTACCAGCTACCAATATCTAACATTGTCAGATACTTGGCAGGTGATTTCATATTTTCTTTCGGTCAAATTCCTTTATGGGAACACTGTTTTTAGTCGTTTTTGACCAGAACTGGTCGAAACGGCCAGAAGTTTAGTTAAATAGCTCAATGGGTTTCCCTCTTTAAGTTCTCGTATGGTTTTCTCAAAATACTGATTTTTAATGATATCGAAAGCAGTCGAAAGCAGTCGTAAGCAGTCGTAAGCAGTCGATAGCCAAAATATCAGATAGCTAGTAATGAAGGTAATAGACTTAAGGGAGACATCAAGAGCGACAGCCACCGATTCAGTATGCAAAGGTCGGTGATAGATTCGTTTGATGAAATACGGAATGTGCAAGGTAAATGGTTGTACAAACAGAACGATGTAATCTGGGCGCTGTTCCACAAAAAGTGTTCGTAGCTGATGCATTTTCTCTTTTAAATGTGCGCAAATAGTGTAAGTAAAGAAAGGTGTTCGTAACGTCACTTACGTACACTTATCTACACTTACGTACACAAATTTGCACTTTGGATTTGGACTTGGATTTTGATTTATTTTCTCTCTTTTCTTTGATAGTTGCGTGAGTTTTCATGCAATTTTAATTTGGTTTTTACTAATGAATTTCTTATAAAATAAGCTTTCTAATGGTATCAAATATATGATCGTAGTTTGATAAGTTCATGGTGAAAAAATATTTGAATAATAAAAATCATTTACGAACACTGAAACACCTGTCGCAGAAAATTTAGAGTTGCGTACATATTTGTTGTGCTGCGTACAGTACGCAGAATCATATTTTTGTGCGTATCTTTTTTCTGGAATGAAATGAAAATTTTTAAATGTTCGTAACTTTTTATGGAATGGCCCCCTGGTAATAATGCTTCATATTGCCACATTCTGCTAACGTAGATTTGCAGTGAGTTTCTGATTAGCCAAAATAAAGTTGTTTTGAAAAATCTCATAGGTTAACCTGGTCGAAAAACAAATGACGGCTCTGTGCGTCCTTTAAGATTTGATGGAGTATTTCTGTCGCCCAGAGAAAGGTATCAACATTCAAGTAAACATGGAGAAAACCGAAAGACTACTGGCAAAATCGCGGGCAATTATATGAAGACTACATTCGGGATTGCATCACAGCAAAACTAGGGTTATGTCTTTATCTGACTCAAATTTCATCCTTTTGGTTAGAGAATTCCAACAGCGATTTAACAGAGATCAAAAATTACACAAGATCCTCTGAATTTTAAACATATTCAAAATGTCGTTGTTTGCTTTTTTTAGAAAAAGTGTTGTTCCCACTCGCAGTTTGTCATACTCATATGAAACATTGCACCTACAATAAAGTATATAAGGTGGGAGTTGTTTTTTAATGGCGATAATCTGGTCATCGTCCGTCATTTCCGAAGGACCCTAGATAATATTATAATCTGAAATAATATGATGGGCCAAAGAGTGGTTATTATAGCGTTGTTCAATCTGAATAACATTTCCATTCCCTCTTACTTTTTTTCATGGACAGAGAAATACGACACAAAGCTGAAAATGGTCGTATATATTCAACCAAACTCGTTCAGTGGAAAGTTGGCGTGATGCCTCGGTTGTGAGAGAGCACTAGATTCCTTTGGACATGAAGCCATCTCCAGAGGATGTTTAAAAATCCAATAGTGGTGCGCGCTAGCTAACCCACCTGTTTGGTTATACGGCGGTCCACTTACTGGTGGCCGCCGGCCGATGCTGCTGACCCCAACCCGCCGGCCATGTATCAAAGGCTGACGGTCGACAGGCCCCCGTCGTTATGCCCTTATTTTGCCTCCAAACTAGGCATGGGCTACCCCTGCCAGCCCATGTAATTGTTTATAATGACCCGGCAAAGTAGAGATGATGGCTGCAAAATGGCATTCGCATACAGATCATACGACCGGGTCCGGGCTGGCTGGCTGCCCGCTGGGTTAGATGTAAGCAGATAGAGGGAGAATGGAGTGAAGGAACGCGAAGAGAGGAGCACAAAGAGAGATGGAGTGAAGGAGGCAGCAGATAATAGAGATGGAGGGAAAGAAAATATGAGTTGTGCAATACCACAGAGACTATCCAGGTTTTATAATGAAGGACTATCGTTATTTTACATATCTTGGGGCAGGAATGTTGAAATGTAAAATAATAGATTGGAGGTGAATTGTTAGCTAAATAATGAAAGAAGGCGAAGTACCATAAATGGATTACAGAAGTGAGATATCAGAAAAGGAGTGGGTTGGAGGGGAAAGAGAAAGGTGGAGAGGATGAAGGACAGGAATACCGTGACCAGGCCCCTCCCCAGCCTGCGGTTAGCGCGTCCCGAGACTTGGCGTGTTCTCGCGGGCTTCTCTCAGAACTTCCGCGTGATCTTGGACCAGGACAAGGTCACGTGACCCGGCCCTCCAAACTGGTCTCCGGCGGCCGGCTGTCACGTCGTATTCGGCCGCTGGCGTATCCCCCGCCTGGTATTTCGGCCCAGGCCACCCTAATGTAGGTATATAGAGCCAAGAGGGAGGGACAGGGGAGGAGAGGGGAGGGGGTCTGGTGGGGAGAGGGGACGTTTGCGGAAGAAGGTGGGGGAGATAAGAAACGAGTATGGCCCTATATAACAGAGTGTAATTATGTACAACCCCGATAACCGACGAGTAGCCAATAGTGTTCGAAGTTATTTGCCGCTTCAACGCTTCAACGCCTACTACTCGCAACTGGAGTTGGCCTGGTGCAATCCTATCGGTTTTGGCGTTTTTTGATTCCAACTATCGACTGGCGGGGTGGTAGTGTGACTGATTTTGTGGATCATTAAGTGTGTGTGTGTGTGGGGGGGGGGGGGGGGCGGTCACAGGAGTAATGGAACCTTTGGTGATGGTGTGACTAGTTTTGTTGGTTATCAGGTAGGAGGAGTCACAGGGGAGGTGGAATATGTGTATGCGGTATGACTGGTTATGTGGGTTATTAGGTAGAGGGTGACCACAGGGCAGGTGGAATCTGTTGGTGGTATGACTGGTTATGTGGGTTTTTAGGTGGGGGGCAGTCACATGGGGGGTGGAATCTGTGTTGGTGGTATGACTCGTTATGTGGGTTATTAGGTGGGGGGCAGTCACAGTGGAGGTGGAATCTGTGTTGGCGGTATGACTGGTTATGTGGGTTTTTAGTTGGGGGGCAGTCACAGTGGAGGTGGAATCTGTGTTGGCGGTATGACTGGTTATGTGGGTTTTTAGGTGGGGGGCAGTCACATGGGGGGTGGAATCTGTGTTGGTGGTATGACTCGTTATGTGGGTTATTAGGTGGGGGGCAGTCACAGTGGAGGTGGAATCTGTGTTGGCGGTATGACTGGTTATGTGGGTTTTTAGTTGGGGGGCAGTCACAGTGGAGGTGGAATCTGTGGTGGTTGTGTGTGTGTGGCTTCAGGTGCCTGTGTCAGGAAGGGACGAGTGGGGGAAAGGGAGGCAAGAAAAGGGAGGTCTGTATTTTTGATCTATCGACCGTTCCAAAGTGTCATGCTATCATAAGAACTCCTAGGAGTCACTGGATTGATTTTGCCAAGATGGAACACATGGCAAAGTTAATTACGCACCATCGACGCCGTTGTGCACCTGGCTTCACTTTTTCCAACGCCTGAGCCCTGTAGATAAAGACCAGAGCCAACAAAAACTTACCAGAAACATTAATTATAATCAATAATCGCAGATCACAGAGGCTGGCGACATTTTACAAACTCGGCCGGCAATTGCAGGCTCATTTTTGTCGAAAATGCTTGCATGACTGAAACACATGAAAGGGCGGCGACAACATTAAATTGGTCTGTAACATTATCGGGGCATGGGTATTAGTTCAGATTGTAATGACTGACATGGCGGCCACGCCGATGATCCCTTTATTATGCCAGCCTCATTTCTCACGGGATTATAGGTTTATGTTCTGATACTGTTTTGTTGTTTAAAGATCACTGGTGCCTAGCCAGGCCAATATGTTATCCGTCCAACGAGGCGTGGGGTTCTGCCAGAAGGATTGCCTGTGAGTAACAACACTGAGGGGGTAAGACCCCAGCGCTACGTTCTCCCCTTGTACGCAAATAGTGTAAACTCTGTAGTCGTGGGGTGATCCGTACGGACGCCTTAAGGGGGTCTGGTCGTTTGATCAGGATGGCTTTCACAACACCTCGTCCTAGTCCCCTATAACCGGGAAACAACACTGTATTATTGCCGCAAGGGTCTTTTTTCATTCCCAGAGCGGGGAGATAAAAGAGGACCCAATTTGATTAGGGTCGTGAAACTTTTTTGTTTCCCTGGACGATGTAACGGCATTACCTAGCGCATGTTGGTGGGTTGGGGCGGGGGGGGGGCGGGGGGTGTTGAAGGAGTTATTGTTAAAGGCGTTGACCTCAGCTGACTCCAGTGTCTAGGAGGTATACGTGTGGGTGCCAGGAGTGCCAGTTCTGTTGCAGAATCTGTGTTCAATACCACCTTAATAGCATCAAACGTCCACACAGTTAGCATGTCAGGGGTGAACAATGGGGTAAGGGAAAGGGTGCTCACTGCCTACGTGTGTGAAAATAGGTAGCGATGCCCCAGCCTGTCCCTTATCACCCTCCTTATCCCCTCCGTCGCATCTCTTCACAGTCGATCCCTATCTAGATATGCACGACACCCTCGATCGATTTGATCCAATATGTCCCTCTCTAACTGCTTGTATACCGCCGGCCTGGTACGTACGGGGTGGGGAGGGCAGGGAGGCCTCTTCCTACCCTCTCCACTGCCACCGTCTCCACCACCAATCGATGCGGCTAAAGGCCACAATGCTCTTCGCGTATTACAATGTTAGAGCAGCTCGCTTACAGCCACTAACAACTCCCGAATGATGTCCTACCGCCCGAGGAGCGGGGAATAAGCGAGTGTGATTCCAAGGTGAAGCGGCGGAGGATATCGACTGGTTCTGCTAGGGTGAGGTGACCCGTCGCGGCCACCCGCCCCTCCCAGTGCCTCCCTCCGCTCCGCATATGAAGAGATGGACGATTTTGGCAGAGTCTGCCCCAAGGCGAGACGGGAGGGTCGGTGAGGAGCAGCGCGGGATGGTAGTACATGGTGGGGGTGCAGGGGGTGGACTTTGACGAGGGCAGATTCGGTCACCCACCGACGCCGTACATTGCATTAGGGCCCCACAGAAGAGGGAGGGGAGGCTGGTGGGGCACACACAGTAGAGTGAGAGCAGAACACCAACAATACCATTGCTGCTATATTCAGAAATAAGCCCCTGTCCCTTAAAAGCTGCGTCTATATTACGAGCGCTGCTGCTGGCTCGGGCGGTTCAGCATGACTCATTGAGATGGATCTCCTCTTAAAGGCCCGTGATATGGTGGCATGCCGCGCCGTCCCAATCCCACCACCACCACCTCCCCAGTCCTCCCACCGCCACTAACGCTGGCACCCTCTGCTGCCACCGCCCCAAGGCGCACCTCGCCAGCTTTGGTAACAGATGATATTGTTTCGGCGGAAGGAGCCGCGCGTCCCGCCGAGGTCCCGGCGCGTGGCGTGCCGGCCCGGCCCCAAAACCGGAAATCAATAGCGCTGAGATAGTGGAGCCGAATTACGCGCGACCGTCGCCACTGACGAGTCAACACTGCCCGGCCCGACCACAACGTGCCGCCACGCCAGGCCCCTGCCCCCTTCCACCCTCCGCCCTTCCTCCAGCGCCTACCTTCGTCCGCTGAGGGATCGAGGCCTGGCCTCTCTGTCGTCTCCGCCCAGGTCTTAATCATCCGAGCAGAATTAAACATGCGCCTTGATCTGATAATGGCCAATTTCGCGCGGGTAACCCCTGGAGGAGGCCGAGGTGGGGAGACGGCGTGGAAGCTATATGGGGGTCCTTGTTTAATCTGTACGCGCGGTCTGGCATTGTGTGCGTCGGTACAGGCCGCAGCCAGGGGCAGGAGGCGGCGGGGTGGGAGGGGGCTGGAGTGGTTCATCAGTCTGGGAGCTCCTCTTGAAAAGACCTCCACCTGTCTGCGACCAGCCAACTGGGCTAATTGGCACAACGGATCCCCCAAATATGCACCTTACGAAAATAATCACCTCTTCCACCCCAGCGAAACTCATCAGTGCAATTACACGCTGGGAGTCGGGTGGAATCGATTAGAGACCATCTCATCAGGAAGCAGATTGAACTTTTTGTATAGTGCTGTTGCCAGTGAGGAAACCCTCCTTCCGATCCATGGAGCACGGATCTTGTTAGAAGCCACAGAGTGTATACCACAGCCTGATTCACGACGAATGGAAATTCATGTGGGTCTATAAACGCATGGGCTATGAATCAATGGTAAAAACCTTGACATGAACGCCAAGGCCATGTTCTTATGAGACCAGAAAGAAATGAGTGCAGGTCAACATACATCATCGTAACCGCAGATGTAAAGCTTCAGAAAACATCTCATCTATAAAACAGGAAATCATTTATAACTTGCAATTCTAATGTGTCATGCCAAAGATACATTTCAGCAAACAGTCTCCCTCTTTTTATCCATGAAAATGTGCTATGGAGATATAGGCTCAGTATATTGATCAGAGTTCCTAAAGGGAAGGATAGAAATGCACACGACACAATGGCAACAAAGATCAAGAGAAATGTAGGCGGATAGTTCTTCGTCTTCACCGCCGTCTACTGTATGGATGTATGCATTTTATGGCATACTATAAACGGTTTGTGCCATAATCGGGGATCAGACAGAATAAGTTATGGATTATTATTCTGCAGTGCAAACAAATAAATAGCTCAATTCATCGTAACAGTCATAATCAGCCTTGCGTAATGCTGTACTTTGAAGGCCCCTATCATAGGTCAACCGGAACAGAAGCAACATGCCAAGAAGTTTTCTACTCCTTTTTACCAACACTCCTCCGAGGGCGCAGATATCCCTAAAGGTACTCATGTCTGCAAAACCAAGACTCTATAAAAAACACTGCTCCTAATGTCAGATACTGAATTGAGCAGATACATTGCTTCTTTTCTGTACTCCTTCTGTCCGCCCGTCCCTGTCCAATTTTCCTTCCCCGTGCCTTTTGCCTCTAGCATTCCAATCATTCTTTTCTCGTACTACACGCTCTCTCTGTGCCTCTCTTACCATTGCTACTGAAACAGACATTAGGTATATAGTTATAGCATTCACGAGGATACAGGAGACGACCCCTTCTCTACTAGGCATCGATGTAGTGCACCTTTTACCTGTACCCGAGTGATACTTCTAAAGAAGCATACATACAACTCAATGCATACATTGGTACATCTGTCAGAAAGAAGTGTCATTCATTAGTACATGCATGTTTCCCGTCCTAATCTGCAGTGCCATGTCATTTCAGAAGACAGCCACATGGAAGCTTCATAATGTCAATATTCTCTCTCAATAATTGGACCTCATCTTATATGAGCATAGAAATATTGTTTGGTAAATATATCTCTTTTCTCTGTCCGTCGTCATCGTATCCTGTTTCTCCAGCTGAGTACTGAAATATTTATTTAAGGTCTAATTACTCATGACCCTTTGTGCGTTGTTTTCTACCTGTCCACTGAGTCTTGTTTAAGTGCCAATTGGCCTCGTTACTGTATTCCCACCTGAGTCCCCTGCTGATTTTATCCCCACTTATGATCCCTCACCTCCCTGCTCGCCACACTATACCCTTCCCTCCGCTGCTCACCTCCGATCCATCTCGGCCGGTCCTCACTGCCTTCACGTTTCCCTCTTCATGTTGCCTTCTCTATCCCGCCATGGCCCCCCACAACCCCCACACCCACCTCTTCCGGCGTCGCTTCATCGAGTGGCGCGCGCGATGGTTATGAAGTAGGGCGGTGGCGGGCGGTGAGCGCGCGCCCATTGTGGCCTGCCTTATCTGGCGTAGCCCCGTGCCCATTGGTTTGTGGCCGCCCAACGAGGGGTCAGCGGCACGGGTCACGGCCAATATGCCGCCTACAGATTTCCACCATTAGGCCCGGCGTGATTTGTGTTGTGCGGCTAACGATCCAAACTTCCGCCAATTTTCCTGCCACTTTTGCAGTCTCCTATGGAGCGGCCGTTTCTGCATGGCCGACGACTCCTTTGTTACTGACTGGAATACGGAATTTGAAGCCGGGTCTCAGAACGTTGGAAATGGAACTGAAAAGAATTCCCGACCGTGTCTGACCGGATAACAAACTGTCAAAATGGATATTTCTCACTCCGACTCAGCCAATTGGCACCCATTTGTTCGCAGCTTCACCCTCTGGATGTTTTTGGTCTAACATTCTTGATTACCAGTCTCAATGTAGAAGATGCAAGGCGCGTACATTTCTATCGATCAATGTAGTGTGCTCTATTAATAAGTCTCCGATCCTATTCATACAAACCATCCTATCAGTCAGTCTCTACCGTTGTATTTCTCACGGAAATTTATTTTTGTCCGTCAATAAAAGCAGCATGCATATGGCTTAATCAAACAAGAGATAATATCGATCTCTTCCCGACAACACCCTGACTTATTTCCAACCATTGTTTTTGGTGTAGGAGCTAATCATCCGCGCTAAGGAATCTGCTAATTGCATCATTAGACATTCTCTCAGCTGCTGGTGAATTTCTAATTTGCAAGTTCTCAAGTGCGGCGTAAGATGGAATATTGGTCGGAAAGAAATCAAAAGCGTACCGGGTTACGCCTTCGGGTGGCAGTCAATTTATTTATTCATGAGGTATGGGACAGTTTAGGGTGTGGATGGCAAGTTCAGTCTCTTAAAAAGAAGGCTTACCTTTGGCACAGTGGTGAGACGCTTCGAGGTAGGAGGCGAAGTCCTGAGGGCAGGGTTTGGTACGGACAAGGTCTGCGTCCGACACGCTGAACGAGCACGAGTGTCGCCCGGAACACTTTGCGTCAACCTTTATAATTAGACCAACAAAAAACGACACTTAAATATAGGGCAGCGTCGAGGCGAAACTCGTCTCTCAAATTAAAGGTGAAACTTTTTACGAGTGGTATAGAACCGGCTATAATAAGGCTGCTTGCTTGTTTAATGAAAACATAGGTACCAACAACAACATATATCATTCGTTTTAAAAGAATTGTCGCAATTCAATTTCTTAACTGAATAGGTAAACTCATGCCCTTGTCCTGCCTACCATTGTCTAGGTTATCCATGTTTATTGAGATGAAACAACAGTCGACATGCAGACAGGAGCATTTAAGTTGTATTCTTTCATTCAACTTGCGCTAGGAAATAAATATGTTAGAAGAGGTGCATTTCGACAATGATCTCTTCTCTTAGATGTGCCCAGCCTTTCTTCGAATATGGCGTAGGAGAAACGTCAATTAAAAAAACTTCTCAATATTACTACGAGGCCTTTAATGTTCCAACATACCATTGGCTAGTAGCCATCTACATCGAAAGATCATACACTTTTGTTGATACTAGTACTCAAGCGCTGTTTGGAGTGAAAATATTGAAGACAAAGACGAAGACAGAAATAGACTAGTCTGTAGTGTACCGAAATGC
This sequence comes from Lepidonotus clava, assembly GCA_936440205.1. Lineage (NCBI taxonomy): Eukaryota > Metazoa > Annelida > Polychaeta > Phyllodocida > Polynoidae > Lepidonotus > Lepidonotus clava. The sequence continues at coordinate 30,118,563 of OW387134.1, forward strand.
CCCACTATATGGAGAGTAAACACATTATACTACAGGATGACAGATACATTTTAATGAGATGGAAACGACAAGCAATAATCAGGTTCTAGCACGGCCTATATTTTTCTTGTTTCATCCGAGCAGAGTTCTTATGATGATCGTCAGTAAGCTGATATGGATATCAATATAACGTTCAACGTTGCACAAATCAGCAATTCTCCATTGACAATTAGTAGCAAAAACGATGCAGTATGCAAAGATCAAACATTGTTCTAAACATATATAACGCTTACAGTATCAGACACGCAAGGCGTTTTTTCAATGATGAGAAGTTATGTCATGCGCCTTTCCGTTTATCGCCAAAGATTTACATTTTGCTTCATACTTTAGATGGATTTTGATTTTCTCTGGACTAATGGTATTTGTCATCTCCCTGTCATTCCAACTATCTGAATCATAATGTCACAATAAGTTGATTTGATTTAATTCTAAAGACCGAATCTGTATAAATAAATAAATATATATATATATATATATTTCTAGTCATTTCCAATTGAAATCTGCCAATGCCGACATCATGCGGTGTTCCCATCTGAAGACAGAGTAGCGGAATGTCGTATTCTTTGTCATGTATCTGGACTGTGAGATATTGTAATGGGCCCCTCAGATCGTGTAAAGTTAACAGGTATAATATTTGCCTTTCTTCAACGGTTTCTTCGTTATAATAACAGTTATATACCTATGATATTTGTCTAAAGTTAAATGTTTTATTGAGTTCAAAAAGATGTGTGGACCTATGATCATTTTCTCATTGAAAATACAAAAACAAACAATATAAGTAAAAAGTAAGTAAATTCAAATGACACGTTCAAAACAGCACGAATAGGCTGTTGCTAATTTTCAAAACGTGAAATGAAAACAGGACTTCCACCCAGGTATGTTTTCTAGCTACCAGATTTGCAGGTATAGATGTTGGGCATGTAGGTGTATAGCTCCGTATTGGGGGACATGGTTTGCTATGGTTAAAGCCAACGTTATCTGCCCACCACGTGCAAACGTATATCCTCTTTTTCTCCGGAAAAGAACCATCAGCAGGAGACTGCTCCCGGAGTTGCTAACTCAAGACGAATTCACCTTGAGCCAGAGTCCCAAGTCTTCTGCCTGCGATGTCCACCTAGTGTACCTACTGACTGACGGTCTTTGTTGGGATTGATTAAGAGTGTGATGAGATTACTTCAGCTTATTTGCGTCTTCCAAGAAGTTGCCCTCGAGGTGGCACCACAGCTGCCCCCTTATGTGCTACAAACTCCCTTTCCTGGGGGTTTGACAGACGGAAAGAGGGACGTCCTGCTTATAAGGGGTCGGAAAGGTAGCGGCTGTAAAAATACACTAACCCTCGAATCATAAAAGTGCCTTATTACATGACAATACTTAGAGGATGCAGTTTCAGGAAGGGACGTTAGAATATTCCGGATGTAACCCCCACATATGCAATGCATTCAGTTCATCACTATACCTGTTGTAAATGAAACAGACATTTCAACCAAAATCTCAAGCAAGAGATAGTTGAACTCAATTCCAAAAATCATCAATTGCATCGAGAGCATGTTTATCGTTGAGGGACCTCATCTAGCGCTCGATAGAACAGTATCACTAGTGCCATTATTGTTAAACGACATAAACTATTGTTGACGATTCATATTTGTATATCTATCTCAAACCTAAACGGAAGCTCAATTTATGTAAATAGATTATAGCATGTGGTAGATAGAGCACGAGTCTGGCAGGTTACGTGAAATAACCCACGAAGTCCTTGCCGAGCAGGTCATTTCAAGCACCCTGACTGACGAGTGGTCCATCTGGGATATACCACAGTACTGTTGCACCTATAGAGAGACTTTGTATTGGAGATGTGTAGGCCTATCCTTTGGATAAAAAAAACTTTGTCGATCACACTTATACTTTGTCAATTTTAATGTACATTTTAGTGTACAACTTCACTAAAAATGGTAGCTCTAGTCTTATCATTATAGGAGATATTAAGAAATAATATGACACTTTTTAACACTGGATCCTATGGGTAGGATTCCCTTTTATTTGTCATGAAATCATCAAAAATAGAAACCCTTTAAAATTTGGGTTATCTCTACAAGATTCCTAGCTACATTTCACTTGCTTACTGTGTGCTGTTCTGATAAATATTAGATAAGTTATATGCAAGAGTATAAAAATATATGATAATTGCTTTATGTTGATATCTATAATTTTAGATAGGGAAAAGATACGAGCTTAGCTTTTAAATGGTGTTTTTCAAAGCAATAGTTTGTGAAAATTATTGAGTCGGCTGTCCAACCATATACATATTTATAGCAAAACATAATAATATATAATTATATATTTAGGCCTATATGTAATATATACATTATATAGGCCTATATATCCGTATAATGATAGAATCACTGAACCAAATGTAAATTGAGATATTGTGGCTTTTACCAGAAAGAATTATACTTTATCTTTTTTTTTCTTGCTGTCTATATTATTGCAGGTAGAGGCCCACTGCCATGGCTAGTGTAAGCCCATGTAGGGGTTCCAATGTAAGGACGGGACTGCAACAAGCTACTATGGATTATACTTAACAGTGAACTATAGAAGAAACATCTCCAAATAGAAATGTCAATTTATACTAAAGGTAAATACTGCTATTATGCAGTGGCCACGATCCATGTTATTAGCGGTACCCTTTAGGAAATTATAGATAATATCCAATGCATGGGTTTTATTGAAACTAACAAGCGAAACACATTTTGAAGTGTGATGCAAAGAAATTCTAGTGAGTATGAGTATAAAACACATAGGCAGAAAAAAATGAACTCTCTTAGAGATAGCAACATAAAAAAACAGGGGCTAAGTTGCATCCAGTTTGCTTTCTGGAAGCAATTATCAAGTAGCGGTAACGTGGATGTTGATCAAGATGTCTTATCAGGATCACAGACTTTTAAGTCAACATAAAATGTCTGCAGAGATGAGAGACACTTGCTTTTGGGGATTAGTCAATTTGGCCAATGCTTTCTCAGATCCTCGGCATATTATGTTGCCTGGCGCAGACCGTGTCTTTTCAGTGGTTAGCTGGCTCTTTTTCTCGGTTCTTTACGACAAGAAGTTCCCTTCTTGATCTAAGTGCGTGCCTTTGGAGGGTGCGTTGCACCTTCTTTAAAGGCAACAAGTACAGGAGAGTGCGCTCCATCCGCGCGGCCTTCACTGTGGATATCAACTGATGACTGTACTCATCTATGCTGAAGTCTCGCCAACGAATCCATTTGGGGTGCAAATTGAAAAAGAAACCACCAACCAGCGGTATCTTCCGCGGTAATGGAGACTGAATAGGAGATAGGTAAAGCTTATTAAGTAGTGAAGGCGGCAGCTCATTATTTGGGACCAATATGGCCCATTGCCGACCCTGTGCTGGTCAGGGGAGAGGTAATGTAAGGACCCTAGCCCCTACTCCGAATCGTAGTTAGGCCCTAATTACCAGGCCTGTCTTCCACACATTTTGACGCGCCATCCTCCCCATCGAGTCCCCGTCCTCTGTAGATACTTCACCATTAGGGTGTCCCTTACCACACGTCTACACAACAATGCCACCCTTATCGGGGGCGGCTTCACTCTTAACTGTACCGTCAGAGTTAAATACTACTCCGGCCAAGAGTTTTTAAATGCTTCCCTGGCTCCTTCTGTTTGTTGTTAGTGTTGACTATCACATGTATGGTAATTATAAATGGGGACCAATCTTTTTCTGAAAAACATATTTTAGGACAGGACAGTTTCATCCTTTCTACAAAAACATCGGGTCTCGCAATGTGCGGTTATTATTGCACATAAAATGAGCTCGAATGAATCGGAGAGGGACACATCTGCGGATACAGAAAGCCAATTACCATTTTCAATTACGCGATTATCTTGATCATAAATGTTTTACGACCCAAGTGAGAGCAAGTGAATCGAGTGCTTGCCAAATGTGAGCTTGGGTAACATAAAAAGAAACCAAATCGAAGAATTAACTAGATTAACTGGTCTGTAGGCTATGAATGAAGGTAAAACACCATACCCCAAACACATAATATTTTACTATAATTAATACTAGCTCAAAACATTATATAAGCCGTGACTCTGCATCTAGCCTGCTAGAGTTACATTTGCAGAGTTGGCTCATGAGATTGTTAAAGCCTTGAGATTGTGGTTGCTCTGTGGGGAGTTGGCAGAGCGGTTACCGTCCTCTAGGTACGGCCAGGATTGATGGCTTTCTGGGCGAACTAGGCCCCAGCCGTGTCACAACTTGGTTTATGGCCTTCCTCCAGCACCCCAGGGTCAGAGACACAATGTTGATACCAACGGAGACATGAAGACACCTCTTTTCCCTCCGAGCCAGCAGTATGGACTCAGGCGCTCGCGGTGGGGGTTGGACGAGGACGTCACATTTATAAAGACAAGACGGTCGTAAAGGAAACAAAGTGGACGCTATGAGGAGCAAATCGTACATGACGTACTAAAACGTTTTGTTTGCCTGAAAGTGCAAAACATGAAAATCATAGGAATTAATCTCCTTCATTGAAATGAAGTCTACAGGTATTTTGGCAACGCATACATTTTATATCATACATAGCATCAGACGAGGGGAACATACATGTATTGATGTCCAACTTAAGTTTCACAAGCACACTAATATTAGCGCACTGATTATGTTCATCTATCAGCATGGTGGCAATGTTCCCCAGAAAACATGTACAGTTAGTTCACTGCCACATACTGAAGAGCTTTAACTGTAGATGTCCATATCAAAACCACGAATGGGTAATCATACCACCTTGTATAGCGGCCTTACCTGAAACAGCACATCTGTATAACATCCCACGTTGCCATAGTTACGAGTGACGCAGCGTCCTAATCGCATCCGGCCAAAGCGCGCCACGTCCATGACGACGACGTGGTTGTCGTCGCAGGCAGCCGCGAACGTATCCGTTAGACAGAACTCTGTCACCTCTGAAACACCAAACGTAGACGTAAGGGGCTGATTAATGTAGCCATGTCAGGCGCGGGCTGGGAGACAATGATAAATGGCACTGTCATTTCAGGGACGTGAACCAAAGACGAACTCTGGAGGTACAGAATACACAAAAAGGGAACCGCTGCTAATGCCGACTTTTCCCTCAGGTGCCGACTGAAATGTAATCAGTCGACTGTGAAGGGAACCAAACCGGTCTGGCTTCAGCTGAATTTACAAGTATCATTTGTCCTTCGGGGACCTGAAACAGTAGTTATAAAACAGGGCAGCCACAGATGGGACTAGGGAACGGTACTTTTTGTGTCATCTAGCATTTATGGGTTGTGGAAGGAATGGGAGTCACTTTAGGGAATTCAGTACTCAAAGAATATACGTTATTTATGAATATTACGCAGCGGTTGTTGCCATGCAGGCTGTACTTCGAAGCCTTGCTAGACTTGCTATGCTAAACATGCATCTGGCCTGATATACACGTCATTCTATGTGTCAAAACAATAACAACGTTATTATTTCATTTGGGCCGCAACCAATACCGTTCGCATATAAGATAGTTTTATCTAGATGCGTTTATGAAAAATGTTCTTAATACATAATGTTTACACACTTATCACATTTCGAAAATAGATGCACGGCTCAATATGGATGGGGTCCGGGCCCGGCCGGCCTGTAATCCTCAGTATTCAGTTCAGGTAACCACTAAATTGCCTCCATGTACAAGCAAAGTGAAGCTACAATAGGTTAGACTTGCGGCCTACAATTGGACCTGTCACTGTGGCCAGTTGAGACCAGCACTATCCCTCCGAATATATATTCGCAAAGAGAAAGATGAGGAGGTGGAGAAGAGACCGTACTTGGCAGCTGACGGGCTGCATCCAGGACTGGCCAAGGGGGGACAAAAGGATGCTAATCGGCACACGCGCTTCTTTGTACATCAGAGATTAGGCAGGCACCAGGGCACTGAAAGCCTCTTCCATGCCGGTTCTATATACACATAGCCAGGCCATTGTCTTTACAGCTCGCCTTGATAAAGACTAGTGTTTGGGTCTGGTCGCTACTCCTGCTAACACGGCCTAGCTAAAAGACGGGTGGTCGTGGGCGGCGGCCGACTAACGCAGCACGTCAGACGAGCACAGTCTCGCCATCCTCTGCCAGCCTCATATTGTTTAGCCTGTGGTTTAAATTTGGACAGGGAAGGCCGGGAATTGTTGCTTTGTGGGTAAGGGGATAGAAGGGCGAGTTCGTGCAGCGGCAAAGGAAAGGGAGGAGTAAGCAAGGAGCGGTCTACACGGGGATATAAACAGTAGGCCATCCCCTTCGTATCGATCAGTGTATTACAACGACGAGCAGCGCGGCCAAGACCATACATACACGCACAGCTTAGCTGCTTCACCGGCATTAGAGGTGTAATGGCTTCTAAGTGTTGGTCAAGCCAAGTAGGATGGGGGCTGAGCAGCAGGAATCACAGTTCAAGCACGTCCCCCTCTTGTCATACATAATATATACAGTGGACCTCTGTGTATGGAAGGCTAGTCTTTTCATTGAACTGCCCATTAGATTTTCATTGTAATAGGAACCCGAAAATTGTACAGGGAACGCGCTGTTCGGGCGATCGATACGTTATATATCATATCAATTTGAATGGCACGCACGCACAAAAAAAAGAGCCCTACCAACTGCTAGCTGTCAGGGCAGCACGGCTGTGATAGAACTTACGCAGCCGCGTGAATATTGCATGTACAGCTGAAGCGGTAGTTTGTCAGCTTCTATCAATGAAAGCGGGCTTTGTGCACATTATTGAATTAGCATACTGAGTGGATATAATTCACCGCATACCAGAGTTGCCCCCCCCCCCCGCGATATGGACCTTGATCTAGTACAACATGATCCTTCATGGCACGGCACCATGAAGTGTCAAATGTGAGTCTAAAGAATTCAAAGGAAGATTCATGTTGAAAATTAATGTACGTTGTAATTTGAATGCGTAGGGCTGTACATATTTAAATGAGACCATTGAACAGTCATCCAATTGTCTTGTATTATGCAAGAATACTTTCGAAAAAGATTTAATGTTTATGAACATTTATTTGGCCTGGCATTACTTTATGTGATAGTGCGTACACCATCTATTGATTGTATGTTGTCACCAATTTGAACAGTAAACAATCTATGTACGATCAATAGATGGTGTAAACACTATCACATTAAGTTATTCAAGACCTAATAAGTTTGCATAAACTTGAAATCTTATTGAAAAAGTATTGTTGAACAATTGGATAATTGTTCACCCTCGGTCAAGAAATCCCATATAACTGTACCATTGTAGTATGGAAATTTATAGAATTTATGACAAATTTTACTTATATTAAATGTTTTTTTATCGCCTGGCACGAATCAGCTATACACGCGAGCAATACACGTGACCACAGTCAAACCATCTACAAATCCCCATTTCCATATACTTCTAACGTATCGTGTATAATAGAAACAATGTAGGCGACAACTATCAAACCATTGAGAACGGACATTGAAATGTTCACAGTCATATAAATGCCAGTATGTACTTATAATTGGAATGGAGGGAATCTGTATTGACCCGAGTGGTCAGTCCATGCTTAACTTAGCCAATCTCGTGTTACCACTAAGACTCAGGGCTAAGAGTGTTCTCGTTGTCAAAGGTGAAAAGTAAAGGGAGGAGCCAGGTCCCATATGTTGTTCGTGCAGCATTCAGCAGAGCGCTGCTAGGTTTCGTTGGTAAAACATCCTGAAAAGGTTGGTACTAGAAGCCTGTTCTGGATTTGGAATAGAAGCTGATAGACTGAACAGTAGGCTGGTGCCTTGGCTGAGTGTGGTTGAGTGGATGCTACCCTTTGGATTGTTCATTGTTATTGAGAGATCTTGTCATGAGTACACACACATTGGATAATAATAAACAACATCCTTTCACGTGAGTGTTATGTCTTTTCATAATACGGAACTATACTATGTATTGGGCGTGTAGTCCAGACAAAGACGGAGTGCTGATGGAGCTAGCTAATATCCTGGGAATGGTTATATGACATAATAACACCCTAACTTATACTTATAACTTATACTGGATATTAAACCTATAATAGTTCAAATCGTGTCTCATTTTTTTAGTTCTCATATTATGAATGCTATAAAATTGTAATGTAAAGTTCATATTTCCTTGAATTTATAATAGGACACTCCAATCAAATAAAGGCCAATCGTCATTTATAATCTTAATAAAGTAACCCAAAGACATTTTTCCCTTCATGCATCCTATAATAATAATGATACTATACACATTAATTTAACACCCAATGGTTGCAGAACATTATTCTTACTTTGGCAAATGCCACAGAACATTATTAATATAATATACTAATAATGTTCTGTGGCATTATATCCTAATAATGTTCTGTGGCATTTTTGAAAATTTCCATGATTCCTATGATGACAAAGTCACATACGGGCCTATATAGTAGGGGGTATAAGGGTGGCGTCGCCTGTATAGAAAGAGCAATGTAGGCGACGAGCTCCAAATTACCATTTCCCTTAACTACTCATAAATTGTCATTTATACAACAATGTCAATACATGTGATATTGTCCCGTCGATAGTAGAGCTTGTTTAGGCGACATTGTGTTTATAGGCAGTGCTTTACAGACGATATCGTCACTATAATTCACATAATAGAAGCGATATCGCATGTATAGCTTGACTTATGTAAGCAATGAGCTTCAAATTCCCATTTCTATACACTACTTACTTGTCGCATGTATAACAGAATCAATCCAGGCGACAATGTTGTGTAAATGGTGGAGCCTATTTAGGCCATACAATGTAGGTGACAAGTACCACAATCCCATTTCTGTGTACTACTAATGTCATAAAAAAAAGTGTCACATATATACAGTGGATCTGATGAAGAGTATGCAGCCATGTTTAAACTCCCATTTCCTTATACTACTAGGGTTGTCGTTTATATGATGAAGTCAATTCAAGCGACAGCTTGTCGCGTAAATAGTGGTGTCTTTTGAGGCGACGTCTCACATATATGGGCAGCGCCTTGGCGCGATTCAGTGGGTGACGTTGTATGTAGACGTTAAATTACGTACCAGAGTTGCATAACATTCTAGTAAAATATTTCGGATTATTATGGGAGATTTAACAGACATGCGCAATGTTGCATATTTCGTTATTTGTAAATCCGTTAAAAAGCAATTCCATGAAATAAAGTAACTTGTAATTTCTATTATTTTAGCGGGATTACTTAATGTAAAGTCCGTTATAACAAAGATTTGTTGGAAAAACTATTAAGGATTTTATGAAATTAGTGGCCTCCGCTATTCCTTTTGCAACAGTAAGTCTCAGTTATGGATCCGATAAATCTAACGAAAAGTTATGCAATCCCCTCTTGGGAACCCCGAGAATCTCATTTTCATATACTACTACATCGTTGACTTTATATAGCGAATAATGTCTACAACAGGCTCCAAATCCGAATTTCTGTATACTAAGTACTAATAGCTTGGTACTAGCTATGCAGTAAAGTTAACCTTGTCGTATTCAGGGGACGTCACTGGTATAACGGTAGGATTATTGGATACGTCATATAGATGCTTCGAGGATCAGACATGAATTTTTCTCAAAATGCTTCTACAAAGAACTAAAAAAATAATTGACTCTTAAGAGGATTCTCTAAGTTGCCAGTGAAGTAAGACTGCGTGGTTGATATGGCGGGTACTAACAAAGTCCGAGTAATTTGACAGCAATATCAGATCAGATAACATACCCATTGATATAGGGCTATATCAAAATTTAATGACCAAAGAGGGGTACTATTGCTCTGTAAATGTACACTATATTAAAGCTGAGAGTTGGATGAGACGTGCATTTTTTTCATATGAAACGTTGCAGAACCTGTAAAATGTACAAGAATAATGGCCGTGATTTCAGGAATAATAAACGTACAGATGTCACCGTCTTTCCTTTAGCTATAATGCCATGCAAATGTCATGGATAGCAAAGCGTTGAGAGAGCTTCAGTAAGTAAAGTGATACCTATGAAGGAAAATATTCCCTATATTGTGATGGGGGCTCCGCAAGCGAAGGGCCCATCCTTTGCAAGAAGCTTAACGTACAAAACTTACATACTTCAGCCTATTTCCCTTTGTTTGGAAACGATGATTCGAGATATTTATAGTATATCAGCCACGCTTGCATGGTACATTATATAAGGTCATTACCCCTTCCTCCTCCTATGCTAAAACTATACCACAGTGTGGTTGAGCCTGTCCCATTGCCCGTCGGCCCAGCTAGCAGGACCACCCCCGACCAGGCCAGTCGCCAGTCGGTCCCTTGCACCCGAGGCCATGGAGTAAAACAAGGGAGGGTGTGCGTGTTTATAGAATACATCCCCTTCGCTCCCAGTGCGATGAATATGCGAACGAAAATAGTGTCGGCGGACTGGGTGCGGCGGGCCGCGGTTATTGGTCCCCACTCATTGTTAGCACGGAAGGAAAGCCATCAGCGCGGCACCGTGGCCCCTGTGCAATATCCGCTTCTCCGGGCCGGCCAGTGGGCCGTGTCCGCGTGCCCATTAACCACCGACATATTCAGTGTCGCTGCCGTATTTGCGCTCCGAATTTTGCCCCAAAATAAATGTTTTGTTTCGGGAGAAATATTATGTGTCGACACGTAAAGGCGTCCCGCTTCTAAGTAGGGTCTGACTAACGGTAAACTGGGCCGGACGCAGAGTGTAGTGGGGAGTGAAGCTGCATCTGGCACCAGCCTGCCCGTATCCCGCTGTCGGCCTGCCCAGCCTGAGGCGTCTCCCCCAGTCGGAGCGGGGCTGGGCTGGGCTGGGCTGGGGCTGGACACCGGTGGTGTGCTGAAGACAGTTGGCATGATTGTTATATACAAGGCGCTGCATGTGGCCCTTATTATCCTACTCCTGACGACGGGGCCCTAGATAAAACTCATCAGAACCGTGACTCAGCTCACAGCGGGTAATATCTCTCACCGAAATAGGTTGGAGTTATGGGTAAAAGCAACATGCATTAAGCAAGTCGCGCTCAACAATTGGCGTCCTCTGTGGAATTGGCCCGCGGAAGCTAAGCCAGACGGCGACCGGCAGTGGACGGCATTAGGGTGTTAAACCCGGCTAGTTTTTAACAAACCGCGCCATCATTACAGTAAAGCATTATCCGGATTAGATAGTAATAAGGACAATCGGATTTTCCAATCCTCTCCGTTGGGAGTAGCCTGCGCGGAGGCTATTTTTTCCTTCACTGATCCGGGAGAAGTAGTGATTTGAGCTGGACGTACGAGCAGTAGGCGCCAGGCCTTGTCTCGTGACGTCGATGATTTCAGCACTCCTGAGCAGAAACATCATTTTAATGTCTCTGATGCTTTCCACGTCGTTGTCGCCATCCCACGGTTTTTAATGCAGCCTCAATAAGACGAATCCAAAGCAGTGAGGTTGAAACGCGATTTGAATATAATATCTTTAACACTCGGCTGACTCGAACATTGTGCGTGTAAAAAGGGAAGGGGAGTCAATTAGAACAATGGCGACTTTCTAGCATGGTATTCACCACCTTGAGAGGGAATGTTCCTCAATCGGTAACAAAGGCCTAAAAGCATCGAGCGGCAGGCAATTTGTTCAGGCGTGGATGGAACTTTTAAATGCACGCAAGCTATTGAGAAGACAATGGTGAATATGCTCCGAGCAAAAATTAACGACCGGCCATACACTGACTATAGTGCTGCTACCTTTGCATATAATCGGGTAAAAGATGATTCCGGAATTAGAAACAAAAGCTTCTGTTTTTTCATCGCGCAAAGCATAAACATTAATAGGCCTAATCACCGTGCAGGGTAGTGGCGGGCCCTGCGCCATCAATTACCGCCAACTGGGCCGGCCTGCGACGACAAGATCGATGTTGGTATTAGGAATATCATGCTATCAAAGCTGCATTATCTATTGATGTTTAGAAGTCCTTGGTCGACAGTCGTGACTGATTAACAACTTTAAGTTCATTAGAGCAATGTAGACGTGCAAAATATAAGGCTGACACCCTTTCATCTAACAATTGAGATGGGGAAAGCATTCTTCTAGGCGCAGAAGTAGGGTGGGGGTGTGGAAGGTTGTGAAAGGATGTAAGGGAGGGAATGGTCGGGACGGGAGGGGGTATCTGGCGTGGAGGGCTCAGAACTGGAGAACCAGTTTGGCCAACACCCTGCACACCAGCCATCCTCACGTCGGGTCTGTTTAGGGCCTATCCGGGAGCTTAACCATATTTTAGTGTTTGCGCGCGGGACGCCCATGCGGTCGAAGCCACTCTCACTGTTCCCTCGGGCAATGCTTCCATGCTTGCAATCAGCCGCTGGTGCCCACACCATCCCGTAACGTTCGCCACCAAAAACGAATTGCTTTGTTGCCAACTAGTTATTGTTTCCCCCTGTAGCCTACCCGTAGACAATCGAGGAGGGGGCAGAGGCTTGTTCGCCGACAGAAATTGATATTTGTTGGTCATCCTATTAGGGGTGACAGTCATAGAACGGTCTCCAAATGGGGTTTGAAGGTTCCTCGATGAGTCTGTCGTGGGGGGCTCAAGGGCAAGGGAAGGAAAATAAGACAAGATGGTGGTAAGATAGAGATATGGGACACAAAAAACTTGGGACGTGAAATGTAGGCAGAAAGAGAAACGAAAACAATGAAATAGAACATAAGAAGAAAAGAATGGCGAAAGAGAAAAGACCAACGCTCGAGTTTATCATAAGCAAAGTGTATTTTCATCGGAGGATTTCGCGGTTATCACTTTTTTGACGAAACTCATTCACGTCTCCAGATAATTTAGCATTCACAATAGGCGTTCCAACAATTAAGCCAGCCGCCCTGATTATGGCCGATCATTCTTTCACGAGATCTTCCCGCTGTTATATCAGAGAATAATAATGAACTCCCCTGCAAGTAGTATTTAAGCACTGGCGAAGGGGATTGTAAGCACAGTAATTGTAATATAAGTGCTTGTGTATTTTGTGTAGGAGTAAAGAAAAATAATAGCAAGTAATTATGAGACAAAGCTATACATGAGCTCCAGTTAGTTCATCATTACTGCTATTGTGGCTAATTACGAGTCTTTACAAACGAATCGATAGAAGTTAAAAATATCTAAAAGATTTAGATTATAAATATTGGCAATGAACAATTAAGCCCAAATCAAACTAAAATATCTGTCAATGTTTGTAGACCTCTGGGCCTTATTAAGATTTGAAAATTCATGGCAATTGATTTAATGGCTCGTCGAATCACCAATAACTGTGACTGTAACTGTAAAAAGGATTAAATACCCAGACACATATACCGGCCCGACCCGACAGTTGCAGGCCCATAGCCGAGGGGGGGGGGATTTGTTAGGACGCTATCCTACAAACAGATGCTATCCAACAAATTTTTGTGGTTTAGTGACTTTTTGCAGGATAGTATCACCACAGGATGCTAAGCTACAAACAGATGCTAAACCAAAAATATTTGTTGGATAGCATCTTTCCAAAAATAGACACTAAGTCATAAATATTTGTAGCTTAGCATCCTTTTGTGACTTAGCATCGCCACAAGATGCTAAGCTACAAACATATCTGCTAAGTCACAAATATTTGTGGGATAGCATCTCTGCACAAAGCTATATTAAAGTATTATACAGCAAGGTTACCTTTTCTGTAGGATTGAAAGGGGGTGTCAGGTCTCTTATGTATTATGCCTCGAAACGTTAAGTTCCTTATCTTTATTTTAATAAAATGTCCAATAAAATAGATAGTAATTTTTGTCTAAACATTTTTAGCTTTCTATTCAGGGAAATGTGAGATGAGAAATCATGGAAAATAATGCATTTTTCAGTGAGTCGGGATGATTCAGGGGACAATTTCTAGTTATCACTATATGAGAGGTGATAGACATTAACCTTTTTCTGAAACTTTGGTCATTTTAGTACAATCTTCAAAGAATATTGACAGAATTTATGAAAAAAGGGTTGTGTGCAACAACTAACAACTAGGTATACAAAAATAGGTTTTATGTCCTGCAAATGGGAGAATCAATTAAGATGAGTGAGTTATCGTTCTAAACAAACCGATGTTTGTTTATCTTTATCTATTATCCTTCACTGCTATGAAGTTTTATTTTTGCTTCTTGAATTTATTTTGTTAATAGTTTATCAATATTTAAATTTCTTGCAAAAATTGCAAAATGAAAGTGTAATTTAATTTTCCTAAATAAATTATATATTTGAAAATTCTAAAAGGTTAGTCCTATGCCCTCTAGGAGTTTGCAGTACACCTCTCTTCCAAACCCCAATGAAATAATCTTCGAAATTGGTTTGCTATTTTTCAGCATAAATCTGTAGGATAGCATCCATTGGTAGGATAGCATCTTGTTGGATAGCATCTGATTGTAGCTTAGCAGCATATGGGTGCTGCTAACTGGCAAAGTGCTTTGTGGTTTAGTGAATGCTTGCATGATAGCGTCCTGACATGGATGTTAAGTGACAATTAGGTTGTATTTGTGGGATAGCATCTGTTTGTAGGATAGCGTCCTAACAGGGTTCATACGACCCCCCCCTCCCCCCTTGGACGAACCCTTCTGTAATATTTTATTGCCTTACATATGAAAAAAAATAGCCCAAAATTAAATCCACGAAATGTTTAGCGCGGCTTGCTTAATGTATGTTGCTAAGGGGAGCATATTCACTGTGTTTATTTAAAAAAAAAAATCTTGTCAATCTGAAACTTGCTGTTATATAAGAATTTAATGTCAAATGTAACTTTTAAAATCACCAAATCATTTGTTTATTTCAGGAATCACCAAATTTGCATGTGGGGATACAGAAGGCCCTTGTCAAATTAATAAAATGCTTATACCATTTCCTTGATTTTACAGCCCATTTTCGCAGGGTAATTGGAGCCTGTTTCGTCCAATTGAACTTATCGGGGTAGGTATCCGGCTATATAGGGCCGTTAATCTATGTGCCCCGATCTCAAGTAACTCGTATAAACTCGCACCTTTCTTTGTACTTAAATGTGCCTAAAACTACCTGTCATCCACGTATGTTGGTAAAACTACATATGCTGGCCTAAGTCTTTGCGTATAATAGGGACAATCGGCTCAGATAAGTGAAGATTGCACCTACCTCAAGTGCATCAGTCCCCCTCTAAATCTGTCTCTGCCCGGCCATTCTCGGATTCTGTAATCCGGACATTTTTGACATATGTGGCGCTACAGTAGCAGATAAGTGAGGTGGATACAACCACATTGATGAACAATTCATAGTGGGAAATAGCGTGCAGTATGTATCCATAATATCCTAAACATTTGATGAACGAACCACTTTACGTTTAAATTATATATATATATATATATATATATATATATATATATATATATATATATAGACACACGTTGTGTTTAGGAATACTTTTACAGAAATCACGTGGTTAAGTTCGTCACCGTCTGTATCCCGTATTGACTTAATGCTGGAGAGTATCATTCGCATGCATAAAAAACAATGATAAGGATAGGCTACGGCGACATTTATAAGCATACTGAAAGTCCCATAGACATCTGGCAAACGGTCCAACGTCAAGTAATAGCGGTAAGACAAGATGACTTCGAGAAAGGCAGGAAAGAAATATGAGTCACGAAGTGCTCAGGAGGGCTATATCAGTGGTCGGTGACAGACGGAGAAGGAGAGAGCAAATGGCAGCAGCACTACAGTAAAGGTGCAATGTAACTTGACCAGGCAGGTCAGATAGACCGTCGCCAGAGAGGGAATGTCCCCAGCCACCACTGATATGCTCTCCAGAGTTACCTGCCGGCGGAAATATCACTCTAGCCTCCAGGCAACTCACTGCGGGGGGTCCCGCCTGGTCCCTGTCACAACTCATGGCAAATCAACTATAATTCCAATAAATGACGCAATACCTGGAAAAACCTACCTAGCGTTCTTGGATAGTTAGAAGGCAGATCCGGACAATCACGACGTAGGGCCAGTTATTTAGCTATTGACCTTTTAACTTCAAACACCACAGCGGGCCCCGAGTGGCTGTTTAGTCTGATTACCGTGGTGTCAGACCGCGCCTCGCCGGCAGACAAGTAGTATGATTATCTGGGGACGACAACTCTGAATACAGCCTCTATGACTGGTTACCAAGTTTCTAACTACAGTGTGCTGGCAGTCACAGGCTCTCGTAGCGTGTCCTACTTCTCGAGTGTGTGTTCTTGGTGAAGGTTGTTTACACTCAATGCAACTACCAACTGTCAACTTCTGACTGCATTATTTAGTGAAAACCAACCATCTATGAGACTCTGATATGCATCATAAACGATAAGCAGAGGGCTACATATATAAATTCTATCAAGAAAGAAATTATCGTAAATTATGAAATACGCGCAAGAAGGAATATTAGCACGATATGAGACATTATTTGGGAGGTGCGGCTGGCGGATTGTTTATTTAAGAATGATTAAGTGAAACAGAATTTTAGGAGTTGTCTAAGTCAGAAGCCTTCTCTGAGAGGATATTAAAGTTTATTAACAAGTCGAACAACATGCGTTTAAGGTGAGTAAATTGGAATGATGGACGCTAACGTTTAAGATTAGCTGAGAGTTCCTACTAACTCAATATTCTCAGTCATCAGAGGGGTCCATCACTATCCACTCGATTAGAACAAGGAAAGGTCTCCATGTTCAGCTATGATGTGTGATTGATTGGAAGCCGCATCTCCTCATTTACCTCCGTTTATCTTGTGAAGAGGCTTTCCCTCTCACAATAGTCCATGTCTGAAAGGGGTCTCTCTCAACAACAGATTAAAACTAGAGCAGGCACAGATCATCTAAATTATATGACTTTTGTAACGATACCAACTCAGAAAACATGGATAGCCACATAACTTTATCACTCAGTCAAAGAAAATGCATCAACAATCTGTAATTTTTGGAGTTTAATTTGCGTGCGATAGAAAAATGGAATCTTAGAATGACAACAACAAAAATAACCCCTAAACAATTGCTTGTTTCATATCCATGTAAAGAAGGAAGTAAACGTTTCATATGCGTATGATCAGCTTTTTCTGACTGTAACGCGAGGGAGATGTGTCCCCTTATAGAGGTTTTGTGTTCCCTTTTAGAGGTTTTGGGTCCCCTCACGGAGGTCTTGGTGCTCCTTTCGGAGGTTTTGCATGACCTACGGACACACTTTCAAACATTTATAGGTTCTTATTAAACAGGCTGCTGACCTCATGATGGTTTGTGCTATAAAATGGTATGGTCGGTTTGGGCAAGTAAACAAGAAGTAGGGTTTGCAATTGCCCGAAAAAATCGAAATATCTTGAAATATGTTTAGTAATATTAATAGAAAGGCTCACCCAGTTTCCACACCGTAAAAATGACGTTTAGAATTCAAACATGTTAAGGGGATAAACATGTCAGAATCTAAACACAAGAAATCTCATGTATTTGAAAGCTAAACACTTGTAACTTCTAAACATGTATGGATCAGATATGCTTAGAAAATAAACACATGAAACTGCAGGTGTTAAAAACCTAAACACTTTCTACTTTTAAACAAGTATTGGATTAGATATGCTTAGAATCTGAACACATGAAATTGCAGGTGTTTAAGACCTAAACACTTTCTACTTCTAAACATGTATTGGAGCCATCTCCATTTACCATGTGTGTAGTTCAACTATACTCCACCAGGTGACACTGTATGCTAATGCTCTGTAGTTCTTAGAAATTTCTTTTAAATGTTGATATAAATTCATTATGAAAAAGGAGAATTTTCTAGGTACTGTAGAGTGTTTAGGAAATGTATATGGAATACATTAGAAGTAATTTAAGTTTGAGGAAAATTATCTTGCTCTAGGTTTTGAAGATGTACTTTGTTTAGACACCTTTTCCATAGGCAGACAGACATAGGGACTAGGGTATGGGTCTCAAGGTTTTGGGACCCACTAGAGGTAGCTAAGCCATACCTCAGTTCAGAAGTAAATTCTGCATTTCTCCATGCATAATACTGAAAGAGGTTTAACTCTAGGCTTTACCTTTACCTCTTTGTTGATCAATTGAGATCAGGAAACATGTTTCTTTCTGAATTGTAGGTACATAACAATCCAGAATAATATCAGTGAAAATTACCAAAGAAATTAGTTTTATTGACTTAAATACCATATAGTCTAAATACTTTGAAGCTAGAAATTATTTGCTAAACATCATTTAAAGCCTAAGCATTTAGACTACAAACATATTGAAGACCTAGCTAAACACTTCAAGGTAAACACCTAAACATCACACATTTCTAAACACTTAACCCTAAACACTAATCATGCTAAACATGTTTAGGGAAATAAAGTGTTCCAAAACTGGATGTGCCGAAGTGTTTAGGAAAGTGTTTAGGCTCTAAACACTTGTTTTAACAGTGTATGGTTCAGAAAGCCATACTATTTGAGACAGGTATTAAACTTAAGCTTGATTATGATGTTGTAGGTTTAACAAAGTTGTATACAGTCGCAGGCCAGTAAGAACCAAATGTGATTCTAGTTTCTGTAGTGTTTAAAGGCTTTCTCCAGTAAAAGAAAGAGAGAAGTCGCCTTTGACAAAGGAGTAAAATATTCAGCGTTATAAAGAACGGTAGCAGCGCCCCATCTCATATAGGGCTTATATACCCTAAGAGCGACGCTACCTGTTACTTTCTACCTGTAAGATTAAAGGCATCTCTGATGTCTTTGATTTTGAGGCGGCATGAATAGCCTGTCAAGATATACAAAGTTCATATCATACAGAGACTTGCCCCAAAAGATTACATATTAGCTGGAAATATATATCCGCCTCGTTAGTTATACAAGAGTTTCCTTGATATGGAAGTCGCAGACGTCAAACACTTAATTTGCAGAAGAAGCACTGGGGGCGTGCTTACTGTTTGTGCTTGGGACCGGTTGCATGGTGAAACAGTGTGTTTTATGTTGTGTTGAGGTGGGGGTGGCTTGCCGTATATGGGATATCGGCCCTGCTCGGACTATTGCTGGGTGGCCTGAGTGGTTTCGGGTGATGTTTAATAGAACTGTTGGGCGCCTGCCAGAGGCGTGCCTTTCACCTCGGCTGGGTTGGCCTTTTTGTGCCCTCAGATATGTATACGCATTAGGGAGTCGGCTTGTCGGCGTCTGTCCATCCATCAAGCAATGATCGGCCAACTGGCTGTCTCTCACACTAGCGGCCGGCGCCACTGTAGGGCTTGTGCCGGGGACGTTTCGCTCTCATCAAAAACAGTCCCCTCCCTATATGGCCACGGCGACCGCCGCTGACAGGCTATAATGCACACGATAATAAAGTACGTCAGCGGGATACTCCCATGTTAAAGCCTCGCTGGCCCCGGGAGACAACACCGTTACCACCTAGAGTACTCCATAGAATTTACCATCGTTGGACGGGTAGGGGAATAAGGGGATGGGGTCCTGGAGAAGGGTGGCTGGCGATGTCCACCGTGGAGGGAGAAGGCCGCATCAAGCGAGATTCAAGCCGACTATGAAGTCTGTTGTGCTGAGTGCGTGTCCTCAGTAGCCAAATCCGCCCCCTCCCTCCAATCGTCTCCTTCCACTCTTCCAATCCCACCAATGATGCATCGATTTAAGGGCTTTTATGTCAAAGTGGATCGAAGAGTCGGGCATTAGTGGTGACCAGGTATGTTTGTCCTGCTTGAGCCGGTGATGTCTGCCTTCAGCCAACGAGTCGATATGCCGGACAAATGAACCAATTACATGGGGAGCGGTATGCAGCGGGGTGCGGGTAACAGCGTGTGTATGTAGACCACACACACCAAACACGCACGTAGAAAACCCTTAAGGTGTTACTGCCAAGAATCATAGGCAAAGTGTGCAGCGATGACCAACCGTGCTCTCGTGAAAGGTGACCTTACCCTCTCTTTCGGGGGAGGGGGGGCATGCACAAGTTAAAACGGGCTTTATCACCACGGGACTAAAGTTATGAGAAGGGCATTTATGAGGGCTCCGGGAGTGGTGTAGATGCACAGTTGAGATGGTTGTGGGGGATAATAACGCTAGGGGTGAGTAGGAGGGGTTGGGAACGTGGAATCTTTACAGGTACTCTGCCTGATGAAACCAGCGTAATTGCTCTGATGGTCTTGCATGGGGAGTCGGGGGTGAAAGAGGGGCGAGTCCCCCTCGAACATTCAGCCCCTGCCTCCCTACAAGTTGGCGGGTCGTGCACCTCATTACTTTTGCTGCTGCTGGCAGGATTAGCCCGGTCCAGCCGAGCGCGGGCTCCTCTATTCAGTCGATGAGCCGGATTAACCTATGCACGCTGCGCCCGGCCGATTAAGTGTTGATGTCAATCTGAGCGTGGCAGGAACGACGGGCGCTGGGAGTGAGGTGAGGGTGATGGGGGATCAGTAAATCGGCGTGTGCGGCTTTACTCTAGCCGCGTCCGCCCACCAAGAACGGTGAGGTATGGCAAGTGCGTTGGTTCGGGGGCTGGGGGCGTTGGCCTGGTGGGCGCCGGGGGTGCGGGGGACCGGGGCTCGCTGTTATCTGGCAGGGACGCCCTTGTCTGCCATCGCTCAGGCCCTGGCCACCACTTTGCCGCCCAGCGTCCTGACAAATTAAAAGCACTACAATGCTGAGAGCATCGGTAATGGGCGCGTTGGGCAGGCAGCGGCGCCCGGGCGGGGGAGGCACAGGGTATGCGCGGCGGGCTGTCCCTCCAGTCACTGCATCCAGAAAGCGGAACTGAATCCACGCCAAAGATTACCCTAAATTAAAACCCTTTCAGTAGATTGCCAGTCTCATTTTCATTCTACGCGTTCGCCGCTTACTCCTCAATTGCTGCCTCCCGATAACAGCAGGGAGTTAGGAGGTGAACTATGGGTGTTATCTTGACATGTTGCTATAAACATTGCATAGTTGGCATCAAATAATAGTACTGATTGATGTGAGAGATATAACCTCCCCTAAGTCAAGAATCCTTGACAATAAATAGGACTCTCTAAGTCTTCTTCAGATTCTAAATGTTTGCTTTTCAAATCCTCCACGTTCACGGCCTTTCCCATCTAGCCCCAACCAAACGTCTCTACTCTCTCAAATCAGCGCCGACGCCAGGATAGGACGTGTGTTCGCACATCAAATATTAATTTCGAAGAATTAAAGTCCATTGTGATCAAATCATGTCACGGCGCACGACAGCGACAGCTCCGGGTCTCAGTGATGGCGGCTGGCCGTTTTGATCGAGGAAGCGGTGATTAGATAGGATGGCTCTTGTTTTGTAAATGATTAAAGCGCGCGGCGAGGACAGGCAATCATTTAGTGGTCTCGTCTTTGAGATAAGGCACGATGGCAAGTACTTTTTCGCTTCCCAACTACTCCCTCTACCTCACTCTGCCTGGTAAATTCATGGGGATTCCTGAAGTAGAAAGTGTCACCAGCACGCTTCACCATGATGAAAAGATGCAGCTCTTCCCTGTAGGGTGATGATAGACTTGCCGCGTCATGGATGTCTCTATATAACCACATGCTAGAGCAAACAGCCGTCCTGTCGCTACTGCTTGCCTCTTGTGATCCATGCCCCCCATAAATATCAAAGCAAATATCATATATATGTAATTAGGAAGTCTTCAAGAGCTGTCTCTCATATTGGCAGCAGGGCATTATTAACTTAGTGGGAGTGTACACTACAACGCCTTCAGGTATTGCCACAGACATATCCATAAAACATTGCAAACTTAGATTTGATTTTACATTCGACTCATTCCTATTAATTAACGTGCAATATATAACCTACCATTGATTATGATCTATTTGAATAGATTATTCCCTGGTAAATTATGCAAATCAAATTTGACATTATTTAAATGTTGTATTCAGTAAACATCATCAGACAACTGTGTGTTTTTCAGATGAAAACAATTACAATAATATAAAACCTTAAGTAAATTATAGTAACTTATAATACCACATATCAATCATGTCAAAATTGTCTATACCAATCACACTAGTTAGTCTCAATGCATGTGGAAGTAAACTTATCAAATCGGTATATGTACTATATATTTGCCTAACTTTCTCCCTGAATTTAAACCTATTCTCTTAACGTTGTATTTTAACATCAAGTCATTCCAAAGGATAGTACCCCTGTAGTACGGACTATTCCTTAATTTAGTGCCTATAATTATGTAATGGCAAAATAAACACTATTTAATTTGAAGCTCGAGTAAATCTAGCAGGCATAGTAATGTTTGATAATGCTTTGATAGTATATACAGTAATTTTCAACAATTTTATGCATCAATGCTGTTCCAAGCTGATAACATTTATACTTGGATGCAAATCATCAATGTGTATTTTATCCATAAAGGCAGCTCCCCATGTAGTGACTAAACCACAGCGATTAACGTTGGTCACCCACCAATTAAGAAGTTAGTACGTCGTCGGACAACTAACTAATCGCCCGTGGGAAAAAAATTAATCGCCAGATTGGGATGCTATTCCTATCAAACTGAAGGCAATTAGAGCTTGCATTGGTCATCCTGCTAGGCGATTAACTGCACTAATCACCGGTGACTACAGAAAAATACCAAACATGTCAAATATTTTGCCCAGAAACCATGGTGACCAGTGGTTTAATTGCCAGACATCAAGGTGCCAGTGTATGGTAAGTCACCGGCCGACTAAGCCGCTGATTATCACATTGGTCACCATCATATTTTTGCAAACTAATCACCCTGTGGGGACCAGGTTTATTTCTTTTTCAAACATAATTCTGACTTGTTTGCATTTCCCTCTTTTGACCCAGGGTACAGGACACCAGCATAAACCCATAATAGTTGATTTGTTTGTGTATTGATATAGCTGTTCTTGTGTCAAAATATTTGCAAATTTTACTCCGTTTAAAAACGATATTAAATTGTGTAGCGATACCTAAGCAATTTATTTATTTCGGAGTAGGCGTGACGTCATCGCCCTCCGTATCCATCGCTACGGAGATTGTTGTACCTCCACTATATAAATCGCCCGAGCTTGACCGTTGGTCATTCTCGTTCTAACCACCAACGATTTACCATCGCAGCAGAATTTTAAGAGAGATTATTTGAATTTCTCAGCGGTTTTAAGGGGTTTAAACCGTATTATTTCTACACAACATTACAAGAAATATTTAATTGGACTTACCCAAGATGTCCAAAAAGAAGAATTTTTGCAGAAAGTGTCAGACTCGACACATCGCCCCGACGGGGAAGAAATGCAATCGCCTGAAGACGAGCGATGATTCTGCATCGGGCGGGTCGGAGGACCTGTTCGGCGATGGTGGTGGTGGAATTGAGATGGGGAATAGCCCTTTGGGCAATTTCCCGGCGGCGATCCAATCGCCTCCGAAGGCTGCGGAGACTGGAGTCCTCAACAGTAGGATGGGCGTAATGGAGAAGAACATCTCTAAACTCGTTGGCGCTGTCAACCGGTTAGCGGAGAAGCAAGAGGCGGCGATGGCTCCTCCCGGAGACGATTCTGAGGATGACAGCGATGGATGGACAGAAGTATCTCCGAGAAAGTCCAGGCCTAAGACGAAGAAGAGGGGGAAGATGCAATCATCGCCTAAACCCGTCAGCCCCGCCGCCGAGTCGTCGAGCGATGAGTCGAGCCGCTCCAGCGATAGGTCCGCCTCGCCTACAAAAGACAAAGGTAAAACAAAGAAATATGCACAGAAATTGTATTGCAAAAGCGGCGATAAGCCTAAGAATGTAGAGGAGGTTTTACTTGTTGGCCTAAAGACAATTGAAAAGCTAATTTTGGATAAGAAAGATCCACTCCCCGCTGTCAAGCATGTAAAACTATTGACAGAGAAAGCCTCTAAGCGATTGTACACGTTCGACACGTTTAATCAATATGATATCTCAGTAAGGGAAAGGGCTGGGAGGCTGGGACACGAGGAATTTGGCAATTTCGACCAGGAGGAGATAATGTCATCTTTTTCCTTCGACAACACGTTCAAGGCAGGTGTCGGTAGCAAATCTGGAGGGGGTTACAAAGGTAAACAAAGCCAGGGAGGTGGGAGATCCTACTCCGAAAAGATTTGTTTTCGCTTCAACTCAGACAGCGGATGTTATGGCAAATGTAATTTGAACCATGCTTGTATAATCTGCGACAAGAAAGGACACAGCAAAAAAGATTGTGGTCGGGCAGGAAGCGATAAGAAATAGGAATTAGCTTTCAAATCTGAGAGGATTCCAGGCGTTAAAAACTTATCTGACAGTGACGTCACGGATGAAGGGGTTTCTTCTCAGTCGCGGGCGGGCTCGCTAGCTCAAAGTGTTAAATTATACAGTAAATCCAGAGATCCTGGTCGCAATGGTGGTTTCCTCCGTGTCTTAGAGGTAGAAGGTATTAATCCAGTCGAAGCAAACGACGATTCGTGTTGTATTTCAAATATTATCTCCAGTATTGGTACGATCGGTACACGCCGGTACTTTGCATCGCCGGGGTCAAGCCCGGGTCAAAGCACCGATACCGCTGACGTCACGGGTTTCCGTGTCGAAAGTACACAGGCGGTGTCGGAGCAGGAGGACAAAAATGTCAATCGACAAGGTAACTTTGTTCAAAATATAGAATTTCTAGCCGATACTTCTTGTCTAACGGTCGATAGGGATGGAGTTAAGGTCCTTGTCGACAATTACCCCAAGTTTGAAAAAATTCCATCGGGTAGTTCAAGAGATATTAAATATTTTGAAAATAATCTTCTTGTCTCGGCGCGCTCGCCGAGTGGTCAAACTGTCAATGTATTCGAGAAATGCGCTCGTGGGGAATGCACTTGCGAATATTATATTAATGGCGCATTGGCACAACTTAGGCCTTGTAGATTCGAATACTTACTTTCATTGGGGTCCGATGAGTGTAAAAACAGATTCAGACCTATGGTTGATGGTATTATAGATGGATTTAAAATAGTTGATGAGACGGTGCCAAGCGGGGGTCTAAGTTATGACTGCAGTAATTATAATTCCCTATTTGAAGGTGACAATAGGAAAAAGATGGACAAAATAATAGGCAAGGAGTTAGCTGAGGGTTACCTTAAAATAGTAATGGAAAAGCCTGCCTGTATTCACTCTATGGGAGCAGTCCCAAAGCCTGATGGTAACATAAGACCAATAACAGACTGTAGTATGCC
The DNA here is from genome assembly GCA_936440205.1 of Lepidonotus clava. Taxonomy (NCBI): domain Eukaryota; kingdom Metazoa; phylum Annelida; class Polychaeta; order Phyllodocida; family Polynoidae; genus Lepidonotus; species Lepidonotus clava. The sequence continues at coordinate 30,143,833 of OW387134.1, forward strand.
TGAAAAAATCTCAGTAAATAATTTCTGTGAAAATATTATTGAGGAGTTCAAATATAAAAGTGTAGACAATGTTGTGGCCCTTTTAAATCCAGGGGATTATATGGCTGTAGTTGATATAAAGTCAGCTTACAGGGCAGTACCTATTTACCCAGACCATCAGAAATACTTGGGAATTAGATGGGAGATTAATGGTAAAACTGAATATTTACAGGACTCCCGCTTGGCATTTGGTCTAAGGCTAGGGCCTATGTATTTTAATGAAATTTCTGAGTTTATATATCATATTTTGTCAGATATTTATGGTATTCAAACAGTAAATTATTTGGATGACTTTATTGTCATTGGGGCTAGTCTAGAAGAGGCAACATGGGCACAACAGGTAGTTATAAGGGTCTTAAGATACATAGGCTTCCATATAAGCTGGGGAAAAGTGACCCCACCATCACAGGTATGTACCTACCTGGGCCTGGAAATTGATTCAATTAAAATGGAAATTCGGTTGCCAAAGGAAAAGTTGGTTAAATTAAAAAATTTGGTAGTAAAATATGGTCAAAAAGCTACCATAGGCAGGAAGGAATTAGAAAGTCTAGGGGGCTTACTGTCCCATTGCGCTCATGTAGTGGATGGTGGCAGAGTGTATTGTCGTAGGGTTTATAACCTTTATAAAGTCCTTTTAAATAATAATTTAAAGGCTATTAAAATTGGCCAAGCCTGTAGGGACGACTTAAATTGGTGGGAAAAATTTTTGGAAAATTTTAATGGTAAAAAACAAATAGAATATAAAGAATTTGCTCTCCCTATGGTATCAGACTCATCTATGAAAGGCTTTGCAGTGTATATGGGTAGTGACTGGAGAGCAGGTAGTTGGGACAATAACATCATTTTTCCAGAATGTAAATGCAAACATATTATAGCAGGTCCATCTGATATTATTTATGACAAAAAAAATATTAATGAATTAGAATTATTCCCTATAGTACGTGGCCTGCAGGAATGGCTGAGCCAACTTGCAGGTCACAGTGTAAATATTTATACAGACAACACTCAAGTATTTCATATGATAAGAAAGGGAATAAGTACTAATCCTACGTGCATGAGTTGGTTAAGGGAAATTTTTTGGATCTGCAAAATATATAAAATAAGGCTTGTGCCTCATTACATTAACACAAAAAATAACCTGGTGGCTGACACTTTGTCACGCCTTTTATATTTTAAAAGTGAGGACGCAGTTAAAAAGTGCATTTTGGGTGCGAATTTGTGTTGCGCTAACGCTATTTTTGAATTTTGCAGAGGAAATGTGCCTGATGAGGCGAGTGATAGCGTTGAAAAAATCCGCCGTAGGGAAATCAACACAAAAGTTAAGGAGGATGCAGTGGAAATGTTATTTGAAGGTATGTAAAAAATTTGACTGGCAGCCTCTTAAATGTAACTCTAAACAAGGCTGTTTATATATATCTTACCTATCTAAATTTATGAAAGCATCCTCCGTTATTAATTATTACCAGGCGGTAATTTATTATCACAATGTAAGGGCCAAGCCAGTAGCAGGCTGGTCCGATGTAAATGTAAAAATGGTTGTGAAGGGAATTAAAAATTCCAATTTTAATGAGGTGGATAGTAAAGAACCACTGGAAGAGAAGCATTTAGAAAAATTATATAGGAAGGTAGATTGGTCCGACCAGTTAGGGGTATTGGTATATATTGTAATTGTTTTCCTATTTAGGACTTTACTCAGAGTAGGACACACTGTGAGGTCGGAACATATGCTTCTGAGAAAAAATGTTACTTTTCATAAGTGGGGTTGTATTGTAAAGGTTACATCCTCAAAAACAAAGAAGCCAGGCCAGGTACATGAGATACCAATAAATAGATTAGAAAATAAAAGGGTCTGCGCTGTGTATTTATTGGAAAAATTATTTAAAATTCATCCAAAGTCCAGGGATGATCCATTGTTCTCTACAGGAAAAATTGGTTATTTATCTTATACAGTGGTTAACAAACAATTTAAACAAATGTTAACAAATTCAGAGATTAAGGGTAATTTTTCAACCCATTCTCTAAGGAGGGGAGGCACCACAGACTTGTATAATAAGGGTGCTTCTTTAACCTATATTAAGGAGAGGGGCCAGTGGTCATCTGATTGTATTTACAAATATATTAGGCCCTCAATCTCCGATAAAATTAATTATGATAAATTTTTATCACTACGTTAGGTAATTGATTTGGAGGTTTTGGATTAAAATAAATGTAATTTATTATATGTCCAAATCAATTTACCTTGTTGTTGTTCTGTATTTATTCTAAGTTGTTCTAGCCGCGACGTAAATGATATTAAATTGTGTAGCGATACCTAAGCAATTTATTTATTTCGGAGTAGGCGTGACGTCATCGCCCTCCGTATCCATCGCTACGGAGATTGTTGTACCTCCACTATATAAATCGCCCGAGCTTGACCGTTGGTCATTCTCGTTCTAACCACCAACGATTTACCATCGCAGCAGAATTTTAAACTTTAGAATTATTGTTACAGGAAAGGATTAAAATAAATGTAATTTATTATATGTCCAAATCAATTTACCTTGTTGTTGTTCTGTATTTATTCTAAGTTGTTCTAGCCGCGACGTAAATTCTATTATTTACTACTTGCGTAGTGTCATTTAAAACAGGCTTGCAGGATAAATCTGCACTTATTGTAACACACAAATACTTAAAGTGATCAACATAGTTTAAATGTCTATTGCCTGCTGTTACTTTCTATCATAGCCTTACAGCCTTATCATAGTCTCAAACCTTACATCATGTATAAGGCTTAAGTAGCTTTCAAACCATCTTTAAGTTTTTCCATGCAAATCAATTTTAGATGATTTATATAATAATCCCCTATGATTAATAGAATCAAACACCTTTCGCACATCCAAGAATATTAACCTGATTAATTCACTGTTACTATTATTATCATTATTATGGGCTAAGTACACATCATTAATCACTCTAAGGACTTATATTCAGGGACATATAGAATAGGTAACATAGTTGTTTACCCAAACAAGTAAAAGAATTCTTCAAAACTGAGGTTTTTTTTACCATCTATACAACTATTTTTAGTACTCACTAAATGTCTTCTATTCATATACGAACCTGTGGTTTTCTGTCTAGACCGAAAAATAGATATCCTACATGAGAAAACTATCATACATCACATGTACTTGGGGATTTTCTGTGCAGCACACCTTCATTTGTCAATGCTCGGACAGTGTCGACCTGCAACTTTTACTTAGCGCAAAATGATTCTTGCAAGGGGTGCTTTGACTCCCGTTTCTTGTATTCTATGACATACTTCCCATCTCCTGAGTTACTGTTCCGAGTATATTGTTCAGAACATTATCTTTGGCAGCGCTGATGTCTGTATCGGGAAAAGCAATTGCCGGTGAGAAGCAACATGCTGTGTTCGAGTCCCACTAATGGGCGAATCTGCACGTGAAAGCTTCTGGCTGCAGCATTGTATCTCTGTCGACACTCTTGTGATCAAATGCCTTTGTTTTGCCTAATAATGCGTTTTAGCTGCAACAGCATCTAAGCAATATAGAGCGGTACATGGCTATATAGGACATACATCACATTTACCGCGGCCTCGGTTGTGATGCACGAGTCGTAATGCATTTTGTGGATTCACGGTAATGCATCAGGATCCATCAGTCAGGCCGATTGGATCTACTGACGACCAGATATGTAGTTTTGTAACTAAAGCTAATGCAGGATGTTAAGTACACATCTAATGTATTGATAAAAGAGAAATACATATGAGCGCATGTCTATCACCGGATATCTGAAGACAATTCATGATTTCAAGTGCCCGGTGTCCAACTACGTGGCGAGGATTGTATTTCAAATTCAGACGCTGTGATGTTCCAGTAGCCGAGGTCCTTAATCTCACAGATTAACTAATTAGTGTAATACAGTAGCTCCTCTGCTAATCGATTACACATGTATACTTGAAATTGATATGAACGATCTGTTAATGGGTGTCTAGAAAGAGAACAGGTTAGTGAAAGTTAATAGTTTGATGGCAAACTGACTGGCTCGAATTTCGGGGTTAATAGTCCTTATAGACTAAAGACTATTTGTGCAATACCTAATTTACTCTAGCTTATGGTAAGTTTAAAATTCTATTTATCTAAAAATCTGTTTTACACGTATACTTTTTTAACATGGGTGTCTTTCATTTTATTGAGGACGCAAGTTTCAAATTTCACGTACGCATCAATAAGATTCGCATGCAGGAAATTATATTTCAGTTTTCTTATTTTTTGACAAAGAAATGGACTTTATTTTTGCAATTCGGGTTCGGATGACTGTAAATAGGTCAAAACTGTTATCATGCACCTATTAATCAATGCATTATTATGATTAGAACCTGATATCACTTTAAGGAAACTGCAAGATACCTACGCATCGTTATCAGTTATATGTCATGATCCAAGACTTGACTTCCTATAAAACAGTTTTCATCGTTAAACCAATGCGAGCATGCATTTTTGAGCAGCTTCAGGCCCTTCAAATAATAGCCGCCGATCACGTTCTCATAAGGGTCCTACTTTATGGGACAGCTCCTTCATCAGTTAACAGGTGGTCCGACTTAAGCCTCAAACTTTGGATCAAATTGAGCTTTTCCATTACCTGTATATTGCTATTTTATAAGACGCTTCATAGTCGGATGAGCCAAGCACCAATTTGTTGAAAGGAAACGAGTTATGTTCAATTTGATCAGAGGTGGAGCTGTTGCTTAGATCGAGGCTGATAAGCAACGAACGTACCATCTCAGGTTCTATAAAGTACCTCCTTCATCATCTTAAGTACATTAGACACGAAAATGCACGTGTACATTTAGCTTTTATTATGCTACAAAGTATAGTTGAAAGCTACTTGAAAGGTCCCTATGTACCTTTACCTAGAAAATCCAGATTCAAAAGGCTGTGTATAGTAAGCTAATCTGTTGGAATATCAATAATTGGACCGAGAATGGAACGACTTGGAGTAAGTTATGTCAAGCTATGTAACCTCGTCAGAATATTTGCCAAATCGAAACAGGTCTGCTTGAGGAAAAATATTTGGATCTCGGAAACTGCATCAACGAAGGGTTGCTGACTCTGTGCGTGCGTGGCCCTCACAATTTATTATGTCTGTCTCTTAATCAACCGATAATATCATTTTATTTCTATATTATAATTGAGTGTCTTAGCGAAAGCTGGAAACATCTTTGAAGAATGTTAAAAGCTTTAGCTCCCTCTTAAGGTACATATTTATGAACTCTTTGAACTTTGCATAGTACCATATAGCTTGCAGGTGTGTCCTCAGTTGTCTTCTACTCATCTGTATGTCTGCTTTGCGTCGGAGTCAAAGGGTTCTTACTGCCCACCTCTACGTCCTTTTAGCATCGAGACTAAAGATATTTAGCTGTTTCAATTTGTCCTGAAGCCGGTAACATTTTAGCATGAAACTCCTTTTGATTCTGATGAAGCAACATCCTATAAATGTCAGATTGATTTGAATGCAGACAGCTATTATACAAAATGGATAGGTACCCATCTCTTGGTATCAAAATGAATATGCACCCAAAATAACCATTTTATACTGAAGAACCTTTGTATGTAAATATAAAAAGCACATTCACTCTATCTGATCAGTTTCAAAACCATATAGTAATAACGGAAATTTTATGTTATTGCCTCCATAATAGCATAGGGTTAAGCAATCGAAAGACACAACAATTCATATCTAACATGCTGGATTTAGGCCTATGTCTAACATGCAACCAAAATTGCAGAGGAGGTGATGGCGCATTGTTATTCCCTTAAACCTCAGATACAACTTTCTCCCGGCAAATGTGTTTATAGTCAAGTTGCGTCAATATAAGAACAGAATTGCCTCAAAACTTAAAAAAATTTCACTTGACCAAAAGGAGAATACTTCTTTACAATGCTTATTCCTACCTAAAGCTGATGATCCAGAAAGAATTATTTCACGTGGGGATAATTTAACAACAACCAGATATTATACGATATTAAGTCTATATGATCAATATAAAGTAACATAGAAAAATACTTATCGAAAAAGCATAAAAAAATATATCAAATGAAGAAAGATTCATTTTGATATATATTCGTAAATTTTTTACTCTCTTACATCCAAAAGTGAATGAAATAACATCGAAAATACATAGATTTAATAAAATTGGTCCAAAATTGGTCAACATTGGTCCAAAAATATTCAACATGACTAATAATTTCATCGGCCTGTTATCGTTTTGAAATCGGTTTGAATAATTTCAATTTCATGAGTTGATTCTAAAATCGGGTTGAAAAATAAATCGGCTGGTATGATCCATGAGCCAATTTCCATAAATAAAGCCAACTGATTTTGGACCAACAACTTTTTTTGACCAATTCTGGACTAATTTTGAATTTTGAACCTTTCAAATTAGGACCACCACTCTCACCTGCAGGTGGGGAGTCCCAGATGGGTGAGTGATAGGTCACTCAGTACTTGGTGCACGGCTGTGCATGCATGGACCTAGTAGTAGCCCTTTTTTAAACCCCTCCCTGAGCTGTGTGTGAGTGGTGGTGGTGGTCAGCACCTACAGCACATATTGCACATAGCCTTCTGGTATTAGGAGGGCCTTCAGTTTACTGAGGGATGACCATCACTCATGCATGAGCAAAGCTTTGTAGCCATTTTGCTTCTTGTTATTTAACCTATTAGATATCATTAAAAAAAACCTGCAAAGAGAGTTTTTCTTTCATTCAAGGTCTATAGGAATCTGTTTAGAAGTGGTCTTCCATATAAATATACATGTAATAGGCTTTGTTGATGGCGTTTCCTTGTGGATTTTATATATTTGATAATTATGTGCAAGTGGCCCATCAAAATTTAAGGTATGTAAATTTAGAACTAATGTCATCTGGGATTTTTTTATATTTAAAGGTACTCACTACTATTCAGGGCACCACCTGGGAGGTGTAATAAAAACTATGGAAAATGTTCTTTTTTTAAAACAATTGAAATGCTATTATAGGTATTTGGACACTCAAGACACTTTTTCTTCGAATGGAGTACCATCACTTAAAATGATCCAAGTAAATAGTGCTCAAATACTCACATTCTTGAGTTTATTCACTATTACTGATATCACAAATTGTAAATATTGTTGATTTTCTCCTTACATTTGTGTAATTGTCTGTACTTGTTATATGCTGAGTTCGGTGGAAAATGCTCAGGTAGTTCTTTGTACTTTCACATAAACCCATTTTCCCCATGGAAACCAATGGTAAAGGATGATTTCTTTTTCAGGCTGAAGCTTTTTTCGCAAATGGTACAAGATGGAAATTCACTCTCTATCTACTTATTTATATTAGATATAAGCTTTGAACAAACAAATTATCTAAGACATTTGGCTGGTCATTAAAAATCAGGCTGAACACACCCAAGTTCCTTTAAATATCAATAATCTCAGGCATATCAGGCACAGTGTAGCGTCTTGGAAATATTCATAATTCGTGATATTTATCTAATATTGAGACTCCCCAAAACAGAATGTTATAAAATCAATACATTTTAGTAAAGCTGCAAATAAGTCGTCCAGCTCCTTTACAGAAGGAAGTCTAGGTTCTGAACGAGTATGAATTCAATTCAGTTCTAAGTCTCTAACTTAAGTAACTTTTATGCGTGTAAATAAACTTGTACAAAATTAAATACTTTTGCATACTTGAGATTGACTACAAGGTTATCATGTTACGATATGTTGATGGGATGTAAAATGTATTTCACAAAGGAATTGAGTTTCACATGTTAGGACATTATCCAAAGAAGTTAATCTAATTAAGCCTTACTGTACGTTAAAAGGAGGTGTCAGCTGGGGGCGCGTTAAAGCACCTCTAATTATCTAATTGTTGTTCATGGCCGTTTGAGTGCCGGTGGGCAGCGGGCTGGGTGGCGCCTGGCCCTCTTTTTACAGGCGCCGGGGGAGCAGGGGCGGACATCAACCGCCACGCGCTTCTTGATTTATAGGGTCACGAGACACGGCCCATAAGTCTGCTGAGTGCCAACACCACCTCTCCAGTCTGGGCAGGACTCGCGCCCACAGCAGTATGCACAATTTAGCCTCATTAACAGGGTATGATCCGCATAACAATGTGGCATGATTGCCGGCCACTCGGGCAGGGCGATGACAGGTCGGAAAGGGCTGCAGGGGTAGGGGCGGCTGGGGCCACCGGCAGAGACTGTAATTCGCCCGACCCGATGCACTGGGGAGTGAGACGACAGCGACTGGAGAATTATGCAGGATCCCCAGTATACTCAACCAATTGAAAACATAAGGGTGGTGGGCGGGAAATGACTTGGCGGCAGCCGGCGAGTACGTGCTGGAGGGGGCGCCGGCAGCAGGCAGGGGCAGTCAAGACTCGTGCCGGACTGGCTACGCTGGATGGCCCCCACAGCACCAATCGCCACATCTCCGGGGCCCCTGCTTCTCTATCTATTCATCAATTTCGATTACCATCGGAGCAGTTACTGATAGGAGGCGCCTCACTTAAAACTCCATTTATATGGACAGAGGGCGTGAGTGGGAAATCTTGAGAGGCCCCCTCATCTGCATGTAGAGGCGCCGTGGCGGTAGTGTTGGCTGGGTAATTGGACTGCCGACTACAGACCCCCTCGGTCGACTCCTTAATATCGCCTGGCAGATGGTCGGATCCCGCCAACGGCTGTATCCATCGCCTTCACTACCCCTCCCCCTTCCCAATTCTTACCGCCTTCTCTTTCCATGTAGGTTGGCCTTGCTGAGGCTAAGCAACCTTCCGTTTTTCTCAGATTCCATTGAACTGTTGATTATATTTCTTTCTCATCCGTATTATTATGTGTGTATCATGGTTGAGTTCATTACTGTATTGTCGAATTCGAACCCATTCTTTATGTCAAGTACATTATGGTACATCAGACTTTCATTGGTGGACAACCAAAGCTCCAAACTTCTACTACCTCTGGAGGTTTAGCTTTATACTCACGCAGATTTTTGCACTTAGTAAGCAGTTGTAACAAAAGTTCTAGAAAGTTCTAATAAAGATATCTTCATACAAAGCATACTAAGTTCTTGCCTAATTCGGATTCTTGTTACCGATTTCATAGCTCTGTTGTACATTAACCGTTTTACGGACCACAGAAAAATGGTGAGGGTTATCCCCTTATGATAAAACGTTCAATAATCAAAGTATTCCTGTAAAAAATAGCAAGGGTTTTTTAAACAATTCTATAAATCTTCATCAATACGGCTGAATCCTTTTGAACCTTTCTGTATTTGAAATGGATATAGTTAGTTTAGAACTGGTGTTAGTGATTTGCTCCACTGTTTGAAACTAGTCTTAATGGCAAAAGAATGGTCCACAGTAGAGTTTCCCGGATGCAGTTCCCTGTTTTTCCCTGCTTTGCACACAATTGTATGGGGCCTTCCATTAAGTACGTACGCAGCAAGGGGGGGTGGGGGGTCTGAGATTTGTGAAAATTTTCGTATGTTCCTATACAATTCCAATGCGTACTTTAGTCCAAGGGGGGTGGGGGGTCTAAAAATAAGAAATTTTGCGTACGTACTAAATGGAAGGCCCCTATCCATCTCGTAAACAGGCGTATAGGAAACCCACAGGAATTATGCACCTACTGAAGAGGAATGTATCCAAATCAATAAAGAAATATCAAGATTGTACAAATACGAAATGAACCAATATCCAAATCATTTAACCAATTAATGCCAAAAAAAGACAACCATTGTATATGAAATTGCACATCCTACGGGCTCTGGAGGATATGAATTATACCAAAATTCTAAACAGGAGGCCTAAATTACCTTCAAGAGATACGCACTGACAGGAGCCAACGAAATACCTCAAATCATTACCTAATCTATAAAGAGCTATGCCGCAGTGAAATGTATATGAGGTCCGGTCTCTTATCATTTAATTATATAATGTTTTTTTTTGTAAAAGGAACCACAGAAAAAGGGCAGAACATCGCCAGAGAACAACTTCTTAAATCCATATAGGTGTGTGGCAAAAATAAGCATGTATTTCACGGTTACCAAACAGGCCAAACAGTTAGGGTAAAATCCCAGGAGAGGAACTAGATGGAATTCAGGGGGACTTCCTTCTTTTGATAGAGACGTCTGTGTGATGGTTCAACGCTTAGCTTTGAAATCCGGGATCCATCCTCCTCTGATACGAATAACAGGCGAAATAGATGATTGAGTCTTTATCATTTTAGACATAATATTTAGCTTACAAATGACTTGTCAAAATATTCTGTGCACCAGCATATGAGTTCAGAATAGATCTGATTTAACAATAATGCATACAATTTTATGTATCTTTGTCAGTAAGTATGTCCAATTCTGTAACTTAATTCTACATAATTTTACCTCCTTCTATTTCTTAATCCACTCAGATCACAGACGAGACTTCCGTCTCCAGTTTTCCCTTCTCGTCCACTTCCCGCCTACCATCTTTCCCATCGCCGAAATCGAATCGACTCTGATGTTAGGCATTGCCGCCCCGGGGTGAGATGATGACAATTGAATCTGGATCTGATTCCTCGTTGCTGCACTGGCGACGATGTCGTCTCACTCGGCCCTCCTCCTCCTCCCAACACCTCAACGCTCATTTCCTCCATTCGCCGTTCGCCTCCCGATCCAACGGCCTCACCGCCGGCCAACTACGGAGAGAAGGAGACTGGGGTGTGCCCTTGATCGAAATGTAATTTTCCTTTAATAGTTAAGGCACATTTTCTTTTGGGCGCTATCAAATTTACCGAAACGATTGTGTTATCACTTCATCGTGCTCGGCAAATAGTGGGCCGCCCCCGGGGGAGATGCCTCCGGGCCGGCTGAGATGGACCAAAAACCAGTCTTGTCAAACAGTTGTTTTATTTTAATCGGCAAGCTGATTATGGGAATTCTGACACAGGCGCCCCGCCGCCCGCCACTGCCCGAGGACATGGGGGAAAAGCTACTGACCAAGCCCCTGGGGACTGCGGTCGTGCCACCGTGGAGGAACCGAAAATCAATTTGAGTGAGGGAAGGAGGCGGCGAAGGTGGCTAGGAGTTTCCAAGCAGGGAACGCCGGGAGCAAATACCACTCTATCGGAAGCTGGAATTTCCAAACAGCGGTAAAGCGCGCGCTGAAAAGCAAGTTAAACACACATCACTTTGTCTAGAGGCCAGGCGGCCGTGTGATGTGTGCCGACACGTGGACCCAGCTTGGGCCCGGCCGCGACAAACCCTTTAAATGAAACCACTTGGGCCACAAAGCGGGGCAATGGAAACTTGGTTTTCTACACCGCTTGGCTCCAAGTGCTGGCAATATCGACCCGATAAAGTGATGTCGTTGGATTTGCAAATAGTGGTCGGGCATGCTGGCAGAGGCTAATCAGGAGAAATCATACGCTGGCCTGGTCGGCTGAAGGTAGCGGGGGTCGGTGAGGTGGAGGGAGAGGGGTTCCATACACAAACGACTTCTGATGTCCGGCCAAATTACACGGCTCCGGTCCGACCGACCGGGCGTCTTTGAATCCTCTGTTCCGCATCCAGAATGACTCATTATCCAGCATTTCTCGTGTGTGGCGGTGGGTGAAATAAACCGGATTAATGTTTGTCAGGACCCCCTCCCCACGCGTCGAGAGGATGAGAGTCAGGATGATTTTTCTCTCCGTGGCATTTCGAGCAGGCGTAAGAAAACACGGCCGACTACAAGCGTCGTTATCGACGTGGGCTGAGAGCATCCGGCGAGCAGGACATGCCTGACTGCACTACTTGGTGTCCGGCATTGATCCGGGCTCAGCCGCCACCTTAGTCTCTCCACACCCATCTCTCCTGCTTCCTCCCCTTTCCTTTCCTCTCCCCTCCCCCGCCCAACCCCCGCCCAACTCCCTCCTAACATCCCCCACCGCCGCCTGCCCGCAAGATAGGAAAGGAGTGTCGCGACGTGCCTATACCGTGCTTGACACCCCCTCCCTTCCGACGCGGAGAAAGCCACCAACGCTGGAGGCTACCACTAGAAATCACTGCTAGGAGGAGACACTAGGGAGGGGGCAGAGAACTGCCGCCGGAAGACGCCACTCGTACACAGTCTCAGCCAATCGCGCCCCCAGCCACGTCCCCCCGCCGGCTGGGGCTGTGTCGTCGGACGGCCTTCGTGACGGCCGATTGGGTGCTGTTTCCCTGAGCTCTCTGCTCCCGCGGGCACGTGCCCTGTTCTCGCTCATATCAATACTACTAATAACGTCTCCAAAGGCAACAGCCCCATTGATAAGGCAAGGCAAAGAAACCTGTCTTCCATGCACGCCACTCTCGGCACTACCCACCCTACACTCTGCGTCCGTACACTTTGTTTTACCCGGTGCCCCTTTCAGCCCCCACGGGCCACCCTATCTGCGTGCCACGGCCAACCACTAGAGACCCACCGACAGCACGCGATCGTGACCCTAGACAATCTGTGGGTGTCATTTGGCTTGTAGCTCGGCGACAAAAGCATTGCATCCTGCCGATAAAGAGGATCGCTGTCAAATGATGAGAGGAAATAATCACCCCGTCTCTACCGCCTGGCTGGTAGATGCCGCGACCCCGTGACGGGCACCATCAGGGGCACTGTAAGAGAGAGCTTTACGCCCCACTTTTTAACATCCCCCACCCCTCCCAGCCTAACTCTCTCCTCATAGTAGGTCTCATTTTTGTGTCATTCAGTGCAATCGCATTACCTAGAGCTTGCCCGAGAGCACCCTCCATGGCGGACTCTGGGATCATTGGGTGACGGTAATGGGGCCTCGATTCCACAGCCTGCTGTCATTCGATACCAAATACGGCTTGCCTAGTTGGGGTTATCCCCCTTCCCGCCATGGACACGTTTTAGGGCACATTTGCTAGACCCAGCTCCTACTTGCTATACAATAACCAGCCTGCTGTATGCATGCCCAATGTCTCAATCCGGTTTGACTCTTCCCATAGGGAGTAAAGGGACTAGCTACAGTGAATTATCTAAGATGCTATTTCCTTATAGGTTTTATGGTGTCGCGGTAAATGCCACCAATGTAAAAACGCCCCACTTCTTGGAAAGGTTACTTCTGGCGAACGTCGACCGTCTGTTTTCTTCTTCGCTCAATCGTAGCTTTTTTTTTTTGAAAAACAGAAGAATAGCAAAGAGTTTCCTTTATCAAGGAGTAATGGTGGAACCTAATATGCTTCTGTGCTTGTGTTGATGGTTTTTAATGATAAAGGGGACGTTCTAATTTTAGTCTGTTCAAATATCATCGCGTAATTTCTTTGTCGAAATTCTACACACCTCATTCCGATCACAGTCACGACTGAGACAAAGAGAATCGACCTAAAAGCAGTTGAAGTAGGTAATATCAGGGAACGAAAGGTCAGAGTCTAAAATTATCTGCCTTTTTTATTTCATACTGCTGGGATTCTCGGGATCCTGTCTAGGAAAATCCCAATATGTAAATACTGCATTCCGGCCGACGCTGGTTGTTTCACATAATATCACTTCATTTCATATCGCGTACATGCATGAATGACTGCTCGGTAATTAAATAGTATTTAAGTTTATGGTATACACATAACGATCTATTATCCAGTGAGGCAATCGCTCTGAGTTTGTGCAACCTATATCTATATGAGCGCCCCTACATAACACATTGCCCCGGGCGGTATACATTTTCCCTGCCGTTATGAGAGCCCTAGCCAGAAGACACAGACATAGAGTCCACACAATATTCGACACTTGGTGTTGGCGCCAGGCAGTAGGCGCGGGAAGGGGGTTCCCTTCCATTTTTGGCGCCAAACACAGCGTCCGCGGGTTAATGACGTGCTCGGTGCTGAAACGAACAACGCACGTCCTGGAGATGAAAGGCAGTGCCCAGGCGAGGTTTTCAGCGAGCTGCTCCTTTGTGGGCCCCAGCCGCTCCTGGGCGGCGGGCCTGGGCCTGAGTGAACCGGAACCACACGTGCAAGGTGCTCGTCTTGGCTAGGGGCCGCGGTCAGAGGTCGGGATTGTGTAACATACTCCTGTGTGATGACCTACTGCACCCTTCCTCCAGGAGCAGGGCCCCACTGGAGGAGCCAGCTGCAGACTGCAATATCAGCAGCACCCTTCTGACGCTCTCCAGGTGCCCTCTACACCCAAGGAGCCTGCATAAACGATGCAAACCAGATGTGCCCCATCGCACACTTCTTAGACCAGCCTCCGAAATAGGGAGGGACGCGAGCGCATCTGATTCAATAACCCAAGACATCGGACTCGACGCCAGAAACACACCTTGTCTGAATAATACAACCATGACCTCTTTCTCATCTACGGTTTGCTTATAACAAGAGTAGAAACTATGCTTATTGAGTGGGCGTGTGGTCTTTTTCCGAGTAATAAAGGGCGAAAAGGACCACCAGCACATGTATATATGTGCCCATAAGTACATAGCTAATAGGACAGAAAACCGTTTGATTTTAAAGCAGCTCCCCAGGCAAGCACATGACGTTATTATAACGTTGCAGCAATGTTCTGTTTGGTACTGTTTTGGTTCTTGTTACATTATTTTGATGGCTCCCAATAACGTTGCTGCAACCTCCCATTGCGACGTCACACTGTGACGTTATTAAAACGTTATAGAATGTTCTGGTTACATTCTTTAGTCATGATAAATCTTATTGTGGTTTTTCTAACAATATGAGTGATATTTTTTATTCATTGGACTTGATTCATGAACTATATGTAGCATTTCATTATATCTTATATTTCTAAATAACTGAATGGTCTATGATAACATAGAGATAACATAGGTAACCCTTTCTTGTATTAAATTTGGAATGTGGTCAATAAATAAGAAATATTTAGAAAAGAAAAGCCTGACCCCTGTGGGGATAGAACCCTGGACCTCTCACACTCAAAGCAGGGAACATACCACAGAGCTACTGAGGATTGCACTAGTTGCTAGGGTCAAGCCATTGCATTTATTCTAGTACTACTACTATTATTACAATAACTACTATTAGTCCATGTCATACATACAGAGTTATATCTAGACATCAAAGTATGCATAACTATGTATGTATGTATGTATGTATGTATGTATGTATACATACATATATACATGCACTGTTATGCATCATATACATGTATAGATATATGTATGACATGGACTTATAGTAGTAATTGTAGTAGCTATGTATGTATATACATGTATGTATATAAACATACATAGTTATGCATAATTTATGTGTCTAGATATAAATATGTAGGCATGGACTAATTGTAGTAATACTAGTAGTATTAGCATAAATGCAATGGCTTGACCCTAGCAACTAGTGCAATCCTCAGTAGCTCTGTGGTATGTTCCCTGCTTTGTGTGTGAGAGGTCCAGGGTTCTATCCCCAAAGGGGTCAGCCTTTCCTTTCTAAATGTTTCTTATTAATTTTATTGACCACATTCCAAATTGAATACAAGAAAGGGTTACCTATTTTATCTCTATGTTATCATAGACCATTCAGTTATTTAGAAAAAGAAGACTCAATGGAATCCTAGGTATAGTTAATAAATCTGTTTCCGTTAATCAGCACAAAAATAAATTGCTTCAATTACAGATCTAAAGTGCTAACTTGACAATCATCCTTATGGTTAGGTCTCATCCATTATTATAATGTTCTGATTTGGTTAGGTTGAGACCTCACCAGAGTAGAATGTTATCATAACATTCTGATTAAGTCGGGTTGAGACCTTATCAGAACAGAACATTATTGTAATTTTCTGATAAGTCAGGTTGAGACCTTACCAGAACAGAATGTTATTATAACATTCTGATTTAGTTAGGTTGAGACCTCACCAATAAATAACGTTACTGCTACATGCCACTCTAGTAAGTAACAGACTGACCTGCTTAGCTGGGTATCTGTCTCAGTGAACAGTGATTAGTACAACTTGGAGAAATACTTGTTTCACCAAACATTTCAATGTAATGTTTCTGACATCATAGTAATATTGGACCTAGTACACCACATTAACGTATGAATAAAGTATCTTTTTGTTTATGGACCAACAAGTTTGACCATCTCTAAGGGAAAGTAAGAATACATTTCATCTTGATTAAGAAAAGAAACCCTAGCTTGCATTATTACATGTATACGGCATAATATTATCCTCTGTCGGAGTCTAGAGAATAGTTATTATTTTCAATATCTTGGGCACAATAAGCAAAGGATGTTGTTCTTTTCCTCATTCTAGCATATGACTTTTAGAAGAGCACTGATAGAAGGAGAAAAATATGTATCAAAGAATTGACAATTAAATATCATCTAATTGATAGATATGGTATTATTAGCATCATAGTACAGCATCAATCAGTGGATCAACACGAATCAAAAGCTTCTATCAATGCAAATCTACTAAAGTAATATAAAACAATTGAGGCAACGATCAATTAGGAAAGACAAGCATATGATCTGATTATGGTATGTACTTCTATGCAGCTTGATAATCGTAATACCATGATACCCTCATCCAAATTAAGGTTTTATCTCAGTTTGGAGCAGTTTTTAAATATTGCCATTATCATTATAATTATTTTGACGGGACAAACTTTACAGCGCCAAATCTAATGACACCATTTACATCTTATCTATCAGTACTTTTCTTCTAGGGCATCTTAAAAAATACCAATATTTAGAACTACGTAATTTTGAAGAAACTTTTTATTCTGAGAACAAAATGACGACGTTATACTCAAAGCAACTGACCAATAAGGAGAACAAGCGTTTCATGTCGGAACATACAAACGGTTACTAAGATGATGATAACAAAGCAATTCTCAAAGGGTGAAAATCATCATTTAATTTGGCAAATAAAGGATGAATGTCACATCAACCACTTCATAGACCAACCAAATCTGGACTGGACTGACTATAAATAGGGGCCAGTATACTTACACCAAAGACTATTGCACTCAAACGCGATGAAGCGCTCTTCTCCCTCCATTTCAATAATCTGTCAGCAGGTGACAGGTGCGCTATAGATCAAAGACGGGAGGTTGCTATACATACCTGAAGATGCAGTGACGGTGGCGCAGCTTGAGGTAAGGAGAAGCAGGGCCCACAACCAGCGTGCCCCGACGGGTGCCACGTCCCGGGTCACTTGTAGACGGACGCGGGCAGGGGCGGGCCGAGTCCATACCGCTGCCATCAAGAGTCGGTTCAGGTAAGCTCGGAACCATGGGAACCAGTGGTCCTTCACGTCAATACGAGCCTGTGTAGGTTTGCCTCTGGCCTCCATGGTTGGGCAGCTTACCACTAACCGTTACTTAAACTGCTGCTCTTGTGCTTGACGTCCGTCTGTTGGGTCCCTACTCCAGGGTCTGACTACTCCGACAGGTCCTCTCTACACCTGACTGCGTCCTCCAGGCCCAAGCCGCACGATGGCGTTGTCAACCGTCAGCGGCAAGGTAGAGTCACTTTCATTAGGCTTATTACACCGCGTTAAAAGCCAAACCAGCTCCAACAAGGGTCTTGTGGGACGCTAGTCCCATTAGAAGGCCTACGTGATCTTCTGCCTTTGTGGCCTAGTCCATCGTCATCGATTTTCATTATCCGGAATTAACGCAATAAGCCTCGGTCGATGTCAGTAATAATAAACAGGCTTTGAGATCAATTCATTTGACATCCTACAAGATTAGAATTTTAGCGTGGTGGGAGCAGGGGTCCATGAGCGCAGATCGATGGCTGTGTAGGCTAGCGAGGTGCACTCTGACATCCACACACCTCACAATTACGCTATCTCATCGGGGGCGCTGGCCTTGCCCTCCACAATCCGCCCTACTCTCCTTCTCCTTTCATAAATAATAAGAGCTGCCCTCCTTCTGCCCGCTCACCACCAGCGTGGCTTTTGCGGTGCACGAGGGCCGGTAGCAGTACGCGACTTCTTCAAGGCCAAGAATCAGAGGTTTTTGGTGACATTGCTTGTCCGGCCCGGCGGCGGTGCAAGGCTGCCTTTTAGTGTCGTGTTTTACCAACAGCGCCCATTAATATCCACATCCGAAGGGCGCCGCCCCGACCTCTCCGCGGGCGGGTCGTTAGCCGCTTATTCAGCGTTAGCTGCCGACTTCAAAGCATCGCTGACCACAGCCGGGTTGTGCCTATGTTAGAGGAGAGGGGGCCGGGAGGAGACAGGAGGGGTTGTGACTGGCCTCCCTGCCGACTACCGCTACTCTAAAATCAGCGCTCGACTACCGAAATGGGCATTCGATTTAAGGGGGTGCCTGCGATCACGAGGTCGCTGCTGACTAAATGCAGCGGGCAGGTTCAGCTCGGGAGGACGGGAATGGGGAGATAGGAATGATGCAGGGACAAGGGGGTGTGGACGGGGGAGCAGGCAAGGCAGTGGGAAGAAAAAGAAGCCGCATTGGAGGCGGCGATGACATCTGCCGCTCAAACAGAAGCCGGAAAACCGATACTTATCCGAAAGTAATTGATGGAAAATGCGGCGATAGCTGTCAGCCAATGAGAGGGATCATGTGGCGGCAATCGGAGGCCAGTCCTTAGTAGTTTCTACTTGGGCGTCTGTCTCAGGCACAGCAGAGCATTCCCAGGGCCACTTTCTCAAAAGACACGCCACTCCCCACGCGCCTGCCAAGTAATAAATGACAGAAAAGAGTTGGCTTGATGCTTGTTGGATGTGAAATACTTCCAGGGGCACGGCCACCGGTATGCAATATAATCCTCCCACTGCCAGGGGCTTCTGCAAGCCGTCGAGTTCCAGCGCCGGGGGCAATATCTTATTTTCAACTCTTCATCCAAGGCAATCGGTCAATCAGAAGATGTTTCCAGACAACCCGCAAGAAAATCCAGATGTAGACTTTTGGAAATATGCCCAGAGCTTTCTTTTAGTCTAGAAACAGAGGAGGGTATTATTAAGTAGTGGTTGAACAGCGCTGAAAGCAGTACTTTCTCGGTTTTTCATTATTTCAGGACCATAAGCCATAAAAATCCCCCTTGTAAAGTCCGTGTAAGTGCATTAGGCGGTATCCGTGGTGTTGGAGCGTGCTCAAGTTAAGTGGCTCTCTCGCCGGGCGCGGTTCTCAGGTGATGTGCTCTGCTCGCCCCGCGGTGATGTCTGAGTGTCAGGTGCGGCGACCGGCCACCTGACCACCCGATGTCCACCGCCACCAACGCCAGCCGCAGCACCAGCCGCCCGCCCTGCCGACACCTGACCACATACAGGTATGTGGCAACGTTCCAGTGGCTGATGGGAGCCAAACTACAGCCGCCGTCGGGAGGTGCCGAGTACTTTCTCCCTCTCTTTCCTCTCTCTGTCAGTCACTGGCGTTGTCGCCGCGAGCGCCGCCAAGTGGAGGCAGTGGGAAAGAGGAGCCGGCGGAGAGGGTGGTAGAGGAGCGGTGGGGCAGACAGCAGGCAGGCTGTGTACAGCCACACGAGTCGACCGCCAGGCACAGGCTGCCGTACGTCTCCTGCTGACTGGCAACTCGGCACTGTGGCTGCATTCAAACTGAGCGCGCTACTGTCTCCACCAACACTGCGTCCCGCTGCCAGCATGCGTTCGCTCACCACGCCCTCCCATCAAGCACCCGCATTCACTAACGCCCACACACTGAACGTTAGCAATGCGCATGCACATCAGATTGTATGCAAATGCTATCGTGGCGCGCCAGGCGGCGGTGGGGCAGCCTCTTCCTCGTGACCCTTCATACTATCGGGTGTTGATCGCAGTACTGTTAGCCCCAGTTTGCTGATACCCTCTCCCCGTCTCCCGCTCCACCGTGTGGTGCTGGTGTTATTGATGCAGGGGTGGGGTGCGTTATCAGTGTCTCGAGGCTGGTGTGTGATGGTTGATGGTTGCTATAGAAGGGTATATATCTAGATCCACAGCCTCCGCTACTACCAGTATACTACTTTAGGTCTATTTTTTGCTATTGGTCTCGTGTCTTTTCCTGTTGCTCGCCTGGCTGCCCTCCACCCCAACAACTCTAAGTGTCTTAATCACAATATATTGACACCCTCTGTGGCGTCGCCTCCACGCTGCTTTCCCGCCTGCCTCCTCCTGCGGATCCCCTGGAGGCTAGATCCCTGAGCCTGGCGTCGGGCTCCTTTCCCAGTCACTTTCTCCTCACCCACCTCCGAACGCCCACCACTCGCTGGCAGTAATCCGGTTTGCCAGCGACCGTATCTCACCGTTCGGCTTCCTTCCAAGGTCCCAAAGTTAACAGCCCCCGGGCAAGGTCCAGCCGGCCGGTGGTATGCCGGGCTAGGCAGGGCAAACACGTCGAGGTAGGAGGGCGGTGGGGAGGTGCTGCTGCTGCCAGCACCAAACCATGCTCCTATACCAAATCTAGCCAGTCGCGCCAGTCAGCCACATGTGCAGTAGCCAACACTGCCCCGTCGGCTACTCGGCCCCATCGGCTGGCCGATGCCCGTCCTCAACCCTACACACACACCCAAAACCTCTTCGGGCTGCTTGAAATGCAAACCTTGGTCCGAGTGGATCGAAACTGGTATCGGCTACTCTCGCAAATGAGGTCAGACCTCGGCGCAAATGCTTGTGTATGGGCTATTAAACAATGGGCGGCTGGAGTGCCAAGTCGGGGAAGACGCCCCTCGCTGCACCATATTCACTTGCCCGACGCCAGATCAATGATGGTTTGTGGAGGCGCCTTGTTTTAGGGTCGGCTATCTGGGGTCGCGTGCCACCCCTTTTATTAAGGATGACGCGGTGGACGGAGCCTGCTGTCAGCGCGCAAGCACGCCAGGCCCTCCAGAATGACCCTGACATACTGAGCAGGAGGTGAGGGTGGTGTGAAGAGAGAGCAGGGGTTATCCCATTGCCTCTGATACTCCCATTACCCCGCTCAATTATTTTTACATATCACTCCTCACCAAGGTTGCAAACAGTCGTTCCCCACCTACAGTTTATGTGGGTGTGGTTTTCCATTAGGGATCGTGTTTTTTTTATACTTTTCATTTCACTAATGAACTCTCATATTAACATTTGACCTTCACATAACATTGTTTCCTCAATCAGAGTGGCCGACCTCTAACCCTTTTCATTGTACCTCCTTACATGTGAACATGTACATGTATCTATAAATTAGATCTTTATATCTATATATTTACGTAGCAATATATATATATATATATATATATATATATTCAATTATAGTGATGTGTCATATACCCCATACAAGCCCTTTCCCTCTCACCTTGTCTGTCCGGCTCCTCCCCTCCCCCTTCCGGGGGGACCCTCTTACCAGCCATCCGTCGGTGGTGCACCTACACGTTATGTCTTCCCCCCTCAGCCGAACACCCCATAGCTGGCGAGTGCCACATCCGACGCGGTAAGGCGAGCCGTTAAAGGTCCACCTAATACCCAGCCACGGCCGGCGGTGCCCCCACCGTCCCGGCCTGCCGTCATGGCTTATCCAAACTGCCGGAGCCAATACAAGAGATGGGCGCGTCCTTGAAGAGCATATTAGCCGCCTCACCTAAGTAGCGCCTCCTAATGCGATACCCAATACGCTCATCCCATAGAACACCGTGCCATTGACCCCTCCTCTTTCCCTCAAACCCATCTCACCCAGAGCCCTCGGCCGCCGCGGCTGCGGGTGGCCGTCTTCTACAATCGAACACGGCTCCATCGGCCAGCAATATCCCATTGGAGTCGGCCAAGACGTCCCCTGATAAATGGATTGATGTTGGGTCGGCGTTGTCCTGCCGCGGTCATCGCCCCAGCCCGGTCGGCAGTGAGGGGCGGGGTGGTGCGGGATGAGGTGTGGTAAGGGGATATCAGAGGGGGCGGGGGTCGCACGCCGCACACGCACGGCACCGTCGCCCACCAAATGGCTGATGTGGTCTAGCAGCGGTGATCTTGATTCAAATTTAAGCAGGTCCCAGCTGTCTCACTGACAAATCACCCGCGCCCCGCCACACCCACGCCCTGCCATCCTACATCTCTCCAACCCTTCAATCGACCTCCTTCCCTCTCGACGTCTCCCGCCAACCAACGTCTTGACGGCCTCTTTTTGTGGCTTGTTAGCTGGCACCAGAATCGATATCGATGAAGGTGTCGAGTTAAACAATCTCACAGATATTTGGAAATGGGGATTCTGATCAATTTGGTTAGACACCCAGAGAGTGTCAATAAGGCAGTCATTGGGTGCAGTGTCGATGAAATAAACGATTGTGCCAGCAGAGCTGCACGACGTGTCCACTAAGGACGGCTGAAAGGCACGCCCTTTTGGACGGCGACAAAAGGCTAATACATTAGTAATACTTTCCTCTGCCAGGTCTCTCATGATTTCTTCTAAAGGCGCGTAAAACTCCTTTCAACTGTCAAAAGTACTGGAGCTATCCACATATCAGCCGTGACAGCAGGTATTGTCGATGGTCAGGCGGATGGAAACATTGCATTTGAAGCGGCCGCCGCTGTCGAGGGGTGCGTTGTGACTGGCGGCACGCGGCGCCCATCAAACAAGTGATTAAGCTATCGCGCTGATGAATGTGTAAAATGAAGACAATGGCCACGGCAAATTAGTCCATTTCCAGCGCTGACATGCGCGGCGTGGGTGACGGGGAGGCTGGGGCGGTGGTGGACGTGGGGTAGGGGTAGGGTAGTGTAGGGTAGCGCCGACTGGCGGGGACGGTGCGCCCCCCTCATTACTTAGAGCCGGCCCACCCAGCCTTGGGCGGCGGCCGACTGGGCCCGATCCGTCACGGAGAACGGCACGCAGTATGCTTTGAATCCCCTCTCACCAACCGCCACCGATCGCCAACGGTAATGAAGGCAACATGGCACCATCATGTTTCAACGTGTCTCAGTGCAGTCCTAAGAAACAAGCCTGTCAGCAACAATGCCTCAGCGCGCGTCCTATTAAGGCCCCTCGGCCAAACCATCCATATGTTCATTTGCTCGCGCACAAGCATCACGTATGAAGGTAGCTCGCCCCATCACCCCCTCCCCTACTTCTGATTTGACCGTCACTTTGGGTAGAGCTAATGCATAGTACAACCCTAACACACGGAAGAGCCTGCTTCAGCAAAGCATTGATGTGACTGCAGGACATGAACAGTTCCCAACAGCCGATACCCTTCTTTTTTTCTTACACAGACAATCTTTTTGTTCAGAATCCGTTAGCATTTTCCTCTTAACGCCGGCTGGCGTTTCACCACAGGCAAACCGGATTTCTAATTCAGGAAAACTCGATAACCAGTCCTAAACAAATTGATAAATCACTGCCCATTATCCGTGACAGCGGGGCTGCGGGTCCTGGCGTGTAATCCAATACAAATTGGCAGATTCTACACCAAAATTCCATTGCAGGGATCCTTCCAATACACACTGTACGAGCTGGCTGTACGCAAATGTTCAACATCCAGATAGCGTTCCTCTTCAGACAGAAAACCCTGGGTATGATACCCTACTCTACATTATGGTTACTCTTCAGAATCACGCGATGAAATACACTGATTAATCAATAACATATTATATAGACGTAACTGCAAAACACTAGAGTGGTCTTGATAATTATGGTATAATTCGTGGACTATAGTGATATCAGAACATGGTAGTTCATGAAGGCATTGCGTGGTTCAGTTAGATGGACAATATTTGGTTAGCGTGATATTTCTATTACATGGATAGCCTATGCCTCCTTTATTTTACTCAGCCATTATCCAACTTTGGGGAACTAGAACGGTGCATTTACTCATTAAAATGGTATTGCCATTGCGCCACTGCAAATTTATTGGATATTTGCCGATATGGGACTATAATCATCAACAAACCGGTCCTAGAACGAATGCAGACACAGTTAATTCAGAGACCCCTGGGCTTTTGCCTGTGATACGAAAAAAATTGGAAAGCTGAAAACTGGATTTGGAGCATATTAACAAAAAGAGATGTACTTAACAAGTTGAGACGGATTTAAAGTGTAACACCCAATACACATAAATCACATTTTTCTATTGTTCTACAAGAAATGATAAGTTGATCAAAAGGCATTTCTGACAGTGCGTATGCCTGATTTTCATCTAGAAGGGTTGCGTGAGCTGGGTCGTTGCATTAATGCGCTGCTACTTTTATGATTACTGTCACACAGGTTTTTCCTGCTGTTCCACGGTATAAAGCTTTTTGGCCCCCGCCTGTTATCCCCAGCAAGGACCCACTATGCGATGGGTATCGTGCACTGTGTATCTGTGGGCGCTTTAATCAGGTGTAGCGTGAGGAGGCATTGTGCTCTGTGTTTGATCCAGCAGATAGGGTCCGCTTGTAATCTGCTGCCTGTCCCTCTGATATGTATACAGTGTGGTCCGAATCCCTGCCGTCGTCCGCGTGCATCGTGAAAGGAATGTCTGTTCAACTAGTGCAGGACCAGACCTGGGCGTAACGAGTCTGCACTCGAGAAAGACAGAGAGGAGGAGAGAAAGACAGGCAGAGCCTAATGAAACCGCTAGCACACAAAGAACATTGAACTTCTCTAAATGGAGAGCGCAGAGACGATGAAAGCGAACGAAGAAGTAAATCTATGAAGAAGTATACTCCCATATATATAATACACATAATACACATAATATAGATATAATTGTAATGCATCTATTTAATCATATATATAAACTATTATATACAATTTATTTATTAGGGTATATTATATGCACACATACATATAGGCTTTGTCTGGAAGTGTGTGGGAAGAGATACGTATAGATGCAGTAGACAGGCAGCAAAGGAGAAAGTAGCAGTGCGCAGTGACAGCTTCTCAATCATTTGTAAATTAGAGGGTCCATTGGCCAAGTAGAGAGAGGAGAGCGGAAGGTAAAGGAGGGAGTGAAACGGAGAGCTAGGAAACAAATAAGACGAAAAATAAACTCGAACCGGTAATAAATTGCATGGCCATGATTTACTGGCATGGTTGTTGCTGGATTCAATCATAGCGGAGACCCAGTATATTGCTTGTTTGGGCATCTGTCGCCGCATCCCTTTCCAATCACTTTACCTAGCGAGCAAAGGGGGCTGTTGCGGGTTATGTATGGCCTGCCCCGCCCGGGTCCTTCCCAGAGATAGATGTAACAGGATTCAGAGGGGGGCTATAATTACCAGGGCCACGGGGACCTGGGTATTATCCATCGCCAGCCCAAACCGACGTGGTGCCAAGTCAGTGGATTGGGCCGCGGATCCTCGAGACGATCACAAGATGTGCTTTATCGACCCCGGAAACAATGATAACCGACGAGCCGTCTGGTCATTATTACACATGGCCAGCTGAAGTAAAGCCTGCTACTGCCGCCTCCGTCGTCCCACCTTAAGTCTGCTCCTATCCCTTAACAATGACATCAGGAGGGTGCGGGATGGTCTGAAGACCGAGGTGCTTCTCTGTAACCTTAAGGCCTAGATTATTCATGTAAAGGGGCGGGGTGGATTTAACCATTGAGAAGTTTGACTTGAATTTAGGGCAATTGTCATGATTTCTGTTTGTTTTAATTAAACCATATCAATTTACATTATCTTCCGTATAGGCGTGTTATAGTTACATATCATAATCAGTAGACAAGTACATAGCAATAAGATGGAAGTATGATCGTAAAATTTCTTGTTGCCTTAGCTAATGTGAGGATCAGGTTAACGTTCCAAGTAGAAGTATTATTTGATGACACACACATTCAAATGTTTAATGAATGTAGGTTATTATAACAATTCCATAGTCAGCATCCACACAACATATAATCCCATAGCCAAGATAAGCATCAATGAGTTAATGCAAATTGAATTAATTTCTTTATCTTTTCTTTGAATTCAACTCTTGACTCATACATCTGAATATGTAGCGGGTACCAGACACCTCGGGTTCTTAAAATCAGTCAAACGTTACTCATTCAAATTGTAAATAGCCTTTAGTGGCCTTTCCAGTCTTGTTTCTGGGAAGTAACATAGGAACAATTATATGTTTGAATCGTTAGAACCACTCTTAGAACCACTCGATTTGTGGTTCCTATGTATTTCATTGGTAGAAGTTTCGTATACTTCTATGTTTGGACCCCACTACAGTTACAATATTGGCATTTTCTCATGTAAAGAACGTCTAGGCGCACGAACAACATTATCTTAACTAATCCTTGCCATAGGACTCTCAACGGTTTTAACAAGCCACTGAGAGCCAACCAATGTCTAGCCAGATCTGAGCCATCCTATCTAATTGGTGCCAATCTGTCTTAAAATCCCCCGTCACATTCGCTTGACGAATATTTTAAGAATCGTCGCCACCTTATCTCGCCTGTTTGATCTCCTTGGGGTTGGAAGGGAAGATTGGCTTGGTGATATGGCATCAGTATGTGGCAGCATGCCCTCCCAGCCAACTGTATTCACCGCACCATCTCACTGATATGACAACTTGATCAAAATGGTCTAATGGTGACATATGACTGTGCGGGCGCCGGCCCCTTGTAATCGGCCCTTGCCACGAGGCAGAGAGCAGCTCTGGTTTCCACGCCACCGTGAACATGCACAAGGGGTCGGGGGCAGGCGAGTGGTTGACGGGCTCCTGATGTGCCGCACCTATTGCTTTCTCTGACTGGCATCTCAGCCCCATTACCTGCCCTCCACTCCCTGTGGACGAGGGCGTCACCAATCTCTGAACCAGCCGCCAAAAGAGGACTGGCGGCAATGTTATCGACGGCCCTCACCATCCCTGCCAGCCATACAGGCCCACCAACACCTTTTGTCCTGTCACGCGAGTGCGGCAAATATTAACCAAATTTATTTCATTTTTGTTCAGACGTTCTGCCTTTAATGGAAAACGATCATGATCCATTTGATTGTGGTCTTGCCCCATAGAAAGTCTCGGGCAAAACACCCGGCACTCTGATGTGACGCAATTAAGGAGCATTTCTACATAGGATTGCGTGACAGCTACTATGTGTTTGAAGAAAAGGATTCCCATTAAAATGCTTCACTTCAACATCTGAGCACGTTATTCGTGCCTATAGAAGAATCCCATCGCACCAAACCTCCTGGCCATATGTCAGGCAATTTTGAAAAAAAAGTTCAATGTCTATCGTCAAAGTTAAAAAAACATTCGTTCTCTTAGAGACCTCCGTTAAATCGAAAACGAATGCTGTCCTTTAAGTGTTTGTTATTGTCTTCGTCGCTGTAAATTTAGAAAAATAATGTGAAAAGGTTTTTTTCTAATGTTACCCCAAACGTTTGATTATGCATACATTTGATTTGATTCTATTTCCATTAAATCTTCGTATAAATCTACATCCCTATCGACGAGCTTATGACCAGAACTCGTTGTTACCGATCTTATTCACTTTTTTTATAGGACCTATCTTATACTACACATGATGGCTGTGTAATTGTGTAAAGCTAACGTCGGTATATCAGTCTATGCGAGAAATACTGCGGAGAACCTTTTTTTTATTGTTTTTATTCAGGTAAAATGGCTTCGGTAGAGCCGATCTTCCAACCACTCCCTCTGTAACTACTTTTTACATCAGCTTCGGGAGTGGTCTTTTCAATATGATGTTTACACTTTGCTACATATAAACCGGTGATTGGTGATCTGATGTGATGAATTGATGTTATGAGATGAGCAATAATAGTTCTACTAAGTAGTCTTATAGACACGTAGTTTTATACTCTATGTATATAATGATTGGTCCCTAGTACGTTCAGTATAAGGGTTATTAAGATACAATTTAAATTTCTTTATAAATTTCTCCTTTGTTTCTGAAATCACTACATCAACTGGGTGACTATTCCAAACTAACATCCCTCGGAGTTGAGGGTTTTTTAAAGCCC
Organism: Lepidonotus clava; assembly: GCA_936440205.1. Classification (NCBI taxonomy): domain Eukaryota; kingdom Metazoa; phylum Annelida; class Polychaeta; order Phyllodocida; family Polynoidae; genus Lepidonotus; species Lepidonotus clava. The sequence goes on from OW387134.1 coordinate 30,171,714, forward strand.
CTGGCGTATATCTATATGGCACTTTAAAAATTGTTCCTCGTCTCCTTCTAGTTGGCAAAACCCTGTGGTCCAATAAACTATCCTTAAATGACAATTGATATATATATATATATATATATATATATATATATATATATATATATCATAAGGTGCACATATCTTCTAAAATATAAACGATGGATCTTGACCATCCTATGTAACGAATCAGAATTTCTTCTCTGTTCATATGGTAATTTGTATTCTTCAAAAACAGTCATTATCCCTTGGGTTTGGAGGGATTGCATTTTATTAGTTACATAACATAAATTTGGATCATAGATAAAATCACCATATTAGATTATGGGCAGTATCATGAATTTCTACATTCTCAGACGTTTTTGATGACATTTATTTTCGAATGGTTCTTAAATATAGCAGTCTATTTTTGACTGTGCTATATATACAATCCCTGTGTTTCCTGAAATTCAATTCGGTATCGATTAAGATCCCTATATATTTGTACTCACACACCATCTCAAGGGGTTCATTTTGTATAAAAAAAAAAGTTTTGATCTCTTTCCCTTCCAGTTTTATTAGATATTAGTTTTCATCCCTTGAGACCTTTTTTATATTAACAGTAAGCAGATTCTGTATGCACCAAGAGCTTATACTATCTAAGGATCTTTGCAATCTGACACAGTCCCAATCATACAAGACAGTGTCATCAGCATACATATGTATTCCTGACTCAATATTAGTACATATATATCGTTAATATAGATATTAAAGAGAGTAGGACCAAGTACTGGGCTCTGTGGTACCTCAAATGTTACCCTCCTATGAGAAGAAACAACATTATCCAAAACCACTGCCTGATATCTATCAAGGAGGTAGTTTTGAAACCATCCGACACTGTCTCTTGAATTTCTTTTTTAATTTCTTAAGAAGTTTAGAATGCGAGACGGTGTCAAATGCTTTTTTTTAAAATCCAGGTATCTTTGTCCAAGTCAGTGTTGATATGAATTTGATTTATTAGTGTCATTGTAGCAGTCTGTGACTTAATAAGTACATCAACCATTCACTGTTAACATTTTTGCCTGGGGGATTACAAATAATAGGGAGGTTTAGTACAGGTTTCTATGAAAAGTACCTACGTTTTCTTTTTCTGAATTTCCTAAAAACAACAAAACAATAGCATCTCAAGAGTAAGTATTTACATACTGCCTGCTATGGGCAGCAGTGTGTAAATAGCAAAGAGAGTAATCCACTCCTGAAAACCGATAGGTGGAAGAGCTTGGATAACGAGCAAGTATATTTAAATCATGCTTATATAAAAAAGAGTTATATATACCTTTAGGCCTATACTCAAAATCTTTCGTATTATACTCATTCCTCATTCAATGCTCTGTGTACACTTGTTAAACATTGATACAACATTTTAATATTTGGTCCACATCCCAAATATACATTTTAAAACTAGATATCAATATAATCATGATGTTACAACATTTAGTTGATACAACAAAACATAGCATGAAGTAAATGGGAACTAGCCTGATAATCACTGTCAATTCTATACTACTAACACCATGATAACTCAATCTAGGTAGTAGTAGTATATAAAATTTCCCGTTTTGTTCAGGTTCAGCCGAGTCACTGATAATTATTTTTTATTAATTTATATTAATTGATAATTAGTTCTCGTATTGAAATTTTACTGACGGTGGTTGTTATGATAGTAGCGGTCTTCCGGTTTTCCCCAAAAAATATTTTCTGAATCCCAACTGACCAACCTGGCTGCTTGAACAGTGGTGGCTAGGGTGGATAAACTCTATCGTAATAAGATAGCAATGAAACTAATCCCGAAGTGCACACGCTATTGATGGACATACTTGTGAGCGGTGCCTCAAATTTATCTATTAATACATTTATTGCCTGTCGATCGACCCAGTTTTCTATTAAGGCATGAATGACTACCCCATTTCAGAGCGACGGAGACAGAATTGCACTTTGTGCTTAGACAGAGATCCACCAAAACGTGCAATATTAGACACAAAGAACATTATCTAAAAATTCGCAGTTAATGGTTAGTAACATTTTGACTTTATTCAATGCTTTTTTCAATCCTGTTTTCCTTTGTGTAGTAGGTCTTCGAGGAAGATTTGTTATCAAGTGTCGGGAGCATATAGGTTCCAACTATGCAACACCTAAGCATACCTCAAGTTCTTGCTACCAAGCTACATACACAAATGTACTAGAATATATACTGCGTTTCGGGAGTATATATACGTGATACCTGATATGACAGGAGATAAAAAAGCAATGGCATTCCTGTTAATCACATGTAACATTTATTTGGCAAAATACCCTTCAATCAACGGCAATCAATATGCGAGCTTATCAATCACTATTCAGCCCACCAGTGGCCTAGCTGTTCTAAATGCAAGGTGAAACTATTTCTCCTATTTAACATGCACCAGACAATGGCCACTTTCCGATGTTGACGCACACTGTGTCAAAGAAATTTAAGTGGCTTTATTCAAATCCTTTGTTCCCATTCTGGTGACTGTGAATCTAATTACATGAACAATCACGATTTGCGCAAGAATTCAATGGTAAGCAAATGTCACTTCCCAGACAAGCTATAGACTTTTACGGGGTAGTGACCTCTACACTAAGTTCAGAGAGAAGACAGATCTATGATCTTTTCACGGACAACACATGCTTCCATTGATTTTTCTGTGAAAGCTCTCAGAAGATGAAAATAAGCCAGATGAATCAGAAAGCTGAAAAACGGCTGAATGCCAAGAGACTGATATTTGTGAGGGAGGACAATACCAAAATATTTAATCTTTTTATACCAGTTTATTTTGACATTTTGAAGGACTGAATCCGCAAAAAGAACAATTGCAGTGCGGTTTTGTTAAATATAGCAACATGAATAATTTTCTCACGCGCGAGAAAATGGACGACATTAGGAACATTTTCACTTGGACAAAGTAGTATGGAATATCATGAATCGAATTGTTTCAAAAGTATTAAAGGGGAATTAGACTTTGCTCCTGAGGTGATATTCTTTCAAAATCCAGCGAAAAGGAAAAGCTCCATTCTGTCCTAACGGGCCCGCCGCAGGCAACCTTTGCGACCTATGCCCGGGCCCTTGTGGTGGTCCCTACTAATTAAAGACGCGTTTTTTTCTGTTGACATTTGAGGCAACCCTGCTAAGCCCCGTTATTAGATGGAGGAATACGCCCAAATCAGACCTAATGGATCCATCGGCCTGACTCTGGTTGACGGTTTCTTTCACAAGGGATTGCATTTTCCCGTTAAATATTGTTGTATTCTTCATGAAAATTCACTTTCATTAGAGACTCACATTTAATCTTAGAAAGTGTCTATATACGCTTTCCTGGAAAATATTTTTAGTTTTTTCTGTCTGCCTTGGTATTGACTTTGGCATTCAAGATTAGATGCTATTATCATTTCTATTTAGGTATGATGAAATATCATGACTGACGGAGAAATACAGAAACTATCGGATCTTCGTCTTTCTTCCCTGATTATAATTTGATTAGCTCTCTTACACTATATGCAACATCATTTTAAGATAAAGATGTTGGTAGTGCATACAAAAGAGTCTACACATCAATGATGGCGATCGTGATAATGCAAATCTAGATCGTCCATCTGGATGAGTTGGATACATACTGTTTCCTCTAGAGAGAGAGGAATTTATTTTGATATTGTTTATTTATCAATCAAAGGCTACACAGATAATCAGTTGATATATACTATTGTTATCCTCGGCAGGTTTGATGGTTTGTACAGAGTACATAGACTACTTTCAAATATAATTATTTGGCAAACTTCACCCTTAAATACTTTCCCCTAAACATGTCTGTTCTCTTTGCATTATTTCACTATCCAAGAATATGCCTCTAAACCGCCTACAGTAAGATCACACGAAAATAACATGCACGTTCGATTTCAAGTACGAAAATTGTAACATAAAAAAGGTATTAAAAGAATTGCGACCACAAAGCTTTTATCACTTGATGCGGAAATGAGGGCAATGTAAGTGAGAGGACAATCCGGAGAAATCTGTCTGTAGGATGGGGGACCTAATCTGTACAGTATGCTTTTTGTGTCTACACGAGTGTTCCCGAAGCTACGGGGGTAGCGGGGAGGATGAGGAGGGATAATGCTCGGTAATAACGTACCCCTTACCAACACAAAGTTGAGACAGCGTGGAGCTACTAGGAAGCACCAGGCAGGGCTGACTCAAAGCCCCATCGATTTTACTTTGTGCCCGACGTGGGTGACAACCAGTAGATCTTCCCCTACCTGGTCCCGCTGTGTTCATCTATAAAACATCCACTTCCTTTCTACCTAAAAACCCATCCATTTTAATTATATATCCTCCCACTTTATCGATTCCATCCTTAGCCCCTGCTCCTTCAATTCAATAGGGGATCGTTTTACCAAAATGTTCCAGATTTGTTAGCTATTCTGGTCCTCGTTAGTATGAGTACTCCTTCCTTATATTGACGGCGGAGCTTTGGAATTTTGCGTCAAGACCTCACTGCTTTTTGGTAGGACGTATATCACAAGGCTTTAAAATTAATGTTGATAGATAGAATTAAACGTTATGGAGTTGATAAACAGAAGTGGCTTTCATTGATCGAATTTCTTGCATTCTCAAAGATTCAAATAAACAGAAAATATGGAATTTTGCGTCAAGACCTCACTGCTTTTTGGTAGGACGTATATCACAAGGCTTTAAATGTTGATAGATAGAATTAAACGTTATGGAGTTGATAAACAGAAGTGGCTTTCATTGATCGAATCTCTCGCATTCTCAAAGATTCAAATAAACAGAAAATATGGAGATGCACGTCCAGCTTTAGTGGCACTTTAGTCTTGAAATCCCTTTCCTTCAGAAACTGAAGGGAAGGCTACCAAGATTGTGGACAATATATGTAAAATGGAAACTTATATATATGCACCTTAATGGCTGTTCTTAAGTATTGACTATCTATGATTTCTTTTCATAAAATCACTAATATATGGTGGCTCCCCTGGTGGCGAAGGTGTGTGGGAACAAGAAGACAGGAGCTGTGGATGTGACAAGAAAATGAGGGCATGCGCGTGGCACAGACTGACAGGATGACGTCCCTCCAGTTTCCATGCACCCAACACAGCCATGTTCTGACACCTTACATACTTCAACTACAGTACCATCCCCTTCTTATCTGAGCAACACAAGTATGGGCTCCCAGCCCTTTGGTTCACCCAACTTGTTTCCCCATGAGGCCATCACCCTCCCTTGCCCTCGACACTAGCGAGCCCAGCCGCTGATGCAAACATAAACAAGAGTAGGCCTAAGTCATATTATCTGAAAGGTTATGGGATAACCAAATATTCCTGTACCAAATGCTTAGGTTTATTATTTTTCTGTGCATCCTAATTATGTAATATATACGATTCGTGCCAATTGTTTGATGTAGTGTTACTTTAATTGTTGTCTTAAGGGGCTGGCTGAAGTATCTGCTTTTAGTAGACATGCTTTCTCATATTTTCTACCTCATTTAGGACACATTTTTTCTGGTCATTTGTTAGCACGTTATTTCATCAAGAAAGGGAAAAAGACCACTGTATACATAGTCCCCACACCCATCAGCTTTGGTGGACCCGAAGGCCATTTGAATATTACTTTATGATGCAGGCAGAGCCCGGATTTACACAGGGACAATCGCTAGTGATCCGTGGCCTGTGTCGGCGGGGTGATTATTGTTCTGTGATCGTGTCGAGGTGAAATAAATCAACGCCTGCTAATGGCCCCCACAGTATGGGGGCTATGTGCGGTGAATAAGTGAGGTGTCAGAGTCAGACGAGCTACCAATACAACGACCCACCTCTCCGACATAACTCTACCCAGCCCCAAAGACACGCCCGGTCGGTACTCAAAAACCACAGGCGCCTGGCATAGAAATTCAAGTGACAAAAAATCCAAAACAATAGTCATCTGTAAAAACACACTGACAAATACATTTCCATTCAAGTTTAAAAGACCTTGATTCCCGAAATATCAGCGTTGAATGTCAAAGAAGCCTGGTGCACCGGCAGAAATAGATCTAAGGTTGTGTCGCACTTGTTTTCTGATTATTATTAACAAGCGTGTGGAATGCGCGCCGGCCTTTTAACCCCCTCCACCTCCCCTCACCTGCCCCTCCTCCCCTCGTGCAGGCCTGGCTTCCATCAGACTTCAAACGTCGTCATGATTACAGCGGACCGGACGGACCACCTATTGGTGCGTCAGGCGATGCGTCGGACCTGACAGTTTGAGAAACGCTCGTGCCGTAACGAAGCGCCTCTGATTTGACAGGGCTGACAGGCTCGACAGGCCCGTCACGTTAATCACCACAGGCCAAGTCGACTGGGCTTCGGGAATCCATTACCTTCCAGGCGCCTACGTCCTGTCGACAGGATTTCCTATGCTTTGGACCGCAGCCGTAATGGACTAAACGGCTTATCCTGTTATTTTCCACCACATTCCCCCAGCCACCCCTCCCCCACTTTTTAGGGGGTTACCTTTGATGGCTTAACTCGCCAATGTGACGTTGGTTTCCCCGGCTGTCGCCACAATTACGTCATCATTGCGTGTGCCTGGCCGACTCTGGGGACCAAATCGCATTGACTGCCGGCTATAGGATCACAGTGTCGCTGTCTATATTTCAAGCCCATTTCCACGAGATGGAATGGGAGAGTGCGCCCAGCCCCAGGACGGCGGTGCTAAACACATTATGCCCGCTCAGACACTTCCTTGATTGCCTCTAACGTCGTTACCTTTTGTCTTTGCCGGCCACTTCGCGACGAGCTTTGACGCCTCATCTGTGCTCGGTCACTTCGAGGGCAGGGAGTTAGACGCCAACTCACGGACCACATTCTTTTTCCCTTACCTTCAGCATTACTTTCTTATCGGGACCTTCTTCCCATCAAGTAATACTCATATCTTGGTCAATCATTTTTGGCCAAAATCTAATTCAATAATATTATACTCTCATTTATCTTTTGGTATAGTTCACTATAGACCTCGTAATTTGTCACATATTTCCTATAGGTTAAATAAATTGAGTTTCAATGTAATCCCATTTCTTCTTAAGAAATTATGCTTTGTCTTAAATGTAGGCCTACTGACTGTGGGTTAACAACTTTTTACCTGCTATTATCTTACTAAATCAATTTAACATCAATGGGAAACGTCCCACTTATCCTATGAATGGACTTTAATACTTAATTATTATCTCATTGATTTCAGTGATGCTTAATAACATAAGGTTTTACCTGACAAATGTTTATTTTGAGTAACTGCTAATTCAAGAAATATGACATATTTTAAACGGCTCTTTTGTTATAAACATAGATATATGCTCAATCATTATAAAATCTGATTCCCATTAATAATAATGTGCTAAAAAGTCAGGATTATGAATACATCTAGATTATCAACATGTTATTATGGTAACACTTAAGATGCGACCTTTTGTTACTCAACCTTAGGGAGAAAACCTGGAAACCAGTAAATAACAAAAGGTCGAATCTGGGACATATAAATGGTACCTTAGGTGTAAGGGGAAAATCTTTACAAAATTAAAATAAAATCGATATTTTGACACATGACCTTTCGTTTGTTCTTCAGCCGACGTTACATACCAATAGTATTGACCTAAAGCCAAAATGTTTTCGTCTATCGAACGCATACGACGTTTCAAACCAAATTAGTGTTATCAATAATCCCCGCAAAGGGACAAGATCAACCAGGCACGTAAAACTTCTGTTTGGATGTCCTGGCATGGAGCTCGAGGCTCTGACTTGCTTGTCATCAACCATCACAAAATGATACCCAATGTTGTGCCCGTCACCACACAATAGGGGCGCACATGTCTACAAGTTTACTGTGCTTTCCCTGGCGACGTGTTGAGTCAGTACAAATTAGCATCTTCACACAATGGCAAAGAAGGACAAGTGCATCCATTAGGTCATTGAAAACTACTGCATGGTTGGAAAGTTAAAACTACGCACTCTGATTTGCCGTTTGAGTTGACGCCAATCTGAATGAGATGTTTTTCTAATCCTCCAACGGCATCTTAATGGGTTATACAGGTCCGCCGCCGCCCAGATACGCAGAGCCCTCTGTCCAGCCCGTCCAAATTAATTTGAGTTTATTTTTATTTGGGATGACTAGGCTGAACCTCGGCTGGCAGATTGTCCGTGGCATCATCTCCGCATCCATCAGCGCTGTTAACCCGTCCCTGATGAAGACCATTTTCCAGGGCCATCGTCTTTTCTTGTGTCAACTCATTAGCGGGACTCGATCCATCGATCGGGCGGACCGTGACATTTGGCAAAAATGATCATGATTAATTTCGTGAAACATTAGACGGCCGAGATTGCTTTCACCGAATGGTTTCGCGAACAATCGTTTATTTTACAACGGTGGAAATTAATTTAAACCTCCGACGGCCGGGCCTGCCTCCGTCAGTGGGCCCGGTTAAGGTGTCGCGCCGTCTCCGCCACACGTCCTGTATAATTGAGACAAACAGTTTCAATGTGAAAATGACAACGCCCGATCCTCCCTGCATCACGCTCCGTCAATCTGCCTTATATGCTATCCGAGCTGTATATGATTATGTATAGGGAGGGGTGCTGCGGTTGGCCAGATGTTTTTTCCTTAGGCGTTTTATCCTCAATTCCTTTCTGTTTACATCACCCAAAATTACGTGGTATCACCTACGGCATGCCTGTCCTGAATAGCAGGATTTAATATTCAAAGAAACGCTCATGTATTTCATTATTGTTCGCAAATCGAGCGATTATACTTTAACGTTCATGTCGTCCATCATTTTCGGATAATGTTAAATGTAAAATACGTAATAGCCATGGGGGAACTCTATACCTTGACGAGCGTTCAACACATAATAGTCCAAGCTCTACAGCCTTGAAATATTCATCGTGACAAACGATAGGTGCCGCTTGCGTGACACGTTGGTCGGCCCTTCAGTGTTAGACTTAACGCGTCTGGTGTCGGAAAGGCGCGCGGCCGCCAGGGTGGGGCGGAGCGGGGCGGGCGGGGAAGGCGGCGGTCCGACCACACGGCCCTATTCCCCTCTCCAGCAGGGCCGAACTCAGCCCCTAAATGACGATAATTGAAGGTGACTTATTGGCTTATGCTGCCGATGGCGTAAGTGAGCCTTAAATTCGAGATGCTTCTTTTGTGGCGTAATCAGCAGAAATGACAGCAAATGGCCCCCTGTGCCCGACGGATGTCCACAGGGGGGGGGGGATCATTTGACGATCCGGGTAAAAGGTGTGAGGGTAGGTAGTAGACGTAATGTTACAGGAGTGTGTTTAGTTTTGGCAAGTGAGGTCTGGAGTGATAGAAAACCGTGTACTGACACAATGTTTAATTAGACCTACAATAGTAAATGCCATCACGCAATTATGAAATGTGTTTGTGTAAGGGCGGGACTGGGCCTGCTGGCTGTGAGAATATAGACATAAGCGGAATAAAGGCCTATGATGGTAGCTCGCCTTTGTACCTGGCTTGGTGTGCGTGTCGGTGCCGGCCTTTCGCCCAGCCCATTAACAATGTATGCGGCCGGGGATGCTTCGTCACCGATCCCCGCCCCATACATTCACTATTGATTGATTAAACTGATTGGAAGAGTGACATGACTTGGCAGCAGGCACAATTAAAGTTTTATCGAAAAACCACCAATCATCAATTTGGGGGCCCTGCGCCGACATGCCAACCGCTGATTGGGTGCGGCCACTGCGGCCCGCCGCCCCTCCAGGGCAAGTGGCCGGGGTATGGGGCGTTGGTGTTAGTAGGTGTCGGCGAGGTGGGGGTGTTAAAAGAGGGAGTGTGTGCAGGGCATGCATACCACGCCCTCAAGCCATCTCTAGCCCCGGCGTTAGGTCTACCCCTCGCCGCGCTGCTGGCTCACCTTTGGCGCTCACCTCTCGCTCGGCATTAGGCACCTGGCCGGGCACAGATAGGGCCGGCTAATTAAAGCCGCCGGCCAATCAGGGCGCCTCCATAAATGCTGACGGATGAAAACCGCCCGGCCTGCTGACGGGTAGGCTTTATAAATCTGAGGTCGACACGCGCTGCCTTTATCTTAGGTGCGTGAGGCTGTCACCACTGCCACAAAGAAACTCTAATGATTGCCTAATGGCCGCCGCCAAACCATCGACTTGTCCTATTTATCCTGATTTTTAGTCTTAGTCTTTTTCAAATCGCGTTAGAAGCAGCCTCCTTGGTGTTTTTCTCGTTGAGTGGGTGCCGTCTATTATTCTCTTCCATGCACTCCAGTGGGAATGGGTGTCAAGCAGCCCAAACCCCCACTCCCACCTGTCGTTTACCCCCTCCTTCCCATCTCCACACGGCCAGTCCTCTTACCAATCCGCCCAGCCTCTCTCCTCGTGCCTGACATTCGATGACGCGATTGCCCTGAGCGCCTAACAAGTTGACGTCCTCTCACATGCAAATCGTGCCAATTCCCTCTCCGAGCCCAACGCCCGGCGGCCGGCCCGCCGTTCCGGGGCTGAGGCAGGCGGTAGGCTAGGGTGCTGGGACAGGCGGCTGGCAGCCAGGGGCCTTGGCACGGTGACAATATTTCCCCAACAGATTCGCGGATATCCACACTACCGTTGCGCGAGCGGGCTTAATCGCATAGAAAAACAATTGAGACACGCCGAACGTAAGGAGACCCAAATCCAATTTCCAGCCCCATCTGGCCGTCTGTGGACACAGGGTAGGGCGGGCGCGGCTGGCCGGGGCCTTCACCGTCTAACTTTCACCCAGGTCCGCATTAGGACAAGGAGCGCTCAGTAAATGATATAGTTTCTCCCAAATCCTTGGGATTAGTGGCTAGTATGGGATGGGAGACCAGCGGTAGGGGCCGGTGCCCCCGACCCCTGTTTGCACACCGTCTTGTCCCTGGCGGGCAAAATGAACCCGGCCGCCGCAGCTTGTTTTACTCGCCTTCCACGGGTGATCGATTGGGACAAATGCTCTTTTTATGGAACTTTAGAGTCGAACAGCCACTGCCACCCTTACGTTTCGTTCCGCTGTGTTGGTGTCACTGATCGATAGACAGAAAATAATGAGATTTCAATATATCACTACATGCTACAGCTAAGATATGGGTTTCATACACAGAAAAAAAACAAAAGGTTAGATGGTTAGTAAATCAGGCTTTTGTAATATGAAATGAGGGTTAGATATGGCCACTCTAACTTTCTATTTCCCTCTCCGAAACCATGCATTTGACTAACCCTCTAGTTGAATAGTCTAAGTTTCTAACTCAAGGGTTAGTCAAAGAGCTATCTCTCATATCATCCGCTAGGTGCCACTCTTAATCAAAATACCAGATTAAGAAGAGTTTGATGCCAGAATTCAGGTTAGATTATTTACTTTTAAGACCCTATAGCATATGTAGACATGAAATCAACATTTAGTTTGAAAAAAGATTGAATTCTTGAGGGGTTTTGAATGAGAAAATAATGATAGTTACATAAAGGTATACACCTTTTCTGTAGTTGATTGTCTCTAGTCAAGCCATTATTGGATTTCTGACAGGCATGACACCACGCTTGGTAACTGCTGTTGAGGGAGGGGGCTGACTTCTCTCTCCAGAGAAACCACCATGTACATGGATAGTGTTCTGAACTACAGGGTGATGCAAGCTACCCCTATAGCTGAATAATACTTTGTGTTTACCAGAAACTTTTAAACCTCAACAAATTTGTATATGGGATTAAACCTATACATAGAAGGATATAGTAATCTAATGATGTACTCATATACTAATCTCTAAAATATGTTTTACATCACTTTCAGGGCATACAACCATTCAACTGGTTCATTAGACCATGATGGTTAGACAAACTGACCAAGGGGTAGTAAAACTGCCTATGCCTCAGTCAGAAAAAGCTTAGAAAGTTTGGAGAAAAGGCACAGTCAGCGTAACTAACTTTTCCAATAAAAGTTATGACTTTTGGCTGACATTCTTATCATTATTTTTCAGTGTATTTTCACACCAGTTTTATGCCAGAAAAAGAGAACAGCTAGAGATCATATTATAATACATGTATATCTAATGTTTTTATAAAAGGTCTTTATGTATCCCGTTGAGAAAATAATTGCATAGAGTTTATCCTTATTATTTGTCTAACCCTAAGATAATATTCAACCTGTTTATTCTTCACTAGAGTGATGCCTGCAACAAGCATGATAATCGCCAAGTTCTTAACTAGAAACGGTTCAAAAGTTATTTCTGGAAACATTTGAGTTAATCTAAGGGGTAGAATAAAGTTATATTCGAATCATGGTCTATTGTATTCTAATCATAAATGTCGCGATGGTAATATTGCAGTTGTTGATTTTTGCTCATTTTATGTTATTTTCCCAAATAAAGGCTGTATTCCACATACTTTTTTTTTGGTATTTTGTATTTTTTTGTATTTATCTGATTTCCTCTTAGAATATCACATGTGTCCTTTCATCATATATACCATTCAAAAGAGAATTGTAAGACCTTTCCCATGATGTATGATACATCTATATTTGACTCTATTCCCACAACTGATTTTCAAAATCGGCAGCAAAATCGGTATGTGGAATACAGGCTTAAATGTTATCAACTTGGCTTAAGCATATGGCAAGCCTAGTCACGAAAGTAGGTACTTCCTGATATATCTCTTTAAGTGGTTTCTCTGATACTATTTCTAAGCATTATTTGAAGCCACCTGAGTGGCTTCTCTCAGGGAAAATGTTAAAACTGGCAACCCTTTTGCCAACCCCTGAGTACGCACAACCTTTGTGAGTACCCCGGCACTTTGTCTTATATTTATTGTGAATACAATTATTTTGAATGATGAATGATGCAATAACTAGTGATGACCTAGTCTGATGAAAGATTGCGCCCGCATTACCTGAAGTTAGTAGTAGCCCTCTTAGGCATATCCCGATGGCATGATATCATGACAGTTGAAATATTTGATGTCCAACTTGTGATGTATGAGCACTGGAAATGATCAATTCTGAACCCATCTTTTTTCGGACATCAAATTTCATTATCCGTGTGAATGAACTTATTTTTTTTAAGTTCTATTATACATTATATTCGAAATCCAAGTAATTACATTATTTGAAGCTGTTAGTTTATTAGAAGGCCCCATTTACTAACCCTATCGTTGCAGTGGGAAATAATGGTTCATAAGCATTTATGATCTGTTTGTCCAGGCATCAGAACATTAAGAAGTACCCTATTACTATTGAACCCAACTTTAACTCTATCACAATCACTTGAAGTCCCCCCCCTCTCCTGAACTACGTTTGATATTTGGGACGTTTTCAAAGACCTTGCATATAAAGATAACTTCAAGAACCGTATGGTAAGAACAGAATAAAGAAAGTCAGGTGTTAAAGTACAGAGAGGCTGTACTCCCCCCTGTGAGCTTGATCACTACTTAGCACGGTCCCAGGGAGGCGGCTGGAAGAACCACACTGCGGCTGTGTTACCCAGAGCTAACCGTCTCCAATTATTGAGACTTGTAGCTTTGATTTTCTTTGTAGGCCAGAGATCAGTGGTGAGCGGGTGGGTGTTGGGGGTGATCCTGCTGCTCTGGTCTCTGGTCGGGTTACCGCCACGTACTGCCCCTTTAACCTCACCCTCCCTACACACACGCCGTTACTACATCAAGGATTCAGCCTGTCCCTTTGGCCTCTGGTCCTGCAACCGCCAAGGAGGATCTAGCATACACAAGCCTTTCTTTTTTAATATTCACTTCCGCCGAACCAACATTAATGAACTAAAGACCGCCTTATAGCCATAAAATCATGAACAATATATAAAAACTGAAGACTCTTAGAGCTCTCCCAGTCGGTCGATATTATCCATCTTTCAAGGGGAACCGACCATCTGAGCTTGCTGTACTAGCACACTTAGGAAACATCCAAGCTTTGTGAAATCGATCATACAGACGTGTGGAATGCTGGACCAGTGAAATATAATATCTGACAGTCAGGTGACAACGCCCAGGGCCGCGAACACATGTATGATCTACGTGTCTTGATTTAAAGTGCTCACCCCGCGGATATACCAGATGTCAGGGATACCTTGATACTCCCAGGCAAGCATGCAACGTTACCATAACGTTGCGGCACTGTTCTGTTTCAATGGCTTCCAATACCGTTGCTTCAACCTTCCTTTGCAATGTTGGACTGTGTCATTATTGGCCTTTTCAGAACGTCATGTATGTGACATCATGTATGCTAGGGGCCATGTGCACACGACGTTGACAGAATATTAAAGGTGCACTATGTGCGCGACAACCTCCAATGTCATATTTCCATATGCAATTAACATGTCACTTTTTGACAATTTCCTTATGTTGTGAACCATGCTAAGAGCAATGCCATGTAAAGAATATGTTTTAGTGCAATGGGACCGGCATCATAATGCTACTCAGACATTCACATATGGCATTTTCATTTCATATCATATATGCAATACCCCTGATAGCCCATTAACGTTGTGTATGGAAAGGGCCGTTGCTGTACAGAGCGAACAGTATTGATTCAATATCAAAATTCGCATTTTCATATACTACTTTACGTCGCATGTAGAATAGGATAAATCCATGTGATACAATCGCGTAAATTGACATATAAGTATGGGCGATGTTGCGCAGATAAGGATGTACAATATCCACAACATGCTAGCTTCAAATTCCCATTTGTATATACTACTTACATCCCATTTGTACGTATAATTATGTACTACTTACATCAATATGAATTGTCGCGTATACATTTAAGTCAATTCACGCGATATTTTTGCATATACAGTGAACTTGTTGACGTGACGTCGCGCATATATAAATAAATTATATATATATATATATCATATATAATTATATATATATATATCATATATATATATATATATATATATATCATATATATATAGGCAGTGCCTAATATTCTGGTTAAGGATAGACAATACCTCAGAGTGGCTTCACTTGCGAGAGTGAACATTTTGCAGAAGCCAGGAAGGCTAAAACAGCATATTAGATATCAAATGAAAGAGCACATTATTTCCCATCTTTTGAAATACATTTTGTAATCAACACTTTAAAATTCTAGAAATTACCTTGACAAAAACTTTTTTTTTCACTTTTATCTTTTGAACATTGATATCTCGGTAACCAGTCACTGGATTCTAATGGAAATTCTTGGACACATCCACAATAATCTCTTGGAGGGGACCATGTCTCAGAATTTTAATTTAGGGCCTAGTTTTCATTTTAAGACCGAAAAGGGGAAGATTTTTTTTTTTTTTAGAATTGATGTAGAAACTGATTGGCTATTCAAAATGTCAAAAGAGTCATGTGGAACTATTCAGCAGTCATCCTCTAGCTAGGTCACTTATAATACGTGAATTACAGTATCTTGGTATAATCACGCCCTAAATTCATCGTCTGGATATAAATTCAGAACGTCACGTAGTCATTCGACTAGGCTATTAGAGTTTCTTACATGAAAACAATACTACTCAATGGCTAACTTGTCCATCTAAAAGATATTGTGTGACTTGTGGTCCAATCCTGTAATTATCACTTGAATATTTCAATCCAGGCATCCAAATTATCCGTTAAAGGTCTCACCACAAGAATCCTACCAAAGAGCACTGAAAGGTCGTGTGACTCCAGGCGTGTGTTCGGGATCCAGGTCTTTTCTGATGTGATTATTTTTCATTAGAATGCGCAATTAAGTATAAAAACATATAAACGCTGTTCGTCAAATATACTCTAGATCAAGGTCTAGCGATATTATATTATGCTGTGAATGTATTAATGTATAGGATATTATGGGAAATGTACTTAGTCGCCAGACGGATGAAATTGTTGTTGTTGTCTGTTGCCATAATCCTAAACCAAGTGGATGTAAAATAATTTTCGCATGTCTTGTGCATGCTTGAATACAGGCTTTTTGTTCAGTTAGGTGCCAACAGAATTTCAAACTGTTATTTACAAAACAGTGCAGAGAGAAGACGCATATATTTTTGCAAACTTGAAATCTGCATATCAAGGGTTCCATTAAAAAGCAAATCTCAGTACACTATACTTATTTTAAAAACCAACGCCTGGCAATAGAGAAATACAAACCTCAGATACTCGTGTCGTCTTAACATCTTTTAGCTGTGTAAGCGTGAATTCCAACACGGTTTCAACAGGGTCATCACTATAATAGAGGCTGATAGTCCGATCTTAAAAATACACATCAAACTATAAAAAATAGAAAACAATTGGATACTTCTATTTTGAAACGCATCAATTGGAATATGAAAGGAAAGCATTCATAAACCTTATGATCCATTTGCACCTGATGAGCCATTTAAGGCAAAACCACTACATACCAACATTATTTCTATTTTTCTGTATAACTCTACTTAACTGAGTTGGCTTGGAGACACAACTTTTCATTGTCCCTGAGTACACTTGTTTACCTGAGTCACATCACTTTTTGATGATGTCACAACCCTGTTGCTATACATTCAGTGGTTGTCAAGCAGGTTACTGTTGGCAACTTCTAAGTGACAACTGTCACTTGGTGTGGTAGTGCTGGCATGAACAGACACACAATCCGTTTCTCCTATCTTATGATCCATTTGCCTAAGTCATCAGTCTAGTCTAAGTTTTGACAGACGGCTTGTCAAGGGCAGTATGACCATATATATCATACAGGGGCGTTTCCCTTAAGGTGTCCTACTCAAGTTGTTTCAATATTAGTAGAAATATTGCCCAAAATACAAAAATGAATTTATAGATTGCCTAAAACTCAAATTTATTCAAAACTCTTCATGTGTACAGCAGTTTTTTCAATAATTCCAATAAAAAGGTTCAAAATGTTGGCACAGTGCCGATAGGGCAAATTTGTTGTCAAGAGTCATTCGTCCTACCATATGCATTTTACAGGTTTCCATGGTAATAATAATTGATAAAATAACTGTCTCACTCCTTATAAGTGAGTATGAAGACATTATCCTTTTTGTGAAAAGAGAGTTTGTGATTAACATAAATGAGAGAAAAGTACTAGTAATTGAAAATAAATTACACACAAATTTACCTGTTTTTTTAATGATTTTGCATGGGTATGGCAAGTTCAGATGTAAGAGGTTTATTGAAGTTTTTTTCTAATCACAATTCTGATATTTTTGGTGACTTGATAGCCCATTGCTCAAAGAGCTTTACAATTCTGATCAGAACAAGAGATACGTATCACTTGTTCTGTTCAGAATTTTAGAAAAATTCCTTTAGATTCTGAAAGCTTAATTTGTTTTCTCCAATGGTGCTCCTATAGGACTTTACTATAGGGCTGAGTATGCGTCCTGTGGTGGTGAAAGGGTTCAAGACAACTCTATGTTCTAAAATTGAGATTCCCTTTGGATATAAAATCTGAGTGTGTGCAAATGCCTAGCCTATTGTTTGGTTCAACTCAGGAAATGAGGTGAACGGGACTTGGGGACCTCAAAATATCTTGGGGTCTCGAAGGGTTTCGTGTGTCTTAGGGGTCTTTATGTTTTGGGACTCAAGAAGATTATTAGAAAATGAGATGAGAGGGGTATTAAGAGTTACCCTGTGGCTTCATTAATTACTCAATGTTACAAAGTTCTGACTGGTGGGTCGAGTACTGTGTCCAGTCAGAGGCCATCTTTGGCACACCTTCCTGGGCTCTTGTTCAGTCAGGGCCGTCCTTTGGTTGACAGGTGGTTGAGTCACCTAAGACCCTTGGGTCTGTCCTTGAGTATCAGTTATCACCATTGCGCTACTTTCCACACGTGTAGGTTGATAACTTGAAGATGTTAGCAGTTTAGTGCCAAAGTGGACACTGATTTAGTTTATGGTAACAAGTCAGTTTTTATAGGCATTTGAAAGATATGCCATTGATGATTTGATAAGGACAGATCTCATGACTAATATTCTAAAAGTGTTGTGGTTCAGGTTGCTTGTAGCAACTAACGATTTGGAATACTTTACGGTGGCCATTTTTGAGTCACCATTCGTGTATATTTTGTGTTATTTGACATACTTGAGTATTCTCAAGTACAATTACCTTTCATGGTATCTACAAATTTGAGTATCTAACTAACCATACATTGTCGCGTTCACAATAAGTGATTTATTCTGATATTGTAAGGAAAGTAGCTAAACCTATCGGCGCGATGTCGCACGTATAGGCTGAGCCACAATAGCAATGTCACATGCATAGGGTGCACGATGGATACGACAGGCTTCCGATTCCCATACAAATATAAATCTATTGTCCCGTATATTGTCGCGCATATGATGGAGCCTATCGACGAGACGTCATGTGTTGAGGCAGCGCCCTGGCGGGCATTATCGTGTAGTTCAAAATAATGCTTATCAAAATAGTATAAAGTGCGACCGTCGTGTCGAGGTTTTGTGTTGGTGAATTGCCTTGATTTTACCCCTTCATAGTTTACTATGTACTGGCGGTTGGAAATCGTCAGGGGAAAGCAACCCACAACACTGACCCTTCACCTCGCCGGCAAGGCCTCTCACCCTAACCCCTTTCACACCTACCGACCTCAGCCGTTATGCATGTACTCGTCACCTCGCCAGCGGCCGGTGGGTGGCCGTGTGCCAGACGATGCACACTCAATGAAGCGACACGTGGGGCGGCGTTGCTGGGGGCGGCACCCGCGCGGTCGGCGAGAGAGGGGAGGGGAGAATCCGCTTTTATCTTGTTCCCCTACGGTATCGACCATCCGAGGTGGTAAACATCTCGACGCAACTGGACATCTTTATTCGAGGGGGTAAGGGAAGAACGGGGTGGTGCACATCAAAGCCTAGGGGAGGTAGGGCAGATCGCGGGGCACTGGTAGGGCAGCTTAACCTGCATCCATCAAGGGGTCAGGGTGGCGGCGCGTGCCGGCGACAGGTGCCAGGCCGCCCTACCTGGCCCCCGCCCCGCGCGGGACACGCCGCGCGCTCAACGCCCCCGCGCCCCCGATCGATGGACGCGGCTTCCCCTACACGGATATGTCATTATATGGACGCCGCACGCTACGGAGGCTTTACCGTGCCGCTCCTTTACT
This sequence comes from Lepidonotus clava, assembly GCA_936440205.1. Lineage (NCBI taxonomy): Eukaryota > Metazoa > Annelida > Polychaeta > Phyllodocida > Polynoidae > Lepidonotus > Lepidonotus clava. The sequence goes on from OW387134.1 coordinate 30,190,883, forward strand.
TCTTAAGGGGCTTGGCACCATCCGCTTGGCCTCCCTCATTCCACACACCCGCATCGACGTTTTTTCATATTTCATCGAAAGATTTTATATCTTAGCACAACCCGCCGTAAAAAGCTATATGCCCTCTCCCCGCCCCCATCTTACCGTCTCGGCTGATTCCTGGCGGCACACTGGTAAAACGTGGGTGTGTATATGGCTGTCGGCGGAGGCCAATACCCAGAGAGCCCTGCCCCTCCTCCTGAGCTCCAAGGGTCTGACCCCCGGGGCCGCTCAGGTGCCCCACCCCGGCCGCCTGTCCAACTCCTCCCGATGGAAATCGATCTTTCCTCGCCCCGGGCCGCGGCCACGCACAACACCAAGTGCCTTTTGAGTCCCCGGCCTGATCACCACTAATGCGAAATCAGAAGGAAATATGTTTTCAAAGGCATGTCGGCTCCCCAGGGGTCCATATTAAAGAAGGTCCTTGACTGCCCTCTTGCAACATGTCGAAACCTTGGATAAGCTCACGTATGTTCAACATTACTTTGGATTGTTCTCAGTTTGCATACAATCATTTGTGCGTCTCAAGGTTTGTGCTGTTTTCGGTGTACTATAAGGTTGGATAAATTTGATTTTCCACCATGTGGCATTCTGTGCAGCAGCTCTAGCCCAAACCACATTTTGTTTAACATTCAACATTGGTCTAGGTCTTGTTCATCGAATCCATTTATCATGCTGTCTAGAAAATGAGAGCGATCGGGCAGGTTTTTAACACTACCCTTTTCAAAAAAGTTAGGATCTAATTCACTTGCATTCCAACAAATTGAGATCCCTTTTGTTAGCGAGAGCACAGATACAGGCAAATCTCACTTTAACGACAGACACGCAACAACACAAACCATTGGTCATGTTGCGAATACATCTATTACAAGAATTGTTGCTACCTAAAGGCCCTTTGATTATAGCAAGCCTATAAACACGATCAGTTATCCCGATGTTAATGGATGGAAACATAACATGGTCACTCCAGCTAAGGACATGACGTCATATTGATGATGATGATTGTTGGAGTTTAATGTCTGCTCAGCAATTTTTCAGCTATATCAGGACCACTCACGTTTGTGTATATACCAGCTGGTTGACCGAATCTATGGGGATGGAAACGACAGCAAGGTAAGGTGGTCTAACAGGCAGCACCGAGGATTGAACCAGGGCCGGCCGCGTCCAAAGCCAAGATGCTAACCGCTAGACCATCCCGCCCCCCTGACGTCATATTGATGTTATAGAAACGTCATCTGTTACATCAAGGGGATGTCACATTGGGATGTCTCCTTTTTGTGAAAAAGAGATACTTCAGTTGATGTGATTATGACGTCACTGAACGAAGCCACGATGCGACTAATGCCGCGTCCCCACTTGGCCGACTATCGACGGCAACTAACGTTTGTCGCCGGACGATTAAGAAATAAGTACGTCGTCGGGAGACTAACTAAGTGGAAAAAAAGTTAATCCCCACGTTGGGACGCTCTTGTAGTTAGTCGCTGGACGACGAGACAAGACTTTAGTTAGTCACCCGGCGATTAACTTTTCACTGGCGGGCATAGAACAATATTAAACATGTCAAATATTTTGCCAGAAAACCACAGCGATTAGTGGTTTAGTCGCCAGACATGACGGCGCCAGCGAAGAGTTAATCGTCGGGCTACTAACTACCTTAGTCACCCGACGACCAACGAAATTTAATCGGCCAAGTGGGGACCAGGCATAAGACATGTTTAATATTTTTCTCTAGTCGCCGGCAATTAGTGCATTTAAAAGGCGGTAAGGGCGACTTATGGGTCCTCTATTCGCCGTTAGTTTAATGGCAAGAGCGTCCCAGGGTGGAGAATACTTTTTTTTTATTTACTTTTTTTTTATTCTCATTTATTGACTTCACGTGTTTACATGATCTTCCAGCCAAGTTATGTTGATTAATGTGATAATAATGTAAAGAAAGAATGTGTTTGTGTGTAGATGAACATGGATGAGTATGATGAAATACACATACTACATATAGTGTAACATAGTTCAATTAGCAGATGGTTTTAGAAAAGCACATGTCTTCAGTTCAGAGCAGGTAATGACACCGTTTTAATACCTACTTTTCAGGACTTTTCAGGATCCTAGCAAGGTTCCTTTTAGACCTCTTAAATTTCACTTTCTTCCTACTTCGCAGTTGGATTTTTGGCCGTGCTTTTTCAAAACCCTCTGATTTCCTACTATATCAATACAATAGACAGCAGTGATGCTCGCGTCTCCGGCGACTCCAACCAAAACCCAGTGTATATTGTATGTGGGATGTATTCAAGCTAAGTTTATTAGCAAATACACGCTTAGAATGATGTCACAATGAGGCACTATAATCCAGAACATACATGTGAAGCCAATCTCCATCAGACAATTATCATCATCTGTATCATGAAATTACAAATACAGGGCAGAGATACCAATCACCTTATGTACTAAATAAGTACGTGTAGTCCAAATCCCGAATTCAGTCAAAATAAGGATTTACCCTACATGGTGGCCCCCCTTAAATTTCTATATTTTTCTCATCTTATGGCATTATAGGGACCCTGAAAGATAGTTTCAAAGAATTTGGGTATAGAAACACTGTCTCATTACGCAACCTGTGCTTAATTTGCAAAAATTGAAAAGCGCATTGCTTCTTTCTTTCTTTCTTTCTCGAGAGCTCTGTAAGGTACAATAACATGTCATATACCATCTGAAAGGTAATCTCTCTCCTGATTCTTTTGTGCATATTGTTTGCTATTGTAATTTATGGTGTCTATATAAGCAATTACGGAAAAAACAGTCATTGGACCATAAAGTTTAAAGGATTAACTTGTGAATTTATCAACCAAGTTGTAAATATACATTCTGGGGATCTTAAGGCAGTTTTTGAAAGAGATTTTTATCTAATTTAGACGGAAATGTAGTGTATAAACCAATTTTTATATGTACAAATATAGGATATTTGATGAGGCTAATTTTCCTTTTTCTATGCAGCTGCGATATAACTTCGATCTGCCAACCATTAGGATTGTCACTGAAAAAGATGGTCTAAAATAGCTCGGTGACATTGGGGAAAGTAGCCTGTATTGTCTGAAATAATACGTTCACCGAGAGAGTGTTTTCTATGTCCACGTCCTTGCTTGTCGGCTAACCAACCTACCAAAGGCTTTCCTCGAACCCACAGACCCCACAGATTTTTATAGCTATAAATAGCATGACCTTTGGCTCTTTGATTAATCATTCTAATTTGATACCCCAAGCTTGGATTCACGGTGTCTGGAGCGGGGACCGTCTTGGTATAAAGAAACGTTTATCTCATTGCCCAGACGGTAAAATTATGAAATATAACAGTTAGATTAACTTAATGACCTTCTATCTGAGATTTAACGTGGCAGTTCTATCGCACTCATTACCCAGTCCTTTGTTCAATCAACCTTACTTGGAAAAAAAGTCGTTCGTGTTCCCAATGATAATGTGTATGTATCTAATCCATTTAATCAAATGCACTGGGTATTATAATGATCTAAGCGGTCAATATATCTCAAGAAAAGAAATGAAATATACGGCCATGCTTATTATTTATGATAATCATTTGAAACATCAGATAAGTTTTATTCAACCATAATCGCCTTCATCCAAGTCATAACACAAGAACAAGTAAGCATTCATACTTGAAAAATTATGACAAGGGTCTTGCATCAACACAAATTTAAGGCAATTAAACGTATTGCCATCTAGGTATGCGTAACATATTTATTTGAAGAAATGCCATCATAGTATAATTATATCACTTCCAGCATCGCTCAGACAGCCTTGTTTCAGGTAGAAAGCTGCCACTCCAGTATTGGGTTTCAAGGCCCTCACACACGGGGCAAAAACATTGCAAAAGCATAAAATTTCGGATTCTTTTTTGCAGAAATGGACCAACGATAAAATATTTGTGACGAAATTATCACATCTGAGAACGTAGTATGCAGTGGGACCTACGATAATTTTATCTTAAGATATTTTTTCACGGTTTTATCCTGACAAACGTCCTGACAAATTATCAAGCACGTTTGATATTTACTTCGTGGCTGAATTAAATAGAGTTAATTAACAACAGGATAACAACAAAGTAATTTGATTTGGACATTAATAAATAACATTTATTTTAAACCTTCCTGTACACATCAACTCTAAAGTTTAAAATTCTGCCAACGGCTCTGGCCTGGCGATTTATATAGTGATTTATATACAATAGCAATGGGGGCGATGACGTCACACCTCTCCAAAATGAATAAATTGCTGTAGGTATCGCTACACAATTTAATTACATTTACTTTGCGGCTGAATTAGAGTTAATAAACAACAGGATAACAACAAGGTAATTTTATTTGGACATTAATAAATAACATTTATTTTAATCCAAATACCTCCAAATCAATTACATAACGTAGCGATAATATTTTATCATAATTTATCTTATCAGATATAGAGGGCCTTATATTTGTAAATGCAGTCTGAAGACCGCTGGCCTCTCTCTTTAATGTAAGTTAAGAAGGCACCTTTGTTGTGTAAATTTGTAGTGCCACCCCTCCTTAGTGAGTGGGTTGAAAAATTACCCTTGATTTTTGATTTAGTTAATAACAATTTAAATTTTTTTATTAACACAAGAGTATGATAACTCTGATACCTTAGTAGTAGAGAAACGAGGATCATCCCTAGACTTTGGATGATTATGATATAATTTCTCTAATAAATACACAGCGCAGGCCCTTTTATTATCTAGCCTATTAACTGGTATTTCATGTGACTAGCCTGGCCTTTTTTGTTTTAGAGGATGGCACATTTACAACGCATCCCCACTGATAAAATTTCCCATTTTTCCTGAGAAGAATGTGATCTGACCTCACAACATGTCCTAGTCTAAGTAGTATTCTGAATAAAAATACAATGACAATAATATTGCTAACTGGTCAGACCAATCTACCTGCCTATGCATCATTTCTAGGTGCTTCTCCCTAAGTGGTTCTTTACTATCCACTTTCACATTCTCAGAATTTTTAATACCCTTTAAGGTCATTTTAATATTCTGATCAGACAAGCCTGCTAATGGCTTGGCCTTTACATTATGATAGAAAATTACTGCCTGATAATAATTTACCACGGAGGATGCTTTCATAAATTTAGACAAATAGGAAATGTATTGACAACCTTGTTTAGAATTACATTCAAAAGGTTACCAGCTGATTTTTTTTACATACCTTCAAGTAACATTTCAATTGCATCCTCCGCAGTTTCTGTGTGTTCTTCCCTACAGTGGATTTTTTCAATGCTATAGCACGCCTTTCCAGGCTCATTTTCTCTGCAAAATTTGAAAATGGCGTTAGAACAACAAAAATTTGCACCCAGAAGACAACTTTTAGCTGTGTTTTCCCCCTTTACATACAAAAGACGCAATAATGTATCCGCCACAAGGTTATTTTTTGTATTTACATAATGGGGAATTAATCTGATTTTATGAATTTTACATATCAAGAAAATTTCCCTTATCCAACTCATGCAGGTAGTGTTTGTACTAACCCCTTTCCTAATCATGCGATACACTTGAGTGTTATCTGTGTATATATTTACACTGTGTCCGACCAGTAGGCCCAGCCATTCTTGCACCCCCCGGACGATTGGATACAATTCTAACCAATTAATATTATTTTTGTCATAAATAATATCAGTAGGGGCCTGTATTATGTGTCCACAATTTGAACCATTGAGTTTAATGCTGTTGTCTCAACTACCTGCCAGCCAAGAGCTACCCATATAAATACCAAAGCCCTTCATAGAAGACTCTGAAACAAGTGGGAGTGGAAATTCATTGTAAACTATTTCTTTTTTACCATTAACATTTTCCAGAAATTTTTCCTACCACCTTAGATCATCCCGACAAGCCTAACCTATTTTTTATTGCCTTTAAATTATTATTTAACAATAATAAATAATAGATAAGTTTTAAATTCTGCTGCGATATGGTCAGTGTGTTGGATGGAACACGAATGACCAATGGCTTTGACCTGGCGATTTATATAGTGAGCATACAACAAATCGCTGTAACGATAGCAATGAGGGTGATGACGTCACGCCTCTCCGAAATAAATAAATTGCTGTAGGTATCGCTACACAGTTTGATTACATTTTTGTCGGAAATGTCTCCAATAAAGGCCAATTTTTACCAACAAAAATCCCAAATACATTTTAAATCTATTGTTTTATATTTACATTAGAATAATGTATCTATATAGGACTATTAAATGCATGATAACATAAAGAATGTAAAAATAATAATATAATGATATAAAAGAAAACAAATGTAATTTCTTAAAAGACATAAAAAAAAACACTGTTATGTGTGCGGACGATTTTGTTCAACACGGACATAACTGTTCTACAACAAATGTATACCATGATAATAATGTACGCACAATATTTCCGTTGCCGTGTGCGAGGCACTTCAGTCTTCCTGAAAAATGAGACTAGTTTAAATTTCCGTTGTACATAAATGATGGTTGGATTTTCTCAAGTTATTTTCAATCATTTGCAACCGTTTATATCAGAGTTCAACCCTCAAATCGAAAGTTTCCTCAGACCGATTTTATCAACGACCACCACCGATTACATCTCTAGCCGTCGTTCATACTCGTTCAATTGAAATAACCAGCCATTCTGTTTTGAATTCTAGAAGCCCGGTTTTCATGGATTGCAGCTGATCGATCCCGTGAAAGCTGGGCTTTGAGTATTCAAAATAGAGCGACCAGTGATTTCCACTGAAGGATTGATACAAGGCGATCTGGGTTATCTTCGGTGGCTACTTGCAAGTAAGTAGAGGGGAACAGAGAGAACAGTTATCCTGCCTTCATTAATTCATTTTAGGAGCATAGTGACGACTAAAGTCTTCAGAAAAGGAATAGTTCAATGGGAACCATGTACCTTATGATATTCTATATACAGGGAGTCCAAACTTTCAGACAATGATGCGGATTTCCTACTATCAGACTTGTTATATTCCCAGCAATTGCCCAATGATATATCATGAGTTATGAACTACATTATACTTAAAGGCCTGTTTCTATCAAACAAATTTGGCCTAATGATTATGAACGACAATGGACGACATTTGATGATTCAGTTATCAATCATGGTCAGTAACAAAATATCTAAAGGCTCATTTGCACTGAAAGACTGTTGAAAGAAGTTTGAAGAGTGCACAATAAATGGAAGAAAGTGCATGTGATGCCTGTTGATTTTACCGGGATCAGCGATGTTTATGCAAATAATCCCTGGGGCAATCTTTCAAAGTCTACTTCTCAATTATGGTATATCATCCAGTCTTTAGTACCCCTAATCCTCAGAGTAGACACGAGGGTTTCCATGGGGATGGCCTTAGTGGTAGATTTGTGAAGCGCTCTGATATTTCCTAAAAATAGGATATAGATTTCCATATTGTGATGAATTATAGTAATCAATTCAATGTCACGACACGAGTTTGTGCAGTTAATTATAGAGGTTAAAAGACAAGTAAATGTTTGTTGGAAAATTATGGTTGAAATTAGATGTTTTGGTGCACGATCACGAAGTACACGAGATTGTGTAGTACGAGCTTGTACGGTACGAACTGCAAGAAAATGTATGGACGAGTTAGGAAACACAAAGTAGTAATGCTCAATATTTTAGTGACCGGTAGTGACCCGGCAAAAGGTCAAAGTGACCACGTGATGTTGTTTAACCAATCAGGAGCCAGGTTATGGCTATATAAGAGAGTGATTTTACAAGAATAAACAGTCCGTCTTGGTACTCACTGTGTTCACACCTTCTTTCTTTCCGGGAATGGACAACGAAAAAACTTGGAAGAGTAGGACAGCAATTAGATCGAAGTTTAGCCAAAAAGGGGAAGCTGGACCTTAGACAAAATAAGGGAGTAGAACATGGGGGACGAACTCAGACATACGAAAATGGGGATGAATCGACCAGAAGCACGAGCTTGGGCTAACGTTGGCTTTAGGGATAAAAACATGGGATATTGGCCTGCACGCTACCACCTTTTTAATTTTTTGGGCATCATCCCCGTTTTGAGACTAGAATTGTTGGGCCTGGCTGGAACTGCGACTCATGTCTCATGCCGACCCATCTTGGATCGTGGACCCTGGTGCCCCACCTGAGAGTCATGAACTGTATTCCACCCACTGCCAACCCCTGTGTGCAGGGCACATTTCTGAGAACCATACGACTACCTGCCCGCCCTGTAGCTTCGCAGCGGATTCGGATGAGTGCTTGCGTGATTCGTCCCACTTGTGCTCTCGAGAGATCGAGCGTGACTGGGACAAGAACCGTCAAGAGAACAAATATTTTAGATCGTGGAAGGCCACTTGCTCATCCCAACTCCTAACTTTCCATGAGAACATAACAATATAAATACTTTGTGTTTGAGAAACAAATTGATAATGTAATATCTAAGATAAATAATAAACTTCTTACTTTGTCAAATATACGAAAATATATTGACAAGAAAACTGCTGTAAATATAACATAAATAAATCGTGTTGCCTCTACTGGACTATCCTGCAATTCTGATTTAATCTAGTACAGGAAAGAAGTGGTTGAAATTACAACCACTGCAAAATGAGGCTATAAAACTGTCATGATAAGAAACGATTATATTTGAACAGAGGGCAATTTGTTTTATTAGCAAAATCCACTTCGCAATACATTGCGATCTTCCAGTAGTTAGGTGATGATAGGAGTATAACAGGATGTTGCGAATACACATACCTTCAACTAAGAACAAAATCAAAATATTTACAAATATATACAAATATTGGCATAAGGTAACAATTTCCAGTCAACATACTTGTCAAACCTACATATTCGTTTATGACAGGTACTGAGCTTATTACTTAAGCAATTGTCTTTTTTTTGGGACATGATACATTTGCATAATGAGCTATCTTTAGACTGGTTGATCCGTGGAAGAAAAATACTGGCGAAAATGATGCATAAATTGAGTAAATACTATAAGAATTTAGATGATCACATGGGGATAGATCATTACGAAATAAGAATAAGATAACATTTTTGTTACCACTTTTGAATAAGGAAAGAGCGTGTAAAAGTCCGATATATAGGGGTTTAAATATTTGGAATATGTTAGATGTGAATGGACAAACTCCTATTAATATTGCACTGAGGTCAGATTACCTCAGGCATTAAATGGCAAAATAAGTGAATGTTAGCTAGTCGCTTCTCAGCAGAGGGCGTAGGCACGGATCTTTATTTTTATTTAGATGTTCATCCACCAGATTGTAGAAGTTATTATTCCAATGCTTTTGAGCTATCTTATAAGTTCTATAAAACTGTATGGTAGATGAAGACTACGAAAGGTTAAAAAGAAACCATAGTCATCAAATTATGTCATGAACTCAATGAATAATAGGTAATAACAAATAAACCATTTATATAACTGCTAATAGATCAAAGGTGAGCAACAGTTGGGAATGAGTGAAACCTTCACAACTCCTCCTCAATGAGCACATGTGTGGCAGCTGCAGTGGCACCCACTCTCCGTATGCTCTGCTAGGAGCTAAGACACATCCAAGTGCAGGGGATGGTGTATATATATAAGAGACTGTCAAAGAAAAATGGGTGTAGAGTTACACTGAAGCAAAACCCGTACAGAGGGTATAGGAGCTATTGGGAATACGGTGGACTTGGTGGCATTCACTGGTGACCAAATCTTAATTGGATACTACCTGTAGTGTGCATGGTCTTTTGCTGGAGTATTTGTTAGGTGATAGGAGTGTACCATCCACGGTGAAGTTAGCAGGGGAATAATATGCAGATCTTTAGGAAGGCTAATACTTGAGTGAGATTAACATGTAATGTTGGTTTGCTAAGAACATTTACCGGTGACTGATAGTGTGGATGTAGAAACATTGTGCTCTTCAGCATTAAAGGGATAACAGACTGTTTAACCACAATCTTAAATCCATTACAGGTTTCCCCAAACTGAAATTTATGTTTGCCCAATGCAAGAAGATCTCATTAAAACAAAAAAATATATATGTCACCATGCTTATTTCTGAATGAGATGATAAGAAATATATTGTCCTTAACTATAGAAGTCTATGGGGAGAATATGCTTAGTGATATTCAACCAAATGTAGAATATTCAAAATCCATTACAGCCATACTAGATCTTAGGAATATTAACTTTAGGTCTATAACAAAGTTTTAAAGCCAAAAAAGGTAGGGGTCACCAACGTAATTTAATCACTGGAGGCTGATAAAGCCATAATAAGTGATTATTTCTATATAACCCTGTCCCCGATCTGCTGGACAAATGGAGACGAACTCAGTGTTGGGCAAATTCCCAGTAGTCAGTTTTATTGTATAGCATAATTCAACTGGGAAAACTCAATAAGATAGGAAAAGAAAAATTTTCAAGAATCCAGCAGAATAGGTCCGACCTGTTCTAGGTCCAGTGCTCGATTGGTGTGACTGGTATTGACCAGTGGTCAGTTAGGGGGAGAGCTGCCAGGTGGCAGTGGCTGGTACAATGTCTGACCAGACCAGTAGATGGGAGCACCGCATCCTGTGGTTGGCTTATAATACAATACACCAATAGTTTATTGTTATCATAACCCTGTCCCCGATCTGCTGGACAAATGGAGACGAACTCAGTGTTGGGCAAATTCCCAGTAGTCAGTTTTATTGTATAGCATAATTCAACTGGGAAAACTCGCCAACCGCCCAACACAGAGAAGAAAGTTACGGATGGGGGGAGAATAGAGCCTCCACCATGCGCTTGTCCAATGATATCCTTGTTGCTGGAGTCTTTGTTAAGTACTGGAGCACAGCCAGGCTGCTCCAATCCCCCACATCTTTGATGTCCAACAAGGAAAACCCAGCGCTAGATAAGGCACTGGCTCCCCCTCTACGAAGTGAGTGTGAAGTGAATGATTGAACCCCTAGCAGTCTACACATGTACTTAATCTTGCCACATAACCATTTATAAGTACCCCTAACAACTTTGCCCGACTTCTTATACGAGATCAACTGACATGAGGAAGAGTGGCCTACCAGGAAGTCCAACAACAAGATATGTTCAAAAACACAAAACGGGGAACCTGGAATACGCACTAAAGGAATTTCCAAAACCCTTTCCGCAAACCCAATGGTCTTTGACCGTTTAACTCTTAGTAAGACACCCCACGGAAACAAATAAACGTCTCCCCGCAGCAAAGCAAGACCTTCCTCAAGGACATTTGACTTCCGTAGTAAGGCCCTAAAACAAATAAGTAGAGCTAGCCAAAATGCCACATCCTCACTCGAAGTCATATCTAAGGAACGGAAAATAAGCAATAACTCATTTACTGTAAGAGGACGAGCCTGGACCCTCGTGTCTCCCAAAGACCTTCTAATACCACGTAAAGTCATACGAATCTGAAAATTTGAGGGGTCTACATGTTCATACCCGTTAATCTTATGGAGGAGCCAGACTGCCGACAAGTAGTTGATGATTGAAACATACTTCAGAGACTCTGCCATGTGAGCTAGGTATAACAGAATAGTATCTAAAGTAGCTGGCAAAGACACTAAGTCGTAGGCAACACAGAAGTCCAAATAATGTTTCCATTGGCTCCTCCGAGTAGACTTGGATGAATCAGCTAACCAACTGTCCTGGTAATGCTGCAACCGGGTCCTCAACATGTCCATCCCTGAAGCAACAAAGATCCCCTGTTAAGAAAGCAGGAATAATACCCTTTCTCTTAGGATCATAAAAACGAGACAGATAATCTGGGACTTTGTTGTCAGAAGAACGTACATAAGTTGAAACTAGATGGAAATTAAAAATGTAGCTCAACCAAAATAGTTCTCGTAACCAAAACATGCACTTAACACTGGTGCTTCGACCAGAGTTAATCATTGACATTACCTGGGTATTGTCAGTGATGATCCTAACTTTCCTATTAGACCAATAGGGACCCCAACGCATGGCCGACATTAGGACTGGCCATAACTCCAAGACATTGATATCAGCATTAGAATCAAAATCTGAGGGGGGGGCTTCATAGTGAAAACCTAAGGAAACATCAGGAGGAAAAGGGGAATGCCATGCACCCAAGAACCAGAAAGTACCCCATCTAGCTCCAAAACCCGTCATGGACGAGTCAGTCTCAACTGGAACAGTATTCTCTCTACGATCCACTATGATCTTAGCTTTGCCATTGAAAGTAGAAACAAAATGAAACCACCAGTCCATATCGGCAGAAAACCAATCAGGTAACCTACACAGGGAAGAAGTGTTACGGAGATATTTAACCAGATTGACAACACGTCTGGAAAAAGTCCTACCACCCCTAACTACTGTGGAAGCATGCGCTAGGTGCCCGGCCAAAACCTGTAAATCCTTAAGGGTTGCATGAGTCTTACCTCTGAAAGAATCAACAAGCTGTCTCAACTTATCCATCTTGGAAATCGGTAATCTAAGCTCCATATTGACACTATCAAGTTCAATGCCAAGATACACCAAAGACTGGCTAGGAGGAACCACCTTAGGCCAGGCTACCCAGAAACCAAGCTCCTGCAGCACATCAATCAAACACGACATGGATCTCTTACACTCCAGTTCAGTTAGACCAACAACCAGGAAATCATCCAAATAACCAAACACATTGACTACACCTTTCCTGTTGAGGCAACGAACAACAAATTCGGTGAGCTGAGTGTACAAAAAAGGAGCACAACGTAGGCCAAAGCACAAACAGTTGTCTTGAAACCAATGGCTTCCTAAACCGTCACCTAAATCCCAAAGAAAACCCTGGTAACACCTGTGCCCTGGATAAACGTTCACCGACCGGTAGGCTGACTTAATATCCAAAACGGAAAAATAACAACCAGGAGTAATGACAGAAGCCACATCATCAATAGACACATATGAAAAATCTTCACAGACTGTCTGCATATAATTATTGATGCTAGAACCTAGGGGACGGCGACAATCTGTGATGGGCCTTAAAGATCCATCAGACTTAGAAACAGCACCCAGCGCATGGACACAAGAAGGCTGGTCTACAACTTGACTAACCTTGAACAAATCCAACTCTTTACGGACTACTTTGTCCATCTGAGACTTCGCAGAAGAATTAAGAATAGATGAATAATTGGGGCTACAATAAGAACCAGTAAACTCATTATCCACTATTTTGAAACCATCACGAACACTATCAAAGATAAATGAACCATTTAAATCCTGATAACTTTCACCGAAACAGTAATCAAAGAATACACACGGATTTAGCTGAGTTCTGCAACCATCCAACCAATGAACTCCAGAACAAACATGCCCACACGGGCGCTCGACCATAGTTCCAGAAACAAAGTTATTATGTGAAACATAGTCAGAGTAAAGAAAATCACCTGTACATTCCTCTCCATAAGACAACGGGTTAGTTGAACAGTAGGTAGGAACAGTATCAAAGAAATAAGTCAAAGGATCCGTATTTACATTGCGGCAATCCGCGAGACCAGGTGGGTCGACGGTTTCACTGTCCACCGCCGCATGACTAAACCGATTGCCAAAATTTAACTCCGAGCAGGCACTGGAGCTGATATGCGAGGGATCAGTAATACATGAATCAGATGAAACAAAAGGTGCAACTAATTCGTAATCTGAAAGCCCAGAGTGAGGAACTTCAGATAATGAACAACCTGAAGAAAAAGAAAAAGACGTACAAGACGTCACCCCCTCTGCGCAGGAAATCTGCAGGCCACCAGGTTCTGACGAACCCCCCGCAAAAGAATTAGTAGACAAACACTCTGTATGTAAAACCGATTGGTCAACAAAAACCGCATTATCCAAGCTGATCCCATCAGACTCAAGAAATAAATCAAAAATACCATCTTCAGGAACCAAACAAACACTGTCTGAACAACTAGAGCGAAGCTGACTATCTAAATCTGTACAAGAACTAGAACAATTAGCCAGAAAAACATCATTGGAAAAAGGCTGACTATCTAATTCTGAAGTCGGGTTAGACGAAATCAGGGCGCAGAAGGGATCCTCATCCTATTTGGTAGATTTACAATCGGGGAATGAATGAGAAGGACTACCACACTCTCTACATTGATGCTTGAAAAGACACTGATCCTTCCCTTTAGCACAACCCCTGGTCTCATTAAAACGCCAACAAATACCCTTAGGCCTGGACGATTTAGGTTTACCACCTTGAGACGAAGCTACAACAGGAGTCTTGGACTTAGGACGAAGATGCTCCATACCCAAGAAATAATGGAACAACTCGTGATCACCATACTGAAATGACGTAGGACCCAGAAGCTCGGCCTTCTCACGTGCAGCTAAGTCGTAACGAACTAAAGCACTACTACTGTAGATCTTGGACTTATCACTCAGGAACCTTATATGTTTGGCAAAATTCTGAACCGGGAGACCCAAAACCAACATACTCTCCAATAAAGACATGTCAGCAGAGATAACGTCCTCAATAGTGGCAGATTTTACATTTTCAACATACATATGGGGTTCAATATCATACAGCACACACTTACGTTTTTTGGCTGCTGATTTGATGCCGGTAGCGTCAACCATGACCGTGACCGGAGGCCCTCCTAATGTCTCCACGTACACAGGTGCAGACCACGGCGATGGCGAAGCCCCTGGCGTCACCCCGATAGGTACACCGGCTGGAGTACCCGCTGTCATCCTGGCCGAAGCCCCGGCTGTCATCTCGGTTGTTGCCCCGGCCGTCGCCCCGGCCGCCGCCCCGGCTGGTGCCCCGGCTGTAGCTCCGGCTGGTGCTCTGGCTGTCGCCCCGGTCGTAGCCCTGAATGAAGGCCCGGCCAAACCCTCAGCGCTGAGCTCCGGTGAAGTGGCCCATGTAGAAATGCCCGACGGAGCACTGTTCACACATGCCGCTACCTGGCCCATCCACGCTGCGTGACCAGGTCGCGGAATTTCAAACGTAGTCTTCTTAGCAGGTGAAACAACGCCTGCTGCTGGAATACCAGACCTAGAACCAATATAATTCCAGGAATTAGTAGTGGAAGTGTAATCAACAGTGGGAACTGGGAATGACCAGCGTTGAGTATCCAACCCCCGACTACCAGCAATGGCCGTCGTAGCCGGCGATAGTGTAACCGGCGTAGAAACTTGCGAAGCCTGTGTCACAGGTGAATGGTCCAGGGGAGGAGGGGTGACTTTCCCTGTAGACATAAGAACGGTCAAAGTACTGACCTGTTGCGTCAAAGTCTGTATGTCCTTTTGGGTTTGCAACAACTGGTTTTTACATTCAGCATTATCCCGCAACAGGGCCATAATATCTTGAGGACTGAGAGACATACCTGACTGGACACCGGGCGACTTTGACCTTGGTGAGTCCATACCGGACGCCTCCTCTTCCAAGTCCGGTAAATAAAGCTTGTATTCGTCACTGGAAACTCCCAATTCAGTACAACGCTCCAGGGCACGTTTGAAATATTTGCAGCGTGAATTAACAGAACGTTCATGCTTACGGTCACAAGCGTTGCATTGAACCGGCGCCATGGTTTCAAGAATCCAGCAGAATAGGTCCGACCTGTTCTAGGTCCAGTGCTCGATTGGTGTGACTGGTATTGACCAGTGGTCAGTTAGGGGGAGAGCTGCCAGGTGGCAGTGGCTGGTACAATGTCTGACCAGACCAGTAGATGGGAGCACCGCATCCTGTGGTTGGCTTATAATACAATACACCAATAGTTTATTGTTATCATAATTTATTATAAATCTATCTTATCTATTCCTTTAAATTTGTTGTTGAAAAAGCTAATATTTATTGATTTTATTTCAAAATCAACCCCTTTTCATGTTTAAAGGAAAATTTCTTATTTTTGAGGTATTTCATTTTTGTCACTAAGGGGTGCATGTGTGCCTGATTCATTTAACATTAAATTACCCTTCCAATTATCATCCAAATTTTCTGATTTTTTAAATTTTTCATCCTAATTCAACTGAAACCAATTTATGATGTGAAATTTTAAGATTTAAGGATTTTGAAATTTTACCACCAGGGGGCACAGCTGTGAACAGTACGTTATCCCTTTAAGGACTTGGTACACAATAAAATACATTGTACCTCTGCAAGCAAGTGTCTTCATTTAGACCTGAACTACCTAGATGAGGAAAACCCTACCCAAACCTATATCCGTATTGGCTAATATGAAATAAGGAGTTAATTGCTTACCTTTGTTGAATCAATATTAATGCAATGATGAACACAACAAACTACAAGTAAATGGATTCTCCATTTATTTAATACCACTATACAATAACTTTGAAATAAATCCCAAACTTGTTCAATATCACTGTTTTTAAAAGAGGTGTTAATGTACTGAATAATAATGTACTGCTTAGAAAGTAATTGGAATGTTTTTATATAATTATCATTATGTTATCATGATACATGTGTGTAATGGCATTTTCACTTATGTTCATTGGTCACCATTGCATTTGATTGTAAATGCACCTTCATCGGAAGAACTTCCTGTATGAATAGACGTTTCAACAAAAATAATCAAAACAAAAAACGGCATTCTGGGTAACCTTGAATATCCCCTAGATTAGTGTTTTACTTTTAAAGGAACGTCCCGTATGCCTTTCTGCTCTTACACTGTGGTTACTTTGCCTTCTGTTTCTTGATAATAATTACGCAAGTAAAAATGGAGGAACTGAAGAAATGACGAAGAAATGAAATGGGGCTTTACCTGGCCAGTCTTTAAAACTGTGCGCCCCCTACAATACTGGAGGCGGTGGAGGGGACGACCTCAGTAATCAGTGGCATGGGTAGCCGACAGTGGCGCCGCAGTCGGCCGGTCGGGGGTCAGTTGTTATATTGAACTCATTACGACCAGGCGAGCTGTCGGCAACAGGCTGAAAGGAGGTGTGGGGTTGTAGTAGCCGGCTGCACATAACCCCCCACCATCACCACCACCTTCGTCTCCACCTCACACCCCCCAACCACTACTTCCACCAATATCTATACTGTCCCGACCGCTGCGCCGTCCCTCCCTACCCTGAAGCTCCCTCTCCTCCCCTGGTCTGAATATCTGACCGCCCCCCCCCCCCCGCCCCCCTTTCCTCCCTCCCCTGTTCACCGGTGCCAGCCCCAGAAATACGGATAAACACGTTGTCAAATCGATGCGGTGGCGACCAAGGAGGGCGGGCGGTGGTCGGTCGATGTGGCCCCTTGCCGCCGACACCACCGATGTTAACTCGGCTAGACCCCTCGCTCCCCCTAATGGATTCGGCCGTCACTTACAGATCGCTTAATAAGACGGGATCCTTCCCACAGGGCGCTGGAGCAGCTGGCATGAAAACCGCCGCTATTGTTGTGTTCTGCCGACGTGCCCTCTTCACACGTGTAGTAGACCTCCTTCGGCATCCTCTGCCCCTCTCCCCTCCTCGCCTCGTCTCCCCCCTCCCTGTATATTCATCCGCACTTTGCTCCCTCGTTCTTAATGAGGCCAAATGTTACCATTTCGAGGTGTTCATCCTTTCTGGGGCTCATTTAGGGTAGAATGATATCATTTATATAGGCAATTCCTATATATGATTTATACAGGCAATTCCTAACACGCAAATGTTAGGTTTAGGTAAGTTTACTGATGTAAGGTTTAGACCGATGTTATGTTTAAAAATGTTTCTATCTCAATGGGAGCTTCGCAAGGTTCACATATTAAAATATAGTAAATAATGACACAGTGACAAGACAAATATGATTAAAATATAGAATATCAAATAGATGTGACCACCACGAATGCTTTTGCTACTGCTTAATATAAAATTGTTAGGTTTTGGAATCCCCAATTTAGAGTACTTGAACAAGTATGTGAATAAATCTTATTAGTAACCTCTGCTCCTTTTCACCGTCTGTCACCGTGTGTTGATTTCATGGGCACCCGTGCCTCTCCCAGTTGGTGGTGGGAAGGGGCCTCCTGGGCCACCCAACCATGACTGAGGGAGGGGATGATGACTGTGGAAGGAAGGGTCTGGATTTAACCATAAAAGGTCCCCCATGTAAAACCCTTAAATAAAAATGTTACTATTAACCTAACACAAGTCGAGATAATATAGGGGATGATATACAGCGACACTCAACATACTTTCAACGCACACCTATGTAAACTGAACCCAACACGGTGAGTCCTCTAATGAGGTGCTTCTATACACCAGCCACCTTTCAAGACTAAACAAAATATTGGTTTGTCACCAATGTCCTTGGTATAAGGATGATCGATTTGTTTTTCCCATGATCAGAAGGAAAATAATAACACCTTCTGTTATTCAGCCTCATGTTCAAAACATTGGTAACAAACTTCACAATTATTTTCAAAGAACTTTCAAACAAGAGTGAATAAAAGAGAGGACAGTTAACCGGATATCCTAATTAATCTAATATCTCATCTGAATCGTTTAGTCGGAACCCACCATTTACACTATGCAACACTGTCTTTGGAACATACTGATGAAACTCAGATATTCTAAATGTGATTAAAGCATATTCCGATGTACATATCAGCGAAGAAATGCATTAGTCCACTGGCATTTTAATCAGTCCATTAGAACAATGACAACGTCTTCCAGGACCCAGACACATGCCTAGCTTCCACCAAACAATTTCATGGAGATGGCAAAAAATGAAATCTCCTGACAACCGTTAGCTAATGAAGAACTGTAATATATTTTGTATTGATAATGACTCAGACAAGGATATGATGCTTCAAAATGTTCTTATAACGGCGCAGTAAGTCGCAGAACGTCATTAGAACGTCCCAGAATGTGACCATAATACCTTGTAATTGGCGGCATGTTGATATAAACAAAGAGGATATTCATTTTGGCTGTTACTACTAAACAACTATACATTCAAAAGAGATATTCTTGTTTGCATATTTTCTATTGAACAATCAAATAGTCGTTCAATGGCAAACTCTGAAAACTTCTATTGATTTGGATAGGCAGGGTTATAACTGATCATCAGGTCGGTAGTCTATTTGCCATGGCCTATTTTTTTTTAGCTTAACCTTGACATAGTGTCTTTACAACGTCTTTTTTTTTTTATTGATTCCTTATCTCCAGAATCTTCTGATTTCAAATTTGCTGAGTGCCCAGCTGAAATCTTTTGGCAGCTCAAGTTATTCACGTTTTAAGAAAAAAAGTTGGAAAATACAATTTAAATAATAAAAACTGCATTTTTGATGTAGAACTCACAAAGACAATGTTTTTAAGCATGTCAGTCTGTAAATATACAGTACAGTTGTACCAAAGATCGCAATGTCTCTGAAGACACTCTTATATGCAAATATAGAATTGAAAATTTAGAATAAAGACGTCAAGAACAGTTATTGTGCATTATGTATAGGTATAGAACTACAGACAAGTTCATTGACCATTCAGATAAAAAGCGAGAATTACGTAGTAGTTGTAAGATAAAATTCATGTCCTATTTTACACGTTTTACTAAAATACACCAAAGTCCCCTATACTGGGGAATCATATTATGCGACTCTTTAACTGCAGAATATCATCATGCAGAAAGTAAAAAAACAAACAATTCAAGACTTTGTTAAAAGGGAGGAACATCAAATGATTAACTGAAAATTTGAATATTCTTATGTAAGGCACATTCTATATTATTGTTATGTTTATGTCTATTTTTGTGATCTCACTGTTTCCACTGCTGTGTTATATCACTACTGCTGCTTTACATCGTCATGTTGTACATTGTATGTATATACATTTAGTCGCCTACTTGGAACTTCTGGAAGATCACTGTAATTGTGAAGTGGTTTTTGACTTTAAAAAAAATGCGAGGAGCCAGATCACCATTGGTCTTCACACAAAAATGGTTCTTTCGATAAATAATTATGAATGCATAGTTATCCACAATAGACTTGCTCTTCCTCACTCATGCATTTTATATGCTTGAAAACATAGAGGCATGTAGACTAAGAAGCTTCCACTTAATATTTACTTCACTGAATATAATCCCTGATAATGTGGTATCGTTTTTTATAGATCTATAATCATCCAGGGAATTAGACTTGTAAAGGGCCTCATGTTATGATGATAATTGTAATTATAATATTATTTGTTTTTTAATGTAATCAAACTTATTCAGAGCACAAATATTCTTGCATTTTCAGGACATGAACAGTCAGAAGTAATAAAAACATGGCCTTTATTTAGACTTTGTTAAGAATTCAGCATTCAATGTGGTTTGATAAATGATTATGATAGACATACGCTTTCATGTTCGCCATTTACAGGATAATTCATAAGCAAACAATCTAAAAAAGACATTTAGTTCTTGATTATATGTTGTACAGCCTTGTTTCCACAAGCCGATTTTACTACTGATTTCAAAAATTGGCAGTGGGGATATTGGTTAGTAATGAACAAATTATATAGCCATAAAAAAGGGTTTTTAATACCCTTTGAAATGGTATGAAACAGGTTGGGGATACTACTGAAAAACGGGACGTCCTGAAAAAATGGGACGTCCTGAAATAACAGGCAATTATGAAAAAGTGTAATATCTAATTATCCTAGATGAAATGATACATGAATAATACACAAGACAGACATGAAATAATACTTCTACATATGCAAATTGCAAAAATTATGAAATTCTGCATTTAACATGAATTTAATAACACTTTCCATTTTGACAAATACACAAATAATAATTTCATAATTAACATTTTTACATACATAAAAATGCTCAGAAAATGAGGAGTTTGCTAAATTCAAGAATTATATATAACGAAAGTACACATCTTTTCCATCAAAACGATCGTTAGATTTTCATATTCTATCGTTGCATTTTTTTTATATTGATTTTTATTTGATAAAAGTTACAAAAATCATACCAAGAAAACGGTCCGTCCTGAAATAACAGGACGGTTTCGTGATCCGTTATTACAGGACGTCCCGTTTTTTTCAGGCAGACTTTTAAAAACCATTAAAACAGTTATTGTAATGATGGGATTCAGTTCTAATTTGACCAAATAATTGTTTGTCATGTAGGGTCATATTTTGAATTTGAAAAAATAAAAATGGAATGTTTTGAAATGATTTACAGGGTTGCGTCCTGAAAAAACGGGACGTCCCGTTTTTCCCGTCGTAGCCCCAACCTGTGAAATATATAATCTTTTGTCAGATTACTAGTTAAAAGTGATAAATTACTAGATAATCGGCGCTCATAATCGGCTGGTAGAAACCAGGCTTAATGATTTATTTAAGATTATACAAAACATAAAAATTGAAGGGTCACCCCTCTATCTGTAAGAAAGTACTGTGATATGACCACATATTACAATTCTGAAATTTACTTTTTTGACCTGCCAAACTAACTTATGCCATCTCCATTGTGGCGGCAAATCAGTAAGATTGTGACAGCCTTATTTATCCATTAATGTCATGCACATCAACCTACAAACAACCATAGTAAATGATGATTATTATGATGTCTTGCTATTCGCGTCAGCAAAAACATGAATTAAAACGGCCCAATGCATATAAAAAAAACGCGTAGTATATAGGTCATCCAGATAACCTCTGTTTTGCATTTACCTAGTCTAACAAGTTAAGATCAAGCCTAATAAGTAACATGAATGGGGCTTCTCCATTATTGGTTTCTATCCAGGATATCTCAATCTCTGAGATATAGATAACAATTATAAACCAACTCCAATACACCAATAGGCCATGGCTGGTACCCAGTGGCCCACAAAAGTTGTTCTCCTACTCATTATGTCAACACCCTCTTTAGACCTTATGCATGTCCACATTTCGATGATCACCTTGTGATTACCATAGCCATGTGATCATCACTTAAATCTAAAAGTTAAAAAAAACATATTTACGTTCGTCTCACAGAACTATATTATTTACATGTTTGTACTATAATAAAGTGTGAATAACATTACCTGTAATTGATCACCGATATGGTGGCAATCAAATTTTGGGGAGATGTGACGTTATCTGCACAATATCGATATCGTGTTCCCTTTCCTTCATTATGGTAAATGTAGATACAGTGGTTCTCCTCTTATGCGGTCATCCTAGGGTAATCATGAAAGTGGCCACAAAAGAGAAGCGGTCGCTCGTGAAGGGTAGGGGTTACCAGGTTACAGAAGTATAAAAAAGCATAGTACACATTTCTACATTTTGGATGCTATTCAACCATGTTTCAAAGTGGCTTAGATGATCCGGTACATAATTATGTTGCTTTTTTTGATAATCATGATTATGCTGCATTGTTATTGGGTTTGCGTATTACCTAAGATATAATTTATGCAAATAGATTTTATGGGATTCAATATTTCATTACTTGTATGTTATCCATACCCAAGGAATTAAGGTATCTCTGCATGTGACTATTTGAATTAAGATAGAATACAAACATTAATGAAAAGGAATGATAGGACGTTGTTTCTTTCTTTTAAAAAATAGAGGCGCCTGATTAAAAAAAAAAGGTTTGTTCATGTACACTTACCATCACGTCCTCTCAACACCCCCTGGATGCTATCTATTTGTCTTTTGTGTATATGCTCCACCTGCAGATCGTCTAACAGCTTCTGGTCCCATCCTCTTTGATCTAAGTACAAACATTCAACTCCGGGACCCATCAACACCTGCTGGCCGCTCTTTTCTGTTGGAGGTGCGACCACTCACCTCCAGGACCTCTAGATCTTCACACCTCCTGGCCGCCGCACTTCTTTTTAGGTTACGACCAAGTGCTCAACTCAAGGACCTCCCAACACCTCTAGACAGTCCCCCCTCCTTTTTGTTCTAGATACGCTCACCCATCCCCAGTCTATACGACCTCTTGGCCGCCACGTCCTTGTTCCATTTGCAAAAAATGCAATCTTAGCCCTCTTCCTACCTTCCTTCTTTTTGATATAAATGTGTACATTAAGCGGCCGCCGATGAGAGATTTGTGGCCATTTTGGACCTCAAAAATGTGGCTGTTCTTGAGGGTGGCCGCATAAGGGAGCCACTATATACCATAACATTTATAGTCAGCAGGGTTATACAGTAATTACACACATTTGACAGTAACTTAACATATGCCTCTATTGTCTAAATGAAAATAGATTGAACACAACTTTTTCACTAGTTTTTAAAGATCTAATACATACCTTTTTACACTAGTACTTTGCTGCATTTCTTAACCAACCCAAACAGTATCTCATAGGGTTGGACACGGGTTGGGCAATATAAAGTTGGGGTTACTTAAATAAGCAAGAATTGTATTTTCTATATCCCCAAGGCCTGCTAAAATATTATGATTTCTTAAATGTTATCAATTGACAGATTTTCAGGTTTTCCAGTCAATGGTTTCAATGGGAAAAGGCCAATAAAGTTGCATTTTCCAAATTTTAGGAGCATTCTGTCAACCAAATTGCTTTGTTTTTTGCAAACATCTCCAGGGAACAAGCATGGAGGCAATTTTGAAAATGATCATCACTTAACTTATATAGTTTTTTCACATAGGTCTTGTGCCTTTAATATGAATCTATATTTGTATTGTGAATGAGGACATTTTACAGGAAATAACTAGGAAAACAACTTTGAACAAAAAGAAGTGAATAATTCCAAGCCCAATGTGTTTATTTCTATATATGGTCACACGGACATTATGGTCTTCGATTTATGGTACATTGTTGGCAACATATTGCCAGTTTTTATAGGAAATGCAATGGAAGTATGTACTGTGTGTTTATAACATTTTGTACAGAAATATTCACATCAGTGTGGACCGATGTACATGGTGTTATTTCAGACGGCATCGCGTCTCTTTTTTTCATTCTGATAGACGAAAAAGTCTTGGTAATAGACTACTGGATGGATATAACGACTCATATACCTCGATGTCTACACATTTTTGCCTATCGTGGTATTCTGTCAAACCCCAATAGTTAGCCCAAGGAAGGGCGTATTAAAGTAAGCCTACTAAATCATTCACGTTTCCCTGATTATAGGAGAGTTTATTATGCCAGTCTCCATATGCTGACAATTTGTATTGTTCTCAAGAATGTTTGATTCAATAACTGACTTGGGGATACGGAACTTCAGTAGTGTTGCCAAGGCATTGTGTACACTGAAGGTGAAGATCTCCACTGTCAAGTGGACTGTGTTGGTTCTTGGTGCTGTGCAGGAACCCAGGGCTCACGCCGAAAGGGAGATATAGTTTCAGTGGTAATTAATTTTGACAGGTCCGGGAAGACGGCGTTAGCCCCCTGACAGGGGCGGCCTGGCCAAGCCAGCGGTCCCTAATGTCATTAAAGTACCTGCTGAAATATTACGCAGCCAGCTTATCTCATTAGACGGGTTGGGGCGGCACATGTCAGACATACCCCTCCTTCTGCCCGGCTCCTCCTGCCTCTCCTGCTCCTCTAGCCCTCCTCCGGGCGTTGGCAGCATGGGCTAATATCAGTGGCAGCCAAGGGTCGGGCTAGAGAGAGAGAGGCACCTCTTAGTAATACTTGGAATATATACGCTGGCACAATGGCTCCACATCAACAAGAATCCTCTTCTACTCTCATTTCAGCCTCAACTGCACAGGGCCATAACGCTACACCAACTTAAATTAACACAGTGTACTTGTCGGCGGGATCCTACCCCTAACCACGTTTTACTTTCAATGGAAATCGCAATATGATATTTCCCCACTACCTCCCCTAATAAACACTGCCGCGCATCCTTCCACCACAACCAAAAGGGAATCAGCGGATACAATGAAGGTAGGGGCACGAGGCGGTTACCCGACTCTATCCGATACATTCATATCGTATTAGCATCCTAATTGCAATGGGAAATCGGATCTCCATATGGATGGACATGTGGAAGCGGTCTTGACGCCCCGCGGGCCAGATTTCTAATTTAACATATAGAGGACACAAATTGAGTGGTTGGTAGCGTGGCGGCGCGCGGTCATCGGTATGGATGGTCAGATGCCTCATTCAGAAACCAAGGATAGCGTCGGCGATTATGGATATCATTCTTAATTCGCATAACGGGTTGATGCGACTATATTTATTGATGAAGTTCGAGAGTGAAAGGTTACATAAACCTCGGTTATCTCATTTGTTGATGAAGGCCAGGCATGACAGCTGTAATATACAAGGCATAACCTTACTGTCAATCCCAATATCAACAGCTACAGTGAAGCTATGCGTTGGCCTGTCAACCGCTTAATTAACTATCAGTTCCTATACTCACTCTTCAGGCATTAAGAGCAGGAATAATTAGTGAGGCTAGAATCTAAATTAACCGTATGTGTACACAGAACCTCTTGGCAGACATTTAATTACGCCGAGGAAGGACAACGATCCGTCTTATCCTGTCTTTGCTGGTCGGACGGCCCTCCGTTGTCTTTGTGTCGGACTACACAGACCGCCAAACTGGGATTGATCAATAATTTTCACCAGAGCATCTATCTACTAGATAATTCTTGTTTATGCTTGCGATAACGTTCTGATGGAAATACAATATCCAAGTTGATGTAAAGTTTCACATCATCATAATAGTTCATTTTTCGGAGAAAAGCTATGTTGTTACATACGTTAGACAATTCACTACAGTTACAGGCTAATAAATATCAAAATTCAACAGGAATAGCGAAATATCCTTATTCAGATCAAATCAAACGATCAGGTAGACTTTGAAGTTTGACATTTGATAACTTTTTGATTTGAGATGGTCATTGCTGTATCGGTACCTTTGATCCGGCTCAGTTTCATATTATATAATACGATACATCCACAGAACAAGTAAGGTTCTTAAGAATGGATTTTTTTGTAGTGACACAGAGCTTATAATTTGATGACGCCCTTTTACGATCTTGTTAGACTATATCGAAGAAACTGTGGGTATCTATAAGTGGGCCATTTGCAAATCTCTTAAAAAACTGACCAAATTTGCCTCTTTAGAACACATGCTAGAATGAGACCCTGGAATGAGACTATTTTGGTGCATACTTCCCCTTCTATCTATGAATGAAATAAGCACACCAAGGTGTTGATAAATAATTTGATGTGACACTAATCTTCTCTTAATATTTGTTTAGATTTTTAATTTCTTATTTAGATAGATAAAGGCCAAATCCTTTTGCTTAATTTCAAGATGTCAGTATCAACTTTGTAATATTATTTGCAGGTTCGTCTATGTTACACTGAATGTTATCCTTCCACAGAATGCAGCAATCTGACTGGCTGAGGTGCACTCCACTTCATGTTACTTTATCCAAATCTGCTAGGTGGCAGCACCAGCACTATACTTCTGATTGGCTGATATAACACTTCCTCCAGTTATTTTCATGCTGGTGTAATGAATCAGAGGAACTGCTTAGAACCAGCAAAATATGTCTGCACAGTAGCCACCATGCAGATATAATTATGTCTGTGCAGAGACCAATGTGTAGACATATATATATATATAATATATATATATATATATATATATAGCCTATATGTCTGTGGACTAGCAATCCTCATGAGGATGGATCTATCAGAGAGATCAGTTATTAATCTTAATGTGGCCATCATGAATAACAAATTTGAAAGGAAGAGTTCAATTCTATTACAACTGGCTTTTTTCAAACTTGCCGAAGGCACTTGTTCATTTACAAAACCATATTGAAAATATTTGTTGGCTTCAGCAATTTCTAGATCAGCAAAAAACGTGGAATATTCAGACATAAACTAACAACTGCTGCTCTCCCAGCCAACCTGGGAAGTAACAGAAATATTCTGGAACCATACTTTTTCAGTCAGTCTGTTACTTGCTAAGATGGTTCATAACAATTATTATGTTGTTGATGGTGAGGTTGAAAGCTCACCAAATTAGAATGTTATTTAACATTATGTTTTGGTGAGGTTAGGACAAAACCAAAACAGAATGTTCCAAGAACATTCTGTTTAGGTTGAAGAATATAACCAGAATGTTATAATGACGTCACAGTGCAATCTCACAACAGTACATTGCAGCAACATTATTGGGAGCCATCAAAATAACGTAACAAGAACCAAACCAGAACATTGCTGTGATGCTATCATAATTGTAACACCCCTGCCTGGGCTATCAGCAGTACACTTAAACAAACAACCTGTATTTTACGCCCCTATAGATTGCTTCCAAGGATAGAGGCATGATGTCAACTGGCACCTTTCCGTCTGGATATTAGGACACGTTTATGACACTTCCGTTGGCCATAGGGAACCTCTATAATTAATTATTCAGTGAAGGAAAGGCAATAGTATGAAGAAAGTATCAGCAATAGTGAAAGAGGGGCAGATTCAGAGCCCCCCGAGGAAATATCCACGCCCACCTTAAAGGAGTCTAGGCATTTTATGCGAGTACGGTTACTCTGAGTTGTTAGTTGCGGCCCTTAATGACAGCTGCAGCCCTAACGGTGCTGCCCCCGTGTGGCAGGGTGCTCACGGCCCTCAGGTGGGTGGACCGGTCCACCGTCTGCACCGGGCCATCACCGGGCTGAACGGTCCTTGTCTGCAAAGGAACCTAGTTTAGTCCCTGGAAAATGAAGTATTCCCCCCTATGTCACTGCTTCACGACTCCTCAGTTGCCGTGTCGACCCTGAAGAGCACCTATGGGTGATACTGAATTGCTCACGTGCGCTCTCACTGGCTCACTAGTCGTTTTCTCCACGCCTTGAGCACCTCTCACGCCATTTTAATTGTCGACCATTGAAGAGTCTCTGTGATTGCCATTCTGTCCAATTAAGAGGCTGCATGTTATTCCCGATCCCCTGGATTTATACTCTGTTTAGACTCATTACCGGCAATGTCTCCCTCTCCTGTAGGCTCCACCCGACAATGTCCCCTGATAGTTAGCTGATGACATTTAAACTTGGCATTGTTCACATGTCCTGGATTAATATTGCAAACCTAACAGAAATCTGCGTAGTAATTTTTGCATGCGGCCTAGCCTGGGATCCTGACCCGTTTGTTATATTGAACCACTGTTTAGGTCTAAATAAGGGAAGCACTTACATCAGAACGACACCTCGGTATTAAACTAGAAGAAGTTTTTCATAGTAACACAGAGCTTATAATACGACCCAATGACCTGATTAACCTAATTTAGACCCTTTTAGCGGCATTGCTAGAGATAGTTATTCGGGATGCGTTATTGATGCCAACATAGTTGACATGATGTTTGAAATAACACGAGCGGTGTAAAAATAATGTACCTGCTCTGAATCTGCAACAACGTGTGTTTCAGTAGTCAAACTGGAAAACTTCTAACTACAAACAACGCTGGTAAACATTATATTCGTATACAGATCAGCTTTCAAGGAGAGTACACAGGCCCGGGGAATCCAGGGAAGCACCATCTATTTGTTCTACAGTACTCAGCTTTTCCTGAGAGTCATATACACCAGCCGTTTGTGCTGAGGCAGTTGACTCCCTTTGTGAAAACGGTTAACGGTGAAAAGTCTCGTTAAAGTTGGTTCTCGGTACAGATGACGATGCCAATAACGGTATGTAAAAACCCATAAGGTATCTGCCTAGATACAAAATTCATTAGCAAACCAAAGGCAGTGCTGACCAAGAAATGTAGCAATTAAGACGAATAAATTCCTCGAATGAAAGGTGCGTCCAGCTGACCTTTAGAAGAAAGCTCGGTGTAAACGTGCCGTGAAGAGCCTCTGGTTGTATCCAGTTTTCTTTTGGACCAGAATTACCTTGGTTTATCAGGATCTAATGACAACAACCGAATTTCCTGTGCCTTCGACCCTAGAGACTTCACACAAAGACCACAGTGGCTTCTAAAGCTGATTGTTCATTCGAACGGCACTGATTCTTTAATTAGAATGGGATTGTCTCCTTGCTCTTGGATATGCGACATTAGACGAATCTAAGGAAATAGAAAATCTAATTCATCTTTTATTCACCTTTGGTTGTTACGCCGAGTTATCTACTGGAATGAATATCTGCAATGTTATAAAAAGACGTTGATATTTTTAGATTGAATCGGCAAGGTAAGTAGTTATGGTATGTTATTTTGAATTTAAGATAAATGTCAGTGAAGTATATCATATTGCATATTTTGTTATAATTGCACGTTGAGTGTTGTATTTTGATACTGATAAATCACTGAATAAATTGTTTCTGAATAACATAAAAAGATTCCTTTTTTATATAAAGATAAAAACTAAGACATAAATCAGGATTTTGAGATAAGCTTGCCTTCAAGTGATTGCTATGATAAAAGGACAGTAAAGATTTAAAACTATGAATGAAATACTATGGAAACAAATTCAGTTCAACAAAATAAAAGTTGAAAAATGTAAGTCTTTCTAATCTTTGTAAATAGATATCTAGTTGAAAGTTAATACTCTCTCTACCAATATCACTGAAAACAGAAAAATAAAATCTTTCATTTGGTGTATCACATGCCATTATGGCACCTATGTTTACTAAGATATTGCATTTACAGTTTTAGTTACGTCCAGCAATAATGTTGGCGAAGATCTTCACCATTAGTTAATCCATAGCCGCTTAGATTTTGGAGCATTACATCTAAAGGCCGTAGAAATAAAAACAGCCTTAGTTATTCACGTCAACTATATTTTTCTAGTTCAATTTGAAATATATATTAATTCAATTAGTATTTAGAAAATCATAATATGGATTGTCTCTAATAAGGCAAAGTTTCATTTGACATATAACACAACGTTGTCCCAGATCAACTTTTCTTTTCATGTTTTTACTTATTTTATTTTGTTTTCTTTTTTATTTTATATAACAATCATATAACGAAACATGTGCGCACTTTAGTGTCGGGCTGGGTTATGGAGTTTCCTTCGTGTCATGTACAGCACACCAGTTTGGCATGATCCGCTGTCAAAGGGGGAAGGGGTGTGATCTCAAAGCAAGGGTGGGAGCAAAGGCTTTCTATGGAGGCACACTATAAATGATGTGTGTATAGCTGGTCACAGTGAATGGCAGTAGCAGTGCATCCATAGCTTTGGGTGTGGATATATAACTGATCTCTGTGAATACCTTACCAGTGTAACTATAGAGATTCACAGTCATGGCACATGTTGTGTGTATACCTGATCACAGTGAACAGCTTACTAGTGTCTTTGTGGAGGTTCACAGTGATGACACATGTTGTGTGTATACCTGATCACAGTGAACAGCTTACTAGTGTCTTTGTGGAGGTTCACAGTGATGACACATGTTGTGTGTATACCTGATCACAGTGAACAGCTTACTAGTGTCTTTGTGGAGGTTCACAGTGATGGCACATGTTGTGTGTATACCTGATCACAGTGAACAGCTTACTAGTGTCTTTGTGGAGGTTCACAGTGATGGCCCATGTTGTGTGTATACCTGATCACAGAGAACAGCTTACTAGTGTCTTTGTGGAGGTTCACAGTGATGACACATGTTGTGTGTATAGCTGTTCACAGCAATGGTAATACGGCTGTTTGTCCACTCATCTCCTTGTATCTTATCCCATCTAATGCGTTAATCAACTAGAAGACCATGTAGATATGACAATAAAACATTTCAAGAAACAGAACATAATGCTTGTACCAGTGTATCTGTGGAGGTACACAGGGGTACCGTGTGTTGTGTGTGTAGCCAGCCACGGTGAACAGACGTCGACAGAGGTGGCACATGTTGCGTGTGCCTATGTCCATCTCCCCACTTTTTATCGGCAGAACTCATCAGAAACATGTATACACAGAAAACACGCCCTCAGTACAATCAAAGGGAAAAAGCCCGGGTCGAACCAAACTCGATTTTTCTGGGAAGGGGAGTTGGTACATGTGTGCACTTTATTGTCGGGCTGGGTTATGGAGTTTCCTTCGTGTCGTGCACAACACACCAATTTGGCATCAGATTATGTCGAAGGGGGAAGGGGTGTGATCTCAAAGCAAGGGTGGGACCGAATGCTCACTCTAAAGTAAACAGCTCCTCGGAGCGTTGATATGAGCGTGGCCATTAGGGCCTGTGGCATGTATCGTGACTGCTGATGGGGGCCGTTAGGGGTTTTGTTTGATCGGTCCGGCCGACAAGAGCTGACACAGATGACACGTCATGTCTGGCCACTCTACCTGCCCCCGTATTCTGTTTATCTGTACCGGCTAACTCAATTATTGAGATGGGGTAAGCGATATGTGGCAGCCGTCCTTTTCGGGCGGGGGCAACAAGGTCAGCACGCCCCCCTGTGGCGGGAGAGAACATCCAAATTTCATATTATTCTTTTGTCAAGCGACTCCCCTGAGGCTGATCTAGTCCATCGCGGCACCATGCGTTGCAAATTGTGTGTACATGGAATAAGTCACTTATTTTAAATTTGTAGGAGTATGTATGTGGATCTTCATCTATTACCACGTAGGTATAATTAATTGACATAATGTCAATAGATAAAACAAAGGCACACTTCACAATAGGCGAGATAAAAAGGGTGTAGTTTGATTGCTATTCCACATTAATGAAAGTTTTACAGACATTACATACGGTAATTTAACTATATGGAAACTGTTTAAAGAGACGTTTAAATGGTTCCTAAAGATAATTGCGTCAGGAACAGTCTTCACGTAATTTACATTACGCAAAATAATAGTGGATTGTAAGGTGTGTTATACTGGAATAATTTCATGAAACCTATTTAATGACAAATAATGCTAACATGGCCATTGATAGTAGGTACCGCCGCTACCAAGGCGGCTGCAACGTGACTTATGATAAGTGTGGAACCACTCTACGGCTCATTTGGCCCAATTAATTAGCTAAATCAGCCGATGACACTGTCTTGTTAGGCTTATTAGAGCCTAAGGAGAAGAGTCCTTGGATCTAAGAGCTGCTCACAAGTGCTGCTGGTATCAGCAATATCAGCAACGCCACAACGAACATACCAGGTACGGGTAGCGTCGGAATCCCGATCGGGCGGGGAGCGTCAATCCGGATTAATGGGGTGTGGTGGGCCGGATTCTCCGTCCAAACTGACGTGATCCGACTGAGTGGTGCTTAAGTAATGTGAAACTAATTAAGGCACCGTCAACCGATACTTCAATCTATTATGCAATAATTAGACTATAATGAGGAACATAGGTTATCGCCGAGAGACGTGCCATTAAATAATTACAAGAGTCCGACAATCTTCATATTTTTCATGTCCTCCTACTCCTCCCCATGGCATCAAGTGTTGTTTACCGGGAAGGCATGGCAGGAATGTTTGCCTTTCCATGCTCGACGCTCGATTCATTTTGTCAAAAGGACGCCATTCACCAATGAAAGCATATTTCTTCATGAAACTCATTAGGTAGATTATTCTCAGTGTGTCATCATATTGGGCGGCTCTCTGGGCCTTGGTGCATTAACTCAGCATGGCAGCCCACTAACTAATGGTAGCTAGCCCTCCAGGGGCGGGGGGCCGTGTCAGCGATGCTATATAATATATATCCCCAGCCGCCACCACTGCGGAGACAGAGGCGGCGCACAAAGGAAGCTGCATATGGGTTAATTGATGAATAGATGGAGGATGAGACTCATTCATTAGGCGGCCCGGCCTGCCTGGGCCTGGGCCTGATCACTGCCTAGGGAGATTACGGCCCAAGTCCGACCAGGCCGCCTCCCTCCGTGGGACACCGTCCCTGAATGGCTTAGAATGGCGACCCCTGCCAATGACAGCATCATATTCTGTCTGGCCTCTGCCTCTTGAGCATGTGTACTGACGAAGATGAGTGTGCGCTATACTGAACCCCTGTATAAAGGAGGTGCTGCTAAAGGATCACAATAAAGATATATCTATACATAGGGGCCGACTCGGCTACAAGATCTACAAAGAAACCACAAGCCGGAGGACAGAATAAAGTCTGATGTAGGTTTGGTGAATCCATTAGTATAGGTGGTCTTAACCATAGATTTCTTGTAGAAATATCCCAAAGGCCGACGACTGATCTCCTGCGCCCCGCTGAGGCCCCTCTACCTTAGAGCCACAGTATGTTTGATAGCAATTACACTGCTGACACCTGTGTCCTTTGAGAATTCAATTTTGAGAAAGGTCCGTAAAACGTGTTACACTGAAAAAAATAGGCATTAGAAAGTTAGTCATATGTACTAACTTTTTGCAAATAACTTGACGGTGCATTTTTGTCCGAACTTTCTAACCATTTTTTGACTAACCGATAGCCCGATTGACTAACCCAAAAGCAAAAAGTTAGTCATTATTGACGAAAGATGTATGGTATAGCAGGGAATCGAACCCAGGCCGTTGAACTAGGCTGTTGAACTTGCTGTAGATCTGGTTGTAGAACTTACTCTAGAATGTGAGAGCCCTAGGGTTTGTACTTGGGTAAAATATTTAATCTCAAGGTCACAGTTCCATATACAAAGCCATTTTGACAAATTAATCCTCGCACTAAGTTTGATAGGGTGAAGAATTATTGGTCATATATCTAATAAATTTCTACAAAAAAATAGATTTTATTTTAAATGAATTCTAAAAAATCCTAGTGCAATGAATATGATGAGCAATATACCCCCATTGTTAATGGAAGGCTTCTTAGTCAATTTGACTAAGGTTTTGTCACATTTAGAAAATGATATTAATTCTCGCTGACGCAGTTAGTTCTCAGGTTAACGACAAATGTCTGTGATAGCCTACATACGGGTATTTTGTTGACAAAGCTCCCTATTTAACCAAGGTTAAACCACGGCGGGAACTCAAGTTCCTAAAATAAATAAAAAAAACTATAATTATTTCTTTTGTAATGTATTAATATAATAAGAAATATGTGCTTAAAAGTTGGGCTTGTTCGCCTGACATCTGTTTGGACAGGGCAGCTAGGGCTCTGCTTGGAGAGTGAATGACTATTCCCATTGTTGTTGCAAGGCAACCGCCTTATGCGACATCTCATGTCAGTGGGTTAAAACATAAACATTGGATATTATTCGTTCATATAGATACAATTATTAATGTAAATTCACATCTTTAAATTGTCCATTTCACATTAATGTGATATATCATATTAATGGACTTGGATTTTGCTGCAATAATCACGCAAATCGGACGGAAATGTCCGTGACGACAAAGTGTGCTAGATTTATCAGATAACCGTTGCAACAGAAGTGCCGCAGTGAATAAGGTAATCGTGTCCACGAGAATTGAATGATAGACATCAGGCGTAACCTTTTAATTGTATTTAAGAATCCCCCTAATGATGATGAGTCCAAATCACCTCTTGACTAACCCTTGGTTAGAAAGTTAGTCAATGTGACTAAGGGGTTAGTCATACAACAGTAATATACACACTGGGATAGGTTAGAAAGTTAGACTCTCAGTGACTAACCCAGAATTTCGCTGGTCAAAGCCAGATTTGACTAACTTTCCAAGTTTTCACTGTTTTCAGTGTATGTTATATTTAATTCTCGAAAAGTGTGATAATTGTCTATATAACTCCCAATATGGGACAAGAATCTAGTCTTCAGCCATATCATGCCCACGCTAATGACACTGAAAGATATTATTCAATGAATTAGGAAATCTGTAGAATGGTCAAGATGACCGACATTTGAAAAGGCAGTCATTGTAGGGAAAGGATGCTTCACGGTTTCTATATCATCTTTGTACCTGGCAAGCAGGAAAAGTGTGAAATGTGTTGATCAAATAAATGCGATTGAAAATTACCATTGAAATGTATATTCCATCACAACTGCGTCCTGGGTTAAGACAAAGAACATAACACAAAAATAAGATATCCAAACCGTCTAATTCGCATAGTAGTTTTTTACATGTCCAGGCGAATTACTATAAGCTCACAAGCGCCATCTATAGGAACCTTGAGAATTAATAAAAACACTCTGCACCATGTCTTCGGCCTTTTATATTTCCTTAAAATACAAGAATGCCTTTGATACGATTTCGATTTGGACTAGAATTGATAAATTATGGGGAATGTCTAATTTCATAGTTCTGTGTTCAGTATTACTTAAACACATTCTCAAAAATACAAAAATAAACATGTTCTGCCAGAATCGTTATTATGTTGAAATATTTGAAAAATTTGAGAAAAGCATAACTTTATATTTTTTAATCATGTTTCTGGAGTGTCGCTTTATAATATAGACACTAGGTAACATGAAGCACAGCATGATTGACGCTATCTTGTTTTGTCCCTTCTTGAATACAATATCATATGTCCAATATCCTATCATTTATCAAGTAAAAGAGCTTTTGTCCTCTGCCTATCCAATTAGGTCAGTTCACGCAATACTGTCTCTTACATAGTGGAGCTTTTTGGCGTATAGGCAGTGCCGTATAACCCTCCCCCTCCTTCACACACACACACACATAAATAAACATAGGCCTTGGCAAACACCCAGTATCAACTGCTGACTAGTCTTAAAACTGGACCACGGTATACCAATAGATGGCAGCAGCAAGTGGTACCTTCCATAATGTTCTCAAACAAAGCCCTCTCCGGGATTCTTGTCCAACGATGGGGAAAGGTATTTCTCTGCGTCATTCGGCTTATTTAGACAAGATCATAAGTAACATACTAGTTCTGTGGCTGATGGTTTCATAACATTAGTTTAACTCTCCCGAAATTCCAACCACCAAATCTGTACTTTTAGAAGGTCTTGTTAAAACATATATAGGCTTATGTACAGCTCTAGATCAGAGAGTTATTACTAATCGGCTTTCCCATTTTGGGGCTAATTAAAATGAGATGATAAATATAAAACAAGTCTCAGGCTCTCTAAAGATGTAATCATTTCTTCTATGAGGTTTTACTATTATAGGTCAATGTCATATGACCTTGTTTCAACCATGGAGACTAATATAAGACGGAGGTCCGGCTCTCCAGGGCGGTAATATCTGAGAGTTCCAGTAGGCCTTATCTCTGCTAATTAGTGTGACCACCAGCCCTACATCACAGTGTCCATCGCTAGGACCGCCCTGGTAATGACTCTATCCCCTGTAGGGTGGATTTGACCATTGCTAGACCTTGTTTTGGAGAAACCCATATAAATGTGGGACAGATGTTAGAGACTGTCGTATTTACTGTAAGTTGAAAATGAAGAAAGATATTCATAACTATTTATGGCAAATTAATCATAATAAATGTGCCTCGCATAGTCCCAGTTTAAGACTCAAATCAAAATATAGAAAATTATTCCCTTTCTTTAATGAATCCATATTTGTATAAGTGCCATAGACAGATTATATTCTGAAATAGATCAAAAGTTTTTGCCTTTAACCCTTAACCTAGTTAATATATAGATATAATAGGGCTTTCCCCGGCTGTGAGGGGCCCTCTATGGCCATCAAATGACCGCCTGCAGAAGTGCTACATTCAAAACAAGGTCGTGCACTCCCTATTCTATGAGCCGGACCTCCGTTTTAACTTTACTCTCTCTGTTCCAACGGAGACCAAGTGATTCATCTCAGCAGTATCTCAGTTTTGAGTTAAACCAACATCCCAGTTACCATGGTTACATTATATATAATTTTCAGGTTTCTTATAAAGTACACCAAATCAGATTTTCTCTTTGTTCAAAATTGAGCTTAATTTACCCTTTGTGATCATTCTCTCTGTAAACATTGATGATAGACCTATCAAAGTGTATGTTAATAGGTCCCAAAGTCGCAAAGTGGGATTATTTTGGAGAACTGTACTACCACTGCCCGATTATATACCACCATTGAATACCTCCAAATCATGGTATCAAGGTAACAAAATGACATGAATATGAAAGGATCGTATTTTGCTGTGTAAAAACTCAGGAACATTATAGCTCCGGGGTAAAAAAATATTAAGGTATCAAATGCAAGACAATTTGGCGCTACTCTAAATGTTTGAAAATCGAGGAAAACAGTAAATTGACCATTCAGAACTTTACAGAGCTTTACATCTTTCGTTTTCTTTACACAATTGAAATTATGGATTCAGTAGATGTGCTCCCTCCAATAAAGGCCCATACTTCTTATCGGAAGCACCTTAAGCGAACAGGCTTTGTACGCGACGTCGTTTATATTAGATGCAGTATATACACGACATCGCATGTATGAGTCAAACGATACACGCGATGAGTATCACACCAGCTGAAAATTGCCATTTCCATAGACTACTAACGTGTCGTGTGTTTAATGGCTTCAATACAGGAAATACGTTAGTAGTATATGAACATAGGAACTAACAGACGGTTTAATCCTTGTCGTGTGTTTTGGTGCCGCCCAGCAATGGGCTATATATATACGCGAAGTCGTTTATACTAAAGTTAGTGTATACACAATGTCGCCTGTATAAGGGACACAATGTACTCGACAAGTTACGTAATATTTTGGGTTTCGATACCTTAAAATTGTTATTTCTGGGAGCAGGGTGGTGACGTAACCTCTTCCTTCACCGTGGTTAGGCGGATCCGTTGGCGGGTCACTATATAAACTCGGAGCGTAACCGTTGAATTTCAGTTGCTCCCACACCACCGACCTGCTCACTTCATCAATTTTAAATTTTAAGCTTATTGTAATAGGAGGATTCAATAAATATTTGCTATATTTATATATGTCCAAACTAATCACTGTTGTTACTTGTTATTTTCTATTATAGCTGATTTATTAATAACGACCTCTATCCGGCAAATACACTCCCATTTCCATCTACTACTAACATGTCGCGTAAACAGGCAGTACAATGTAGGCCACAAGTACGTAAATACCCCAGCCTACTGAGGCGACGTGGCACATTTAGACAATTCAATTCTGGCGACGTTGCCCAAAATAGGAAGTACTATGTAGGCGCCATCTCTGAATGCATATATTCAGTGGATTATAAGAAAATTATGTGGCCATCTTTAAATTCCCATTTTCATATGCTACTAGCTTGTCGCGTGAATAATAGAATCTTTACACGCGATAATGTCGCGTAAATAGTATAGCCTATTAAAGCGAGGTCGCGCGTATAGGCAGTGCCCCGGGCCCACTAGGGCGAGCGTTTCACTAAATACAAACTTTCTTCATGTGGATACCTGTACGGAGGTAATCAACCTAGACGAATAGTAATTACATGTAGTTATCAAGTGTGATTCCTGTTGCAATGAAAGATGCTTAAATCTGAGGAGAGTGGCCAGTTTAAAGTAAACGTTTAATGTAGAATGGCCCACACGATACTGCCAAAGGCCTATAGACTCTCCCAGTGAGCACTCAGTGAACGCTCAAAACACCAGATGGCATCTGTGCTGCTGCCTTTTCGCTCCAGATTAACAGACAACATCCTCTTGTGCTTAAATCGAATTATGTAACGAAAAAGGCAGTGTTAGTTTTTCGTCCTCAACCATTTTCAACATGCCCAGGTGCCGCACTGGCGCTTTTACAGGCAGTTTTGTTTATTCAATACGAGAAATGTCTCATGTATTCCAGTCAACTCAGGTGTGAAGCATTTTGTCAGTCACACCAATGGACTGATGTTTAGTGCAAAAGGATTGACTGCAAACAGTAAGTCTGTTACGTTTTCGTTCTCACATTCCTTTCTACATCCATCATGGAAAAAACACCAACATATATGCCTATTTATCATTAGTGTTCCAATTATATCCGTTCTATTAATGGTTGGATATTGTAATTTTAACCCATAGGCCTAAATACAGTTATGCATAACATGTAATCTCCATACATTAATCGAAGAGGTTAGGAATCAGTATAATTCTCTTTGAATCACAATGTACACCTATTTTCATGGTTATAGTTATGCCTTCTAAATGTGGCATAGTGCTATAGGGCGTGTGTTAACGCACGTGCCAGTAAAGTATGCTAAACGCTTGGGTTTTTATAAACCCGCCATTTCTATTTTAGCACCCCAACATTAGAATCAGGTTAAGCATTTTATAATTCATGTTGCCTCGCTATTGGTGAATTGGTCCGTTAATAAGGGTAGGGAAGTGGCCTTGTCGTAGCGCTACACTGGACAACAGGACGAAAAATGGTCAGTGGGAATCATGCAATGGCTGTTGGGGGTATCTGAAATCAATAGGGTGCAGTAAGTTTCGTTACCCTGACCAAGATACATACTTTGTCAAAGGTGTGATCCATCTTTTTTTCACACCATGACTAGTCTACTGAATAGTCAGTTCATTTCTCTCAGATTAAATTGCCGAAGGTCGGCGCAGAGGCCTATGATTGAGAAAATAAAGGTAAACAAATTTGAGAAAATAAGAAGGTAAACGGAATATATATATATATATATATATATATATATATATAATGATTAGGAAGCAACATTTTGTTTATATTTTGACCATTCACAAGTCTCATCTCCAATCTTTTTTTATTTCATAAATCTTAATTCAGCGGTTCAATCCTGTTCCTTGTTGAGTCTAAACTGTCTATGAACAAGCTACGATGCCGTAGGTAGATCGTAAAAAAATAATCTAAAGATGAATCCATATTTCGTAACAAATACAGGTGTGTCTCCTTGGTGCTATGCTGCTGTAATCATGTCCACAGGACCAGGTAGTATAAACAAACTTTCATACAGGACCTGATTTATGAATTTTGGATGATCCTCAAATATGTACTGAAGTGATAATAACCATGCCCATTGCATCAAGATGGTATTTTCGCACTGTCAACAAGTTTACACACTTAATCGAGTAGCAGTAATTAGTCTGACGCCATATTCTGGACAATACGTCCTTTGTTAAATGCCTATTTTGTGCTTAATGTGTGGCGATATTAGCAAGAGTGTTAAGTGTATTAGACAATTGACCATATAATTATGTAATATAAACAGAAACTAACCTCCTATGCGTGCCATTAAGAGACAATTTCCTTCACATATCAAATCGGGCAGTTCGCAAGATCTGCCTCCAGAAATATTAACATGAAGATGCTGCATTTACAGGGAGAAAATCTATTGGACACACATGAAGGGAAAAATCAAATCATTGATGTATAATTTTGAAACTCGATTATTCCGGTAAAACGTATGATCTGCTTTATGTATGCTGGAGTTGTACTAAGGAAATATGATATTTCAATAAGTATCCGTAGAAAAACGATCATTCATTAAGATAAATGTCCCAGATACTTGAGAAATTAACTCAAGGTGGTGTAAGACGGTAAAGGGTCATTAAAACTTGTCAGGAGTCATTGTTCCTACCATATGCATTTTGCAAGTTTCCATGGTAACCAAAAATTAATAAAATAACTTTGTATTCCTTTATAAGGATAACATGAAAACATTATTCTTTATTTTTTGCAAAAGAGAGTTTGTGGTAATCGTAAATAAAAGCAATGCTATGGCCAATTGAAAATGATATTATTTACACAATATACCCGTTTTCATTATTTTTGAATAAGTATGGCAAGTTCAAAATGTAAGTACATTGTTAACGGTATCTAATTTACAATTCTGATGTTTCGGTGGCTTGATAATTTAAGGGCCATTCTCCGGAAATCTCCTCAATTGTTAGGTAAAAATATCTCAAAAATCGAACCTTTTCAAATCTAGTTTTTTTGTTATAATATTAAATGCATATAGGTATGTAATCAATATCCAGAAGGGGGCAACTTTACAATGATTATTCTTTCTAATATCAAGATTTGAAAATAATGCCTTACATTTTCTATGTAACGTACATAACCAAGCTTGTTACATACAGAACCAAGCTTTTTGGTCAAATGAGATTATAAAATCTTATATTTTAAGTCTGGCTAAGAGTAACATAACAATATAGATCCTTATATCTGAAAAGAAAATCCTAAGTAAGTATGTCTTGCAACTAATGCAGTAAAATGCCGAAACCTTGGTTCTGTATGTTACACACCTTGTAACATACAGAACCAAGCTGTTTTTCCTGTGAGTATGGCTTAATTTTTACATTCTTTGGCCAAAATGTTTATAATGTGGAGTAACTATGTCCATTTGATCTAAGTTAGTACAAAAAACAAAACTATATAGATTATCAGCCTGCAGAAACAATCATTCTAATAAAAGCTTGGTTCTGTATGTTACAGAGCTTGGTTCTGTACGTTACACATCTGTTTCAAGATGTAAAAGTCTTTTGTTTGTAGCACCCCTATTAATGAAGGGTTTCAAACAAAATTTCTATCAGATGTACCTAGTAAATGGAACTTTCCTTGTACTATAGCTCAATAGTGAAATTATACATTTTGAGTAAATGGGGGTTCATTAAAGTTTGGTTCTGTATGTTACATATGTGCTTAAATTAAAATTTAAAGCACATATCATTTTTTGGGGGGATAGAAATATAAGTTTGTTATGTATCAAAATGATCAAATATATATTTGTGTTAAAAAAGAAAAAGTAGGACAATACTGAAACTATGTTAAAGTTATCAGAATTGTATTTATATGAAAAATTAGTAAAATAAGAAAATATTTTACCATGGTCTTTTTTTGTACTTTTCTGCATTTTTGCTGTATTTTTAATATTTTCCCCAACTAAATATATATAAAACCATACATTTTCGGAATTGTCAATGTCTATGCTACATACATATAATATACATAGTGAATAAAGGTGAACATTGTGTCATACAGAGAGATCTGACTTTAATTTATGCTGTTTTCATCAATTGAGGAGATTTCTGGAGAATGGCCCTTAAGCACTGTTTGAATAGCTGTATCTCTGATTCTGATTGGAATTTTTTTTAAATTCTTTCAGTTTCTGAATGTTGAATTTGCCCCCTTTCAAAAATGTTCCTATGGGATTTTACTAATGGCTGCACATAATCATGTGGCCTGTGGCAATAAAAAGGTTAAGGGTTTGTACAATATAACGTTTTATATGATAAGTGTCACTAAAGTCTATTATGACAGCGGTGTCTATGTTCTACCTTAAGCTTGCTGGTTTGACTCATCAACTCATACACAATCGAAAACAAAAGATTTAGAGGACTATATAGACCACTAATTTCCATTTAAATGCATTGTCTATGAGCTGAGAATATTCGGAGCATTCGGAACATTTTCGAGCGGCCTAGAGAAGTTAATGGACCTCCTCCAATCAGTGTGTAACCAAAATTTGTAGACTGAAACCGAATACTGTGCTTCATTTCTCCTTGCAGGTTCTTCGACTGAATTGAATACGCGCGTTATCCAGGTCATGGGCTGTTTAATTAAAAGCGATATCCACCTTGATAGGAATGTTACACTCTTATGCTTCAGAATGGCTTAAATCTTCAACCCAAAAGCTATGAAATACAGTTACATCTGTGCTAGTCATGTAAATTGCAACCTCCTTGTGCCACTAAATAATGAGATACAATGCTCCAGATTGAATAAGTTCTTAGTTTGCTCATACAATATAATTTCTGCAAGGGAATATCTCAAAGATCGTGAAAATAAAACACGACATATGATTGAATGGGAGTTGTAGTTGAATAGTATGTTACAGCCCCTTAAATGTCAGCCAGTTTTCAGTATATTGGCACTGGTTCGTGCAGACTTTAAGGTGCTCTGAAATAGATGACAATCGTAAGTAGGATCTACTTAGCGAATTCTCTCAATTTATGTCAGTTCAGGGATATCCATTGCTTTAACATTTAAACAGCAGCTTGAGTCATAACTGAAATGTCAGCCTCGCTTGTTTTCTATGTGATCTGTTTGCGACAGGAAACCGCTAGGAAAAACTCGCATGCTTTCTGTTGCTGAGAGGGTTAATCGCCATGACTAGAAAAGAGCTTTGTAAACGATACTTCTCGGAAGTAATCAAAACCAGGCGCTGCAGGGTGAAATTCAATAGTCTAATGTCGTTGAACAGAACCGTTGCACACGTTTTGAATTCGTGTGTGCTCTTCCTATTAATCTAGGGTAATTTGACAATAGAATGCAACGGCAGATTATATAATAAATCACAAACGTGATTTAACATTGTTTTTATGGGACTCGCTTAAACTTAAAATGTCGATTTGTTGTTTATATCCTATCAAAAGTTGTTTTAGTTTTACGCCTTTTTATTTTACCAGAGGCGTATATGCGCATGGTACATGCAGGCATTGAAAGACTATGATATTTCAAAATCCATCATGAACATGTGCCTGCTGCTGTTCAAAGGAATATGCAAAATTAAATTTCTCTTGTGACTTATAAATTTACATTATTGCCCATAATTATCTATCATGACTGCAGTGATGTTATATCATTATGTATAGGTATATGTCAGTGTTCTCTTATATAGTCATATTTGACTACCACTCGTATATCATATGTTCGTCGCAGGACGTGGTGGACAATTTAAAAATCAACACAAAAGGTTTAGACTGATACTGATTTGCGATTCCAGATATGAAACGAAGGTGCTGGGTTTAAGGCTATATGTAATGTTTCAGACAGAAATAAGACAGAACCATTACATTTCTTTCAGAAAACACTTTCATTCCTTAAAGGAAATTGACTGTCCGTTACAAATTCGAAACTGCATCGTTATTAAGTGCAAACCTATAAGCAGCACTTCAAACGAAATAGTGTAAAGGCAGTATAAGAATCATATTGTTGACTATATATACAGATTTTTATTCGATTATATTCATATCACAAATACCTGCAATGTATACAATATGACAGTCGGTCTTCCTCGAATACATGGCCGCCTCAACTGCGACACGGGTATTCGACTTGTACACTGCTTGGCAGTCAGTTTCATACTTTAAAGCTGTCTTTGAAAGGCCAGTCAAGGGGTGGGGTGGGAGTTGGCGAACGGGACAATCACGTTGGAGGTTCGCTACTAAATAAAGTGCAATCATGGAATAAAGTGTCCGAGTAAAAAACGTCAACAGTATCGACTGTGTGTCATTGCAGCTCATGTCTGCGCGTGACGAGATGCTCTGAGCGTGTTGAGAGCAACTCACAATTGCTCTGCCTGACACCGTCCGAGTTCTTCCCATCATACAGCGATCGATCTGGCACAATTATAACCGTCGACAAGCCCTCCACAGGCAACAGGGTCTTTGAACATGGACCACGTGACCGGAAGTCTTCACGCAGCGCGCCGCTAGAGGGCCTGACGTGGTCGGGCGGCAGGCGCATGCGCCACGTGGTGGCAGAGGCGGAAGCCCGGATGTCATTTTCTCCGATCAGTGCGGGGCGAGAAAGGCGCCAACATCAAAGCACATTGCCTCATTAACGCCCGTTGGAATATGACATGCACGAGCGGAAGTCAGCAGCCCCTTCCATGGTAAAAGTAGGAGCAGGGTATCAGTATGGCATCAAAGGTCACTCCGTCAGAGTGGGGAGTGGAGCAGCTCTAGCTCTCCCGGTACCCGCCGCCACTGCGGTCCCGGGAATAGTTCACGTGGCCGTCGTGGGTACCACGGTGAAACACGTCGCCGGGACGAGGCATGGTCGAGCTGTGGTTCCGGTCGGCAG
The DNA here is from genome assembly GCA_936440205.1 of Lepidonotus clava. Classification (NCBI taxonomy): domain Eukaryota; kingdom Metazoa; phylum Annelida; class Polychaeta; order Phyllodocida; family Polynoidae; genus Lepidonotus; species Lepidonotus clava. The sequence goes on from OW387134.1 coordinate 30,235,374, forward strand.
GGTGGGCGTCGTCTGGGTCCAGCTCAAAGTACATAGGCAGGTCGGTGGCGCTTCGCGAGCTGCTCTCACAGCGGTCGAACTTGGGACTCTCGTAGATGTGCTCCACCCGGGGAGGTAGCTGCGGGGGGAGGGCGGGGTGGGTGCTGTAGCCGCCGTCGGGAATGCCCGACATAGGGGCGGCGAAGGTGTCCTCCTGACCAGGCAGGTGGGTGCTCATGGTCATCGGGTACTGCGACTCCCATATACTGGCGTACTCGCCGCTGAAGGACCGATGCTTGCCGAACGAGTTACTTGTTCGCATGCCCATGGTGGACACGTACTCCTTGCCGCCTCCCAGCATGGTGCCGTTATACTGGTTCTTGTCGTAGGGGTCGACCAGCAGAGGGTTGGGTCGGGGCAGCGGCCGGCTGTTGTAATGCCTCCTGTAACACGAGAACGTAGAAATACATCAAAGCTGGACCTGCAGCATCGTAAAAAAAAACAAAAAAAAACGCAACCTTTTGAATCGGACGCTTCTGGCTTCAATAAACCAAAGAGAGTGCATCCTGGGGTGATAAGGTACAGTGTAGTATAAGATAGACCTGTTTACTCAGCATCCACACGGCATCCACTGTACCGCCCTGAATGGTGTTACCATAAAGACGATAGGACACTTGGGGTCAGTTGACGGGAAGGATATAGGAAATTATTCATTTTTGCACATTGCGTGAACACTGAACATAGAGGTTACTAAGCTGAAGAAATTGTGATATTGACACTGTCTCAAATGTTTATGCCAATGTAGACAGTGAGTATGTACACTTACTCTTGATATGGAGATAAAATGCAGAATCGTTTCTGAGGATGGGCAAATTGAAATATTTGAAATCGATTTTTTTCCGTATATTTTGAGTCGAATATGGTTCTAATCTGTTCGTGGAGAGCATGCGGTGAAAGAATTCTAACAGGATAGAAATATACGTCTTCCTGGTCGGGCAGTTTTTAGAACTCATAGAAGTTTGCAGGATGAAGAAAATCAGTTACATCCCTTATATACGTTTCAGATACAGAAATACAACGAACCAACTGGCAGTAAAAGGAATAATATTTACTTCAATGAAAAATGTGTTCGGTAATAATGTAATCTTAAACTATAAAAGGTTGTCCGACTTATCAATATTCTTCATATTTGCGTTACCCTATAGGTATATTAACACATCAAAGCAAATCATTCCTTCAAAGCTATGCTGGATGCTGTCACACGCATAGGCATGACACATAAGAGACCCGCCTCTGCCTATATTCACTTCTAAGCCTGGAATGTCATACCAAAGCCTCACCTTCTTAAACAGACGAAGCCCATGACCAGAACAAAGACGATGACTACAAAGGCGATGCTGGCAATCAGGACGGCCGTTAGTTCTGAAAGCAAACAGAAATTCTAGTTCAAACACAGACTGAGACTATTGTCGACTCTGTTCGCATTGTATACATATACGACTCAGACACCTTCAGAACTATCGATTACAGCAATACATGTGCCCCGTCATTCTCTCATACAAAACATCAAAGCATATTGAATCATTCTCAGTGACCGCTTTCATGGGTAATATAAAAACAGCGTGTGGGCAATGTTGTCTACTGATTCCGTTCGGTTATTCTTTTTTCCTCAAAACTTTTCACCTTATTGAAAGCGTCAGGCAGATCTTATTCCCTTAATGGATACGAGTTGAATATGTGGTAATTATACTGGACGGAAGAGAAATGTTATAGTAAAATGGAAATGTACCTCATTTCAATGACAATTCTAGTGTAAAAAGATGCTGGAAATGGTCTATGTGTATTTGTAAAATGATATTCCATAGAGTGAGGGTATGTTGCACAAGCGAAGGGGGTTCAAGCAAAGCATACACTACATAGAGCCCCCGGCTTTCAGGTCACGCCTTATTCAGGGACACTAGAGCTTGGCCCTCTATCATTTTACTATGGTGGCCTTGTGTCCGTACCAAAATCGAAGTGACAGAGTCGATAGCACGCCGACATGTTTCATTTGGGGGTGTGTAGCGGGCTGACAGGTGTTGACTATGTAATAATGATACCGGAGAGAAGCAGGGGAGACGGTAAGGGGGTCGGAGTAGGTCCGCTGGGGTCTGCTGGGGTCTTCCCAACATAGACCTTCCAGGCACTGGTCACTAGTGGGACCTCCTGTCACCGCCTGCGGCCACCCTCAGAAATCAATAAATATGTAATAAGGTGGCGTGGAGTTTGTCAGCGGCCATTAGACTCCTTCAGCCTACATGCTACCATGTCGGGAAATAGGACCGTACTGTGTGGAGGAAACAACACCCCCTCTCTGCTGTCGCCTTGGATATTCCTCGGGAAGCCCCTATGAACCTGTAAGACGTGATTTGGTAAGCCCTGGAGGCTTCTCTAGATGCTCAAATATCATCCTATTTTGTTAACTTTTTCTCCCTTTCGTTGGCAATAGCTGTGTTACCTTCAAAATACGAGGCAGGGGTCGGTTGTGAAGATGGATATTTCCCCCTTTCGTATATTTGAGCGAAGGGGGGAGGGCAATTACTCAATGACTTGCGCTTAGCTGCGAGCGAGTTAATTTGGAACATGTTCGGAGAACACCTTAGAATAGCATCCCAAAATGTGGGCTGATGGGACGAAGTAGGGCCCTGAGCCGAGGGGATAAAACAAGAGAGGACTGGCTGTATTAACCCAGCTGGCTTGCACCCTACTGAGAACTAACTCTACCTTAGATGAGCAGCTCGCTATATCGTCCAGCCTGAGGCCATCACTGCCCTAATCATTAGAGCTGCTCCTTTACCCCATTCGCCCCATTCGCCCCTTGCCTCCCACCCGTCCAGTGAACATGCTACTGCGGGATTACTTGGCCCGTGGTCTGTATACTTACCAAAAGGGAGCGAAGTGAAGTTCCCGATGACTTCTTGTATGCCCCACGGCGCAGCTGAAAAGATAAAGAGAAGGCTGTTCCGTGAGCAAACGAAAAGAAAAACCGGAATTGGCTTTACAGAAACATTGAGGATATTGTACCTCTTCGTATTCTCCTTACAAAGAAGCTATCTATCTATTTTCTACCAATGCCAACCTTTCTAGCAATCATGGAAAGATAGACGGGAAAGATTCGAACACAAACAGTTGTCTTTGCGTTTGTAGGCAAACCTTTGCTTACTCATACTGCAGTAGGCTACTGCAAAATCTATGTTTCCCCATCATAAGAATGCTCAGGAATATGATTCATAGCCTCCTGGGTTTGAAATACCATGACCTTTCGTGCTGAACTATAAAACTCATATACACGAAGCCCAGGAGCCTGACTTGCATTGGCACCAATATGGGTGGCCACCATGTAATTCTAACCTACATTCTACAGAGGTGGTAAATGATACGAATTGAACTGTTGAAGCCGCTGCTATAACCCGTAGACAACCGCAAACTGCAGTGATCTATAAAATATGCCAATTCAAGAACTATCGTAATTGTCTTTGTACTAGTAAATAACTTTAAAATTGCTCCTTTAAGGTGCCTGGTATAGACATAGGTGCAGTATCGCCATACAAGAGAAGAACGGTTTCAATATCGATCAAATGTCACACACGGCTGCATCGAAAATTCATTCTACAAGCTGATCAAAAACCATACCGCTGTCTCGTTGTTTGAGGTTTTCCTATTTAAAGGAATTAGCAGGTGTATCTTGTCAGCAGTGTGCTATATAATCGATACGTATGGATAGTTTAACAAAACGCGTTGTATGTTAACACCCATTAAAATAACACAAATAGCATCTCTAACTAATACTCATGAAAGACAAGGCGATCATTATTAAATTTCAGATAATCCTGTTTAAAGGTTGATCATTGAAAATTAAATCTGCCAAAACATGAGATAAAAGATACATTTAAAGTATATGTACAATTTGTATGACCTTATGAATACTGTTCTCTGAACATTATGTTCTAGTCTATGCACATGTTAGGCTAGTAACCTGGTTAACGGCCATGTGACACCAAAGAGATTGGGACAGTGCACTTCCTGCGGACAAGCCAAACCCTCTGTGATATTTCAAACTTTCGTACTTGAGAGAAAGAAATGGTGTAAACATTGATTTACTGAATACTGAATGTGTATAAAATCCATGTAAAAGAAAAAAGAAATATTTTAAAATCACATTCCTCAATGGTTTTCATTACTTGAAATTATTTAAATATGATTAGTATTAGTTATTGTTACTATAAGACTCAATTATAAGAGCGTGTGAATATTTCCCAAGTTACGCTAAGGATACAGATGTGACTGAAAAACAGTTGGTCGAATTTTGAAATGTAATTAGAAAAAAAAGCACAGCACATTTGCAACTATTTTGTGTGTGCACATAAACCTCATTCAGTAACAAACATCGGAGTTGCCTGTTTTTCAGCCCATTACACAAGGAAAATAAAGAGACAGTCGACAATATATGTTACACAGAATATTTCAATAATTACAATCACGTGCCCAACAGATTAATGTAGTCCTTATTCATCAAGATTATACATTTTCATAAAGGCATTCAGACTTCCTAAGTTTTGAAGATCAGCATGCACTCAAATCATTCCAATATGTAGATCCACAGAAAGATTTTTCCTGAATTACCGATGTATTTTGGAAATCACGCGAGGTTGTGTCTAAAGCTTGTAGTCATTCGGTCACTCATTCTGTACAACCGAACATGTTAACGTGTGTCACTTAGTTTCAGTTGGATCCCCACGTATTGATAGCATTCATAGAACTTCCGACAAAATATCAACGTTTAAAGATAGTTCTTTTGGAATGGTCATGATCTGCCTTAAAGGGGAACACCAGTGACAAACTACAACAAAATTGTAAATAGATCTTGTCTTTCTGATGTCATCAGTCAAAACAGCATCAAAATTGGATAAGCGGTTCAAAAGTTATTAAGGAAATAAGATTCTCCTAAGCTCCCCACTGGGGGCGGCCATTTTGAATAGATTTCCCAGCATGCACCCATGTTAAACCAAATTTTGGTTCCTGTTTAGATTCCTGTAGGCTTAGCTATAGTATTTCGTTCATTTTAAGAATGCTTTTATGAAAATGTTATTCGACGAAACATCTTGAAACTTCATATCCTTAGTAGAGATACATTGAAGAACATTTTGTGATAGGAATTTCATAGGAATTTACATTCTAATATAGTAAAGTTGCTATGGCAACATTAGTATGTATAGCAACCTCACCATATGAATAACAGCCTCTATTAAGCTATTTATATGGTATTTAATCTTACCAAAACCATATATATCATGAAAAAGAAGATGCAATAGTATCAATTCAATGATTAAGAGGCAATCAATTGTTACTGGTTGCCTAGCAACCCACAGTTTTCATATGAAGTAGTATAGCAACCATTGGTTCTGCCTAGCAACAGCCTGTTGCTTAGCAACCCAACATCAGAATTGGTTGCTTAGTAACCTCGATGCATTGTTTAAGTTTAGTGTGAAGGGTTTTCAGCAATCTGGTACCATTAATGATGTTTAAATGGCTGGTTGTTATGGTAATATCAAATCTTAGAAATGGTTGCTAGGGAAAAATTACACCATAGTTACGGTTTCTATGTAGTTTAAAATTTATGGCCATACTCAGTTATCGTCAGTTTGATTATAACAGAATGGGTAATTTGGTATATTATACTCAATATGACACAGCAAAGTAATAAATGACACTAATATATCACAAACCCAAACAGGAACCACAATTGGATAAGTTGGTGAAGTGCATGCTGGGTAATAAAAACAAAATGGCTGCCCCCAGTGGAGGGCTTGATAAACTCTTTTTTGGTCCATAACTTTTGAACCGATGCTCCGATTTGCATTTCGTTTTCACCATCAGTTTGGGAATTTCATACTCTCAATGCACAAAAAATGTATTTTTTCACTGGAGTGCCCCTTTAAGGCGGGTTTACATTGTCCGTCAACGGGTCCTTACGAAAATTCCCTTACGTTAACCTTAAGTTAAAGAGTTCACGTAAGCCAAAGAATGTCTTATATAGGTCATTATCGTAGGTTATCTTTAACAATTATCGTAAGGACTATGATTATGAAGGGTTTACACAGCCCGATAATATCCTTAGGACAATTTGCTGATAACAGTGATCGTAAGGGTGACCTAAGGCTTACGACAATGAAAGTATCTAATAGATTTCTATATGAATAAGGCCTTTGACATAAGACAAGGGCGTTTACACAGGCCGACAGGCGCTCTTAAGACAAGAAAAAATATTATCCTTAGCTGAATTACATTGTCGTAAGTCCATTCACCTAAGGATTTTCCAAAAAATTTCAAACATGTCAGAAATTTTCACCATACTCCCGATAATTTTGCAGGAGGCTTAGGACAACCTTAAGACAACCTTAGGACAACCTTACGATGGCTATTTCTTAAGATAAAATTGGTTTACACAGACCGATAGCATTGTCGGGACTATCGTAGGGCTTAGGTTAATTGTCGGGACTGCCGTAACCCACCTATCATAAGGATTTTGACGGCCTGTGTAAACCCCCCTTTATGTGAGTTCGACGACGATGGTATTAACTAATTGATATGTTAAACGAACAGACGGATTTACCTTGCGAACAGTTGTCGTATTTGCCGATCCAGGTGCTGCCCTCACAGTGCAAGCTCCAGGTCTGGCCTGTACCGTTACACGTCACCAGCATCCGACCACCGTCGTAACGGACGTGCGCGTGACGCGGCGCCTTGAACGATGCACACCCGATGGCTGCAAGGCAATCAAGGCATTGCATGACCTTGGGGCAGACGGGTGGGACATACAGGGGACGCTTGGCCACCGACTGGGTGGTGAGGGGGGCGGGGTAGGTGGTCTTTGTGTCCTCCTTCAAGGGATGCCATGACCTGTGTGGGGACAGCGACGTGGTAGGAATGGTCACCGACACCTGGTAGGTTGGGGTTCAGGGGGAGCCTGTCACATGAATGAGAGAAGAACCGGCGTGCCGTCTATCTACAACGCCCTGCATGTATTCTTTAACAACCCTAACAAACGTTTCTCTTTGAGCTGCAGTATTAAAGGTGGGAGAAGACACAGCCGCGGCCCTGAGGGGACAGGTCTTCCACGCTAATGACGGTCATTATTAGTCAGCACAGCCGAAGGGTATGGAGGCCGTGGTCTCCGCTTAGAGCACCATCAAAGGCAGTGTGCCTTTACAGCCAGCTTTCCCCACCAGAACCTACATTGGCACGCAAGCAAGAGACTGCCTGTGACCATCTGAGCCAACTCTCAATATGATTAGAATTTGGCAGAGCGAATTGATAGCCTAGCCAGGGAGTTTTTGTCTGCCTTTTCAGAAATTTAACCTTGAAAATAGCGATAGATCACGAAGACATCTAGCTAAACAAAGGGTTGTTATCGTTCATCCTTTTTTTCAAATAGATGCGCGCTCTTCCTGTGGACAGAGCGGTGACTATAACAACAGTGAATCAACAATTACCAGTTAATCAAATTAGGCTTTCCAAAGGACCTTTCTCTACAACAATGAGTATTTTGTCATTGCTTACAAGGTTAAAAAGGCACTTTGCTTTAATAAACTGGAAGACAGTGCTTTGAAGAGAAACAATGAGAAATTGTTGATCATATAATTTGTCACCAAAAAACGACAATGGCTTTCTCTAGGTGGACAGAGGCACACATTATATTAATCCGTATCTTTATTTCTTAAAAGTCTTTCATAAAACGTTAATTAGGTACCTTTCTATTAGATAGCTACAACAGCGTTAACTTCTAACAAACCCATGATTCTATATCTTGGTGTCATATATAATGAAGTTTGATACTATTTTATTTTCTCTCATGTTTCCTTATAATTGGCGATCGTCTATTAATATAATTATGCATGTTAAATTGCTGAATTCTCAAATGAGGACTATGTACCTAGCCAAGGTGTGATGTAACGGTCACATTATGCAACCGTATTTTTTATTCTACTATTCTATTCTATTCTATGTACACCGTATAGACCTACATCGAAAGTCGAGGTCTGCAGCCTGGTGGCATGACAAAAACAGCTAAAGGAAACTAGGGAACGCTGTTGATGCATCAAGGATCTTGCGTAAGGCTCAAAAACCAATGTGGGAATATCCTTAATGACACCTACTTCAAGGGAACAGGCGTATCTTTGAATCGGAATGAGTGTATAGTAGTGGGAGTAAATAAAACACTAACATTTCTAACATAGAAAGGTCAATGTTTTGGCAGAGATATACGGGGAAGCTTAGTGATGAATGTAATATTTTGCACGATTCTGTGGTTTACTTAAGTTTACTCAGTTGTCGTTTTGTATTTGACTTACTTTCATATTTCAGAAGGAAGTGGTCCACCTCGTCCCTTTTGGCGGTCCGTATGATGCGCACCTCCACCGAGTTGGACTGGGACAGGTAGACGACGCTCTCCCGCACGTGGCCCCCGCACACGGTGGTGCTGCGGCCCGTCTGGTGGTCGCGGATGATGGCGTAGGCCCGGCAGTAGTCGATGGGCATGGTCGACTTGGTCTCCGTGTCAATGGCGAAGTCGAGCAGGGTGATGTTGATCCTCTGTCCGGGCTGGGCCTGGATGAGCCAGGGGCACGAGTCGGTGCCGTAGCCACTGTTCATGGCCGTGACCCGGGCCACGGCGCCCCGCTCGGCCCGCAGCACGGCCGGCGACGTCGAGCAGGTCCGGTCAGGTCCAATGTTAACTGGAGGAAAAGTAATTAAGAATAATTGCGATTGTTAAATTGGATGCAAAAACAAAGGGTGGAAGATTGCCATGGTTATTATTTCCAGGCTAATTAATGTTATTGTCGCTGATTATTTGGAAATATTGAACAAATTAAAGATAAATTTAGGGTAGAAAAAGTGCAGTTACGAAAATGTAGACACGATATTGATAAGAACAAAAAGCATGTCTAGTAACGAAACCTATTATCGGAAATAGAACAGCACATCATGAGGATTGTTTGGAAACACGTGCGACTCAGTGTACCCTAGTTGAAACAGCTTTCCGACGTAACCCTTCATTTTGATATAGCCACAGTGACAATACATCACAGAGGGAGGTACGTTGTCGATGCAGCAATATCAATTCATGTTTTTGTATGTTTCTCTGGGTTCGGGATTTCGACTTTCGTCCCAGTTTGACTATACGGAGTGGTTATTTAGTATTCAAGAAGGTACCTCTTTGCGGACGAATCACAATGTAAGCGAGGCGCTATATGAGCCGCGAATAAGCTGGCAGAAAGCCTTTCAAAGTCGCGGTCTTTTCTATGCTGGGCATGCTCCCCTCTAACCAATCATGGGCCTCCTGATACTGGTGGTCGCTATTACCGGCTCAAGTCCCGCCATTTGGCAGTACCCTTTAATGTATTGCCATCAGGCAGGCTCTAGCCAACCTCCAGGGGACCTCGTGTTGGTCACTTAGACAGTTGACCGGCAACCCACAGAAGCTATATAGTAATTAGTCGACAACAATCGATTGGCATCGTAAAACACGTTTAGTTCCCATGTGAATTCACACGACTGACAATACAGAGAACAGTGACTATAGGCCTACTTCTTGATAGCTGATCCATCAGCTTGTGTATGGTGATCCACTTAAGGAACATAAAGGCTTTACATTCAATGATTTTCAGCTCGAAATTTATCGGAATCGTTTTCTTTGTACATGAGTTTCAAGCAATTCCTCTGACAGAGAAATTCGATATCATTGTATTTCCTTGCAATGTGGGGTTTTACAGCGTAAAAGAATATACATTAGATCCAAATGTAGGCCTATCCCTGCATGAAAGGACCACGAAAACATGGAAGATCGTATACATCTATGACTGTAAAGCACCACTTATGCTATTAACGGAGACTAATCACTTGTAACTCTACATCGCCTTGATATTATAGTGTTGTATATAGATAAAGATGTTTTATTTCATTGAATAGAACCGCGCTCTAATTACCCCCACCAACAGAACTATGGATGGCACGCACTCCCCCTCTATCAAAGACACTCCTCCATGCTGTAATATATCCGAGCCCAGAAGGTTTTTACAAAGAGGTGTTCGACAGCCATCCATTTTTAAGGCCGTTGTTAGGGAGTGAAATACATCATGCGAACCTTACCCTAAAGGCTACGACAGAGGATAATTTATTGTGGCCTTTTCCCTCGGCGGCAATGTTGCTGCTTGGGGAAAGGAGGGAGGCGGGGTGAAGGGTAGGCTAGCGCTGACCACTCATCAATAACAACCTCAATGGTGACGGCAGGTGAAGTTTGTTTAGGCTGAGTTACGGCTTGGTAGCCCAACACTCCAATATTGCCCACTTGTTATGCCTCAAACGTGAGGGGAATTCAGGTCTATACAATCATGAGAATGTTTCCTCAGTAGGAGACTCAGTCCAAGAGCCACTGCCAGCGTCATTGACTTGTACCTACAAAAGCTTTAAAGCCTGTAATCAGACGTGATAGACATTTGTATAGCAGCTGTGGGGATGAGCGGGGACTGTGGTAGCCGCGTTCACCGCTGCTCTGGTATCTGGCTAACATTGACAACACGTGGACAGGAAAGGATTGGTCCCCTTTGATTAAGTCGGTAGTCCTCGAGTGGAGGATGGACGGATGGGGGAGGATGTGGTGAGTTGGTGAGTCGTTTGGTAAAGCTGGAAGCTAAAGCTTGCTGCTTCACACTTAACTGGCTCCTACTTGGAGATTCGGCTTTAGAAGGCCATGGAGTCAAAAGAGCTGAGGCAGCGATGGCGGATTCATGTCGTGACTATTAATAACGCCCCGCTGAACGTGAATTAATTTAAATTTTGTATTTATCAGTGGGCAAATTTTCCGCACGAACCATGATTGGATGCGAGGAAACCGTCAGATGATCGACGGGGAACATAATAGAGTTATCGGTGAGTATTGGTCGACAGATGACTCCCTCCTCTCCGGCAGCCCCTTTCAGCGCGGCTTTTGGCGGGGACGCCGGGCTCAGCAGACGACTTTTGGCACCAGCCACACGAGCAGCCTCGTTTTGACACGGGGTGCGGGCTTATCTCCCCCAGCCATCAGTCATCTTAGACCAATCCGATTAGGGCCGAATGGACGGGGCGAGTCTTAACCGCTCGTTGGTAGGCCATCAGTAGGAAAAGAGCGACAGGCAAGGCCAGGTTACAGTGTAACTGAGAATTAAACGCAATACCTCCTTGTTTGCATGGTAGGGATTGCTGACAGCGTTTACGGTAATGGAAGGCTGCAGCCATGAGACCTTCTACCTGATTGCAGACTTTGGTCTTGTTATAACGTCGCTGCCATTTCCAATGAATGAAATGGCCGCGACACTGCTCCTGTGAGCCCCGAATGACATTCGTATAACTGATTGCTCACTTTCGGTTTGGGCGGGGAAGGTGTTCAGCCGGCGGCAAGCCCGTCCGCATGTATGGCTTAATTCATGGTGACATCAGCGGGACTGAACATGTCGAAAATGACACGGGCGACCATCAGCAATTGACCGGCGAGTCATCGTGTTTATCCTGGGGGTGGTGACGGCAGCAAGGAATATATCAGACGGGGAAGGGAGTGAAAGGGCTTGGGAACGATTGACGCGCTGCCCGCTCGTAGATCGACCAGCCTCTGGAGGAATCTGCTCCTGGGCGCATAAACTCTCATCTGATGAAGAGAAAGAGGTTTGCCCCCGGGGGTAGGAAGACTCCTCCAACCTCGGGCAATACCACAAAGGTAGAGGGGCGACAAACAATGCACCATAGGGAGGCTGGAGACAGTGGGCCCTCGGGAGTGGGGAGACTACCCTGTACAAATATAAATCCAATAGTCTCGCCAGCAGGGAAAATCATATTGTTCAACCATATTGCCCCTGTTTTATTACGCTTCTTGTATAATTTTTGTTCAGCGAGAACAGGAATACTGGGGTTTGGACCTTTTATTAGTGGCCACACCTAAAAACTCCAGCAGTATGTATTGTCTACATAAATCATAGGATTTTAACAAGTGGGCGCCAGATAGAATAATCACAGGACTTGGTTCAGTGATGCGTAAAGACAGACCCAAGGACAGAAGAGGTACATGAACGCTGTAAAGAAAATCTAAGATACATTCTACTATTTTTCTATTTCGTAGAAAGGAATTTGAATAAAAGGTAAGATCCGAAAAGAAACGTACACGAATTAAATTAGAAACACAAATGACATAAAACCAACATCTAGATATGTTCTCATAAATGTTACCAACTACTTTCAGAAAACACCTTTTTCCGACAACCATGTTCTCAGATTCATTGACTAAAATAGGCTTCCATAAACTTCTCTAGAAGAATCCTCTGCGAGAAGAAACAATACTAGTATTGATTATCTAATGACATTGATTGGTGGCCATGGAAGACGAAGCTACTTTGACCACGCCCCATCAGAGTTAGATAGGAGGTTGCAGCCCGGCTCGGCCTGCCATTTGCCTCTTCTTCTCGGGGCTGCTCAGGCCATCGACCTGCTCCGAGCAACTCCCTGTTTAGGGGATCGATAGCGTGGCTCCATGGCCAGGACTAGATAAGACGGATGACAACAGGAAGGACGGACGCAGTAAGGAATACTGCTAATGATCACTACCTAGACCCGAGCAGATCGGGAAGCCTTTAGTCCGCTTATCACACGGTGAATTGATGAGTTGTTGCAGCAACAAACAACTAATTCCGAGAATGATTTACTTCCTGCACAACGACCGCGAATATTCATCACGTGGGGTAATGATCAGAGTACCATCACCCCACGTTTAACCAACTTAATAAACGAGCCTGGCATGAGTCGGAAACAATTTGGATTCTTTAAGGAATTTGATATTTTAAAGATAAAATCATCTTTAGAAAACATGAGTGCTTTTCAGACGCAGAAAGCATCTGGCTACACGGTTCCTTAAAACCCTAGTGAAATTTGATCTTGGGCTCCTTTTTCTAAGTGCATGTTTTGGTGGTCTTACGTGCTAAAGGTGGGTCTAAGATCTCCTCTTTTTAGATCTTACTCCTCAAGAGACACCATACAATGTATGAATAAACAGAGAAGTAAAGAGCATACAGGGTCTTCTCGCTACTTACTCTTCTCGCATCGATAACTGGCCTCGAAGTAGGACGTCAGGTCCTTAGGGCAGGGGTGTTTGCTGTGCAGGTCCGAGTCAGGGATGGGGATGAGACAGGAGCGCCGTCCGGAGCAGCGTCTATCTACCTGCAGCAGGACGTCGGCCGAACACCCGATGTAGCCGTAGTCACGGTCCACGCAGCGGCCGTAGCGCATGCGCCCGTACAGCGCAGCCTCCATGATGACCACCTCGTCAGGCCCACAGGTGGCGTTGAAGTTCTCAAACTGACAGTAGTCTTTCAGATCTGAAATGATAAAATAATTAGAGTTATAGTACATTTTTCATACAGAGAGTGTAGCGCGAAACATACATTGGATGATGTTCCATATTACGCAAGTGTACTATTGTTGTCCTCACTCTAGGGTAATTTCATATTAACAGAATATGAAAAGAATTTGAAAATTACATATATATAAACTTTCAAGACAAAACCTGAGCGCTATAGGCCTTAACGCATCGTACTTAACGTGGTATTCAGAATCATGGCGACATTGCCTGATCGGTGTGCTGTTAAATGGAAAGACATAAAATGTAATCATGCTTCTAGAGCAATCATCAATTAAAATTCTGATGGGGGGCCGATCAGATATTTCACTCAAATGGGTTGGACGAGTAACGTGATGACCTAACTATTCATCCCCGATGTCATAATCACTAGGATACTCTGTCTTCATTTGCAGACCCAATGCTATTTGGATGGTCTGCCTCGGTCTGAAACAATCATGGGAATTCGGGGTATGGTCATCCATTTTAAGCAGCACTCCTCTGAATGTTAACATCAGGAGACAGAGACCGAGCCCTCCTCCCCTCTAGTCAGGGGATGCCGCAATCTGCTCGCCAATCATCCGACAATACATCACTCGCCGGACAAAGGTAGTCATTTATCTTGCAGGCTGCTAAACGTTGCTGCCTCCTTCAGAGGGCTTCCACGGGGGAGGTGGTTGCCTTGAGTGGTGGGTAGGTAGGTGCAGGTCTACAGGGAGGGGGGGACTGAGTGGGCTACACGTGCGGTTGGTATACCTCCGCCAGATGGGGGAAGCAGGCATGGTCTAACATAGGAGGTTGGTTAGTGTGGAGGCGGTGGTGGTACTAGTAGGTAAAGGCATGCTGCCTGTCACCTCCTCTCCCTTGCAGGGTGGGAGGAGATGGACAGACGGTGCTATCTCTCCAGGCGCTGAAGCAGAGACGATTCGACGAGTGGATCCTTTACCTCCGACCGGGCGGGATCTGTTTGCCAGCAGCCAGCCATCTGTAAGAGGCCCAGTCCGACAAAGGCCTGGCACAAATGGTAAAACGCTGTTCGGGGGAGATATCCGGTGTTGGCAGAAGAAGCCCACACCTCTCCCCCCGCGGGGGAATCGGGTGTGGAGGCCGGCCTGGGTCAGGTAAAAACAGAAGCCTGGTAATCATGCCTTGGGGGCTTTTCCAGGGGGTTGGTGGCCCCTCGCGCCGGGCTGGGGTATCGCCGGGCCGGGGAAAACACCGCCCGAAGAGCCAAACAAATCATTAGGGTGAGGCCTGTATCAGGTGTGAAAAGCACCTCCATTAAAGAAGGGGCTTTGCACATCTGGACAAGTAGCTTAATATTTCAGGCACATTAAGCTGGGCCGGCTTTAGTGGGAAAGCTTCTACTAGGGTTCACATTATACAGAGTATAGTTGAGTAGGTAGTATAGACTCTTGGTATTTCTAATAGCGGGTGGGGCATATGGCTCTGTAGAAAGAGAGGTGAGGCATGAAACTTAACAACAAGCTGTTTCTCCATTTAAGAGTTAGTACGGCGAGAGAAGACTGGTAAACATCTGAAAGTCATGTCTGGGCTAGTCTGTATGCCGTCGTCGACTAAATCAAAAGCACCATTGCCAAAGATCAAAGGGGGCGAGCTTGATCCCTTCTGCCCAGGGCCGACCTGTGGCGGGTGCGTCAGCTTTTTAAAGAGCCCAATTTCACACGCGCCAACATGCTTCCTCTGGCCAGGGACACGCGTCAGCCCCCCGCCCCCCGCCACCCCGGGCCGTCTGCTGCCATGCCTGTGCACGTGCCCCGACGTCGTCACGACCAGCGCCGGCCCCACTCATTTAGAGGTCGTCTCTTGCTGATGTGCTTCAACTAGCTGATCATTAAGATGTTGCATGACACATGCCCTTGCTTAAGGGGATCACAGTCTCTGGGGTCGTGCCCGTGTCGTCAAGGCTAATACTATCACAAGTCAGCCTAACTAGTCTAAAGGGAAGGCAGCTATGGGGGCCAAAGTCCGGATTTCAAGCAATTTTCTTTCCATGTTTGTCTTTTTTTCAAACTAAAGAGAAATAAGTGATGAGCTAGGTTCATTAGAAATTAGAATAGCCACAAGGAAAACGTCTTAATTGATTTCAAACCCTCCGAATTGTGTTTACGTCTATCGAAGAGTATTTGGCTGAATATCGATCTCAGACTATATTGCGAACACATATCAAAGTATGGAGAAGAGAGCCTTTGATGTTGATGGTTGGTATAAAGCAGGGCTTTTTTTCATAGGAAGCCTTGACAGCCTTAGGGCCGTTTAATCTCGGTAGAAGAAGCATCCTTGTCTCATTAGTAGAGTGATGATCGGAATCTACGGTGGTCGTGGCTTCGCTGCTACCATACCAATCAGTTAGTTGGGACATTTCCTGAAAAAGAACTGTTCTTGTCTATCCCCTCTGTGCCCCCTAAAGCGTATACTGACCGGAACCATCTAACGTTGTCCACCAGCAGAAGGCGAGTCTGGGCAGAAAGGTAGCGTTGAAAAGCAGAGGCGTTGTTTAAGGGTCGGGCGGGCGGTGGTCTGTGGCTGAGCCTGGGCGGAGGAAGCTGGCGAGAGCCGCTATGAGTTGATTATATGGGTTGTATACGTGTATTGCTTTGAGCAGGATTGGGTCGGAGTGCTGCTGTGGTGGCAGAGGATGGGAGCTGAAGACCTTGCATCCTGGCGTCTCTCCAACAGCCGCATTAATATCCAACACCCCGCGTCAAGGATCAATCGAGTCCCAGCCCAGTGCTTAGCAGTCGGGTACTGGTCACGGGAGTAGATCAGTCTACCACTAGTACCAGCGACCGTCTCCCCGCCTAGGTGATGAACTTCATGGATCGAAAACAGCTCGCACTAATATTTATCCTGCCACGCAGGCCAACGTCTTGGTCACAGCCCCATGGCTCTATGCCCATAAACTGCTCACCGGATAGACTCGGAGCGGCTCGGCTTTAAATCCAGCAGGGGCATTGGTGTTAAACCAAGCGAACAACTCAGGGGCGCGCGGTCTTAAAACTACGTTCAATTTCCAATACATCATGCTGGGCTTCGAGAAGGGGGATTTATTCATAGGCTCATGTAGTGCACCCTCTATTATCTACCGAGATGAGTCGGCGATCACTATTGTTGGAGGGCACTGTCTCCCTGTAAGCACCTTATCTGGGCGCTGGGTCGGGGTACTCGGTCATAGGACTGCCAGAACCCCAAGGTCTCTCGGTGCGCCAGGTCTGTGTGCTTTATGCATGGACGAGTCTTAGTTTCTAGGCAGTGTTCAGGGTTTATGCTCAAACCATCAGACCTTACATCACAATCCCTATTGGCGTGGAAATCCTTTGGTTGTGATCTGCAGGGGGTAATTGGTTATCGTTTTATACGGCGATGTGGAGTTTAAATATTCAAAGCGGATGCAGCAACGTGTGCAACAGTGCACAGGAAGGTGGGGAACTGGGAGACTGCTAGACAATGAGAGTGCTTAATGGATGCAGGCGGTAATGACCGTAATTAGGCCGTACCTTTAGATCAATGATCAGCTGGTGTCTGATGGGGGGCGTTGGGTGGGGCCGGGCGGCCGGTCATAGTTTACCGTGGGAGAGTGACGCGCGGTCGGCAAACACCACACACTACCTCCCAGCTAGCGCCATTCCCTGCGCCTTACGTCACCGACCCACGGCAGCCGCCAAATGGCAGACCTTTCAATTCCCCGCCTGGAATTAAAGACTCGTCAGCATCAGCAATAAAAGTTCAGCTGATCAAGTCAGATCACCAATGGTCTCTTTTTTGAACTCTTCTCTTTGAAAGTTGGTCCCTTTTTTGGGTCAGACACAGGTTCGCGCTCTTCTAATTAGAAGCATTTAGCGCATCAGTAAATACTGACAAATGACATCAATGTCAATTCAGTCTCGCAGAAGTCATCGCTCATATCCCTTCGGATGATATCATTTGCTATTCTTTGCTCTAGATGTGTTGATTAGGCATCAGTCGATAACGTTACCTGGTATCTATCCCTGCATGGGGACATAGAGCTCTTGCCACTCCCATTCGCACAACGTTTCGTGAATGTAGTTGTCTTTCTTGGATTTAGTAACATAAAGAAGAGCCTAGTCATAAAAAAAAACTTATTTTTCCAGATTAGCATTAGGAAAAGTCTCACTCAGTACCGTCAATTGAAAATTACATCGTAGAGTGGTGAAACCTGAAAGCCATTCGTGTGACCGTGAGCGCATCAAAGGGGGGCAACCAGGAGAGAGAGGGAGTTCGGGACGGTTGGTGGCATTGATTTCGGGTGGCCCCGGTCTAGTGCCAATAAGATGGAGGCGGGTGGCTGTAAGAGGTAGATGTGGTCTTGTCGCTGTCGGCAGCTTTGTCTTAAAGGCCTTGGCTGAGATAACCAGTCAACCAATCAATGCGGCATGCGCTGGCCATGTGCAGCTGATGCCGTGCGGGTAGGTGACGACGGACAATCTGCCAGCCTCGGCTAGGGGGTCAGTGGTGATCCGGCGCACCTGCTCAAACGGGCCCCGACGCTAACAATCCATCAAGGGATAAAGACGGGAAAATGGGACCCGTTGGGAGAGAGCAATATTTACTATAATCGGGACTTAAATGAAGCCTAGCAGAAGACCCCATATATAGGAACCCCTCCCCACAGGTTTTCATACGTTTGGTCGCGTGATGGAGGTCTACACAAAGTAAATAGACAGATTACCTCAGCCACAGAGGGGAGGAGAGGGAGGGTTAGAGGGCCTGTGTAATATTGACAGGAAGAAGCCTCCAGTGCCTTGGCTGCAATATCATCTGAAGGGATTGTGGCATAAAACGACCTGTAGCCCTGGCCACCGTGCACGTCAATATAGAGAGAGGAGGAGCGAAGACAGACTGATCGATGGGCGAGGTTTATGTTGCCTCGTAGAGTTCTTTCAAATGTCTTCATAGAATTGGACTAAAGGTGGTGGGTTTACAATGAAGGGGGTTGGGGCGTGTTGAAGGAGACGAGGAGGGAGGGGCGGCAGGCTGTCCCTCCCCACTTTCAGACTCAGCGGTGCAGCATGATATATCAGGGCACTACCAAACAGCGTCCCATCCGAGCGTGCGCCCGCATCATAGCGCCCACCGCCCCAGCTTCCGGTTCTGCTCCTGTATAGGGGCGCTGCCAGCACCGTCGACATCGCTACAGAGAGGGCGCAAGCCTACAGCGGAGCGGCGGTAGAAGGAGAGAGTGGAAAATCTAATTTGGCATTGCCCGGCTCGGCTCTTTGACGGCGGCGCGAACATGTATCTGTCGATACAACGTCGAATTATGGATTGCCCGTCTTGATCGCGGTATGGGGCGGCACAAGGATAACTCCCCCCACACGTCGACCGGCCGAACCCACAAAGTTTTATCTTCTGTACAGCCTGGAACAAAAATCAATTCAGTCCCGACGTAAATATTTGCAGTCTTTGTTAAATGGCCACAATAGGTTGTTTTCGCAACGGGGTTAAAACCACATAATATAGGGGGCGGACATGCTGGGGAACACCGGGAGGCCGACTGAAACGCCCTCCTTGCCCCAGATGAGCGTTTTAGTCAGTCACTGTAAACGCCGCAGCGTTCTTACAGCTGACTTGCCTCTTCTGACAATGTTGATCCAGACAAGTGTGTATATGTCCAGAAGACAACCACAGCGAGAGACTTTATCTCTGCGGCTGCCAAAAGCTTCCGCCAAATTGCGTCAGGGGGTGGGTCTGTAGGGCAATGAAGGCGGTAATTTTGCATAACTATTGCGCATATTGATAGACTGACAATGCATAGCTCAGGGCAGTGGAGCCTGGCGCTGTAGCGCTAGGCATCCCTCTAGGGGAAATAATTGATGAGGGAACCTCTCCATGGACTACCTTGAAACACCCCGTGGAGGAGTCCCTATTTATTTTGGGTCTAACCTTCAACTCGTGTACCATTTGCCTGAGTCTACTCCTTAGGAAATCTTTTGTCTCTTGTACCCCGGGCCCACTAGAGTATTCCACTTTCCTCACTCGTCCCATCTAATGAAACGGTCTATGCCAGGAGGAATTGAGAATGGGGTGCTGTGGCGGACTGAATGGCAGGCGTGTTCGTCCCCCGAGGACGGTATGGCGGCCGCGTGCGCAGGTCCAACATATGGGATATTTTGGATTTGCGGCTCACTTTCTTCATGAGGGGACATTGTAGATTCATTGTGGTTGCAGCTCGCGCCGTGAGCCGTAGACTGCAGGCTGCTCAGAAGGCAGATGCCTGAGCCGGTAACCTCTGGCCCTTCCACGTCTAGGGAGTCGTTCTGAATACTCGGCTAGCCTGCCCGCATGGCACATGCCACTCACACCCGGCACCCGCCTCCTACCCGCCATTAATGTGACAGCCCCAACAGATTGCAGCCACCTACATCCTATACCCGAGGGCTCCTCTTGCCTTTAGGTCTACTTGTCCCCGCACTGAAGAGCCATCGCCTTTACCGGCGCCCTGTGCTGAATGGGGCGTCTACCACACACGCTCAAGCCGCATGAGGCCCCTACAGGGAAGGAAAGGTGTTTTTCAGGGCGACATTGCCAAGTCATGTCGGGTCAGCTAATCGGCCATCATTATCCCAGGGGACATGTAATCATTGACTTCTGGGACCTGACAAAGCGGGATAATCCGCGCCACGTCAGTCTGAGGCACCGTCTTGACAGCACCCCCTCCCCCAGCCCCAACACCCCGTCCTTCACGCCTTACCGGACAATATCATGTTGGACTGATCCAATGTGCCCAGCTCAGACACAGCCCCGCCTTACTCGTCTACTTCCCCACCCCTCAACCCTTCCCAGAAAGGTCCGCAGGGGACGTGGAAGCTGTTGTCTCCAAACTGTAGTAGATGATGACACTCCGCAGGCTGGATTCTAATAAAAACGCCTGGCCCCGGGTTGGGGCTGAGTCCCCGGGGGAGGGGTGGTGGGGGTTCGACGGGGGGAGATTGGAGGGGGGGGGGGGGGGGCAATGCCGTATGTCTGCTGTACTCCCGCAGCGCCCCTCCCGGCGGTCAGAGCTCCTCCTGTCGGCGCTCATGATTGTCACCCAGGAGGGAGGGGCAGGTTAGAGGGAGCTAGTGCCCACCTAGGGGCAGGGGTAGGAGGCGGAGGAGGGCCGTCGTGCGCCGCTGCTGCTGCCGCTATGTCAGCCCTTCCGCTCGCACCGATTTGTCATTACGCCTGAAACTAATTTTGCCAATGCTCGGCGCTGTGCATTAAGGGGTTGGCGCGCGGGGGCTGTCAGAAAACGTCGGGGCCAGTTGGGGCGCCTGCTCCCGCGCCACTCTACCGGCGGCGGCGGGAAGTAATGCGCGGCCGGCCGGCGCAGGGCCCCGCCAAGGGTTACAAGGGGGCACTCGTAATGCAGCCGCGCCATCTTTATGTCTTTATTAATTAAAAGTTAATGGAAGTGGCGATAACCCCGAGTCGCACGAGGCGCGGGACCGTCATTAGTTGGCGAGAGGCAAAGCATGTCGGACGCCGTGTTCGGCCGGTGTAATTACCATATAGATGTACCTGTGTCATAACCTTGCCAAGGTTTACCATCCACTGCCGTAGTCATCTTTTATAGATGTAAACAACAGCAGCAATATGTACATCCATACTAGATAGTTGGATAAAAGGGAAGCTCTGAGATCTTCAAAAGTATCTATACATACTTGCTAGTTTATCACAGT
This sequence comes from Lepidonotus clava, assembly GCA_936440205.1. NCBI lineage: Eukaryota > Metazoa > Annelida > Polychaeta > Phyllodocida > Polynoidae > Lepidonotus > Lepidonotus clava. The sequence goes on from OW387134.1 coordinate 30,256,515, forward strand.
TTCAAACAAAACACAAGCATCATCTTCGAATGAATACATGTGTACCATAGAATTCTCTTCACATATGCCACAATGCCATTTCTAAAAGCTAATGACGTGTACTGTTTCAGATTAAGATATGTACAGTAGGACTGAATGCACTGACATAGCACTCAGGACGTTATGTTATAAGCCTAATGCCAACCACATGTAGTTTAAAATCCCAAAATCAGTAGTTATCACTAAGTGGAGCTTCTCGTTACGCTCCTAACTATTTGCATACAGAAGGTCCATCATTCACAAAGTGTCAATTACCCATGTGCCACGCGGAAGGGAACGAGATGGAGTGACCTGATTCATCTGAAAGTGACAGATTTCCGTTTTCCCATTGCAGTGTATAGCAACATTGGGTAAATGTCAGAATTCCATTGTACGTGGAAGATGAAGCTGTCCGGGAGAAATAATGAGACGAGGGGAAAGGAGCATTCGTCGCCAGCCGACTCCCCTGAGTGTGTGTGTGCCAAAGAAAACATAAGGTGTGAGATTAAAACGACATCTTCAAAGGATTTACCGATGTTTCTTATTATCCGAGTGGTAGTCTTTCTGATTGAGTTTTAACACCTCGTTGCGAGGATAAATTATACCTGACACTAATCTTCCTTTCAATGTACTACTCACGGTAAAACATAACACACTCGATGGATATTTTTGGAAAGGCACCCTGCAAATGCAGCTCTCATTCAATGTATAGCAGATTTAGACTATGTGCAGATCATGTTATTGAAAAGATCACGTTTAGTCTATGTATTGACATTACTAGATATTTATCTCTATGCAATATCTTTATAACTCTTTGTATCTACAAGGAAGAACATTAACTGTAATGATTGTTGTTTCATATAAAAGAAAACGTTTTAGGGGCAACCGGGTGCGACGAGGGGAAATGACATCTATAATGTGATAGTCTGATGTCTAATTTGATAGAATACTTACAACGTTTAATAATCCTTAAATGTAATTATGTATAAAATCTACGCGAATTATATGACTATGTCTTTGTGTGCTCATAGAAAATCAGAAAAACTAATATTGCATGACAGGTCATATAAGATATGTATTGAAAAGGCAATGAAAAATATTGCTATAGACAATAATTTTACAGACATGTTTTTCTAACCACCATAATTGTTTTGTCATCACAGGATGTCTGCGGATTGCAGATACATGTATTGGATGAGCATCATACTTGTATATAAAACCAAAATTAACATGATAGCTTCAGAGGGTGACATTCGGTGACTATACATTACCTTTTTCTGGCTAAATAATCTTAAATTGCAATGCTATTCAAAGATGACGTTCAGGCCTAACCAAAAACGATGCTACGTTAGAACCGATGATAAGTATAGTATCACAGTGATAAGGTGACATGAAGACCAAACTCAAAAGTAGTATCATAGGGATGTTCCGTAAAAGGGAGGTCGACACCACACTTAAAATGAACGGTTTTGAGACGTTCTAGATATTCTGATCAGGTTAACTTAAAACTAATTGTAAACAAAACTCAACAGGGTTATTTCAAAGTAACAAAATTATGTTACATGCTATCGTTGGGATAATTTGAGTGCCGATCTGCAAAATTAAGAAAGTGTGACTGTCTTTATTAAATGTATAAAGTTAATGAATAAGGATTATATCGATTTGTTGGACATGTGAATCTCTACAGATTCCGAAAGCCCAGTAGAGAAGAGACGTCAAAGGCAGTGAAAGCATTCACTACGTCTACTAGCGCGGATAGCACACAGAGACTCAGGAGCCCAACCTGCCGACGATAAGACGGCCAACAACAATGTGCCCCTACCACGAGCTGCTCTAAGCGAGACGGCACAGAGGAAGTTAGAATCTAGGAACCTATGAGTACGTATTTCTATTTCGGGGCGCGTGATTTAGTGTAGAAGGTACGATTCTGTATGCACATAGTAGTTCTGATATTTCGGCATGTCCGCCGACTCCGCTCTGGAGTCGATCTGCTCTCATGACACCACGTGAATGGTTCGACTAACTCGAGTTCATAATTGCCATTGACTCGGCACAGCGGAACCCTAGCCTCTCGTTTGCTGCTCGCATCCGGCCAGGGTTCTGGTTGCCATCCGCCTGCAAATAGCTCCAACAAAGTGGCGGGGTGTGCCCCGTCCACTGATCAATGCAGAGCTGTATTCTACGTATCGATCTCACCAAAGGTAGGGCGTTTACCGTCAACATCTGGACAATCGTGATATGCAAAGTGAGCCATTTGAAAACTCGCCCTGCTCCGAGTATCTTCTCCTGCAGCTGCTCAAGCGTCGCTCACCTTTTTATTTAAGCAATGCACTTTCCAAACCAGTTTGGTTATTGGTTTTAAGTGACGTTATCGCAATGACAGGCGAGTCAATGCCACTCAGTCCTCTGTTGAAACTACTACTTATCCAAATCTAGAACGGTTTAGAATCCACCCGATATTATTCGGGGATAGAGTAATAGGTGTCCATTAAATGCACGACGAAGCTCAACAGATCCTTATGACAACACAGAATAGCGAATACAAAAGGTACTTATCAAGCTCGATTAACTAGCAGAATGATTTCAGCGTAAATCATTTGAAGCTAGGCCCAGACTTTCTCCAATTACTTCTTTCTCCGAGTTCATGCATATAGCTAATGTTAATCTAATGCAAGGCAATTCGTTTTTTCTCACTTCATGCCAATCATGACATTAGGGAAGCTGATTGAATTTCTCTGTTAATGCGATTGCTTTTAGAAAAGAGTTTTGTTTATTTTTTCATCCGACCGAAACTTAAACACAATTAGACAAGTTTAGATGCCATCTTTGAATTAGAAAACTTAATAATAATGTCTGCTTTCTAAGCTAGATGGATAATGAATGGACGTAACTTGTTCTCACCGAAATAGTAAATTGCCACAATTTGTCAGGTCAGTGGTTAATGAAATTACGAATGCTTACCATTTCCCTTGACAGTGATGATGAGAAGAACACTGAAGATAGTGGAGAGGAGAGGTAAAGCTGAGGCGGGACCTGCAGACTCCATCTTCTTGTAAAGTTACAAGTCTGTTAGACGGTGCCACTCGGGTAACGCTCTTCAATCCTCCCTGAGGGTAAGTCAGAGGAGCTCTTAAAGGGCTGCGTCGGACCCCAAAGTGGACACCTGTGTCTGTCAGGTGTGCTGGTGGTGGTGTAGTGGTGGCGGTGGTGCTGGTGGTGCTCTATTGGTGTTGGTAATGGTTGGGCCCTATCCGCGCAGAAGGTACCCCGACCCGGCACGTCCTGCCTGTACTGTGGATCTGCTCCGAGTGGCCGGTCGCCACGCGTGGCCGTCTACGCCTGCCGAGTTGAGGCTGGCACGCCGCTCGCTTCTCATTGATGTGCGCCTGTGTCGACCGCCCCAGCGCTGCGCCACAGCGAACGGGGCGCACGTGCTCGCCTATCTTCAGAGAGAGGGATGCCTACGGCCAGGCATGGGCTGCAGCGGGAAGGCAATGTTTAGATGTATATCACAGATAGAGTAGCTGCAGTTTAACAACCAGGCAACACACGCTAGCCTACACTTCTGCCTTTGCTTTGGGTAGTATGTGATGGCAGACAGGCAGAAACGGTGCCCAGACCACACCAACGAGCACAGCACCTGCACGACCGGCGGCAGTCTAACCGAATGAGAAAGTCAGATCCGTGTGGCCCGTGTTATCCGTTAGAAAGACGCGCCTCGAGTGGAGCATCCGTCAACAAACGGCGGACGTCATAGGACAAGGGCGTGCGTCGTCGGCCGCCTTCACCGGCTGGACGGCTGGCTCCTTCTCTCCGGGCGCAATAGGGCCAACCAGTAGGCTCCTCCCCCTCTCGGCCTCTGGCTCACTGTCGGCGTCAATGGATTTCTCTCGCACTCTTCACACTAAACATGTTCATATCGGCCAAAGCATAATTAGGTATTGGCGCAGTCCGACCTTATGGCCCCCACGGCTGGGCGGGAGGGCCGGGGCAGAAGGGGGTGGTGTATAAGGGAAGGAAGGGACGGGTTGGTCGGTCAAATTGTATCAGAATGCAATGTCCAAGTGGTAATTGAAATTTATCGCAGCGAGCCTTGCCTAGTATGGATCCTGGCATCCTCTATTCCCATATACAAACAGGAGGGGATCGACCCCCTTGGGCTATAGTTACAGACACCGAACGAAACAGCAGGCTATGTTGGGTTAGTGCTAACCCTTTCACCCCTCCACCCCTCGATCCCTGCCCGCACCCGTCCTCCACGGTTCTTCCAGGCCCCTCAGGCCTTACCAGCCGACTGTTTATCATGCGTGCCGCTTCGTTACCCCTGTGCGATTTAGCCGGTAATTACCCGTTATTACCAGAGGGATTATAAGCATGGCGTCGGGCACCGGTAACAAAGTTGTTCTGTGACCGTGCATAAAGCAGGCCCGGACCAGGGCGGCGTAAGGCTGGATAACCCGGTGTTATACCCCCCAGGGCGACCCCCACCAGCCCGCTCCGCCCAGTGTCAGTCAAAGCCATTCAATAGTCGTATCGACAAGCACGTGACTCATATTTTAGTCAATAAACAGTGGTGATTTTTCTTTTCCTTCTTTGCCTTGAGTTGCTGTAATAGAATGAAGTGCCCACCTACTCGGTAGACCGCCCACATTGCTGCCGTCTGCCTGAAGACAAAGGGGCCGAAGGGGCAGGATGGCACCGCCCATTTGGGAGGATCGTGCCCAAATCTGTCCCTGTTGCTTGTAGGAGATGGTCGGAGAGTCGAGCCTGGTATTTTGAATGTCAGCTTACTGCCCGTGCCTAATTGGACCTGTGCCCGTGGTGTTTGCCCGCCCTGTGCCCCTTAACTGTCCTCAGTCCCACCTACCTGCAGAACCCAAGACCTGAGCCTTGAGCAGCCATCACCAGATGACTTTACCTCCACCTAACCTTTAACCCTAAAAAAAAGCCTGAATGGACGGACAAACAAAGATTGGATGAGGGACATCTGCGGCAAAAAAAAAGAGCTTTGTAGAGGCCTGGCTAGTTTGAGGCTCTATTCACTCAAGCTCTATATTCGCCCTCTCCCATATAATACTGTTAGGTTTCGTTCCTTTGCACTGGTGTACCTCTCTTTAAACCAAGTGTCATAGGAGAACCATAGAAAGACTGAAAGTGGTCAATCAAAAGGGTATGTCGGAGAGATGAAAGGGGTAGTAGCGGGGACATAATTGCTACATGGATCGTGCCTCTTATGTATTTTTCATTAAAATTTGCCGACTGTCCTTCACATTTATTTTCCTCTTGTTTACAACTGTTTACAAAGCGATAAATACGGTTACATTTCCTCACTTTCAATAACGATTTCCATGTTTCCCTGATGACAAAACAATCTACAATTGATATATTTCATGACATCCTAAGGTGAAAATTTAGTTATTCTAATAATATTAGAATAACTAAATTAGAAGTTCTTTAATTCCTCGAATATGTTTCAAGGTAAAATTTAGAGTCTAGTAACAATGATAAAGTAATAGCCAATATTTTCCTTTTTGCAAAATCATAATATCAAAAGTTAAAATCAGCGTGTGTTCGTTCTATGCATTCAAATGAGAAAAGGTCGACTCAAAGTGCTCGCCCACGGTTATGGACGGTGGGAGGGGGGGGGGGTGGGGGGTGATGCAAGCCATTGTGCTAGGAGAATCTTTGAAGACGCCGTGCCCTCTTTGATCCTATAGGTGACCATCGGCTATCTTTTAGAAATAAAATAAGAAGGACCTACAGCTTGCGGGGTCCGGGGGTCAGAGAGGCTGGCGCAGCGTCCCCACCTGCTTAGGCCGGGGATCGGGCCCCTTAAGCACACACTTCTGAAAGTGGGGAATTGCAATTCTGGCCTGAGCACGTTTATTTTGGCCAATAAAAACAAGCGCTCCAGGGTGGGGGACGGACCCAACCCTTGGATCAACCTGCCGCCCGCAGGAGGACACGGTACACAGGGTCAATAAACAGGTCTTTGCGTCTGTATTGACTCAACGAGCACTGTGTGCTTGTTTGCGCAGGCTATTGACCTCTCGTGCCTTTGCCCCCGAAACGCTATTGACTAATGCGAAACGACAATGTTTTTGTTTTCAGCATCGGAACAGGAATCGTCAACAGCGATGTTTCGACTGCGGCCGAACAAAAGAAAGTCGATAAAATTAGTGTACATTTTTATAGTGCCAACATTACCATCGGTCGACTCTGGCCATCGATGTTTTAATTTTTTTCACCACCACCTACCAACCAATCCCGTTCAACACATGCCACACCAACGCCAGGCGGCACGCGTATTCTAAAAGTGATTAAGGTCAGGTCACTGGAATGGATCACCATCACTTCACAACAACTTAATGATCATTCCCAAATTGTGCTTGACTTTTCGCCGCTCGGATAATTAATCTTTATTCATAAAACACTCTTTTTTGCACGTCTGTGACCAGAGTAAATTACGGCCGTCTGATGACGCGGGTCTGCCTGACGCCGAGTGCCTACCATGGCGTCTCACGTAATGGCTGCTCTGGCCACGTGTTGGCCCGGGGGCCTTTACCAGCTGGTTTTTCCCACGGCTGGGTCAGGGGGGAGGCCCACGTCCAACCACCCGCGCGGCAGGATTGTTCTCCCGGTGTTGTGGCGCTGATAACAGGGTGTCCTGGGGTTACACAGTATGACCTCACCATAAGCTCTTGTCTCCCACGTCCAGAGGGGCTTCCACGACTGATGGCATCTCTGGCCTCCGTAAAAAGCAGGGGTGGCCACCCAGCGAAAGCAGATTAGGCCGCCACAGGCCGTGTTGGGCGGGAAGCAAAAGGAATCTCCTGGGTTTTATCTTCTTACCCGTGGCCCCTCGTCCATTCCCCAGACGCCGGGCGGGCAAAGAGGTGGGCGCATCCGACTTTCATGAAGCGCGTGGTGTTGTGGGCTCCATAGCCTCGCATGCATGGGAAATGGAGGCCACCGTGATAACAAAAAAGAGCAGTCCTAAAGACTCTGAAAAAATGAAGATTAGAGTGCTATTCCTCAGCGTTAGTGTCTGCATTAAACTGTCACTAGGCGCCAGGAAAAGTAAATGATAAATGGCCAGGGTTGATTGGGAAATTGTGGAGCGATGCCAATCACCTTGATACTGAAATATGGGCGGCACGAGGGGGTGAGCCTGATCGAGGCGGGGTGAGCCGGCGCTAAGGGCTGGGAGCAGGTCGACCTGAGCGGGGATACTTCATTAAACACGTGTAATAACCTTCCGACCGGCGAAAGGGTCCTTTAAGGTCTGTAATGAATGGGCCGCCGCCTACTCCGTCAAAGCGCCCATCGACGCCCCTGTTAAACTGTGGTCACGGGTGCATCGTGACATACTACTCCAGATAATGAGCACACCATGAGTCAGCCAGCCTCCGAAAATGGGCGCCCAAATTACCAGCACGTGTACCATAACCTCATAAATATCATATAGGACGGGCGTACAACCCTGTTATTGCCGCGTTAGATAGACCCCATAAGGAGAGAGGGAAATTATGCACCACGCTCCGTCGAGCTTTTCCCAGTTTAAGCCAAAACGTCCAATTATTGTGTCATGATACGCGGAACAATCACCTCAGAAAAAGTCAATGTCACTCAGTATGTGGTCATCTCGTTAAATTGAATGTCACACTACATTGTGCAGCAGTAAAGTACTAACGTACGTGCCACACTAGGATGGTGTAAGAAGTTTGTTGTTGACTAATAAAAAGTTGAATTTAATACTGTTTCTTTCTCTTATCTCCATTGATTCAGAATACAGTAGGTCTACACATAACACACCTCAATCATTGAAAAACTGAATTAATGTCACGTGATTATTTTGTTGTTGTGACGAAGCCCGTTATTCTAGGTTAATTTGGACATTTGCCAGAGATTGACGTTGATTTATTAGGTGTTAGCATCATTAAACCAGTTTTCCAAACATACTGCCCCCCCCCCCATATCCTTTTTATTTTCTAAAGCTGGAAGGGGTAGTACAATAAACTTCCGAAGCGCTGTTAGTATACATGAACATTGTTTTTATCATTTAGATATAGGTTGGTTCGACTCTACGAATGATTGACTCTATACAAGTGCAGGGAATCTAGTCAGGAAGTAAACAGAAGGGATGAAGGGTTTTCAGTATTACAAGAATACTTGTTTTGACGTCGCCTGCTGCTTTGTTGTATATAGATATACGACAATAATACTACGATTAAAACCGCATGCCCTCTAGAATAAAAATGATTTTCAATTGATATTGGCTCCAGAATTGTATTCTAATTGCCTGTAATATTTACTCAGATGATACTAATCTATTTTTTCCCCTCAAATATATGAAAAGTAGTAAACACGTATATGCCCCTGATAACAGCTATCCCGCCATTAGGTAGGACCTATTGACTATCTATGTTCACACATACATTATATGCAATTTTTATAGCATGTGATTCTCTGATATCTGAAAAAGAATCACTGTAATATGTGTTTAACCCTGTCTGTCGATACCGCTCTCGACATATAGGGTTTACAGCAAGTTATGGTCTTATCCGCGTCAGCTAATAAGGTAATGATATATACTCCTAGAAAACTGTTCAACTGTCTTGTAGATATGCAGATATATATTAAAAATCAATTAAAGACGAATGTGAAAATTATAAAACGTTACATAGGATTCGTTTACTACAATTCGGCTGTACCTTTTTACCTTACATCGTCTATTTCTGTTCCAATGAAATCATATGTTGGATTGATGCAATTGTCTTCACTACATTGTATAATGAGTAGTATAATGAAAAGGGATTCATTTCGAATTTATTTAATACGTCCAGTACGAGCAATGTCGCATATATATATTGCTATGCTGTTAGTTAATTATTATATCCTATTTTCATATTCAGTCGTGTCATTACCCAAAATAAAAAGGAAATAGGAGTCACCTCGGCAAGAACTCTCCCAAACACGTTTACTTATTTATTTGCATTTTTGTGTTCCTACACGCTAATATTAGTTAACTTCCGAGATAAAACAATGTCACCATCCATATAAATTATACATTTACTGTATATATGACGTATCAGGTGAAAATCTACTCAGATAATTATCCCATATAAGAAGGTATATGCAACGATACATAGGACTGTCCATTCATTATCATTACGTAAGCAAATTTACAACATTTCTAGACTCAATCCCATGTTAGCATGAGATATGCTTCAGAAACGTACTGAAGCCCATAGCCTATCCCCTTGTGCGTACGATACCAAACGACCCCGTATGAAGAAAAGTCTATTGCACAGATAATGTAGAATATAGCGTGAAGGAAAAGGAAATACTGCCTGTCCAGTTTAATTGATTAATCGCACACGCAGTCTAATCACCACAACGCCCTGGCGTTCTCTGTGGTTTACCGTTCCCGTACTTACTATATACAACATGTACTTGTATTTAAATACATTCGATTTAATTTGTCACAAAGAGAATTTACGCTAGCGTCGACCGTATTCATAGTTATAAAGGTTCAAATCTGTTGAAATGTAACAGGGCTGCCTTGGGCCGAGGAATGCATCTACATGTCTTTGCACGAAGATGAATCCTAACGAGATAACGTTAGAGATGTTCTAGGGATGGAGCAGGTGAGCACCTCTCGGTGAGATATTCCGCTGTCACCGTTCTCGGGGGTCTGCCCGCCCCTCTGGGCCCACAGCAGCGTTTTGCCCAATGCAAAGCCCGTGTATTTTGTTGCCCATTGGTCATTGATCTTCATCAGCATTCTGATGGCGGGCTGGGCGGTTGACACAAGCCACTCACCGTGGATGGAGCAGCTCGCCAACGAGTAGCTGTTGGCTGTTGCTCTGAGTGTATAATGGCCTCCTGGTGGTCATTACCGGGCGTTAGGGGCGGACTGCCGAATAAGGACGAGGTGATCGACCTCGGGTTACAGGGGCCGCCGCCCGGGGTGAGCAGTTTGGTCAAGAGTCAACCTGCTCCAAGGTGCGGCTCAGGGGCAGCGGCTGTTGTTAGTCTATCAAATATTAGCGCTTGGTGAGAAGTGAGGTCAGAGGCTGAGGGGCCTCAGCAGGCCGCCATTAGGTGACATCTGGGGCCATGGAGGGCGCACAGGTCAGCTATTGGAGGCCCTTCAGTCAGCCTCCATCAGGACCCCTCATTGTGTTAGGATAACGCTCCTTAAATTGGGGGCGCCCTTGGGATCAGACCAGGGGTCACTAAGGTTAGGGTCACATTGATGGGAATTTGTTAGAAGTCCACGACGAAATGATGACGTCGGTTACCCCCCTGGCCTGCAGGTCACACAGGAGGGGCCCATGTGGGGGTAAAGGCCCGCCGGCCGGCGCTTTACGCCTGACCCTTGACCCACCTTGGGTCGTGACTCACGGACAAGTCAACCCCGCTTTGTCGGCTGGCCACTGGTGACCATTACCAAGGGGCTGACCAGTGCCTGACCTCTGGGCAGGAGGGGCTTTGACCGCTATGGCCTGTCGCATCAACGTGTCATAACCCCGGCTAACAAAGACACCCCTCCCCCTCACGCACCCCGCCCCCTCACGCACCCCCCTCCCCCCGTCGTTCCCTCAGGCCTTCCCCTGACCACACCCTCTGCACGCCTCCCGTCACACGTAGTTCCCCACCACCCCTCTCGCCCCTTACACCTCCCCGGCCTTACCCCTTTACACCCGTGCCCCCTCTACCAAACACGTCCCACCAGTCCGAGTGGACCAAACACCAGTGCCCAGTTAATCCTACGTCCATTGTCCGCTGTCCTAATACCTTCCTGGAAGCCGGGCGGGATCCGGTGGTGATCCGGTATGGTCTGTTCCTTCTACGGATGGCCAGACTAATCCGGTACTAAATCCGATTGGTACATTGCGGCGGCCGCCCGGTCCGGCCACCTACTCGGGGTGGCTGATTACCGCTGCGGCGCACGCCCCGCCGGTCCCGATCAAATTACCGTGCCTCTGATGTGAGATTATCTCGGGGCAGACCCAATCACCTACCGGCAGGTACCCAGCCTGGGGCACTGGGTTCTGCTGACCAACAACGGTAACAAGCACCCGAAGTCACTGCCTCCCCTTCCAATCTTTACCCATATTAAGGAATTGGATCAACGATGGCAGTTTAATACAAAAATGTAATTACAAGATATCAAAGATAGAATTACTATCAATAGTTGCGTTACCACAGACTTTAAATCGTCAACCGCTCATTGCAATGAGCTGCTCCATTACAGGTTTATTTCTGGAACAGTCGGTAATATTTAAAGATGTCTGTATCTATATCGGTCCAATGTTTTGGTCTGAGGTGCTATTTGTATCACTCAGTGACGTTTGAAAAAGTCGGGACCGCAGGAGGTCGTCAGATATGCATTCTTTTGGGCTTAGATCAGTCTGCGTCAACGCCTTAATATTTGGGCCAGTGCTAATAAAGGGACAAATTATGAGCGCCAAGAAAAGGTCGAAGAGGAAAGTAGCTTCTTTAAGTCTTTATCTTTTGCAGCTTGGCCTTTCTCGATGGCATGTTTTCAGGCACCGTCTTCCAACCATGGCACGCCGTTTAGCTGGTCGGCAATCCTTAACGATGTGTCGCGACCGCCCGCCACGTCCACGTTACTCGGCCGTGCGCCGGCCAGCTGGAGATGGGGTCGCCATCGAGTGGGCTGCACGAGGCTGCTGACTCCACAACAATTGGCAGTTTTTGGGTGACAAACTGAAAGGAGTTGTTGCTCCAGCTTGGTGCGGCGGGCATGCGTCATGTCTCTTGGTGCCCGGCGTCAAAACAACGTTTGGCGGCCAAAGGTGGGTTTGTGGTGGAGCACGATTTGGGTACCGCACGGCACGAGCTGTTTTTGGTCGGTCCCTTGGCATTAGGCAGTCGGAGTGGAGTATCTAAAACTCCCTATTATGCCAGGTAGCCAAAGATTGCTGACGCAGACACATAGGCCGCGCGCAACACAATCCTTGACTGTCAACAACAGCTATGGTGGGACTGGGATTCTCACCGGTAAAACGACAAGATGACGGTCCTATACACGTGAGGGACAGGTGCATCGTACCCAGGCCCATCCCGTCAAGGGGCGGACCGGCCCCGCGCCTGTCCTCCTCCTCCTCCAGCCCGCCTGACATTTAGCGTCCCTCTGTCTACATTAAGACCCTCGTGACCGGCATGCTTCCCCGGCGGCCGTCCCTCCCACATCGCCTACTTCCTATCCCGCTGCCCATCCCTCCTCCCCTCCCTGGATCTTAGTGGCTACTCCCATTCTTTGTCTCGACTCCCACGTGTGATCATTCAGGCCGTAGAGGGCATGAGCGGAGCACCTCAACCCCTGCCTCTTCTTTACGTATACGTCCTGTCCATAAACATCTTTTAAGGGGTCGTGGAGGCCAAGTCTGACAACCTGTGTCTACAGAACCGTCTATGGTCTTCTCTTTCCTATGAGAAGTATTGGCGATTTGGTCAGTCCCATTCATCATATAGCGTACAATGACCCAGACCGGTGTAAACAGGGAAAGGGGCCTGTAAACCCGTGCACGTACAAGCGCCGGATTGCAGGGTACAATAAACGTTCCATGTAAATCACCCAGAGTCAGTGTGGTCACTGTGGTCTCGGCATTCAGCACTGGACATTGCCAGGTCCCCAACAGCATACCCAACTGCTGCCAACCCATTCAGACGGAGATTCCCGGCTCGTCTAACGCAAGAGTCGGTTCCAATATCTCCCCTAGAGTCGAGGTAGGGTGTTGAGTGTGGAGCCACTGGGCCAGCAGTTATTGCAACAGCAAAATAGTGTTTGACTTCCGGTATATGAACATGAAAAACCAGTGCTATATTTTCTGATGACACTGGAGAGGATCATAAGGCCAGTATATAAACTACATGCTATTGTGGTACATGGGGATCTGGTTTAGGCAAGAGGAAAATTAAATCATTCGAAAAGATCTGAGAAAAATTTGTTGGCAGATTATCAAGATATCGTGGTGTGATATCAAAAACCTTGACCCTTTGCCCAAAGGAATTATGCAAAGCTGAATTAATCAAACGTCTGAGTATCTCTATACTCCAGTCTTAAATCTCTATAGTAATTCCATTGCACATAATCAATACAATGAAAACAATGAAACCAGGCTTTTCAAAGCATCCTTCATGCACGTTTTTAGAATCACGGGGTTGCACACAGTGTACAAACCTAAAGTGTAAAAACTAATTTTAGTCATTACGCATCCCATCCGCTACAGATTAATGGAGACGAAATCATTAATACGTATCAATGAGGATTCAGTCATCTAATAGCTGTGAATATTTTAAACTGTGCCGATCCTGTCAAGAATCAAAGTACGCCTACCAAGCACGCACTCTGGACACCTGCCGAACAGTAGTAATATGATCATCATGTTGACCTCCATTTCCCATGATGCCAGATGTTATGAATTTTTAATTCAATAATATCAGTTACCCGACGTTGGCAGCTGCTAATGCTCTATTCATATTCACAATTACACTGAAGTCAGACTCGGAATCGACGGACCATGATGGGTTATGTGGCAATGATAGTAGTATATACAAATGGTGCAAGGTAAAGCCAGGTTTACACAGTGCGATAGTCACGCTTACGTCAATGATTACGATAGTATCGGAGGAGAATCAGGCCAGACGTTTAGAAAATTTGATGTAAACCCTATATATAAGAAAAATTATAGTTAGGAAAACTGTCGGGACTATCCAAAGGCTTAAGATAACAATTAACATGAGAGTTTTGATGGCCTGTGTAAACCCCGCTTAAGACCCAAAACGAAGTATATTGATATCAAACTTTAAAGCATGATATTGTAATATTATTTACTTAAGCCTGGTTTACACAGGCCGTCAACGTGTCCTTACAAAAAATCACTTACGATAGGCTTAGGTTAATGAGTTATCGCATGCCAAAAATTAATCATGTAGGTCATTATCGTAGGTTATCGGTGACAATTGTCTGATATGCAAAGGGCAGAAGGGTTTACACAATCCGACAATTTACTTAAAGATCCAGAGACACGTCTTAACTTGCTAAATACATTTGGTTTTGTCTTTAACGAATAGATCTATCTTGATTGAACCAAAATTCTGGTTCCTTTTCAGTTTAAATGTATTAGTTAATAGAACTTTGAAAATGCCTTATCTGGGCTGTGATGCTAGCCTGGGGCCCAGGAACATTACGACGTCATCGGGAGACAACACTATGTTATATAATTATGTGTATAGATACACTTGTATACTATCAAAACCCTGTAATCTAATACACATAAGTATTCTATCTATCCAGCCCAATATAGGCCAGTACACTTAAATTAACCATTTCTCAATGCGACAGGTGTATGGTTTTGTTACTGTTGTAGTTGGAGTGTTATAAATAGATGTGCTTTAACACCTACATGTATATCCTTTTGAATGTTCGCACTACAGCATGCAGCTAGCTAACAATTGCAGGTGTCAATAAGGAGCTCTAGGAATAATAAAGTAGCATGATAATATTGCCAAGTATTTCTCTGTGTGTGCGTGTGTGTATTTGAATTGAATTTACAATAATTACACTACTATTAGTAGAAATTCTAACTTGGACTTTGATACCCCATTCAACAACTTTTGTATTCTTAAATATCTTATTATAATTATGTGCAAAGATATCCCGAATTCTCTTTATCTTATTTACTATCTAAAGGTTTCATTCACTTTTTACAATACAATTAATCGTATTTTTCAAATAGACCACGTAATTTAGATATTTATCATTTGACAGATATGAATTCTTTTTTATTAGAATGCCATTTTGTATTTATCAAGCTAGAATATTTTTCTTCCTGCTTTCTATAACATCTTCTTTTGCATTAACATATAAATACATATGTCTATGGCATTAGAGACATAAAATCTGTGAAAGTTTAGTAACTACTTCATTATAACGATTAGATATCTTATTAACAGCGATGGAAGATACATTTTTAAGGGATTGCCATTATACACCTTCAACTTATTCAATATTGTGGCATAGGCTACATGGTCTAGATAGTAAGGTGGTTCTCCCGATGACGTCACACCAGCGGCTGTGGTGATAAGAAAGATAAAAGGCATGTGAAGACCCATTTAGTGTGACTGTATACAATAACGCCAAGATTACTGCTTCTTGGACGTAGAGGAATGATTAAATGTTGTTAGTTTCTATATGATAGTAGAACTGAATTTATTTCTTAAAATCATGTCATAGGAACTTAAAGATAATAAATCCATGGAAATTAACATAAGGCTTACGACAATGAAAGTATCTAATAGATTTCTATATGAATGGGTCCTTTGGCCTCAGACAAGGGCGTTTACACGTACAGGCCGACAGGTGCTCTTAAGACAAGAAAAAACATTATCCTCAAGACTGGTTCACACCTTACGATTTTTCTTGTTACGACCCTTGTCGTAACAGGATCGGTATTGAAATGTAACAAAATAGGTAAAGAATCCCTTGGAAACTGTGAGAACAGCATGAATAAATTTCGAATGTCAGAAAAGGTATCGTAAGTGTTGTAACCAAATCGGAATTAAATTTCTGTTCCGATCTTGTTACGATGTTGTCGTAACCCTTATCTTAACAGAATGAATCGTAAGGTGTGAATGGCCTTTAAGCTGAAGTTTGTTGTCGTAAGCCCATTCTCCTAAGCTTTTTCTAAAAAAATTCAAACTCGTCTGAAATTTTCAATAACCTAAGGAATTGGTTCTGATAAGTTATCGTAAGCCTTACGACAGGCTTAAGACAATGGTTTCCTAAGGATAAAATGGGTTTACACAGGCCGATGACGTTGTCGGGACTATCGAAGGCTTATGTCAATTATCGGGAGTATCATAAGGCTTACGATAATGGTTATCGGGACATTGTCTTAATCATTTTGACGGCCTGTGTAAACCCCCCTTTATACTATTCGCCGTGGTTAAAAAGCGTTAAATCTGGTCGTCCTACAAATATACCTTTTCGCCGTTGCTTATTCGCCTCGTGAAAACCCGCCGGCTTCAGGTGGGCAATGTGTGTCCAAACACGGGATTACCAATTGAATGCAATTAGGGGACGTCAATAGCGGAGTCCTGTGTAACACGCCCTTTTTTGGTTGTTTATCAGAAGAACTTTTGTTCATATTTTTACAATTATACTTTTGGCGGACATACTTGAAGGAAAATGAAGGTTGGAATTTCTTGAAATTCCAAACTTTTTAGGGCTGGAATATTCTAGAATATTTAACCAATTTCAACCTCTCACAAAACTTTTCCACAGAATAAGTTGCTCGTATTGGGCACTATAACATTCCTGAATATTCAAGAATATCCATTTTAAAGAGCGTACACATTGCATCTTCTTGAATATTCTTCAGCTTTCAATGCAACTTGGATTTTCTGGAAGAACTTTTCTGGTATTAGCTGCTTACATAACAAAAGACGAATTGAAATTGCTTCATGTGTGTAATTGCCCCTTCCGATGATCAGAAAACTTTAATGACTGATCGAATGATCAACGGAATGGGAAGTCCTCGGGAAGCCTCCCACCCGTGGGGGTGCGTGTTAAGGAGGCGTTAGTAGGTTGGGCTACCACGACTCCCCTTGTCTTGAGAGTACAGGCTGATTCTACCTCTGTCGACAAACATAATCATCATCCCCTTTTGTCTCCTCGCGTCACCTGCTCATGGTATTGGCTTGATTATCCACCACACAGCACCTTTAACGAAGGCGACGACCAACCTACACAATCTCATAAATAGAACCTTTTTGTGACTCAAGTGTCATCAATCACGGGGCCTATATGGACTCTTCAGGACAGCCCCTTCACTTAAGGCTTGACACTAGGTGGAAACACGTAGTTCCCTTGGGTGGGCATAATTATTGGATGTGTTCAAAGCATGGAAAAAGAATAGTTGGCATTCTCAAAAGGGGAAATAAACCTGCGTGACTATAGGGTCTTGGCATCAGGGTGTGCTGAACTATATGCAATCATGTTTCACGCTGATGAGTAACCGCGGGTGCTGTTGAACAACACTTATAGACCGAAGACATCGGTCTATATCAGCTAAATTTTGTAGACGTTGTTTGTGATGTTGATTATTCCTCATTAATTCGGCCCTCACGCTCAGTCGAATCGTAAGGAGAAGTGGGAAATTTATCAAATCTCCACGGGCGATCGCCTTGAATCCTGAATTAATCACTTCTCATCAGGCAAAGGGGTGGAACAGATAGTGTTTGGTAGAAAAGAAATGATTAACAAACCCAGTTTGTCATACCGCTAGATTATATCGACCAGCTATGTCACTGTTTTGATTTACATACATTTGCAACTATTATGACAGGAGGTTTTTTTTTCACCCAGGATTCCTCGTCTCCCCTGGGCCTTGCGGGACCCATACATAAATCTTAGCAGGCAGAGTTTATGTAGCGAGGCCCCAAGGGGAGCAATAGGATAAGTCTGGGTAATGTTTCTACCCTGGCGACACGCACGGCCGATCAGGATTACTCTGTCAGCGCCGGGAGGGGCATGATGCATTGTTACTCCAACGTATAATGTGAGCCATAGGACTATCATTCACATGTACTCTTTCTTTTGTCAGGGGAATTTAAGGGATCCTCGCACCAGCTGGCTACGTCCGCCCCTCTGCCTGTCGAACAAGAGGATTCATTGACCCTATTCTGACCCCAAGGGTCAAGGTTCGAGGTCAAGGTCGGATCCCTCGGGCACCATACCGAACCGAGGTTTGGTCAGTATGGGTCAGGAGGGGCCAACTGGCGAGTAACATAGGTCTGGAGAGGTCAAGACTGCCGGGTCGCCAGTACGATACTGACCAATCGCAATGTCCACTTGTTCTGGTTGACCCCGAATGGGAATTGCGCTGACCTCTAGAGTTGGCGGCGAGCTGCTCAGTGTTCTCTGGACAGTAGGCACTGGTCAACGCGTCTAGCCATGTCAGAAGGACTTTGGTTTTGTAGGCATGCAGGACTTAATAGTAACTGGTCATGATGCCTCCCAGCCACCACTACCATGCATGTTCTTTTAATAATAGGCCCAGCGCCGACCTACAATGAGAGCCGCGTCCCTGTAGTTAGAGTCAGTTTAGGAGGGCCGAGCCATTCAGCAGAAAGATAATCAACCACTGATTGGTTTAGAAAGCACCGGGAAAAGTTTTATTATGGCTCGTTCTCTAGTCTGAAGTGAAGGCGGGGTGACTGGTGTAATATGGGTTTTAATCACCAGATCTGGAAGGACTGTAGGACCTACAGATTGGAAATGGCTTTCAATCCGGCACGGGCCCGGAGCGCTATCAGAGCTCACAGATAACCCCATCAAGTCCTTTATCTCTTTCACAGAGCGCTAAAATCAGTCATGAATGTTCCTTTTAATAAATCACTTACGATTGCCCCATGGAATCTATTCATTTTTATTTCAAAGATTAATTTCTAGAATTTCTAAAGGCAAAATAATGTGAACTAATCCACGGACATCTGACTGTGCCACCTTATTTTGTTGTTCTCTTGGGAATATTTCTTAACGTGATTGAATTGCGTTAAGAACTGTGACATTACATGTAATATACACTGTACCAAGCTTCACTGCCTCTCACAGGGTGGCTTTACCGGATCCAATTTACTTTTCAATGCAACCTGCCGTGTGGTCGTTATGACTGCAACCCACTACGATGCCGTCTAGCGATTGCACAAAACAGCACAAGGGGTCCCAGTGAGTAACCTATGATTTAAAGGGACACCAAACTCGTCGTCAATGGCCTATGTTTAGTAAAATGTGCTAACAATAAAACCAAAGTGTACATAGATTGCGTTAATATTCAGGACCATATCTCTGGTACTAATTGGAATTTCAATTCTTGACAGGAATATCCCTTCTTCGTAAAGGGGGTTCCTATGGGAATTTTCAATAGAGCCACTTTAGTGCCTTCCAGCATTGAAAGGATCACTAACACTGAGGCCAAGATGGGAACGAAGAGGGTACCCACTCCAGAGGTGCGCTGCGTCTGATGTACCCTGTTCACAATCGTCCATGGTACGTTTATAATTATATTATTGGTCACGGCCACAAGAGCAAACGCCTCAAGCGTCGGCCCCCTCCCTTTTTGTTGTTGAAAATAATTAAATCTTTAAATGTAAAATTCTAGCCCCCTCAGATTTTAGTATGGGACCCCCCCCCCCTCCCCCCACTCCCTTTTTCTACATCTGGATCCGTCCCATCCGTGGAGTGGGGAGGAAGTTCTAAAAAGTGCTGATCTGTGTTTCGGGACGACACCGAGTGGTACTGGGTATAGTTTTCAATTTGCAATGACCGCGCCTTGGATGGGGCTAATTGGCTTTGGTACTGCCAGTGCGCAAAGCTGCCTAACTGTTTGTTTGTTTTTGTTGTTGTTTGCTGGTTTGAACCACCAGACTCAGTGATGCTGGAGCACTGGCATATTTAACCTTTGCTCCTGAATAATCAAATCTATGAGAAGGTAGAGACTGCACCCCTACACTTTTACTAAGGCATCTGCTCTTTAATGCGCATTGTCCCACAGGCAGGGCCATACACACATCAGCTGGTGGTTCTAAGACCATTGATAACCCTGTTGTTGTCATGGGAAGAATGCCTGATGCCACAGAACAGGACAGACACTTGAACCGCCAACCTTTGGATGACAAAGCCAACATTCTACTTTTTTACAACCAGAACGCCCTACCTAATTGTTGGGCAGAGAACTGTATAGTTTTATCATTTCAGCAACCAACAATTTGTTTATCACTGTGATATCATCATAAAAACTAAAACTGGCTATGCTCATATTGTACAGTGTATACATATTAATTTGTTGAAACAATGACATAGTCTCCCTATCAGTGCAGTGGAACTAGCTGTTTACAATAACATGGTTGTCAATATAACTTCCTGTAAATAAAGTCTTTCTCTGAGTTTGATGGATAAAGGTTGGAGAATAGCATTGGAGGAACGTCCAACATGAAAGTAAGGTATAGTAGGTGGCGCCATCTGGCAAACAGTACTGAAACCCATGCACCACACTGAGATCTGTCTGTCTATTTGAAAGTATAGAAGTCTTTGGCCTTGACTGATGAGGGTGTTACCGATAACGACGTGCGAACGTTAGAAAAAATGGATTGTCGCAGCTGTCAGCGTTTTGATATCTAGCGAAATTATTCAACATGTTGAATATTTCTGTAGCCAACCAGTGCAATTCTAATTGATATTGCTTGGTATATTATTGAGAAACTCTATGCTGTATTAACAACATCGTAGCAGCTGTAAGGACACACGGGGTTGTCACCAACTTAAGGTTACACACCCCCACCTATGTATGGACACAAGTGGTGTTGTACCCCTTTTTAAAGACCACCCTGTTCCTACTTATAATTATCTGGGAAGCTACTCGTTTGGTTATGTGTTTTATACTGGTTGTATTGGCTGAGGGTCATAGCGACAGTCCCTCTTATTTAGCCTCAATGAATTATGGGAGGCTACTCCTTTAGTTATAATATACTACTTGTTACTTATATTTCGATTGGCTGAGGGTCATTGCGACAGACCCTCTTATTTAGCCTTAATAATTATCTCTTAATGCACTTCGATTAAAGTAACACAATTATTTAAAACAGTTGATTCATATTTATTTAAAGAGGTTGGGAAGGCCAGTAGAAGACCTTTTATCCGTGGTAGATGTTACATAAATGGTTACTCTAAATACACACATAATAATCTTTAATGCACACATATGCATTCATATTATATAAACAATTTCACTATGTACATAGTTATGAATACTGTGGTTTCTCCAACCCACCAAGCCCCCTCACATGCCTATATTTTTCAATTATGATAATACAAATTTTGTGTTCTAAAAATGCCTAAATATATAATAGGGAAAAGAGAGCCTCCATTACCAATGGCGTAGGTCTCTCTACCTACCTCCTTAATAGGAAAGCCTAGTGAAAGCCTTGCAGTGATGACCAACCAACCATTTTTGATACAGCCTGGAGACACATAGCATGATCCTATAGACTGGGTGCACACAGCACTACCAGCCCTGACCAACACCAGTTCCACAGTCCCCCGATCTCTCTATCTCTGTCTCTGTATCTCTGTGTGTCTCCCTGCCTTCACTGCCTGGTATTATATTCCAAGCTCTAGCAGCCAGCACCTGTCCCTACGTCACTGAGCCTTTGTTTACCTACTGGTCAGTCATCAAGGCCAAGCCCAACAGGATCCCTGTTTCTTATTACATTACTATGGCAGTGGTTGTTATATCATCTGCTTGGGTGTGGCTACTCCACTGTTTCATGTTTCCTATAAGGCCAAACCAATGAATTTTCATTGCATGTGAGTGGACCTGATATCCCAGACACATCCCAAAGACACACCTCCCAACACAGCACAGACAAAAGATATACATCTAGACTTGACAGCATAGGGGTTTCCTGTTATGTGTTTCTGATCTGTTAGTATGAGTCATTATATCATAGCTTTGAAAGGTGGGAAATATTTTTTGCTTCAATCTATTTTAGTCGTAGTACCTATGACAGTCTCAATAACCAGTCCTCATTCATAGTTCCCAATACCTGCCACAAGGGATCAAAAAGGTCCAACGGGAGCTACCCAGTTTGTCTATGATAAGCAGTAAGTGCTGACTGTCAAGGCCCACAACATTGTGGACCATTGGAAGCAGAGCTAATTATCTTGGAAAAGGTATTTAAGTCAGACGATTCGATTAATCATCTTGTCATCCGCAATAGAGAATGGACGAAAAATCCATGTATATTCTCAACCTTAAGACATGCGTAGCCCCATGAATAATCGTACTTCTTACAAGACCTCTCCTTTGTATAAAAAAAAATATCTTGGCTGCGTTCTTGACTGCCAAATCTTACCCCACTTGGATCTAACTTACAGCAGGTATTTACAGGGGTCCTGTTCTTGAGTGTGCATTTGTATGCCTCTGTTACTGTAATACCCCTTTCAGACTACCACTTATACAGGTTTCAGACTACCGCCAATGATGTGCATCAAAGCGCTTCAAAGTGCATCAGTTTGCTGTGTGGGTTGTGTCTGAAAGGAAGCAAATTCTACAATGCGCATCAACTTACACAATGTTATACCCCTTTCAGACTACACGGCAATGCGAATCTAACCAAAGCGAACCAAAGTGAACCACACTGAAGTGAAGCGCATTATACCATTCTGCACTTTCACACGTCCCCCTGTTCCTCACAGAAGGATTCGTATAATAACATCATTCATTCGTATGATAACATCATGCATTCGTATCATAACATCATGCATTCGTATCATAACATTATGCATTCGTATCATAACATCATGCATTCTATATTAAGAAAATGGTTTGCTTCGCTTCCATGCTTTTCAGACGGTCATCAGGAAGCGAAGTGAAGCGAACTGCATTCTGGAGTACAGGTCCAGAAGCGAATTCTATAATGCGGTTCTAATGCGCTTCAATGCACATTCTAGAATACCCTTCCTTTCAGACATGGTCCAGGAAGCGTACTGAAGCGATTTGAAGTGCTTTGATGTGCATTGTAGGTATAGTCTGAAAGGGGTATTAGGCTACCAATGTGCCATGTTAGGCTACCAATGTGCCATGTTAGGCTACAAATACACCATGTTAGGCTACGAAGACTGGCACTGGCCTGGCAGGAGTTATTATTATAGATGCGGTTCGCCTTGGTACGCTCCGCAGTGCCGTGTAGTCTGATAGGGGTAAAAGAATGTGCATCAAAGCAGTTCAAATCGCTTCAGTATGCTTTCTTGTAGGAACGATACGCGTCTGTACTCTCTCAAGCAGCACCCGTGAATCTCAGTATGCTTTCTTGGTCCTGTCTGAAAGGATGAGCATTCTAGAATTCACATGTGTAGCAGCACTAAAGAATATGATTCACTTCACTTCAGTTATTAACGTCCGTTTGAAAGGAACAGAAGCGAAGCAAATCACATTCTTAGTATATTAATGCCTGATGTTATTATATGAATCCTAAAGCTCAGGAACTTGTAGGAGGTGAATTCGGGAAAGGGTGTTCTAGAGTGCGGTTCACTTCAGTTTGGTTCGCTTCAGTTCGCTTCCCTTCACTTCGCATTGCCGTGTAGTCTGAAAGGGGTATTAGATTGCATCTGAAATTACTCTACCATTCGCTCTTAAAACTGTTCTCAAGTACACTTCATTTCTGTCAATCTAGGTCAGGAACCCCTAACTTATGAGGCCAGTGTAAAACATCTTTTGGGCACCCATAACTTCTGTGCCCATTGCATAACGGGTCTTGCTGCAGCAAACATTGGCATTCATAAGGGCATCTGTCC
Organism: Lepidonotus clava; assembly: GCA_936440205.1. Classification (NCBI taxonomy): domain Eukaryota; kingdom Metazoa; phylum Annelida; class Polychaeta; order Phyllodocida; family Polynoidae; genus Lepidonotus; species Lepidonotus clava. Next base: position 30,279,925 of record OW387134.1, read on the forward strand.
TTGTTGAACAGCGAGTGAATCCACCTTTCATCCTTACAGGGATGGTTTGACTACCCATTTTTTGATATCTCGGTGGCCCGTCACATAATGGGTCTCGCTGTAGGAACGATCGGCACACTTTAAAAGACCTGTCCCTGTTCAACAGGGAGCGAATCCACCTTTCATCCTTACAGGGATTGTTTGACCATTCTTTTTTTCATGCCCCGGGTGCCACGTCGCATAACGGGTATCACTGTTGTGAGGATTGGCACACTTTTAAAGACATGTCCTTGATCAAAATTGAGTGATTTTGATGTACTGGGGGGACAATATGGGGTGTGAATTTTAATATTCTCTTTTCAGCAAATGATAGCAGTGTCCTTCAGCTTATGAAATATATAGGAGGTGAGTGATGGAAATGTGTTTATTTGTCAATTAAATGTGTTCAAATTGTGTGCACAATATCGAGAGAAAAACTAAACCATCCTTAATCGCTCGCTGTTGCGAGCGTTTGGTTATGCGACGCAGCAAGGGGGACATTTTAGGGTGAGAATTTTAATATGTTGTTTTCAGCAAATAATAGCAGTGTCCCTCATCTTATAAAATATATAGGAGATAAGTGGCGGAATTGTATCTGTCAATCAATTAAATCAACTTCAAAGTGTGTGCAAAACCATCCCATCAGGGATGATTGGCACACGAGGGAAACAAGGATTTAAAAAAAAAGATAGGGAGAGAAAAACTAAACCATCCTTGATCGCTCACTGTTGTGAGGGTTTGGTTATGCGACACGGCATGTGCCCTGTCACATAACCAAAAGCTCGCAAGAGGGAGGGATTAAGGATGGATTTGTTTTTTTCTCGCTGTTTTTTTCTCTCCTTGTTTTGGGGATGTGCCAATCCTCCCTGTTGCGATGGTTTTGTACACACTTTGAATTTAATTTAATTGGCTAATAAATCATTTCCGCCACTTGCCTCCTATACAAATTATAAGCTGAAAGACACATCTAACATTAACTGAAAAAAAAATCTTAAAAATGTTAACCCCAAAATGTCCCCCTGATAAATTGAAAAATCGGGTGTGCAAACCATCCCTGTAAGGATGAAAGGTGCATTCGCTCCCTGTTGAACAGGGAGAGGTCTTTTGAAATGTGCCAATGTTCGCTACAGCGAGACCCGTTATGCGACAGGGCAATGGGGGAACATTTTGGGATGTGAATTTATTTCTGTTTTCAGCACATGATGGCAGTATCCCTCAGTTCATGAAATATATAGGCGGTGACTGGCGGAAATGTATTTATCAGTCAATTAAATTAAATTCAAAGTGTGTACAAAACCAACGCAACAGCGAAGATTGGCACATGGGATACACAAGGATGAAAAAACAGCAAGAGAAAAACTAAACAATTTTTGTTCTCCTCTTTGCGAACATTTGGTTATATGACGCAAGGACATGGTAAAGAATATTGGAAAAAATGTATAAAGGTTTGTTTACTTTACATGAAAATAGACAAAATAAGCTTTCCATAGGTGTGTGCATTGGAATATAAGATACATAAAAATTGCTATGTAAGGAATGGAAAGATGTGGCTGGAAAATACTAAAATTACCCCTCTGGGGACAAAGTTATCAAGGTTGCACATTACTTACCCGAATGCACCAGGGCCACCCCTACCTGGTGCTCTAGTTTGTGCCATGGATTCGTGGAATGCCTACACAAGTTTGCCGGATACCCATCCAGTATCAGCTAGGTTATTTACTGTGACCTTGTAGGAACACTAACCCTGCTGATCATCAGTTTGTTGGCTTCACTGGGCAACGGCAAAATAGATATCTTCCTAAACTTTCAATTTTCACCACGATGTATACTTTCTTTCTGTGGTCCCTTGGTACGTGAATGTACATTTCCTTCTTCAGTGCTTCATGTATAAGCATTATTGTGACAACGTTGCAAAATGCTGTATGTTTGCTTGGTGACATTTGAAGAATACCAGTGAGTATCTTTAATTTCCCAATGATGTAGCTAGTTTGACGTAAAAAGGCAAGTGTGTATATCAACTATTACAAACCATGGCAAAACCAAGGTGTAAGTGTGAACATTCATTTTCAAGATAATCTGAAATCTGAATACCCTCACCATCAACGCCACCATATGTCCCTCATGATAATTATTATGATCTTTTTACATTTGAACAAGAAGCAAATTAGCTACAAAGTTCTGCTCATGCATGAGCGATGGTCGTCCCTCAGTAAACTAAAGGCCCTCCTAATACCAGAGGGCTATGTGTAATATGGGCTGTAGGTGCTAACCACCACCTCTCCTGCTGTCATACACAGCACAGGGAGGGGTTTTAAGAAAGGGCCACTACTAGGTCCTAGTACTGAGAGACCTATCACTCAACAACCTGGGACTGCCCACCTGCAGCTGACAGTGGTGGTCCTAATTTGAAGGGGTAGGGGCTGTTTAGCTCAGGCATTGGTTATGTAACCTACTTCAAGCTTCTCACACTGCCTGATTCTAACAACAATTGCAGGACAATGCCCTTCAACTGCTGTACATGAGATTGTGTAACCGGTCATTGAGAACAAAGAGAATTAAATGGCTAAAGACATGACTAATTGAGGGAGTCCCCACCATTAGCTACTATACTATATAGATATAACTAGGGACTCCCAAAAATGATGTTTTTCAGATATTTCAGTGACATTTTTCCTTGTTTTGGCACTAGATTTTTCTCCATTCACAGTAATTATTAGGAGAGGGAGTATCGCAATGACAACAAATTTGGGAAATAGCTTTCAAAATCTAAAGATCCAAAATGAGACTTTATTGACCTACTTAATTGACCAATCAGATGCCAGGTAAACTAGGTCATAGTGACCTAGATTTGTCCTCACTATTAAATTGACCAATCATATATCAGGAGTATGACCTAGATTCCTCCTCATTAACATATTAGGCCATGCCCACGCATGATATCAGTATATTAGGCCACACCCATTTATGCATAGCTTGTACCTGGAGGGCAGTGCTGTAGTGTTTTGATTTTTTGCTGATTATGATACTTCTCGATTGCTTTGCTTCACTTAAGAGGATTTTACCTTTCCTTTAAAAGGAATTACACAGGGCAAAGTGATCATACGCAGTCAAATAGTGTTAGAATATAAATCATAGTATCTTTTTTACATCATATGGGAGCTCCCATGTGTATCCCATCATATGGGAGTTGTCATGAAAGGGTCTGGGTTATCGTTACCTAGATTTCACCTCATTAGACTATGCCCACTTATACATAGTTTGTACCCAGAATGCAATGCTTTTTGTTTTGATTTTCGCTGGTTATAATACTTCTCCACCCTAGATTTCTCCTCATTAACATATCAGACCATGCCCACTTGTGCAGAGCTTGTACCTGGAGGGCAGCATTTTTTTGTTTTGATTTTTGCTGGTTATGACGACTCTCACCATAATTTTTAAGGTAAAATAATACTTTCCTTAAAATAGACCTGTCCACTTTGCCAGCTAGCCCACCCCTTATTTCTATGATATCAACATTATTTTGTAGAAAAATGACCATCATACTTGATTCACAGTACTTATCCTAGTAGTATTACTCCAAACTAAACTTTATAAGCTTTTACTCTCAATATGATGTTAAACATGTAGCCGTAGGACTGGAAAGCAAAAATAGCATTTTCCCATAGGGAACAGTGTTGAAGTCCTTCAGCTTTGCCCACAATGTCCAACCCTAAAATCACAAAAACATACCTTATTTTGGTTCACCGGAAATGGACAGTGGACAGGTCTATTGGCTTCCGATTAACTAGTTAGGGCATGCCATTATGAAAAAGCAAGTCTTTTGTCAAGTGAAATGGGATTAAATTGAGTGCAGAACGAATATGTTTAGAACTCAGCCCAGCTAACAAAGCCCCGTGTTGTGCATGTTGTACCCTCGGGATCCAGGAGGCAAAACCCGTGTTTTAAACTCGTGTACAACTCGGAATTCTGTGGACCTCATTTATGGTGTTTCAAACGTGTTTTTAACATGAGTTTTTGACACGAGATTTTACATGTAAAACTCTTGTTTTCTGGCTAAAAACGTAAAAAAGTGTAGGGAATTGAACCCTGGACCTCTCACATACAGTGCAGAGCTCTACCACTAAGCTATGCAGAATGAGTTGAGGAGGCCTGACTATTCAATAATATTTGAATAGTGTTGAACATTGGTATTGGTACAAAAAACTCCCAATCAGATGTCCTATTTTCAATATTTATATTGATTGATTTTTTTTTACAATACTCTCAAGTCATTTACATTCACTAAAGGAAATCATACCAGTTTTCAAAGAGTTTATCTGGTGAAATTTTGGTGTAAAGATAGCAACTTTCAGAGACTATCTGTGTGTTTTCTTGTTGAAAACCAAAAGAAAACTGAGGAAAAACCTGTGGGTATTTCGTGGTTTACTCTGAAATTACATGTGTTGAAAACTGGTGTCAAGGAAAGAGGGTTTTCTCATGTATTACTCATAGTTTTACATGACACCAGTTTTACATATTAACAACACGTGTTAAAACTGGTGGGAGATACATGTTTTACTTGGAGATTGTCATAACTCCAAAATAACACTAAAATGACACTAAAATTTAAAAACATTTATATAGATAAGATAATGTCAAATTACAGTTACCATGAAAAATATAATCACGTCACTCACATAGATAATGTTGTCTTTATGAAATTAACAAAGGTGATTTACTCCTTGAAAACTCGTAGTTAAACCTATGTAGATACTCTAATCACACAGAGATTAACACAACACCAGGGTTGGCGACCAAGAAAAAGCTACGAAATTTCGTGGAATTGTTTTTTTCATTTTTCGTTTTTTACTTTTACGATAGACATTCTTCCCCCAGAAAAAATGTACGAAAATTTCGTGGACATTAAAGTTCAGTGATAAACCTTATTAAAATCATTCCTTATATATATTTTCACCTAAAATGCGTTCTAATGTGTGTTTGAAATACAATGGGACAATTTGAGAGTGTGTAATTTTGAAAAGAAAATGAAAAAAAGAATTCAAGAAGTTTTTTTCTTCTAAAATCCCACGATAGAAAATATAGCTATCGTGGGTATTATAACTTTTCGTAGACGCGATTTTTCGTAGATTTTTCTTGGTCGCCCCCCCAGATGAACAAGAAGTTGACACGTGGTTAACTGGTAAATACACGTGTCCTGTTTGCTGGGAGTCTTTAAAGGTTTCCAGCTAATGGGACTGTCAACTTTCAATATAACTTTATTAAAAGATCACTGGTCTAGTTGTTCGGGTGTCTCCTTCTTGACAGAAAATGGAGATGGTGAACATAAAATAATGTTACAAACCTGACCGTCATTTTCAGCATGAAATAATATTTTCCTTACAATTTTTCTTGGCATAGATGCATGAAGACCACCAGAGTAAGGTTAGCGATTGTTCAAATTTTGACACCACAGTCCTCAAACTGTTGCACTCTACCATGTACACCCTCTGACTGGTTAGAATTCCCTCCCCAAGCGTTTTTTCCCCTTATTTTTTTTTGCTGTTGTGAAATACTCAAATAGATCATACTACATGAATACGACAAGTTTATCAAAGGTATAATTTTTATTTATGCTATTATAAATTACATAAACTTTTTCATATTTAATGGGTACACATTAAGTACATTACGTGGTTTACTTAGACTTGAAAAGTGAATTAGAATATACCATTACTAGAGAGTAGAATGTATAATTATAAGTTCTTCTGACCTGGCAATACAATGTTTGTATATCAACAAACAACTGAACAGCTCTCCGCTCCTCAGATTGCTAACATATCTTTCAGAATTGTGTCACGGAGAGTCTTAGACTCTAGTTGAGTAATTAATAAGAGAGATGGGAAGCACAACACTTTTATAGTTCCTATAGTTCACTCTGCAACCTGGACATGTATCATTATACTTCGGGTTGAATGTATTTCTATAGTTATTTAGGTTTGCAAAATTTTCTCATATTTTAACACAACATTGCTATTGGCTATCTTTAATCATAGCAAAGTGAAGCAAAGTGATGGACATCTAGTATTATAATCAGCGAAAATCAAAACGTTGCCTTCCAGGTACAAGCTATGCAAAAATAGCTGTGGACAAATATACTGATATCATAAGTGGGCGTTGCCTGATATGAGGAGGAATCTAGGTCATTGTCCTGTCTAGTGATTGGTCAATTAAGTAGTGTGCACAATGTCCCTATTTGCTAAAACTATGTACATATTTTTCAACATTCTATAACATAACCTCTGAACATGCTCTGAAAAGGTGTTTTACATTTGCCACATAAGTTAGGGGTTCCTGACCTAAATTCACAGGATCAAGGTGCACTTGAGAACAGTTTAAAATGCCAATAGTAGAGTTATTTTTAGATGCAATCTAAGAGATGTTTGCACCTAGCCACCCGAGAATGCCACACTCATAATTAGGGCCTGAAAATATAAGTTAGACGCAACAGGGGTAAGTTTTGGCAGTGAGTAACGCAGCCCAGCCCAGTGGTATGTAATCACAAAACCTGCCCTAAAATGTAAAAAAAAAACTATGTCCATATACGTAAAATTTTAAATATTGAACTTCATATACATGTATACCCACAAATTCAAGGAGGGAATGACATTGTATTAGATATGAGGGGCCTACAGCCTGAGTTTTTACTTTCTTTCATCAGTTATGGCAATAAGAATACTAGGTTTGATTACTTTTACTTTGAGAGTATTCGCCTTTCTCTTCATTGGGTCTGAGGGCATCTTTGGTGCTACCTAGTGTTCTATTTCAACACCACAAACTCCATCACCGACCTTCATGGAACTAAATGTGGCGCCATCTACCAGTGTCCCACAACTTTCTTTCCTGAGGTGAAGGGGATGCCAGTTTCTGAGTTGCTGATAATGTGATGGGATAAAATGATAATGCTGAATTAAAATTCACACTCATGATACTCCCTGTTATATCCGAGTCATTTCATAAAAAGGGATCCATGATATGGGGTGTTTGGTAAATGTCAGTAGGTTTTTAAAATGGGCTCTGCGCTCCATGAATTTGGTAGCTGCTAAACTTCCTGAACAACAATCAACATGGCTTTAGGAAAAAACACAGTACATTGACACCAATTTTAGGACTATTAACCCACATATTTGAAAAAATCAATCATGAAGAATCAGTTTCCTGTTGTTTTGTCGATTACAGAAAAGCTTTTGACACTTTAGACCATAATATATTACTGAAGAAATTAAAGACATATGGTATTTGTGACAATGTTTATAAATGGATGACCTCATATATTTCGAATAGAACTCAGAGAACTAAGATAGGTAATATAGTATCTGACAAAGCAGAGGTAACGTATGGCGTGCCCCAAGGTAGTACCTTGGGACCTCTCTTGTTTATAATGTATATAAATGATTTGATTAACATTTTTGACGAGAAATGTTGTTTTATGAATGTATACGCAGATGATGCAGTGATTGTCAATTCATCCGCTTCAATCGGTGACTCTCTGAAGCAGTTAACAGATTATGTTTTACTGTTTGATAATTGGTGTATAAAAAACAGACTATCGATAAATTTCAAAAAGACTAAATATATGAAGATTTGTGTCAAAAATTCAGAAGAAAGGGCTGACTTACAGGGTCATGATTGGTCCATCGAATGTGTGGACCAAAACAATTATTTAGGAGTACAAATCGACAACAATCTAACTTTTGATCAGAACTTAGATACAGTACTTAATAAAGTAAACAAGAAATTATTTGTACTGTCGAAGGTATGCAAGTTACTGGATGAGGCTACTTGCAATTGTACACTTGTTTAAAAGCAGACAATATTACCTGTTTTAAACTATGTCAGTATACTTTTTGACAGCTCACGCCTAGCTAAATGTGCTGAAATGCAAAAAATGCAATATAGAGCTATAAAAATAATCAAAAAGATCCACAGCCATTTAGAACAACAAACCCTAGACCTTTTAGAAAAGGAACTTAATCTGGAATTATTGCTAGATAGAAGGAAACGTTTCTTGTTGATCTATATTCATACATACAGGAGTTCACCTTTGTATTTGAATGTAAGACGACCTGACCGTATTTTACGGAGCAATGAAAATGTAAAATTTAATGTGCCATTCACTAAGAAGGAAAAGGTGTTAAACAGCCCATTTTACAGAGGCTGTAGACTATGGGACAAACTACCACAAAGTATTCAAAACATTGAATGTGTTGACTTATTTAGAAAGGCTGTAAGTGTAAAGAAACTGGACATGCAAATTTACAATTAGAACAGGTGAATAGGATTATTCCTTATCACTCATCCTATTGTGTTTTCAACCATACATGAAGAAATTTATCTGTTCGTCATAATATAAAGCATGCAGCTTTATGCATGGTAATAGTGAATAGGATTATTCCTTATCACTAGAATAGCCATTCCACGAATTTTCATACTACATTATGAAAAGAGATTACAACATTGGATTAAACAAACTGTGATATGCCTATTGATACCCTTTCGATTAATTGAAAATTTATGCCAAACTGTTTCTGTGTAGGTTTCTTCCTTAACAGAATAACATGGCAATACAGAGAGAATAACTTTATAAAATGGAATTGTCTATCATACATCACATATTCACTTTATCAACTTCACTTTTTCACCTTTACTATCTGTCGGAAGAGCACAATTCATTATGTGAAACGGATTTATTCAATAATAATAATAAAAAAAAGTGAGGGTAGGTCTACATGTGGGACTCTTGCAAAAAAGATTTCTTGGTCAAACTGACCCCAAATTTTGATATTTTGTGTCTTACAAAAGTCCCAATAGGTTATTGAGTCATTTTAAGGTGTTACAATGTTTGGGATTTTTTTCCTTCAAGATGCGCTTTATTGAACTATACAGGAAACATTTAGTTCGCTGAGACTCATAATGTAATTATGGAGTTACCCTACCTTACGACTTACTCCTCAAACTACCACCGACAATTCCTCGACATTCTCTCCAATATACCCCATCGTCCAAAGTTCTTTGCCTGAGTCCCTCTCTACTGACATTTTCTCTACATCATAATTACCCAATTTCTGCATCCCAAAAATAAATTTACCCTCCCACACACACCTTAATTTTATTTATCTAACTCTCCCACATTACAAGGTTTCTAAATTGTATATCATATCTACTCTCCATAGTTATATTACTTCATTAAAATCTAATGTAAATTTATACAAACACGCCTTCTTTTTTTAACAGCGGTTGGGATGGGAAGGGGGTGGCGTTTAACTTATGTTTGCCAAGGGAAGCTACAAATTATAAGTTTATAATTATACGAATTTATCTTCTTAAGTTTTTTTTAACACGTTTGTCTAACCTGCATAATTACTTTTTTTATTTGAAACGTGAGAGTTTATTAGTGATGTCAATGTTCAGTGGTTGAATTTTAATTGCATCTATATTAATATTTGTTCCATATCTGCAGATTCTAATAAACGAACCTCATGCGCGACGAGGGTAATATACATGAATCTTGCAGAAACCCACCCTTCACTCTCCCAGCATAGGAGCTATCACTATGGCAACCCCTACTGTAAGTTATGGTCACCAGACATCTGGCTTGGAGAGTGAGAGTACTAATTTGGTTATAATTCGCTTATCATCTAAGATAGAATCAAAATATAAGTGAAAGAATTGTTCACAAAATATATGTAGTTCTTTAGAATAATCTTGAATTAATTGCATCTTTGATGGTTATTGAATAATTTAAGATTTCAGTTGTCATGGTTCACTGACCCCCACTACTTTCAATGGGCACATGGTAGTGTGTTTAACCCTCGTTCACTCAGGCATGACCATTATGACGTCACGCCGGTTATTAGAATATTGCATAACCTAATGTTCACATATTGTGACACTTTCTAACTGAACTTTTGAATCAGAAAGAACAGATGAATAGTGAATCACGAGCTGAGACACGATGTCTATTTCAGGATTACAATACCTTTAATGGTCACGACCCAGGGGTTACGTAGGTAGACTAGTGATTACCGCGCCCAGATCGCTATCGTTCATGAACTTAGAAGTTGTAGCTAGAAAGTCTTTTCCGTGCCTACGTACCGTATGAAGGTTTTTCATATATTTTATTAAGAGGTAATGTGATCACTTTCCTCATTGGGCAAGTTAATAAAAATAGATAAAAGACACCTTTATTTTGGGCTTGTATATCTAGATAATTGGCGCCATATCATTTGGTTTTATAAGTAATCCCCGTCTATAGAATGATTATTGAAAAATATGGCTTAATCGTAAATACAAACTTACTACACCTGACGCTATGGTACATTATTCAGTAGGTACCGTGTACAACAGGGACGCGTCATCGGGATGAGGGAACTCACAAAGCTAATGGAGACCATTTTATTTTAGAGGTCCTAGGTAAATATGAGGGATTCTAAGAGGCCGTTTTGATTATGTTTGATATATTTTAGTTACATTTTGGTATGTAAAAAGTGTTTTCGTAATAGAATTATATCCTCTCTGGAGGTTATTATGATACATACAAGATACTATATTGAACTGAGTGACAGGCCTTATTAATGGTTAATAGCTATGATTGACATACTCTGGTGACAACGTGTTTCTAGATACCATCAATTGGTATAAGCCATACAGAATGGCTGTTTCATTCAATGCCATCTACATGATCAAGCAGTATACTAGTCCAGACTGTCATATATTTTTTCACAGATTCCACGTTGATCGGATATCGAACTATTAAACAAAGATTTAGAACATTATGGTGTTCCGAGGCACTTCTGTTGCCAAAGACAGGTTTAGTAACTGTAAAAGCACTATAGATTTTATTTTTTACAAAATATAACCTAATAAGTTATTTGCATGTCACATGATATTTTTCTTCTTTACGAACCTCAAAAAAATAGAAGAGATTATCGAAAGGGAAATAACCTTCTTTAGTTCGACTAAAATTAATTGATACAGACTATTCCAACATTTTAAAAAAGGGATGTATATATATTCAGGCTCAGAAAAGAATTTCTTCACATTTGTGATAGGTCTTAATTATCATGGTAATAAATTATATAGAGACATTTAACGAGGAGCTACAATATGGATTTCATAAGACAACTGTAAAACCCTGTTCTATCTAATTTGATATTACGAATTAAATTAACCACGTGTAATTTAAACGAATATCGCTGAAAACAAGAACACGGTGAGAAACATCAGACAACTTGGTGAACCATCGTAGATCCTACTAAACTTTGTTTGGAAATGCATATATATACTAGCAAGATTATATACATCTGTTTTACATTTATCAAATCATGACTTTGTGCTCTGTGTAAGGTAGGTAAAATATTCATGGAATCAATTCAATGCCAATATGAAATAAGAAGAGTGTTAGACCAAGGTTACTCGCTGACACCAAGATTTGATTACCATCAAAAGTAGACCAGTGTCAATTTCATATTCCTTTCACAGTTCACGAATTGCTGGAATTCCCCGGCATTTGCACAAATTTCCATTTGGATTTCCCACAATTCCTCGTCATTGAGAAAGTTCAAAGGCAAATCCTGAAATTTGAGTTATAGATCGGTGTTTGTAATTTTGGTTGGGAAATTTAATAAGCATTTAATGATATACATGTATGTACCGCATATATGTATGTTGAATACTGGTGAAATTGTTTTGCGGGTAAAAACGTTCTTTTCTGGTCAGCCATGGCCCGACTGGGGAAGCGATCACGACGGCTACGACCGGATCTGGGTTGAAACCAGCTTTTCGATTTTATTTGAATAATTTTCAATGATTTACGACTGAACTGAGCAAACTATTTCAAAAGATGAAATTATCGGAAAATCGTTAGCCACTTAACGATCCGGGGCTTTATTTGAATGAATACTGAAAAGCCAACGTAACCGTAGAATTTACCTAAGGAAATCGTTTCATATAGTGTATGACTTGAGTGGTGCAGCTACCCGAAAGGGAATGAACCAACATGGGTCAGCCAGGTGTCATAATTTCACTCTGTATCCTAAACACAATGCCGTCAAATCTGATATGATGATAATATATTATCATTCTAACATACTGTGCCAAACTGATTATCAGTAGATCCAAGTTTTCTTGTTCAAAATGTTTTGTCGGCTACTCTTATGCAACCTCAGGGTAGGTGTATCTTCGCCACTGTAGTGCCATTTCTAAAATTAGAACGTCTTTATACATTCTTCTGCCATGTGTGAGAGTGTCTTCACACTAGCAACATACTAAAGATAGCAATGAACCCGGAAAAACAGCTGTAGGTTGAGACAGCGTTATAGCCCCATCCCACATGGGGTATATCTAAGGGTTGGATAAGGGTTGGACAAAATAGCTATATAAGCCATCCTTGTGTCCTAGAGTTGGGGTAAATGAAATGAGCAAAAGTTATATTTTTCTATATATAGAGTAAATCATTAGATATATAATTTATCATTTTAGAAAATAAGTAATTGATGGCTATTTAGTGGCAAAAATGACTTATAGAATAGGTTAGGTTTATTCTATTGTTTGTGTATTAATCTGAGGCAATGTTTTACTGATATTTATTATCCATGATGTTATTTATTCTAATAAAGTGTTCAAATGAATCCCATGTTTAAACCAGTATTTTATGCAAGGGTAGAATTCTCATCATTTAGGTTTTCTAAGTCCAAATGAAGACACTCACTTGCAGAGGCACAATAAAGTTTATTACATCAGGGGGGTGACCAAAAAACATCAACGAGAACTCTATGCCACGAGAAGTAAAAATACCCACGATCACAAAATTTGCTCTCGTGAGTGTTTAAATTCTCGTGGCATAGAAATAGTTTTATTCTACAATTAAAGTGATCTTTCTTCTCGTGGGCCTGAAATTGTTCTCGTAGGCCTGAAATCACTGCTACGAGAAATCGTAGATGTTTTTTGGACGGGCCCCCTGAACATCCACGTATCAACTCAAGTGTGTATGCTTTTGCCAAATGATCCCACGTACCCAAAGCCTGGACTGCATACAATGTTCACATTTTATACAATCGAGATGGTCACCTCACTCAATGTCTTTCTTTTAACTATTTGCTGGCAGACTGCTCTCAGTATAGTCCGGTTCCGTAAGTTGTTATGACTCTGAGCATTTTGTACATGTCCTACACACTGCCTAGTTAAGTCAAGTTTTAGTCTGAATGGAAGAAACAGTCACCCCCGTGCCACCAACATAATATCCCCACTATGCTTCCTATAGTATACATATGTACCTCTGTATAGATTTATGGTTACTCTAGATCTGTTTCTCTGTCCCATCATCTCAAAACAGCTTCATATATATACCATCCCTCCCATACTAAACTCTTTCCCTTAGCTAAGCATTTTGAGAGCAGATGTTACTGTTGCACGCACTTAGACAGCAGATGTTACCATCACACAAGCTTATGATTGCAACTCAGTCAAAACTTGCATCAGAAACAAATTAGTAACTGCTCAGAACTACTTCAAACTTATTATTGATGGCTCTTTACTGTGCTTACCTATTCAGTTGACAAATTATTGGTGACGAGATTTGGTGATCATCCCCTTCTGCATGTCTCCTTAGATCAGAAACCTATCCAGCTACTGCTCTAATTTCCTTGTCTGTATTTATTTGTCATTCTCAATCCTATTTTCAGTTCTCACAATACAACGGCTAAACCTAATTGTCAAAATGAATAACCAGTCTAGCCTGTCATCCACCATAACGCAACCTAACTACATTTAACATTTATTACATTCCGTCGCATGCATGAGGTTAATTTTGACCTCAGTGCAATATCATGTTTAGCAATTGTACCCATGGAATAGAGTGTAGGGGACATATGTTTTTCCTTGATTGCAAGCTGGTTGCTGCAGAGATTCTCATGTAAGGGACCAAATTGGAACTCTCGTTTGTGGAACGACTTTTCCTTGAATACATGTGCGCAATCTTTTGTGGAATACCGCCCAGACTATAACGTCTTAAATTGCTTCTATTGAGTGGCTACAGCTAGAGAACATCTCAAGATTGTTACTGAGGGGCACCGTTCCATAAAAAGAAACACATGATTATATGAAATCATGGGTCTATGACAGTTAAAATTACAACTCTAAAGTTGTCAAAGTGTGTGCTTGGACATAATTATAGACATGAATATTCAATTGCATTTGTGTAAACATAATTAGCAGTTTCTTAATGATTGCTCTGTCATTTGATATGATTGATTATAACTTGCAGTGTCATTTATTGTATTTCCAATTATACCTATACAGAAAATCACTCTTAGTTAGTGAGTCTTATATATGGTTTAATAAAATGGGTAAAGAAATATAGATATTTTTATAGGATCCATCTTATACAAAATTATAACTATGGCTGTGGAGCGGTTTATATAATTTGTGTAGCGATACCTACAAAATGCATTTTCCGGGAGCGTGATGACGTCATCGCCCCCATCGCCATAGCAACCAGCGATCTGTTGTCATGTCACTGTAAAAAGCGCTGATCTAATGATTTCGAATCAGTTGCTCGCTTACCATCGTCAGCCTAGTCAGCCTACAGGGCAATTCCTATATACCCCCCTCATAGAGATGGGACATTGGTGGTGAAGAAGTGTATCTAAAGGATGGTAGATTAGCTTTTGGACTCAGAGTTGGCCCCATGTATTTCAACTGAATTTCTGAGTTCATTTTTTGTATCCTAAGGGATTTTCATATACAGGCCGTAAACTATTTGGACGATTTTATCGTCATAGGGATCGGTTACCAGGAGGCCGAAATCGCTCAAAGAACAGTCATAAAGTTATTGAGATACTTGGGATTCCATATTTCATGGGGCAAGGTTACCCCCCCCCCCCCCCCCCCCACTCGCAGGTCTGTAGGTATTGGCGTTTAGATATAGATTCCATAGAGATGGAACTTAGGCTGCCTAAAGACAAATTAGAATATTTGATTAACATGGTTAATAAATTTCATGGTAAATCCACAATTTCAAAAAAAGATCTTGAAAAACTGGGCGGACTACTATCGCATTGTTCCCATGTTATAGATGGTGGTAGAACCCACAGTAGATTTTATGACTTATATAAAATAATGTTGAAACATGATCTTAAGGCCATAAAAATTGGAAAGGCAGCAAAAAATGACTTGTCGTGGTGGAAGAACTTGTGTAGTAATTTTAATGGGAAAAGAAAATTTACCTACCCAGAATACCATCAGGCTTTGGTATCAGATTCTTCAGGTAGGGGATTTGCAATATACAAAGGCAGTGATTGGTTAGCAGGAATATGGGTGAAAAAATTGAATTAAATTCAGGAAAATGTGTTCACATAGTGGACAGTCCCAGCATGGATTTATATGACAAAAGTAACATCAATGAACTAGAACTTTGGCCTATTGTGGTCGGGGTAAAATATTGGTTGTCAGATCTTGCCGGTTACACTGTAAAAATATTCACTGACAACACACAAGTCTTTTATATGATAGAAAATGGTACAAGCTGTAATCAGACTTGTATGTCGTGGATAAGAGAATTATTCTGGGTTTGCAAAATTTATAAAATCCGGTTAGTACCACATTATATTCACACAAAAAATAACCTAGTAGCAGACAGCCTATCTCACCTAATGTATTTTAAGGATAGGCCAGAAATCGAAAAATGTCTTGCTGGTTCAAATTTATGTTGCTTAAATAAAAAATTTGAATTTTTGCAGCCGAGAAGGACCTGGAAAAGCAGGCCAAAATGTATCAAGCAGCGTCTGTGAGTATGAGCGCTATGAAAACTAGAAAAAAGCAGTGGAAATGCTACGAAAAAATTTGTAAAAAATTTAAATAGGAAAAATATGCCTGTAATTCGGCGCAAGCATGTAAATACATTACATTTTTAGCTCAGAAAAGAAATTTTCGAGCATTCAAAATTACTATCAGGCTGTTATTTTCTTCCATAATTTAAAAGGAGTTCCGGTGGCAGAATGGTCAGATAAGACTCTCTTACAGACCTGTAGGGGTATTAAACATTCCCAGAAAGTGTCAAAAGACACTAAGGACCCATTAAGGGCAGACCACCTAGCTTGTATATATAGGCAGGTAAACAAGGCTAAAGAAAGCCAATTTTTATTGTGGTCTATGATACTGTTTTTATTCAGTACATTGTTAAGGGTGGGACATATAAAATTGTCCACCCACACTCTTAAGAGAGGAGATATTGTATTTAAAAATTGGGGTGTATTAGTAAAAATTCACTCCTCTAAGACTAAACAATAATATTATGGTGAAATCCATGAAATTCCTGTCACTTATAGTGAGGATAGAAAATTATGCCCTGTTCTAATGTTAGAAAAATTATTTACAAGGTTCCCCATGAGTAGGGAGTCCTGCTTGTTCTCAACAAAGTGCTGCTCGGGTTTAACATACCCTGAGTTTAACAAAAAAAAAAAAAAGTTGTTAAAAAAATCAAATGTTGTTGGTAATTTTTCAACACATTCTATTCGCAGAGGTGGGACTACTCACTTGGCTGCCTTAGGTTATCCAATCGATTATAAAAAAGACAGGGGTCAATGGTTATCAAGTTGTGTTTATACATTTATCAAACCATCCCTAGAGGATAAACTAAATGTTAAAAATTTTACACTACATTAGGTGGTTGTTTTGGAGTAGTTTGGATGTTTAATAAATATTTAATATATTTATCTCGTAATAATAATCTCTAGTTATTATTATCCTAATTATCTAATTCATCAGCTAGCCGTGAAAATATAATTTGTGTAGCGATACCTACAAAATGCATTTTCCGGGAGCGCGATGACATCATCGCCCCCATCGCCATAGCAACCGGCGATCTGTTGTCATGTCACTATAAAAATCACTGATCCAACGATTTCAAATCAGTTGCTCGCTTACCCTCGTCAAGACAACAACTGATTTTAAGTTTTTAGCTGATTGTAATTAGGAGAATGTTTAATAAATATTTAATATATTTATCTCGTCCAAATTAACCACAATTGTTACTTGTTATTAATAATAATCTCTAGTTATTATTATCCTAATTATCTAATTCATCAGCTAGCCGTGAAAATATAATGTTCAAACCATGGCAACCAGTACATCAACTATATAAACCACCAGCTAAACCGTTTCGGACCATTTTCCACTTGCCCCTGAGCTGCCTTGACCTCCTTTTTATACACTTTTTTCATGAGTCTGCGCAGCATAGCTCCCCATTGACGCCTTGTACCCAAAACCTCAGGGCCAGTTCCATAGGAAACCATATGCGAACGCCTTAGTTCAGACAAATCCGCTAGCGGAGCGCCACACTAATGAAAAAGGTCTATAGTTTTACTAGAGTAAATGTATATAGTTGATGTAAGATAAATGATATATCTATTGTGTCCAAATCTAATAACCTGTTACTTGTCTGTTAACAATAATTTATTATATCCACCTATTATCAATATATCTACTACGGACTCTGGTACAAGAGTTTATTCTATAAAGAAAGAAAGAATTGAATATATATACATGTATTTATGTTATATATATATATATATACATATATGGTCGATTATCACCAATTGTGACCACAGGGGGGTAAATGTGCCAAAAATGATTTTAAGTTTTTAGCTGATTGTAATTAGGAGAATGTTTAATAAATATTTAATATATTTATCTCGTCCAAATTAACCACAATTGTTACTTGTTATTAATAATAATCTCTAGTTATTATTATCCTAATTATCTAATTCATCAGCTAGCCGTGAAAATATAATGTTCAAACCATGGCAACCAGTACATCAACTATATAAACCACCAGCTAAACCGTTTCGGACCATTTTCCACTTGCCCCTGAGCTGCCTTGACCTCCTTTTTATACACTTTTTTCATGAGTCTGCGCAGCATAGCTCCCCATTGACGCCTTGTACCCAAAACCTCAGGGCCAGTTCCATAGGAAACCATATGCGAACGCCTTAGTTCAGACAAATCCGCTAGCGGAGCGCCACACTAATGAAAAAGGTCTATAGTTTTACTAGAGTAAATGTATATAGTTGATGTAAGATAAATGATATATCTATTGTGTCCAAATCTAATAACCTGTTACTTGTCTGTTAACAATAATTTATTATATCCACCTATTATCAATATATCTACTACGGACTCTGGTACAAGAGTTTATTCTATAAAGAAAGAAAGAATTGAATATATATACATGTATTTATGTTATATATATATATATATACATATATGGTCGATTATCACCAATTGTGACCACAGGGGGGTAAATGTGCCAAAAATGAAAATTTGTTCACATATTGATAAAACTTCTAGGGAATGTTGCTAAGACCATTATTGATATTCCCTGCAAGTTGGGAACACTAATATCCATAATTTATTGATTTATGGCAAAGTTTTACCTGACACCCAAGAAGAGTGAAGCAGTACAGAGACATGAAAAATCCAATTTTGTAAAAGTCTTAATTTTTCTCTAAATCTCAAGGGGAACAATAAAAACATTTATGCATGTAGGGATGGGTGTTCTTGACAACATAGGTACCTTTTTTTGTTTAATTAGATAATTCTTTACAACTTTGGGGTTTATTGAAAATGTCAAATTTTGCTCAAAATGGTGAAGCTGGATTTTTTGAAGTTCTTTTTAAACTCATAAAAAAAATAGGAAACTTGAAAAAAAAAAAAATTACTCTAGTGTATTCATCTCACCTAGTACAAAGGAATCGTACAAGTTTTTTTTCAATTTTGGCTGTATTTTCTTGTAATTTAAAGGAATTTAGCCCATCTCTGTACTGCTTCACTCTTTAGCCCATGAAGCCTGAAAGCCATGAAAACTGAGTGGTGGAAGGCACATTTTTTATCGCCTCTTATCAATTCAGATCTTATTTTTATAATTATTTTTCCTGCATTAATGTCTAGCTTTTTTCATATTTTCACCATTTTTCACGTTTTTGCCCATTAAATTATCAAAATATTCGGGAATTTTGGCCCTTTTCATGCTTTTCACCTAATGAAAAGCCCATTTTTCGCGTCTTCGGAAAGCCATAAAAATGGGAAAATTCATAATTAGCGGGAAATAATCGGCCAAATCGTAGGTATCACCTCTGGTAACGCAACACCAACCGGAAAAAACACAAATTATTGCCGTAAACTTGTATAATTTCCATGGTTACGGAATCTCTGTACTGCTTCATGCATCTCTGTACTGCTTCACTCTGCCAGCTGTGGCAACGGAACTAGTCTCTCTGGTTTCAATGCCCGTTTTCTGCAAATATCCCCTTATTTTAGTTGTTTTTCCTGCATTAATGTCTAGCTTTTTTCATATTTTCACCGTTTTTCACGTTTTTGCCCATTAAATTATCAAAATATTCGGGAATTATGGCCCTTTTCATGCTTTTCACCTAATGAAAAGCCCATTTTTCGCGTCTTTGGAAAGCCATAAAAATGGGAAAATTCATAATTAGCGGGAAATAATCGGCCAAATCGTAGGTATCACCTCTGGTAACGCAACACAAACCGGAAAAAACACAAATTATTGCCGTAAACTTGTATAATTTCCATGGTTACGGAATCTCTGTACTGCTTCATGCATCTCTGTACTGCTTCACTCTGCCAGCTGTGGCAACGGAACTAGTCTCTCTGGTTTCAATGCCCGTTTTCTGCAAATATCCCCTTATTTTAGTTGTTTTTCCTGCATTAATGTCTAGCTTTTTTCATATTTTCACCATTTTTCACGTTTTTGCCCATTAAATTATCAAAATATTCGGGAATTATGGCCCTTTTCATGCTTTTCACCTAATGAAAAGCCCATTTTTCGCGTCTTCGGAAAGCCATAAAAATGGGAAAATTCATAATTAGCGGGAAATAATCGGCCAAATCGTAGGTATCACCTCTGGTAACGCAACACCAACCGGAAAAAACACAAATTATTGCCGTAAACTTGTATAATTTCCATGGTTACGGAATCTCTGTACTGCTTCATGCATCTCTGTACTGCTTCACTCTGCCAGCTGTGGCAACGGAACTAGTCTCTCTATCGTTTCAAAGCCCGTTTTCTGCAAATATCCCCTTATTTTAGTTGTTTTTCCTGCATTAATGTCTAGCTTTTTTCATATTTTCACCGTTTTTCACGTTTTTGCCCATTAAATTATCAAAATATTCGGGAATTATGGCCCTTTTCATGCTTTTCACCTAATGAAAAGCCCATTTTTCGCGTCTTCGGAAAGCCATAAAAATGGGAAAATTCATAATTAGCGG
Organism: Lepidonotus clava; assembly: GCA_936440205.1. Lineage (NCBI taxonomy): Eukaryota > Metazoa > Annelida > Polychaeta > Phyllodocida > Polynoidae > Lepidonotus > Lepidonotus clava. The sequence goes on from OW387134.1 coordinate 30,300,262, forward strand.
GAAATAATCGGCCAAATCGTAGGTATCACCTCTGGTAACGCAACACAAACCGGAAAAAACACAAATTATTGCCGTAAACTTGTATAATTTCCATGGTTACGGAATCTCTGTACTGCTTCATGCATCTCTGTACTGCTTCACTCTGCCAGCTCTGGCAACGGAACTAGTCTCTCTATCGTTTCAAAGCCCGTTTTCTGCAAATATCCCCTTATTTTAGTTGTTTTTCCTGCATTAATGTCTAGCTTTTTTCATATTTTCACCGTTTTTCACGTTTTTGCCCATTAAATTATCAAAATATTCGGGCCTTTGTTTACTGATCAATAACATTCCAAATATTTGGAGAATTTAAAAAATTCCTAAATTTTCATATACCTTTAGGGTAAGGGAAACATCTTAGAAACTATATATAAAATTTATCTTTTTGAGATACGATCTCATATTATTCAGCCACCAATTATATAATTATATAATTAAGCTCAAAACACAGACTAATGCATCTTAAATAACAAGAGGAATAATTTAATTCAATAAATAATCAGGTTTTTCTGTACAATAATTGGTAATTTACACAAAAAGGGAATATCCAGAAGCATCCTGTGCTGTTACGTTAAATATTAAAAGCGTTGCCGTACACGTACATGAAGTGAGTGTACGGCTATACATTTAAACCCATCAGCACAGACCTACCAATATATTACGTCGCCGTACACATGAATCATGGGTTAAACTTCAATATACATGTAGTGAGTGTACGGCAATGCATTTTCATAAGAACTGCGATCATATTTACATGGCATTGAGTATCCTGTCATATATACACAGAAATGCAATATATTACTACAAATGCTTTAGCGTTAAATATTAAAAGCGTTGCCGTACACATATAATATATGTTAGCATTTACATGAAGTGAGTGTACGGCTATACATTTAAACCCATCAGCACAGACCTACCAATATATTACGTCGCCGTACACATGAATCATGGGTTAAACTTCAATATACATGTAGTGAGTGTACGGCAATGCATTTTCATAGGAACTGCGATCATATTTACATGGCATTGAGTAGCCTGTCATATATACACAGAAATGCAATATATTACTACAAATGCTTTAGCGTTAAATATTAAAAGCGTTGCCGTACACATATAATATATGTTAGCATTTACATGAAGTGAGTGTACGGCTATACATTTAAACCCATCAGCACAGACCTACCAATATATTACGTCACCGTACACATGAATCATGGGTTAAACTTCAATATACATGTAGTGAGTGTACGGCAATGCATTTTCATAGGAACTGCGATCATATTTACATGGCATTGAGTAGCCTGTCATATATACAAATGCAAAATAATGATTTCATCTACAAATGCTGCTACTTTTATAATATTTACAATTAGTATCATAGGAAATAAGTGTACGGCTATGCATTTAAAGCCATTGACACATACCTACCAATATATATAATGAATGTGACATGGTTTTACTTGGGCTAATGCGTCCGAAATAAAGAAATTGCAATGGCAGATGCCTAGAGCGCATTCCTCACGAACACTTTGCATACAATTATTGGCTCTCTATACATGTTGCCAAACAGCACGTGATATCAGCTAAAAATCAAAAGTGTCATCGTACACATAATGAAATATGAGAGGTTATCATAGACAAGGTTTGGGTGTACAGCAACGGATTTAATTAATTTCAATTAGCTCCACTTCATACTTTACATATATACAATGCGAGATAAAGTATCCAGGATTAAATTATTGTCTGTATAGTGGAGTACCAGGTATGAGCAATGTCATGCAGGTTGGGTTAGTACGGATTCTTTTTCTAAACACCTGGGTATTAACAGTGAAAATGCTGACACTATGGCCCTTAAGTTGGCTCAGCCATACTTCTATTCCCTGTACTAGTGGCCATAGTTCAAGTTCATTAATATAAGACTTGTCATAGATAATGTCTGATGCAGCAGATATTACACGATAACACTTTGTATACATCACAAGTACATGTGTACAGCAATGGTTTTAATTACGTAGTATGTATGAGTAAAGGTGAGAAATAACTATGATCAGCACAGGATCTTCTGCGCATATGAATTTATCACAAGTATGTAAGTGTACGGCAATGGTTCTAATAGTTTGTAAGAACTCTAGTGTTAAAGATGTGTACGGCATCGTATTTTTCTATTTTGAATTATTTTCTTTTTTAAATAGGTGTACGGCATCGTATTTTCATTCTTGAATTAGATGCTGTACAATAAGGTAAATATGCCGATTTTATCTTTGTTGCCGAATGATGAGCACAGGATCTTCTGCGCATATGAATTTATCACAAGTATGTAAGTGTACGGCAATGGTTCTAATAGTTTGTAAGAACACTAGTGTTAAAGATGTGTACGGCATCGTATTTTTCTATTTTGAATTATTTTCTTTTTTAAATAGGTGTACGGCATCGTATTTTCATTCTTGAATTAGATGCTGTACAATAAGGTAAATATGCCGATTTTATCTTTGTTGCCGAATGATGAGCACAGGATCTTCTGCGCATATGAATTTATCACAAGTATGTAAGTGTACGGCAATGGTTCTAATAGTTTGTAAGAACACTAGTGTTAAAGATGTGTACGGCATCGTATTTTTCTATTTTGAATTATTTTCTTTTTTAAATAGGTGTACGGCGTCGTATTTTCTTTCTTGAATAAGATGTTAGATAACATTAGGTAAGTGTACGGCGTCGTTTTTTTTGCGTTAGATAAATAAATACATGTACGCGGATCATATTTACAAACGTACAGCTGTGGCAATAAATAGTTGATGATATATATATAAGGTGATGATGTTTGTACATGTATGAGAACTGAAGTGCTACTATTACTATTAGAGGCCCCGTAGCTAGGGCAAATGAAAAATAACTTCTAACTACTACCATTCCAAATATAAGGCCCCTGTAGCTGGAGCAAATGAAAAATAACAACTGAAGTGCTACTATTACTATTAGAGGCCCGGTAGCTGGGGCAAATTAAAAATAACTGCTACTATCACTTTTTGAGGCCCGGTAGCGGGGCAAATGAAAAATAACAGCAGCGGCGACACATTTACAGGAGGGAAAACCGGTGCTCGACCTCCCGCTGGTCCTTCTCCTGCAACCTGTAGAGAGTCGGGGAGACCTGGACCGGAGGAGAGATGTAGGCGAGGACTCCAGCCCGGTGGACTCGGCCCTCTTCCCTTTTGCCCCACTTCCACTTTCCTCTGGATGGGGTCATGAAGCTGATCAACAGCTCCTCCCAATCATGGCCAGTGATAACCACGGGGTACCATCTGGAACCCCATGTCACCACGGCATGATTGCCAATGGCAGTCATCTGACGCCATATGACCCTGTTGGGTGCATCAGGGCTTTGGGCCTCGTCCTGTGAGCGCACAAGCTGCGCCAGGGGGATGTCGTCCTCCTCCTCAAACTCCTCCTGGTCCGTCTCCTCCTCGACCTCCACAACCTGAGGAGCCTGCACCTTCGACCAACCAGGACACAGCGGGTGGAACTGGCTGTTATTCCAACAGCAGTAATCGAAACACGAGGTTTCCCTGATGTAGAGGTCACCGCTGCTTGTGGGGGCGAGGGCATGCACCTTCATAATTCCCTTGACGGGAACTAGCTGCCACTGCGCCTCAACCTCCTCCCGGGTGGACGCAATCATCTCCTCGGTCACGTGGATCAGTGTGATCTTGGTCGCACGGGTCCTGATGCGCTCGACGAACTCCTTCGCCGTGCGCAGTGGCAAGCCCCCTGTTGCCAGGTTCGTCGCCATTGTTTTCAGAGACCCGCCGACTCCATCACACGGGCCCTTCCCGTGCCCCGCCTCAAGCCACGTCCATGTGGCATTCGCACCGAAGCGGGCCGGGAACTGCCGGACCCCAGCCACAACCGTCTTGTTGCGGTACTGGGACGTCGGACCGTCAGAGATAAAATGCACCCATTCCAGGAGGGGAAGTTCTTGGCGCAGGGCCTCCATCAAGGGAGCGATGAAGGCGAAAGTTGTCGGGGCTGTGTGGGACAGCTCGTCCGTCACACCCACGAACGACTTCGTGAAGACCGTGGCGTGACCAGGCTTCCGGAAGTACACCACAATGGGCATCAAGGCGATCTGCCGGTTGTCGAAGAACACCGAGGCGGGTTCTTTCCTGAACTTAACCTCCCAGTTCTCGGAGTAGTCCAGTTGAACCACGGCCTCGGTTCCTTCGTGCAACCCATCCTTGAGCCGACGGATCTCCCGGAACTGGGTTGTGAGCCGCTGCATGTGCTCACGATGGGGACCCATCAGACCCAGGAACATTGTGGTGAAGCTGTCGGTGGGTGCCTCTAGGTCGGTCAGCCGCGTCTTTATGATCATGGAGCCGTCGCGGGCGGGGACGTTGGCCCTTCGCCACTGTTGGAACCGCACCACATCTTTCTGCAGCCCCTCCAACTTTCGTTTTATGTCCTCGTCCTCCAAGAGGGCCAGCGATTTGGGGGAGTGGGACAGCACCCCTGATGCCTGGGACATCAGGACCAGGTTGGCGCACCGAGGGCAGAGGCAGACGTCCCTGGTGGCGTACTTGATGAGGCGCACACCCTCCGGCCTGTACCTGCAGAAGGTCAGCAGGGAGATATCAGAGTTGCACTGCTCCTGGTATTTTGAATGCAGGCTGCTGAGGGTGTCCAGGAGGGTGTACGCCTGTATCCCCTTCTTGCTGGCCCTCTGGGATGGCAGTTCCGCGGCGTTTTCTGGCCGGGTCATAAATGACCCGACAGCTGCCTTCACCGCTGCTGCTGCCATCTTCCTCTTTGTTGCCGGCGGCCGCTGGGTCTTTCTAAGGTATTTGCGTGAGATGTCGACCACCTCCCCAAGGGCCTTCGCTGTCCCCCGCAGCTGCTTCCGGTCGAAAACAGTGCGCTTCACCTCCCGAGGGGCGTTGCGCACGTTCTCGACCGTCAGCGTGTACGGGAGAATCTTGCGGACCCGCTCCTTGGTGGGGGTCACGCTTAGGCCCTTCTGCAGGAGGTGGATTGCTTGTGCCTGTTGAACATACAATACATTCTTTCATTACACAATAGGAATTATCGGACAAAGTGTACGGCATCGCATTTACCGCGCATACCTTAATACGATTCAATGTGTACGGCAATGCATTTACCGAGTTCAGCTTCTAACTAGGTATAAAGTGTACGGCATCGCATTTACCGCGCATACCTTAATACGATTCAATGTGTACGGCAATGCATTTACCGAGTTCAGCTTCTAACTAGGGATAAAGTGTACGGCATCGCATTTACCGCGCATACCTTAATACGATTCAATGTGTACGGCAATGCATTTACCGAGTTCAGCTTCTAACTAGGGATAAAGTGTACGGCATCGCATTTACCGCGCATACCATATAACAATTTTAAGCAATGCATTTACCGAGTTTAACTGATTACAATTGCATATGACATGTATACACATATCACATTACAATGTGATTTTTCTACTGCCAAACTAATGTACCTGGGCCGCCGGCGCATCAAGCTCGGCAGCTGCGTGCGCGGGAGGCGTGGCTGGTACCTCCTGGTCCCGAACGCCACGGCGTCCCAGCGCTTCCGCCAGCTGCCTCTTGAGGTCCTCTACCTCCTTGTCCCTCGCAGCCAGGGTAGCTTGGGTCCTCTTCAGTGTGTCTTTTGTAGTCTCAAGCTCCCGCTTGAGCGACCGCGCCTTGGGTTGACGGCTAAAGCTAGGAAGAGCCACCACCAACCTGGAAAACATTGGAAGGTAAATTTGCTCATCTTGTAAATGTTTCAAGAAGCAGAGTTTTCCAACTGTATTATATCATTGTAAACTGATTAACTCTTTCTCAGGTGTCTTCTGCTCATTCTATGACACTGAGATTCAACATAGGCTGTGTACCTTAAAACGATTCAATGTGTACGGCAATGCATTTACCGAGTTCAACTGATAACTACAGACAAAGTGTACGGCATCGTAACTACTGCGCAATTGAATGTGTACGGCATTGAATTTACCGGATTTAGCTAGTAGTGACTGCACACACACACATATATAATATATATATCTTAAGATGTACAATTAACATGTATACCCAAACTTACTTTTCAGGCTCTCTGGCTGCTTGCCGTCGAACCCTTGGCGCGATCGCAATCGGGGCCGCAACTTCCCCGGCAATCCTGCCTGATGCCCGCGGAGCCTCAGCTGCGGCAGGTGCGGGGACATCATAAGGAGGAGGGACATCAGCGGGCTGCCGCTTGTAAGGCTTCCCCTGGGCGTTCAGGCCTTGTTCCCCTTGAAAAATTAATGAAAAGATAAGATGGTCAGATTATAAGATATTAATTTGCCAAGTGGTGAAAAATGCATTACGGTATACATTTTATTGATATAATAAAATATTAATCTAATGTTAATCCAACACAATGTAAAAATGTTATGGCATTGAGCTGTTCCTGGTTACTTACGCCATCGTTGCCTAGTCCGCTCCAGGGATTCCCTCCTCCTTCGCAGCCGCTCCTCTTTCTGTTCCTTAGGCACTTTTTTTTTCTTGCCCTTGTTGGCATCTCGATGTTTCTGTAAGGTTCAAGACAAGTATAACTGCACTGCAGTTTGAAAGTATGAGCTGTGCAGTGACATATTTAGAAGATGTTCAGCACTTCATAAATATACTACAAAAATGTACAGCTTGTTCAGTATAAAAATTGCACAATCTTTTTTGTGCATGTGATTAAGTCAAGCAATGTTAATGGATTCAACTGTTACCTTAGCACGCACAACAGCAGCTGCCTGCACATCAGGATTGGCCCTGTAGTTGACCTGATATTGCCGGTTCCGTTCTTTTTTTTCTTCTTGAGTGTGATCTTGCTCGAGCTCGTCCATGATGAATGCTGTAGAAGACAAATTATCAGTATATGGAATATGTATTGAAAACCTGTATGGCATCGCATATATCATCTATTGATGTGGGGAAATGTGTACGGCAATGCATTTATGAAAAAGATATGTCGCGCCATAGAAAAGCTGTACGGCGTCGCATATACTTTGGGGGGGAAATGTGTACGGCAATGCATTTATGAAAAAGATTTGTCGCGCCATAGAAAAGCTGTACGGCATCGCATATACTTTGGGAAATGTGTACGGCAACGCATTTATGAAATAGATATGTCGTGGCCTGGAATACCTGTACGGCATGGCATATATCATCTTTTGATGTGTGGGGAACTGTGTACTGCAATGAAATATATATGCTTGTTGATTTAGTTAATTGATCTACGAGGCTTCGGAATTTCTAGATAAGTAAAGATATTTTTAAAAAAAAGAAAAATATGGTGACCAAATATATATTTACCATGTGGTGTTAAGGAAAATGTGCACGCCTATGCACTTACACATTTATTTTTCATATGTTTAACTACTTTGCCGACGCCTTGGTTGTTATATTGCTTTCACATGAAATAAAAATTATTACTTGTGTTACATTACATTGATTCTGGCATTCTGTTCGGATTCTTACTTTGTGTTGTCTTGTCTTACATAGGACATACAAAACTGGACGACAGTATACTGAAAAAATAAAAACTTTATTCAAGATCCCGGGTCGTCACCTCCTCGCTCGGCACTACGTGCGGATGACCGAGAAGAGTGGGTGGAAGTCGCCGGGTCTAGGGCTGACCCTGGGCCGCCTGAAAACCATCAAACCCGGGGACTCCCACCCACTCAACTCGGCCCGTAACCGGGTGCAGTGCCGGGCGAGAAGGGGCGACCCCCTCCGCCACTCCTGTCTCCTCTTCCTCCGTCGTTCCCTCCTCCAACTCCCAATCCTCCACCTCTTCACGTCCCTTCTCACTACTCTGCACCTCCTCAATCTCCTTCTGCCCCTCTTCCTCCGTCGTCTCCTCCTCCATCTCCCACTCCTCTACTACCTCCTCCTCCACTCTGTCCTCAACTCCTCTCTCCTCCTCCACTCTCTCCTCGACTCCCTCCTCCTCCACTCTGTCCTCAACTCCTCTCTCCTCCTCCACTCTCTCCTCGACTCCCTCCTCCTCCACTCTGTCCTCAACTCCTCTCTCCTCCTCCACTCTCTCCTCGACTACCTCCTCCTCCACTCTGTCCTCAACTCCTCTCTCCTCCTCCACTCTCTCCTCGACTACCTCCTCCTCCACTCTGTCCTCAACTCCTCTCTCCTCCTCCACTCTCTCCTCGACTCCCTCCTCCTCCACTCTGTCCTCAACTCCTCTCTCCTCCTCCACTCTCTCCTCGACTCCCTCCTCCTCCACTCCGTCCTCCATGACTCCCTCCTCCTCACTCTCCTCCCTAAACTGCAGAGGGCGGATTGGCCTCCACAGCAGCGGCGAGGCCGGAAGTGATGAGGACTGGGGAGGTTCGAACTCCTCCCCAGAGCTCACCACGTCCGACCCCACCGCTGCATGCAGGGCTGTCCACCTCTGTGCCGCCGCTGTCGCCGCCCTCCTCACCGGCCTCGGCTCCCTGACCACCTCCTCCATGTCCGTGTCCGTCTCACTGGCGGTCTCCTCCTGGGGGGTCTGTCTCCAGTTGGCGAAGCTAGGCGATGCCGGTTGAGGAACAAATTCCTCCCCCGACGTCGCCTGGTCCGACCCCACCTCGGCATGGAGGGCGACCAGCCTCTGGGTTGCCAGAACCGCAGACTCTCGTGGTGGCGGCCTCACCCTCTCCTCCTCCTCCTCGTACTCTCGTGCTCTGTCCAAATAAAGTACAAGTGATATAGATAGGGAAACATATATATACGAAGAAGTAAAACCAAACTATTTAATATACAGTGCCGTACACTCTTCCAGTATTGAATATTTATTGCCGCACACTTTAAAAGGACTTTATATGCAACGCCGTACAGAATTTTAAAGTTTACTATAGTGTCATTTAATATTCGACATATATATTTTACTTTTGAAGGATTTTACGATATAGAAAACTGTACCTCTACTTATTAAATAAGTGACAGGCTACTTTACGACATAGAAATATAGCACTTTGGTCATTTCCCACTAGTTACTGCAATATTGGATGCACATGCACTTACCTAAAGGGGGGGACCTCCCTGTCTTGGGCCCGCTGTGCCCCGCGCCGGAGCCCACGCTGGCCACCACGCTGGCCACCACGCCGCCCGCCCTGGTGGGCGTCCTGGAAAACCTGAGCGGGGACAGCAGGCTGCTGGCCCCCGTCGTCCTGGTCGTCCTCCTGGGCGGGGGCAGCGACCTCCTGGCCCTGGTCGTCCTCCTGGGCGGGGGCAGCGACCTCCTGGCCCTGGTCGTCCTCCTGGGCGGGGGCAGCGACCTCCTGGCCCTGGTCGTCCTCCTGGGCAGGAACACAGGGATGTAAGTCAAGGTTAATGAAAAAATCTGAAACCCCAGATAGAAAATTTAGAATAATCTTAAAATGCCATAAAACGTCATGTAAGGAATTCCGTTTGAAAATTATTATTTGAGGTGATGATGTGAAAAAATCTGAAATCAGATTAAAATCTGAAAACTTACATCCCTGGGAACAGCCGGCTGCTGGTCCCCGTCGTCCTCCTGGGCGGGCACAGCAGGCTGCTGGCCGCCCCTCTGGCCCCTGCGGCCACGCGCCCTGCGGCCACCACGGCCACCCCTGCCACCACGGCCACCCCTGCCACCACGGCCACCCCTGCCGCCGCGCCCTCGACCTCGACCTGGCGGACGGCCCCGCGGGCGTCGGCCATCCGGGTAGCCCGCGGCCACGTTCTGGGCCTCTCGACGGTCCCTGGCCGTCTCGTTCCGTCGTAGCCTGTCTAAGTCGAGTTGCTGGACGGTCCGGTAGAGTTCGCGGAGGGGCGGCGGCCGCAACCCCAGCGTGTACTCTTCACGGATTCTCTGCAAGAGCGAGAATAAATGTTAAAACTACAGAGTGAAATAACAAGCAGTTAATATTACTTTTTTTTAAGCATATGATTATGGTTTTTGTTGTCATGTTAGGAACCTTTGCTTTTGATTGTAGCTCTAAGATTAGGTTCTTACATTTGCAATTTACGGGGGTTTGGCAAATAGTAATACTTACTCTCGACCGCAGCCGGTTATGGAGCAGCTGCTGCTCCTGCGTCCTCCGTACGCGCTGCCTTCGCGGTGGCATCGTGTGGTGCTGGACTTGGGAAAAGCTGAAATTCAAAAAGTAATATGGTTAGCTAATGTATAGTTGAATGACCATTTAACAAGAACCATAACACAACACGAGACTTTTAGGTGAATAGAAACGCATCTGCTGAACACAACTCCAACAATGAGATTTTCTGTGACTAGTACTTACTCTTGCCATTGTGCATGGCACATGAAATCCAGTGGAATGTTGCCATCTTGTTTTGGATACTTTGCTGTTATTTGCTATTAGCCCGGTGGTAAAATAAGCATACATTTAATAATACGTAATTTTCGTTGTCGTACACTTTTCCAAAGCATTAAAGAACTGCGTTGTGACCATGTCTTTGTAGAGGAAACCTGTACGGCAGTGCTTTTATGAAACGCAGTAGATCTCACTAACTGGGTTATGGGAAAAGTGTACGGCATCGCATATATTTCATAGCGACCATGTTTTCTTTATGATACTCCTGTACGGCAATGCTTTTATGAAACGCAGTTGATCTCACTTACATGATGAGTACCAGTATGGTCGCTTGTGAACCCAATCAATTTAATATACATTGCCGTACACTTTTCAACTTTTATATTAAATGCATTGCCGTACACTTAAAAAAAAAAAAAAAGGTGGGCGGGTGGGGGTGGGGTTACCATGTGTTTTTATACAATATATATTACCTGCTTGAAAAATTGATGACATTCAACACTACATAATAAATATGTGGCATCTATAGGCTTCTCACAAGGTATTGCGTGCATTTAAAATAGAAATAAGGCCTAGATAATGATGATTACAGGTGTCGTCCCTGTCACCATAAATGCAAGGCTTGTGAACCCAATCAATTTAATATACATTGCCGTACACTTTTCAACTTTTATATTAAATGCATTGCCGTACACTTAAAAAAAAAAAAAAAGGTGGGCGGGTGGGGGAGGGGTTACCATGTGTTTTCATACAATATATATTACCTGCTTGAAAAATTGATGACATTCAACACTACATAATAAATATGTGGCATCTATAGGCTTCTCACAAGGTATTGCGTGCATTTAAAATAGAAATAAGGCCTAGATAATGATGATTACAGGTGTCGTCCCTGTCACCATAAATGCAAGGCTTGTGAACCCAATCAATTTAATATACATTGCCGTACACTTTTCAACTTTTATATTAAATGCATTGCCGTACACTTAAAAAAAAAAAAAAAGGTGGGCGGGTGGGGGAGGGGTTACCATGTGTTTTTATACAATATATATTACCTGCTTGAAAAATTGATGACATTCAACACTACATAATAAATATGTGGCATCTATAGGCTTCTCACAAGGTATTGCGTGCATTTAAAATAGAAATAAGGCCTAGATAATGATGATTACAGGTGTCGTCCCTGTCACCATAAATGCAATGCCGTACACTTAAAAGGGGGGTAAAAACATGTTTTTCCATCGAAATTAATATTTTTTACCACAGTTCACAGTGCTCCAGGTTGTAAATAGCACAAATTCAGCATTTTACCTGAGTTTCACAGTTTTAAAGCAATAACCAGCCTACTTTAAACAAAATTTCAGATACACAAATTCTCAAGTAACACCATAAAACTAATAGAAAACATGGATAGCTGCATTCTGGCAATATATGCCTGACAGTTAAACATAGTGAAATGACTGACAGTGAGTGTGGCAGAGACCTGGGTTAAATAGCATAAGAACAGTTCAAGTTATACTGATTTCCCTGTTGGACTCACAAGCGTGAAGCCGCGTGAAGCCGCATGTAAAAGCGTGAAGCCGTACAGAGACAGGACACAGTGTACTTTTAAGGAAACTCACACACTGTGGCCTATCGAACTAGATGTAAACAAACCAACTTGGCGGGTGCAAAATCACTGCATATATGGACATACGCCGTATTTTCGCTTAACTTTTGCTGTACGGCGGTGCACATTACTTCATTTCACTCGATCCAATGGCTTATGTACACCATTGGGGCCTAGATTTTTAGAAAAACGTGCAAAATAATAAGAAAACATGCTTACGTGTTGCCGATCGTCTGCTATCTGCTGCGTTCGGGACGCCCTCTGTCACTTCCGGGTATCCGCTTCCGTTTAACTGCAGATGGCGCCACGTGCGGGCCCTTTTTTCCCGCCAAGGTTTTTTTCTCTGTACGGCTTCACTATTACCGCTGTCTCAGTACGGCTTCACGGGGCCTATATTTGGCCATTCTGAGCGCGTAAATAGGATCTTTGGGTATTAATAGTAAGTATTGTAAGCCCTGCTTGGTTTTATTTATGTGCGTTCAATATTTTTCACTATTTCCCACTTTCGCTGATTTTATGCTATTTTAAAGCATCTCTGTACGGCTTCACGATTTCTACACCAAACCTGCTTTCACTTAGCTTTTACCCCCTCATCAAGTCGATTTCCAAGTAATTCCTGTCATTATTTCGATATATAAATCCAATGTATGAGTGATTTTTGTAATATATTTAATGTTTTATCTATTTCCTTTTTTCTTATGTTCCGGACATTGCCAATATATATCTGTACGGCTTCACGATTTTTACACCACAGAATATGCCCATATAAAATGAAGACAACGTTGAAAAAAAAAAAAATTAAAAAATAAGTGTACGGCAACGTATTTAATAAAATATATTAACATGGTTTTTATTGATTTCATAATGTTAGAAAATTTGTACAAGACATTCAGTAGATAAAGAACTGGTTTGGTACCTAAAAATACTCCAAAACTGCCTTATTTTCGACTGTAACATGCAAAATATTCATAAAAAGTCATAAAAACCGGGTTCCCATTGAAGACCTCATAGGGACGTACACATTAAGTGTACGGCAACGCCATTAATTTTATTTTCCCCGCACTTTCATATAAAAATATATGAAAATGGCCTGTGGTCACATTTGGTGATAATCGACCATATATATATATATATATATATGTGACAGTTTCTGGGATTTCCAGCCTTATGGAAGTGCCTATTCATGGCTCTAGAGCCTTTATCTAGCTTAGAAATCAAAAAAATAAGAAAAATAAGCTATATCCATGCTATAAATGAAATTTTTCATAGTTTTCATTTCTGGTGAAAAATTGGATTTTTTTTCATTTTGTTGCCATGGTAACCAGAATGTTGATAGAACGTCAAAACCCTCCGATACTACAGCTATGCAAATGTTGGTTTCCATGGTAACCATGGAACAAAAGTATGTTTTCAAAATTTGAAATTCTGAATCAAGGGACTGCTTTGCCATATTCAGCAAAAAACAGATTCTGAATATCTTAAATAAAAAGAAAATGGCAGTATATTTCCTGAAATCATAATTAGGATTTCAATTTTTGGCCTAGATGGTATATAAGTTATATCTTTATAAATACCAAAGACTTGTCTATTTTAGCATATTTAGCAGATCCGACCTTTGTGTCTTCAAATTAACATAACTTTTTTTCTAATAAGAATATTTACCTAATTTTTTCAAAATTAGATTCCCCAAGACACCCTCTTAATTTAATATTCCAGGCCATAAGACTGCTTTTCGCAGAGGATGTCACATATATACAAGGTCTCTGATACATTTATACGCAGTGTGCAAAGTGTGTGTACCTCCTCACAATATGCGACAGCTAATTGAGTGTTCGTAAGAAATATTTTTATGGTCATACCACATTTCCAATAAGACGTCATGGTCCCTTGACAATATTTAAGGTATCATTGAAAAGCTTACCCCATTATAGAACCGATGGCGAAAATCACGGTAAACAAACATCTTATTGACATAACGCACACTATTCATTTGAACACAAATGCAAAAAAAACCACAATGTTATCACTTTTGTACATTTTTGTAGCGGAACGGCAGCCAGCAAATCTCCTCAATGGCCTTGATATCCGGCATATTATCCAAAACAATAATTCCCTCAAAGGAATGATTTCGATAATGGTACCCACCACACCTAGGTCAAGGAACGTGACTCTCCCCTTCCCCAATGCCAGCTATATACCGCCCACGCTGCTATACTTATAAAGAGATTGGGATCTCTCGATCCCACACTATGTAATTGTTTACATGCCATACAAATTGACAGTAAAGAGTTTAAGCAGGTTGCGTAATATTATTAGAGCTAGTAAGTGAAGCCGAAGAAAGCGATCTTTGTGGATCGTGGTCAAAATTAATTTTGTCGACTGTTTCCCAAAGATATGCGTTAAATTTTAAAGTTTACTATAGTGTCATTTAATATTCGACATATATATTTTACTTTTGAAGGATTTTACGATATAGAAAACTGTACCTCTACTTATTAAATAAGTGACAGGCTACTTTACGACATAGAAATATAGCACTTTGGTCATTTCCCACTAGTTACTGCAATATTGGATGCACATGCACTTACCTAAAGGGGGGGACCTCCCTGTCTTGGGCCCGCTGTGCCCCGCGCCGGAGCCCACGCTGGCCACCACGCTGGCCACCACGCCGCCCGCCCTGGTGGGCGTCCTGGAAAACCTGAGCGGGGACAGCAGGCTGCTGGCCCCCGTCGTCCTGGTCGTCCTCCTGGGCGGGGGCAGCGACCTCCTGGCCCTGGTCGTCCTCCTGGGCGGGGGCAGCGACCTCCTGGCCCTGGTCGTCCTCCTGGGCGGGGGCAGCGACCTCCTGGCCCTGGTCGTCCTCCTGGGCAGGAACACAGGGATGTAAGTCAAGGTTAATGAAAAAATCTGAAACCCCAGATAGAAAATTTAGAATAATCTTAAAATGCCATAAAACGTCATGTAAGGAATTCCGTTTGAAAATTATTATTTGAGGTGATGATGTGAAAAAATCTGAAATCAGATTAAAATCTGAAAACTTACATCCCTGGGAACAGCCGGCTGCTGGTCCCCGTCGTCCTCCTGGGCGGGCACAGCAGGCTGCTGGCCGCCCCTCTGGCCCCTGCGGCCACGCGCCCTGCGGCCACCACAGCCACCCCTGCCACCACGGCCACCCCTGCCACCACGGCCACCCCTGCCGCCGCGCCCTCGACCTCGACCTGGCGGACGGCCCCGCGGGCGTCGGCCATCCGGGTAGCCCGCGGCCACGTTCTGGGCCTCTCGACGGTCCCTGGCCGTCTCGTTCCGTCGTAGCCTGTCTAAGTCGAGTTGCTGGACGGTCCGGTAGAGTTCGCGGAGGGGCGGCGGCCGCAACCCCAGCGTGTACTCTTCACGGATTCTCTGCAAGAGCGAGAATAAATGTTAAAACTACAGAGTGAAATAACAAGCAGTTAATATTACTTTTTTTTAAGCATATGATTATGGTTTTTGTTGTCATGTTAGGAACCTTTGCTTTTGATTGTAGCTCTAAGATTGGGTTCTTACATTTGCAATTTACGGGGGTTTGGCAAATAGTAATACTTACTCTCGACCGCAGCCGGTTATAGAGCAGCTGCTGCTCCTGCGTCCTCCGTACGCGCTGCCTTCGCGGTGGCATCGTGTGGTGCTGGACTTGGGAAAAGCTGAAATTCAAAAAGTAATATGGTTAGCTAATGTATAGTTGAATGACCATTTAACAAGAACCATAACACAACACGAGACTTTTAGGTGAATAGAAACGCATCTGCTGAACACAACTCCAACAATGAGATTTTCTGTGACTAGTACTTACTCTTGCCATTGTGCATGGCACATGAAATCCAGTGGAATGTTGCCATCTTGTTTTGGATACTTTGCTGTTATTTGCTATTAGCCCGGTGGTAAAATAAGCATACATTTAATAATACGTAATTTTCGTTGTCGTACACTTTTCCAAAGCATTAAAGAACTGCGTTGTGACCATGTCTTTGTAGAGGAAACCTGTACGGCAGTGCTTTTATGAAACGCAGTAGATCTCACTAACTGGGTTATGGGAAAAGTGTACGGCATCGCATATATTTCATAGCGACCATGTTTTCTTTATGATACTCCTGTACGGCAATGCTTTTATGAAACGCAGTTGATCTCACTTACATGATGAGTACCAGTATGGTCGCTTGTGAACCCAATCAATTTAATATACATTGCCGTACACTTTTCAACTTTTATATTAAATGCATTGCCGTACACTTAAAAAAAAAAAAAAAGGTGGGCGGGTGGGGGAGGGGTTACCATGTGTTTTTATACAATATATATTACCTGCTTGAAAAATTGATGACATTCAACACTACATAATAAATATGTGGCATCTATAGGCTTCTCACAAGGTATTGCGTGCATTTAAAATAGAAATAAGGCCTAGATAATGATGATTACAGGTGTCGTCCCTGTCACCATAAATGCAAGGCTTGTGAACCCAATCAATTTAATATACATTGCCGTACACTTTTCAACTTTTATATTAAATGCATTGCCGTACACTTAAAAAAAAAAAAAAAGGTGGGCGGGTGGGGGAGGGGTTACCATGTGTTTTCATACAATATATATTACCTGCTTGAAAAATTGATGACATTCAACACTACATAATAAATATGTGGCATCTATAGGCTTCTCACAAGGTATTGCGTGCATTTAAAATAGAAATAAGGCCTAGATAATGATGATTACAGGTGTCGTCCCTGTCACCATAAATGCAAGGCTTGTGAACCCAATCAATTTAATATACATTGCCGTACACTTTTCAACTTTTATATTAAATGCATTGCCGTACACTTAAAAAAAAAAAAAAGGTGGGCGGGTGGGGGAGGGGTTACCATGTGTTTTCATACAATATATATTACCTGCTTGAAAAATTGATGACATTCAACACTACATAATAAATATGTGGCATCTATAGGCTTCTCACAAGGTATTGCGTGCATTTAAAATAGAAATAAGGCCTAGATAATGATGATTACAGGTGTCGTCCCTGTCACCATAAATGCAAGGCTTGTGAACCCAATCAATTTAATATACATTGCCGTACACTTTTCAACTTTTATATTAAATGCATTGCCGTACACTTAAAAAAAAAAAAAAAGGTGGGCGGGTGGGGGAGGGGTTACCATGTGTTTTTATACAATATATATTACCTGCTTGAAAAATTGATGACATTCAACACTACATAATAAATATGTGGCATCTATAGGCTTCTCACAAGGTATTGCGTGCATTTAAAATAGAAATAAGGCCTAGATAATGATGATTACAGGTGTCGTCCCTGTCACCATAAATGCAATGCCGTACACTTAAAAGGGGGGTAAAAACATGTTTTTCCATCGAAATTAATATTTTTTACCACAGTTCACAGTGCTCCAGGTTGTAAATAGCACAAATTCAGCATTTTACCTGAGTTTCACAGTTTTAAAGCAATAACCAGCCTACTTTAAACAAAATTTCAGATACACAAATTCTCAAGTAACACCATAAAACTAATAGAAAACATGGATAGCTGCATTCTGGCAATATATGCCTGACAGTTAAACATAGTGAAATGACTGACAGTGAGTGTGGCAGAGACCTGGGTTAAATAGCATAAGAACAGTTCAAGTTATACTGATTTCCCTGTTGGACTCACAAGCGTGAAGCCGCGTGAAGCCGCATGTAAAAGCGTGAAGCCGTACAGAGACAGGACACAGTGTACTTTTAAGGAAACTCACACACTGTGGCCTATCGAACTAGATGTAAACAAACCAACTTGGCGGGTGCAAAATCACTGCATATATGGACATACGCCGTATTTTCGCTTAACTTTTGCTGTACGGCGGTGCACATTACTTCATTTCACTCGATCCAATGGCTTATGTACACCATTGGGGCCTAGATTTTTAGAAAAACGTGCAAAATAATAAGAAAACATGCTTACGTGTTGCCGATCGTCTGCTATCTGCTGCGTTCGGGACGCCCTCTGTCACTTCCGGGTATCCGCTTCCGTTTAACTGCAGATGGCGCCACGTGCGGGCCCTTTTTTCCCGCCAAGGTTTTTTTCTCTGTACGGCTTCACTATTACCGCTGTCTCAGTACGGCTTCACGGGGCCTATATTTGGCCATTCTGAGCGCGTAAATAGGATCTTTGGGTATTAATAGTAAGTATTGTAAGCCCTGCTTGGTTTTATTTATGTGCGTTCAATATTTTTCACTATTTCCCACTTTCGCTGATTTTATGCTATTTTAAAGCATCTCTGTACGGCTTCACGATTTCTACACCAAACCTGCTTTCACTTAGCTTTTACCCCCTCATCAAGTCGATTTCCAAGTAATTCCTGTCATTATTTCGATATATAAATCCAATGTATGAGTGATTTTTGTAATATATTTAATGTTTTATCTATTTCCTTTTTTCTTATGTTCCGGACATTGCCAATATATATCTGTACGGCTTCACGATTTTTACACCACAGAATATGCCCATATAAAATGAAGACAACGTTGAAAAAAAAAAAAAATTAAAAAATAAGTGTACGGCAACGTATTTAATAAAATATATTAACATGGTTTTTATTGATTTCATAATGTTAGAAAATTTGTACAAGACATTCAGTAGATAAAGAACTGGTTTGGTACCTAAAAATACTCCAAAACTGCCTTATTTTCGACTGTAACATGCAAAATATTCATAAAAAGTCATAAAAACCGGGTTCCCATTGAAGACCTCATAGGGCCGTACACATTAAGTGTACGGCAACGCCATTAATTTTATTTTCCCCGCACTTTCATATAAAAATATATGAAAATGGCCTGTGGTCACATTTGGTGATAATCGACCATATATATATATATATATATATGTGACAGTTTCTGGGATTTCCAGCCTTATGGAAGTGCCTATTCATGGCTCTACCCAGGTAACACACAATGTTCTAAAAACGTTTTATTTGGTTCCCATCTGGTTATAACGTTATATACCAGTTGACAATGTTTTTATAACGTCCCTCATGTAACGTTTTCTACCTGAGTCAATAATTATGTTTTCAAGACGTCTTAGTGAAACGTTTTTATAACATTTTAACTACAATGTTTTAAAAACGTCATATACATGTTTTTATTCAAACGTTTTATCACAACCACTTGCAAATGTTTTAAGAACCTCTATCTTAGTATGTCTTTTTGGCACTAACCATTTTGATGACAAGTTTTTTTGACAACCAATGAAAAACGTTTTCATAACGTCTAGTTTATAACGTTTTTAAAACATTTACCTGTACTTTGTTACACTAGAGGGCAGCAGGGTAAAGCACTAGGTGGCCCCACTCTACTAAATCAGAGAATTTTAGAAAACAATTACTTGAATTACCCATTATTAACTATGATATATAGTTTGAAATGGTCCAATATATTTTAGAGTCTGAGGAAAAGTAAGTAAAATACATTTAACAAAGGTAAACATTGCTGATGTATTTCTTTCAATGAAAGTTGAAATATTGTCATGAGTAGACACCTTTCTTGTATATGACAAGGAATAGGGACTTCAAGACCAAAGCAGAGTCTTGCCAAAGCTCACCTGCTATACACTATACACATGGTGAATGGAACAAGTATGACTTGGCTATAACATCATGTGCTCTTGGTGTGGATAATATGTAGCTTTATTCCTTTAGGAATAAATTGATCATATTTGAGCTATACAACAAAGCAATACTGGTTTCAAACTGGTTGCAAGCTGGTTCAAAACTGGTTGTAATCTGGTTAAAAAACTGGTTATAGTCTGGTTGTAAACTGGTTGCAAACTGGATTACCAAATTGACATTAAAACTGGTTATGTGATAAGGATAAAACTTTCATTTAACAACAAATTCAAATGTTTTCACTAAGCAAAGAAAAAAACGTTTTTCAAACTAGTTATATGTTGAGTATAAAACTTTCATTTGAGATGTGTATAAAACGTTTTCCATTATTCAAGATATAACGTTTTACAGATGACGTTTCATAAAAACGTTTGAAAGACGTTCTGCAATAACGTTCTGAAAACCTACAAAAAAACTGGTTCTATGCTGAGTAAGAAACTTTCATTTTGGAAGTTTTAAAAACATTTAGGCTAACGTGTTTTAGATGTTCTAAAAACGTTACTGTGTTACCTGGGTAGAGCCTTTATCTAGCTTAGAAATCAAAAAAATAAGAAAAATAAGCTATATCCATGCTATAAATGAAATTTTTCATAGTTTTCATTTCTGGTGAAAAATTGGATTTTTTTTCATTTTGTTGCCATGGTAACCAGAATGTTGATAGAACGTCAAAACCCTCCGATACTACAGCTATGCAAATGTTGGTTTCCATGGTAACCATGGAACAAAAGTATGTTTTCAAAATTTGAAATTCTGAATCAAGGGACTGCTTTGCCATATTCAGCAAAAAACAGATTCTGAATATCTTAAATAAAAAGAAAATGGCAGTATATTTCCTGAAATCATAATTAGGATTTCAATTTTTGGCCTAGATGGTATATAAGTTATATCTTTATAAATACCAAAGACTTGTCTATTTTAGCATATTTAGCAGATCCGACCTTTGTGTCTTCAAATTAACATAACTTTTTTTCTAATAAGAATATTTACCTAATTTTTTCAAAATTAGATTCCCCAAGACACCCTCTTAATTTAATATTCCAGGCCATAAGACTGCTTTTCGCAGAGGATGTCACATATATACAAGGTCTCTGATACATTTATACGCAGTGTGCAAAGTGTGTGTACCTCCTCACAATATGCGACAGCTAATTGAGTGTTCGTAAGAAATATTTTTATGGTCATACCACATTTCCAATAAGACGTCATGGTCCCTTGACAATATTTAAGGTATCATTGAAAAGCTTACCCCATTATAGAACCGATGGCGAAAATCACGGTAAACAAACATCTTATTGACATAACGCACACTATTCATTTGAACACAAATGCAAAAAAACCCACAATGTTATCACTTTTGTACATTTTTGTAGCGGAACGGCAGCCAGCAAATCTCCTCAATGGCCTTGATATCCGGCATATTATCCAAAACAATAATTCCCTCAAAGGAATGATTTCGATAATGGTACCCACCACACCTAGGTCAAGGAACGTGACTCTCCCCTTCCCCAATGCCAGCTATATACCGCCCACGCTGCTATACTTATAAAGAGATTGGGATCTCTCGATCCCACACTATGTAATTGTTTACATGCCATACAAATTGACAGTAAAGAGTTTAAGCAGGTTGCGTAATATTATTAGAGCTAGTAAGTGAAGCCGAAGAAAGCGATCTTTGTGGATCGTGGTCAAAATTAATTTTGTCGACTGTTTCCCAAAGATATGCGTTGTCGCCACTCAGCTTAAACTAGTGATTTTGGATCCTTAACTCAACGAACAGCACAGCACTGTCTGTTGAGCAGAAGGCCACTGATATCAAGTTTATTTGACATGTTTTTCTATTTTCAGCGGATAATATCATTTTCATTATATATTTATTTTCAGTACATAAGTGGCCTTCCATTAAGCACATATATGCAAATTTTCCAAAATTTTAGACCCCCTCCTCCACCCCACCCCTTGGGCTAAAGTAAGCATTGGATTTGTACAAGAATGTACGCAAATTTTAAAAAGATGTGAGACACCCCCATCCCCACTTATTGCGAACGTACTTAATGGAAGGCCCCTAATGCATTTGCATTATATTTATTTTCAGCAGATAATACCAATTTTTTTTTTTTTTTTCAGCAGATAATAAACAGAAGCATAAGGCTTATCGCCAAATAGATTATCTGAAACATTAATTGATTACTGATACCTCAATTCAATTAATGATACCTCAATTCATTGACGACAGTTGCTCAATTCAATCTCATTCATTTATGTTTGATACCTCAAGCCTTCATTGAGAATATCAGCTTGTGCAATGGTCTATGAAAAAGGCTGGGAGATCATCAAATTCCTTGCATTATGCAAATTGTGTTTTCAGTAACTTACCCCATAAAATCATCTAGGCCTACGTATCTTTAAACCGTGAGCACTTCATTGGCAACAGTTATTCCCGACAACATGTTAGATTCCTTACAGACGGGTCTCAGAATGCGTAATTTACCTGTTTTTGATATATAAACAGGATATTTTCTTTTAGAAACTGCCGTGACAAGAAGGGTCTTGACCTTCAATACTTTTCCGCAAAGATCAGCATATCAGGCCTATGTGTCACGATGAACCTATGGATTGGGACAACCAACAAAGTCTGTACGGGTAACTTGAAACTGTTTACAGCAGTTAATTGATTCCTCAATGACGAAACGCTACTCTCCCTACTCGAGTAAACAATTATATGGCTGCTCAGGTGAGTAGGGTCGCATTGGGCGAGGGGTTTAGGGGCGGAGGTGGGGGGTGGGTGGGGGTGGGTGGGGGTGGGTATTAGGTGCATAGCGTCACAGTATAATACCCTGTGTGTTCAAGAACTGGTCATTGCCCTGTGGTCACTCAGGCACCGGCAGCCAGGTGCGGTGGACGTTCCCATCTTCGGCCCTCAGCACCGCGAACCAACACATTGACCGCCTCGGGTAGCCGGTACGACCAAACGTCAAGGTAAGTGGTCAAATGTTTATAGAAAAGGAATGTTTTTTGTGTGCTAGAAAAGTTTTAAACGGT
Organism: Lepidonotus clava; assembly: GCA_936440205.1. Lineage (NCBI taxonomy): Eukaryota > Metazoa > Annelida > Polychaeta > Phyllodocida > Polynoidae > Lepidonotus > Lepidonotus clava. The sequence goes on from OW387134.1 coordinate 30,322,955, forward strand.
GTGTATGGGTCCAACAGGTGCTCTGATATAGCGTTTTGGACGCATCCGAGACAACGATTGCTAGAAAAATAAACAAATAATATACATAATTATATTTGCATACTTACTTAGGATTTATCTGAGAGATAAAGGGATCTAAGTCGACTATAAACGGTTTTTGAAAGATGCATTGAAATATGTTATATGCAAACTAGATTATAATATCCAAATTGAAAGCCTCTGAAATCTGAATGTATGTATAACTAATGATACTTATGATTAAACAAAATAGCTTTCATTTATTGAACATAGGTTTTAAAATTTGAAACATCCATCATTTATTATGTAAAGAAATATTTTGCTATATAGGACATTGACAAAGGTTTGGTAGGATATGCGAATATGGAGAAATATCGTCTTCCATGTTGTCAATGCTTGACGATGATCGAAACTAGATTTCAGTTGATTAGGACTGACTAACGACCAACTACATAAACCATGCTCCTGATCGGGACAATAAGTCCAATATACATGGACTATACCCGATTTCTATCACCCTTTAACAAAAAATCAAGTCAAACAAACTATTGATTAAATGCCAGATTTTATGTCAAAATTAGCTTTTGTATTTATTGTAAATAGGTCAGGCAAGATTGCTGACTACGTGTACCTAATAAATATAACCACATTCGCTCGGTAGGTGAACAACGGCATTCTTTCTCTAAATTTAGTTTGGATCATTACGAACCAAAGTAAAGACATAAGGCCACCATAGTACACTCAAGCAAATTATTATGCAAGCGCCAACCGGTGTACAAATGAGAACCGCATGAAAGGAACTGAGAGCCAGTGTTGGCGGCAGGCCTACTATACCTACACCAGTTACTCCAGTTGGCCCAGGATCCCCATTCAGTGTTTTCTAAAGACCAATGTCCTTTCTATTGTCCTTTGGGATCAGACTTCAAGCCCAACGCTCCTTCACAGCATGTGTCTAAAACGCGGTCTGTCGATCCTGTCCCGACCTGTAAATCAGAAAGGCTGGTTACCTAACCGGGCATAAGATTTAAAATCGGTTACTCGAATATGAAAGGCTGTATATAAAGTACATCAGCATCAGAAACCCCGTATTTATATTTAATCTGGAATAGCTTTTAATAGATCTTTTTGAACTGTGCCCATGTTGTTTGTTTGGTTAACGTGCACGATAATATTAAGGGGGGGGGGGCAAAAGTCGGCGGGGGGGGCGGTTGGGGGTTGGGGGTTGGGGGTCGGGGGTCGGGGGGGTGGGGGGGGGGGGGGGGTTGGGGGTTGGGGGTCGGGGGTCGGGGGCGAATGGCCGGGGCGGAGGGTCCGGGAGGCAAATTAGACCCATGGTTAAACTCAGTGTTTGAGTTAAATACAGGAGGTGATTTCAGGATTAGTCTCCATTAGGAAATATTTGTTCGTTATTCTAAGCTCAATGTCGTTTATGTAAGAAATTCTTAGGAAAAGACTTCAAGAATTCTTAGTAAAACCCTTTCATATAGAATTATTGTTTTATACCTGTTTATGATCTATGTATCTTCTTATTCTAAGATCAGCTAAAATGAGATCTTTGAGGCTCGAATATCAATGGTTCATATTAGGTTAGAGTAAAGATACCTCTTTGACTTTGGTATTTCATAAGGATCTCTAAAAAAAGACAAAAATATCTGTTTCAATTTAGTTCTTAAAGTTACCATTTAAGAATTCTTGTAAAAGCCTTTCAAAATAAAACCTTTGTTAACTCTCCCAGCATATCTATGCATGCTTTTACTCTATAAAGCAAATTGTGGGCAAAAAGATATTTCAGTTGCCGATAATAAGAAATTATGTAGACGAAAAAACTGCAATAATGATTTACAAACAGGCAATTCTGCCTCATTTAAGTTAAACAGGGTTTGTACTAATATCGTGCTCACTGGGCAAAAAAGGGAGCTGCAAATTTTGCAAAACAATGCATCCCATATATGTCTAAACGTGTATAGAGGCGAACATTGTCCAGTAGAACTATTACATAGTAAAATGAAACTTTTAAGTTTGGAGCAACATCGAATAGTTCAATTGTTATGTTTATTGTTTTTGTATAGCAAAATTGAGGCCAATATTACTGTTCCTAACTGCTTAACGCGTGCAGCTGAGAAGAAAACATTTATAGTCCCGACACGCATTGGAACACATTTCAAAAACAGTCCATATTATAGATGTACACTACTCTGGAATAAATTGGAAAGGGACATTCAGAACTGTGAAACAGCATACTTTTTTTACTGTAAAGTAAAATATTTGTATTCGAAATACCTTGACTTGCTGCAAAATGTGAATTGACCATATTTTCAAATTGTCCGTTAATTGTCAAATGGACTATTATTATCCAGTCTCCATTATCATGGTGATGATCCAATGTGTACATGTCTTCCATGCAATGCTTGATTATCATAACATTATATTGATTGTATGTATATATTTACTGTTACTGTGATAACTCTGAAAAGGGAAACCTTGAAGATTATTACCAATAAAACCTTTTAAACAAAAAAAATTACCCTGAAAATGTGATTGAGGGTGTCATTTCCTTTTACTTGAGGAGAGGGGTTGTGGGGAAGGGGCATATGAATTAACATACAACAAAGAAAACATTACAATAGAGTTTTTCAAGAAATGCTAAATAAAATTCTCAGACCTTGCTTGAAAATCTTGGAAGTACCCGCAATTTCTTAGAATTTCTTTTGAAATATCCTCCAGTTCTTTGAAGTTACCAAACATTAGCAGATTAGTATCTTTCAGGACAAACAATGGTGTTCGACAAGTTCCTCAGCAAACACACCGTGCAGCTATTGTTTGACCTTTGCCTTTGTTACGTTTGTACTCTTTTTTGAGGAACGCCTCACAGAAAAAAAGTACTCACTCAAGGGCGTAAGGGCTCTACATTATTGCATTGGTTTTATAACAACGAACGTCCGTCGTGTACAGATCATTTTGGTTGTGACATTCGGGATCGTGACAATGGGCTGTTTTAAGTGTGAGGTACTTTCATTAGCTTCGGATATGTACCTCCAGCCCAGAGACCTTGTGTGTGAAAATATAGATATATGTTCAACTATAAATATGCATACAGGGTCTCTTCTACGTCATTTTATGGATCACAGGGTCCCTGGTCCTGCTCCGTAAGTACTGACTTAAGTTAGTACTTGTTAAAGTACTACTTTCTCGATGTGAATTTTATGCTGGGCGTCGCATACATCGGGCATAAACCGAAGTGCCTATGGTTTACATCCCACCGTGTGGCTTCAATTTAAACGACGTACCCTTTTTACGTGGAGCGGGGAGGTACTGTATTGCAGCACTTACCGACTTAGGTTCAAGAGTCTTAGCTGCATTATCGGTCTAAGGTAACGGGTATTGGGCATTTCGAATATGCGTATATATTAGCAACCCTAGACTGGTTCCTAACCCACTTTCTCACGAGAATGTCTTCTCAAACTTTTATTATTATCAAGAAGGTTTAAACCCTGAGCTTACTGAACACCGCCTAACATGTTGGTTCTAAATCTTATGAGTCGTGATTAATTCGGTCACTCGCCGAAACAGGCTGATTATAAATGCCTATGTGTCAATAAGAATAAACAATGCCATTTGCACGAAATATATTATCCTGTTGAAAGTAAAAGAAAAGAAAATGTCCATCTCCACTTTAAAAGAATACAAATTTGACTCTTGAGATTACGGGGAAAATCGGGAAAAATCGGGAGGTGTATATAAATGATTGAAATGCCTTACCTCCCTATCAAAGGGTCTAAAATAAAGCAGTTTGAAGGTGCCCTATTTGTTCCGTAAGAACACGTAATATACCATGCCTAGGCTAAATCAAACAGGTTGTCCGTGCATTCCCATTTAATTGCTCAAGCCGGATCAGATCAAAGCTGCACCCCACGTGGTGAACCACTAGGTCTTTGTGTAAACCTAGAGTGTTAACCCCAGTATGCTTTGGGCTTATTCGGTAAAACTCATGGAAATGGCAATGTTTGTTCACCTAGGATAACTTTACGTTAGGGGTTGCCACATAGACTATGAATCCAACCAACTTTGTTTAAAAGCACAATATAGGCATTGCCGTTCTCCAGTGAATGGCCTGTTCCATGTTGCGAGCCCACATTCGTATATTAGAATGCATGTGCAATTACTGTCACCAAAGTACTATCTTTTTACTCATTGGGGTCTCCAACTGAAAAAGGGTCAAAGGGCTAAATCTATAAGGTGGGCCTACGTAGGCGGATGTATTCTAATGCTGTATGTCAGCCTGAACCTTAAATATTGGCCTCTTACGGCCTTTGGTAGGTGGGTCAGGCGGAACCCACCTTGACTGCAAACATGTAACGGTTCTGTACATGTTTAAGGCTCCGCGGGGTAAAGAAGGAGGTGATTATTGCCTTCTCCACGTGTTTGGTCTCAGGATCTCGCTAAGAGCTATGTATTTGGCACCCCATACACCTAGACTCTTTCTCTTTAAGGAGAGGAAAGGTTTCCCCTCTTCCTCTTTAAGAGCAAAGATTCTCCCTGTTATATCTCACATGAGGCTTATAAGGTGAGATTTTCTTCTTGAGACATAGATGTTTAGTATTGATGTATACCACTAGGGGTTGCATGTATATCCTCTTTTTCTTGAAGCGAAATCCCTCACCAAATGAGCCAAACATAAGTATGATAGAGAGTGAAAGGTGTGCTTCAAGAGGATGAGGGGGAACCTTTCTCCTCTCCTTGAAGAGAAAGAATCTAGGTGTATGGGGTGATTTTTGCATGGTTTACTTTATATGGTGATCTCCTCGCGAAATGTGTAACGTTTGACGTAATAACCTTACCTTATTCGTTGACAAAGATATTAGTCCTACATCGAGCCCTTCCCAGTTTATGCCTACAATAAAGGTTACCGTAAAAATATTTTCAAAATTGCCTTTGTGCTTATTCCCTGAAGACAGTTGCATGGTACAAACTTTATCAAAGCAATTTGGTTGGCAGTGTGCTTCTTAAATTTGGTAGAATACTGCCATATACATTGGCCTTTTCCCAATAAGAACCAATGCTAAAGCTTGTCCGTCTGACATATAATGTCCAACCTTATTTTGCACTGAAATACAGCATTGTGATTGGCTGGTGAACCTGTAAATCTGTCAATTGATAAAACAGTTTACTTTAAAACTGATAATGTTTTGCAGTGTTTGAGGATTTAGAAAAATATCATTCTTGTATATTTCAAAACCCCAAATACTAGGAGACAAGGATGTCTTATATGCTTATTATATCCAAACCTTGTCAAACCCTGGGATATACCTAATGTGGGATTGTCATTACAGGATAATCAAAGTGGTCACAAATTCAGCTGATTTTCTTAGGATGTCACATCTAGGCCTACGTTACATAGAAAGGTAGAGGACGGTCGTGTATACCGCATTAGCGAGAGGCCCAGTGGGCGCCGCCATGTTGTGATAGGGGACAGCCTGATTGGGTGAAAAGGCGCGCTTGTCCACCCACAGGTAGTGGCGCCAAAAGTGTGCGCATGCGCAGACAAGGACTCCCGAATGCGATATATAGTGGGCACAAAGTATCCTAAAAATCCCCTATAACTATACTATTACTTTTAGTTGTGACAGGAAAAATAAATATGCGTATTGTTTGCAATGCATTATGGAGTTGACATGATTATTCTGACTGCTGTAAATTCAAACAGGAGTTTTATCACTCTTTATATACAAATTTTTAAGTATTTAACTCTCGAAGCAGGGGTTTTGAGTCAGAATCTCCCTGTTTTTCACTAGATTTACACAGTAAAAGTTATGTGCTCTAATTTCTTTTTGTTTAACATAATGGTTATAGTTTTATGTCCATGACTACAGAAATAACCACATCCCCCACAACCTAATCTTGCACGACAGAATTGATTAGGAATTTCAATATTTTGTCCAGGCTTTAATTATTATGATAAAATTATATGTTTGTCATGATTGTAATAATTTATTTGCTTCTCTTACTTGTTATTTTCATGATTCTTTCTCTTGGAGTCTGTAGTTTTCTTAACAGAAAGATGATCCCGTGTGTTTATCTCAAATGACGCTTTTTGTGAGCCCTTAATTATAGTTTTTAGTATTGTAGCTTATGGGAAGGGCTCACTCAATCAGTCATGTCTTTTGTAGGTATTTGGGCTTTGATCTGATTGCCCGGTTACACAATCTTACATACAAGAAGCTACAGGCCTTTGTCCACCGGCATGTATTTGTAAGCAGGACAATTAGTGTGCATCAAGTGTTATTGAGTGGGCAGGCCTCTCCCCTGCACCCTCCCCCACCCCCACTCCTTGAACTCAGTTCAGTGCGGTATGCTTGGCCAGGTAGGGGGAGGAGGCAGTCAGGGTCTAGGCAGTCAGTGTATGCAAGGCCGGGTAGGGGGAGGAGGAGAGGGGGGGGGTCATGGTTGCTTGGGCGCATGGACAGTGGTATAGGAGGGAGTCCTATTGGTCAATCAGGTTGACCAATGAGTGACCAGCTGCCCGGGACAGCTGCACTGCCCAATGGACACTACTGCCCCCCCCCCCCCCCCACCTCTATGATGAGATTTCTGATTTGTAGTTATGTTGAGGGCGAACATCGATAGTTCCAACGATCGGAACTTTGATAGTCATTTGCTTCTTGTTTGATATTGTAAACTTTTATTCTGTTGCAGATGGAAGGGGCCTTGGTGCGCCATCTGGTGATCGTTGTCTTCCTAGCCGTTGCAGCTAGAGGTAATTATTTTCAAATTTAGTATAAGCCTCATTTACAAACTGTAAGCTTTTTATGTCATGAACTGCTCTGCGATTTTGAGCTCACTGAAATAGTTCATTCAGAGGAGTGCCAGGTTTACTGGCAATGTCTTCTGAGAATAATTCCGAGAATTACTTGAATATTTCGAGTGGAGTCTGAGAAAAGGAATTTGAGCATTGGTTCATCAAACAATGTTATAAGGGAGTGTATTTGGGAAAAGGTACCTATCATCATTTTGGGCCAAATCATTGCCTTCAATTTTAGAGTTTTGTTCTAATTATAAAACAATAATTTGACATTTAACCAAATGTTATGTAATGGAATGCTTCTGAAGTCCCAGGGATTCTTACACTCTTCATTTCATATGTACTTCCGTTACAACTGTATGTACAATACAGCCCCCTATGTCCAATCCAGTCCAAAATCCGGCAGTAATGCTAGAATCTAGGAATATGCCTCTTCTGTACATTTATGAAGTAATATATGGATAAAAGCACATTTATATATTATTTTGTGGAAACTTTTGACTTACGTGAAATTAAATTTGGCAATTATAAAAATATCAGAATTTTCATAACTAATGCACCATGGGAAATTCTAAATGGAAACGATTTTTTTTATCAGATTTTCTCAGCATTATCAAGGTTTGCAAGTTGCCATGGCTACAGAAAAAAGAATATCAAAAATGAAAAGAATTTTTTTTCATAGATAATGTAGAAAACATTATACTCTTCTAAATATTGCAAAAATTGAGTGGAACAAGGATCCCTATCAAAAGTTATTGCACTTTTGGTATTCATGATAATTAGAATTTGTTTTTAATAAAACATATTTAACTTTATGTTGCCATTACATGGAAACAAACACGGCAATAGGGATTAGGGGTTTCTTCATGTATGAAAGGGTAGCAAGGCTCATACAAACATATCTCAGCTTTTATCAGGAATATTTCAATTTGGTTTTCAGCGTTTGAAAGAGTAGTTTCTCTACAGTTATACTATATTTCATGACATGATGAATTGCCAATAGATCCCTTTTCCCAAAAATGCTTCCAAATTTATTAAATAGTTTTGGCAAAGTTCCTTTGGCATTTCGTCAGCATGCCGGTTATCATAACAAAAATACGAAAAAAAATCCCATGAAACAAAAAATACTCGAAATTCCATTTGTATCAAAATTTAAGCTTTACGTATTGTTCAACTTCAGGTCATTTTTTCAGGGGTGGAATATTCTTGTGTAGGGAGGTGAAGAGCATGGTCACCAAAGCTTGAGGTTCCATGGTCAGCTTATGGAACACCAACCAAACCTGGCATTGGTCAACTAACTTCTTTTGTTCTTGACCATGTTCCGAATTTGGATAAACCTTTTGACAATTATCCCTTGTTGTGCCTGAAACTTTTTCACCTGTCAATCACTCTTACTGCTAGACAATTGGTCACCTGCCTTCTCATTGGCTGTTCACCAGTGGGAGTCAATGACAGCATGGCTGTGGGCCGGTCTTATGTATCCTGATTGACATTCACTCCCTCCCCTACATGTCTACCTATGATCTATTGTAGTAGCAGCACTGCTTAGGCAGGGTCTATGATAGACCAGTGTCCCTTCCAATTCTGGTTACTTGTGGTCCCCTCTTGTCAGATAATCAGGACAGTGCTGAGCTTAAGGTAGATACATAGATTAGATTACAGATGTAAAAGTGTACATACTCAAATGACAATGCAGCATCATGTATCGAAAAGAAGGTGTCTCTGTGCTTGAATTGTATGTACCGTTCCAATCTGGTAAGTGCCTTAGCTGTAGAAATGTCACTCATAGCCGTTCAATATTGACACTCCAGCTCAAGACTTGACACCGTGCACTAACAACCTTGACGTGGTTTTCGTCGTTGATGCATCGGGAAGTATCCAGGACCAACCAGACGGCACGCGTGACCCGAAGAACTGGAACCTCCTGAAGTCGTTTGTGGAGCAGCTCAGCGAGCGGCTCTTTGCTACTGTCGATGACCTGCGGGTGGCTGAGGTGGTCTTCAGTGACCGGGTCCGCCTCCACATGCCCTTCACGGCCGATGACGTGAGTGTACCAGCTCAGATTGCCTCCACCCCCTACTTTGGCTCTACCACCAACATCGCTGGTGCCCTGTCACTTGCCATTGATACAATTCGAGCTGACAATAAACCAGAGCGCAAGAAGCTGATAGTGCTTATCACCGATGGCCAAGCCAATGTCAACGAAGATAAGACGTCGTCCACAGCGGTTGAGGCCAGGAGTCTGGCCACCATCATCACCATCGGCATTACCGAGGCCGTCAACAGGGCTGAGCTGCTTGACATTGTTGGAAACCTGGCATCGCGCGTCGTTGAGGTGGCCAGTTTCGAGGCGCTCGACACAGTGCTCATCCAGGCAGCCTCACTTCTCTGTACTGACGGGGGGCCGGCCCAGGACGTGACAAGTAAGTCCTTGGGACAGAGCAACGAGTATAGACAGAACAGAATAGATGGGCTAAGAATGAGAAATGACAATGTAATCTGTACAAAATCCAAATAGGATTTGGAATTTTTCAATATCAGTCTCAAATAATACTTTGCAAGAACCAAATTATTCCTTTACGTTGGAATAAATTCACCTTATTTAAAGAAAACTCACTTCATGGACAATGCCATATTCAGCTCTTTATCCCTAGACAACATCCACCAAATCAACCAATCGCCCCATAGGGGGTAAGGTCATAAGGGGCGGCAGTGATACAGGGATGCTCAGATCTAGATATAGGGGCAGTGGAAACATTAATCACCATAGATAAGCATCACCGAAACTCCCAGATATATATCGACTTTGGAAGCTAGGAGTCTCTCCTGTCTATACTCGTTGGACAGAGTTACGCGGTTGTTGTATAGACGATAATGTAATTTACGACGATATACATATGAACACGTTCAATACCTTTTAAATAGTTCAGATCATATATATGTGCCAAGGAGGGATGAAAGACCGTGCTCTTGAATTCGTTTTACTATTCAGCTTGTTGTGTTGTGTATAGATGTAACCTCATATAATTTATGCCATCTAATTCAAAAGTTCAAAAGGAACAGCTGGATGTAATGTATTGTTATGTAGCAGAATTCATCTCGCTATCCTCGACATAATATTGGTGACATTATCATGTGCCATAAACAGGTTCTTCATGATATACTCTGCTCCTTGTGTTGCAGCCACCTGTGAAGGGGCGCTGGACATCGTCTACGTGGTGGACGCGTCCGGCAGCATCCAGGACCAGCCGGACGGCACCCGGGACCCCGCCAACTGGCTGCAGCTGCTCGCCTTCGTCAAACAACTCACCACCGACATCAGCGGCAAGCTGACCGACGTCCGCTTTGCCGAGGTCGTCTTCAGTGACCGGGTCAAGCTTCAGTTTGGCCTCACCTCAGATGTCGTCACCGCAACCAGATCGGTGGACTCGACCCCTTACTTCGGGTCCACTACCAACATCGCTGACGGGCTTAAGGAAGCAGCAGCTGAGATGAGGAGAGTGGACGGGGCCGGTAGGAGCAGGGTCATCGTTCTGATCACTGACGGCAAAGCCAATGTGAACACGGACCAGACCCAGCCTTCAGCTACAGAGGCCAGGCAGTTGGCCGACATTTTCGCCATAGGAATTACAGATGCCATCGACAGAGACGAGCTCCTACAAGTGGTGGGTGGCAAGCAAGAATTCTTCACGGAGGTCATTGACTTCGAGAGTCTGAGTGACTCTGTGGCTCCCCTGATTGGAAATGTCTGTCCAAATTCATGTAAGAAGACGTTATTTACTATTCAATCTAGGATATGTTCTCAATAACAAATTTATGATAGCTTTTTATTATCAAATTGCATTGTTATATATCTTTTTTAAAGGTTTTATTGCAAAAGCTATCAGGGTTACCCCTGGTTTTCAGATTATTACATTGATTAGTATGTATTATGAAAAACATACAAAACTGGAATTGACAATACAGTAATCAATGATATAACATAACCAGTGGGAGCGTAGATATCATAAGACACCATAGCACATATAATCAATATAAAGTACATAAATACACAGTAATTGTATCAATACTCGAGCAAATCTTGATAATGCCTATGTAACACACAATTTTTTGATTTGAAGGGGTCCCTACTTACAGAGTGTTGTGTATCTCAGATTATTCCAATGGTTCACACCTATATAGAAAGGGCTTTTCTGAAATTTAGTATTTACTCTTGCAGGCAACTTAAACACCTTTTTGACAACAGACCTAGTTTCACCCACTGGATTCTGTAACACATTTGACTTATTACTATGTACAAGTTATTTTCAGCAATTGCATAATCCTTCTTTTTTCAAGGCTACTATATTAAATCTAGAATGTAGCTCCCTATAGTTCAACTATATCGATCACCTTTTATGTGTATTGCTGATAGCCACTACCAGAGCACCAACAACGCCAGCGCCAACAACACCCGCCCCCACACCAGCTCCGACACCCGCCCCCACTCCGGCCCCTACAGCAGCCCCAACCCCGGCCCCTACAGCAGCCCCCACCCCGGCCCCTACAGCAGCCCCAACCCCGGCCCCTACGGCAGCCCCAACCCCGGCCCCTACGGCAGCCCCTACTCCAGCCCCTACAGCAGCCCCAACACCCGCCCCCACCCCTGCCCCTACGGCAGCCCCCACCCCGGCCCCTACCCTGGCCCCAGCAGCTAACCCAGGGTCGTGCAGTGGAGCGCTCGACCTTATGTTCATCGTGGACTCGTCCGGCAGCATCCAAGATCAGCCCGACGGAACGCGCGACCCGACCGACTGGCTCAGCCTGTTGGCATTCGTCAAGACCACCATCCGGGACATGGCCAGACGGGTGTCGGACATCCGGGTGGCCGAGATCGTCTTCAGCGACCGGGTGGTCCTCCACTACCCGTTCACGGCCAACGTGGACACTGCCGTCAACGCCGTAGACTCCACCGACTACTTAGGGGCGACCACTAACATTGCCGACGGCCTGCAGCTCGCCTCTCAGACCATTAACACGGACAACGTGTCGGGCAGGACCAGGGTGGTGATCCTCATCACGGACGGTAAGGCCAACGTGAACGAGGCCCGCATCGCTGCTGAGGCGGCCGCCCTCCGTGACCTGGCCACCGTCTACGCCATAGGCATCACCGACGCCGTCGACCGGGACGAGCTGCTCGGCGTCACCGGGGGCGTGGCTGACCAACTCATTGAAGTGACCGACTTCGCCTCTCTTGGGGCCAAAATCACCCCTCTCATTGGCACCGTATGCGCCAAACCTGCTGGTAAGTGGACTTTATCTACAAGTTTGAGAAATATAACAACATGTTCACATAAGTCACAAGAATTTATTACTAAAGAATTCAAGTTATTGGTTAATAAAGGATTTTAAAAATTCAAACAATGTCCATATTTCATCCCTCGTGACGGTTACTATACTGCGCCGCCTAGACTCTAGGTGGCGCCAGGTGAGAAGGCGATTGCGCATGCGCTGGCAGTTGTAAGATTGTAGCTAACATGGCAGCACGATCTTCAATTTAGCTCCGCGAAATTTTGAGATTACGCTTGGAGTTCTTACTACTTTTCACCTTTCCGTGGGATTTGTGAAAAAAGACATTAGTAGCAAGTTTTGAGGTGTCATTTTTTGACCCAGCTGTAGCCCGTGGGGTTCAGTTAAACTGCTCGTGTAAACTTTTCCGAACGACCGCGTGGCGGTTCGTGACGGCCATCTTGTGTCGATACGGAGTGTCAAGGATTGTTCATTCTTGAACTTGCCGACTGGTGGAATACGGTCATCATGCCTCCAAAAAGTTCTAAAGACACGGGTAAATCAAAGGAAGGAGAAGAGACAGAGGAGCCTGTGTTGTCTAGTTCGGGACAGCAGAGCTTACTGACAGCGCTGTCAGACATCGGCGGCATACTAAAACATGGTTTTGACAGTATGGAAGGCCGCATGAAAACCATGAATGACTCAGTCATTACGGTGAACGAAAATATTGGAGTACTGAATACCAATATGGACACAGGACTTAAAAACCTGGAATCTCATATCCTTCAGGGTAGTGATGACGAGTCAAGTCTGTCTCAGACGGGGCGTGACAGTTCCGTCGGATCAGGTACACGTGGATCTAAAAAACGTGCACATACCTTGTCGTCGGACGACGAAAGTTCACAAAACGATGATGACGAAGATGAAGTCCTCAACGAAAAATTGAAGGAAATGGAGGCAGACGAGTCAGAAGGACCACCTCTTCGTTCCAAAGTTTCAAACTTTCTAAATAAGGCTTTTGAGAAACCGCTGACGGGTGAGGTTCTTAAGTCTAAGAAGAAACTCTATACCAGGCCGTGTAATGTCCCGGACATGGCGACTCCCCGTATCAACGAAGTGATTTGGGGAAAGCTGCCGCAAACGATTAGGGACAGAGATAGGATTTGGCAAAATCATCATGACACGTTTATGAACCTTACTACGGCAGTGGCTAAAGCGACGGAAATCTTAGGAGGACAGGATAAAGAGGTTCCCTGGATAAAGGAAACGATGGGGGTCCTTGCTGATGCGTTATCCCTGTCGGCGACTCTTAGTAAAGATTGGACAAAATCGAGAAGGTTAGACCTTAAGCCTTCCCTACCACAGGATTTCAAACGCCTGGCGAGTACAGATGTCCCAGCTTCACCAAAGTGGCTGTTTGGAGACGACTTAGAAGGATCCATTAAAACCGTTGAAGGCCAGAACAGATTGGCCAAGAAGATGGAACCGAAAAAACTGGATAAAAAGCCGTACGACGAAAACCAAAACAGATACAGCAAACGCGGCAGACGAGGAAGGAAATTCCGAAGATCAGACAACAGTGACAGACAAGACAAGTACGGGAAGTCGGACAAGTACGACAAGGACGATCGTAAACGTGACGACAAAAGGGATTTTCGGAAGAGGGGGACTTCCAGGAATTAAACGACTCCCTCTGGTCAGTTCCCGACAATTCACAACCTGGTAACTTGCAAAATTGTATTTCTCAATGGGAAGAACTCACTTCGGACAGTGTGATTCTGGAATATGTATCTGGTTATAAACTGGAGTTTATCTCTGAGCCGGTACAAGACCATTTTCCTAGAGAATACAAACAAAATCAAAATCAAAAATCCATTTTACAAATGCAGATTGATGATTTGTTAGACAGAGGTGTAGTAGATCGTATTCATGAGTCAGAAGTGGGTTTTGTCTCAAATGTGTTTCTTAGACCTAAACCTAATGGTAAACACAGAATGATCATAGATCTTTCGGATCTTAACTTCCATTTATCAAAGGTTCACTTTAAAATGGATCATCTTGAAGCTGCTCTAGACCTGGTTAGACCAGGCTCGTTCTTTGCTTCCATCGACTTAAAAGATGCATACTACTCAGTGCCCATTTTTGAAGCCGACAGAAAATTCCTAGTTTTCCAATGGCAACATGAAAGTTTCCAATTTAATGTTTTACCGTTCGGACTGACGTCTGCCCCAAGAATTTTCACTAAAATTCTCAAACCCGTCCTCTCCTCGTTCAGAGAGAGAGGAGTATCTGTTCTAGGGTACATAGATGATTTCCTGGTGATAACAGATTCAGAATCTGAATGTGTACAACAAATTCACGATCTTGAAAAGACCTTAATTAATTTGGGTTTCCAGGTTAATTATGAGAAATCTTCCTTCGTACCGTCTCAAAGCATAGTCTTTTTAGGTTATGAGATAAATTCTAACGACATGACTGTAGAGCCTACAGAGGAGAAGGTCATTAAGACCAAAAAGAAAATCCAAAAGATCATTAATACAGATCACGTTCAAATAAGAGAGGTAGCGTCTCTAGCAGGACTCTTGGTAGACCTGTGTAAAGGTGTAGATTATGGCCTCAGTCATTACAAATCTTTAGAGACAGATAAAACCAATGCTTTGAGAAGAGTAGGAAGTCAAGGTTTTGATGGTTATATGTGGTTGTCAAATCAATCCAAAACGGATCTGCAATGGTGGTTAGACAATTTGGATCATTCCGTTAGAATGATCAGAGTTGGAGCACCACAAATCACTCTGACAACTGACGCATCCATGTCAGGTTGGGGAGCGGTTAAAGGTTCAGAATCAATAGGAGGTAAATGGTCCTCACAAGAACAAGAATCACATATAAACACGTTAGAACTGACAGCAGTTTTGTTTGGTCTCAAATCTCTGTGCAAACGAGATAGAAACATAGATATCCTGGTAGAATCTGATAGTTCAACAGCAGTGGCTTACATAAACAAAATGGGAGGTACACACTCGAAATCATGTAATGAGATCGCCAAAGAAATTTGGAGGTTCTGTGAAAAAAGAGGTTTATGGCTGATGGCTCGTCACATTCCTGGCTCAGAAAATATTGAGGCAGATTTTCTATCCAGAAACTTTACAGAAAATACAGAATGGTCGCTCAATCAGGAAATATTTGAAGAAATCTGTGAGGAATGGGGATATCCATCAATAGATCTCTTTGCCTCAAGGTTAAATCACAAAACTTCGAAATTCATCAGTTGGGGTCCTGATCCAGAAGCTTGGGCTATCAATGCATTTACGTTGAACTGGGAACAATTCCACTTACCGTATTTATTTCCTCCCTTCAGACTGATCGGTCGGTGCGTCAGGAAACTGGAATCAGAGAGATCTCGAGGAATCCTAGTGGCTCCCAATTGGCCGGGCCAAGTATGGTTCAGCGCCCTACTACGCAGTCATCCAAAAAACAGACTGTACTTCCGCAAGAGAGACGGGAATCTAATCCCATCGGATCCCAAACTCCAGGGATCCCCAATGTGTCAAACCCCGTTGATAATAATTCGCTTCTAGTTAAGTCGTTACAAAGTTGGGACGTTTCCCCCGTAGTTCTAGGTCATGTGTTACAATCATGGAGACCAAAGACACGCCAACAATACAATGTATACCATAGAAGGTGGCGTACGTTTTGTTTTTTGAAGAAAATAGATCCGCTTACAGCGCCCTTTAAGGAAGGCTTGAATTTTCTCTGTAAATTGTTTAACTCAGGTTTGAGGTATAGTGTATTGAATTCAGCACGAAGTGCTCTATCATGTATACTAAGACCAGTAGATGGTGTGAAATTTGGATCGCATCACCTAACTACCAGACTACTACGAGGGTTCTATAACCAAAGACCCCCACAAGCACGCTATAGTGCAATCTGGAACATAGAGGCAGTCCTAAACTACCTCAGAGAACTTACTCCGTCCAGGATTTTGTCTTTGAAAATGTTAACATGGAAATTCGTCATGTTGTTTCTGCTAGCCACTTGCAGCAGGCAGCAACGTTTGATCAGTATCAAAAGGTCAGACATTATCAAGGAACAAGATGGTTCAGTGACAATTAGGATAAGTACACTTCAGAAACATTCAAGACAAGGGAGAAGTCTGGAAATCATTAGACTTAAACCCTTTAAGGACG
This sequence comes from Lepidonotus clava, assembly GCA_936440205.1. Classification (NCBI taxonomy): domain Eukaryota; kingdom Metazoa; phylum Annelida; class Polychaeta; order Phyllodocida; family Polynoidae; genus Lepidonotus; species Lepidonotus clava. The sequence continues at coordinate 30,339,227 of OW387134.1, forward strand.
ATCGTAGCCTTTGTGTGGCAACGTACCTCCTCAGATATCTTGAACGAACTGAGGAACTGATCACAAACTCGGACACTTTCTTGTGTAGCTTCAGAGCACCTTATCATAAGATTGGCTCCCAAACCCTTTCGAGATGGGTTCTATCAGTTATGAAATTGGCTGGCATTGATATCTCCAATTTCAAAGCGCACAGCACAAGGAGCGCTAGCGCATCTCACATGCTGAATGCTGGTACCCCCTTGTCAGAGATTCTAAAACAAGGGGGGTGGTCTGACGAAAATACGTTTCGTAAATTCTATTTAAGACATGTACCACCTTTGTAATTCGATTATGTTTACCTTTGTTATCCGACCTGAGTTGTTCGTTAACAGGTCGTCAGTCCAATATATTGACGGATTATTGAGATCAATCATAGTGATTATTTGATCGGTCATATTATGTTGTGCTTTTTCACGTGAATAAATTTAATTCAGTGATAAAAAGTTTTCAATATTAATTTATTGAAGCAGGAATAAATTTAAGCTTTAAAGTCTCACCTGGCGCCACCTAGAGTCTAGGCGGCGCAGTATAGTTCTACGGTTAGATGAGACCTACCTTGGTAAAGGGTGAAATATAAGTAGAACTATACTAGACGACTAGACGACAGGTGGTGAACAGGTGCCCACCTCAAAGGAAAAATTTGTATATTTTTCTTGCACCCAACCCTTTTTCTTCTAGAGATTTAGGTTCACTCACGTTGAGTTCTACGAGTCAACCTGTCGTCATGATATGGAAAATAATTTATTCCTGCTCATCTTTCAAGACTGCCAGCGCATGCGCAATCGCCTTCTCACCTGTTCACCACCTGTCGTCTAGTCGTCTAGTATAGTTCTACTTATATTTCACCCTTTACCAAGGTAGGTCTCATCTAACCGTAGAATTATCATGTCAGTATATTATATTTCCACGCTAAATGGCAATGATTCTTTTATGATACTTCCGTTTGCTCATTCAGTTGCCGTTGTTGGAAGTGGAAATGTCACCGGAACCAATACTTACAAATCATACTGCACCAAGAATGCCAGATGCTTCGTGAACCAAGGTACCCGTTATGACTATTGATAAATCAGCGTTTCCTTTAGTATATTTTGCACCAAAAGTATCTACACTCACATTCGAACCCAAAATTCGCCATTGAAACACTATTCTATCTATTAGCTCTTACACGTTCGATCTTATTTTCATCGCGTAACACTGTTATTGATGATTTAGTATGAATTGCAGGAGGAACTGGGATTCTTTCACCGATAATTCAGCCCGGAGTGCCTGGTGTTCCCGGCGAACCTGGAACTAATGGCGTCGATGGAAAAGACGGAGTGGACGGAACAAACGGTGTTGATGGACCCCCAGGTGACGTTTAGATTTGTGTTTTCATTTTCTTAATGAATAATGCCAAAAATATTACAGCCATGTGTGCAGTTTCTTTGCTTATGGATCTTTGCAGCAAATTGCTATAAAAAACATCAGGTTGCCCTAACATTTTCATAAAATTCTCATAGTTCTTACAATTCTTGATTAATTTCAATCATCTTGCTACAAGTCTAAAGCTAGCAACATGTAGAGGAAATCTGAATAAACACTCCAACTGAGCATTCCAATTATCTGGAATATTAATGTTTGGAATATCGTCAAAGATTTGCTAAGATTTAGTATTTTTCCTGACTTCCGACAACTTGATTCTAAATAGATTCAGTCAATCCACATTTCACTTCAATTCTGTCAATAGAGAGTTTAGAGAAGTAAATTTGGAATCTAATGATCGATGTATCATTCACCTATATGTAAGTATTATTCAGCAAATGAGCACAGTCCAAAGGCGGGGATGGAATGGTGCAATGGTTAACATGCCCGACGTGCTTGCTTTTTTCATTTTTATTAAATTAAAAAGTAAATATTCAGTAAGATATAAAGGTCAAGTGCTACATTTGCTTTTATTCTGTGAAAAGCTTATCAATATCAGTCCATAGTTTCAGCAATCAGGCTTTGAAATAGAAAATATCAGTATTCAATATGGTAATTTTTACAGAAGTTTTCATTAAAAAAGCTAATTTGCCCCCAAAAACATCACATTTAAAAAGCTTCAAAAATATGTCCATTGATCACTATTGCTGTAATGATCTATAGTTACCATTATTAAAATATACTTTTTTTATTGATTTTCTCAGGTGCACCTGGAGATGTTGGAGCTACTGGTTTACCTGGACCGGAAGGACCATCTGGAAATCCTGGCTTTGCTGGGCCTCCTGGTGCCCCCGGTGTGGCGGGGTCACCCGGGACTGTGGGACGGGCAGGGTCAACCGGGCCCCAAGGACCTAGTGGACCTAGAGGATTCCCCGGAGCCCCCGGAGCTCCTGGCAATGTAGGAGCAACAGGAACACGGGGAAGAAGTGGGCCCCAAGGGCCCGAGGGTGCCATCGGTCCTGATGGGCCATCTGGTCCACAAGGCGCCACCGGTCAGTCTGGCCCAGTGGGACCGAGGGGCCCGGAGGGACCTGAAGGACGTTTTGGACCACGTGGTCCCACTGGTATGTTAATCTTCATCTAATCTAGGATAAGTTTGTTTGGGTCACAGGCATGAGGCAAAAACAATAGCGTCAATGGATATTGAAAAGTAAGCCATAGCAGGAAGTTGCGTGGATTAGGTTATGCATTGGATCTACAATCCTTATTTACCACCATGCATCGGGTTATCGCATTGATCAGGTTATGAGCTGTGTATTGAGTCACTGTTGCCAAAGGCTTGCTAGAAGACGAATGAATAGGGTGTTTATGACCTCATAGACTACTTCCTTTCAAGCTTCCGGTGGCTGGGAGTATTTCAAAAAAAAAATCAAAACTGATAAAAGCACAACGATTTCAATCGGATCAAATGCATAATGGACGTGATGCATCAATCAAATTCTGATTATTTAAAATCGTTAAAATATTATTTAGATGGTTGACATTTCTTTATGAATAAATGAGATTGAAATTGAATTTTATTCTAATGAGATCGTTCCAACATTCAAAAAGAGGCCACCAGGTGGGGTCATAAGCCAATACGAACAGAGCCCTGTGTCAAAGATAAACTGTTCTTGCACATTTCAATCAGCATCAAAGGGATATCTTGATTTCTCTCAATCGATATTCTATTGATATTTTTCTTATTTGGATAAATGCATTTTGGGTAAACAGCAAATGAAATATCCAGACTTAATCACATTAATCGGCGGCGTCTTTTATATTTTTCAATCAACCTCGATCTTGTTGCTGCCCCTCCTCCCTCCTATGCATGCAATAGTTTGTATGGATCAGTATGATAGACAATTTAATGCTAGTTCATAGCGTGTGTTAATTGTGTGTTACGTCTATCATTATGTTTATCGATCAAACAACAACATTTAAGGGAAGATACTTTACAAAAATAAGCAACAATCATCTAAATGTCACGGGTATCTTATTAAAAAGTGATACAAACATGATATGAATCTTTCTCGCCAGGTTCAACTGGAAGCCCAGGATCCCGAGGTTCACCAGGTTCCCGTGGTAACACAGGTCTAACTGGTCCTGCTGGACCCCCAGGGTCGAGAGGATTCATTGGTCCTGTTGGACCGTCTGGAAGGACTGGAGCCAGTGGACCACAAGGTAATCTCACGTGTCTTATCTCGGTATTAGGGATATCCGTTGCTTGAAAAAATGAAAATTAGTTTAATCATACCTTATTGCAATATATCTTAATTGAGTATAACACCTTTTTGCGCTTCCTTCTAGAAACTAACTCGTTGGTAATCAGAGACTCGGTGTAACTTATTGATATAAACACTGGTTTACAGGACGTCCTGGGGCAACTGGGTCTCGTGGATTCCCTGGACCCAATGGTCCCCTAGGAGGAACAGGTGCCCCGGGCCCGAGAGGTGTAACAGGAGGCACCGGAGGACCAGGTAAATGGATTTATTCTCTTACGTTTTGAAGCAGTGAAAATGTCACCTATTTCCCTATGAAAAAACTTCTAGTCATATTCTAGAGATTGTTGCAGATTACAGTTACGTAACTGTTATCATAATATTATATATATATAACTATACGTATAATTTTTATACAACCTATCAATTATTACATTTACGTGGTAAGCATGATACAATAGAAAAGATCCTCCACGACCCACCTTCACATGGACGATAGTCCGTTCAGAAGCATTACCCCCTGTCAGACCGCCCCTTTCTCCTCCAGGTGAGAGAGGCCTACCTGGCGTGCCCGGTTCTCGGGGGTTCCCCGGCGCCCCCGGAAGTCAGGGCCCAGTCGGCAACGCCGGGCCCGCCGGACCCCAAGGACGCTCCGGCAGGACTGGAGCCACCGGAGTACAAGGCATACAGGGTCCTGGAGGACCTGCTGGAATAAGGGGTGAGCTCCGAAACATTATAATCAAGACACACGACAGATATCCCAAGGTCTCTATCTATACAATACATTTAACAGCTCAATCTACATTTATATATACATGTATAACAAGGACTCCATCAATATGGTCATTCTATTTGAAAGTTCGGTCTCCTCGAACTTGTCCTTACAAAAAGGCTGCCTTAACGTTTTACCATGATGCTTCTTGATAAAAGGACACTTGGTAAAAATAGTCTTAGTGCATGAATTTGCATCTCTTAAATTGTAATAAAGGAAGTATTTATGTCTAATTACAGGTTTCACTGGAGCAACTGGTGAGGCAGGACCTCGGGGTCCAGCGGGGCAGCCTGGATCCCCTGGTTCTCGGGGTAACACAGGTATTTCGGGAGGACCAGGCCCTCAAGGTGTCCCTGGTGCTCCTGGACCTATGGGAGCTACAGGTCTGCAAGGCGGTCCTGGGAACCGAGGGTTGACCGGGGTGCCAGGTAATAATCACTAAATGGTTTCGTGTCGTGCAATTTGAAAAGCATATCTTTTTTTAACCTCATCACTACTTGGAAAAGATCAGCTTTGCAAGCGTAGGCATCAACACATATGGAATACACAAACAATAAAAAATATAGATCAAATGGTGATTTATGAGACGAATAACGTTTATGGGTTTGATCTAATTAATATCAATTTAATATAGCGGTGTATCGATCAAAATGTTGAATTCATGTGTTTACCTTCGTAAAAGCAATTACCAATTTTCTAACATTGTAGGTATTGCCGGAGAGCAGGGCCCGATCGGCCGAAGGGGTGATCCTGGTGCCTTAGGTCCAGCTGGACCTCAAGGTATCCAAGGAAATCCTGGACAGCCTGGTGCTGTCGGGGCTACCGGAGAGGCTGGACCACAAGGAATCCAAGGTAACTCTTTGAGTATGGGGAAATCATTCATGTTGTTCTAGTGTTTTGCACCAGGTGGAGAGACCGACTCTGATTTCATTGGCCACAAGGCGTCACCACATTCATATGCAAAGTCTGAAAGATTTACTGTAAAATGTTATTCTTCTCCTCTAAATTATCTGGTGTATATTAACAATTCCATGTTGAAAATTGCTTGCTGATTTTCTATCCTAGGACAACGCGGTCCTGCTGGAGCAATAGGAGGAACTGGTCCCTCAGGGCCTACTGGTCCCTCAGGTCCGGTAGGTCCTGCTGGACCCCGAGGTGCGACAGGAGCGAGGGGTAATACCGGAATTCTGGGACCTACAGGAGATAACGGGGCAACTGGCAGATCTGGTCGCACGGGAGCAACTGGTAAATGCAATTTTATACTTTTATCAGTGTTTTTCATGACAATAGATGGCATGAGAAAAAGTTCTTTTTATTGATTGTAATCTATTTTCAAAATAGACACAAATGAAATATCCTGCACGCTGAGTTAGATGCGTTTTAATGACAATAACATTAATTTGAAATTATATTTGTTTATATGTGAAATTATTATAAATAATATTTATACCACAATAAAACTATGGGTCATTAATAGTAAACTTTAGTCACCCTTTCTTGGCCCGGTGGTCTAAAGGGCGCATTATGTTTATTTAAGAATGAATCCATTTTTCTCCGCCAGGTCCAGCCGGTCCCTCCGGGCCCACAGGGCCTCTTGGGGCCACGGGTCTCCAGGGGCGTGTCGGATCCCAAGGCCCTCAGGGGGGACCAGGAGCCACAGGAGAAGCCGGACCTCAGGGAATTGCTGGGCCTCAAGGACAAAGAGGTGGATCCACTTTATCATTGATAATCAAAATGTATTTATTCCATCCAAATATTGTGCGTTGTGAATAGTTGTTACATATGTGTTGCACTTAATAAGCAATACGTATTCTATCAATAAGTGAGTTACTCTTTGTTTAAACTTCATTTGTGTAATCATAAAATGTTTTGTGTCTTTTGAAATTTGCCTGTAATTCTCCAGCCACAGTAACCGATTGGTAGGTTATTGATTTGTAAATGATAGTTTGCTAGGTAGTTTGATCAGGTCAATATGTGTTATTCTTAATACAGATGTTCAAAGATAAATCCTTTACATTCATGTGTCGCATAACTTGACCATTTCTCGTTGCGCCAGGTGGTCCGGGACCAGCTGGTGCCCTCGGTCCCCGTGGCTTCCCAGGTGCGCCTGGATCGACGGGATCCCGCGGTCCACAGGGCCTCCAGGGCAGGATCGGGGCCACAGGGCCGGCAGGAGAGCAAGGTTCTCCCGGTGTTCAGGGTGAGCAGTCCATACCTGTCTCTGCGTTACGGTTTTATTTTGATGATACAGTGAAGAATATGTGTATGTCTAAGCAAACATGTGTATACTGTTATCTGCATATCAAAGAGACATTTCTAATAGTATGTCTACCTATATTTTTTTTAAGGTTTTTATTAGTAATAATCATCAAGGTTTCCTCGGTTTTCAGAATTATTACACATATAAATGTCAAAAATATATACAGGATCACATTAATTCATCACAATAATTATTATTGTTTTAATTTTCATGAAGTTAGTCATGATATTGAGTATGAATTAGTTTTATACATTGATTAAACAAAAATAATGACTCACAGTTCTGTACATCCTTATCTAATAAGTTCCACAGTCAAGTACCTCTATAATTAAAAGGAACTATTTCTAAAGTGGGTTCCAATACGTGACAATACGTGATATATACACCAGTGTTAACATGAAGTCACTCTCACTGTGTATCAGGTGACCGTGGTGGCCCTGGGCTGCCAGGCGGTCCCGGAGCTACTGGAGTTGCAGGACCTTCGGGTCAGCCCGGTCCGGCGGGTATACCCGGGGCTAATGGCCAGCAGGGTATCGCCGGTGGCGTAGGGGCAACTGGACAGAGAGGACCCGCTGGACAGCAAGGATTCCCTGGATTCATGGGTAAATCTAATTGTCTTTGATCTTCAAATTAGCCTTTCTCTCTTTATCAATTGTGTCTCCCCACACAGAAAGGATGCTCCAGGCGGGAATTAGGCATTAAAAAGGGTGATTTAAGGATAGACAACACCTCTCCATGGGTAATGTGGCAAAAAGAGCATGGCACTCTACCTATTAAAGACACAATAATTATTTATATATCCAATCAAAGCCCTTATTTTTCTCTATCTCATGAATAAAGTATATTCTGAAAGTTTTGTAACTTGAGGATTTATGTGCGAAAATTTAATTTTTTCACTTTTATTTTTTGAACAGTGATATCTCACTTACTATTCAATGAATTTTCTCAAAACTTGAAATACATGTTGGTAACATTCTTCTTGAGGGAAGCATGTCTCAGATTTTTTATTTAGGTCCTAGTTTTCATTTTATGTCAAAAAACGGGAAACTTTTTGTTATTTTTTTCAACATTAATTTCTACATTTAATTAAACAAAAACTAGGACCTAAATAAGAATTCTGAGACGCTTCCCTCCAAATGAATGTTATCTGTTGACTCTGAAAATTTCAAGCATTTATGTTAAGTTGTAAGCAAGATATCCTTGTTCAAAAAATAAAAGTTAAAAATGCAATTTTTCAATTCCTGTCTAAGCTCCAGAAGTATGCACCCATGTATTTGCATATGATTCATATGGTTATATAGGTCTATATAAAGGCTATCTAATGATATAAGAATCATCAATGATGATATAAGCATGAAGCAATTTATACCTATTTTAAAAAAGCACCGCGAATTTCACACTGAGAGGTGTTGTCTATCCTTAAGCTTTCAAATGATACCAAGCACATCAAAATTAAATAATTTTCAAGGAATTTATGGGCTGTTGAACACAGGAGGGTCAGTATTCCTGAAAATGGCAAAAAGCCCAGCTATTGAATATTTATCGAAATATTTAGTAATGAAATAAAATTTTCTCCATAAATTAACAAAAAGTCATAAAAGCTATTAAGCATATAACTTTTGTTCTACAAAAGATAATCTCTTTCAGTTTGGACTGGTAATACAATCAAATCATCTTTTTTCTAATTTGGTTATACAATTTTTGACAAAAATGGCAACATTTTATTGTTTCCATGGTAACCAAAAATCTAATGTTTGGTAATATTTGGGGGGGGGGGGGGGGAAACATTCTATCGACATTCCAAATAGAATGTTTTTCAAACAAAATGGAATGTTTAGAGTAGGATAACTGAATTCTACACAAAAAGTTGGTTTAAGACATTTTCATCCCTATTTTTCACAAATCTACCCATATCTCCCTTAATATTACCTGTAGAGCTTAAGATATATCCCCCTAGGAGCATCCTTTCTGTGTGGGAAGACACAATTTATTTCGTCCGAAGTATATAGGCCTATCAAAGCAACCCCTTCGATAAAGGATTCGTTAAGGTCTAATGTCATCAATAATGTTTGAAGGAGAACTATCCCTTACTTAAATCGTGTTTAACATTTTTAAGAATTAATTAGGTGTACTGATAATGACCGCAACATTTGATTTCGTCGTTAAAGTGATATGTACTCTGTCATGAATACATGCCATGACATATGCTCCCTAAACGAGACATATCGCCGCCGTCCGGCACGTATTCGATAGGACGAAAGGAAGTGTCTGTGTTTTGGGGCGGGGCGGGGGGGGGGGGGTTAGACTACCGTCGGCTAGACAATAAAAATTTAATATCAACTAAACAACAAGGTACCCCGGACATAGGGTGGGGCCAGGGCTAGGGGCTGGGTATAAAAGTGTGGCTCCGCAGAAATAAGTGCTTATAATAGGCCAATATACGGATTTTCTACACAGGCTATCCCCTATTTTAGAAAAAAATACAAACAGACAAATGGGTCTCAGAGGCATAGTCCCAAATTCAATTCAGTTTGTAAACCATGTAATGATAAGCAAAGAGGTTGGAAGGGTCTATTAAGAGGGCCATGACTCTGTTGTTCAGACAGTATTCAATTCCCGACAGTCAGGGGCTCGGTGTTGATCTTGGGGTCAGATTATGGTGGGCACTTGGTTTCGTCCTATATGACAGCCCCACGACGTCTCATATCTTCATTAGATAATGATAAGTTTTACTTCTAAAGTTCTATGCCTTATCGAAATGTAAACATTTCTCAAATTTAAGTTTTGATTATGACGCTGGGGATTTTGCAGAAATATGTCGTATGAAAAATGTATGTTGTGAGATTCATTAGTCTGATTGTTTTGAATTCTTTCTTGCTTGAGTATAACTGCTGCCGAAATCATCGTAAAATCGGTATTCATAAAAGTATTGTCCAATGATGTGTTTAAGGTTCAACTGGACCTGCTGGCAGGAGTGGAGCCACTGGTGCCCCTGGATCACAAGGTCTACCTGGTGGACCTGGTGCGACCGGTCAGCCTGGCCTCTCCGGTGGGGCTGGGGCCACCGGTGTGGCTGGGGCCCCGGGTCTGCCCGGAGCCCAGGGCATCCCCGGGCTGACAGGAGCGCGGGGAGAAGCGGGACTACCTGGTCCGCTAGGGCCCCAAGGACCTCAAGGTGCGTACACCTGAGAAGTAATGTTATTCGCATTATTCACATCTTTTACCTTCCTGGCTATTTATTCGGAGTGGACTATACCTTCCGTGGTCTATAGTTATTCTCTAGTTCAATGTCTGCGTGCCAATGTTCATATATTGATGGCTATATTCGTGATTCCAGGTGATACTGGTCGCCCGGGGTCTGACGGTCTGCCCGGAGGCCCCGGACCTCGTGGACTGTCCGGCCAACCAGGACCCCAGGGATTGGCGGGGGCTACCGGAGTACCCGGCGTTCCCGGACCCTTTGGACCGCAAGGTCCTTCAGGTGCGAAGTCTTTGACGACTTTCATAAACATACATCTTGAATAATTGAAATTAAGAGAACTTTTCCCATAGTTACTCTCAAAGCTTGAAAATGGAGATTAATGACGGATTTACCAAAATGAATCATAATAATTATTATAGCTCATTTTATCTATATTAAAGCCTAATCTGTAAAGATTGAACGATGAATGGATGGTTGAACGACTGGCTTTTTGAGGTGACTTTCAATCCTGATTTCTCTGTCCCAGGTTCCCCTGGTGCGTCTGGTGTGGCGGGACCCCAGGGTAGTCCAGGATTGCCCGGTGCTGGAGGACCTGCAGGTGAGAGGACACACATTCTGAGCAATGGACAAGTGGCTCAGGATTTACATAATGACTGCGTGATAATTCTTTTTTGTTTAATTCTTTATAAATTCGACTGCAATATGCAAAACACAAAATCTATTTGCTCATAAATTGTAAAGCTATTTGTAAAGGAAACGTTTCGTTATTCTTCTTCACCTATAAAGGTCCCCCTGGAGCCCGAGGAGAGCCCGGCCCCGCTGGCCCGATTGGACCCCAGGGATTCAATGGTTTAACAGGTGCCCGAGGTGGTCCCGGTCCTGCTGGGCCTATTGGTGCTACAGGTAGTGCTGGACCCGTGGGGGAGCCGGGAACGCCTGGCCAGCCTGGAGGTCCTGGAGCCACTGGACCTGGTGGACCTAAAGGACCTTTCGGACCGCCAGGTAAGAGGCGTTTAGATTATAGTCTCAAACTCAGAATGTCGGGATTACAATAACATTTTGTTGAAGCTTTTGATCCTACTGTACCATATCTTTGTCAGCTGTTTCTTACATACCGTTTATTTTCAGGCCCAGGCGGCCCTCCCGGCCCCGCTGGACGTGATGGTCTCCCTGGCCGTGATGGGGCAGTGGGTCCAGCTGGTCCTCCAGGGGTGGCAGGCGCTCCGGGCCTGCGAGGTCTACCTGGTCTGCCCGGTCCTTCAGGTTCTCCGGGCACCTCGGGTGGTCCCGCTGGTCCACCAGGCCCCCCTGGTCCCCCACTTGGCAGTGAGTATCTTTGATGTGTGGATTAGCAGAAACCGAATTTCAAGTTAGAATAACCCGTGAAGCAGTATATTAAAACATGTCTTAAAATGATTATTGCTGACCATGGAGCCTTCAACCAATAATATATCTTCTGTTCTGTATTTCAAGTAATCAACGAGTGTAGTCTGAACAACGGCGGTTGCCAACACATCTGTGTGGATACCTACGATGGCTTCTGCTGTATGTGCCGTCTGGGATATGACCTGATGCCCATAGCCGACATTGGTTGCGACTGTAAGTACCTGAGAGCGCATTCTTAAGCATTAATCACCACATGCTCTATGGCAAAAGACCTCAACTTTTGTCTGTTTTCAAGTTTTCTAATCTTTCGTAATGATATTTTATTTATTTGTAGATCCTAATACGATTGTATTGTGTTGCAGTGAAAGATATGAAGTGCTTTGAGACGTTAGACGCTGGTTATCAATGCGTCTGTCATATCGGTAACCGTCCCGTGCCCGTCAACGGAACCCAGTGCATCAGTAAGTCATTCAAGTTAGTTTGTATCTAGAGGGAGTTTCAGAACTCAGAAGCATCGAGTGACGGAAACGTTAACGTATCTTATTCTATCCGACCTTTTGTAAATCTGTTAAAACCTTTACACGTTCAAGCATAATATTTTGCTGTGCCTATATATCCTGTTAGGACATTCAAATATATCTAGATTATCAAAAGACCGCACTGTATAAAGTATCAAAATTACTATGCACGGAAATATTTTAAATAAATTGTGTAGCCCCTATTGCACGACGTTTTGGATATTGGGTATTTAGAAAGGTACATGGATTTCTAGCAATGTCTCAAGTGAGGATAGCAAATCCAAGCTAACGGATAAATGCTTGAAGTCTCCTAAGCATTTGTATGAATAGATACCTTTACATTCTCAGAATGTTTTAGTTTGATTTCAAGTAAATGCAGTTTTATATCAACAGGAGAACAATCCTAGATATCTAAGGATAAATTGAATTTCCTGTCATATAGGCCGTGCTTATTCCTATGACTTCAATCTAATTCGAGCTTTTTCAACCTTTAATGCCTGTCATCTTACCGTGCTGTCTTGCCAAAATGTGAGGGATACCTATGATACGTAGATATGATGCAAATATTGCTCGAAGCGAAATTGACTATTTTGACATATATACTCATTTCATTATTACACATACAGTAATATTTCCATAATGTTCCTGTTATGACATGAGTAAAACAAACTGTTAATAACGTTCTGCTTATTTCCGTAGATAAGAATGAGTGCACATTCAACAATGGGGGTTGCGAACAAAACTGCCAGGACACTGATGGAAGTTACACATGCAGCTGTCGTGCAGGCTATAGAATTGGAGCTGACAAACATTCCTGCTACGGTAAGAGAATTGACCAATCCTTTCCTGCCACTCTTGCCTATTTTTATGATTCATAAGTTGATATTGGAATGGTTTACGAAAGCCTCAGAAATAATTTTAATTCCTGTAATTACGTGAATGTCTTTTGTTCACTATTATTATATGACTATAAATTTTGTAGATTTTGTATTAATTCGTATTGTCCACAATCCACTACTATTAGAAGTGGTAAAACCATTTAAAAAATACATTCATTTTGATATATTTAATCATTTGAAACTGCTCAGTTTCCAGAAAAATTGTATTCGCTATGTTACACTCATAAGTTACGTCTTTAACATCTCACAGATTATGACGAGTGCCTTTCCCAGCCGTCACCTTGCCCTGCCGCCCAAACATGCGTCAACACTTACGGAAGTTTCTATTGCTTCGACAGTGGAGTTTTGCCAGGTAGTTTCCAACATAAGGAATCATTCCTCCTAGAAGTTATCGATTTTATTGTGTCTTCCGATTAATAAGTAAAAGAAACATAAAATTGTTATATTCTTCGTCTGGATACTTGCACGTCAAACAATACATTAATCAATGAATTGAAACTGTGGTTGATGTAGCTTCCAAGTCATGCACATTTCGGCCATGGAGGGTCCAGACATTAGTTTGATCTAATTCGCACGTCGATCCTTTACTCTACAGCTGCGGCGGCCCAGGTAAGCGGCGACGGAGACACCATCATCGTGGCCCCATCCATGACCCTGGCCGAAATGCAGCCTGTCATGGTGTGGATGGTCGTCCTCTCCACCCTCATCGGTGTCCTCGTAAGTTGTCAACGGGCTTTGGTTTCTCTATGTTAGCAAATTCTTATGAGCGGTACCATACGGTAGATCTTGGCATAATGACTGTTCACCGTGCCAAGGTGTGAATGTTGAGTAATTCAGATTGCTGTTTCATTTGTTTCAGATCATTCTCCAGGTAGCTTACAGCGTCCGAAGGATGAGACGGCGCCGCAGAAAACTAGAAAGGCAGACAAACAACCAGTTTGATAACGTCTCCTTCGGCTCCCACAGCACTCTCAGTAGCAGGACCCCAGACAGGACTATGTTTAGGTCCGGTACGATCAGAACAGATGTCTTGAATGCAGGCATGATCGAATAATTGTTCCGAGTAGTAGGTCTTTTACATGGGTATGCCACTTGGTTCCAACTTCGTGTGCGCAGTTTTGTACATGTCATGTCAAAACCTCTTTATTATTGATAATATTATTTCCCCAATAACCACTAACTTTGCGCCACAGTTGATTGTAGCCGAGATGGGTTCTATGGATTACACCCTTCTAATAGTATTGATAAAGGCAGCATATCAGGCTCGGCAAGCCACCGTTTCCATTCAGCTTTTTGTGATATGGTTTGTTTCGTGAAGAAGTTTAGGACCTCAAGATAGATGAAGCGATATCATATTGTTATATGCATGCTACGTGAAAATATACATTATACTAATTGTTTTGTTAGACATGCTTGAAGTGGTGTAAAAAGAAATTTCGTATCCTGCGTACCAGTAGACGTGTATAAATGTATTGTCCTAGTCTAATAACTCTAGTCCGTGATGTCCCTGTATGTTGTTTGTTTCATGTGCATCACCCCAAAACAGAGTGAAATGAAGGAGCGATTTCGGCCTATATAAAAGGGAGTATGACATGGGTAATCAGGCCAGGCGTTCAACATTGGAAATGTAGCATCATGTATAATAACTAAATAAATCATTAATCACAAAAATGTTTCTATTTACTCACGCTTTTTATAGTTTGTTGTTCCGAACGTAGACCATCCTCAGATATGCATGCATCGTAATGTTACAGTGATACCGAAAGAGGAGACAAATTTCCTTTCACAGAAGCACTTTATTAAAAAAAACTCACATAACATCGCTTTCTTTATTTTATATGCACGTTAAATTCTTAAAGTAATAGGTCGTTCTGGGAAAGCACAGAATACAATTTTTCTGTAAATTCAATACTGCCACATGTACATGCATTTAAAATATTCAGTAAAAACGCAAGATATAAAACCTCTTGACATGGCATATTATGTACAGCTCGGATATTAGGCACGACATTCAATTCAAAAACCCAGTTATCTGGCTGATGGTGACCCGGTAAGGAGACTTTTTTTGTATACATGATTTCCAATTGCAGTTAGTCTGCCATACAACAATTGACATTGTCACGTGGACCAGATCTTCAGCGTTGACGTTCTTGCACTGAAGCTCAAATTGTAGGGTTCATGAAATTTGAAATAATGACAGATAATGTATCCATTAGCACCAATCCTTCTAGGAAGTTAACTTAGCCAGGGTGAATCAAATTGTGTCAGTGCTCCATCGGTACACGTATACATAGAGCATGTGGGTGTCTACAAGTTTTTGGGAGGCTCGGCCTCATTGTCTTCATTGATCTCTGATCCGTGGAATAAATACATAGGATTAATAGTCTAAATCATCACAACAAAATATTCGTTTTGTGTGTTATGGGCATGATACCAAATATATTATGGTGCGAGTAAACCAACGAAAACTAGACTGATATCATACATAAATACTTAAACAAGAGCACTAAATTAAAAACCACTTGACAAAAATTCCACGAGGATCATTCTATGTGTATAGAACTACGTATCACAGTCACGACGCCAACGTCAAAAGGAATCAGCCAAACAGATAAATCCTATGATATGAGACGGTGTTCCTCAGACATTTTGATGTTTGCGCCCAAACTTGGGGCTCTCGTAGATGTGAGCTGAGGACCCTGAGGGCATGCCCTTATAGCCCGAGTCGCCGGTGTCCGTGTAGCCGTACTGCTGGTACTGCTGCTCGGCCAGGTAATCCTTCACCTGGGCCTCCATCAGGGCCCTGTCGTGGGCCGTGCCGTGGGGCAGGGTGCCGCCCGGCCCGCCCGGCCCGCCCGGCCCCCCATGGGGCGGCCCCACACCGCCCAGCCTCTTGTCAGCCTCGTTAAAGTTATAGATGCGCTCGTTGGCTGGCAGAACTGGTGGAACGTCGTCCTTCCTTTTCCTGCAAGAAGCCACATAGGACAGGTCAGTAATGGATACCCCGAAGAAGGAACCCAGGTAACTGGTAGGAATACAAATCAATACAGACAACGAACTTGATGGACGAGTGGAGAGGTCGGAAAAGGAAGAGAAAGGAAGACTGCGACCAGTGAGAGGACTATGGAGAAATATCGCTACAATCTGTACGTATTGGAACCTGCAGGGGTGAAAAGTGACAAAGAGAAAGTTTACAATACATTTAGGCTTGCTAGAGGGAAGAAGAAGGAAGTAGTGATATAGGAAGTAGTAAACCAAATCACTGGAAAAACTATTTTGGAAGTGTCTTCACGTATAATTGTATTGTAGTCTGTAGTACCTTCAAACTTCCAGTGCATATGGTCAGGTACGAACGCAAAGATGGTTAATCAAGTAAATCGGAAAAAGAATTGCTACCTACCTCCTCATATAGAATGATGCCAACGTCAGAAGAATACCTCCAAAGAAAACTCCAAGTGCTACACCGATAGCAACCACGATAAGAATGCCTGTAACAAAAGAAAACAATGTGAATACGTGGTTCTCGAACGTGAATGGTGTCAATTCAAAATCTTATTATCGGAAGATCTTCAATAGCATAGTTCTTATAAGTACAATCTTAGCTTCATATTAAGTTACAAAAATCTTAATTCTTGTTCTATATAAAATGACAAGACAGTCCCAGTGGCACGTATTACCTTGGCCACCTTGAAGACATTTAAAGTAACCAGATAACTTCAATATTTAGGGGCCGTCCATTAATTACGTCATGTTATTTTTTTTACCATTTTTGACGCCCCCCTCCCCTTGTCATGTATGTCATGCAACCCTTGACCCGCCCCCCCACCTCTAGAAACTGTATCATGACGAGGATCCCCCCTCCCCCCAGAAAAAAGGGACCCTAATGCCCAGCTCAGTCCCCAGAATTTCTTCTCCTTAGGAGTAGGCATACCACTGGTCCTTAGAAAATCTATAGTGCTACCTGAAAATGGAAAATTTAGGATTGGAAATCTTGATTTTACCTACAATTTCTCTCTGAGATTCTCGAAATTAAAATTTTTCAACATGATGCCATGCACCACATGACCTCCCTCTACCCCCCCCCCCCAATGCCTGGTCATGAAAACATGACTCCCCCCCCCCCCCCCCCGCATGACGTTATTTTATGGACGGCCCCTTAGGCAATAACCAGATACCTTTAAATTTAGACAGGGATCGCTTGGAACTATCCAATACCAATTTAAGGGAGGGGGGGGTGAATATTGGAAGGATGATCAAATTGGAACGTGCTGGCGCGATTAAGTAAGCAGTAATCGAAGAAACTTGCAAGGGTGCATTCTGGTAGAATTCTACCTGGCCTTTTCCTCCAGGTGTCGCAACGCGTGCGGACACCCACCAGTTTGCCCTGTGCACCCCAGTTTCTTGCATCAGAAATTCATCAATTCAATAGCTGTGGTCGGTGAAATTTCCAGGACAATGTATCACCGTACGCGTGGACGGGCTGGGGGGGGGGGGAGCTTAGTGCGCTGAGTTAAGAATTACCGCGCGTCTCAAAGATAGCGCTTGTTAATAGACCTTGTGCAGTCCAACTTTTTTGTGATACCATGTGCTTATCATAATCACATGGCTATTAGAGAAATGTTAGATTCATCAACTCTGAATAATAAATGTTGTTAATCATAATTTCGTGAGGTTATCTAAGGAAGATATGCTTCAATATGATTGTAGTCTGTGTGATTATGAACAGTGACTTATGATGATTCTCAATCAATGACATAAATGGCGCCTGGTCCATTTTGGGATATGTGACGTGACGTCATCTGCAAAACGTCTATAGATACGTCTCAGAAAATGCACGCGGCTGACAGTTAGGCCTATTTCCCCCTAAGCCCGCCCTAATCTGACGTCTTGAAAGCTATCAAATGGTATGATTGGTGATTTACTGGTTGGTAAGGGGGAGGGTGGTTGGTGGGAGGGAGGGTGGTTGGTGGGAGGGAGGGGGGGGGGGACGTCCCTTGCTGCATGTGGAGGAGTACCGGCGATGTCCGCCAAGTTGTCAAGTTGCGCAACGACAAAGGGGCGTCCTCGCCCGGCTGTCGTTATTAGTGACGTCCGGGGGATTACGCCATCCCCTGCTGTAGGCAAAGCAGAAAGAGCTGCTCGGACTAGAGCGGAATTACGCCTAAATGAGCAGCTCGGCGGCAGTCGCGGGAATCCTGACATGTTACGTGTTTTTTGCTCCGCCCCCTAGAGTTTTTTTTGGAGTAATTTCTAGTCCAATCCGAAATATTGATGGATGTTTTATGGCGGGCTTTATGAGAGCTGAGTAACATCAAACTTGGAATGTATCGTGTAATTCTGTCTATGGGAACTATTGCCTACTGTGTACAATAACGTAACGCATGGGCCGCACTTTATGATTGTGCCTGTTCTACTTATGACTTGTTTAAAGAATTACAAAAGACCTTTCAGTCAGTATCGTTGTGTATTAACGCCGTGTGCCAATATATTTTCTACTTTTCTTCATTTACCACTGACTTTTAATGAAAAGTGACAAATGTCGCCAATATACCTGACAGATCCAGGTTTCAAATCCCCAGTGCCTCAACGAAAATACATGAGTGAGCATCTGATAAAAAGATTGCAATCAAAATATGAAAGAAGAGCTCTGGCAAAACAGCAGTATTTTCTGGGTGGACAATGTTGGTGGTCACGTTTCTATGTATGCTAACAGAAACTTCATCATATTCAATCAAACAGAGTGGTATACCAAGGTGTCCTTAGGTATGCGTATCCGTTAACCTTTTTTTTTAATTATTAATGTATAGCTTACTTCAGGCTAGATGCAAAGGCTTTCTGAAATCATAGCATAAAGAACAACTTGTCCCATAGAGGCCAGAGAGAGGGCAAGTGAATCCTCTAGATAGTAAGAGATTATTTCATAGCTAAGGCGGCAGTCGACCAACGCTCTAAAATATCCCCGATTAGCCTCATACTCTACTTGAAGGACAATTTGCGTCACATTTTCCTTTTATATATTTATATATAACTATAGTAGACTTACCATACGGAAAATTTCCATCGGCTGGGAATAATGAACCGGATCCATCCGTTACTGAAAATAGCAGGAAACAATTCATAAAATTCAACAAATCTTGGAGATGTGTGTCAAATGTTGTAGGACGTTGTCCTGGGCAATTGGTTAGTTCTCGTTTGGGTTTATGGGAGATGGCCTTCTAAATATTACTTTTTGAGAGTGGCGTCAACAATGTGAAATAACATATTTGTAGTTTCACGCTGGTGGCATTTGTCTTTATACGTGCGGCTCTTCGTCGGCAGGTACGGTCTTTAAAACCTCAACTGTGCGTGTTGAACAGCTAAAATAAACAGGCCAGGCTAAAATTGATATGGAAGTTCTATAAAAGCTGGTCGTCCATCCCGCCTCTCTCCGTGCCGAGTCTCCCGACCCTAATTGGACTTCCCCGAACGATTACAGATGGAATTTCAATTAAGCCGAGAAAATTCTAATGACTTTTTAGCGAATCTGAAACATAATATGGTCTCCTCCAAGGTGCCTCGAGAGTTTGTAATGGAGATCATGCAATTGCATGTTTATGAAATACTGCTTCTGCTTCTTAGTCAACATTGATGCAGTCACGCGATACTAGAGCCACGTAGAGAATACTCCTTGTCCCAGCTTCATTTTTTCTCAAAAAGACGGAGACGCATTAAAAAGCATTCCTCTACGACGTAACTTCGCTATGGAGGGCGGGCGTGGTTCTGGTTTTATCGCCCAGATCTGACTCGTATTATTCCCCATTACGGGCGGGCGACGTGCTTGACGCCCCTGTTAGAATGATACATGGCGGGCAGGCCGACTTATGGATTCTACCACTCTAGTCAATTTCCTGAATCTTCACATTTCAGCCCCCAAGTAGGTTAAATTTCTCTCAAATTAAAGGAGAACCCCGACCCACATTCTACACCCCCACACGGCCAACGTGCGCCCCACCCCCTACCGACCCCAGCCCCCGACCCCACCACGCCCCATCAGCGCCCAACACTACTTTAAGTCGGTCTCAAATGCGAATGAAACCATGTCGCTTGCAAAGCCTAGAAGTGCTCATTAAAAATTAGAAATAGGGTGTGGGAGAGGGAAAGAGAGAAGGGATATGTGCGATTTTTAATGAACGTTTCGCACTGAGAGCCCGATCCGCAGCATCTGATCATGACAAAGTGGCTCAACGCCACGCGCTGAGCAAGTCTTTCTAGATGTGGCGCTGGGGTAGTAGAGGGAGTGGACAAAAACACACCCTGGAAATTTCAGGGTGTTTAAGAGCGATCGGAAAAGCACAGGCTTTGGGCTTGACACGTGATTGATTTGAAGATAAACAATGGTGGAATGGCCCAATTCATCACGTGTCTTGGAGCGGCGGGCTGACGCTGAGAATCAGTGCTATTTTATGCGGGGGATCTCGGCCTCTCACAACCGGCAAAACCCATTCGTTCCCATCAGCCAAGGATGGCGACTACGCCTAGGCGCCATAATGAATCATCCTCTATTGGCTTGGGAAAAAATGGATTTTATACAAGCATTGGTGGTGACTTCTAAGCAGTTTTTTTGGTGTGAACTGTTCCAACGTACGTGAGAAATGAAAATCCCTATAGATTGACCCGCACATCAGGGTAATAATGGCCAAACGTACGGCTCAGTATTAGAATTTACATAGTAGTGACAAATTAGACTGGACACACAGGATGTATATAGTTTGTTTGTGAAAATGCATTAACACCAATGTATTATTACAAAGTTAGAGAGGCTTTAAAGATACGTTCTGGCCAAAGCAACCTTTTGTTTCACTGCTTCTCCGAAGCACTATTGTCTATCAACGAGCGGAACGCTGTTAGTCTGCACATAACTTCTGAGCTTGGATAAAAATGCATTGTCGTGTTCAACGTATGCTTCGCCTCCACTAATGCATTGTTCGTGAGCGACATTTTGCCCAGAAACAAAGAGACATAACCACACTTCTCCAATCTGCGCCTCGTACAAATGAGTAAAAGGAAGTCCGTTTCTGCCCGCCATTGTTCTACATTGACTGTGGAACTGTGGAAATCCACCTAGTCTATCAATTAATTCCGGCTGTTTTGCCCTAAAAACTGATATGCGGTAGTTAGTCGTTATTGTGAGCCAGGGCCTGAAGAGTATAATACGTGATCAGGGACTGAAGATGACTCCGATTCGAGAATGCAGTCCACCTATGGGCCGAGAATGACAGTAATAAAGGCATAAACAAGGCGTAACAAAAGGCCTCATCAAGCTAATTCCCTCATCATGGTTGCCATAGTGACCGGCAAATACTGTGTCCGGTCCGAGCCAGATGTCGGTGGAATGAGGTGGCCTGCCCACGACCTACGTAATGTCGCCCACCCAAAAGTGACCAGTCTCGGAATTAACCACAGCATGAGTCCCTGTGAAATAATAGAAATAATCTTAGTTTCTTTTTAATACCATGCGTCATGGCCTTTGCAGCTTGCCGCAATAAAGCCATTCAAGCTGCCCACCTTATGGAAAACTATGTACTTGTTATCAATTGGCAGTTTCATTTCGAAAGGGAACCGACTTTTTCGCTTGAGTTGCCCTTTCGTATTCTGGAGTGTTTCGAGCTGAGCAACGGTTGACCAAGTTGCAAGTCTATAGTTAGATACGGAGAAAACTAAATCATTGTTTGTTTGAAAGTTCAGGTTTAATTGGGGGATTTTGGAAACCACCGAGGATCTCAATACAATTATTAACATATCATTTTTAATATTTGTAGTTACATTGAGACTACAGTGTACAAGTTTGGAGACATAACTAAGTCTTCAATCACGATGTGTATATACACCGTAGTATACTTAAAAGACACTTCATCTGCTCAACTCAACACAAGGGTTTGAGAATCGATAGTTACAAATATACCAGTCTTGATTAAAAGCTGGTCTGTTGTAAAGAAAAGAGGATGGGTACAATCACACAGCGCAAGTATTTCACTTGCGATTCACTCGCAATTCACGGTTTTCACCATTCTTTTTTATAGTTAAACATGCTCCCATATGATGTGGGTAACAGATCGACGAATAACAGAAAATGTGTAGGTATAGATCGAGAGTATGCTAGGTATTTCAGACGTTGCAAGGAACCGCCACTGCAGACGGGACATCGCCAACAGATTGGAGCAGATTGTGAGTGAAATTCATGTGACATGTATATATATATAATTATAATTATATATAAATATGATATAATTATGTTTAACAATATTAATTTTAACGCAAAATGATTTTGGGTTCTTGCTAACATCCAATCATGTCACATAAAACCACAAATTTTAAAGTGACTCTTAAATCGTTTTTCTACATGACTGTATTTTTGTGGTTCCAGCTTGTGACTGCAGGTATCATCAGTTTCACGTGAACTTAATCAAGTTAAAATTATATAATGCATGTCGTTGAAAACTTTGATTTTTTTTCACTTGTCGATGGCATCGGGCAAATCCATCTTGCTACTTCACTAGTTTATTTCATTATTTTCTATGACACTCAGATTTGTAAATAATGGATTTCAATCTCCGGATTTAACGTTTTTTGGCTATATGTATATATCTATCCAGTTTTATTTATACTGATACAACCCAGGCCACGTCTAAACTCACATTTTGTAACTGTAGTAAATTATATTACCTCACACTATGCATGACAAAATTGCTAAAGGAGGTAGGGTTCCGTACACGTCTCTCATTTGAAAAGTGAAAACCCTGCTGTTCTTCGAGAAGGCTAGCCGATATTTTCATTAGTTACAGAATCTGCGGTTTGATTGCTTCTCTAACAATGAATTTTATTGCAGCATTAATCTCAACCCTTTCAGAATAATTATAAATTTAAATGACAGTTACCTTTGCTACAGTTGCCGGTCTCGCCCGTCCAGCGGTTCCCATCGCAGGTAAGAAACCAGGACTCGTCGGTAAAGTTACACTTGATGACCAGGTTGTCTCCCACTCGTCTCAAGTTCCCTCCTCGAGGAGTTGGTGGATTGGGGCATCCTAACACTGAAAACGCAAAGACAATTAACAACGTTATCAAGCGCCATTCAATTGATCTACAATCTACTACGACATCATAAGTAAATGAAAATCGAGTGATGAATCTGGTAGTACTAGTGTTCAGAGACCTATAGTTCTTGGGGTATGATCTTCTAGGGATCAATTAATGTAGTAGTAGAATGTTATATCATTGTATAAGTTGTTACTACTGATGTTTGTATATCTGTGATTATTTGGGTAAATATATGAAATAACGCAGGTTCACATTTGGAAAAAGTGTTTGTGATGTGACATGAGAGTAAGGAACATGTACAAGATCATGAGTATTTGAGTACCAGAAAGGTGGCTCTGGAAGCGATAAGGTGTCATGACAATCATGTGACCTGTATTGACAAATCACCATGAGTCTTATATTAGGGGTATAAAAGCCCAAGTTTCAGTATGAAATTAACAGATCCTACTTGGCTCTCAATGTGTCAACACTGACTTCTCTCTTGTGTGCTAGTATTATTCAAGAGCTCGAAACAAGGATATAACTGATCATGCGGAGTGAGCAGCATGCCTATGCAGTACAGTTAGGCCAATTCCTCTCTATGATTGAACTTAGAATTATAAAGGCTAGAGGAACTATGAGCTATGTTATGGATATGGTACAAGTGTAGCGAGAGCAGCTGGATAAGCACAGGGAATAATGCCCTGTTTCCACCAAAATTCTTCTTCAAACGATTCCAAAAATACTATAAAAGTCGTCAAAATGTGTAAATATTGACAAATCTTTCAACAAAACTGTAAGTGGAAACAAAAAAATGTTCAAACAACCAATTTCAATGACGATTCTTGAACTTGTCTGACATGTAAACTGATTCTGGACGATTTTGGCTACTTGAACAAATTTTCTACACATATCTTGCATTCATCTTTTGGTGAAAACAGGAAATCTTAGGACGATTCAGTAAAAAGCAAGTATTTAATAGAATAAAATAAATATCAGGTGAAAAATTAAAAGCGTATATGCTATCAAAATGAATCAAACCGCATTTGTTGGATAAAAATATTGTTTGGTGGAAACAGTAAAATGTCTAATCTAAATTACACTGATGAACGATTTTTCGCCTCTGATTGTCTGATGAAAAAATCGTTCAATTCAATCTCGTTTTTTTTTATGGAAACAGGGCATTAGACGTCGGGCACTATGCCAAAATGCTATCAACCTATGACTTATGGCAAAGACCCAAAGGATATTTCCTCACCAATGGCTGTCCCAATAGAAGCCTAGCCTAGGAGGTCCCCACCACCCTCTCGTTCTCCTTTTGGCCCTGCTCCTCCCTGCGGTACTACACAGTTAACCCTCATGCACGAGGCATGACCTCCAGCTCAATGATCCCCTTTTCCACATTCCTCATGTGCTCCCATGCCTGGGCATGAGGACAAGGCAGCATATGGCCCCATTAACAGGTCACAAGAACGACAGTAGGTGAACCCCGGACACCACAATCTATTTTTGAGAAGCACCTTAATAGACTCTTTATTTTATTTTCTCTTAGGGACATTTTCGTTAATCAATATTTTCAAACCTAAACTTGTTGCTTCCTATCTTGCTTTTAGATCTGCTTACAGATCTTTGCTATCAAGACAACATCGATTGCCTCGTGCCTCTTCCAACTAACTGGAAGAGCTGAAGAGATGTTATCAGTCCCAGACACTGTTTGTGTTATATCGTATTCCCTTTACTGTCTTGACAGTTAATTGATTCACTGTGTGTTTTTAACGTTGTTTTTGTTTTTACGTATACCCATTTATACGTTTCAAGTTCAGGTACATTGACCCGATCTGTTAGAGGATATCGAGGGTCTCACAATACATTGTACTGACCTTCTGATCCATATGTTTTTAACCGTTTTCTAGGGTATCCAGGGCAGAGACCCTGGAGGTAGGAGGCCATGGAGGTCGTCTATGCACGCACCAGTAGCCAGAGGAGGAGGCAATCGTTGGCAAACACCCCCATATCATAGCAGGTCTGGCCTCTCCCCCTCCGTCCTCGTCAGGGGCCAATCACAGATACCTGAAGTAGTAAAAAGGACCCCTCGGCCCGCCTTGTTGCGTGTTTGTCCGACCACTTGCAGCTTTGTTGTTAACCTGATCAAGCCATGCTTCCCTTGGGCTGGGTCTATGTGCGCACTTCCCCCGGGGCCTACCCTCTCTCTTCACAATCAGGGCATTATTAATTGATGACTGCCCATGCACTTGTTTAATTAATCGACAACAATGGTGGTTCGCGGTGAAAAGACGGGTTCAAGAGGTGAGGCCGGTCCCTGCCGGGCCCGATCGTGATTTGCAATCACGTTGTATAGCCCGGGATTATTTGTACAGGGGCATGTGCCAATTGCCTAGTGTTTATTTATGCCCTGTTTCCACCAAAAGACTTTTCTTCAAACGATTCCAAAAAACCTATAAAAATCGTCCAGATTTTCAAATCCTGACAAATCTTTCAACAAATCTTTTGGTGGAAACAGAAAATCATTCAAACGACCGATTTTTATGGACGATTTTTTACCTTGTCAGCTGATACAAATTCCCCAGTGACGACAGACAAATTATTTGACATGTTAAATAATTTTGGACGATTTTGGCTTCTTGGACGATTTTTCTACACAAATCTTGCATTCATCCTTTGGTGGAAACAGGAAACCTTAGGACGATTCAATAAATAACAAATGCATAATAAAAGAAAATAGATATAAGGCGAAAATAAAAATCGTATAATGCTATCATAATAAATTAAAACATGTTTGTTAAAAAAAACTATTGTTTGATTAAATCGTTGGTAAAATCGTTGGTAAAATCGTTGGTAAAATCGTCTGTCAACTCATTTGATTGTCTTTTGGTGGAAACAGAAAATCGTCCAATTAAACCAACAAAGATGAACGATTTATTCTAATGATATAGTCCTCTGTATTTGTCTGATAGAGAAATCGTTCACTTTCATCTCGTCTTTTTGGTGGAAACAGGGCATAAGAGGGGGTAGGTCGTATTGGACAGATGGGGTGGGTGTTTTTAGGGACAGGGTTAAAGGGAGGGGGTTTCAAAGAGGCGGGGCTGCAGACTAGGTTCTACAGTTGTTTTCAGCAAAGGCAACTTTCGGTCGTACATAAATGTCAGTTGCTGGGCCCCAGAGTCGATGTTATATGGTATTATGATATTAAAAGGTACGACTTTGAATATCAACGCCTACAGTGACATCGTGTGTGGTCTTTGAGTGTTATAAGCAAAGTGTGCCATGGATAATCGATGACCTACAAGGAGGTAGCCCGACATGGCGCAGATCGGTACATTACAGATGCAACAATGATCGCGCCTCCTTCACCTTAACCCCACTCAATCACTGCATGTCTCACAAACCAGCCCAGCCCTCACTACCCACCCCACCCGAGCGCACCCAACCCTCCTCAGACTCTGTCAGTAGGGGAACGACGTGGCCTTACCAGTACCGCTTGATACCACGCCAGACATCGTTTATCCGTCTGACGTGCAGAAAATTCATGAGAAATCCTGTGGTTAACACGTCAGGACCATCCGAACGCATTCAATATGTGTCGCGACCATCTTGATTTTAATTCGCGACTACTTTCTCAGTTCGGCGGAGATTCAAATTTGGGAAATCCATACCAATATGGTTTCAACTTTGGGGTTGGATGAGAAGGAGGGGGTGGCCAATGGCAGACGCCACAGGGCCAATCGCGCCAGTCGCTTGATGCTCATTTGTGTCATTTACATACGAATTGCGTGATTCCGGCGGGAGATGTAATCACAACGTCGGTCTGATGGTCAGGGGAGGCTGGGGGATTTGGGCGCTGCCAATGACGCCAGCCAGATGAGGAGGTGGCGACCGCGGGTTAGGCCGGGCTGAGGCCGAGCTGAGGCCGACCACCTGCCAGCCTGTCGCGCCGCATTCACCGCCACACAGACCGCGGCCTGCAGGCCAAGGGAGTGGGCGCGACTGGGATGGGCCAGCATCCAGAGACACTGAATAAACGGGTTGTTCTCGGGCTTTTCGGTTCAGCTGCACACCCGGACGGCTATGGCCACATTGAGACAGCATCAATCATACGCCTGCCGAATTTCCATGATAATTACCATTTCCGCTGGACCCGTCCGAATAATTGAAAGCCGTAGCACGATTTATGGTCGAGTGGCGGCGACGGGCCGCACCCAATGGATGAAGCCGTGCCCGGCCCAATCGGCCCCCGATAACTCACGGTCGGTGCCCCCTGCCCACGTCAATTCAGTCCGCCCAGGGTATACGGATGCCATACCACTCGCTTAGTGTAATCGATATTCCCCCGGCCAATCGCCTGGAATATCTATATTAGGTAGGTATTATAACAGAGTCGTGGTCGAGATAAGCAGCAGCTGTTTTCTACTTAAACTTCAAACTTAAAGCTGGCCTACATCCTGCCCCCCCCCCCCCCCCCCCCCCACCCCCCACCCATCGGCAGGCCTGGATCCCTGGTCCGCCTCATTGCGTGCGTTTCACCTGCAGGTAGTTTTTGCCTTTTTCATTAGCGGGCGGCCCGGGACGGACCCCACCCCGGCCTCTTGCTAACCCGTCGTTAAATCGCTAGCCTTAGTCAGTGGTGCACCCTTGCACCCTTCGTCTCTCCTCAACCCTTCAAGCTTTACAGATCCAAAACCCACTGTGGGAGGGGGAGGTTCTTTCTTTAGGCGATAAGTTCTCGTGATTGAGCCTTTGATTTTTTAAATCTCTGCCCAGATTTCCTCTTTTTTATGAAAGCACTCGCTGCCTCACTTTGAAGTGTTTTTTGTCGCCATTTCAGTTGGCTCATATATTTTAGACATGGGAATGGTTGTAAATTCCTGCCAAGGGGCTTAAAAAAGAATCGAAGTTCCCATACAATTGACAAAATTTACCAGTAATGATATCAAGGTAGGAAGGTTGAGTGATGAATTATATCAGACATGTTTCTTGCATGCCGCTGATGATGAACATAAATGTGGTTTCTTCGTTTATTTTTCGGTCCTTGAAGTTCATTTGAGAATTCCTACATGTACAGGTACCCTTGACTTAAAAACAAAGTAATGTCATAGAACCCGTTTGATCGCAGGTAACTAGAATCAGAGACATGCAATAACACATGTTTGGCGCATGTTTCCTTGATGTTATGACTCACGTATACCGTATCAATAATCTACTAACAATTATTTATATGGAATTTGAAATGTAATGCATCCACAAAAGTAGATTTTAAACACGAACCAGGCAAACAATGTCAGTTTGTAAAAGAACATGCTGACGATGATATTTTCAACAAATTCATTGTGAGATGTAATATACAACTGGCATATTTCGACCTGAATATTACATCTGAGATAGATAACGTCATGGCTATAAAATTATCCACACGCAGCTGCACGTGACAGCTGCGCCTTTCTGATTACGAATCGCTTCATAAACAAGACTGGCTTGGCCTTGACGAGCTAAAGGTGACTTTCCCAATCCCTTTATCCATGACAAACTTTTGCATAAAGATATCTATCATACAGCAAAGTGTGTCTTAAAGATTAAAACACACATGTCGACTGTAGCTTCATACTATGTTATTTACTATTCCATTGGGTACGAATATGTATGCAATCACTATATAAGCATCAATAAACCCTTTCAGCACTATTTGCAAATAAAAACACTGCATGTTAGAACATATTGGCAAATGAAGATTTGGATGTTTGCCAGCATGCTGCATCACATATCACGTCCCAATGATACATTTTGCTTTGATACTACCGTTTAGTATTCTCTCGATATATTTCCTAGGTCATATCTCTTTGCAGAATTATAGACTGGAGTAAATAGAAAAATGAAAGGTTCCGCTATTTGTAGCGTAATTTCTAACTACTTTCACTCCACTAAAGTAGACAGAGACTTCACATAAATTAATGGTCTCTATCATATTAAAAGTGTGTGGACATGCTCAGCGGAATGATTTGAGCCAATCCAACTGCCCACAAAGGTCCATCAATTCAAAATCAAGCCTAATTTGGTAGCGGGATGTCTGAGTAGTTGCAAAGACAAAAAGGTTAGTGGGTTTCTATGATTTCCTATGAAATAACTCATGCGAAATCATGTGATAACTATCATCATTGCATAATATCAGCTTCTAGCAGTAATTTAGGATAATCTTACAACAGAATACTAATTGCATTTTTGACAACGTCAAACATCATATCAAGGTACTTAGTGTAGTAAATCTACATATTTGCATCATTTTCTTTTAACAAATTGTTTAAAGTCTGCCCTCTGAAGATTTTGAGTATGTGTGCTAAGGTCATTATTACATACTACTTCTAAAACTGTCTTCTTTTACATGTTGCAGTCTACACACTGAACATACTTCAGATCATACCAAGAACCAGCAAAATAGGCTCTTATCAGCCAGTCCATTTGGTTGTTGATTTGTTAAACTGGTTTTTAAATGACCCGCAGGAACTAGCAAATTAGATCAAGACCCCATTATTTAGTTCCACTCTTATCCCCAATATGGCTACATGGTGTAGTGGTTAGCAGCCCTGCCTCCAAACCCCTATGTTATGGGTTCGAATCATGAAGGGATTTTGTCCCTGACAGTGTTTTTTTTTGCCTGGTGAAGCCACTTGTTCCATAATAAAAAGGACTTCTCATATACTTTGTGGTGATTTTTGATGGGACCTTGAAATTATTTTTTAATTGCAAGTGAGTTTCCTTGTTGTCACTACAAGGGTACCCTGTTTGAAAGTGTGCATATATACATGATATTTAACAACTGTGCATGCTGCCTGAATTTTGTCCAAGACTGGCCAGATTTATGCTTCCAATGACATAGATATTTTGTCCTTTGATGATATTTGTAGTTAGTGGTTGTTTAGTGATAATACTCATCTCGTTTAGTTATATCAGACAATGTCATAATACTTCCTCTAATTATGCTTTTTTAAAAACAAAGTATCTATACATATTGACTGATAAAACGTTTACTTGCACCGTAAATACAAAAAGGAAAATGATGTGGACAATTACATGTACATATAGTGCCTTTGATCACACTGTAACATATAATGAATGTAGTTTTATTCTTCATGACTACTATAACATAATACAGCTTCTGAGCGTATCAAGATAAGTTATGGCTGGAGGTGAGGGAAAACTGGAGCAACCCATCTCACCCCAGGGTAAATAAACCTGGTAACAACATTAATAACCTAGCGATCGTTACATCTGTTCCCAAAAGGAAGCACCCACCTTCATACTTGAGGAGGAAGAATGTGTCTGAGGACTTCCTGCTGAGCACGGTGACGTCCACCTGGTGGGACGACGACATGTACGCCTTGACCTCGCGCGGCCCGCCCTCACACTCGGTGACGGAGCGGCGCGCGTCCCGCTCCTTGATCACGGCGAACTGGTAACAGATCCGCGGGCCCGGCACGAAGGCCTGCGCGTCCTCCGCGTCCTCGCCCGTCGGGTTGGGGGCACGCGCGAAGTTGACCAGTGTGATGTTGATGCGCTGTCCGGGCTGGGCGCGCACTGACCAGGGACACAGGTCCGACCCGTAGTCAGTGCCCTCTGACAGGGAGCTGGCGATAATCCCCGACGGACCAGAAAGCACCACTCCATGGCCCGGAATACAGCCCTGACCGCCCGCCGAGGTCACTGAAGAGAAACATACCAATCGTTAGAAGTTGACCGGGAAATCTATATTGCGATATTTATTGAATTTGGAGTACTGCTTTTAGCTAAATGATTGTTCCATGGGTAATCTAAAATGCTATATAAGCATAACTAGATATTGTACTCTAGCCAAAAATCAACAACATTGGAAACATTTCCTATAATAACAATTTGTTTAGAATTATTTTCAAACGTATTCCTTTCGTTATAACGTTAAACTACCGTCCCTCCCCGACTCAAATAAAAAGTTCCTGCCTGTTTTCAAGATATTGAACACCGAAAGACAAGACAAAGCTATCTTTCATTTGTCAAGGTATGGCGAATGGATAAGTATGCGCTTATTAGGCAAGTTAAAATTCACGCAACTTAAGAAACTTATAAGTTAAAAGATTAATGCAACATCAATTTGTTTATCAATCAATTGAAATTCGTATATTTGTCAGTTCAATCGTCGATGAGTCGCCCGTCACTTGAGCTGAGGGGAACCAGCACTAAGTAGATTCGTATTCTGTTGGAATTTCTGTAATAGTGCAGATAGGCATAACAACAATTCTTCATGCTTCATATGCTGCTAAAAAGTGAGAGCGTTGCAAAGGCTTTCTGGCAAGGTTGTTCAGTGGTCGTTACAAATAGTAGCGGTGATTGAAGATGGCAAGGCTTTTATTTACCTGGCGAAGAATACCACACAAAAACGCTATTACCAATTTGAGATTAAAATGATTAGGTGTACAAAAAAAGAGGCAGATCCACGGTCCCATGAAATTCATGAGCGAAGAATTGTTTATCTAACAAAACCCATGGGCAGCAGAGATAGACAAAAAAGGAGACATTCTTATAACACCACAGATCCGCCCAAGAGCACGGATGAAAGAAGTTTAAATTGCTAAAATGTCGTGGTTAAGTAAGAAAATTACAAATCTCTGATAATCCATCTAGGTTACGCTCGTACTCGGGCTATTTCATTTGATTAACGATTACAGAAGCGCGGAATAATCCAAGAAAAGGGATGTGCGGGGAATGAAACGTGAGCCGGTTAAAGGGATCGGCTCCCAGCCTTTATTAGAGAGAGACATCAATGCCGACGAAAAGCAATCAATTGAGAAGACTCAAGCGCGGGGCACGCCAGCCTGCTAATTGACTGGTAATCTCAAAATCGAAACAGATATTGGTTAGCTTTGAAGAAAGGCTCCTTAAAAATTTCCCGCCTTGCTTTGATGATTTTTTTCTCGTTCCTTCTTTCTGTTCTAATCCAGTTGGATCAATGTTTACACTGGTATAGCAGAGGGATGGCGCTCCTACGGGATACAGCTGTTGGTTTGTGATGCTAAAGAAGGTTTGTCCTGCGTCCTTCTGGAGATTTACACAAGGGGCCTTACGAGAGATGAAAGACTGGATGTGAGGTAGTCTTTGGTACGCGCCGGTTACTGGGTTAATCTCAGAGAAGGGCCTCGTTACATCCTGCGTTGCGGTCCTTGGAGCATCCATGGCATCAATATGAATAACATCAAGACTTAATTTAAGGATTTTCAGAAATTAATTACATTGTTGTGCATACGTATATACATGTATGAGTATTAGGGGACACTTAATGTCTCCTTAATCAAAGGCTACATAATAAGACTTGATAACAGAGACTAGATATAGGAATATAGAGATCTATGTATTTCAAAGCAGAATACTGCAAAAGTATGCGAATGAAATGGTGTCAGAATGTTTCAGGACCACAGTATTTAAATGTGTAGAGTATAGGTGTATAAAATGAGTGCCCCAAGTGATTTGTTGAATCACGGTATTCCTATCCCAAGACTGCCAACGGAAGATGGGTTGTGATAAACACTATTTTACACGTATCCCGCGGATCTTGTGGGCCCATGTCTAATCATCTGGTCTAGCCCAACAGGCCCATATCAGATGGGACCTGGTCATGCTGTGGGAGAGCAGCTCGAACGACGGCTATACATCGTTACTGCTCGCGATCTGCTCGACGGTTGAGTCAATAGTCACGCTCAGTTATGGGGATCAATTTACAACCGAGATCCAATCAAGAGGATCCAATAGGCAGCGGGCTGTTTCCGAGTTAGGCTGGGGGGTGATGGGTGGGTGACTGGGGCAGGGAGGGGAGAGCACGATATGAGTAACTCGTTTATTCTTTCACCGTCTCAAGATCGCAGGAATTTAAGCATCGCCTGCTATGCAAAAAGAGACAACCGCGATTAATGCAAAAATGATAATATCATTATATCTGAAAAAAGACACCACAAAAAGAAGGCTCTATCACATTGGGGAGGTTTGGCTTATGGATAGGGAAGGTAGTGAGTGTTAACGGTCAAACAGTGCTATCTGTGGTCAGCCGGACGGTGGGAGATGGGGAGTGGCGGGGTGGGAACGGCCCAGGCCCTCAGCAGTAGCCACCAGTGAAGAAGGCAACTGACTGCTCCTGCCTGACAAACATGGCCCAGAGAGGCGTTTGGCCTCTGGCAGGCAGGGCTCGCTGGTAGAAGAGGGGGTGGGATGGGGACGGAGAGGCCTGTTTGCACGCCGCCGGCCTCGGCCCAACCAGAGGAAATAGAGTATTCCGCGGCTAAGCCAGGTGGCAAAGGCAACTCAGAAATTCGTGCCGCAGGGGCGAGCCACCGTCACTGGGGCTCTCATGGATTCTGTAGGATCAAATATTAAGCAAAGCAAAACATATCTGGACCCCGAGGAAGTAGGGGCTGGCAGCAGCGAGCACCAAACGCACTGCCGTCTGCGCATTCCCAGAACTCTACTGCTCACTCCAACTCGCTTGAACAAAATGAAATAGATGATCCATCCAGGCGGGCACATTTTTCTTGCCGTGCCTTTAAGCTATGAGACATCAAAGCTCCGCCCGTCTAAGACGCAGGGCTGAAACCACCGGGGGCACGGGAAGCTGAATATTGTTGGCGGATCTGTTCAAGCGGTTGCAGCCCTTTTGAGCAAGTAATGTATTTTTGTATCCGAAGAATAACTGCAGCTGTATTGACTATCAAACAAGGCCATCGGTAGTCTACGCCCATTAAAAGTGAATGCAGATCTATCCTCGAACGGCCTTTGATTTGAAGCCAGACCAAAAGTAAGATACATACACTAGGATGAGGACCTCTTGCCAAGTCTTTCATCTGGATTGCGCCGTGGAAATTAAAAAAGGAAGAAGTCTATATGGCGCCGGCACGTTTATAACGCTTCTCAGCAGCCATATTCTGAACTGCCTAAAAACAGTTAGGGGGAGCTGGTGAGCACTGTTTGCTTTTGATCTTAAAGCCAATGAAAAAGGACCCCAGTCGGACCAACAATGCCTAATTTGGGAATGTCGATGACACGGCACACTGAGTCAATGTCGCCAGATTGGGGCAAACAAGAACGGCCCTTACCTGCGAGCTAGAAACTCAGGTAATACAATCAAAATGTTTGTGTGATCAATAGCATCGCCGACGGGCCGAATAAAACACGTCCATGGGTAATTGATGGTGTAGAAAGTCCCATTGACTTTTAATATAGAACCGCCAATTGACAATAAATCGTGCAGGTTTCCGTACGCACTGTTAGCACAGGCTGCTGGGTTTTGTGGGTGCAGAGAAGGAAGAACGGCGAGGCAGTTAAACAAAGTCTAGTGTGTCCATCACAGGCCGGGCAGAGCCGACCAGTCGGGAGGGAGTCTTGCGGGGGGGGGGGGGGGGGGGGGCTGGGGAGGAGCAGACGTGGTTGTGGCTGGCGTTTGCACAGTTTGTGGAGGTCGATACCTTTTTTCATCTTTTTCTCTATAGTGTTGGAGTGAGATGGGAGTGTCCGCGTATCGGTATCAAATGGCACTGGAGAAAGCGGGCTGTGAAATATTCATTAGAGGCGTGTTAGGATCAATGCTATCACCTTACCTTCAGGAAGGACCATCCCCACTGCACCCCACGGCCTACAGCCTCAGCCTGAGCTACGTCGGCGAGCGACTCGACGCCCACCCACCCATCACCACAAATATGATCTGCCAGCCGCCACACTGATCGGCCCAATCATAATCCGATGCGGACCGTACAAAAACAACTAGCCCAGTTGTGGACGGACCGTCCCAACAAACGCAAGTGATTGACAAAGTCTGGACAGACTGCCATCTTAGATTTCTCGCCACATATCAGTTCTGCTCCTCCTTTGTCTCTATTGCCATGCACTTCAAAGATGCCCATTTACAGTCTCGGCCACTCATCAGTCGACTGAACTCGCCGGAGAGAAGAGCGCAGGACTTCAAACAAGCGCGCTATTGATTCAGACTCCAGTCTTGAAAATGTAAATCCACATCGAGCGTTTCAGTGAAATATAATAAATGCATTTGACTGTCCGCATTCCCTTTCCAATCGATAGCAGCCTCTATTTGCATTGGGTATCGTGTCACTTTTGAAATGCCATTACCTAGTCTCTTTAGGTCGTCTGTTCTTTTTGTCACTCAGCATCCACAATTTGCTGACAGTGATTAGATATTGTGTGCATTCATTTTTTCCCAGGGCCGGGTGGAGCAAGATGGAAATTTCACTGCGCGTCACCCTCAATCACAATTAGTTCCAGCGCCCGTTTGTACTGCTCGATAGCAGTTCCCGTTTCGCCATTTCTCCGCAAAATCTCCAGTCACCCTCGATGATTAACATGATGCATAAAGCTATATCCACCGATGACAAGTTTTTAAATCGGTGTGTGAAACAAACCTACGTTGACCTCGCAAATTACATTGCTCGGAGTGGAATCAATGTCGCAGATCACTCATTTTGTCCCGCAATAGCAAGGGAGATTGTCTCCGCTTGCAGCAATGTAAGGAGGTATT
Organism: Lepidonotus clava; assembly: GCA_936440205.1. Taxonomy (NCBI): domain Eukaryota; kingdom Metazoa; phylum Annelida; class Polychaeta; order Phyllodocida; family Polynoidae; genus Lepidonotus; species Lepidonotus clava. Next base: position 30,374,571 of record OW387134.1, read on the forward strand.
CCTTGAGCGGATAAACTAAATTCCGGTCATCTCGACCAATTCTGGTCGCTTGATTCTGGTCGAAAAAAAACTGGTCAAATCGCTCAATGGGAACACCAAATCTGTTACTTTTTTGGTCAGTTTTTGCTCGTTTTCGACCAGAATTAAGTGACCAGAACTAGGAAAGACGACCAGAATTTCGTTGAGTTATTCAATGGGTATCCCCCTTAAGATTCAACTGCCGTATAGCATTCGCAATCCAACTTGAGTTAGAAATAATTATGTTGCCGTCCCACTGGTAGTTCTTTCAATCTAACCTCTTGTTCTAATAGCTGATAAGTTCTAACCCATGCTTGTTTTCATTGGTTAACATACAATCAAGGTTAACATACAATCAAGCGGCTGATCGCTGCATTGCAGTGGAAGGTCGGTTATTTTTCTAGTCTGTCACTACTTTCTCTTTTCTCTAAATTGAAATAAGGGAGAAGGAGTCTTCATAACTCACACGAAAGAGTATATAGATTTACTTTGTGTCCAGACTCCAAGTGTTCTCAATACCATACAGAAGGTTGGGTTGTTCGGTTAAATATAGATCCGTGTTAACACATTCAATTATAAGACAAAACCTGCTATTTTGATAAAACAAAGGGCCATATTGTTCGTGATTATGGGGAGTGTAGCTCTTATTTTTTGGGATTATCATTTTTCAAATTTCACTGGCTGGAAAATGTTTTGTGTATTGTTTTGTAAAAACAAAATTGCATGCAAGTATTTTGATTCGAACAAAACGTTCACATTTGGCATAGCATGTAGCGGTACCGGTAGGTCCTGCATCGACTTGTAAATGAAAGGGACCCGCACCATTTGGATAAAGAAAAGAACTGACTCAACAGTGATAATCGTTTAAACAATCTTGATTCTAAAATGTATAGGCCCACACTTAATATATAGTTACTAATCATCTTTTCCCAAAGGCAAAAACATCAACTCTTCGTGAATGGAACCAAAAAGAAAAACCACTGCATTCAATCTAAACTTGGCTGACTCTTTTCAAACTCAAAGTGCATAGGGGCATTATCATATTGCTTAGTTATAGAAATACATAAATAGATGCTCAAAGTATTGAACATAAATGATAATAGAGCTAATGCTCCATATTCAATAATTACAATTATTCATAATATTATTTTACCTTTAAACCATTTTCAAACGCCTTAATATTCACAGCCCTCTGTATCTTTCCATCCAGATTATTCCATCTTTCTATAACGATATAACAAGGACTTTTCAATACCCTTTCCTTGGTAAATTTAATTTAGCAGCACTACGTAAACATTTCTCTCTCATTGGGTTGACAGTTTTATTACCCGATCCACTAAGTTTATACATTATTTTCAATAAGATATTTCTAACCATAATACTTTATGCATTTTTACCATATCAATGCAGTGGCGTAGCCAGGGGGTTCCTGGGTGTCTGGAACCCCCTTAAATTTCCCAAAATACACGTAAAATATAAGAAATCTTGCCCATAATGTCAGTTGGAACCCCCTCTGACATTAGGGCTGGCTACGCCCCTGCAATGGTTGATACATATCCATGAATATCGCATATCATTTTCACGGCCTTATTCTGATAAGGTTGTAAATTTGCCTGCTTCCTAGAAGTAGTAGAACTGTACACTATTGCAGAATAGTCTGACAAGGATAACACTATTTGCTTGTATAACAATGCAACTGTTTTTTTATCTATAGATTTTCTAATATTACTCAGAGTAATTAGCATGTTATTGACCTTAGGAATCATGCGATCAGTTTGTCTTTCAAATACTAAGTATTTATCTAAATACATCCCTAAAAAATTATAACCATCAACATTTGCCACAATACTTTTTTCCATTCGAATACAACAACCATTGTTTTTGATCCTCTTTCATGAGACTGAAAACATAGGCTTCGTTTTACTCACAAAAGTACCATTTTTCTCGCACTAATTCTATACTTTGTCTTGTTGATTCACGCTCGTTTTGACAGCTTCTTTTTGCGTTTTATCTGTACAGATAATAACGGTGTCGTCAGCATACATATTACAGTAATTATCTCCCAATAAACATATATCATTGAAATATATGTAATAAATGACAAAGGCATCCTGCGGTGGACGGTGCCCGCCTTCTTACCTTTTATACAGGTGTAGCTGGCCTCCAGGAAGGGCGTCAGGTCACCGGGACACGGCTGGCGCCCGTGCAGACTGGCCACCGGAAACTCACATTCCTGTCGACCAGAGCACTTCCGGTCCAACTCCGGAAGTACATCGGCGGCGCAGCCTAGTGATCCATAGTTGATCTTGACGCAGTGGCCGAGGCGCATGCGACCGTACTGCGCACTGGTCATGATGATCACTTCGTCGTGGGCACACTTTGCAGAGAATGATTCAAGCTGGCAGTATTCCTTGACACCTGGAGAAAAGAGGGAAGAAACGGGTGAACACAAACGCAAAACCATCTCAAATCATGTTCACACTTGATAACTGCGGCGGACTTGCATATCACAACATTCCTGTTCAAACATTTCATGGTCATTATGCAATTAGTTGATAATCTATTTTTTGAAAGTTCTAAATCAGCATATTCAACCTCTCCTCTAGTAATTGTATTGATTGTCAGGTCCTTTTAGTACATCTTATAAGTAGCAAAAGAAAAGACCAAATAGGAGCCTGTATGAGTTTTTCCATGCCCCAGAGGGAGCGGCATAGGATGCTCCTCGTACTTCGGATGAGCGTGACGCGTGTGTATAAAATGGGATAAAGAGAGATTCACGATAATTGCAATGTGATCCTTATCAGCGACGCCCTTCTGCACGAGACAGAAACAAAACCTTCTATGACAGAACCTTTGCAATCATCTTCCCTTTTTCACAGGAAATTACCTGCAGCATCATATCAAGGGGTACGAGTAATTTTCCATCATCATTACTGAATAGGCAGGCTTTTTCTTTCGCATATAGACTCCGGTTTTCAATTCAAAGAGGGAATTAACATGATAATGGACCTGTTTTTTGTTGTGAAAATACTCTATTTCATTCGAACGCCGTGGGGATGATTGCGTTATAATGGATTTCTATTCCGTTGAGGTGTAATATCTATGTTGGAAGACGGTTAGTGTTTTATTGGAATGTAATATAACACCAACTCTATTAGACCAAAGTGAATCTCTTGCAGTTTCCTAATATCGTATTTCAAGTTAAAATGACCATGTTTTATAATGATTTGGGTGCGCTTTTCGATTAAAATAATTGAAATAATTTCCATATGTATATTTGTATCATCATATAGATATCATATAAATAAATATATAATATGTTATGTTTCGACATAGCTAAATAGCTACAAATATAGATAAGCAACACCTACATAAGACCTCCGTAGTTATAAAAAAGATCAAACTCCAAGTACTTTATACACGACTAACAAGGGTTCAGAATAATGTTTATTTTGATTTAATTATTGTGGTGTTAGGATCAGAGGTATTACACCAGCAGATGTGCAAAAGGCACCAACAAAGGTTGAAAAAAAAAATTTAAGGACACTTTGCGGTTTCTGAGACTATACATTGATTGTCACATCGGCCATGATTTAAAACAAGTCGGTCTGTATGATTATTGTTCACCTAATCTATATGGTAGTTCTTGGTATGAATCGTGACCACAGGCGTACCTGTTTGCTTATATTTGATATTGTGAATTTGAATATTTACCATCAGTACCACAGCATGCCAAGCTTTTGGAGCTCGGACATTTAAATTTTGCTCCAATACCCCTCCTTGGAAAAAAAAACCTATTTTTAGAAACGGTAAACATTGGGGAACAGTACAGAAATGGGGCACACCGCAGTATCTTTAACCATGATAGTATAGCTATCAGCAGTCAATTGGCCCTCGCCGATGTTCTATTGTCATATCGGTTATGGCACCCGCAGGATGGTGCTGATTTGATGATGCGGGGAGTGTCACATCTATGACTGGCCCGCTTTGACGACGGGGTGCTAACAATCCTCGGCCCGCTGCTTCATTGTGATACTCTAATTAAGTCAGTCACATGTGGCACAGCCCCATGCCGCGCCTCCGACTCGTCTGTTTCGAGAAAAGAAAAAATGATGAGGCGGTGGTGATGATGGAACAATGGCTTCTATTGACTCCCCCATCGACTAGCCGTAATAATTGTTTTTGACACAGCAGAAGTAATAGCCGCGGCATTGGCGGCGGCTGGCAAAATCATAGCTGTTAAATTTAATTCCCCGTGCAGGGAAAGGGGTGCCGAGGGAAGTTAGGCGGAAAGATAAAATCGTTTATGAACTATTCCCCATGTGACTCCCCCAGTCCGGAAATTCACCCACTAATGTATAGCTATAATTCGGCGGCCGTTGCCCGGGTACGATGAATGGCTCCCTTCCAGCGCGCATTGGTCGGAGGCAGTGCAGCAGAAGAGCGCGGCAATAAACACCCTCTCTCTAACCGCCAGGGGTAATAGTAGATCCCCGCCGGCTCGCACACTGAGATAGCGATCGCATATCGGCACTGTTGACTTTGATGACGGGTTTTCATCGACGTGCTTGGGATTTGTCCAAAGTGCTGAGTGCTGGTTTTCACGTGGTCGAGGCCCACACCCACCGCCCCCCACCCCCAGCACCTCCGGTGGGCGGCCTGCAAATGGCAAGTCGGCCGGGCCCGACCAGCAGTCCACTCACCTGTTCATACAGGCAAATTGTAAAATCAATCTTCATGACGGACTGACTTATGTGCAGAACATTGTTCTGTGTTTGGGACTGACACCGCCTTGCTGTCACACAAATAGAATTCCCAATCACATGGGATTGATCAGGGCAGTCAAATCGAGCCCAAGAGTGACCGCTTTTACACAAATCATATAGACACTTCATGTGATCAATACGAGTTAAATTACCTTCAAAATTGAAAGTAAAGTTGAGGAATGGTTGCATGGAAAGGATATTGATATAAGCTGTGCAATTTCATATCCTGGAAACTGCCCTTTTATAATTCCAGCTGTCACATCGAATCTGTTGCTGATGATATCAATTCTGACTCAGGACTGCAATGAATACCTGTCCTCCGTAGGTGTGAGCAGGTGCACATATAATTAATAATCACATTGCTAGTTATCATTTCTTTCATATCAAGATTTTGTATTATAATGTACTTCGCATTGATAAAACACTCTTTCTAGCGTAGTCATAATTAGAATAGATTTGCCAGATAGTTCAATATGCGAATGTCCTCAGGTGCTTGAGTGTAAATAGTTTCGTATTGTGCTAGATGGCACACAATTATCTAAAACCATGCAGTTACACAATTATATGCTTTGTCAAACGGGCAAGGTGTAAACTGCGGTGTGGTATAAAATCCTTTGCTGATATTATTACATGTACTAGATATTGCCAAACTAACCATTTCCAATTCATGATGCGATAGTGGGATGCATCTTGATCAAATTTGATACTTTATAGATGAGGTTCCCTTTCGATAACAACACATAATATTATGATATTAATTCAGTAATTTTACCAAGTGGTTGCCATGGTAACCAAAGTCAAACATGGAAACACGTCAAAAGCAAACATGGAAACATCTAAAATTGATAATGATTGGTATAGGACTTTGTTGAAATATAAAGTACTGCAAACTCGGATTTGTATTGATTTCATAAAGTCAGATTTAGGTTAAGATTTATTTTTTATTTGTTAATCTCCCTAAATGATCCCGGATGCGTATTCGATGTAAAATTGAAATCATGTAATTTTCAAAGGAAAGCAAGATACGAACTGGATCGCAAATTGTTGTATTTTCCTCATGATTCCTTGTTACCAGACGGATAGATACATGAAAACATAGATATATATGAAACGGATAAAGTTGATGTGAAAAAAACAAGGACTCGTCTTACAAAATATCCCAACATGTCCAATAGCCAAAGGGCCGTGGTTGGCCTTTACTTGGGAGCAGAGGAGAAAGTACTTTGTGTGGGGCCGAGAAAAGGCCAAGGGGCCCTGTCTGATTAGGGGTCTAGCTGGAGACACCGGAGCCGTTGAGGGGGCGGTGGACGGAGGGCAGCCTGTCTGGCCAGGGCGGCCCCACGAGGCACATGTCATCCTCTACAGACACCTCATGCCATGCCCATCCTACACACCCCAGGCTCCTTCCATCTCTCAGCGTGTTCTGCCCCTCTACCCACACCCCACTCCGTGCCCACCCAACACCCCCAGGCTCCCTCCATCTCTCGGTGTGCTCTACCCGCTCTACCCCAACCCCACACCATGCCCACCCCACACCCCCAGGCTCCCTCCATTTCTCGGCGTGCTCTACCAACTCTACCCAAACCCCACACTGTGCCCACCCAACACCCCCAGGCTCCATCCATCTCTCGACATGCTCTACCCGCTCTACCCAAACCCCACACCATGCCCACCCCAGGCCCCCAGGCTCCCTCCATCTCTCAGCCTGTTCTGCCCGCTCTATGCAAACCCCCTCCATGCCCACCCCACGCCCCCAGGCTCTCTCCATTTCTCGGCGTGCTCTACCAACTCTACCCAAACCCCACACCATGCCCACCCCACACCCCCAGGCTCTCTCCATTTCCCGGCGTGCTCTACCAACTCTACCCAAACCCCACACCATGCCCACCCCACGCCCCCAGGCTCGCTCCATCTCTCAGCATGCTCTACCCGCTCTACCCAAACCCCACACAGTGCCCACCCAACACCCCCAGGCTCCATCCATCTCTCGGCGTGCTCTGCCCGCTCTACCCGCTCGTCGCCCGCTCTACCCGCTCGTCGCCCGCTGCCGGCCACAATCAGCGGGCGTCGCTCGCCGGGCGGCAAGAACACCGAACCGCCGCGTCTGCCGGTACGCGCCGCCCTCTGCTGCGCCGCGCCGCTGGTGGCCCGCTCCTTGTTAGTGGCTGAGTTCGCTGCCCAGGTGCCTCTGGAGCTACTCGTTTTAATCTATAAACGTGCTTTGCACGAGGGATCGGCGAACACCTGGCCAGCATCAGCCACAGTCCAAAAGCCACCGTGTTATTCTCGACAAATTGCAAATTACAAACAACAGCACCTCATACAGTGTATGTGTGTGTCATACCAATCCCATCTGGGTTCATTATATTTTATGAACATATAAGGCATACTTATAGGTTATGGTGGTTATGAATCATAATTGTTACAATCGTCCGATGAATATTTTACCTCAGATAGGCAGATAGGTAACTGTATAGGGAGTTTAGATGTCTATATGGAAATCTCTCTTTAAAATCTATAACACCAAGTGGCACCTGTCAGTGTTACATTTAATTCGTAACTCCCCCCCCTCCCCGCCCCAATAAAAAACGGAGATGAGGGCTTTCAACTGGTTTCTGTGCCAAAGGTTCAAAATGCATCTGTCCTCAACTGCTAAATGCCCATAAAAGTCCGCTGCTCTCATAGACAAAAACAGAAGGCCGGGGTAAGAGGCTTTTATGCCGTAGCTGAGATTTTTTGCACCATCTAACAATCTTTTTTCAGTGTGTGTTGGTAGGGCGAGGCGACGATGTCGTCTCTAAGGATTTCAGAGATACATACCGCATGAGTGATCCTCGCAATCCGATTAATGGTAAATCACAGCTTCACCGAGGTGCCTAAGAAAAACTTTGTAATTCTAATATCCTAATGGAAGCATTATATGGCCTACATGATCCGGGGTAATCCTTGAGCTGTTTTGATGATCAAACATGCAATTACATGCCTTGAAGTATTTTGGTGATTGAAAAATACCAGGCACCAGGTTAAACGTGGGTCTAGTCCCTTACTGCACTTATCTCTTTGAACGCATTATCTCAGCTTTTGTTCTTTTGAAATCATAGAATAAGCTTAAAAAGCAGTTCACGAGCTCGCTATGAAAAACAATTGTTACCAAAGGGATACGTCATAATGAATGTTGTACCTATCTAAAATATTAAGAGGACCGGTACCATTTTACCAAAGTAAACATGAACTTTGAGCATAACATTTTTTTTATGTATCATGTGCGATGGAACATGAAGAAATGAAATATATATATATGAGAAACACTTATATGTCCCATTTTGATATGGTTATTTTCAACTAATTGGTTTTTACTAACCTCAATTTTACCATGGCTTTTAGATAACGACCTGGCGATTCAGCACGATTATATTGACTAATATTTTGCACCATATACATAAATATATGTATATATAGATATATATAGATATTTATGTGTGTAAGGTAAGAGTCAATGTCACACATAGAACTGAATGCACTAGATGGAATGGCTAATGCTTACATCAGATAAACCAGGGTATACAAATTGCATTTAATTGTGAAGTTCTCCTTTTGGGTCAATCTGCAAAACCTGGTATTTGAATAATGATCATATCTTATCTTCAAAACAAGGAACAATTTGGGGATGAGGATAGTAAAATAAAACACACATAAATTACTCAAACCAAAGGAACCCGCAATGTCATTAAAATTGGACTTTACACACTTGCTACAATCGATGTAAAGAAGACAAAAGTATAAATTTACAACTTTGTTATCAAAAATGGTTTAATAGTTTGAATAGCATAACCCACTCAAAATAATATGAGTTATACTGTCAACAGCCGTTTGTAATATATAATAGATCACCCAAATGCAACCACTCCCCATAGTGACAAGATACCCGCAGCATACTTTATTAGGTTGACATGACATCCAATTATCATCTGAATGATGAATAGAGGCTCGCACATTTGTAGTCTGTGTTTTATGTACCCTTCAATGGGACGTTATGAAATGATAATTGCCGTTGGTGTTTGTCCAGTTCTATTACTACTCGTGTCCTGGACTAGGTTACTATTACAACTGTATGAGGGAGCTCTACCACATATACACCATAGTCACAGACACCGGCACCATAATCCCGCCATCCCATTTTTGGGTCGACGTGTTTACATATAATGAGCCATGTAAGTCGCCGCTAGTTTCTAATATTACATGAGAAAGCAGGCCAGCAGGAGACTTTGCTACTAATGGCGTCACCCACCCTTCCGATGAGTTGACCCCAATATGGCGTTTGCCGCACATGCGCCCCGACAGATTGCTCCTTCAAATATTAATGATTGCCAAAAGTGGCACCAAGGACGACATATCCCATCAACACGCGTAAAATATTCACAGAGTTCACTCACCATAGCCATTAGTGGGTAGAAGTAGATTTAGACTTTAGGGCTAGACTTTCAGACTTTAATGGCAGCTACCTGGGGAGGGGATTCATGACGCATTACCCGGCGCTGCTTGTGTTAGCAGGTGTAGGCATTGAGATGGACTTTAATGGCAAAAAGGCCCATTAGCAGGTCGTGCACTCGGCCACGTATTTATGACGGGCTTTCATGCACAATGTTTTTCGAAACCAGCATGTGATGTACTGCAGAAAGAGTGTCTGTCTCCCAAAAATGGTTGTTTCAAAGAGATGAACTTGGTAAAGTAATATTACTAGGGAACAGGTGTAGGCTACTGAAGCGCACGTAGGGAGATGCAGTGTTGCTGAGTGGAGGGGAGCCGCACCCAAAAGGGTGCGGGGTGGAGTGGTAAGATTTACTCTAGTGGTAGAGTCTGAGAGAAGATGCAGAGGTAGGTGCGGGAGGGGAGGAGGGGGCAGAGAGTCTGCTTGTGGAGCAGGAGGAATGTGGGGCTGGGGCAGTGGGGGATCCTCCATAGACACCCCCACCACCACCCATCACTCCCAGTTGGCCGGCGCATACCCCTCTGGATCCCACTCCGAAGGTGAAGTCCTACTCAGCAATGCAGGAGGTACCGAGAGGCCTGCTACCCCCCCCCCCCCCCTGTCTATGACCTTCTTATCAGCGAGCGCCGCACATACTCTCAACCGCCCCACCCCCCTTCTGGGAGCATGTTACTCTCGTATACGTTATACTACTTTGCTGCTAGAGGGGTGGCTAGTCTAAACGGGCACCTGTCTGGTCCTGCCTCTAGTGAAGAGATTGCTTGCTGCAAAGGGCATGGGTTTAGGTTTCTCTATTAGGTACAATGCCTATTGCCTACAGACGGTCATTAAAACCTTATACCTAGACAGGGCGGCGAAAAGTGTCCGTATGCTAGATCATCTTATTGGTTCCTGAGCTCTACTATGTCTATTCGTTGAGACCTTCTTTTCTCTAACCCCCTCCCTGCCTTCCCACTTATAACCCTCCCACTTGATTGTCTATCAATATCACTCCCGCCAACACACATGTTCCTAAACAGTATGGTCTAAACAGTAGGTACCGTAGCCTCATGATGTGGCATCCCGTCCGCCCACTCCCGCTCCCAGCGCCTCATCCTACACCACTATTCTGCGTACTCATCCTTAAATGCTTACTCCAGGCTACATGCCCCTCTCCGGTCTGCCGCTGCATCAATCTGAGGGCGCCTGGGGGATCCACCCACTGCCAAACTACCTGCCCGACTCCATAGCGGGCCGCCACCGGCTGCTGGCCTCTGGGCGCGCGCTACCACCACACCCCTCTCCACCACCACCCCCATACCACTCTGCGAGGGGCGGCAGGCTGCTGCCACCGGTTTACCCCAAACTCCAACATGTTGGCCAACATGTTGGTTTGTTATTTCTGCATGTTTGGATCGCTGTGTGCATATCCTACAAGCTCAAGGAGCTCCCAAGGTCATTGCTAGTGCCGACGAATAACCCGAATGTATCTAAGTGCATTTATCAAGGAGTGTGATAGAATTATAACTGTTTTAATCGTTCTTATCATTGGCTGCTGACCACAGTTGCGCACAATTTGACTTGAAAAGCAAACTTGCGATCAGAATGAAAGCTAGCTTAAGAAAATCTACTGACAGATAGATCATAAGGATTTGTGTAAAATATTGATAGCAGTGTCAATAAACTGAAATTAATGACAAAATTATTTTTTCTAAAACTAAATTATGATGAGCTATAATTCTTGTTACATTACCGAGTAATAATAAGACAACATACCTGAAGGGTTCTCGGGTGACACAGGTCCCATTACGTGTAGGAAGAGAAACAGTATTCCGTACATAAAGGCGCGAGCATGTATCCTTGGCGCTACGCCATCGCACAACTTATCCATAGCTGAAACTTTCCACCAGCCAAATCAAGAGAGAGCCCACGAAGAAGATCCGCTAAGTGCGGAAACTGTTGCCAACCGTGAAGAACTAGAGACGTTGAAGTGCCAATTGCTTGCCGTGGTGCGTGGTTGTGAAGGCAGCTTTTGGTCGGTAAGGTCCACCGCTGGGTTTCCCTAACAAGGCTCTGGTCACGCCACTGGAACTCCTGCCACTTGCAGACAAGTGTGTAGGCGGCCAATGCGCACTGGGAAATGACGCTTCAGCGTGCCTCCTTCCCGCTACGGACCGCCGTCACTGCTGCTGCTGCTGCTGCTGCTCCGCGACCGGCACAGCTACCGCCACCTACGTGCGTCAGTGTGTACTAGTGGGCAGTAGTAGCAATTGGCAGCGCGGACGGCAAATAAAAGGACGTGGCCCGATTGGGAATTCTGGTCGTGCACCCAGCCTCACTGCCAGAGTACGTTGTGGTAGGGTCCGGAGCGGGACGTGTAGAGGGAGAGGGGTTTTGGGGGGCTGTGGCTGAATTACCTAGAACAGTACAGCGAGAGGTACGGGATGTGGCTATTTGGGAAGAGGATAGGGCCAAGAGAATTTTCGCACTTTTTCAAACATACATATATAGATTTCTAGATCTTAAGTCAGTAAAATTGGAAAATAAGATTCGAAGATTATCAAAACAGTGACTCTTCAATAATTCCGAATGTAATTCAGAATTTATATAAACTTTCGCAGAGGTGAACCAAAAGACAAATTCGCGTGGATGTAATTTTGCATTTCAATGACCAGCTGAATATGTCTTTTTTTCAAATATTTCACAAGCGCAAATTAAGTAGAAAGATGAACAGCAAAATTCTCATGACTACTATTACAATGACAATTTCCTGTCACCGCCACTGACCACTGAACCGCTGATAATAATCATTGAAAGGTGGGTAACAGAGAAGATCAGGTACATGTATCCAAGGCGTAGTATTTATGAGAAGGGGGTAATATTCAAGACGTTTTTTAATAGGTTACCCAGTATTTCCAATGTGTTATTTGCCTTTTTTATGACTATGACTATAATTATATTTCTAAGTAGGGCGATTTCTCCAACCCAAAGGAATACTAGTCAGGAAAAACATGTGGACAAATATTTCATTTTTCAATCCTATAGTATATATGTAAAGCAAAACACTGACTAATTCATCTAAAATGTATAGTACATGTATTGCTTTGTATTTTGGCTGCCAGAAAAACACCGTAATGCTTACTTAGCTCTGGCCGTAGATTTGCTACTATATAAATGCATCTAAACACCGTATATCATTTCAAATTGAGTACATAGATGGACTGCATAACTGGCAAACAAACATGTAAAAATGAATATCATCCATTTAAATATAAATAAACCATGTGTACACATTTATTTGTTAATGTGACACACAACAATATGCAGCTGTTTAAGTATGTCCTATACTGCACAAAATTTATTGAGAATAGAACACGTACAAGGTTGCCAATAAGGGCAATCGCGCACACCACGGCCGCACAGCCTGCCCATATGGTATACAGTGTGAGCCCAGTGCTACTTGCATGCATAAAGCAGGAAAATATCTTTTTGGTCAAAACTTTTTTAATATTGCACCAATTTCCACATGGTAAGAGAGTAAAATGTGCCTTTTGATTTGGAGAACATGATTAAAGTATCGAATCATCAGATTTTATGGATTATATATACATGTGTAGGTTAGAAGTGAAATTAGATTAAAAGTTCTGCAAAAATGCCTCAATTTCAGGCATATAATGGGTTTTCCTGTGGTAATAATTAAGCACAGTGACCCTATATTTTTATTATTTGTAATAGTACCTTACATGCTTCCAGATATAGTGTACATTTTTAAAAGAATTCTGGGTATCAGATATTTTGTTATAAACTTTTTTCATGTTTTTGATAATTCTTAGAATTTTTGAACAACAGCCTGTTGGCATTATTCCTGGCATGTTGACAACATAACATATGTTCCCATTGACTATAGTATGTTATTTCATATGCATGGATATTGTCATAACAGAACATTTTAGTTACATTGTGAAAGTATTCATCATCTTTGAAAGTATAAGACATTTTATTCAGTTTTTTTTTATTTCTTTAAGCTACCAACCTTGAAAATAAATGCTCTTTAAACAAATCTCAAAATCTGAGAAGTTTCCACGGTGACCCACTTTTTTCAATTTTGGATTATATAGATGAATATCTCTTGTTTTGCAAAGTTTTAGAAAAATCTGAGTATCAGATCCAAAATGGCGTGACTGTCTCTAAATTGAAATATTTTTCATGTATGAGTCACTCGATACATACAATATTATACAAGAAAGGAATTTTAAAGTGTTATGTTATTAACATATTCCTCCTTTTAAATCTGCATTAGGTTTCTTGTTAATCATTACGTTTTAAATACCTGTGAATTTCGACATTGTCAACAACACTTTTCAATTTGTCAGAATTCTAAGTCCATGAACTTTGATCCAGGTATCATAATTATATGTTTTGTTTTCTATATTGAATTAAAGTTCTTATCGAGTGGCCAACCTTTCCAAGAGCAACGGCCGTTATATTCATATAACACCCTACCCTTGCGTGGTATCGCCAGACGTAAGAAGGATATTTTCACTGACATGCATACACATATCTTTATCGATTGAATTTGTTACAAATATAATTATTTATATTCATATTTGATGTAGAGTTAACAAAGCAAAGGGTTCATAGTGATCACCATTGCAGGACTCTCATGATAATATTATCTTATTCCAAGTGACATCTCTTGTACTTCTATGTTCTATTATCAATGTAACTTTAAAACACCGGTATAGTTTCGCTAAAGTATAGTGCATGCACAAGTAATTAGGAAGTTTGATCCTCAACTAAGTGTTGCACAATGTTTAAAAGTGAAGTCATAACTCTTGCTCTTCTATTCCTTATCCCAACACAATATCAACCTTTCCTCGGCTGCACCCAATCTTTATCGTCACCATTCCAATCCCTTCCCCCTGGCGCATAACCACGGATGATTATTCATGTTGTAATGACTTGACTTTGCCGCGAATATTCGGTGAAATTGCTCTTCCCCCTTGCTGAGTGGTTTGCAAGTCGATGAGGCGAGCACATGGGTGCAGCCCTCCTCCAGAGCCCCTTAGGAGGTGGGGCACGGACAAGGAGAGGACCCACCGCTCCTCCTTACGTCTCTTCCCACCCCTACCCCTGCTCATTGAGGCTAAACCCCGGGGATCGATGGCATCGAGCCCGGCCAAACAACAGCAAACTACGCCTGTCATAAATAAATTAGGCGTACCTGCAATAATCTGATACGCCCATTTCTTACAGTGCATTGATCAGATCGCCCGCAGCGATACCTGCCCCCTCCCCTCCGCCCCCCTCTCCGCCCCCCTCTCCGCCCAGCCCCGCTTTCCTATCGATGAACCGCGTCAATCAAACCGGAGCCTTTTTCTGCCAATTTCACACGGACGGCGGTGCTGACGAAACTAATTTTAGGAAGCGAGATGGCCGACTTTTTTTTACCCCATCCCTACTTGAGACCAAATGCAAAATCAAGAAAATATCCTGCAGGCCTTGACCGGATGTGAGTCAGGCCTGGGAGCAGTAGACTCTGCAGGGTGCGGGAGTGCATGAGGGCATGTGGGGGGCGGGCGGGGAGCAGTGGGGGGTACCGAGTAGTGGGGGTCGTGGGTGGGGAAGGCTGTAAGAGGCCTGCCTCAGGGGCTGCCACTACTATCTCTGGGTGAGAACAAATCAAATTACCTGAGCTTGTCACAAGACCCAGGTCATTAAATCTCAGAGAGATACGTGAAGGGGAACACCATGCAGTCATAGAACTAGTGAGATGGGTGGCACCTTTCCGTCGAGCACGATCGCGAGTTACAGTCTATAAATGTAAATATTAACGTCACTTGCAAAGCTTTTCCTGGCTGGAACAATGTTATTTTCATGCCAAGTGAAAGCTGAAGTATCTGATTTCATACTTTAGTGGTCATGACAGTGCACTAGCCTATAGGCTAATGCCCTGTTTCCACCAACCGATCTTTCTATGAACGATTGCAAAAATACCTTAAAAATCGTCCAGATTTGTAAATCGTCCAAGAAATCGTTTGGTGGAAACAAAAATTTGTTCAAACGACCGATTTTTATGGACGATTTTTTACCTTTTCTGCAGACAAAAAATCCCCAGGGACGACAGACAAATTATTTGACATGATAAATAATTTTGGACGATTTTGGCTTGTTGGACGATTTTCCCAGACAAATATTGTGTTAATCTGTTGGTGGAAACAGGATTTCTTTGGACGATTAAATAAAAAACAAATATATGATAAAATAGAATAAATATAAGACGAAAAATAAAAATCATAGATGCTATCATAATGAATTACACCATATTTATTAAATAAGAATAAAGTTTAATCAAATCGTCTGTAACATCGTCTATGAAATCGTCTGTAAAATCATCTGTAAAATCGTTTTATTGTCTTTTGGTGGAAACGGAAAATCGTCCAAAAGATTGTTGGTGATGAACGATTTTTTTCTAATAAGAAAATCGTCTGTATTTGTCTGTTGAAAAAATCGTTCAATCAAATCTCGTCTTTTTGGTGGAAACAGGGCATTAATCTAAACGTCACCGTTTGATACTAACGGCTGTATTCGATGGAGGCTAATTGGTAAATTGGTTATAATTAACCAGAGCTAGACCATATACATGTAGTTATATCATTAATCACCATCACCCATATATTGTAAAATTACTAAGAAAATAATCATTAGAAAACTATATTATGTATCATCTGTCCTGCCTGGAAGAACAGATTTATCTGAAGACAGTCAATTAAAATATTAAAACACAAAAACAAGTTCTCTTTGACATACCCAAATACCGTTTACTCTGGGCACATCCCATTGCTATGTCCCCCTGTGTCTCTGGATTTAACGCTCACGCTAATACGTTCTAAACCTATTTAAGGCAGCAACCTTACCCGTGCACCCTCCACTCCCGATTGCTTATGAATACCATGTTGTCAGATCTCAAAGATCAAAACCTCAGCATACCACTTCATAAATCTTTACCTTTGTTTCCGTCGGTTGTTATGTTCGCTTAACATTTTTGACATGTCTACTTGCTATTGCCTTTTGTATGATGGTTTAGACCAGCAATTTTGTGTCTTGTTTATATTTGTTGTCTTAACTTCATTGTTCTATGTCCTATTTCTTGTCTCGTCCGTCGGTTAATTATAGAATGCAAGGAAGCAGGGCCTGGGGAATGGAACCACGGGGAGGCCAGACGACCACCGGAAGTAGAAGGACAGCACAGCTAAGAGGGGGCATGCGCAGGGCGTTCTCCTCGACACGTGATCCCATAGAGGGGTAGATGGAGATGGAAAGTGAGCAGCTCGCCATGACATCCGAGTGGATCCCACTGACTCAGTCCGCGCCACACCTCCCCGCCATCAGTCCATTCCGAATGGCCAAATATAGAACTTCTTTAAGGCGGCACTCCGACTGACGTTTACGACAGGAGGCACCGTAAAAAGCCTCATCGGCTCACCTCGTTATTTCTTAGACCGGCCCCCGCTCTAGCAAGTTGAATCGTCACGACTCGACGTTGTGCATTACCCGAACACAAGTGCTTTCACTTGATTTAAGGACAAACTAGTTACATTTCTTCCCCCCTTGGTTGATATCAAGCTGGGTGAGCACGGGCCTAGTTCAAGGGAGGAGGACAGAGGAATTCATAGCCGAGGCCAATAAGACGGGGGATCTGATGGCCCAGCCCATGTGTGCCAACCGCCCGTCTCCTTTGAAGCTAAGACGTCGGAGGCATGATCAATAGGCCTGACTGACAATCAAAGCCCCTCCCTATAAATACAGAGACTAATGATGAGCCATAGGCCGACCCCACACTGCCGACCCTGCTTTAGTCTCCTGCCCTCTGCGGTTAAGGCTGGGAGGTAGCGTTAAGGCCAGAAACAAAAGCCCGCCAGCCTGCCGCGTAGAAGGTCACCACACCTGGATGCGCCTGATTACCTGCGTTAAGGCCATCTTCTTATGCACTACTCATTGTTGTCAGAACAATCTGATGTCACAGGGGCGATAGGTATCCAAGGAACAGCATGGAAAGCTCTAGAACTGTATGCATTATCTGCTTTTCGGTATATTGGTATTACTTACATTTTAATATGATATAAGAAATACAATAGGAATTAATGGAAACAATATTGTGAATCTCTTAGACGAAGATAGTATAAACTTTCTCATATAGGCTATATTGCTCCGAGTTACAATATGTTAGATTATATAATGTTATTTATTTAAGTGACCAACTCTACAAATTTGGTGCCTATGAACATACGCTTTGATTGGTCTATCTACAATATTTTAAGGAGAAAATTACCAAAAGTAATAAAATAAGACTTTTTTTCATGTTGTTGCCATGGTAACCAGAATGCTTATCAGAATTTAATGTGAAAGTGTAGAAATACTGCTAAGATGAAGCATTTGGTTTCATTGGAAACCAGGTCATGTGAAATTTTATTGTTGAATCAGTTAAAGTTTATACCTTGCTCTACATTTTACCGTTCGTAATTTTGTTGATACCATTCCATATTGTATTTGTGATGGATTTATGGTGTCTGACCATGTCATGTTCAGAAGCTCATAACTCAGATTCTGCTTGACATATCTTCATGTCCACATTTTTAGAAAGACTTAGACTTGTTCTACGTTCATCATTTGTATCAATAAGCCCAAAAATTGCAGAGCATGTGATGTTCTATCTTCGTGAAAATAGGGTCTTTTGTCACACTAAAGAAAGGGCAACGGGTACAATAGCTCTTATTAGTATAAAGTATAAATTCCTTTATTCAGTATAATTAGTTAAAGCAGGATGCACCTGTGCCATCGCGCAAACAATCATTTATCTACTTTTGGACTTTGGCACTAGGCAACATCCAGATGACTAAACGATGGCCTCGGTTCGTAGAGGACACTTTGATAGAAATCATGCCCATTAAGATTTATACCCCTGGAAACGTAATGGTAATTACGCGGTAATTGTCTATTCTGGCTGATTGCCCTGTAGCGATAGCAACTAAGGATGGCGACAACTTCAAATTGGGCTATCGCTTATATCGCTGACAGTGTAAGCCCACCAGGGTAGACGGTGATCTTGACAATTTCATCGATTGCCATTGAGCAAATGGGGCAGCAGCATACAAGGTTGGGGTAGGCCTCCTCGACAGTAACCAAAGCATTGTTGGCGCGGCCCTTATCTAGGTATCGGTCCCAATGAGTCAGTAATAACTCCAATTGGCGTTCACAAGTAGACCAGTAATCAGCAGACGGACGACAGAGCAGGATCCGCTACAACGCGGTCAAGTCCGGCGCCAACAAGAACCAATCTGTGGGAACAAAGTCCAATCTGGAAAGGTTATTGGAGGGAGGGAGGGTGGGAGGGAGTAGGGGAGTGAGGGGGCTGCCTGTACTGCTCCGGATTAGGATGTATTGCCAGATCGCCGGCCAGATGTACGTCAATCATGAGGATGGGCTAAGAATTACCATCCATATCACATAGTTCCTCTCGTGTTGGCCTTTCTTCTGAAAAAAAGAATTCAAGTAATACCAGTGTAATACATGCGTCACAGCCAAGTACACATGCATGGTCATTCACTAATCTAGGGCTATTTAGAATCAGCAACAATTGGATTTCCCCCGGGTAACTAGATACCTTAAATGTGAAGATCCCTAAATAATGTGTATCGTGATGAGCACAGACGTGCATATTTACATTATGAAAATATCTAGAGGGAGAAAAGTATAAACATGATTACTTTATCTATATGAATCCAAAGGCGTATCTACTGAATCGTTGTCAATTCTATTTTGTCTAACCTTTTTGCTGCATCTATCTATTTATTTATTCACGAATTCATTCATTACTTGGGCTGTATTTGCAGTATGTACTCTGTGTCCAGTTACAACCTTTTCTAGCCCTGTCTTGTTGGTTCAGCAATCTAATGAGGAATGTATATGACCTTCATATACAAGAATCAATACAAATGACCATTCATTTATTTTAAAAATTGCCCGAAACCAGAGACAGTGATTGTTGGAAACCAATTACCTGAATGCAGTTCGCTACCTGTCACATTATCTCACCTGTATAACGCGTAATAGACAGTTTTTCAAACATATCTAATATAATTGAGAGATGCAAACTACTAAAATTGCAAACGTCATCATGAAAGACTATCCAATTTCCACCGGTCTGCAAACACATGACTCGTTATACCTTCCTTGCACCGGTTCATGCTCATTTAGCTTCTGCAGAATGACTACACGAACACTTTGTCAAATCGTCATTAAAATGCCATAATGAGAAGAGTTTTTGGCTCATTCTTTTCTCATTATTAGTTCAGAATGGGGTTGTGTAAGAAATGCTTTCTTCCGTCATTTGTTATAGTGATGCGATTTATAGAAACGTTTCCTCCACCTATCTCAGGTAGAGACTACGTTTATACTTCAGCCATTTGATATCCGGTGGCACATGTTTTTAAGACAATTATTTTCCACGCCACAAAGTGCCATCTTCTGTACACCTTGTATGTGGAATTCCCGATGTACCACAAGGTGCAGTGTATCAGGCTATTAGACCTTTCTCTTAATGTACATGTATATATGTCCGGGCCCGGGGGCCGTGAGGCTAGTGTTCGCTGCGTCTCCCAACAGCTTCAGTATCACGGTGTATGCAAAGGAAGAACATCAGACAACAAAGAACCTGTCAAGCCGGGCGTAGTGGTGCGAGTTATGTTTTGCCAGTAATCAACGTCTGCGCAGGCGTCGAAGTATACAATAGTTGGCGGCCCGGGCCGAGCAGCTCCCGGCCGCGATAAGCCAAGTGTTGGCCATCTCCGCCGCTGTTTATGGCCCTATTTATGCCAGCCATACCACGATCCATTCAACGTAGTCGTCTCGTTTGTTTTCCGTCAGCGCGCCCAGATGACGCCCGGCGTACGAATGTCAGCCGGTCGCACGTCCCGGGAGTCATTAAGGAGTCCTTCGGGACTATTCCTGGACCGGGCATTGACTGTATCTGGAGATCCAGTGGCCCATTGGACTTGATGATCTCATGGAGTAAATTAAACATATTTTCGAAGTGGTGTCAATGATATTGGCCTTAAGGACGAATGGGATAGGTAATACTGCCATGTGGGTCTATTATAGAGGTCATATTGATTACCTGGCTGAGGAGACGAGAGTGGTTAATCCAAACCGAGCTGCGGATGTATTGCCCTTATGGCACTATGGGGTGACCAAGCCCCTCAAAGTATTACCCAGTTAGTGATGAAGTGGACGCCTTATCACAACTGCTTAACCGAGAGACAACCTCCTAGGTTGAACGGTTCCCCTAAAAGGAACTGCCTTGGTCACGGCCTTGTATGTAAGTAAACAATGACTATGAAGTCCCATCAGATGTTGAATTCCTTGTTTCCCTAGTTTGAATTTAGAATGTAATTATAATATGACAACAGGCTCCATAGTAAAATTATGATTGTGGACCTACACTAATGTGTATTACCGATTATGTATTTTTGCTCAGTTTTGTGTGATGGGTTGAATTATATTTATTTCTTTATAATTATTTTGTTGAGCCGCATTATAGCTTCACAGTCACGTTTAAATCGAGTCACGTCTTTGGGAAATAGATATTTAGGTTTTTGGTGAAATCTCCAAGCGAGTTATATTTTCTTCTCGCGTTGGCTTTGTTCCTTCGGGGCATTGAGCCCTCCCCCTGCCACACCTTCTGCCTTCAGCAGTGTTAGAAGTGAGGAAGGCGACAAACGGTGACAAATGACAAGGCGTCCAGCAGGCTCGGGTCAAAGATCCCCATAAATACACTCCTCCTAATTGAATTACACGCGACTTGTGACGGCTATCCCCGGTCTTTTAGATTTTCATCGGCCGGAAGAAGGTATAAATGAGTTTGCACGCGGAGTCCATTTCTGTGCGGCCATAGGAGTGAGAGGGTAAGGAGAATGGGGTGGTCGGTGGGCAGGTCAATGAATGAATCAAGGGAGCTGCTCTGAAAAGAGGACTGCTCACCTCAGCTGCTCCTAATGCACCCCTGCTTCCCTCGGCCAACTTGCAAGAGGGCCAGCTCATGCAGGGACTAAGTGGAAAGTGGGCGGGCAGATAGATCAAACACGGCCACGTGTTTACTGGCCGTGGCCGGGCGGGGGATCCATCTCCTGGCCCCACCTCTGGCGGAAGCTTTCATCTGACAAGGCCGCTCAGTGTATAGGCACAACCTTCTCTGCACCTCTGCCTTCACTGCTAAATAGAGGCTGACGAATCCTAGATAAGACTTGGACCTGGGAGATCACCAAAAATCAGTATACCAACGATAACAGTTTTCCAACTGTTAGTTTTATAGATTCTATTGATTGTGACTTTTGCTTCACGAACAGGATATTTTTACATGCATGTTTTTTAATATTTCTTTGTTGATTCTTGGTTGATCAAGTACACAAGTTTTTAAGTCAGTCTCTATTTCTGAAGTGCATTATCCTCCTAATAATTTTAAAAGTATCATTAGCAAATTATAGTCCTATTTTATTTCTTTGACGAAACGTAACTATTAAACTATAGATAGATAATGTAAAATTTGTGTAGAAAAATCGTCTAACAAGCCAAAATCATCTGTAATTATTCAGCATGTTAAATAATTTGTCTGACGTCAGTCTGGCAATATTGTCAGTCGATGAGGCAAGAAATCGTCTGATAAATCTGTCATTTGGAACGATTTTTCTGTTTCCACCAACAGATTTGTTGAAAGATTTGCCAACATTTAAAAATCTGGACGATTTTTATGGTATTTTCGGAATCGTTTGAAGACAAATCTTTTGGTGGAAACAGGACATCAGACTCTTTTGTTCAATTACCTATGTTCTAATGGTATATTATTACTACTGCCTCCAATGTGACTGGACGCCAATTTCATTCTCTCTCTGTCATATCACATCCATAACAAAGAATTACCAATATGATAGGGATACTCATAGTTTGCTTGTTTTCTTTACTCGTGAATTATCGTCGGAAATCAGTAATTTTCAACCGCAGATTGCACGGCCGAGCTTCAAATTGATAGAACGAGAAATAGGCCAATAAAGTGGCTGTCTGCCCGCCCCTCGACCGAGGCAATATTCCCATTTTGTGTGAATGATAATCAAAGCGACATTCAGCGCCTCGCTGACAACGCCTGCAACCGACTTGGTCGGGATCTCTGCGGCTTGAAAAAATTATCTTGCAACTGTGATGGGGTTATTCGTGTTGTGTTGCTCCTTTAATCTTCTCGTCTTTGAGTTCTTTCACTGTTTTCTACTCCTTCTTCTAAAACCCAGTTGTCGCGAGTGTTTGATCTCAGCAGGCCTGCACTGACTGGGCGTGTCCGGGGCCGGTGGTGGGCCCAAATAACTCCCTGTAGTGGTAATGGGCCACGCCCCGACGACGACAGCGACACGACCCGGCCAAATGACCATGTCACTTGACCGGCCCCTTGACACTGGTGCGTACCTCCAGAATGCGCCCTGGAGGCCATTGTTGCTTCAGGCGCTGCCAAGTTCACTACCTCGCCCAGTCAGACACCCGGGAGGTCGGGGTCGCTGACAAATGCCGCCGGATATGCCGGGAGGCCGTGGGCGGTGGTCGTCGGCCCCAACTGGGCCCTGCCGACAGACACACGTGACAATTAACTATGATGCAGCGCCCAGCCCGGAGGGGAGGGCCGCCCGCAGCCTGCAGCCCGGAAGGTGCCTGTACCTCACACTACCGTCGGCCCCTACACAGGTGTGGTCTACCCAGGAAGCCCCTACCCAGATAGATGGGGTCTCGTCGGAATAGACGGAATCTTTCTGTCGGTCTGGCTGATTTATCAGCTGGTGTTGACGGCTAGTTGGGGAATGTGGTCTGCCGGTCGGGGGCTCCATTCGTTCTATCGGCTCCTACTACATTGATAGTCATTTCGTTGTTTGAATAGCAGGTTTGGTATGTAAGAGGTTACTATATCCTTTGTTTTGTTATCTATTGAAAAGATTTTCATATCCTTATTTCTAACTATATAAATAGACTACGTTGTACATGTAAAGGCGGTGATCCACGTTGCGACAAAATTGGACCGATAGTGGACCGATTCAAAATCGGCTGGAAATCGGCTGGAAATCGGCTGGAAATCGGCTGGAAATCGGTTCACTTTGTAAAATATCGCAACGTGGATCATGTCAGCCGATTTTTTCCAGCCGATTTCCAACCGACACAAGTAAGACTAAATTATCCCAGCCGATTTCCAGCCGATTTCCAACCGACGATGGCCCGACAAAATTATTAAACCTGTTTAATAATTTTGGACCGATTCTGGACCGATTCTGGACCGATTCTGGACCGATTGTATTATTTCCATGTATTTTCAATGTTATTCCATTCATTTTTGGGAATAATACAACGAAAATGTTACCAAAACGTACCAAAATGAATTCTATTTCACCAGATATATTTTTTATTGCTTTTCAAGAAATATTTTACTATTTTACTTTTTATTAATCAAACAGATTAAATAATATATATTTCTGGTCGTACTGACCATTTTTAGACATGACATGTCAATGCAGGGTATGGTCAACCAGTGAAAGACAATTATTTTGATAATTTAATGAACCGATCTTTTTTTCACTGTTTTCCTATTAATTTGTGATCCAGGATACAAGGAAATAATTAGTTTTCATCTCCACTGTGGATCAGGGGTATAGGACCGATTCTGGACCGATTCTGGACCGATTATAGGAGCAGGGGGTTTAATTGCCAAACCGATTCTCAACCGACAAAAAACCGTCGGTCCAGAAATCGGTTCAGTTACAATCATTTTGTCGGTTTGCAAAATGTCGCAACGTGGATCATTAGCTTTATACATCAAATAGGAAGAAACAGGCACGTCCTATAGAAGAAAATAAGAACATCAGAAGTAGTATATGGAACTGTATGTTTGACTCAGGTCGATGCTATCAACATTATGCGACTGCAGCAGGGAATAGTTAATAGTTCTCGTCGGTTGCAAACTAGTCACCTAGTAAGCTTGGTAGAACTCCCCGTGAAGTGTGTATGCTCGTTTCATATCGCGTATCAAAGTCTATAACTCAAGCACCCGAAACGATAGGCATTAGCGTTTTTTGTTCGACAGAAGCTGTGGAACCGGGAGAGGATGAGTGCTATTGAGCTATCAAAGTCTCTGTTAATGTATTCTTCATTTGATGTGCCAAGTAAGCAGTGCACCTTTTAACACACAGGTACCTGCTTAGAAGATGGATTTATTATGCATTTTGTTTTTGTCGAAGTATGGGATATAAAACAGAAATGTTCATCTACACAAGCATTTGTTATGTATTAATGGTCCGGAATGGTCGTTTTATGTCAACAAACAGAATAGCCTTTACAACTTGTACGTAACAAGAGCTTTATTGCGAATGAAAAAGCCATTTCGTGTAATCTTAGTAATCACCTAAATTCCAGACGAATTGGTTTGCACATCCCAAAACTATTATAATCGTTTATACCTGATGTCCTGGGTTGTACTGTTCGGACCTAAATTTCATCGCCATATCCTCCGCCATTTAATTTCCTTCCTGATTAAAAGAGTAGTCTGGAAATGCTTGAAAACGAAACATATTTTGGTAAAGCATTTCATCTTTGGGATGTTGGATCAAATCCAATGAAGGTGAAGATACAAATACATATGTGACTTTAGTCATTTGATGGACAGAGTAATTTGAAGGTGTCTACTGACATGTCTTATACTCATTTGCCAATATATGTGGTTTACATAATTATTTTGCAAACATAATTATTATTACTAACATTTTGTGTGCATAGAAAAGTTAAATGAGCCATGTTATCTTCTTTGATGAATTATTCTTCTCTATACCTTCTTCAAATCATAGCCAAGTTTGCTCAGATGTCCAAACGATGTGGAAGAATATTGAGTTCTAGGTACCATTTTAGTTTTCTTTGCAAATTGTTTATTGATATATCTTTAATTTATGAAACTGCAGAGAAAGGACATATCGCACACGGTAGTCTGTCTCCTGTTGTCTGTCCTAAAACGCTAAGTATTTGGACGTCGGTGTATCCCTTTGTAACGTTTAGACCCTGGTAATTTTCTATGGCACTTAACAAACTAGAATAAAGGGGATGCCCCGAGTTCTCCTCCTCCCGTGTGTCTCATTTATACAGTCTCCCTGCAACTCGGCGTTTCCCCGCCCCACCTGTCCCTCCTAGGTCAGCTGGGGAATGGGAATGAAACATGTATGTATGGAGTCAGTCGGTCTGGCTGCGTCCTACATCAGCGGATCCAGCCACATCTTCACCCAACCCCAACCCCTCTCCCCTTCACGCAACCGCGCCTCCATTAAGTGTCACCTTCCCACACGGCCTTATCATTCAGTCTATATCCCTAAAGCTTCTCCAGTAACCTTACACCAGTGGGAAAGCCCGTTTGTCGGTTGATAGCCGCGTATATCAATTACGCTCCCAAAGTATCATCCTGCCCCCTTAGGTATCTCAATACGGACCGTTAAGAGCCCCCAGCCTTGACTGCAGCACAACATAATAGGACAGGGAGCAGTGGGAATCTACAGCCAAGGGATATGGAGGAAAAGAGGCCACGAGTATACGCCGGCCTGCCTCGGACCCCTATTCCCCTCTCTAGACAGAAGTATCCCCCAGTCAGCACACGGGGCTTCTCAGATCGATCATTGATGGCCAACTCGGTACTGTAAATCATTTTTTCCTGGATGGAGAAGCCACCGATGATGGCCGAAGGTCGGCCGACCTCTACCACCCCCAACCCTACTCGTACAGGCCCCACAGCCCCTGAATATTCCCAGCCCCTACCTTCCCCGACTATGCAGGAGGGCTGCAGTCTCCCAATGGCCTCCTGGGTCCTGATGGATAACCCGAGGAGATCGGCGGCCACTCCACGTGCGGCCTGAAGGAAAGCAAGCTATTTACCATTTCCCGGTCATTAATCACAATATACACTATTGCTGCGCACCCACAATCGGTTGCCGACGTCCTGGCAGGGGGCTTCATCTTCCTAATGGGCGCTGGCCGAGAAATTGGAGAAGTCGGCGGTCAATCGGGCTGTCAGCGGGCGATGACCATGCATCAAAGACTGTCCGCCGGATCCATATTTTATACGGATTACAGCCCCCCAGCCCCCATCCTCCAGCCCCTTCAACCCACAAGCACACTCCCACTCTGACGTTTACCTGCTCCTTCTGTGACAAATGTGTGCCCCCAAATTGAACATGATCTGCATCCAATTTGGATTCTCTGAAGCTCACAGGCTTGTGGTAATATAAACAGGCCATATTTTAAGTCCAGCGGGGGATTGGTATTATTCGTGTTTTTAGTCACGGCTTGAACATCAATGGACTATGTATCTCCATCACGCTAGAATTAGATGAAACATAATTGTATTGGGCCTATATTTATTCGATATACGAGCAACATAGAGTTAGTTTTTATGCATCATATATTTACGATATATATCATATATATATATATATATATATATATATATATATATATATATATATATATATATACTATGCAGGAGGTGATACGTAACGGTTTTACATAATGTCACCTGAGAGGTCTTCACATATTGAATGTGAAATCGACCTGCTCTTCCTACCAAGGGAAATTGAATCGCAAAGATTCACGCACATACGCGACATATATGCTGTTCTTTCATTTTACCAGGGGCCAACTGGTGTGCGGGGGACCAGGGGAGGGGCGAGAAGGGGGACACTGCTGGTTAGAGGATTGAGGAGATGGTCACTGCCGGAAGAGGGGGACAGAAAATGAAGCAGGTCTGGGGAAATGAAGGAGACAAGCCGGGTCGCGTCGTGCGTCTCCCAGGCCTGCGACGGGCGTCCGCCCCGGCCCCTACAACACACCATGTGATTACGGCTGCTCCAGGAAGACAACAGGAGGAAGTGGGGCGCCGATGGCCCGACGGCAGCGGTGCGGGAAATGAGTCATTATTCTCCGTTAGCGCCGGCCTCGGGGGCCTGATGCATAGGGAGGAGGGGTCGTGGGTTGTGGTCGGTGGACGGAGAGCTGCTCCCGTTTGAAGATGGACGCACTTGGGGGGAGCCGCTCCCTCTCACTCAGGGCCTGATTAGCCTGATGGTATTAGGCCGGCCGGCTCGGATGATGACCTGCTCGCCAGTAGTTTGTCCGTGGCGTGTCCACTCTGAGCTGCTCACTCCTCTCCTCACCCGCCAGATGGCAGCCCAGCAGACGGTGACTCCCCGCAGTCTCCAACCAAGGACGAAATGGTAAAGACTTCAAAGACATTAAAAGAACCACTGCCCATCTGCAATGTGCGAAAGGGCTTGTGGCCCCTGCTTTGGGCGCGCCCTGCCTATTTGTTTGATGAAACTGGCATTCATTACGGGAGTGTAACAAAGGGTGGGACGGGTGGACTGGCTCAGCAGCGAAGGAAAACCATCATGTACCTCACTTGTAAAGCTTCCAGATATCCTCTGTTGATATCAAATTGCAAATGAGATAAGTTATAATGAGCTTTTCATCCCGGATGGATATCGTAATGAGGATGCTAATGGTTTTTCATTCTTCCTCGCCACCTCGAGCCGTCAAGCTTATCAATTTGAAATCTACCTAATGCAAATTCGTGCTCGTGGCGGCGAGTTCCCAACTGCTCCCAGAGCGACCCTCGCTCGCCTACGTTCTCCGCTTCAATTTGTCAGACAGATCAATCGCCGAGTGGATAATGGCTTTTTCAGTCCCCAGAGTCTAAGCTGAAAAGATGAAACACCAGTTTGATCTAGAGGCGATTCAAATTGACAACGCCTATTTTAAACCCAATGCTTTGTGGGCGCCAGGGTAGGTTATGTAGGGGAAGATAGAATGAGGTCTAGGGAATTGCCAGTGACAAAGGCTGCTCAAGGGACTGGGACTATTTTCTCTGGGATGCTCGTAAATGAGGTCAGCATATCATCATGCTAAGGGCTTGAAGGTTGAGTGAGGGGTGAGGAGGTTGACCCTCTTCTCTGGCCACTCGCTTGGCCTGCTTAATAGAAAGAACCTTATCGTGGATTAGAAATTTGACCCCAATGTCCGAAATGGCCTTCTCGTGTTATGATGGGAAAGGCCATGGCCGGGTCAGCTGCTCGGCGGGCCGGGGGTCAGGCGGGGGTCGGGCGGGGTCAGGGCCGGGGGAGCCCGTCAGTTGTTGACCGTCACTCCGGGGCCGGCCCCCCGGTCACCGGTCAACTGGCACTGACATGCTCCCCGCCTCGTGGCCTTCCTCACGCCGCCAGCATTGCTCACTGGTCTTGGCAGATCGCATTTTCTCGATCCACATCGGAGATTATGATCACTTCGCGTCATTTTCAATTTATCAATTAGATATTTCCCTAAAGCAGGCGCCCCGGCCGCAGACGGGCAGGACCACGGACTGAAGCTGTAATTAGGTTGGATGTCAAAGATTGCTGACTTTGCTTCAAATGGTTTTACATCTCCCCCCTGAATGTAACTAAAGTGTGGAATAATATACCCAACTCACAATATAGCCAACTGCTCCTGTCACCTTGAAACGAGACCCCTCTCGCTACTGTGATAAATCGAGCAATCAAACTGCGTGTGACAATACAAGCACGGATTTGGTGGCGACCCTTACTTACTATTTTGGCCTGAAATTCAGTGTTTTTAAATGTAATATTAGCTATAACAAATCCCCTCTTTCCTCCTCCAAATTCCTGAATCCGCCCTACAATAACAATGCTCCTGTCATGAGCTATACGGGGGTGTATAGGGCCATGAGTATTGCGTTAACTGGTTCCCATTAGTATCTGTGAATGCATATATTCTAAATATCCCCCGTTACACAAAAGGAATGATACTAGGCTTTTTCTCCAATGTCAAATAAACTATCTACCAACCAATTTCCTTAACGTTACTGATCCCTCTGTCCTCTGATTAGCTGAGGCCCTTGAGGCTGGCCTCATTGCCCTGAGAGGCCTGAGGCCGAGTGGGCCTGCCGGCAGTCACGATCACCTCACATTACCTCCTGTTTGTTTAAGACCTGTCGGTCGGGGCACACTCCTCTCAACTTTACGCGGATTGAAATCTACTTCTCTATTGTAAGGTCACTAAAACATTATTATGAAGCAAGCTCTAATCTCTAATCTCTAATAAGCGTGAGACGTGCCAGTCCCACGAAGGCCAACACCCTTATGTTATGATTCTAATCTCTAGACATTTTCTACAAACTGAGAAAAGAACTATCAATTATGAATTCATGTATTTTAGGGTACGTACGAAAGATCTTATTATCGCAGTGAACCTATCCAGACTATTACCGAATTCCTCAAGTTAGGATAAATGTACGGGTAAAATATGCTATATATATCCTAGAGAAGTGCAGATCTTCCGTAAATAAGCAGTCGCATTCCTCAGACTGATCGGCAAGTATGCCATAATTTTGCAATGTTTTCGCATCTTTTCCGTACATTTTCATACATTTCACCTGTAAAACACCTTATTTTATGGAAATATTACGTGATATAGACTGATTCCTAACGTAATGAAACATTGATTCCTCAAATGATGATTCTTTCAACAAAAGTTATCGTATCTGTACATTGAAATGTACAGGATACGGGACCTCAGGTGGTCCCGTAACTTTAAGGCTACAAATTTCATTGTATACTGATCATTTTGGCATTTTCCGCAATCTTAGGAATCCGTATGTACTAAAATCTAATTTATACTATCCTAAATGAAGCCACAAAGTTTTTTTCGTAATACTCACTACAATTATTTTGTACTTTTAGAAATGTATTTTGAATTTATGTAATATTTTCATACGTTTTCTTCAC
The DNA here is from genome assembly GCA_936440205.1 of Lepidonotus clava. NCBI lineage: Eukaryota > Metazoa > Annelida > Polychaeta > Phyllodocida > Polynoidae > Lepidonotus > Lepidonotus clava. Next base: position 30,404,717 of record OW387134.1, read on the forward strand.
TTGCAATACCTATGTGGCTCCGTAAGTGACATTAGGAATTCAGTATACATGTATATATATGTTTTTTAGGTTATGGCCCGGCACCTTACGACTTCTCCTCCATTTAATGATCAGCTGTCTATATATCATTATCCTGTCTGGTCCAACGATAAGCTTCAAATAGGGAAGTTAGATTCCAAATTAGATACCTGTAGCTTTTATGGATCAATATACAGTGCGGAATCATTCATGATATTGTATAATTATCAATAAATGTCTACGCGTCTATCTTTGAAGTACCGATGATTTAACGCTAGGCTCTCTTCACACTTCCCCAGCTCTTCGCCCCCCCCCCCCCCCCCCCCACTGTCATAAGGAACAAGAGACAAGAGGAACATTTATCTTAAATAATTGTCACTAGATGCCTTATATATTAAAAAGTGGCTTTGCCAGCTTGAAAAACGCTGGCAATGATGAACTCTTTCAGGATTTGAACCCACAACTTTTGGGTTTGGATGTGGGGGTTCTAACCTCTACACCATAAAGCCACATAGATGATGAGAGTGGAACTAAATAAATGGGTCATTACCCATGCAATTTGCTGGTTCCCACAGGTCCTTCAATAAGCAGTTTATTGTACAAAACAGCAGCCAGATGGACAGACCGGTAGCAGCCTATTTCGCTAGTTCTTGGTGTGACTCGAAGTAAGTTCAGTGTGTAGACTACTACATGTGAAAGGATATCATTTTAGAATAAGTATTCAATAATAATTAATAAACACTATAATAGGCATATCCTTTCTCTGACAAATTATAAAAGGCCACATTAATGACAAGAGGAAATGATAGGTTTAGGCTAGACAACAAGACACCAGTCATTGTGTGGTCTGCAGGACGTCACCGTGCAGTGTCTCCACACGGGAAGGGGGGAGGGGTCAGCAATTGTTATTACCCCTTCTTAAAAACGCTGTTGAAACGAGACTTCGCCCATGGGCCACCATCTTTTTTTGCTTGTTTAAGCCTGCACTACTATACATATTGAATGGCTTTCTCCCTCCTGCCGAATTTGAATCCAGCGGGAGCAACTTGTTTTTTCACAATTCATATTCAATCTGACACCGAGCAAAACACATGTTCGTATGAAAAATGACAAGATTGCTGTGCCTGTGATGCTACGCAATCAGCGTTGTCACGGGAACAAGCAGCGCAAAGCAACGAGTGTCATCACGGCAACGAGCCTGTATGACTACTGTTTGCCCCATCAGTCTATACTGAATAGACAGGCGGCCGGCAACGGCTGGCAATGACCTACACGGGAAGAATTTGAACTCATACATTAGACAGGCTCGGGCGTGTCTAAAACCACTTCCTCTAAAACGTGTCAAGGAGTGTAAGTCTTACTCCACCATTATCCCTGACACAGCAAAGTATCATTATACCACCCATAGCAGTGGGCGTGTTAGGTAATACTTTTGCGCCCACCTCAAAGTTTCCCTTGCCCTTCTGGCGTGTATATAAGTGTAAGTCAGGGGGTGTTAACTATATTGTGTCACAATAGTCCCGTCCGCTCATAGTTCTCTTCACACGCCCAACCTTCTCGGCGTCTTAACGTACCCACACTCCATTCAGGCACCAATATAATTGCCAGCAGTGGCGTATCCAGTTCCCCCCCCCCCCCTCAGGGCGGGAGTGGGGGGGTCCCCATGTTCGGTTGACCCCCCCTCCGATTTCTCAAATTTTACGCAATTAAACTACCAATAAAGGGAATTATCCAAATTAGGGGGTCTCTGGAACCCCTCAGATTTAGCAAAGTTTCTATGCCTATAGACCTATACGGGGAATGTGGGTTGTATTTGATGGCCGCGCTTTACCAGTGTTCTACTCTCACTGTACTTAGAAGTTAGTAGGCATTAAAAGACTGTGTTTCACTCCGATCTAGTATATTTGTAAATTTAGATGAAACATATATTATGACTCACATTATCTGTTCAATATACTCTGTACGATCGGCCGTAGACTGCCAGGTACACACAAAAAACATAGTTTAGCGTGAAGCTGTGATTTAAGGTAAATTCTAACCTATAGCTATCATGCTCCCGAGGTTAACTAGTGTTACTATATAAAAACAAAAATAAAAGGACATTTGACACAAAGTGTAGTTAAAATCTAGTGTACTATTTTATTGCTGAATCAATTCTATTAATCTTTATCCTCGGCGCACCACTCGCACAACACCTCGGAGCACATGATGCTGGCAGGCTCGCCCCCCTCACAGTCGGCGTGGTAGCACCGGCCGCAGTAGTTGCAGACCAAGTACATTCTGAAATATTACGGAGGCATGTTTAAATACACATTTTTTTAAATTGTGTGCACGAACTAATCGGACCATCATCAATCACAATTTTTAGTAACCGTACGAAATTCGGCGTTCACTCCAACGTCAACATTAAGATTCTATGCCCTCATTATTTTTTGCCTAGTAGCATCATCGAAAATCATTGTCGCTATATAATATTATTTATTATGAAAAAAAACCCCGGCGTACCTGTAGTTGCCATCCAAGAATATGGCCTGCGGTTGTGTGGCGTGTTGGTCTTCGGCAAACGTTTCCATCGCCTTCCACCTTTGGTCCGTTAAGTACTCCTCCTGCTCCTGAAAAAAATTGTGTGGTTATAGTTAAATGTGCAAAAGTCAATTTTGCACTTACTACATACCAGCGTGTCCCTCGTAATATTGGCAAATTTCAGAACAATTGTACTCGTGAAATCGCCCCACTCATCATTTTGTTTTGTTTATACATATTTCCCTTCATACGCTTACATGTTTTATTTCCCACTTAGCTTCATCATGTAAATACAAATGTACCAACCTGGGTCGGATCCTCCGAACAGTAGACGCACGTCCACTCTGATGGGCCGTCCGGGAGCTGTTGTTGGTCGTGCGTCCTGGAAAAAATTTCAAAAAATCATCACACCGTCCATCATTTCAACATAGGTGGTCGAAACTACCAAATCATCGGCATCTCAATTTTTCTCATCTAATCTCTATTTCATGTTATTGTGCCAGTCTGACAAATTTGCAATTTTTAAATTGTCCAAAAAAGAGCCTGTTGTTTCAGCATGTTACATGAATTCGAGCGACCACAACCATGTCCGACCGCGAGTCCGTCGTCGGGTTTTAGACAGTGTGCATTATTTGGCATGACGATAGTCATCCTACCAGATAGTAAGTTAATAATTCCATGCTTCTCTTCCATCCCTGTCCATCAACAGTGTTGAACAATTTAAACCTACTTAGGGGTGAACAGGGGCGCGCACTCGGTTCATTGGGGTTCCGTCCAGATCGTTTCCTCCTCTTCAATATTTTTCTCCTCACGCGGTGTCCATGCCTGGGATTCCTCTTCCTCCTCCGACCGCACATGGTTGCTTGAATGAGCCAAAAAAAACAACCTTTAAGTGTCTGGAATTGGTTATCTACGTGTATGGGGAGAAAACGAAAAAAAATGGAAAATATCTACCAAACGTAACAGCTATTATCCACACAATTATACATTTGTTAACAAACACTCTATATATGGAAGTGTAACCCCCAAGTCATTCTCCCTCAAAGCCTGAAAAAACACTACTTCTCTATATAGGCATGTTATCTTATCAAATTATAGGCAAGTTATCTGATTCACCTACCGGGTTTTCTGCGCGGTCGCCATTGTTCACAATGTGGTGCTTGTGTTTAATATCAGCAAACTTCTGCGTACGTACGGCTTTTATGGTCGTGAGGCTGGCGCGGGACTGTGTGTGTGCACGTGGTGGGCACCTCCTTATAAAGCTGGTGCCCCCCCCCCCACCCCCCCGGGGGGCAGGGTAATGAGGGGCCATCTAGGTCAGCCGAGCAGCCTGAGCGACCGGTGTCAGGTGTTACATAAGGTGTCGCTCGCGCAGCGCACCCCTGGCAGCTGGAGGTGCACGTCCTGACACCTGACTCAAGAAACCACCCGTAAATGCACACAGCCCCACACCCCCAGCCTGTGAAATAACTTCAGAAAACGTACCTCAAAGTCGCACATCCTGGCACCGTAACCTTGCGAAGTAATTTCCTACCTTTTATTTTAAATTTGAAAGTAGTCACATTATAAGGTTTAGGGCGTAATATAATTATTCCTAATAAAAAAATGTTGCTTTTGTTGGCAAAAGCGTCTAAATCACATAATCCTAACAATGCATATAAAACACCGGACATTGTCCGAAATTAAGCTGCTGCACCCTATAGGCCGGGCCTATAGGCCTTCACCCGGGGATCACACTCACACTCGTGAGTCTAGATCTGCACACTCACACTCGTGATTCTGCACACTCACTGCCAGGTGCGTTATTTTTAAGTTTTGCACTTTTTTTTATACATGTGCACACTTCTCATGGAATTTTTTCATTCCCATATATCGGGGGGTGCATATCCAATATTTGTGGTGCACAATCTCATTAATGATGCATACGTTTTCAGCTTAATTTCGGACACTACGTGCACGAGTTCGATATATCTATAGGTCCTCTAGATCTACAAGAAGTCGTGGCGCCGAAGGGGACATACGATCATATTTTCTTGTTCAACCACATATCCAAAATGTCCACTTATCCGCATAACAGGCAGGAAAGATGCCCATGAAGGTTGCTCGAACTTTTCCTTGTGCCACATTGTATAAGGACTTGTGTATCTGGATTCGACGGTGCTGGGTCGGTACCACTTCACAGCTGCAAACACATGTTGCCTCTTCTGCCCGGTTGCATTACATTGTATGTAATGTTTCATGTAGTGGGTGGCGATGCACGGTCGCTCCCGGGGGTCAGTCTGTCCGTCTTCGTACCAATTTGCCATTAGTCTAGACAACTTTTTACCACTGCTGGAATTTGTGCTGGAATAAGTCATGGGGCCATATTTTACGACTTTAGACTTCACGTAAACTGAAGGCAGAAATGACTTCTCTAGGATCTCCTGTTCTGTGGGGTACATCTTTTTGTATGTTTTTTTGAGCAGCTCAAGATCGTCCGAGTCGATCCACACATTTTCTTCTCTAAATGTCTCGAAGCCGTCGGGGAGACTCCATAGGCTCTCGCACTGCGCGAAATCTCGCTCATTGGGTACATCGAGTGTTTCCAGGACCGTTCTTGCTTTCTTCTCTCCTTCTCCCAGCTGGCAGTGTTTGCCAAATTTCCCCTCGTGTTTGGACGGCATTTCGGCGCGCGCCTGACTGACACGACTCATCCTGTGAAACCTCTCAAACAATTGTTTCTCTATCTGGCGATTGTTAGTCGGCACATCCCCCAAGTAACCATTATACCGCTCAAAACTGAACAGCCAAGTACTGGGAGCTGGACCATACTCCCGGAGACACTCCTTTAAATGGAGATGTAGATGCATGTTTGGGGTAATGAAATCAGAACCGAACTGGAGCTCTGTGCTCTTGCAAAAGTGCAATAGTTTCCTGTGTGCCTGTTCTATCTCGTGGTGTGTAATACAAGGCTTGCACAGAAGTCGAGTGGCTTCTACGAAACGCTGCCAGCTATGAAGCATATTCTCCGGCAAAAGGCCCTGGAGGCAGTATCCAGACGAGACTGTAACCCAATTCTTCCACTCCTTTGCCGTCCACATCCCAGCGTTCGATTTGATGTTAGTTACCACGCAGTCATCCGGTAGTCCCTCTTTAAACTGATTCAGACGAGCATCAATAGTCAACACCTGATTAGCGCTTAGTACAACGTCATCTGTTGAATTCTTCTTCTTCTTTGACAACTCTTTGTCGGTCCACCTCTTCCACATTCGCTTGGCAGTCCCTGAATCCCAATAATAAAAGCACATATGTGAAATCGGTATTGAAACCCCAATGAACTAATAGTCCAAATTAAAGGCAAATGCAAGTTCCATTTCAAACACATTATCAGTGCTAAACATTAATTAACGTTAGGTCAAGCTTCAACACTTACCCAACAGTACATTATGCATCACATCGATCGAGAGGAACCTGAAGAAATGAATGTCATATAATACAGTTACTGCTAATGGAAACATTTGTATTAATGTTTATTCAAATGTCAAATTAAAATTGTTAATATTTTGGTATAATTCTGTGTAAGATTGGCCTTTAAATTTGTTCGGCCTGGAGATTGAACTTACCTGATGGGATTGAAGTAGGGCAATTCTAGGAGGACACAGGAACGAGCTCCATACTGTTTCTCAAGTTTACTTTTCTCTCTCGGGGTGGATGCAGCTGTAATCTCACTCACTCTCTCCTTGTGTTGGTCCAGAGTACGAGGAGTCCAATTCGCCATGTTGAATCCTCCACGGTTTGAATTCTTGAATTCCTTCAGACATTTTGAACAACCCATGATAGCATTAGGTAGCAGGAAACCGCAGGTCTTCCTCCCTGCAGGCAGGTCGGCAGCAACGTTCAAAAGCGCCAACTTAATGGTCTTGCCATTTGGGCAATCGTTGGTTATAAGCCTTTTTCCCTGATGCCAGAATTCCTTGAGTTCGTTGACTAGGGGCCTCAGAAAACTGGTAAGGTCGGCAGGTTCTTTACTTAAGTTTGGAATGATACCGTATAGTATGACGTTCTCAAGTCTGTACCGCTCATTTCTGGGTAGGTTAAGTATTGTTAGGTAAATGCCCCCTACTGACATCGAAGCTTTCCGAGAGAATGGTTGAAACCAATCGATATTCATCTGAAGAGCCAAGTTGTTTTCATTATCAAGAAAGCCGTCGTTGTTCGCGTTAAATTCTTTCCATACCGAACCGTCGTAAATGTCAGCAAACACTCCGTTGGGTATCCTCCTGCCCTTCCACTCTCTACATTTCAGCTCAAAACCTCGACGTTTCATCATAACCTGCAAACTCTTCTCGAGCGACTGGTAACAGAATGTCCTGACTGGAAGGAAGGTAATTTCCCCCACAATCTTGGTCTCATAAAACAATTTCCTGTTGCAGCGTTTTAAATCTTCACCGATGGTTGTACACCTAATGGGTTGCTGATTACCATTACGATCCGTGTAAAAGCCTTGACCTCGCACACGCTCAGTGGTGGACAACACAGAATGCGACAACGTATAACAGGCCGGGCAGCATACACTGATAGAGTAATTAGTCATCGTTAGGTCTGTACCCAACCATTTGTACATCAGCCGCATCGTTTTGGGGAATACTGCCTCCGCTGCTTGTGAAACCCGGTCATTACCTGCTACCGTCAATAATTCACAAATGAAGCACATAACTTTAGCCATTTGCGTATCACTGGTGAAGGTGTGGATCTGCCACTGCAAAAGAAAGAACAGAACCCATGAAAATAGGCTTTGGATATTCTTATTAGGGGTACCACTAACAAGCCTTGCCAATGGGCTAGGACGACCCGTCCCGTCACCGAAAACCACTTTTAAGTGACGGATGGCCCTGTTGCGAATCTTGACTGCCTCTGGATCAAGCTTATCATTTTCTTCCGTTTCTTGGGAATCTTCCATGGTACCGTAATAGTCTTCCATATCATCACCTGACTCCTCATCGGCTTCCATGGGTACCGCCTCTTCAACAGGCTGATTGCGACCCACAGGCTGACTGTCTGCTTCTCCCGGATTCCCGACTTCAGCCTGCCGCTGATTAGCAGCTGCAGCTTCTTCCCGAATACCAGCTCCAACCTGGATACCACCTTCAGCCCGAATTCCCGCTTCAACCTGCATACCACCTTCAGCCTCAATACCCGCTTCAGCCTGGTTACCTGCCTCAGCCTCAACACCCGCTTCAGCCTTGTTACCTGCCTCAGCCTGAAAACCTGCTTCAGCCTGGTTACCTGCCTCAGCCTGAAAACCTGCTTCAGCCTGGTTACCTGCCTCAGCCTGAAAACCTGCTTCCGCCTGGTTACCTGCCTCAGCCTGAAAACCTGCTTCAGCCTGGTTAACTGCCTCAGCCTGAAAACCTGCTTCAGCCTGGTTACCTGCCTGAGCCTGAATATCTGCAGCTTCGGCCTCAAGACCCACTTCTGCCTGATTGCCAGCGCGTTGAGGTAAACCAAATGGGAGTGGTTCTGCAAGACACATGTATAAGAATAAATTAAATGTACAGTCGGGTTTCAGAGTACAGACTTTCCCACCCAATGTTGTTTCTCTGACTCAAAAGCTATGATAGAAAGATGCATGGAGGGATACATATATATAACGTCCATTGTTCAAGTCATTCATTATTTGAACAATTGTTTAATTGTCAAGAAAAGATTTAGGCTGGCGATAATTTTCCAAACACTAACTGATCATTAAGAGTATAGTAGGTATTTGAAAATAATATCTATGCGCGCAAGCTAGCTAGGAAGGTTTTGAAGGATATCGATTTCAGGTGAAAGTGACTTTATCCTAGTTATACTATTTATCTGGTACTCACCATGCTCCATAAGATGCTTCCTGTTATATGTACTTTTTGAAACTGCACGTTTACATGTGTCGCACCATCGGTTTCGGCTAGTGTCCATATTTCTTCTGGTTTCTGCCTGGTCACTGGTCAGACCCTTGAAACACCATGATCGCGAGGCCATGGCGAACTTGAGTTAGACAGCAGCACTTCAGGGCGATGAACCTTCCCCATTTGCGACCGCGACACAAGTATTTATATATGGTACAGACCGACGCCTATGGTCCCACCAGCTGAAAGCCGCGAATTGCCGCGACATGCCACAGCCCCGACCCAGGGGTAGTTGCACTCGAGCTCCTAACCTCAGACACCCGTGTGAAATTAAAGCCGAGAACAGCCTGCCACAGTATTACCAGGAGATTACTGTCGCCTCCAGCCTGGCCGTCACGGTAGCGCGTTGTCGTGATTTGTCGGGCGCGTGAAGTTTCTTCAGCTTTCGAAACGCATCGTCCGCCGTCTGGACTGGTGAGGGCATGACACCTGCCATTAAAACCTAGGGTCTATCCATTAAAGGGCGGTGAAGTTTCCTCAGCTTCCGAAACGCATCGGCTGCCGTCAGGTCGACTGGTCATAGGATTTCATCTGCCTTGAAAACTGAGCTCGAAGTTTAGCTCGAAGGTCAAACCTTAAGCTTTCTGCTACTACTTAGGGCCAGCTTATTTCGTTATATAGTGCGTTTGGTGTACGGCTACGTGAATATCATGAGTGTCAAAATCCTGAGTGCCACCCTTGGTGAGAATCTTCTTAATTACTTTTGTTCTACAAGTGATACGAGTCGATGGCCGACTTTCCAAATTATTCAAAATAGGTAAAACATATGTATTCATTCTGGGGGTCGCCCTTCCTAATTAAATAATATGGCCAGTTTTCTGAATTCTAGGGTGTGGCCATATGGCAGTTATAGTTTATTCTGTCTGTTTGAATAGCCTGGCCATGGTAATTTGGAACGAAGGTGTTTGTTTAAAGTTGAGATGACAACCTTCATGTTCTCTTCTTTCTTTTTTTTCCAATATATAGCTGCCGCGTACTTGGTTCTTGTATCATGCGTGGAATTTGTTCGAGCTGCCAGTGGCGGACACTGGCCTAGGGTCGTTCACAATAAGCCTGGAGTAACCCGTACCCGGTTGGTCAACCTCACTGCTCCATTTACCGGTCACCCTCCACCAAAACACGATGCGATGACCGGCCTCACCTTTCATGACACCCTGCAAGCCTTGTTGGACCAGGACCATACCGTAACTGACACTGGATCTGAAGCCAACCCAGGAGACGGAAACATTAAAGAATTCCCAACTGTGGTACTTCTCTCTTCGTACACTCTTCTTCTTATCCTCGCCGTAGCCATAATTATTAGCATATTCTTTGTTTGCTCCGGAATTAATCGCATCTTCGCAGATGCTCGTTTTCGTGTATACTTGCTTGTCTCGGGCAATCACAGTGTATGGCTTAAAATAGGCACGTTCCCTGGACATTTTGGAGATTATATCTTTCAAACAGACGATCCTATCACACTGACTAAAGCCGAAAATATATGCCTAGGCGCACGATACACATTTAACTGTGTCATCCAAATGACCGACTGCTATACCGGCACATCGACACGACTGCCCACACATTTAAAGGTTAATAAACTGAAGGACATCATGTTGACAAGATTGATGACTAAGGACATTATACGCTACCAGTTGGTTACCATGGGTATAGGCATAGGAGAGCCTGTTCTTTTGGGGAAATACCGGCCCGGTGAGCTTGCAATTAGTACTAATACTTCAGTCGACTTAAGCCGTGTTGACCTTGATTAAGTCTTGTGTGAAAAATGTTGTATTTTTGTGTGTTTACTACCAATATGCTGCCGAACGTGCGTCAATTGATACAAGTGTTATGGTTATAAATTGAATTTGTAGCTAAATAAAATTTCGGTTTTGGAAAGAGCAGTATGACGCTGACAAGAGCGCTTTTACTCTGGCTCGGGCTAGGGTCAACCCCTTAGGTAATCTGTGAGACAGGCCCCTAATTTAGGGGCCTGAGGCTAAACTAGGTCTGCAACCAAAACTAGTAGTGGAATTAAATGTGGTTAACGCCACAATCTGGCGATCGGGCTCCAACCGAAATTATGGCTATAGCTAATTAAGCTATCGTCCCTTAATAAATCTCGACACCTAAATTGACTTGTTTGTTTTTTAAATTATTAATTTTGCAATGTCACAGAAGCTCCAAGTTACCTATACATAACTCCCGGAGAACTCCCACTTTAAAGGGTTACACTATATGCATGAGGTTTTTTTATTCTCTCACAGAAAGAATATAGGTCACCGTGCCATACAAATCCTAGAAAGTATTTCGGGTTCATCAGGAGACTACATGGTCACCTGTAAATTTTGATAGGTCCTACTGGCAGCGATGTATTTGATCATAATAAAATTTCTGAAAAATTACTTTTGCACCTTACTGCATGGAATCTAACTAAAAAGGATCCACTAGAAAAGAAGTAACAGTTCTTAATTAAAACCGGCTTCATGCAACATTATTTTTTCATGACTGCGAAATAAGTACGAAGAGATGATTCATGTCGCATCATTTTAAAAATCGTATATCGAGCTTATGTTTGTTTAAAATACACTTTTTATGATTGATTTATGTTATTATTGATAACAGGCCTAGGTGTCATTCCATTGCTCTTCTAATGGTAGAGACCTTGTACCATAACACTCATAAAAAAAGTGTTGTATTGTAATCGATTTCAAGTTCGTGGTCTATCTTCAAGAAATAGCACATTCGGGTTTTCAACAAAATGACAGGTCATTATAGTTAAATGCGTTTCGTATCGTAAATAAAAAGTATTCATAAATTTAAGATTCACTTATGAGAAGGACCTGGATAACGCGTACGGTTTTAGACTAATATAAGGCGAGTCTTAGGCAACCAACATATCTATAGAAATACTTCCCTGCTTATCGAGCATGCCACAATCAAAACAAGAAGCGCAAAGTTCTTTGATAAAAGTTTATAAAACGACTATACAATTGAAGAAAGTACAAAGACCTAACATACAGCGTGACACAGACCATACAATTAAACGTAGTGTAAAGAAAACATAAAGATGATAAACATAAACATCACATAAAATAGAGCTTTAAACAGACCCTTTAGAAATAAGTTAAATTGGCTGTGCATCGGCGATACCCGACCGATACGCGGGCTTCACCGCCCAGTCTGGGGTGTTGGGAGGAGGCTGTTGGCGTTTTGGATTATCGTCGGGGACATTTTTCTGCTTCTTTTCCAATCTAACGCCCCGCTGACGGCGGCTAAGTTCTTTAAACTCAATTTCGTCCAGGTGGGCTTTGTAGGCACTCAGCTCATCGCTCTCCCACACGAGCGGTTTGACGCGGCGGTGATATCGCTCGGTCGTCTTCCCGTCTCTGTCGACCGGAAAATAAAGTCCGCGCTCCTCGTCGCTCGTGTAGTCGGGGGTGAGGAGGCGCCTCACGGAATTCTTTCGAGCTTCGTCCCACGTTGTGACGATATTTTCCAACCCCACTATCCGTCTTCTGAGCTTCTGCAAAGTTAAAAAGACACTTTTTTATTTTAATACAGTTACGACATACTTGGTCAAGAACATCCAATAAACACAAACAAGTTTTTCAATATTTCAGTTGCCTTAATTTAAAAGCTGGTCACTGCAGTTAATTTCAAAAGCGTTGCTTTATCCTTGGTCTCTATAACATACAGGCACTTTTTATTAATTGTGTCATATCCATTCTAATTGTATGTCAAGATTATTGTCCAAGGAAGCAAGTAAGGTTACAGTGCTCTATAAAAATTCATAATGTAAAAAAATTATAATTGTTTCCCAAGTTTCAGTGTTACAACCATAAGATCATTTCACAGCCGGGCCCCCTGTTTTAAGCCAAATTGCCGATTCACAGCTTCCCGGTATAGTTCCGACCGCAGTTCGTACGTATACCCCTTTTTGAACCGAGTGGGTCCCCGGGAAGTCACACCCCCTATACCATAGACCCCCAGTCTGTCTACTCAGATATCAAAGTAGGACATATCATCGTTCTTCAAAATAGAAAACAACCCCTTTCCACTGACATTTATACCAAAAAATCGACCCCTTATTCTTCAAAACGCAGACATTTTGTGGCCAAGAAATACCCTTTTTTCGTGAAATTTCATATTTCCCAGGAAAAAAAAGACCCTTATTTTCATATCATGGATATTTGGGATGAAAAAGTAACCTTTTTTCTAGAAACAAGGACATGTGAATGTTGTCAAAATAGACCCTTTCTTCGCGTTTTTTAGAACAATGATGCGTATCCTTCCACCCAAGGAGTGGACAGACTGGGCATAGACCATAGACATTACTCTTTCTCCTCGGCTTTGCACTTGAAAAGTGTAAAATTTGGGCCTGCCTGAATCGAACTACGTCAAACAATGTTGAGAACAATAGTCCGCAAAAGCCATGATGTCAGGCGGGCCCCTAACGGTCACTGCACGCTGCTCCCGTGCCTAAACATGGGCCGGGCTGGGCCGGGGGTCCCCTCTATGAACTTTAGTAGGACCCAGCTGTCAGATTTGCTATTTCCACTAATAATGCTCGCAAACTTATGAAAACATGTATTTTCATAGGGGAACTATCAATGTGCATTATGATATACTTGAAAAGAAAAAGAGTTAATAAATATCAAAGTTATAGGCAATGTTATTGTCTGTGTGTACGGGTGACCGCGGTCCAGCCGGGTGTTATCGGTGCCCCCTCCAGGGCGGGCCGGGCCGGTGACTGGGGGTGTAGGGTTACCGGGGCCGGTCGTAAAAGGTTTAGGCCCAACACGTGTTGCGGGAGGGGTCCGTGACGTCAGACTTTTGTGGTCTATAGAGGAAGTCTGTAACAAAAATTTATTTACCTCGTTCACGTGGTGACGGATGATAGCCTTTTCATTGTCAGCCTTCATTCGGTTCTTCCGGATTCTGTTGGCCCTGCTTTGGAGGGTCTTGAAGTAGGTGTTGGCAGCAGCTAGAAAAAGAGGAAGGACATGAAGTATGCTTAAAACTGGAGCCATTAAGTAGACAAAGGCAATATAAAGGCAATAAATCAAGGGAATACATGTTAAAAATGCAAAGTGAGGGTCAACATATTATTCACGAATTAAAACCATCATTACACCGGTATTATATTTCTTTGTCCAGATAATAGAACTTACGTTTTTTTCAGATGACTGGGAGGATAACTTAAATTATAAAAGTAACAATTTACAATGTAAGTGGAGCCTATTTAGACACTAAAAACAGATTTCCAGCATTTCAAGCATGTTAAAATTTGTGTTAATTGAAGGACCAATACTTTGGAATCATGGACATTAGATGCATGAAATGTACAGCTGCAGGTTAGTTAACAAAGAAACTTGCTACCTATGGGACTTACCTAACACCTCTTCTCTGGGGGTATCTGGCCCCAGGCACACGTTGTCAACAACGGCCTTGATGATCGCAACGTTATCCGGGTGTTTGATCCCCGCCCTGAATGTTGGAATATATTTATATTGTTCAATTCATCGGCATCACGTCAAGTGCTCTATGACTCTATTAACATGAAAAAAAAAAACAGCAAAACTTATATTCAGCTGCAGCTTCTGTTGTTCAGGAACACATTACCCATTGCTTACTTAAAAACAATATTATTTTCTGTACTATTCATGTTGTTATGACGTAATCAACTTACCCAGGGTTCAGGTTGAATCCCCAAGCAGGCTCACCTCTCTTGGCCTTGTAGGCCGAACGAACGAGTTCCTACAAACAATATAATAAGCCAATAATTAATAGTGGACTTCTAACTATATGTCAGTGTACGAAATCATTACGGATTTTCGTTGTTTTCCGGGATGTTCCCTGGCGGCGCGGCAAAAGAGAAGAACATCAGGGCTATACTAGGAATGAGATCATTTCTAAACAAACCGAGAACTATATTAAACGGTAACGTTTTCAAGGTGAGATTATTAGTTAATTATAAGCTGTAAAAACAAACTTTAGAACTTACACATATTTCATTGCGTGGTTTGGGTGGTTTGTCAGCTGCAGCTGGCTTCGCTTGGTTCACGAGCACCTCCACCTGGGCCTTTGCCGCAGCCGCTTCAGCCTCCGCCCTTCGGCACTTCTTCTCCAGCTCCTCCATCCTGGCCAGCAAATGGGCCATGGACGGTTCATCTGTAGACGTGGAGGGGCCGGACGAGGACGAGTATTCGGGCGTGAACGACCTTTGGGACGTCGTCGACGAGAACGACCCTTGCGATGTCAAGGGCCCGGGCGTGAACGACCTTTGGGACGTCGTCGACGAGAACGACCCTTGCGATGTCAAGGGTCCGGGCGTGGACGACGTTCTGGACGTGGAGCTGGGGAACCATGGATGGGATTGCGACGTGGAGGGCGTCATCCCCCAGGGCGTGGATCCGGAGGGCGTGGAGGGCGTGGAGGGCGTGGAGGGCGTGGAGGGCGTGGACGACGATGCGGATGCAGTACCGCCTTGGGAACCACCAAGGCTAAGGTCCACGTCGTTGAGGGTGGATCCCTCTTCCGCGTACAGGGAGTCGTGAAGAGACTGATCCGCAGAGAGATCCGGAAACCCATTCTGAGACCCATACTGACGCGCATCCTCAGACATATCCAACAGCAGAGTACCTACGCCTGCTGATGAATCATGATCGGTTATTTTCTCGCCACCCGGTTTGGGGCTGCTGGTCAAGATCCTGCATGAGCTCGTAGACGGGTTTGACAGAACAGCGTCACTATAATCAGTTGACCCGTTCATGGTGGCAGCAAGTTTTCAAGTGATCTATATAGCCATATGCCACGCCGTATTTATACATGCCGGGCAGGCCCCCCTGTGGATACATGATCTGGTGAAAGCGATCTTTTATCGATGAGGCAAGACTTTGAACATAAGTTACGTGGTAGACGTGACGGGGAGTACATGGGGTATCAGCGACACCCTCACCGCCGCCCCTTGTGAGGCCTGTTACGTGTCAAGAAGTGTTAAGACTACCCCGCGGGCCGCGTGCCGCGGTACTCCTGTGAGGGACCTGACACAGAAGCTAGTTGACATGCGCCGCCTCAGATGGCCAACAGGTGGACGCGGTCATCACAGACGCGTGTCCCGATGTCAAACGCGACAGAAGTCATTTCAGATGAACCCCCTGTCGATCGGCTCTCTGAAGAAAATAGCGGCCTATTAGACGTGCTTCGCACTACCCAGTGTAAAAACTTGTGAAGCCCCCGGCTAGAAGAAGTCGTTTTAGTTGTACCTTACCTAGCGTTTAAGTTGTCGACCGAGGGTTAACTTTTCGCTAAAGACTAGACGAAGCCCTTACTGTACCTGGGGGGTTGTGATGTCGTGTGGGGTGGGGGGTATAAGTATGTGCCTGTACTATACACTGGTTCAGAACAGCCACTTGATGGCCATGGACATCGAGCGACTGTTAAACGCAAGTCTGCGTCTGCGTCTTGTTCGGGAGGAAAGGCCAGTGCTGAGACCTAGTCACCTCCAACCCGCGGACCAATCCGACCATCAGTGGCTGCTTCTCTTGTTAGTGATATACCTGGGGTGGAAATTTATCGGTATCTTCTGGAAATTGGCAGCAGGATGTCGCTCGTTGGCGCAGGGTCAACGTCGGAGGGCTACAGTGCAGTGCTGTCTGAGAATCTACTGCCGATGGGAAACGCTCCTATTTCCACTGGCTCCCATTCCCGCCGAAATGGAAGCCGTAGGAAGTGCTGCCTGCCCACGAATGATCATCCAAAGACCGAGCATCCTGTCCAAGGCCCTGACCGTCGCCTGGTCGGGCCCACTCACGGTCCATCTGAATGGCAGTGACGAACCCTTGACGTTGGAACTCCCGCAAGAAGTCAAGATTCCTCGTACGGAGCGCGTGCGCCTGAACAAATTTTTCAGGCACAGACTTTGTAGAGCGAGCGTTTGCCTGATAAACAACAGGAACAACATGGCCCAAGAACTACTCCCAGCCGAAAAACTGGGCTGCATGCCTGACGTAGACTCTTGGGTGTGATGAACAGTTATATAAAAGTGTACGATATGTTTGAAGTAGATATGGGAAAATTTTAATTGTGAAATGCATATGTTCACGAAGCTTTCGAGTTACATATGTACATTAGTGTATGGTCAGTAAATACAATTATGGGAAAATAGGCGAAACGTTGACACGTGGACATCATAAAACCTTTTCCGCATGCATAACAATAAAACATTTTGATATCATGAACGTGTGTAGTCTTATGTGGCTGTGACTAATTATAAATGGGAATTCATGAGGATAATGTGAATGAATTGCAGCTGTACATGTGTGACGAAATTATGAGGGCGAGTATATATTCTAAACAACAAAAATCGAACATGAATGAGAACTGATAACTTTTGAGCTGCAATAAAAGGAAGAGTTAATAGCTAATGTATATATAACCAACTCAATTTAAAGTCAAGCGTCTGCATGCGCTTTGAATCCTGAAATACAGAATTGAGATGAAAACAAAAAGTGCTGGTACCATTATAAAAGTAAGTCCAATGTTCAACAGGTAAACAGTACCGTGCACACTGGGGGGGAGGAATGGTACGTGGGGAAGATGCAAGTCACCACGAAGTTTCTTGTATTCGACCTCATTCAGTCGAATCTCTTTCATGTATGTACGGAGGGAAAGGAAATTGTCTTTTGCTCGCTTAAAAATATCCTCTTGGCGGACTCGCATTTGCGGGCTAAGAGGTAAAATTGGGAATGGTTTATCGTACGAAAAATCCGGGTTCACAAGTCGGCTAAGTGACAGGTTGAGGTGTTGAAGACTAGCAACGTTGACGGGGAAAACTGTTCTTAAGGGGCCTGCTGTAGAAGGCAAACAGTTAACACTTGAGACTGGAATTTCCCATTCTTTGGCGGACACAGAACAACCACATTCAAAGGCACGAACGCACGATTCACATCCAGGATGGGTTGTTGTTCGGTTGGGGCAGCGCACAACGACCTCGTCTATGTGAGAGAACAAATAGGTCCCTGTTGCAATGACTTGGATGTTCGACCTTCTGAAATTAGACTGAATGAGTATTTTGAAATCACAATAAAGTTTGACAGACTCATGATCACGTAGATAGATAGAAATGAGGCACGACGAGGGAGAAAGCCTGCGAATTGGTAGGTCATAATGACAAAACGGAGAATGGCAATTATCCAGATCTGGGTTGGAGGATACCGTGTATTGGGTTGCGGACACCAATAAATAAGCCGGTGTGTTGGAGAGGCGAGTATAATGCCCATGGAAGGCTAGAGGGAAGGTGTTCACTTTTAGAACCTTGAATATTTTGTCTAAGGAAATAACGGGAATCTTCAAAATAGTTTTCAGAACATTTCACTGTAAAACCGGGGAGACTAAAACAGTTACACTTCTATACATGTCGCGAGTGTTTGGAATATAAATATTTGAACGATTGGACTTGGAAAGGAAAAGGTACCGAATCTTCCTCATATCAGTCTCCGATATCAAAGAGTTACTCAGCCTGTTCTCCGTTAGGTCGCGAATAGCCTGTAGCAAGACATCAAGGGAATAGTCCAGTTTAAAATCCAGTAGACGCAATTCTTGCAAATCTTGCATCAACCTGACCATCAATTCCCGGTTACTAATGTAAGCCTGGAGTCCTCGGGACAAATTGTATATGGAATGAGTGTTCTCTATGATGGCCTGGAGTTGGATTTCCAAAGTGGAGTCAACTACCTTTAGGACTGCATTTATTTTGCCATCGAGGAAGCCAATTTCATCGGCATTTACCTGGTCAGCACGAGTCTGTTGCTTCAAGTCATCGAGTGTGGCCGTTCCAAATAAAGTCTCGGAGAACTTGCCGATTTCTGGAATCAGAGCCCGCTGCTTCCTGGATTTTGCTGATGGAGGTGTTGGCTGGGCCGTCGATTCCAAAATTGATTGCACTTCCCGGAGTCCGTTGGTGACCTTCGCTGCTATAGTCTTCCCAATAGATGTTATGTTATTCAACATAAGTTGGATTTTTCGACACTGTTCCATTGAACCGGCTGCCAGGGTAGCGCCGTGTCTACAATTTAGTGCGGCTGCCTGTTTGGGAGAAGGAGGAAGTGGTAAAATGATATCGACTTCGGTAGTGAAGTACTCATTACCTATGTGGATGGACGGTTTACTCTCGAATACTACACCATAGTTGGTACGAAAACGGTTTACCGTACTGGTGCATAGGCATGGCTTAGCTGAGACAGTGCCCAGGATAAAGAGTCCACGAAGGAGGAGTATGAATACTGTTGGAGCCATGTCTGATGCAGGCTAGAGACCGCTCTAGTCTTTTATTACTTTTTCCCAGTCACGGGAAGGAGTAGACAGACAGTCGCCACGTGCACCTGGGATCTAAAGGTTTTGACCTCCGTGCAGAAACCTTACGTTAATGCCAAAAGAAAAGCCGTGCGAAGAGTATAAGCTTAGGCGTATGCTTGCTAGTAAGCTTTCGTTGGTTAGGGTGTCGGCTTGTTCTAATTGAATTGGAAGGCAGACTTCAAAATGAATTGTTGGCATGGGGTTCCTTAACTTGTGGATGAGAAGTGAGAAAGCCTGTAAATGCCATTACTGCCTGATATTTATAGGTTTTATTTGCAGGTGGTTTATATGGAGTTCAGGCCGATTTAAGTCTGGACTGGCTGAAATTAGTCTCAAACCTTAAGGTCGGCTTTATATCTAACCAGCTTAGACCCAGTTTAAGGTGAATTATTTAGGGTAGTTATATAGGCCGGGAGGTACCTTTTATCCATACAGAAAATGTTTAATGAATTTTTAATGAATCTCATCTCTCACGGTTGACTTCAAAAGAAGTTAATTTCAAACACTTTTAATACTCCATCTATGGATGGTAAGGGTAAATGGTTTTCCGGGTGGGAGGGGCGATGGATGGTAGGGTGAAATAGGCCTGTCAAAGATTTAGCTACATGTGCTTTGCAGGCGAACGTAGGTTGGGTATGGAAGTGCCCGACCCAGCAGGTTCCCTGCATGGGGCAACTCTGGCCCGTGTTAACTCGATAACTAACCCCTGATTAATGACGGGGAGTCCGTCAGATGACACCCAGCATGATACCTGTGTCGCTCTTGAGTGGGTTTGGTGTGAGTTATGTGATTACCAAGATTGTGCCCCTGCCCTTGTCAGATGTCAGAGGGGGGTACAGATTAGATGGGGTGCTTCCGGGTACTTATGGGTGTTAATGGATTAAGGCCGGCCATGATGGACGCTTCCAAACTTTGCCGCCGTTAGGAATGGACCTGGTTTATTAGGAAATGTTATGCACAAGGGAACAGGGGAGCGAGGGATAGCTGCAGAATCGCGAAAATGCTTTCTGTCATGTTACTTAAAAAGTACATGGAACTTGTTAACTAATGGTCATATTTAACTGAGACAATTAATTTAAATGAAGTGTGATGCCCAGTGTCTCCTGTTTATTCAGATGCTAAGATCGGGAAAGAAGGTTATTTAGAATGTTTGCAAGAAGTATATATAATAAATTTATAATATTCGGAATTTAAGCCGGATCAGTCTCATTACCATTAGGACTATCATGTTTAAAAGTAGTAGTTGAGGAGAGGGCGGGTTCGAGCAGGTTTTTTTTTTTTTTATAATTTTCCAATTTTTTTTAGGGTCTTTTTGATTTAACAACTTTTCGATTACAAATGGAGAGTTCTCCTTTAAAAAGCGTAACGTCCCGATCCTGTTTAAAATAAGTTAACAATCAACCTCCTCTCTTGACATGACGATTAGGGTTCAGAGTAGTCCTATCCTTATCATTAATTTGATAATACAAGTCTGATGGATGAACGAAAAACGTAAGGCATGAAGGGGATTCGAACCCGGGGCCGGGAGAGATAGCTGGTAGCCAAAAATCCACCGGGTTCAATAATACGATGACGTCGGAAACCAGCGAAAAGCCGTCCAGAGGTCCTTCCGGTCGCAGGACCAAATACGTCGAAACTACGTTGGGGAAAACGATGACGGGCAATGTAAATTGAAGTTGATAGAGACACATCAGTGACAATTGAGGGCGATCAAAATTAATAACTTGTGGTATTGCTTGTTTTCCAAATCGGAAAACCCACTGAAACACAAGGCCCGAAGTTACAAAGTGTCTCTTTTTGGTAAACACCTTTCTGGTTGCCCCGATTACACCCACGGTATATATATGTCGCAAACTCTGTAGGTTAGTGGGTCTGGTTGTGCAACCAACGATGAAATGCAATGAACTGAATATGGCACAGATGAGTTCGCCAGACCTGGGTGGTAGGATCTAATCGAACTTGATGCACTCGATTAGCTCCTACCACTCTAAATTTTCATTTTTTTCAGAAGTTTTATTTGTAATAATGGTGTTAAAATGACCAGATGGCCCACGGGCCGGTCAGGGGGGTTGCAGGGGTGGACCCAGGAATTTATAGAGGGGGGGGGCTGGGGGCAAAGCCCGTCTGCCCCCCCCCCCCCCCCCCCCCCCCGGATCTGCCCATGAAGGACCTTAAAACAAAGTTAAGGTGGAGAGTTCTAGTTGAAATGGTAAACAATAAATAGGGCGAAATATACAAATTTAGAATAGGTTTATGAGGCTATAACTTGTGAATTGTATTAGTTAGCGTGTTTTATTCTGTTACTGAGTTCAGTAGCTAGGTTGGGAAAGGTTAACGTTGGGACCAAATTATTTTTGCCTTATAATGCTTACACGAGTCTCACAAGCGAGTTTAAGAAATCTGGTTTAAAACAGGCTTAAACCATATTTGCTTTTTGGAAATACGCCCTTAAAATTTTTAGCTACAAGTTTGGTTGAACTAACCCTATTTTTTTTTAGAAATAGGCCTATTGGACATCACTTTCATGGGATGGAAAACCATTATTGATATGATATATGTGATAAGATTTCTCAAAAATATTACTTTCATTTCATGATAAGGGTTGTACCCAACATCATGGGAGACAATTGCTTCATTATTGATTAATCATAGAGGTTATAAAGTTAAATCACGCTTTATCGCTGTTTTTACGCATTTGATTAATTATTATGAATTATTTTGATTTTATATAACTTTTGTTTCTATATGTAAGGGCTATTAAAACTAAATGCGCTAATGATATAGGCCTACCAATGTGAGCGATACAACCCTGTTTTACCCTAGTTGTGTGCACACTATAGGCTACTCCTTCTGCGCTTCAGCCTCATCTATTCTTATTAGGTCAGGAAACTGAGTATTATTTTTGTTGAGCTTGGAAACCAATATCAACCGGCGTTTATAGATTATATGCACAAATGTGGGAAGGCCAGTGTAGCCCTGAAGTTGCCCTTTTTAAAGGTAAATGAATAAGAATGAACGGTCGGTGGTTATGTCGCGCATTTAAACTTTGTATGGCGGATTTTTATAGGCTCATTTTTGATAGAACACGAGAAGTAATATAATAAGAAATTCCAAACGAAATTTTCAGATTGTGGAGCCAAATTCCTTAATCCAATCGTGAGTGGGGGGGGACTGGGTACGCCACTGCTGGCAATTATATTGGTGCCTGAATGGAGGGTAGGTACGTTAAGACGCCGAGAAGGTTGGGCGTGTGAAGAGAACTATGAGCGGACGGGACTATTGTGACACAATATAGTTAACACACCCTGACTTACACTTATATACACGCCAGAAGGGGAAGGGAAACTTTGAGGTGGGCGCAAAAGTATTACCTAACACGCCCACTGCTATGGGTGGTATAATGATACTTTGATTTTTCAGGGATAATGGTGGAGTAAGACTTACACTCCTTGACACGTTTTAGAGCAAGTGGTTTCAGACACGCCCGAGCCTGTCTAATGTATGAGTTCAAATTCTTCCCATGCTACGTTAGTGTGGGCTGAGACGCGGAGTGTATTGTATGAAAACAGAGTTTGAGATGAAAACTACGTTACTTCAAATTAACCACTGCTACGTATATATTAATGTATTAGTGTTTTACCACGCCCTTTAACCATATCACTGAAGCGAATTATGTGCATCTTTCAAATGAAACCAACCATATATAAATAGGACTAAATGGTATGTATCATATCTAAGCACAACATAATGTTATTAATAAGGATACGGGAATACGGTCAGTATGCATCTAGTAAGATGAAATATGAATAATTATTATCTTGGGGGAAAGTGATGCACCATATATTATTGAAATGATGATTCACATTTATTTCAAGGAAAATGTCTTAAGACTCTTCCTTCCGGCCTCCATCACATCCCGCTCTTCTCCAGAAAGTATTTGTGAAAATTACCTCAAGTTAGTCTGTCAAGTATATTAAGCAGCTGTCATAGAACAACTCATCTTTTACCTTTCAATGAAAGGGTTTTCCCAACAAATATCATCGTCTTACATCTAGGCAGTTCTTGTGTAGAACAATAATATTTTCGGTATTTTTAATAAATCATATGATAGCAAAAGTTACTTTTTTTTTTTTTTTTTTTACAGAAGTTTAGTCATTTTGGTTGCGAATGTATTGTGAATTGAATGTATAATAATATTATTACTACTTTTACATAAATGTACAGTAAGCCTAGGCCTGTAAAATTACAGAAAACTTTGCTGGCAACAGCATGCAAAACTTTTTACAGTTATATCATAGTTATTTCCCATAAACAAACACACGAAAGTGCCATTTTCTCTTGTTGTCACCCAAATAAACATGCATATGATCTCACATAGGCCTATAAACTCAGTATAGGCCTTTAATGTAATGTCAATCATTCTGACAAATGGATAGATTCACTCCTTTTGAAAAATAGATATATCACTGATATGGTATGCAGAACATTACGAAAAAAAAAGGCGGTGGCGTATAACGATAATATATATGAGGTAATATATTAAAAGATGTTGAATAATTATCCAAACGTTATTTGATTGTACTATTGAAACTAATGCATCAGTAAGAATTGACTCCCCTTGTGTGAACGGTAGAAATATGGACATGGCTCGGAACGCGTATGCAAAATTATATCGTAGTACAAGCTTTCAGGCCTTGTAGTTCTAGAGGCACGAGTTTTAGGGAATCGAATAAGTAATGAAATAAGTCTTGTATAAGTTGTTCGTTAACCACCAATCATTGCATATTTGTGATTATTAGCATGGTTCCATGAGATACCGAAGATCCTTTATTTGGAATGAGTATTTGTGATTTAGTATGAAAAAACGAGTAGAGCACGAGATCACGAGTAATAAGGTACAAAAGAATTTACCCGGAAATGACGTCATAGGACATTCCATTGATCATGTGACTTGTATTGACCAATCAGCATGAAGCAAAGGGGTATACTGGAGTTTTTGTACAAAATAAACAGTTCCTTCTTGGTACTCAGGGTGTCAACACCGACTTCTTTCTTACACCTAGACCAACTAACAAAATTATTAGAAACTACAGAGATAACTATAGTCACAAAACACAAGCGTTATGTCCACACAGTAGAGTTAGGAGGATTATCACCTATGATTGGACTTAGATGACTAGACTATGATAATGGCGCAGCACGAGATCAGTACAAGCGTATGATTAGGCAAGGGGGACGAGATGTTGGACGCGAGGCCAACATGCCACTCCTCTACTCTGAACAGCAAAGGTCCTAGATGGGTTTCCTAGTAGAAGTTCATTTTCTCTTGTTGTCACCAAAATAACCCCTCTACTCTGAACAGCAACTGTCCTAGATATGTTTCTCTTGCTAGTGTTTGGGTTTCCCAGTAGAAGTTCGACCCTATGAAGGCGCCCCTAACGCCCTCTCTTTCCCCTTCCCCTGATCACTCTTCCACTTTTCTTTGTGGAATATGAATGGTAGTGCTTCGACACAATATTACATACGCACTGCCTTCCAACAAATCATGAACTAATCGCCATAAACATTATGTGAAAGCATTCTCCAGTAATGTTATCGGAAAATGATAATGTTTCAGAGATAATTTGATTCACCTCCGCAAATCATGAGAACACCGTGAAGTTGTTACCTAAAGCTTTAATTATATGATTTCTGTGGTACCATGATGTAATTCTAACGAGGCTACCTGTTATCAAAATGTATTTGTGTATATAGCTGGGAAGGATTCTATACACGTACAGAATCTCACGCCACAAAACTCGCCAATTTTGAAGTCAGAGGCATTTACATGACTCCACAATTTCCCCCATCTCGTAGTTATTCCTGTTTGTTCAAATGTATTTTTCACTCTCACCATTTCGGCGTATTTACGGAAATGCGGCAAATGCGTGAAAGGGCATACAGCTAGCAAAATAATATGTTGCTAATTGGATCAAGGTATTTATTACAAATGACAAATCACCTATTTACTAGGCTTTGTGTCTCCAGTACAGTCAATGGAAAACCACGTTCATTTGCGACGAATGAGAGATTCAAACAAGGTAATATTCATCACAAATTTTATTTCTTAATTACTGTACAACGGTCTTAGCTTAGAATCGTTCCGAGATTGATCGCAAAAGGCGCAAAAGCACGAACTTGGCATGTAGTCTATAGAGAACTGCTCCTCTCGCTTATTTATTCTATTTACAATCGAACAGATGTATGAGTGACTCATAAGGGATAGCTCCCTCACAACAAGATCAGCTCTATTTGTTTTACATCACGAAGAGCAGCTCCTTCCACATACTTCGACTTTGTATTTAACATCTGTTCTCTCCGTTAGCATCTGCCAGACGCCACACAGTAACAGCTTACTGACATCACAGTAGGTCTGTGTTTTGATAAATCACTGACAACGAACCATTTGGGAGACCAGCTTTCACTCACGTACTCCAAGAGACATATTTTTACTTTCGATATTGCGTGTCTGAATACTGAAATTCGCAAACAAAAATATATAGTATATATGCATGTATTCCAAAGCGTAGTCTGTGTATGTGCTCATCATAGTATTGTAACTACATGTATAATATTTATTCTGATATCCATACAAACATTGCAATGAATTCCCCAAAGAGTTATTTGGGGATTTATGTATTACTGAACCATAATTGCGGGTATACTTTCACTGCTGAAATCCAAAATATAGTGATAGGGAATTGAGGTTGAGTTGGGAATTCCAAACTATAAAGACTGGTTCTGGTCTGAATCCTTCATTAAATGATAACCCGCCAGGCCTGTGATAGATTGGCCGGCCCGCATAGCCCTAGCTCCCAAGACGACCAGTGGCCAGTATCCAGGAACATATTGCACGGGGAGATATGGCCGGGAGCAGCTCAGGGGGAGAGTAATCCGGCCCTGAGCAGCCCATCCAGGGCGCTCGATACCAGCCCCCGCCGCACCAAGTACCAGCTGGTCAGTAAAGGCTTTTATTTCCCGCCGGCTTGATTTCCCAGAGTCCGGCGTAATGACGTTATGGACAAGCAGGACTGACGCTGTTAGGGGTAACTCAATGTGAAGCCGGGGAGCTACTCGCGAGCGACATCACACCCTGGGGATGCCTTGTTCGCACGTATACACATAGCCAACCAACCCCCCACCTCTTACGTATCCTTCATCCCTGGTACTGTGTGGAGTAGACCCACCAAGGAGGCAGGAGGAGGCAGACGCCCGCTCTCTGGAGGTGTACACAGCGTATACAAAGCAGACAGTGTTCTTGCTCTCCCAACCCACCGCCCAGACCAACCACTTTACAACTCCACCTTTCACGGCGGGCCTGTACAGAGTCAATGCCTCTCTCCTCATAAGTACAACACCCAGTGCCAAAGTCAAACAGGGGCTTGGTTCATGTAAACATTCTCTTGCAGCACCTCGTAGGTGCCGTTGTCCGACCCGTTGTCCGCTGTGGACCGGTCGGCTGTGTGACCTTTGTCTGAGACCACGGAGTGCCCGTTTCTAGGTCCCTGCGGGCGGCACGAGGTGTCCAGGTCACGAGCAGTGGCCACGTTTTGGTAGAGAGCAGCTCCAGCCCTCCCACAAGTGGGGCCCTTGTCGGTGCTACTCGAGGCACCGGGGGTGTGCTCTTCGCCATAGATGGCGTCATCGAAGGGCGAGTCATCGGTGGGAGGACCATCCTCAGTCGAAGTGTTCATAGAGGGGTGAATGTGTGTATCTGACGGTGGGCGGTTACTATCACGGGGGTCGGGGGGTCGGGGGGTCGTGTTCTCATACATGTTACTGGGGGTGACACGTCCACATGACATAGGTGAGGCCGGCCCATGGCCGACGGCAGGGTCCTTCAGACGTCGAAGATTCAGTATATTCTCGCCGGCGGTCCCACGCGGGGAGTTGGTGATGAGCTGCGGCTTTCTCGTGGTTTCAGTTGCGGATTTAGTAGAGTTTTTCGTGTGGGTTCCGGCGAACAACCATCATGAGAACTTGGGGCTCTCGTAAACATGGGACGGCGGCCGGCCTAGCGTGCCCGTGTGCGGGTAGGGCAGGAAGCCGGCTCGCCCGTACTGCCCGCCCCCACCACCTCCCTGCTGTTGTATGTGAACGTGCGCCACCTCCGACGACCCGTTACGACCCTTGTACTCACGCACACTTATCGTGTCCGAGCCCTCCTCCATGCCCTGGTGCAGGGCCAGTGGGGGCATAGAGGGCGGCCCGGCGCTGTTGCGGGCCTTCATCAGCACCTCGGCGGGGTAGCCAGCCTCCAGGGGGGCGGCCATCAGCTTGTCGGTGCCCGTCACCTCCTCTATCGTGCGCGTGCTGGGGGGCGACGGGCTGCGGCGCGACCTGCAGGGAGACACACAATTCAGTATAATAATTCAAGGAGAGAGGCTATGATACAAAATGTAGCATACAAGAAGGTAAACAAGAACGATAGGTTTCGTTCCATCAATCTTCCATTGGCTCATGTTAAAAAGGTATTTTTATCGCTTAACGTCGTGAATCACAGAGCTTTGGTTGTATTATTCATATAGATCGCTATGAATTATTGAAAGCGTACACGGTATGCAAAGGAAAAGCACTTTCATCTTTTGTTGATCGCTCGACCCTGTATCTAGGATCATTGCACACGCGGCATCAGCTTAATATTTGAACCAGTGTCGATTTGCAAAATCTATGGTGGGGAAATGTGTGATACAGTAGTAACCATGTTACCCGAAAGAGAACAAGAATATGTAAACAGGGCAGATCACTGGATCATAGATATGACAAAGGGCAGCGGAAAGGGTTGATTGGGAATCAAAGATTCTTTCGCCAATCATTCACAACCGCGCCTATCTCCCCTCTGAAAGATCAGATGATCAAGGGTCTATGTATACCTTGGAAACTACTGATCGGAAAATAGGACAGCACCCTGCCCAGCATGCTTCATTAATCATTAATTATTTCTCTTGGCTACAGCGGGCTTTGATTGTTGGCTAGGTAAGAACAATGGTATCACGTATCAGAGAGGACTACAACAAAGACACACTGGCCCCCACCGACCGGCGCCCGGCCGTGACCGCCGCCAGGAGTCAGAGACCGTGAATAACGCCCCCCCCCCCCCCCCCCCCACCGGCCCACCTCTCGGCCAGCCTCCAGACCGCAGGCTTCAGGGAAGCCTAGGGTCGAGAGGGCGCTCAACATTGAATAACACATTGTCGCGTAAACCTACAAAACAATGTTAAAGTTGTCATGCTATTCTTGGTAATAATCTATACCGAAGACGACCTATTGCGTAAACTTAGATTCAATATAGAAATGAAAACTAATTGCCAAAGCAGAACAGACATAATTATAGGCTGGTAACTTAACACTGAGTGGTGTTAGGTAATGGTATCTATGTATATTCAAACTAGATTTAACCATTGTAACGTGCTTAGAAAATGTAGCGGTTCACCCCCTACATACTAATACATACACATGTACATGAACATTCTCCATCCCCTTTTCGCGCCCCCATCCCTGGCCCCTGATGCCGAGTGCCTTGCTGCTTGCCTTATAAATAATGACCATTCCTCTGGGTCTGCACACGGGCTCTATTGGCAGGGCACTGGCCATTGGCTCGGCGCAGTATGGTCACTGCCTCATTTGTTACTGATCCGTCATGATTAGGGGGATCAAAGAGGCCACCTGTCCTCCAGTAATTACCCCGTCCTCCACCAAAGGGGAAGACATGGTCGTATCCACTTACTGACGTCCAAATATTTCATATCACATTACGTCCATCCATAAGAGAGAGTGGATATTAAGACGACCTCGCACATTGGTGCGCGTGTATAGTATATTTAATAGCAAATATGAGAATCATAATAATTTTACGCATGATGACGTTACAACTAACTATCTTGAACTATTTAGTTCCTATGTTTGACAACTGGTTATCGGTAATTTATAAACAGGTGCTCTTAAATTGAGTTTGGTCTCAACATTGTGTTTCCCAACATGCAACATCAGAACCCAGGACCAAGACTACATGCCACGCTTCTGAGTTTTTCCTATTTCTGGTCACTAAATAATGTATTTTCCACTGTGGACGTTTTGTTGTTTCCCCCGACAGACATCCCTGCACAGATTATCGCGCACTGCATCCTAACTGGTGGCAATTGGCAGGTTATATGTGGTCACAGAAATATTTGATGATGTTAGGTGTACGCAAACCACCAACCAACGGCTGAAGGGGAAATTGTAAAAACTAAATATGTTTACATATGAAATCAGAAATATTTTCAGAATCCTACATTTCTTGTGTACATTGAGACACCTATATGCAAATCTCTTTTTAGTTTATTACCGACGGCATTAAATCGCAAAGTTGCATTGCCATCAAGGTCAATATCTATCCATCAACATTACAAAGAAAAAAATAATAGGAATCGGAATGGGTGAATAAAGTGCCTCGCACACGGCGACGGAAATGTCGTGCGTACAATATTATCGGAGTACGCAATGGTCGCACAATCTCGGCAGGTGGGTTTGCGATAATTATAGAAATCTTGGAATGAAATATCACGATAAACTCTGAAATAGGCCACACACATAAATAGTGTTTTTACCCTGTCTTTTCAGAAATCTTGTTAATTTTCTATTATATTATTATAATATTATCATATTGTATGTGTTATCTTGTATTTAATAGTCCTATATCAATATAGAAAACAACATATTGTGTTATAAATTGTTTTGTCGGAGGCATTCCCGACAAAAATATCAAACATGCTTGGTAATTTGTCGGGACGTTTCTCGGGATAAAATCGTGGAAAAATTTATCTTAAGATGAAATTATCGTAGTTACTTGCGTACTACTTGCTAACCTTTGATAGGCCAGAAACAACGATTTATCTCTGACAATAACATTTATGAAGAAAATCCAATTAACCATGCTTTCAGTAATCAAGTTGGCGCTGTCATTCTTTTAATGTTTTATGTACTACAATTTAACAGAATCTTATGGTTTTAAAATAGACGTTAAGTAAAGCAGCTGGTAAAGGAAATGTCACAATGTTTGTTGTCATCCAAGCTGACTTATACTATTAGTAATAGGTGACACATAACAAATAATTATGACCGAGACATAATAACATTTTGTAAAGAAAAATCACTAACTATACCTTACCTTTTCATGTAAATGTTTATTCCAAACAGCAATAATCCGCCAAAGAAAACGCCCAAGGCGACACCTATTGCCACGACAACGAGAATACCTGGAATGAGAACGTTATGATTAGTGTCCAAGAATGCCACTAGAGGTAAAAGTAGGGTTTGAGGAATGTCCTGCCACCTACCGGGTGATGGGAAAATATTTCAGCTAGGCCTCTAATATGGATTATAAAAAGTTTAACATTTGGCTTTATACACTTCACCTTGTTTGTCAAACGTGTAACTAATTGTAATAGTGCATGTCGGTATCTATAGGCCTATACTGAACGATTATATACATAATATCCGTAACTTCCTGTAAACCTTGCCTAGCCCACTTTCCAGCAGTCCTGCTTGATGGTATGAACATGCCAGGCACTTCTCTAAAATACCGTCCTAATTGTGCTTGGCCTAGTAGTCTATAGTGAATTTTTGATAGGCCTATTGAAAAAAAACCATATTTCTAAAAAAAGGAAACTTCGGTTTGAAAGGAGATCGTTTATCTAGAAATTAATAAGACTTGTTTTCTTCGAGAATCAGTTTGCCTTTCACATGGCACATTATTGCGAATTTGAAAATATTCTGTTGAAAAATGTATCATGAATTTGAAAATGAACATTCCCTGGCCCTGACTTTATTACATCAAACATATGCATGTCAAAATAATGTGTCAATTCGACAAGTCTAGCCTTGTCTGAGCTTATGATAAGGTATTGACAAGGCACTGCTATGATGATAATGTACTGATGAGGCTCATTTGAAACACTCGATCTATGGTATCAAAATTGTCAAATTTTGGTAATGTTTAGACTAGGTTTCACCTTGACAATTGATTTAAACTTTGAGAAAATTACTTTTCTAGTAATGCTGGGGGAAAATGCTCTATTTTCATGAGCTCACTATTTTACATATAATATTTACTGATCGTGATCAGGGATTACTCATTAGGTGTAGTCAGTCCTAGTAAAAATGCAGTCGGTGTAAGAGGAAGCAAGATCGGACAGATACTGCAATCACTGAAAGTATTGAGTAAACGCATATCAAAAACCTATTTGGAAACTCCAGCATGTGTGTGTGTGTGTGTGTGTGTGTGTGTGTGTGTGTGTGTGTGTGTCTGTCTGTGTCTGTGTGTCTGTCTGCCTGCCTGCCTGCCTGCCTGCCTGCCTGCCTGCCTGCCTGCCTGCCTGCCTGCCTGCCTGCCTGCCTGCCTGCCTGCCTGCCTGCCTGCCTGCCTGCCTGCCTGCCTGCCTGCCTGCCTGCCTGCCTGCCTGCCTGCCTGCCTGCCTGCCTGCCTGCCTGCCTGCCTGCCTGCCTGCCTGCCTGCCTGTCTGCCTGTCTGCCTGTCTGTCTGTCTGTCTGTCTGTCTGTCTGTGTCCCAACCATGTGCCCCTTCACTTTTAACCTTTAGATAGTTCGTATCTAGATCCAGGGTGCCAGTTTAGTTTCTTGGTTAGCCCCACACTGTTTCCCCTGGCCTTGGTATCCCGATATCCTACATTTTACCTTGTCAGAGCAGGTTGGGCAGGGGCGGGTATGAGCCTACCTCTAGGCCAGCCCTTTCAATAGAATGAAATACATTGCTCAAAACCAGATGGCAGCACTGAAGCTAGAAGAGCCAGACAGACAGCCCCTTCATCTGCATAATGGGATCGCTAGGAAGAAGGTAGTAAATTTATATTGGATCAAGTGGGAGGGTCCAGGGGCTCCAATTTGGCGCGGACTTAAACTTGAAAAAAAAAGTGGGAAAAGAACGTCATGTGTGTACGCGTGAACGCACAACATTTAATAGATTAGCCTCCAACTATGTGTGGGCCCTTCTTCCCAAAATCATGTACT
This sequence comes from Lepidonotus clava, assembly GCA_936440205.1. Classification (NCBI taxonomy): domain Eukaryota; kingdom Metazoa; phylum Annelida; class Polychaeta; order Phyllodocida; family Polynoidae; genus Lepidonotus; species Lepidonotus clava. The sequence continues at coordinate 30,436,570 of OW387134.1, forward strand.
TGCCCTGAGTATTATACATGTATTCTCATACAGGAGAGTTAAGAAGAATTAAGATGTAAAAGTCGAGCAAACGATGTTTGCCAAATTACATTTAGATTGTCAGCGTTCGGTTAGAAAAGTTTTAGCTTTTAGGTACCATCGGAGCAGTTTTTTGTTGTATAGACGTATACAATGGTCATACAAATGGTACAGTACTCGTTATCTCGTATGTATTGTGGGATGCGGGTGCGGTGTAATTTATCTGGACTTCCAATAATTGATATATGGAGGCTAATAATTCAGCAACAGTTATCAAACTACTGGTCATTTGGGAGGTATTTCTTCTAGCTCTTTTACGGGATGAATAGATAGACGAAATTCAATGTTGTAAAAAGAGGTTCCGTTAGTTGACGAGGGAATTAATTGTGCGGCGATTAATAATAACAGTAAGGCGAAGGGTAGCCTTCTGCGACACCCACGTCAGCGCCGCGGGTCAGTGGGGCTTCCGCAATGGGCGTGTCCACTTACCGTAGGGAAATGACGTCGTCGTCCCAAATATTGTCCCGATATTCCAAGCGCCAGCTACAATGAAAGCAAACACTTGGATCAATAAGACGTCCATAAAAGCTGGGGGCCGCCAAGAACAAAGTATGAGCAGGTCGCGGAGAGTGCGACAAAGCGTGAAAAATGTGAACTGCTGGGACAAAACGTGTATGGAAAATTCTGAGAACTTTGGAAGGGAAAAACACAAGTAGTTCTGAAAAACATAAGACAATAAGGCCATTAGTGCTGAAATTTTTAAGTAATCCATTACACTGTTCTAGTGCTTAGAATCGTTGCTACTAAGGAAAGGAATGGTTTACGATTGTTTAAAATGGTTCAAATAAAATGCCAATTGAGACAGATTCGTGAATCATACACCACGATGATCTTCATTATACCACTTTGTTAGGTATGTGGAATGCAGAACATCTTTAATAATGTAGGTACACGTGTGCCTCAAAGTACAAAACTCGACAAAAAAAACTTTGAAGAAATAATGCTCCTACAACATTACTATTATGCTCATTGGATAAATACATGCACAAAGCTTGATCTAAATAGACCTTAGGACAAATTAATGCCATGACCCCCTCCTATCGGGTTTGATAGTTCCAGTAGTTAACTTAAATGTTATTTGGGCAGCTCAAACAATGCAATTACATGGTTTGTTTATCTGCCGGACCAAATGGCCGGGGACTCAGGGTCTCCCCACCAAGGGGAGTATTGTCTTTCTTTTTATCCTGGCTTCCGCCATGACCTACTTTTAGTTTTGAAATCTCAGTTGAGAATGAAATCAACGGTTTATTTGGGGTCATGATATTGCTAGAGCCTATATAAATGAATTTATATGATATTGGTACGAATTGGTAAGGCATTAAACAAACCTCTGCAAATCAATTGTTCTTGGGAACGATATAGGAATAGCCCCCCAATCTCGTAGCAATAGATATAAAATAGTCATAGTCTTTGGTCCCATCAATACTTTTGGATAGTCCATATCGTATAACGTACGTAGATAATGAATTAAAGAAAATAATATATATGTTTTCCGTAATGATCATAATAAATTCTTTACATTTTGTATTACCATGACTCATAAGTCAGAACACAAAGGGATACAGTAACTAGGATATTTCCGTTCTCTTCTGCAGTGAAATATGATTCTTTGTTTAGATTTATGCTGAAAATCTCCCCACAAAACTGCCATGCTCCATCATCTACAAACCTGAGATCCACTTCCCATGGAAATTATAATTATGTATCCCAAAACAGTTCAACTTGTGAAGTCTCATTATCGGTTTCTCTTTGTTTTTGGAATCTGGACTTTTGTTACAGCAGCCAACTTTAAATGTACCCAATTACGTGAGACGGAGATGCCGTTCTGTAGAGTGTAGGTAAGATGGCCTGAATGCGCAATGTTTTTTTCCCAGGGCGGTCAACCGTCGACGCTGTCGACGCCACCGACGTTGTCACTGTCCCCTTACTCCTTGGAGGCAATCTATTATTATCCCATGCCTCACGCTCGGCCGCCGTGCACAGCGCTGATTTAATTGACAATTCCAACAGCTCGACGGCTGGGCCCCCTTCCTCCCCGGAGACTTTGGACACAGGAGGACGGCAGACATCAACACATGTTACCTCGGCTTTTACTTCTCGGCATGGGGGTAGGGGCGACCATTAGGTATTATTGACGCCAGCGCCGCCTGTCGCCAGGCTACCCCCAGTGGTCGCGGCATCGGCAAATATTGGCCGAGACAAGGACAAGCCGGTGATCACGTCATGAGAGATGGAAGTAGAACGGTGGTACAGCTCGTACTGCATCTCCGCATGTACCGCTTAATATTTCTTAACGTATCCGCCTTGTTTGTCACAGCCGATTTTACCCTCAGCATTCTTACTTGGCACACTACAAGGTCACAACAGAGCAATGGTTATGTAGGGCAATATCGAAGAGCGCCTATTTTCTTGAGGTTAACCTTTACTTTTCATTGAATATTCTTAAAGAATAGATACGTTCATTTCGACCTTCACCATTTATTCCATAACACACAACACCGACCTTGCTCCACACTCCTCTGCTCCTGATGACGTCACAAATTAGACGACACCAGGCGGCGCTGGGGGTGGCTGTCAAGCCTGTCATTCCTCTCGCCGGGGCCTGGCGTCACTGCCATCACAGGCTCCCGGAATATGGCAGCCCGCCAGTGTATGTATAATTCCTCTCATAGTCGCCCACCTATCACAATAACCAGAAGTTGCCCAGTTTTTCCCACGCCAAGTTTCACGTAATGTCTTTAGGCCTACGTCCCCACAATCTTGTTGTTTAAGCAAAGGATCCATAGTTCTTTTTATTCCCTGTAATATACACCAGGCCATTTATTACTTATCCAGAAAAAAAGATAATTTAACAGTAATGTTGTGATAATCATGGATAAATCATTAGGAAAGTTGGCATAAGGAGTTTTTCTAATTGACATTAATCCGTGGGGGCCTATTGTTCCTGAGCTGCTGTGCGGGATGAGACTGGAATTCTTAACCAAAACTACTTTCTGATTCGGTTTGCCATCGTGCACTAATGTAAGATATCATTATGTGCATAATGGACGAAAGCCTGTCCCTTTGACATGTGCATCCCGCCATATCTAAGTGGTTTGCCGAGCCCACTTTGTGTATACATTCGTCTTCACGGAGCACAGTTGTGTTTTTGCCGCACATCATCATTTAGCCAACTTATCAATTATCAGCGATCCGGTACATCAAAGAAGGCATGGCTCAGCTTAAAACAATATGCGCGAAGGCCAGGCCGTCCTCCTCTGTCTTTGACGATCATAGGAGGATTGGGTATGGAGAGATGGATATATGGCTGTCCTCCTTCAAAGTAAAAGGTGTCTATTGTCCTGGCGGGGAGGAAGGTCGTCTTCTAACCCCCATTCTCGCGGGTTATCAGTTCCGCCCGCCGGAATCCACGCTGTATAAACAGGGTGTGAGGACAGCGAGGTTCCCGCTCTCGCCGTTAGATGCGGTATGATCAGATTTATGCAGCCGTCCGAGTATGATATTTTGACCACAGTGGAAAGAAATGTTGGCTCCTTCGAAGGTGATTCTACCAGCCGAGTACACGACACTGATTCTTGGGGAAATGATGTTGCTTCGCCTGCGGCCGAACGCAACTTTAATCAATGCAGTAATTGAAAAACTTCCAGCTCGCTGCAGCTGGCTCTAGAAACCAGATGCAAACGCCAGGACGCCCCCCCCCCCCCGAAAAAAGAAGACTTCGTGTGTGTGTGTGTGTGTGTGTGTGTGTGTGTGTGTGTGTGTGTGTGTGTGTGTGTGTGTGTGTGTGTAGACGTATGTATATATGTCTACATATATATATATATATATATATATATATATATATATATATATATATATATGAATGTACATGTACAATTTTTTGAACTACGTACGCGTATACTAACAGAAGTGTGTATGTAAGTATGTACAGCAAACTGTCATTTCCAAGTTTGTAAATAACGTCATTTTTGTAACCAACCCAACCCCAGTAAAAAGTCATCTATGTAAATTGCTCCAGCCAGACCGAAATGTTTGCTTGCCGATTGAGGAGGAAAAACGTTTATTTCTATAATAGCTGCCGGCGCAAAGGATGAGTTATCTGACGTGTATACTGCGCCATACTGTTTTGACTGGTTGCCGCACTGTGTCAATAGAAAGTCGGATATGACTAAGCTGACACGCGGGTGCGCCTCCCTACGGGTACCACTGGCAGATCCTATCAATCACAAATGCCCATCCTGGTCAAATTTACATCGCCCCGATACAATCTGGGCCCAAACAACAGCTAGCATGGCACTCATTGATAACCAGGCACGGCCCAGACGTGAGGCCTACAGGGCACATAACCTCATTAAGCACACACCAATACATAATACTCTAACGGGTCTTCGGGGCTGACTCCGCTCGTTAAAGAAAGCTGCACGCATACGTCAACCACACATCGAAGGGCACACGCCCTACAATGCTCGTGAGGATAGGGAGAATATGGCGCCGGCCCCAGGAAAGCAACTCGTTTACATAATCAATCTTTAAATGTCAAGGTTGTCCAACTTGCCTTGTACCCAGAATACATATATGTATAGTACTCAAAAGAAGCTTGGCAAGCGAGGGAAAAGAGAACGGCGGGGCTAGAGTGACGGCTTATCTATAGAGAATGGCGGAACAACGGCTACATCTGAAGGGTGGACTCACTGACAGCCAAAGAAGATGACTCTATGAGACTCTATACCGCATTCAGGAGTCCTGGCGCACACCTTTGACCCAGCTTCATGTGGGTGGTCAAGCGCGACTTTTCAGCCAATCAGGACTCCCCTTTGCTCAATATGGCGGCGCCCACTGGGTTTCTCCTCTATGCGATATAGCGTCAAAGGTAAAAAAAAAAAAGAATGAGATGAGTGTGACAGAGTAGTAAGTTAGAAAACATACAACAAAACGGACATCCCAACACATAAGAGACGATCAAACAGTAGGTGGGACGTGGAGAAGGGGGAGAGAGCTCCGACCGTGCGGTGGGCCGGAATGACGACTGCTCTGTGATAGACAGGTCAATTCGGAGTCAGGTTCCCTCGACGAAGGAACTAATTACCAGCTGGTTGGCGAACGTCCCCTATGAGGACGCTCCCATTTACAGCGGAGTGACGGATGGGTGCGGGTTATGTCGGCCCACCGGGCGGCGTCTGGTGTACCTTGCCTATGACCCGACGTCGGCATTATCCAGCTGTCACGTCGCTAATGGCTCCCACTGTTTCCCCCTATGGCGCCCACTGTTTCCCCCTTTGCTATTCCCGTTATTCGGTCACCCTGCTCTCTTTGTTCAAGATCACCGACTTCTAAGGGTTTCTCGGCATATGGCTTAGACCCTCCTCACCTTCTGTGAGTGAGTTCGTTTTTGACACACGATCGTTCTTCAACCAGGCATCACCTAGGAGCGACTCGTTGACATATGTGGATAGACAAGCAATCAATATCCGGGAAAGGTCACACTCTCCTACTCAGAGGAGCAGCTCGCTGTGGGAATTAGCTTCCATGTATCTTAGAAAATAATATGTGTTTTTTTAAGAAGAGTAAGCTATGGTAAGTTTCAAAATGGCTAAACTAGTTTGAGTGTGTGTACATTGCATTTGTTACAATTATATTTATTCCATATAATATATATGTGTGTGCTCTACCACTGAGCTCTACCACTGAACTCTCCTCCTTATTAGTTATTTGAAATTTTAGATTATGAGTGATCAGCTGAACATCACGTAGGCCTACAGTTTAAATTGAAAATAAAATTTTCCAAGACGAATTACAAAAGTTCCTTTTCTAATTCTATTCACCGAAAACAATGCAATTCCAATATAATTGAGAAGAAAGGAAACCTGTTTGTGCACTAGTCATGGGAAATTTCAATCTTAGACACATTATTTAGAAACAACACAATATATAACTACATGAAACATTATGAAATAAAAGAAATAATTTGAGTGCACATAGCTACACTACCTAGGGGTGTTAGACCAAGGTAATGATAGCGAACCTTCAGTTGCAGTAAAATCTGACGTCCTACCTAGGCTACAGTTGCCCTGCTCACCGATCCACCGGTTGTTTCGGCACGTCAGGTACCATATCTCCTCCGTATGGTTACACCGGACGGTCACGTGTTGACCCTCCCGACGTATGCTCCCTCCAGGGGGCGCCCGGATCGTAGGGCACCCAATGACTGAAATGGTATAGAGAAGAACATGAGAGTATGAGAAAGACGTTGGCAAGTAGTATATGGAAAGTAGACAAGTAATGTATATGGAAAGCCTGTGAGTAGTATATAGAAATGATGTGAGTAGTATATTGAAAGTTCATTTAGAGTGTGGTTCAAACAGACAATGTTTTACTATCAGGTCAACTATTATAATGATAGAAGAATACGAAATAGCTAAATACTCAGTTTAACACCTAAAGCCCCGTACCCACTAGGCGATTTTACCAGTGATGGGTGACGGGTGAATGGGGGAATCGGCCGATCTTTATGATCGCCTGTCAGTATTGAAATGTGCATGTTTAATCTGAATCAGTGCAAGGATCGGCCGATTCTAATGGTAGAATCAGCCGCTTTTAGTGCCGATTCGTCGGGTGACTGAGTAAAAGTCGCCTAGTAGGTATGGGGCTTTAGACTCCCTTCAAACCTGGGTATTCGGGTTATAACCTATGGAAGTTCGACATTTGCATAATATGACCATGTTTGCACTCCATTACTGTTAAAGCCTATGATTGGATTCAAATAGTACACAGCTCGTATACATCGCGAATCGTGTCAGGAGTACTAGCGCCATTTTTAACGGACATAAAGAAGAACTGTAAGGTACTTTTTATGACTTCGCATCAGACATCATGTAATAGGAACTATTCCTCCTAGCAAAGCCCACGCGATGGGGTCGGTAAGTCTTTTAACTGCTGTCAGACTCAGAGAAATGCGCAAAAACGCGAAGGTTAAAAAGACAATGAAAGGAAAGGAATTGCTGCTTTGATGTATAAGTATAAGATACTGAAGTGTTCAGATCTTTTGTGTGTGCATGTGCACAGGATGTGAGGTTGGTACTCAACTGGGTACGTGTGATGTGGCATGTCACGTTATGTTCCATGTGTCTACAATAATGTTGCATCTGCGGCAGAACATTTATCAGGGTAATCGCATACGGTATGTTGGGCCGGGACATGTTATATGATGTTGTATAAGGGACCAAAGTCTCCAGCATAGGCCGGGCCAGGATGGCCGGGAAATCCCATCAGTGAGCCTGATTTCCCGTTCCAAATTTTCTATTTGGTCCTGTATAATAAATGCGCGCGATCTGAATCGAAAGTGGCGCGTGCCTTGTTTAATGCACACACGGACGATACGCCCCGGCCTCAGGCATGGAGGAGGAGAGGGATGTAATCTGCGGCCGGCGGGTACGGACGGCCGCCCCGCCTCAGCGGCCCGTCGGATAAGGCCGTCTTATCGCGGCCCGGTACGCGCCGTCTAACTGCCAATAGGGCCCGGCTAATTCGCCAAATTACATCGGGCGATGCTCGTCAGGGACGCGCGACGGGTTTCTTAATAACAGCCGTCGCCAGGGGGCGGTATGCGCAGCGCGCGTTGTTCTGATGGGAATTGTGTAACGATATTAACGTTGGTGAACGGCTGGTGATGGCCGTGGCGGGCTGAAGTGGCGATGAGAAAGTTCTGGCGTCGTTCCTGTATGTTTCCCCACTAAGCAGGAATTGGATTAAACGTCTCTGACGTGGAGCTTAATCCGCCAACCGCTCAGCCTCCATCACCGGTGACAACGTCCTTACACCCCCAGTATGTACCCCCCGGATCACCGCCGCCACTGTCCTAACCGTCACCAGCTTGTGTGGCAGACTTATCTGAGTAGGTAACTGTGACGGGGACAACAGGGCAACAGTGACTGAACCTTCCCTTCCCTCTTCCGGCGTCATCGGCGATGTCTTAGTGCGCCACTACGACTTCCCGATCCAACAATAAAGGGCGAGATTGAAAAGCTCTCTTCCCAAACTAAATAAAGACTACTTTATGAAGGTTGTAATTCGGAATTAGATAACAACGGAGATGTATTTTAGTAGAAACAGTTTAGAAAGATGTAAAACAGTGGAACATATGTCCCATTGGAAGGTATAGTAGCATGAAGCGTTTGTTACAATGATAGGGTCATAACACAGAAAAGTGCTTTAAAAAAAACTTGAGTGGTCGGGGACTTTTCCATCTTTACTTAATCTTAGATACACTTGTCAGCTCGACGTTGTCATTAATTACACCGCCCATGTTTCCCATGAGTCACCGCTGCTCTCCCTCATAATATCATAGGCAGTACGCTTGTATCGAGAGGGTTAGAGCGTCTTGGGCCAAATATGAGACTCATTTACTACCTCATCAGGACGTAAAGACGATTGTCAGGCTCGACTGCACCGACTCCAGCTGGGGCCCGGGGCATTACTAGGACGTCGTTAGCGCTCAGTCCGCATGTCTCCTCTGTCAAACCGTCAATCCTACCTAACCATCTGCTTCCCCAACTCCAGACGCACAGTATTCAGATTTACCCGTCACTTAATGCAAAAATATTTCATAAGCTTACCGCTGCGCCTTTCACAATTTTAACTTAATCCCCAGATTACCGCTCTCTTTTAAGAAGCTTTCTGGAGATTCAGAGGCAATGGATACGGAGTGGCAAGGAAATGAAGCACGCATACCGATGGACACTTTTTGTGAATCCTCCTACTTAACCTTTTTGTTCACATGCCGCTCAAATAAAATGACAAACCAGCTTTTTGCCTCCACCACATGCTTACAAAAAATGAATGAAATAATTAAGCATTAAAAAACGGTACTCACCATTGTATTCAATCATGAAATGGACGGCGCTGCTGGAGATGATTCTCTCCAGCACATGTAGTTCCACACTGCGGCCCACCGAGGTATAGATATGGGTGTGGCGATCCTCGCCCACACAACCCACTATGTTCTTCTTGGAGGCACCATCTTTCAGTAGAGCGAACTCGTAGCAGGCGTCTGGCCGGACCTGTGAACTGCCTCCCTGGTCCTGGGAGTGGTAGCGGGCGAAGTTGTGCAGGGTGATGTTGATCCGCTGGCCGGGCTGGGCCGAGATGTGCCAGGGGCAGCGGGAACTGCCGTAACCATACTCGGATGCCATGACGGAAGCCAGGAAGCCGTGAGATCCCGGAACCGGAACCCTTTTCTTCTGCTGGCAATCCTGTCGACTTCCCGAACGAACTGAAAAGACCAAGGGTATTTTTTTCTCATTATTTTTATTTACATTCTTCAAATCATTGTAACACGTTTCTCCCCTATCTTGTCTTCACTCCTCTTCCTTTACTTGCTGTGGCTGATTCAGTGTGGTAGACGGTGTCTACAACCCATCTATCTATCTAAGCGATAAGGCCGGCTGAGATGGAGATGGGACACCGAGTCATATATCACCCTTCTCCGCTGATAAGGATATATCACAGTTCCATATTAAAAGACTGCAAGCAATTAAGATGAACATCAAATGAACGCTACTTAAAGTGCCTTTTTCTAATGGAAAAACAAGTCTCATATAAGTGATCACAGCCATTCTTTTGTAAGATCGGGTTTCATGCGTAGAGGAACTATTCCATTGTGACTTTAATGAAACATGGAGAGTGCAATAAAACCAGCTCGCGTGCTACTCCCTAACTTCTCATCTTTTCCACAATGAAGTATACTTTAAGATTTCAAAGACGACTGGTTTCAAGTTTGACAAATTACTCAGTGTAAACTGGGCTGCATGGAAATTGTCAATCGCGTAGGTCCATTACATCCCAGGCCTGTGGGGACCTTAGTCTAGACGGATTTCCCCTCTAGCATAATGGCGGTAGTGCAAGCATTACCCGCAGCCATCGGTGAACTCGGCCTCACAACAGTCTGACAGGCCGCCCAATCATTGCCATTAAGGCAGGCTGCCAGACGATTACCATCCAGATTAAGTGAAAAGGTAACCCTCAGTCTCAGTTCCGATATGAAATACTTCAGTTTTGTGAAAATGAAGTTAGAATTTTCCCCTTTTTGTTCTTACTTTCTATATCTTATAATATCGTTTAATTTCTTAGGAACGTGCCAAACTGTCTAGTCCCTCCTTTAACGTAGGCTTCATACAATCAGCTATTTTGATCATATCAGAGAGGACAAAGAGATCCTATTGGGGACCGTTACCCCAGTAGAAAGTAATGGCGCCACGTTCAGTTCAAAGTTGTTTATCGAATGAATTGGTGTACTGAGAGATAATCTTAATAGTAAAGGCTTTGTCATACGCAGAAAGTGATTCCTGGCGTCTGGGGACTGACATGTGGGCATACAAAGATGTCAGGGTGAGCGACCGACACAGGGAGAGGAGTAATTATTGGATCCTTGAAGCAGGGGACGGCCTCACAAGGCAGCGGGCAAATTTACCCCCGGCTGAAAAAGGCCTTTGTGTCAGGCTGCGGTCTGAGAGGCGTGTTTGGTGGGCGGTGAACTGGCAGCACATCAAAGGCCAATATCGGCGGCTGTAGACATGGGGTGGGGACGGGCCTAGGGAAGGGGAGTGGGGATGGACCTGGGGTAGAGGGGTGGGGACGGGCCTAGGGAAGGGGAGTGGGGATGGACCTGGGGTAGAGGGGTGGGGACGGGCCTAGGGAAGGGGAGTGGGGATGGACCTGGGGTAGAGGGGTGGGGACAGGCCTAGGGAAGGGGAGTGGGGATGGACCTGGGGTAGAGGGGTGGGGACGGGCCTAGGGAAGGGGAGTGGGGTGGACCTGGGGTAGAGGGGTGGGGATCAGTAGGGACAGGCTTGGAGTAGGGGAGTGAGGATAGGCCTGTGGTAGGGGAGTGGGGAAGGATTTGGGGTAGATGGGTGGGGATGCCTAGGGTAGGGGTGTGGGGCCTGACGTGGGGTGGGTGGTGGGGACGGGCCTGGGGTAAAGGGGTGTGGGGACTGACATGGGGTGGGGTTGGGGACGGGCCTGGGGTAAAGGGGTGTGGGGACTGACATGGGGTGGGGGTGGGGACGGGCCTGGGGTAAAGGGGTGCGGGGACTGACATGGGGTGGGGTTGGGGACGGGCCTGGGGTAAAGGGGTGTGGGGACTGACATGGGGTGGGGGGTGGGGACGGGCCTGGGGTAAAGGGGTGTGGGGACTGACATGGGGTGGGGGGTGGGGACAGGCCTGGGGTAAAGGGGTGTGGGGACTGACATGGGGTGGGGGGTGGGGTTGAGCCTGGGGTAAAGGGGTTTGGGGACTGACATGGGGTGGGGGGTGGGGACGGGCCTGGGGTAAAGGGGTGTGGGGACTGACATGGGGTGGGGGGTGGGGACGGGCCTGGGGTAAAGGGGTTTGGGGACTGACATGGGGTGGGGGTGGGGACGGGCCTGGGGTAAAGGGGTGCGGGGACTGACATGGGGTGGGGGTGGGGACAGGCCTGGGGTAAAGGGGTGTGGGGACTGACATGGGGTGGGGGTGGGGACGGGCCTGGGGTAAAGGGGTTTGGGGACTGACATGGGGTGGGGGGTGGGGACGGGCCTGGGGTAAAGGGGTGTGGGGACTGACATGGGGTGGGGGGTGGGGACGGGCCTGGGGTAAAGGGGTTTGGGGACTGACATGGGGTACGGGGGTGGGGACGGGCCTGGGGTAAAGGGGTGTGGGGACTGACATGGGGTGGGGAGTGGGGACAGGCCTGGGGTAAAGGGGTTTGGGGACTGTCATGGGTCACGGGGGTGGGGACAGGCCTGGGGTAAAGGGGTGTGGGGACTGACATGGGGTGGGGAGTGGGGACAGGCCTGGGGTAAAGGGGTTTGGGGACTGACATGGGGTGGGGAGTGGGGACAGGCCTGGGGTAAAGGGGTGTGGGGACTGACATGGGGTGGGGGTGGGGACGGGCCTGGGGTAAAGGGGTGTGGGGACTGACATGGGGTGGGGGTGGGGACGGGCCTGGGGTAAAAGGGTGTCGAGACTGACATGGGGTGGGGGGTGGGGACGGGCCTGGGGTAAAGGGGTGTGGGGACTGACATGGGGTGGGGGGTGGGGACGGGCCTGGGGTAAAGGGGTGTGGGGACTGACATGGGGTGGGGGGTGGGGACAGGCCTGGGGTAAAGGGGTGTGGGGACTGACATGGGGTGGGGGTGGGGACAGGCCTGGGGTAAAGGGGTGTGGGGACTGACATGGGGTGGGGGGTGGGGACGGGCCTGGGGTAAAGGGGTGTGGGGACTGACATGGGGTGGGGGTGGGGACAGGCCTGGGGTAAAGGGGTGTGGGGACTGACATGGGGTGGGGGGTGGGGACGGGCCTGGGGTAAAGGGGTGTGGGGACTGACATGGGGTGGGGGGTGGGGACGGGCCTGGGGTAAAGGGGTGCGGGGACTGACATGGGGTGGGGGTGGGGACAGGCCTGGGGTAAAGGGGTGTGGGGACTGACATGGGGTGGGGGTGGGGACAGGCCTGGGGTAAAGGGGTGTGGGGACTGACATGGGGTGGGGGGTGGGGACAGGCCTGGGGTAAAGGGGTTTGGGGACTGACATGGGGTACAGGGGTGGGGACGGGCCTGGGGTAAAGGGGTGTCGAGACTGAAATGGGTTAAGGGAGGAGGGAAAGATCTGGAGTAGGGGAGAGGGGATGGGCCTGGGGAAGAGAGTGGCTTTGTTGGTACCCAACAGACCGGTGGATTTTCACCCTGACCCAGGAGCTGCTCGTTGGTCACTGGGCAGCGGGCAGGAGGGAGATGCCGGCTGTGACAGGAGGGGGAGGGGGTTCAGGTGCCGGGAGGGGAGGACAGTGGGAACCCGAGCGGCGGGTTTACGCCACAGACAGGCGCAGATTAATTGGTGCCTTGCTCTCGACCTGACACCTCGCAAAAGTTCAAGCAAATAGCGAGAGTCTCGCCAAGAGGCAGCCAAAGGTAGAAGGTGGTGAATCAGTCAGCCAACCTGGCACACCCCTCAGGGCAGGGAAGGGGGAGGTGATGTGAAAAACGGGGGCAAGGGGCCAGGACGCCTGCAGCCTCCCCAACGCACACCTTGGCCCCCGGCCTCCTTCCCCTACCCGCGACATGATAGGGGTAATCACTAAAACGAGCCGGCTCCCTCAAGCCACGCGACGGGGCGGATCAAATGCTTTCTTATCGTGCTAAGTGCGGGCTCGGCGTGAAGCCCTGTATTTGAAACTGAGAAGCCTTACAGTTAATGGAGGGCTCCCTGCCCTAATGGATATCTCAGAAGAACAAGATTTGTGCCACCTTCTACCCCCGCCGTGATCTGGTGATGGAAACCTCTTGGCGCGTTCTTTATTCAGTGTGTTTCTTACGATATCAATTTTCTACCACAAAGGTTTGATTCATAATCGCCAAGGAGACATTAATCAGGAATATAATTGTATATGTCCCATTTGAAAGTATACATAATATTATAGCTTAAACGTTATTCTTGTCGTCTTGCCTTCCAACACAACAAAATGGTTTGGCATCACCTCAGTAGTCAAAGTGTTGATTAAAGACAATCCCCTATTGTTAGTCTTAGGTCGGTCATTCTTTATGGGACAATTTATAAAATAGAAAAAAAGAAAAGAAAAGTGGGGGTCTGGAGGCACAGCCCCCGATTTCTAACCAATATCTACAACAAATATTCAACCAAACCCAATAATAAACCCCTGGCAACCCCTGTTTTGGGGGTTTGTGGGTAAGATGGCGGCTTACTAACCACCCACATATCTTTCTTGTTTGTTGTCAATCTCCTGCCAACGGACAACGCAGCTGAATAGCTGTAATTGTCGTAATTTGGTTACCTCCTGGAGATACGCCTTTAACGTAGCTTAAGGCGTGTTTCCACAGAATGACAAGTTGAAATTTCTGAGTAATTAGGTTCTAACCCTGACGCTTAACTGCCACTGGCCCAACCGTGAAAGTCTACTGTATTGAAAGGTAATGAAAAATTTGCAAACAGTAATATTAACTTCCATCGCATTTAGATTGAATGATGTTTAACCAAAGATCTATAAGCGAGATTTTGATCTAGCACATGCACACTGACACGAACGTCCACGATTTCAAAATTATTGTGTTTTCATACATGATGATTATAAAGGAAACGAAATAACATGGCGCATAATTCAGTTGCTTTCAACCAAAAAGACAGATTTTCAGTGAGACCATCCAAATATTTCTCTCCTTGACAGATTAAATGTCCGTAGAATGTTGTAATATTGTTCCAGGGCATTGTTTTACTGCCACCCACTAAGACCCCAATTTACTTTATACTGCTTTACATTGGTGATAGCTTGAATACCATTTCGTACTTTTAGTAAAAAAAACAACATGATTTTAAAGACAGTATGTCATATGAAACGGTTCACGAGTTTTTGTGCTTTTACGTTTAACAGCATAATTATTCAGGTTATACTTTGCCAATCGAAACTAAAGAAATACAAACAGCTACATGTAGTTTTTTTCCCCTTGATCTGTCAAGGTTTTCTTTTCGATAGAGAGAGATCGATATTTTCCTTTTTGCTGTGATACCACTTACCACAAAGAAAACTGGACACAGAGAGGGCCTTGTCCTTTTTCTAATTAATCCAGTATAGATCCCGCTGGTATCTTTGGATGGCTTCTGGTGTGCATAACTTCAAAGCTAGGTTAATGCTACACAACCTTGTGCTTTATAACGAGCCCTTTGAAGACATTGCCAAGCGTCGAGGCTTTAAACTAGAACCTTTTAGTTCTCACAGTTAGGGGTGGCGACTGGTGGGTCCCGGACAAAAGTGGGAGCACTGGTCTTCCGCTGAATTACCTGTGTTACGTGACTAGTAAAACACATCAGGCTCAATCAGTTGTCGATTCCGAGGTGTGACTACCGGCCATCCGGGACACACCTGGGAGTCTGTAGTGGGCCTAGATTGATGTTTTAATCAGGCTCGAGCTCGGAAATCGACTGAAAAATTGATGGCTCAGACACGCACCATACCCACACGATTGTTCCCTTATTGAATGATGTAAATGCCCAGAAGGCAAAAAGGTATGCCCATTTTTTTCTATTTCCAATCCCATTTTTATAGTTATATAGCCTGAGGCAATTCCACTGGTTGAAATATTGATGACATTATAGATTCCCATTGTGCATAGACTTTTGTTCAAACAACCAGAGTTGATGAATAATTCTGAATAATTCTGGGTAGGATTTCAATGGTGACCAGTAACTTCGAACCCGTCATCAATCATGTGGATTGTTTTTTATTCCGCCCTACCTAGGTGGTCTTCATTACGCAATCATGACAGTTTTTCTGCGGTTTGTGTCTTTTTTGCATCCCTTGCGCTTCGTATGGATTTTTACAAAATGTGCCCGATGGGAAATGTGTTATTTTCATAGGCTTTCGCGAAAACATCTTACAAACCCAAATTAGCGAGCATTGCGTACAGTTAATCATGTTCTAATTCTGTAACCAGAAATTCTGGTTCAATTTTCAGCCCCATTTATAGTGACAATTCAATTGGTTAAATTCTATTCATGATTCATGCCCACGTGCTGTATTTTTATTACTACCCTAACGACTCCTCCATTGGGTATGATTTCTATTATGGCCTAATACGGGGATAAAGCTGCCCCCGAAAAGAGCTAGGTTGAATCCGAAACACTGTATCTCGGTAAAATGATAATTGATTATTCTTACCTTCAACACACTTGTAACTAGCTTCCAGGTAATGAGTGACATCATCAGGGCACGGCTTCATTCCCTTCTTAGCAAGATCCACGACGTTGATCTTACACGATCTTTGACCGGAACAAAGAGAATCCATGTAGCGAAGGACGTCCATCGAACACCCTAGGTAGCCCAGGTTCCGTTTGACACAGGTGCCCACTTTCATCCGACCGTAACGCGCCACCTCCATAACGATGACCTGGTTCAGGCCACACGAGGCGTTGAAAGAATCAAAGTGACAATACTCCTTCACACCTGAAAGAGTACAAAAACATTCGTTACATTTTGGTCCTTTAAAAAATCTAGAACTTTTATGCTTTTATTCAACTTTCATGTAACACGAGTAGCAGTGTTTCTCTGTTCGAATTCGCGTGGACGGGCCTGCGAGGTAAAAAAAAAATCATTAATTTAAAAGTAGTTTTTTTATTTCGTGTGTAGCTGCTGTGATTTAACATGAAAACTCCTGAGAACACGACATGGGAGAGTCAATCAGATCTAAAACAACATGTCACTTTACAGGCAGGGTGCGGGAGGAGAAAAACACCTTCAATAATCCAGGGAGGCGCGAGGGCCACACACGTGCAATGCTGGCCCACTCAAATTAGTCTTTTGAGGAAACCGTTTTTTTGGCTAGGGTCTGCACGAAACGGTAGATGCCCATAACTGCACAAATAGAAGCTGATACAAGATTATGATGCAATCACTGCATTGACAACCTTCTTTGTCTGCATTCTGATGAGACAGGTTGTTCCAAGGAGAGTGTGTTCGTGCATGTATTGGTCATTTCTCCTACCCCCACCATATCCACACAGAGTTTCTTTCCCTACCCCGCCGCCTTCACCCGTCCACATCGGTCTCCCTCTCCATCCCCGTAACAATCGATCAGTCGCTGTCCTCGTTCATTTACCAAAAAGGAACTGGTCGAAGAGGCTCGCATCCACTCGGAGCAATTTCCTGAGTGAAGTGGTCTCCGTGTCTTCCCTACAACGGGTGTGGGTTACAAATAGTACGTCAGGGGGTGGAGAAGGAGAAGACAGAGTCGGGGACCACCGCCAATCGCCAGCCGAAGCCAGCGGCCGGTCAGCAATCCTTCCGCTGTATCTTTACTGTATTCATTCGTGGATCATCGCGCCCAGCAGCTCGTGCCGCAGGCAATTGGGTTTCAAAGGCCGGCGGCGTGCCGGGCAATTAGGTCATCGGGAGCAGTTGTCGGGAGGTGCTCGCCGGTCGGCCGGCGGGGCCCGATCCAATTGTGACCCGCGGGGAACTGCGTAATGCAATTCTGTAGTGGGGCCGGTGTGATTGGCCACCAGATTACTGTGTCAATCCGGTGCCACGATGGAAGTGCTTCTCTTGATGTAATTCAGATTCCCCCGGACCGGCTGCCCCCCCTTTAGCCCTGTTCTTCCAAGACATCACCCCTGAACCCCCCAGAATCACCCCTTTCTCCAGTGTGTCTATTGTCCTCACGGCATTTCTTGTAGGACCAGGCTTCTCCAATTCGCGTGACTCACCCGTTCAATATGAATCTGACCTCTTTTAGAAACTTTGAAATGTGGTTATTAAGTATGATGACTAACCTATATTCAATGATTTTTGGGAGAGACGGTGAAAGGTATAATAAGTAAGGGGAGATAAACTTCAAGAGTTCGCTGTGGAATGGTCAATATGATGTCTCTTTAGGATAATAATTATTTCACCACCCTATCAAAGAAAATGTTCATAGAATCATAGAGGTACGTATTATACCGAAGAAGGATATGAAGCTTTTAATGGCTGCTGACCCACTTTGTTGTTCGGGGGGTTCTAGGGCGGGGGGCATACATGGCTCCTAGCCAGACCTTGACCACGTTGGCCAGCTGCCCCTAACCCCCATCCACCTACACACACCCTATTCGGTCGTGAACTGGTCTCGTATATTACTTTGTCAACAGTGGCGAAAACGTATATGAGGTGATGTGGCTGAGATTAGAGGATGCCAAAAGGAGGGGTAAAGTGAACGTGAAGGAACGGTTGTGAAAGGAACATCTTTGAAGGAGAACAATGTGTGGGGATTATTTTCTTTGACGATGCATTGGGTGTAACCTTAGTATCGTACAATGTCCCAGGCTAACATATCATTACCAAAGTCCCGTTATATATGATGACATACGTAAGGGGTACCTTGGGGGAACGTGTGGAGGAGGTAAGGGTGGGTAGTGTGCAACGCGCCAGACGATCACGGGGGAGGGGAACTAGAGTGGGAGGTCCATCATCCGTCGACGACCCTCATTGTACAGAGGTGGCGGGATCATGTCGATCGGGGGTCCGGACCCCGGGCAGGCGGGCAGTGGGCCGGGCACAACGACCTGGTGGGTGGCTGCTGGTAATGAGCCGGCGGCCGTCAGCCGGCCTCCTCGCCCTGCCCCCACCCCCTGCCCCGGTCTGCCCGACCCCCGGCCCCGCCCAAAGACCCCTCTAATCAGGCCCCTACAGCGGTGTCACGACTCGACAGTGTCAGCACCCTCCCGGCGCCTGATGGAGTTAACTGCGACCGCCAACCCTGGAGTCAGAGATCAACCGCCCGCTCTGACAATACAGCAGGCTGAATGGCGCCCAATCCGACGGTGGTCAGCCCCTCCAAGGCCTCATTTGACTCACAAATGGACATCAAAGCGGGCCTAATCGAGAACTCTAATGAGGCAGACCGTTCTAGCTAGTCGCTCCCTCCCCCCATCCCACCCCAAACAAATATGATGGAGGGAAAACCATAGTGAGGATATAGTAAACGACGCCTTAGTATTGTATAAGAGAATACATGCACCTTTCTTCAGATTGGCTCTTCTATAAACGTTTTTCTTTCAAAGAAAACTGTGCACGCTTTGACGATTAGTATGTCTTTTGAAAAACAGTGGACCTACTTCAGTTATCATTTTGCCCTAAGAATAAATGATTCGCAATAAAACCTATACATGCATGTCTGTTCAAACAGATTCAATATATGATTCACAGAATCTAAACTGTCCTAATCGTGTTTAGCATTGGACGTGTCATTTATTTAAATGTTTACCAGCTTAACACAAACTAAAGTGTTTAAAACCACCTCAGTCTTCTAAACTTGAAATGGGTCATAACTGTTTACATTCTAAACATGTAAATTCGATTGTGTTTAGATTACTATCTCTAAACAAAATCGTAAGAACCATAAATGTGAATGCAAAACCATGTCTAAGCATATGAGCCATAAATGCCTAAACATCATAAAAGCAAAGCACTGAACGGAATTAAATGACAAGCACTATAGCTGTAAATACAATAAAATGTGTAAACACATGAACATTCAATGCTTAAACATAAAAAACTTAACATTTTCTTCTTACACATTCAGATTGTAAGCACTATTCATGTTCCCTAAATGCCTGAACATGAAAACAACCAAATATCTTATTCTAAACACAAGTGCAATTTAAAAATGCGTATGTGTCTAAAAATAAGCCCAAAAGTAGGATAGCAAAATGTCTAGGTTCTAAACACTTGTTCTGACCATGTATTATAATTAATTAGGTGCACAATTATTCACTGTGTGTTTTCTTATTATTTTGGGTTATATTATAAGTTAATAGTTGAAGCTTGGCAATAATGCCTCAATTTTACTCTGTACGCCACACTCTATCATTTTCTTATGTTTTTTATTACCAGTGACTTCACATAAATATACATGTTCTTCCAGTCCAATTGTATAGTTAATATGAGGAAAAGGTTCAAGAAAGTATATACATAGAGATGGTATGATAATGAGATGAGATGAGACTAGTCAGCAAACAAGCAATCAGTAAAACAGTTCATATCAGTCTTTGTGATTTTACTTCATTTTAAAATTTAACCTTGGTTGTAGATTTTTGTTCTGACTCAGAGAGTTGGTTCCATAAATTAACACCTCTGTAATATGGACTCTGTAATACCTTTGTAAAGTCAGTACGTGTCACTTTGAACTTGATCTTAACAGTATTCCTAACAGTCATTCCATCTCTTTTGTCCTCAAGGTTTTTCTTATATTTACTATTAATATACATATTTGAACATAGATTTTGCCGACGACAAATCTGGGAAGCCATACCATTTTTTTTAATTCAGAGATAGCCATGTATCTATGCCCTGTATTATCAATTAATCGAACTGCTATGTATCTGTGATCGGGATATAGGTAGACGGAAGAGCAACCTCCTTGAGGTATTTACTGCATTAGTGATTATATGGCTTCAAGAATTCCTTCAAGAACGTGATGGTGAAGTTATTAAAGAGTTACATTTTAATGGTTTACTAATATCCCTTTCCCCATCGGATATTGAATATTGGTTAACAAGCACAGCACAGACAACATTGCGTTTAGTGATAGATGCTCTGTGCTGTGTGGTGCGTCTAATAGTTAAAAAAAAGGAGGCTACTACAAACAGTCATTGAATTATCTTTTAAAGCACCAGGACAAAAACATGTACTTTAGTTTCGGCCCTCCAATAAAATCAAAGAGTCGGAAGCGATTAGATCGCTATTTGGAATATGCGTCTTTACAGTCACTGTCTTAAAAACATATGACTGTCAGATAGGCAATTTGTTATCTTATTTGCCAAAGACATCTCAATTAAATCCGAGTCATATTATTCTGCAACATCTATTGATTTTTCTCAAACGCTAAGATTGATTGAATAGCTCCATTTCTTTACATACAAATACTTGGTATCCGCCTTCGTATTTGAATATTTCAATTTGTGAATTTATTTCCATAAAGGTCACAACGTTCGTTCTACTGCTATGGCTCTGCTCCAATTCAAAGTGAGATGTTTAACTAATATCTGTTTAGGATAATATACAAATTGCTGTGATTGCTAATTGCATTGTTGCAAACATGGACCTCATATATATAGTTGAATAATCCTCCTTTATTCCAAATTTGTTGAGACTGCCCTACATATCCAAGGGGTAAACATTATTTCAAAACAACTTTAAGGAATTGGAGTTAAACGATGCAGTATTGTGTATAACCTGTAGCTGACGAAGTGCTCTGCAAGTTAAGAGTTAAACAACTCATTCAGCTTGTAGCAAATACTTCGGTAGCAGCTCTTTCGATCAATAGATATTCGGGTCGAAGCTTACATTCTATCAGATGCAGTTCAAGAGATACCGTCCTAGAAATGACTGTCAACTAATGGTCTAATGCGATAGCAGATAGCCCTTTCAACAAAGCATCTGAGAATCTGCAGTAGTAGGACAGACGCCAAAGGGGCCCCCTGGGACAGTGGGTAGGGGGATGGGGGGAGCAGTGCAGGCGGAGTCTGACCCACAGAGACACATGCCCGGCGCACAGAGAAGAGGCCGTGTTGACACGGTAGGCTCGGCACAGATTTGCATGACCATGCTGAAGACGATCGAGTTACTCGCAGCGAACAGCTCGCAAGTCAGATCGAGTTACTCGGGCCCAGGGTCAGCCGAGGTGCTCCCATGTAAACTTATCACGTCTTAGGTCACACGCCGTTGGTCGGATATCCGCCGAGTAGAACCTCCACTAGCACGAGAAGTTCGGCGTCCCCCTGTGATGGCGTGACTACAGCAGGAAGTGGAGCTGCTCGCCTGGTCTCCCACCTTACGTCTACTGCCGTCTACGTCGTGTAGACGTAGAAGTTTCCTTTGCTATCGGACCAGCAAGTATCAATTCCAACCACTGGCCCGTTTAAGGGATTCAGTGTACATCTCATTTTATTTATGTGGTCTGTCATGTCTAAACTCATGCAACAGTGTCAGTACAGCTCATGTTATGGTGTTGAAGTTGGGCTAACACGATATTTTCTTATGATTAATGTCGAAAAAAGGTTGTATTGCTTTATACCAACTAATGATTAGCCACGAAATATGTTAAATATATTGGCCAGGGAATATCGATCCAAATGTATATACCATTCATTGGAGTCCGCTTATAAAGAAATCGGAAGTATCAAGTGGTAGACTGGATGATATTTCGGATAAACCTGCCTGTGTGGATGAAGAGATCATATCAATTGGTATTTGCGGTGTTTCGGACTACTTCTAGTATTCAAATATAGACCTGAAGGCAGATGTTGCCGGCGCTGAGGTATTAATTTGCATAAAACAACATCGCTTCCATGGTAAAAAGGAGAATGTCACTGTAGTAAGCATAAAACATAAAAGAAAACCATTATGCAGTATGCATTGAATCAGTATGTAGTCAATGTAAAAAGACTCCGCACAGTAGTACCCTCTCCACTTTGAACATGATCTTGTTCTTTTCATACGTTATTGCAATACAATATCTACGCCGCTACGAGGAGGCGGAAATTTGACCAGGTTATAGCTCTGTGTAAAAGGCGGGCTAGCTACACGAGTTACCAGTAAAAAGATGACCTTATAAGAACAACTTGAACACCAGCTGCATCTTGCCAGCAACTTGAGTTGTGTATTGTTTTATGGGAGAGCCGTGAATGAAGGCCTCGGCAACAAAACAGCTGCCTCATAGAAAAGCATCGAAAGGAAATTGAATCAAGCTTTACCCGCATGGCCGGTGGTAGAACACTTAAGCCGGAACAGATCTATAGCCTGCCCTTATTTTAGCGTCTCAGATACCAGCTTCGTCAAACCACCATTCACTACGGTGTAGGTCACATGATTATCACCTGGAGGAAGTCAACAGAGCAGGGCCAAGGCTGTAAGAGGAGTCATCCACTAGACGGCAGGCGGCGGGGAGGGGCATAGAAGATGGGCTCACTACTCGGGATGAGTAGCTCTAGAAGTCAACAGATAGGACCAGCGTACTTAGAGGATCTCAATGGGCTAAGTAACGGAGCGCCATCTGAAGTGTATCAGAAGGTGGCAGACCTGCAGAGGCCATAAGAAAACCACGCTATCAGCACAGGCATTCGGTAAACCTTGGCCTTTGCCAGGACTGACCTGTGGTCACCCAGACACAGTAAGGGATGAGAGGTTGGCTACAGTGCCCGGCTGGCCATGAAGCAGATAGGCCACTTCTCTGAGCAGCTCAGGGGGCCTGGTTCACCGAGTCTCCGAGGACCAAGAGAAGAGTCAGCCTTTGGGTTCGCCACATGTCACGTGCAGAGGAGACGCCTCTCCTTGAACGTTCATGAACGGCTTGAAATACCCTTTTAACTGTCAATTACAATGGGTCCACCGGAGCATCTTTATGGTAACGTCTGTCTTTCAGTGTTCATAGAGGCTACAATATGTATTATTTTCTGTCTCTCATTTGGATGCATTTTGAATAGGCCTTGCTACGTCTCCATGTGTCTTTTTATGCGATTTTCTTTCGTCATTCAAGCCTCGGTCCCTGTTTATATATTTTTCGGCTTATTGTGTTCCGTGTAGCTCTCCCCTCCCTTTCCGGTCCAACGTACCCCGGGGACGCAGGCCCCTGGTCCCCACGGCCCATAGTCCGGGGGACGGACAAAGACCAATCTCAGGCGGCAATCACTGGCCGGCTCGCTCACTTCTCGAGTAATGATATCAACTTATCACCGGCTTATCCGACCAGGGGATCCCCCTGGGGCCGGCCTGTCGTCGTCTTGTGGGCCGGGGCCAGGAATAACAATTTGCCCCCTATCTCTGCCCCGGGGATTGAGTAAAGCACTCGCATGACCAGTGGGTTTAGTCGGAGGTTTGCCCATCCAATCTTGTCTAATCCCAGTGCTAAGCCGCGCAGAATCGGCCCTTAATCCAACCAACACTTTGCTCTGATCAATACAAATGCCTGAACTGTACGGAGGAAACGGTTCGCGTCATCTGTGGTCAAGAGGCCCGATGTTTGGGGTCGAAATGATAAAAGAAGGAGGTGCGAGCGGCGACATTTCTCCACCAAGCCATTTATTGTATATATTGACCTACTGATGGTTTAATGTATTGAAGCATCCAAAACAACTTCCAAAGCGAAGGAGTTTAGCTTGCTACCCTAAGACAGATAACCAACGTCTGTGGGGCCTACATTTTTTTAATTTTTTTTTTAATTGTATTTTTTATACAGGCCGAGTTCACTTTATTAAATGCTCTTCCACTGCAGTCCTGTGGACCATTTTGGGTCCTATGGAACATCTGGGCACAATTCCGTGCAGGGGTCATCCAAATGTCCTTTTTCCATGCATGCTGCACTCCATGGGACTCGAACCCATGAAGGGCCAATGCCAACAAGTGGTACCAACGCCTCTACGACGTTGGCCACCCCGACCCCGTATATATTTGCCAATTATCACATAGCCTTGATTTTCGGACATACTCTTTGTTTTCTACTGAAGTATTTTGTCTATTTCTTACTAATATCCTACTGGCCATTGTAGTTTCCCTAACAGTGCGGGTTGAATTCAATACGTTTCTTAATGTCTCTAGATTTCATGCCTTGAAACCACTCTATTTTCTGAGAGACGGTTAATTGCCATCTCATCGTGCACTTATTTTCCGGGGTTTCCTCTGACCAAGGTGGTAAACGAAGCAAACTGCGTGACATCATTGTTTGCTAAAGCATGGCCCTTTATAGTGACAAGACAGGCAATGAGTTATGGCGCGGGTCCAGGCGGCAAGCGATCAAATGGGCATGCAACGTTGTGATGTAATTCCAATTTGATATTGAGGCCTAAGTGCGGAATATGTGGTGATTGGTGGCGAACAATAGGCCTCAGGCGGGGCCCGTGCACCCCAGCATGCCGAATGACAATGTGGACTTTCAATTATGTAAATGGTGCGGGACAGGACGGAGACAGTAGAATAAGAAAATGGGGGTTTTAATGCGGCGGCGTAGACACGTGAGCCGGGCCTCGGTGGAGAATGGGTAATTCCAAAATAAGATTGGACGAGCCATGCGGGAGTTTGCTAAAAGCAGACTTAGTGCTGAGCACTCACTGTCAGGGCCGTATCAAGCGGGCTTATTTTCCTGTCACTCGCAGGGGATTAGATCATGCCGGTGTAGATTCCTCTGGCAGCGGCTTTCATACTTCTATCACCAGCCATTAGGCCGTGAAAAGACGCTTTCATATCCCATTAAAGAAAAGACCAAAATGTTTAAAGAAAAATATTGGGATTTGTAAAATTAGACTATGAATAAATATTGTCAAATGAATGACGTCCTCTTACAAATTACTTGTGTACCTGTGCAATGGTATAGGCATACGTTGTGCAATTTGAATGCCGGCTTTTACTTATACAACTAAATAGTATAATACGCACACCTGGACCATTGCGGTAAACTTCCCGAGACCTATACTTATGCTCCGACCGGTTTGTTGACTAATACCCTTATAAACCACTGGCTGCCCCTGTCTGGGGCCATCTCCCGCCAGCACTGCAGAGGGACAGCGCGCTCGCCGGGCCCTGCTGATTGGGTGCCCCAGGTGGTGCGGCCCTGTTTATCTCCACCCTCCTGGAGAAGCCCTGAGTGGCCAGCGATAGGGTAATGTGGGTGCCTGACGGCGTCCGCCTGCAGCAGGAGGACCTGCCCCTCCGCCTGGATGGTGCTTCACGCCGGACTACCCCCGACGACCTCGGCAATATTGCACCGAGAGGCGGCTTCTCCACGGTATGCCCAGGAAGGCGCGCGGAGCCGCGGGCAGCCGCCCCCTCCTAGTCCGGGTTAAATGGGAAAGATTGAGTGGAATTGACATTGATTACACACTGTTTGCCTTGCCCACGCCCCAGCTACATGCCCCTGTCATAGAACTCACAGGAACGCCCATGAAGGCGCACTGCCTTTCCGTCAGGGAGGTATCACTAACAAAGCTTAAAAACAAAACGTTGTCTTCTCAAAGTCACCCTTGCACGCAAGTATTGTTTCATGTGCTTAGAGGAAGGTGGAATATTACTGACTAGGCTGTAGTGCAAGTGTTTCGATTGGTAATGGATAGCTTCTATGCAATACCTTAAAAGAATACAAAAGAGGTATTATCTTCCAGTTTTTATTTCCGGATAAAATCTCCAACGGAAGATCTTTTTCTGATGAGATATAACTTTCCGGAAGAGAGACTATGGATTGTTGTATCATTTTCAAGCGCCACTGCTGCAGACAGGCAAACAAAGAGGAGAAATCACTTTAAGCCTCCCCTCCTCTATATGACTCCTTTCAGAGACGTAATTAAACATGAATCAATATTCTCCAGCGTATCGTATGCAGTGTAACAATTGTTTCTGTAATTGACGCAAGATTGATAACGCTGCCTATGGAGAATGAATCTAATGAATTAATCAAATTTGAAAAACCCATCCAAAAAAGGAGAGGGATGTAATTAAGACGGAGTCGTCGTTGAAACGCTCTCGGCGAAGACGTCATAAAAAATCTCTGAAAAACGACACCATTAACAAAGCTCGCTCGAGATAATTGACAGACAGGTCGGCTGAGTTTCTTTAACCAATTACCTCTGTGCAATTATGTGTAAGATAAATCGACCAACATCACAATGTTACCGTGAAAACCTAAAACAAACACGGGGAGTTAATTGTGTGACGTTGTGTACACACCCATGACAGGCGTGATGAATTAAAATCCAAAATGAGAACTCAAATTAGGAAAGCTACTGGTAGACTTAATTCCCTCGAGTCTAACTGGGTGTTTTCAGAATAATCTGTGATAAATCGGCAGTACTTACCGGTTGACCGCGACCTCTGGGACGTATACGTGGGCGTTGATAAAGTGGTCGGAGGTAAGGTAACGAAGACGTATAGGCCAAGAAGTACTCCACAGCACAGCCAGGACGCTGGGCTTACCGCGGGGCGCAGTGGGGTATCCATTGTCAAAAGTGTACTATATCAAATATTAGAGAGATGTTTGTAAATGAATAACCCTACGAAGGTATCCTCTTGTTTTTACTTATGCGTTTAAGGTTACATGTAGTCCTAAGACACAGAGTGCCGCGCGCCGGGCCTATGAGATGGGGGCCCGGAGACGAAGCCTCCACCGCCGGCCCGGACACTGCTCCTTTGAAGGGCGTCCACTATAATCCACCTACACGTGGACGGCGAGCAGCTCTCGACCTACCACAACAGGCGTGAGCTCAACTAGCCCACTTCACAATACCACTCTGGTCACTCCGCTATCCATGCGGCGCCAGTCACTCTGTACACGAATAGCTCGCCTTGATCGTTGGAGCGCCTCGCACCGCTTGGTGTAGGGGAGACTGGCCGTGCGTTTTTGCCACGTCTGGTGCCGTGCGCCGCCTGCTTTGTATTGAGCCGCGCGCAGCTGTGGCGCGCGGCTTTATAACGTGGCCACCAAAGGGAGGCGCCACCTCCGCCCGCCACCCCCCGTTGTGGGCGGGCGGTAAGACCGGGGATTGGGGCCAGAGTAGCTGCCTTCACGGTTGCTCCTTATTTTCTCCCCTCCCAGTTAGCCGTCGTAGTAAGTCGGGCTCTCCCTCAGGACGGGCTTATTACGCAGACTCCCCGTTACACCCTGAGGCCTGACGCAGTTGGCCCCCCGTCCAAGGATTAGGGAGTTACGTTCTATTAGGTACTCGGGAAAAATTAACTTTTCTTGTAGCGTTTGCGTCTGATTATTTCTTCAAGAGAAAGCGGACGGGCGTAGAGCAGACGCTTCGGTCGATTTTCTCGCAATTTCAATGGGAATACATTTAGTGGCTATGACGAATTCACTGTAACGCGTCCACCGAAATTGGAACTGCCATCGAGTTTCAACAGAAAAATGACAGATTGGCGACGCATGCACGTACTACCCGTGCACAGTATGCTCTTTGATATCCTTCCCAATTCCTTGTACATAGAATATGGCTTATATTACATATAACTCATATTTTCTATTTCTGAAAATGAACCATACTTGCAATATTCATTGCGTTCTAATTTCCCGCTTTGCTAACCATTGAAGAGCCAAAAAGAAAAACAAGAAAAAAAAGCCTCTGATGGCGCGGCTCCCGGTGTGCTTTTAACAGGTAAACGAACAAAAAAGCTACACCTCTTCACACCTAAGACCCCTGCGGATCTATCCCCCATATGATATGATGCCAGCCTGACCCCGTTAAACATAAAGCGGACCCCGGTTTTTCTGTTTCACACGAACCCTGTCCTGTCATCCGTCCCCGCCAGTGTGTCGGGTGAGAGAGGGGCAGGAACTGAATTGGCGCGAGCTCTAAAGGACTGGGGATTGAGGAACGGGGCCAGAGCATCTGAACGGAAACCTGTCTGAAGTAGCGTTGATGAATCACCTCTCAGACACGAAGCCGTGCGACGTCCGTGTAAATACGACTGGCACTGCCGCCGTCGCGTCTCTCATACACGTAGGGCTTCCTCCCAGAATATACCTGCTCTCTATCTCGTAACTGCATGTTTGTATTAAAGATATACCAACTGTTTATAGATACCTTTATCTGTCAGTCGGACCACCTTCCCGATTCAGCCTCCACCCACACCCCTTGATGGCGCGGCCCCCGATGTGCAGCACAACTCCACCATTGCAGTAGGTGACTGAATCGACCAATATCTTATACTAATTGGATATCTGGATATAGATCTGGATATAGGGCCTACATAAAATGTCAATTCTTATATACTACTAGTAATGCATACTCATATTGCGGTAATCACACACACACACACACACACACACACACACACACACACACACACACACACACACACATATATATATATATGCATATATATATGCATATATATATGCATATATATATCTATATACATAGTGTTGATATATCTGTATATACATGTATATAGTTACGTAAACTAAAAAGATAATGGCTGTATTGGTGATCACTTGATATTATCGAGAGTTGATGTACTTCATATTAATTTTGTTGAATTACCAAAAACGATCACGTGACCACGTCTGCAAAAGGACTATATATAGTTCATTTGAATCACCAGCAGAAATCTATGCATTGTTGATTATACATACTATGTTCTGATTGCTAAGGCATGATTCACCGATATATGGTTTATATCACTAACAACTGTCTTCCTACCTTAATTAATAGAAATAAACTAATCGACAATGAGTGAATCATATGTAAATTCCTCTGTATCAAAAACTCGAACAATGTCTTGCCCGTCAGAATATCCCCAATCCATGCACTACTTACGCGTAAACGATCGCCCAAGTCCATATATATAGGCCTTATTTTGACACTGCTTACGCGTACAAGAGCGCACTGTGCTCCTGAAATTGTTCACCATGTCCATTGAGCGACCATTGACCTATTACATCCCTTTTCACAGTTCATAACATCCACCTCCTGTTCTAGACCCCCCCTTGTCCCACTTATTTCCAGCCCCTGCAGTACCCATCATCCCACCACCCCTTTCCCCATCTCCGATACCCATATCACCCACACACATGGCCTTCAGGCCCGACACGGCCTATTACTAATAGAATCAGATAATCCAAGGTTTTGCTATAAAAGCCCGTCCGCTCGTTTTACGACGTACGGCATGGCATTAGCCGAGTCGGCTTGTGTGCCTTGGGCGCGGCACTTGTCATCTTGGTGGTTGGGGGATGGGTGGGTGTCGCCGGTGGTGTAGTGAATGTGTCCACAGCCAGCTGTGGGTGGGGCAGGCCGGCAGTAGGGCGGGCGATATAACGGGCGGTCGGCCTTACTAGACGTTGATGTTCCGGATAGGCCGGGGCACCATGTCCGCTACTTCCGATCAATTTGCCCAAGGTGACAGTGTGACAAGTCGAACAGCCGATCTCCGACGGCCGATAGCGGCTCGGCGCGGTCTGAACACAGCCGGCCGCCGATTTATAGTCATACGCCGGGCCCTGATAAGGGGTCCGCCTGCCGGCGCCACCCAAACTGATAGATAACCTACGCTAATAGTGAAATATGTATCTGGGTGCAAGTTGGGTGATTTACCACTTATCGCCTTCCTTCACGACTGAGCAAATTAGCAAGTAGAGTATTCGTTTGAAAATATGAGCACGCCACCTTTTCGCAGCAATTTTCTCGTGGAAGAACAGTATTCACATAGACGTAAATTCATGTGCATCCATTGTCATGAATAAAATCTTATTTTTAACTCCAAGTTTCACGTTTGTGAAGTCACTTGCAATTGGTTTTATATAGCAGTGAACGATAGCCTTTTACGTATACGTATACCTGAAATGGGATCTACAGCTGGGTAAAATATATGGAGAAGATTATGTATCCATGTAAAAGCCCCTCCAAGCCACAGTAATCTGCCCCATATCATTTCCCCGTTCTATGGAACACTGTAGGCTACATCTAGCCTCAGGGTATACACAATCCAGGCACTTTTTTTACCCATCACAACACAGGGGAAAAGGCGTTTTATTTCGGCCGCCCCTCACCAGCCTACCCCGGTACCCGTTGCTTGGAGACGGTGTAAACAAAGACTCGGGGCCACTCAGGATTTGTGGCAATGAGCTTTTGGCCGAATCTCGGCAAGAAAAACACTTGGGGGTGTAATTCAAGATGGGTGATCATTACGCCGTGAGACCCAAGCTTGGCGAATTGTTAAAACGCACCGGCTAACGTAATTTGATCGGATATCCGAGGCACCTGACAAACACGAGCGGATCCCCACCCCACGGAAGCATTACGCCAGCCGCCTGTCGTTTTTGTTGGCGCTGAGTTGTGTACTATGTCCCTGTCGTCCCACCTCCTTTGAACGCAGGTAATCCGATCTAGATTGACAATACAGTATTCCAGCTGAAGATCTTTTTGCATTCGCTCCGATCGATATGCTATTCAAACCTTGCGCTGTGAGTTGCTCCGTCTTTAGCCATATACGACGACATAATCCCCCTTTTAAGTCCGCACTCATGGGGGTCTCCTTTCTTTTCCAGCCTTCCCCACTCCCCCACCCTCAGTCTCCACCGTCGTCTTATCCTCGGGCGAGTAGGTAGACTCAGACGTTTTACCAAAAACCTGAATATTTCTCAAAGGAAATCTTTTTTTATCAAGGAATGTGTCAGGAATGACTGAATATAAACTCTTCACTTCTTCAAGCTTTCCAGATCTATAGTTTCAAAGGAAGATCTCGGCTATTTTTCAATGCGTGTACATAAGCCGGTGTCCCTGCAATTTGGCAGGTTCTATATTCCATACATCTTGCGATGCATTACATGAAGCCCTGGGACTGCAGTGAGTCTGAGTGCATAGGCTTATTGTTGAGTTTAGGTGGTTTATTCGCCGTTCCTCAATCCTTTCTGAATATTGCAATCACGTGAATTTAAAGTGCTAAAGATATCTTACCCAATGATTTTGAGATTCCTTCCCATAACCTTGGACTCCAAACCTACCAAAATGTTAAAGTATAAAAACAAGTAGAAACAGGATGGGGTGGGTTGTTGCCCAAAAAATAAGGCGACTTAATGAGGAATTAATATATTCGTGCTGCCTATTGCACGTACTGTTTGCTTATATTCTCATTACTGTAATCTATAATAGAATTAATTCTCTTTTAAATTGTGTAGGCCTTCTCCACATTATTGTAATTTGCTGTAATTGACGGTGGTTGGTATTATTTAGTATGTCATCGGGCAGAGAAAAGCCTTCCCTTGAGGAGCGGAGGGGCTCAGAGGTTTAACAACATTCAACCGTGTCGCAGGCCTCTCGGTTTGCTCATGACGAATGGAAAGGGCTTTTGGTTGTCAGAGATCCAATTACGGCGGCGCCGTGTGACACGTTTCGCCCAAATAGGACATAATGCCGAGTAAGGACACATTAATTGCTCGTGGCAGAAGGTCAGGACCGAGGCTTGGCCCGCAACAATGAGCGGACAGTATTTGCCCGACACTGCATCACGAGTGGGCTTACTGCGGCGTCGACCCCAGGTCCGGGGTTTCCATACTGATCGGGGGCGAGGACTAAAGCAGTATGTTTCATGTCTGCAGGGGTGTTGGGTAAGGGTGTAGAGGGTAGTATAAGGTAGGCTCACCCTGGTAACTGTGTCCTACGTGGCACCCAAAAAAGGATAGACGAGCCCCAAATCCTGGCTGCCCTGTCTAGAGTAAATTGGGCATGCCGCGTCCGGTGCCAATGGACTCACGTCTGAGGAAATTGCTAGCGGGTCGAGGCTGCTCGTGGCCGATGGCGTCTGGAGCCAAAACGTCAAAAGCCGAGAGGAGCGGCCAAAGGTCGTCGTTATCAATAACATGGTCGGAGGCGGCGACTGTCGCCTGCCCGCCAAGGCAGGCGAGATCTGCCCAGACTAGAGAGGGGCACAGAAAACCCTGCCCCTCCCCTCCCCAACACTACCATCCTCGTCTTTATTTGACGTGTAGCCACTATACAACTACAGGCCGTCCCCTTACCCCGCCTCATCAAACCAAGCCCCTCTAGACACTGTCCGTTGTCCCAAACCCGGTTCCATAGATATCCTCCTGCCTGGCCCTCGAGCACCAGTAATAGTACAACGTCCCCAATCCTCTACCAAGCATACAATCATTCTGCCCCGACCAAGCTAATAGCTTTCAATTTCCCCTAGTACCTCGACCAAATTGAGCCAGATTGCAATGGGGAATAATTGCAATTCCTCAGGGTTGGGAGGTTGAGGGGAGAAAGCGAACATGCTGCCCTGCATTCAGGGGCGTTTGTGGACACTCATTGACTAGAGCCGACCTCGCTGTTTGCCGTGACAGACAGAATGATGTATTGTTATTTATCGTCTCGTAACCTGCCTATACCCGGCGTTTTCCTGCCCAGGCATGATTGTGCTAAATGGCCGTCAGATGGGTCTTAGCTGTGGACTAGGCATGCGCTGTCCCTCTCGGCGTGATTGAAGAGGCCCCTTAACGGTCATTGTGCCAACAATATCATTATTCCCGCTTTTCCATTCACATTATCCCGCATGCTTCTTTCATTCATCTATCAAAACTCATGAAAAATAAAGATAGCTCCCAGACAACAATTACATTGGGAGAGGGCATTTCAGTCTAAACATGTATAATGTACGTACACAATCGTACTGTGGTGAACATAACATTCTGTACATTTTTATCACCCCTGAATTTGATAATTATGTCTACGTTCTCTATGTTCTTTATTCATCGGGCATTCCAGTCTAAATATCATAAAGTACGTACACACTCGTACTGTGGCCAATATACCATTCTGTACATTTTGATTACCCCTTAATATAATTATGTCTACGTTCTCAATGTTCTCTCTTTCAACGTATAAAAGAATTCGACTGCCACTGGATCCATTGATGCACGTCAAATTAGTGGGTATTCAGCCTCTGTAATTTACCTGCATTCAAGGTTGGCTGGGATCATACGTACAGTGAACATATTCCCTGGCCTTTGTTTATGCCATTTTAGTTGGTATGAGTAATGGGATGTACTTCATAATGTAAGTCCTTAATTACAGGAAAATAATCCTTCATTATAAGCTGTCGGCTGCCTTCAGAAAGTCAAAGATTAATGCTTACGCAAAAGCAAGCAGTAATATCCTCCTTTTCTACTTGCACGGGTTGTTGGCTGTGTAAAGAACCACACACAATGAGTAAGGGACCACAGTCATCATAACAATTGAAAGGTTAGGGTGGAGCAATAAGGTAAATTAATGTCGGTTTCTGTTTCTCCTAACAATCTAATGCAAGTATGTTTCAATCTTTATTATATAAACGTACCCATTAATCAATGTTGCTTTGAAATGTTTCTTACTTATTGTACTTGATCCTAATATATCACTGACTCGTGACTCCTTCGGATCTAGATGATATTATAGAAGGAAACCTCTGCCGATTGAGGACGCATTGGACCCTTTACAGTTCGGAGAGGCGCTAGAGCGAGAGGATGAAATAGTGAAAGCCCCCTGCCTAATATTGGCATGGATGGTCGCCGAGAGCCACTACCCCTCCCCAGGAGGGCAATAGGAGGTGCCAGTAGACGATCAATGTCCACTTAAAGGTCAGAAACGGCAGGGTGATCGCCGTCACTTAGGGTGTGAGTCAGGGTCAAGGGGTCACCGAGGGGGCGCGACCCCTATGGGAGGTACGGACATCAGTCAAATGGACACACATCGAGGTTGCTGCCACACCCCCTGCTCCTGCTGCCCTCATTCAATACTTAAACCCTTCCCACCCCACCATGCAGACGCACGGCCCTACACCCCCCCCCCCCCCAACCGACACACGCCTACACCACCACCTGCTGCTGGTTTCCGACATGCTTGCTGCCCTTGTTAAGACGCTATCCTACATACAGATGCTATCCAACAAAATCCAGTATTTGTCACTTAGCAGCAGTATAAAGATGCTATCCTACATACAGATGCTATCCAACAAAACATTTTGTTGGATAGCATCTGCCACCTGCTGCTATCCTACATACAGATGCTAACCCATAAGGGAGAGGTGGTGTGAGCTGTATATCGGGTCGGCATTACAAAACATATCCTGGGGTCTGCAGCCCACCCTTAGCTCGACGGCCAATGGCCCACTTTCTGTATGCATACAAAGGGTCTACTTCAAAGTCGGCCAATCAGAAGCCTGCATTTTATTTTGATATGTTTATACACACTCAATCACAATATTATAGTTCCAGGGTATGGTCACTGTAGACCTTGGGTATGGAAAAGGTATGCAAAATAGGATAGGGTATGGAAAAGGTATGCAAAATAGGATAGGGTATAGGGCTCAGAGAATACCCAGGGTACAGAGTATGGGTGGTATAGAATACCCAGGGTACAGAAGTGGTATATTGAGTATAGAATACCCAGGGTGCACAGGGGGTATAAGGGGTAGTGTACCCAGGGTATGGAAGGGGTTTTAGGGGGGGGGGTAGTTTTCCCAGGGTATGGAGGGGGTTTTAGGAGGGTAGTATACCCAGGGTATGGAGTTTCAGGATGTATATAGCAGGATGGAGCCTTGGGTGCCTGGCTTGAGCTACTGTACCCTGGGTATCCACAGACCATACCCTGGGTCTAAAGTTGCAATTTATCTAGACCCAGTGTCTTTGCTGACAATAGCCTGGGTCTAATTTAAAATATTGATCCCTATTCCCTTGTCCTTGTCTGGGTCTCCTTGTGCAGACAAATTGGTACCCCCTCCATATCCTCGGTGCACAACCCCCCTAAAACCCCCTACATACCCTGGGAATACTATATACCCTCTAATACCCCAGGGCCCTCCATAACCTGGGTACACTTTACCCCCATATTCCTCCTCCATACCCTGGGTACACTACCCCTCCATGCCCTGGATACACTACGTCTCCATACCCTGGGTACACTACCTCTCCATACCCTGGGTACACTACCTTGCCATACCCTGGGTATACTACCCCCCTAATCAAACCCACCCCCTCCCCTTCCCCAAAGGTTTTGTCACTTAGCATCTCTTTGTGGCTTAGCATAAGCAGTGGATGCTAAGTGACAATTGTTTTGTCACTTAGCAGCAATTTTGTCACTTAGCAGCTTGTGCAGCTGCTATCCTACAAAAAGATGCTAAGTGACAAAATTTTGTTGGATAGCATCTGTATGTAGGATAGCGTCTTAACAGCCCTCCCCTCATTCTGAGTTCAGGATTGCGTGCTGGCTGACCGGAATCAGCCCCTCCAGGTGGGCTGATTAGCCGTGGCCCGGTGATTTCAGGCCCCACTGGGGGACACGCACAGGTTGTCAATGGGCGCCATCCACACTGCAACGCGGCCCTGATAAGTGTAGCTCGACTGACTATAACATGAATGAGCTTAACATTCTCAGATACGGCCATCGAGACCTCTGAATCAGCCACTATGAAAAGAAACCTTTGTTAAGATGCCAATTGAAACCCGTATTGCCTTTTGAACAGACCTAATACCCCTGTGACATTTTCTTGACAATATCGCACGCAGCTTAAAAACAATTAGAAATAATCTGGTAATTACTCAGAATCAGATTATGTTTACTTTACCTTACATTTCATTTAATAGTTTTCCAGAGTACGTTAAGGCCAATAACAATCATTAGATTCTAACTTCTAACCTTTTTTTCCAAATAAGGTAAATAACATTTAAATACGAATATGAGATGAGTGAAAAATATACTAAAATTTAATGGCCCGTTTATGCAAAAACTTTTCGACGTGATTTCTGATAATTATCATGACAAATGACGGAATAATGTTGCTTAAATTTAACGTTAATTGGTGCCATTTGGGTATGTAACAAGAACAGTTTCCCATATAATATCATGTTTACTCCACGAATTCACCAATAGACACATTTTTGTGTGACATATACAGCAAACTTGCTCAACACGCTGTGTCGTGTTTGCAACATCGTTTGTGCTGGAGACGTTGCGTGTATAAGATACACTGTGTACGTGGCAACAATCAAACCATCTGCAAATTTCTATTTCAATATACTACTAGCTTGTCGTGTGTCTAATAGAATTAATCCAGGTGACAATGTCTACACATACACACATGCCCCCTGAACATCGTATTTGGCTGACACACACACACACACATACACACACACACACACATATATATATATATATATAATATATATATTTTAAACTTTAAATTCCCATTTATCTATACTTCTCTCATAGATTATTACATCATAATGCATTCTTATTTAGACGTAGAAGAGCTGAAGTTGTAGATGGAAATGACATAAATACATTTTGTAATTTATATAAAACCTTTTGTATATCAAAGAATTAGTCCAGGCACAGCTGTCGCTTATAATACATTGCTTACATTGGAAGATTCCATACACGACATCTTTCATATCAAATAGGTTCTTTAAATGTGATTCACTATGCGGAAGGATGCTCCATGCCGAAAATCAACATTTGAGAGGATGTTTAAAGCTTTGAAATGATACCAAACTTATGAAATTGTGTTGATTAAACATGCAGTCACAGGTTCAGGAAAATATGAATGTTGATGTTCCTCAAAATTCCAATAGTACACTGAGGTCGATACCTCAGGTACAAGATGACATTATAAAATGATGTTATTTAGGTAGCTTCTTGGCAGAAGGCACAGACAGAAATAGTTATTTTTAGTTAGACACTTGTCCACTTGGTGGTAGGAGCTATTAATGGCAATAATCCTATGCTGTTAATTTCACAAAACTGTATGGTAGATTAATACTGAAAAAGGAATCAAAGAGAATGATGGTCATCAGATTTTGTTATGAACTCAATAACAAATAAACCATAACTGCTAATAGATCTGATGGATTAAAAGATGAGCAATAACCAGGGACACATGAAAAAGTCACAACCAACCCCTGCTCAGTGAGCATGTGAGTAGCAGTGAAACCCACTCCCAAGGTGCTCGGTGAGGGGCTAAAGCATACCCAGGTAGCAGGAGATAGTGAATATATAAAGGGCCATCAGGGAAAACCGACAGAGAGCTGCATTGAAGTTGAACCCATACTGAGGGTATTGGAGCTTAGTGGGAAAACGTTGTAGTTGGTGGCATTCACTGGTGACCAAAACCTTAGTTGGATTCTATCTGGTCTCTTAGTTAGATTAATGGTCAGGTGATAGGAGTATACTATCAACAGGGGTTTAGTAAGGAAGTTATACTTAAACCTTTACAAGGAAGGACTACTTGAGGGAGATGAACTGATTACTTACTTACTGGCTTATTATTGAAACTTTTCCGGGTTAATCCAACTGTGTTGAAATACTCAGGTGAATGGAGAAAGTTGCACTCTTCAGCCTTGATTTGACTTGATACCAATAATGTCCTGTTTCCACCAACCGATTTTTCTATGAACGATTGCAAAAACACCCTAAAAATCGGGAAACAAAGAATCGTTCAAACGACCGATTTTTATGGACGATTTTTGCCCATGTTGGACGACTAAAATCTCCAGACGACGACAGACAAATTATTTGACATGTTAAATAATTTCAGACGATTTTGGCTTGATGGACGATTTTTCGACACAAATATTGCATTCGTCTTTTGGTGGAAACAGGAAATATTAGGACGATTCAGTAAATAACAAATATATGGTAAAATAAAATGAACATGAGGTGAAAAATAAGAATAGTATATGTTATAATAATAAATTAAACTATATTTGTTGAGTTAAAATATGGTTTAATTAAATCGTGTGTAAAATCGTGTGTAAAATCGTGTGTAAAATCGTGTGTAAAATCGTATTATGTTCTTTTGGTGGAAACAGAAAATCGTACAAAAAATCGTGACTGATGAACGATTTTTTCTAACAATAAAATCGTCTGTATTTGTCTGTTGAAGAAATCGTTCATCTTTGATCCAGTCTTTTTGGTGGAAACAGGGCATTAAGCACATTGTATCTCTGCAAGCAAGTGTCTTCATTTAGACCTACACCACCTAGATGAAGAGACCTCCTCTTATGATATGGTTGCAGTAACTATCATACTATAGGAAGATAAAAATGTACTATTACAGAATGAGTGATACTATGATAATGAATATAATGATCGGTTGGTAAACGGACTTCCTGTTTATTAAGACAAGTATACAGTAACATTAAAATAACTCAACACTTGTTCAAAAGATTGAATTAAGCCCATTCAGTGTCTATTGAGCTAATTGATAATAGAATCTAATTATACCAATAAGTACAATGGTAGTTCAAAAATACTAATATGACCATAACATTTGTTTTAGAAATGATATTTTGTTTCTGTATTCTTGCATATACAATAGAAATGATGCGAGATTTGAATTGACATCAATTCCGGTAATACATTGTTTCGTGATTTTGCACCTTAATTGCAGTTTCGTTTCACTTTCATTCTAATTTTGTGTCCATGCATTATTTGATTATTAGCTGGCAAGTCATTACATTCTTCAATTATTTCACAATATAAGTTGATTCTACACGATAGTAGCAAAAATATTATAGCTACACAAAGATGGTCAAGTCTGACGGTCACCTACAGCATTGTCGTGACGTCCTCGCTACTGGCGCTGTCTAGGAGAATCTGTACACACCGTTACGACGCGGCCGTCGTTGTTGCCGTTTTCGTGACGTCACTCACTCTTTGTTTATGGATGACGTTACGAAAACGGCAACAATAGGGAGGTTAAGCAACACTGCCGCATCTCGATACGTCAACGTATCTCTAAACTTTGAGGCATTCAGTAGGAGTACATTTTAGGGGGTTCTGAAATTATAATTTATATCTTATAATTACAAGCCAATGCTAATAAAATAATAATGAAATATTTAATATTTGTGTGATATTAACTAAGATAAGAGATACGTTACGTTTATGTTAGGTGATGCGTTGGGGTTGCTTAACCTCCCTAATGACGGCCGCGTCGTAACCTATGCACGGATTCTCCTAGACGGTGCTACTAGCGAGGACGTCACGTGAAAAGAAATCCAGTCATTAATCTTTCCTTTGTAGAATCGTTGATAGTAGTACAAAATTGTAATGCACGAGCCCTTTGTATTCTGCACCATACCACATCCTCATCTAGTTTTCCTATAATACCATAATAGCAAGATTCATTATTGACAGTGAATTAGAAATTAGTGAAAGGCAGTTTGGGGCTTCCTCAAAGTCAGTCGTTTCTTTACAACGAATCTCAATGAACGGTATAAATGGGGGAAACTTTCTTTACTCTCTCTCCGTCATTCCCAGGCACCTTGTAATGGTCAAAAAGGCCAGGATAGGGCATTGACTGCTCATACAAGTCACGTTAAGGCGGAGCAGAAAATATAAAAAGGCACAGTAATGTGATATGTCTGTGCCCTTTAGCCTTACCACATCAGACAGGAGGGCTACGCCGAAGAAAAAAAAACACAATTTAGAATCACAACGGTAGCTGGGTGTTGCAAGAAAAGGCACTTCTCTGTCTGCATGTGTGCAAGTAGAGTGGCCTACGCACTGTTCGCGCGGCCTGCACGCAAGCCTGTCTTATGGTGCCCGCAGTGAACAAAGCCAGACACAACCATGCACCTCCTCACAAATGCCCGAGGCCACCATCAAACCTACACAGACATCACAAACGGCTGGGGCGTGTGGTGGTCGTTGTCACTCTGTCCGTTTGTTTCTTGGTGATTGTGACAATAATGGATCAGTTACAAAGTATTCAGAGTAGCTCGCACCCTTAATAACGATGTTACAGTATATTGTAGGGAATCCAAATTTGAACTTCTGGTTCCCTTAAAACTAAGGAGCTATTTATTTTTGTCTTAACTCTTGAGACTGAGGAAGACATAGGCCTACAATAAGACAAGTAGGCCTATGACTATAATTTGAAATGAGCGCTGGAATGCCAGTTCAGTGTGATCCTTTTTCTCTAGTGTTGAGTAAACAAAAATGCAATCATATTGCCCGTAAGTTATTGTGCAAGTCTTCCTTCTGTTAAAATCTTTCAATTCTATGATATAAAATAAAAAGAAATATTCGTATGCTTTATTAAATAGGTGTTTGTGTATCGATACAACATTAATTGTCTGATGCATGAACTATGATATACTTATAGTATTTTATCAAACGAATATTTTAGTAATATCATTAGATAGGATGTTTCCTCCTGAGGTCTGTATAACTCATTGATGAATTATGTATCTAGCTATCGTCCAAATGACATTTCTGTCAAGACCCGTGGTAGACCACATGCATATATCATTCAAACTAAAAGCCTTGCCTGTGAGTTCCTGCTGCCCTTCTTTTCAGCCGCCACCAGTTCCCACGTGTCCTGAGCGCAGCCCCTTTATGCTGCACATTTTGGCTTAGCAATTCAGCGAGAGGTTCCACCATGAGATTAACAACTAGAAGAAATATTCTGCACGGTGCAGATGTGAAAGGAAGAAAAGGTTACCTTACACATTGCAGTCAAATGATGTCCCCATCCTTCACAAACAAGGAGAGCGAATAGAGAAGGCCATACATAATTGATGTCTGCTGGGTAGGGCGGTCGTATTGCTTTTACCAGCTGCTGATTTGTTGGCCGGCCCTAGTGTGACCATTTGATGGAAGGCATGATGGATGGGTCCTATAGAAAACACACAGTCCATGTCTTCGTTTCTACATACTTTACCGGACATCAACCAACCATTAAATGTGGACCTAACTAATGGTAATGATAAGGGAAACATGTTTAGGAACTGCGTTCTTTTTATTTCATGTTTAAAAGTTTATATCATGACTGTATCATCATGATATTACAGAAGGTCTGAAATGGCTAAATAAAAACTGCCATTGCATTGAGGCCAGTATAAAAGAATATCTACTATTATGGTGTATTTCCAATACTAAGCCACGAATGAGCTCATACATAGTATATAACATTGCATTCAAGGTAGGTTAATTAGGGATACGTTGGTGTAATCGAAGATGTAGCCGGATATTGAGCACCTTATATCATTTTACTGCATTTTCTAATGTGGTACAGTACAATTTTATGTCTTTGTTGGATCATTAATATTCTATTCTCCACTAGATAAAGATATATACGCATTGGGAAATCTATATAACCGGGTACATTTTCCTAATCTTGCTGTTGTCAGTTTTTCTGATAAATACGTAACCATGTCAACGATAGTCTCAACCGTTGCATACGCAAAACTGCTTTTTTTCTGCAAGAAAAAATGAACGCTCTTGAGCCTATATACATTGCAAAATCTAAAACGCGGCTTCCCACCCTAAAAAATGGATATCATTGCTTATACGTGGCAGCGTGGATGTCAGTCGCACACACCCCGAGAAACCATAGCTGTCAGATAAGCTTAGCCTGCTGTGGGGATACCCTAATACGGTGGGGATGTAAAACATGCAAATTAACAGTATTTCCCCATCTCCCCCATGTCTGACGGCATCCTGTCACAGTGTTTTTATTCGCTGGAAATGAAGCCAACTATGGTACTGATCAATAAGGTGATTAAAACACACACCAGGCTTATCCCAAGCCGTTCTGGACTAAATAGACGGGCCTGCTTTTGTGGCCAACCACACATTCACGAGCTCCCCCCCCCCTCTCCCCCTTATGACCACACTCGCCCATTGAGAGGGCCGACCACAGGAGACGTTAGTGGGTCCTGTTCCAGGTACCAGGTGTGTCCTGCTGGCCGCGTCGGCCGCGCCTTTTGTTGGATCTTCTGTGGCCCAACAAAAGGAGCTTCCTATGCTATAGACAGCATACCGCTGTGTCCGCGCGTGTAACACAACACCCAGCTGCTGCTTAGGTTTACAGCACCTCTTGTCTTAAGCCTTGAACATGCAGGAGGGGCGTGGTTGGCCGCAGCCCGCCTCAGCTTTACCGCCTCGCCTCATTAAAACAGTCGCCAAGTAACCATCCATTCCAAAAAGCCCCCCGTACCCATTGCCTGCGCCGGGAGAGTCTTTATTACAGTCAAGGACGGGCGTTCTGTCAAGATGAAGGAGGCACTAGACAGCTTTAAGTCCTGCAATCTATTCTACATGGCTTGGCGCAGTGGGCCGACGTTAAGCTGGATTGGAGATCCACGGCACGTTGCCTTTGGGCCATGAAGACGGCATCCCGCCGCTCACAGCCAACTAATAGTCGGCAGTGGGCTACTCCGTCCTCCGACTAAAACAATAACAATCGCCGCCAGAGATTACCTCTGCTGGACCTGGAAGGAGGTCACGAGATAATTGTGTAGCCTTATGGTAATATGTGAGCGGCTCGCTCACTGACTCCTGTCCAGGGAGCAGCTCTTGACGGCGGCCCTGGGCCTGCACACCTTGTGATGAGCCGGGGTGAATTATCATGGATAGAAAGCGCTACAAGAAACAATACTGCCTTGTCAGCGATTCCGTTTCATCGGCCCCGGTTTTACTAGCCATGGCTACTTAATTCAGTTTAAGTTTTACACATACAATAATGTTAGTAATACTAATTTTTGGTTGGATGAGCGATCAACACCTGTCGAAAGTCAAACGGCAACTGCAAGTGTAATTGATATTACATAGAACCCCTATCGTCAGCAATCACATGCTGTGTAATCCAAAGAATCGTGACCTTCCTCAGAAGTCGTTGTTATAGTAGTCATTGTTATTTTCTTTAACTTCGAAATAATCTTTTTGCTCAGGCAACCTTTCCTTCCCAAAATTGATATAAATAATAGTGTTTTCACTGTATGAGGCTCATACAGCCTGGCCTTTGAGACTTTGTTCCATTGTGGATACTGTGATACTGTGATACTGAGAATATGAACCTTAATTGTATAGTAAAAAGACATAAATTAAGTGCCTATGGACATTGACTATCAATATATCTTAGCTTTTATAACAAAGCGTGCAGTAGAGCACGAGAAGTGATATGTTTGGCATGAAAGATGCTTATCAAACATGAGGGTAATTAAAAAGCATGTGACCGGAAGTGTCCTTTGTCTGGATCAAATAGACCATGTGATCTAAACTGACCAATGGGATCCAAGCTGTAATGACATAAAGCAGAAATATGCACGACAATAAACAGTCCCTTTATGGTACTTGACATGTTAACACCTCTTTTTTGCCTTGGTCGCAACCCCCTCAGGAGAGAAAACGGGGAAGAAGAATAAGAAGATAGAAAATAGCCTAGTTTGTGGATGGGGCAAAATGACCAGGCTTAAAGTCTATTTGGGACATGAGAGTGAAAATCATGGTCACTGTTGGGGATAGCATGACAAGATAGCCAGCACACTAACACCCTTCTTTTATTGGTGACAACTTGAAGACCGATCCCCAGTTAGGGGCACGAGTCGATCGAGCAGTAGAGAGTCAGCCTGAAGACTAGAGCATCCGTGGGCTCACGACCCCCTTCAGCATAGGTCCGAGCCTCCCGTTTCTATCTTAAATTATGCTGGTTGGGTTAAGCCCCATACCCACTAGGCGATTTTACCGGCGACTGGCGACGGGCAACAGTAGAATCCCTGGTACAATCATTACCAATTTAGATTACATGTTAGTTTTTAATATTTCCATGTTACAAATTAACATGTGAGTTAAATTGGTAATGATTGTACCAGGGATTCTGCTGTTGCCCGTCGCCAGTCGCCAGTAAAATCGCCTAGTGGGTATGGGGCTTTAGGGACTGAAACGAAGCGAAAGGTCGTAATATGTGTCATAAAACTATTTTGAAACGTACCATCTTTAAGTCACCCAAAGAGCACGAGTTTAGGCACATGATGCTACTCAAGGAAAATGCAAAAACTGCAGTGCAATCCTAGTATAAAAATCCTTCAAAACTGAAAAAATAAATATTCATCATCATTCCTCGGCTACATGAATGTATAAGATATCCAACGAATGTTTGTGTGACGAATTTTTACAAATGTGAATTTTCTGAAGATTTTCAGAGGGAGTTTGTTGTACACATTGTAAAACATTGTAAAACATGCCAAATGTGCACTGAAATCAGAAACTTGTTACTGACGACGCGATTCACATCCATACATTTCAAAGTAACGTGTAATTGTAAAAAATAATAATAATAAGATCCACCTCATTAGGTGTCATCATTAAATGTTCTGCTTTTTAACGGCCGTTAAAGTTGC
This sequence comes from Lepidonotus clava, assembly GCA_936440205.1. NCBI lineage: Eukaryota > Metazoa > Annelida > Polychaeta > Phyllodocida > Polynoidae > Lepidonotus > Lepidonotus clava. Next base: position 30,480,809 of record OW387134.1, read on the forward strand.
CTCGTTTTCTTTTACCAGTTTACACCTCACTCTCATGTTCTTGGTCATTTTAATCCTTTCTTTAATTCTCCCTCCCATGCTCCAGGGGGGGGGGGTGCCTTATGACGTCATATAAGGTAGACGGGTCGCTTGTGGACACATTGTCCCTCGAATGGAACGACGCTTGGTTAAAGTATGACGTGCCGTTCAACATGTGGCTAATCCGTTACGTGGTCAGTCCATCGAGATGTATATAATGTCCATCATCTAGATCTATACTGACAAAATTGGTAACTCAGGGGAAGTGGGGAGATTGCAACCCACCGCCATTTCACCCCTATACTTTGGTGTGTACTAGTTACCTTCATTATATCATATTAAAACACCATTGCTTCTAATCTTCACCCAACCCCACCTATTAGTACCTAACTTTAATTCTAGTAACCCACGATGCGATAGTGTGTACGGCGATCCTCTTCTCGTGTTTTTCGTGTATCTGTAGGTATTTTACCCAAATATGCTAAGAAAATTATAACATTATGTACAGACATTGTAAAATACGTACCTAAGTAAAATAAGTGCACTCTATGAAACAAATGTATTTAATCGTCCTTCATAGTCTTTGTACTATAGACAACGATTACCCGCCCGCACGTCACTGGGTAAACAAACGTAGCGCTGCGACGGGCAGCGCGGCAGGGGATGCCGTGACGCAGGCCGACAGGGGACACCCCAGACCACCCTGTGTTCTGACCCCGACGAGACCACGATCAAATGGAGCCGGTCGGCAGGCCAAGCTTCGCGTGTGGCGCTCGGCGAGAAGAGACGCAGGCTCCATGGCACACGACTGCCAGGCCTAGTTTTAAACTGCCTCTGGCTCGTATTTCAAAAGATCCCCCGGTTGCCGGCTTAAGAAAGGTGGCTTTGAATACGTCCTCTGTCATTTCGTTTTATTCCATTCTTTAAAAGTCGACAGGAACTGCGTACTTTTCTTCTTTGACTTTGATTCTTTTAAATTTGTTCTTTCTTTCCAAAATATGATCAGTAGTAGATGTATAAAGCAGCTATGATTTTAACCTTTCTTTTTTTGTGTCAATACGAGTTGGTATAGCTGGAGTTAGATAGAATTCAATGGATGCATCATACAATATCTTCCTTCACTTTAATCTTATATGACATATGGATTCATTTATCTGTCTTAGATAAAAGGCTGTATCTGTTTTATTTAATTCTTGCTATTTGCTTGAAATCAACCATATCTATTTTCTTCGCTACCGTTTTCATTTTGGAGAGACACTCAGATAATCTCTATATTATTAGAATATTATGCTACATTTGATGAATTTTAATCTCATTTTATTATCTTTGGGAATGCTTCATTTCCATTGTCTGTCCTCTTAACATCATAGTAAGGTATTCATCCGGTGGTTATAGTCTAGAATTAGATGACATGTGCCATATGCCAAGCTCTTTGTTAGGGGTCGGCAGATTATATTTCTCGGTAGTTATAAAGCAACCATTTCCTAAGACCTTTTTTCTCTCTGAGCATTCAGCAAAAGTAAAAGAGTACAACAGTGTGACCATCCTATAGAGGTTGAATAATCCAGGAAATGGTCGCGTGGGACCTCGGATATCCTGTCATTAATTCCAGAAGGCCTCGCATTAGTCGACCCAACCTTTGTGTGCGTAATGGATGGACCCCGTGGATTCATCCAGCACCTAGGTGGACTTAGGGAGTGAGATATCGTTAGCGTAGGGCATCAATGGATAAAGACGGCCATCCGTTTTAGTGATGAAAGTATGGTTTGCCGGAACCCTAAAAGACAATGGGTGTAACCGAGATTATATAGGTGTACTGCGCGTGGTCAATATTCGATCTGAAAATCGCAAGCATGAAAAACTACTGCTTAGAGTACGTGATTGCATAATCTAATACATTAATAGCTCCTTTGTAAACGACCAACCTATTTTCCAAAAGTAATATTTCTAAATAGGCCTACAAAATGTTAATAAAGTATTATGTCTCAGATCGCAACGAAAAAATACCCAGGGCGAATGGGGCTTTAGAGGCACCGAGAGCCACTGGGTTACCGCCAGACAAACCTATAAGGTGTTTTTACACACATGCGATACGGTGCTTGCGACATCTCAGTGATGTCGCAGCTTGCGATTTGAAGATGTCGCATTTTGAAATCCCCCCCCCCAAGTCAAGTCGCAGCCATATCGCAGCATATCGCAGGCATTCAGGCTTTTACACTCATGAGATAAAAACAAAGATATCGCATGTATACTGGTAGATATAAGGACCCCTTCCCTGGCTGCGACATCACTGAGATGTCGCAGTGTATCTCATGCTGTCATTTACAACCATCTGCTGCGACATTATTAAACATGTTAAATAAATGTCGCACCTTCCGATATCACCTACGATTATGTGGTAGCGATAAAAATGGGTTATCGCACCCTCTCCAAGTCGCAGCCCCCTGCGATAACTCATTTACACTGGTGCGACATCACGAGTATCGCAGTGGTCTGCGACTTGCTTGAGATATGGTCATATCGCAGGCATATCGCAGCCCAAGTCGCAATAGTGTAAAAGGGCCTATAGGCTAACATAAATAGCCATACAATGACCAACGGTTAGGCAAACTATACATAGTATATGCCTCTAGAAATGGAAAGGCGAGTTCAAGGTGGTAGAAAGAGTGTGTACCTAACACGTCCATCGGTATCCCACAGAAATAGATGTTGAAGAAAGCCGGTGACCTTTTGGACCCAAGACAAGTAGCCAATTTCAGCTTCCGTCTAAACAGTTGGGAGCGCATGCCACACGGACACCAACTCGGGGCCCGGAACGACCATCGACATCTCCACCCCTCGAGGGGGAGGAATAAGGTTGTCCCAGCCGGTCGTGGTTGTATAACGATAAAACCTCCCACCAACCAGCGCCATTCAAGCCTTTCTATATTATCGATTGCGTCTTTTATCTGCTGTCGGACCGTTTTGATTAGACGGCAGCAGCAACTTTTGTCTCAGCCCAGCCATGCCTACATTACCTTGTCACCGTGATGGATATTGATCACTCTGACCCGCAGCAAGGTTAACCTGAGATTGAAGCGAACGTATAATGATGACAATGTCGTCTGCGGCCGTCTCTGGCCCAGGCCCGGGCCGTGGAAGGCTTCAATTGTCAGTGGGCGCGGGCTTTGTTTGTGTCGTCTGCTGACGTGTCTCACGAAGCCCGTTCCCGCCAAAAGAGGCTTGTTAGAGCGGGAAACAAGGCCGCCGACATCTCCGACTTGTACCTCCATCCATCAGCCCGCGTGTCAGCATGCACGCACCATGCATCATTTGAAAACAATTGTTAGTTTTATTAATATCTAATAAGGAGGGTGGCAGAGAGGGAATAGAGGGAATGACATGACGGACTCCTGGCGCCTGATCAAGGAACAGCAGGGACATGTTAAAATGGTGAACGGGTTGGAATATGGAAAATGACGGAGAGAACACTGTCGAAGAACGGATCTGTGGAACACGTAAACCAAGCACCATTTAGACCAAACCAGGGAAACCGGGAACAGACTTGGGTGCCATATAGAAATAACTTGTTAAAGGGTACCTGGAATAAAATGGTATTAATTTAGTGGTTTTTATGGTATTAGAAATCGGTGCCTAATCCACGGAGGGTTCGATGCCACACTTTCCTTCACCGCAATCAGGGAAAGCATGAGTGCAGGGCGGAGTCTGTTGTTCCAGACTGACTGAGCATGCGCACAGCGCGCCCCCTAGTGGGCAAACCGAGCGGAACTTCTAGGGCGCCATGGCGTGCGGCGACGGCCGTCCCGCGTGGGGACATCTGGCCGCTGTTGTCAAGTGACTGGCAAGGCCGTGATTGATGGAGCCCGGCACCCCGTGCCTCCGCCACCACGCCTGCCAGCCCGCCCACTCTAACTTGTTACTGATCGAACTTAAGTGATCCTCCACGGGAACCCTCCACAGCGCAGCCACAGGACCCAGGCATTCGCAGCAGTTCTATAATGCAGTGCGAGCCACTCGCTGCCAGGAATAAACGAATCTGGGTCATACAGTCACAACTTCTCACGGTTTGCTCAAGAGCACGAGTATTTCAATACTTTCCGCTCTGATACGCTATTCAAGGACCACGGCGTCGAATTGCTGTCCTGACTGGAAAGCTGATCGTCCCTGAAGTGCTCGAAGAAATCTCCATACAGGCGCCATCTAGTGACGCATGGGGAAGCGATGGCAAGCTTTAATTGCAGCGACCCGCGGGGAGATTGCATTTTGGTACTTGATGTTAGTAGTTCGTACCATGCATAGTAATGAAAAAGTCTGGGAGGTACTGAGACTCTTAATATGTCAAACGTATTCACGTGTCCCCAGGGGATGAACAGATCGCAGGTAGGCCTATATTTTAAGGAACCCCTTCTTCAAATTCATATATTGCCAAGGAATCCTTCACCATTTTGTAGCTTTATGTATTTTGACCTATAAGTTAAGATAATACACTTTGCAGAATTGTCCGATGTATATATATATAAATATATATAAATATATATATATAATATATATATATATATTTGTGTGATATATATTTGTGTGACTATTTGGTCTATATAGAAAATATCTCAGCCAACCTGCGACGTAACAGAAACGTTCTGTTACTTACTAAGATGGCACGTAACAATTACATTATTGATGGTGAGGTTAGGGCAAAACCAAAACAGAACATTCTGTTTAGGTTGAATAACATAACCAGAACATTATAATAACGTCAGAGTGCAATGTCACAGCAGTACGTTGCAGCAATGCTTTTGGGAGCCATCAAATTAACATAAAGAGAACCAAACCAGAACGTTGCTGTCACGCTATTATAACGTAACACATCCGCCTTGGACAGTATCGTCGAAGTGACAGGGGAAGGAAATATAACTAGAATTCCTTTATCTGGATAAAGACTGTATGTGCTTTTGTGAATGTTTAAACATGTATTTTCACATACTTCTACATGAACAGAGGCATTGCATGTATAATATTATTTATTTACATCACAGTCCATAAACCGTGTAATTTATTTGCGTTGTTATTCAAACCGTCTAAGAGCGGAAAATAAGATCAACGAAACAGAAGACGGCGTGGTTGTTTGATAGCTTCAACAAGAATAAAAAGGATATTATAAATGAAGGGAGGGAGTGAACTTAGCTGGCTCTAGCAATATACAGAAACGGCACTCTTCCCTAATGATAAACGGGAACAAACGCTGCTGTATCTTAGTACACGTTCAGTGAGTTAGTGCCGCCCCTGGGGCCTTAGAAACCGACCCCAAGGCGCCGATGGGCCGGCCACCGACCGACACTACCGGAACCGGAACGTGCCGACGTTGGGTGGCAGGTCACGTGGGCAGTCTCCGGACGCCACGCCGGGCATTAACACGTCTGTCTCCGCTGGGACCCGGCTGGTTCGGCCATAAAGCCCTGCGATGGGACCGAGGGAACCAGCCGTGGTAGGAGGTCAGGGGGTGGGTGGGAGCACTTGAGGGGCGCTGGGGAGTGGACAGGGAGGGGGACGGGGGCGGCCGTTCAGGGTCGGGGGTTGGCCTTTTGCCACCCTCCGGACGCACAGCACCGATTCCACGCTAACAACTGCGATGACAACCCCCAGGGCGGGGCGAGCGCGTTATTGACAAATGAATATTGGTCCTATGATCGTATTGGGACGCCGCCTTCATCGGACATCCCAATTGGATGTTAGAATATCTTGTCCAGGCGGCGGGGTCGGGTGTGGCCAGCCAGGGCGTATCGCCGACGCTAAATTGCCAAACGGCATGGCGACACACGACCGAGTAATCTCATGAATAAACATCCAGGGAAATAAATCGCCTGCAGCCACTTCCACGCCTAAGACTGCGCCTGCATCTGTTCTCATTTCCACTAGAGGCCAAAGGGCGGGAAGTCTTAGGCGCTCTGCACCGAAGCGAAACGTTTTATACCAAACAAATCTGCCCCGTCCGTCTAAAGGCCCATAAAGGCGGTCATCGCACGCAGACAGTATCAGTCCAGGCCAAGGCAGCCCAGTGTTATCCGGTCTTAAGGGTGCGGGGGGGGTAGAGATATGGGTGGCAGTAAGGGGCTATGCCCTCACTCTGCCCTTGCCCTGCCGCAGCAACAGCTAATAAAAGGTCACCACTATGAATCACGTGGGACCACATGCCTAAGGTCGGAGACCATCTCCCTCCACCATCTAGGCTATCTGGGACTCAGCACCGCCAATCTGCCCCTGTCCGCTATTCTCCCGTGCCCAAACATTTATAGAGCGATAGCTGCAGGCTCTTTTGGAGCCATCAGAAGATTGCCATTTCCCCATACTACTACCGCCTGAATATTCGTCTCCTCCTAGCGGGTTTCGACCAGCAGGTGGCTGTACCACAACTAACATTCCCCTCTACTGTGGCCGTTTCTACGCCACACACGTCTGACAGTAAATACATGATTAATGTGGTCATCACGGAAATAGGATTGTTAAGTAAAATGGGCAGCAAAAATGGCTTGCTTTAGGTCATTTATCAAACGCTTCCCAGTAACTTCATCATCATACGAAACAGACACAAAGGCTTCACATTTTTTGCTGTGTATTTTCACAATATTATTAAAACATGTCAGACGAAATGATTCATATTATGACTATGTAACATCAAAGAAGTTCTTTGGTCTGCAACTGGTTTCCGACTTAGGTGGTTAAGCTTACATAACACAGTTTTCTAGATTAGCCGTATAAAGCATGTACCTTGCAATATATTTTCAAACTCAATAAGCGTGTGTTTGAATGGAGGCTATTTTTCTTGGCGTTCTGCACTCGGTGTCCACCCCAGTGACCCGCCTTTGTCACCCAGGGGTGCCCTGCCGGGTGGCGGCGGGAGGTTGGCAGCGCGCCGCCCCCTGACCGCCCCGATGGCCGGTCGCGAGCCGTCGTCGGCACCGCCCGGCGCCGATCAGCCCTATCACGTTCCGCGCCATTACACCGGATCAAAAGCGCCATGCCTGATACCCGCGCCAGAATCGAACTAGCATCGATCCGCCCTGACCCCTGGGGTCAGTCGGGTCTCTTCTGTCGCCATGTGACCCCCTTGGGGTGGCGGCACCCGTTGGAGGACGGCGGAACTACCAGCCGGTTGAGATCTATACAGGTCTCACGAAACTAATTGTTTTCCTGTATAGTTTAATATAACGGATCCTGAGGAAAAAAATATTCAGAACGTTGACCCACACGAAATTGATTCAGAAACCTATTGTGGCCTCTTTAGCACACAAAATATCAAAATTTCAGGGTAGGTTGACCCTGAAAATTTTGAGCAAGCATCCCAGATGTTGACCTACCCTCATTTTGGCACTTTTGCAGCGACCAAATTCATGGAGCACAGAGCCTATTTCAAAAACTTACTGACATTTTCTATAGTCACTGCATCATTGATTCTTTTTAATGAAATAACTCAGAAATGATTAGGGGTGCCCTGTGAATTTTCATTCAATTCTGTCAGTTTTCTTTATTTCATTATCAGCCACTCAAAGCCAGTCATTCCCTTCACCTCGGGACAGAAAGGTATATGACACTACAGATGGCGCCACAATTAGTTACGTGAGACCTATAGCGATAGCGAAGATTGCCTTTTTTCTCAATAAACTCACTTTTTCATAACTAGCCCCTGTTTTCAATAATGATATCCAGTTTCAGCATCATCACATTACTTTATCCTACAAAAAGAGTGGTTTTCCTAAACCTCTACCCTTAAGAATTCAGCAGTCATTTATCGCAGTATGACACTACCGTCCTCACATCACCCTCTTTTACAGAAATATTCACAGCAAAGGCATGAAAATTGGTAGAAATGTTCCTACCCCATCACTGAGCAAGGAACAAGAGCCGTTTAGATAATTGTGAAACAGGTTTGCGAGAAAGAATGGGAGAAAAGTGCAAAAATGGGGTGTCAAAACACAGAAAATTACAAAAATTCACCTTTTCTCCAGATTTTTTTTTTAAAGTTCTGAGAAAAAGACACTCTAAGGGAATTATTCTAGTTTCAACATGTGTAAAGACCACACCCTGCAACTTTGAGACAATTTGAACTATTTTTTAAAAGTTTCAACCTGGTTAATCCATTTTCAGTTACCAGCGCTAGGCCAAAATTGACACTTCCGCCAGTTCAGACGAGCCAGAGGGAACAATAAACAGGTCTCAGATGACTTAAAATTGTCCACTTTAGAAGGAAACAGGGTCAAAATACCTGCATCAGTGACATTAAGGAAAATAAGTAGATTTAATTGATTTTGGGGTGACATTCAGTGCCAATGCCTATGTATTTGACCAAATTTCCTGAACTTTGGCTTAAAATATAAAAAAAAGATGCAATAAGGAAATCCTTCTCCATATCTTCTAATTTTAGGCTAATTCACTGAAAAAGTCAGTTTTCAGGGCCAAAAAGTCCTTTCAGTTGACTTTGCCATATTCACTACAGGTCTCACGAAACTAATTGTTTTCCTGTATAGTTTAATATAACGGATCCTGAGGAAAAAAATATTCAGAACGTTGACCCACACGAAATTGATTCAGAAACCTATTGTGGCCTCTTTAGCACACAAAATATCAAAATTTCAGGGTAGGTTGACCCTGAAAATTTTGAGCAAGCATCCCAGATGTTGACCTACCCTCATTTTGGCACTTTTGCAGCGACCAAATTCATGGAGCACAGAGCCTATTTCAAAAACTTACTGACATTTTCTATAGTCACTGCATCATTGATTCTTTTTAATGAAATAACTCAGAAATGATTAGGGGTGCCCTGTGAATTTTCATTCAATTCTGTCAGTTTTCTTTATTTCATTATCAGCCACTCAAAGCCAGTCATTCCCTTCACCTCGGGACAGAAAGGTATATGACACTACAGATGGCGCCACAATTAGTTACGTGAGACCTAGACAGGCCAAGACGTCTGATATCCCCCCACTTTTGAGCGCACTACTCTCTTCCAACTTATGATTCCCTACTTAATCGGATTCTTTGTTTGATGCGTTTTCTAAGGTATTTTTTTCAGAGCTGTATCATCTAAAATAAATTGATACGTTTTTGTTAGGGATGTAGTCCCGGTAATTAGTTGTCCTTCGGTAATGTAAAAATTAATTCTGATTTAAAGCGATAAGAGCTTCCTAAATGAGGTGTGTGCAGCACTGCAATGTTCGGCTTTATACAGAATATACAAAACTAATAAAATGGCAAGTATGGTAAAACCCCACTTTTGACAAGCTTCTAGAGAACGTACTCTCCGTGTTCTTACTATTTTGCTTGGGGGACTCCAGAGCGATTCCTGATGCACCATTTCCCTTGGGGCAGACCTATAATCTGTGAAACAATTCTGTCCCGCTCGGTGGGACGATTTTCCGAACAGGTTCCTGCGATAATGACAGCCTCACTTTCACAAGAAGCGTCCACCGTGATTCGGAACAAATCAGGCACGGTAACTGGTTTAAGAGTCCGAATTCCATGTTAATTCTTTTTTACAGTCCCCAACTCGCATTTATTTCAGCCAGCCTGGCACTGCCCTATCCAACTCAGAGAAGTCACTGTAGAATAAAGGGCATCGTTACTATAATGATCGGTGGATGCTTAATACCATCACATCATAAGGCTTTTAAAACTAACCTTGGTTTGTTTCACTTTATTTTACTTGTTTACTAGGCCTAGTACGTATTACAAACAAGATGGCATGACGGCAGCTATACGTTACGACTGAACTGCCACCCCAGATTCCTAACTGCTTTTGTGTACCCGTAAACCTTGTGGAAAAGGGGTTTTCCGCAATTCACCCCCAAATTGTGAGAAAATGCGGAAATATGGCAAACTGATTCCTAACCTAACCAATTTGTAAAAGCAAACGTAAAATGATGTCATTTTTCCATAAATCGTATGAGAATCAATGGATTAACCAGTAAAGTGTCCCTCAGTAGGTGTTACCAGGAAAAACTATATGGATTTTGATCCGGGAGGGTGGGAGGACCTGTATCTTTTGTGGGATTTAATAAGTGTGCTTAATAATAATATACAGTGCTTCAGCAGGTGAGATAATGTGATTATAAATTCAAAACTTCAGTATTTTGAAATTACTATGTTCATGCATCGTAATTATCAAAGATTGAAAATCCAAAGAATTTACATAGATATTTTATTGTAAGACTAAATGTGTAATTCACAAGTTTAGGTTAGGAATGCTGGTAATAGAGAATCCATGTGCAATATCCTACTTCCATCTATTGAGAAGATATTTTGTCTTCTAATATAAAATGAACACTAGTAAAACCAATGTTTTAATCATATACATTTGTACCTACGAGAACCTGCTTGTGTAAAGTTAAATTGTATTGAATCTATGTAATTCTTGTTATTTTCATTGTTGTAATCATCTGTTAATATTGGTCAAAGTTGTGGAATTGGTTTACAAATTATTGGCACATTTTCCACAACTCAGTGTGCATACTTAGGGACACTTACGGACGCGTAGCATATCACCCACTGGTAAAATCGGGTTACTTTACGGATCATCTTCTAAAAGTTAGGAATCTGGGGCTTGGTATTTGACCCCTATACCAAAAATTATAAATGTTCTTATATTCACACATAAAGGAAAACAGTTTTTTTCTTAATCGTTTATTGTCAACTTCACGTTTATTACCACATAGTCTGCCAGTTGATCAATTTATAATATCATATTTATGTGGGAAAAGAAAAAGTGATAATTACAATGTGATGATATGGATATGTACATATGAATGGAGTCTTATTTCGGTTCACTTCATGCCCAGGTCATGCTTTATATGCATTATGCATCCTAACCAAACGCTAGGAATATTCTGTCCGGTTGGAACACTCTCTTTTTCATTATAAACTTCAACGTAACTTTTGTCAATGATCTTTGCTCGCCTTGGGACTGTCCCACAAAGAAATGCCACAAATACTAATGAGCTTTTCAGAGGTCTTTCATGTCAATTTTCTCATTTGCATAATACCGATATCAATCAACCAAACAGAATGACGTGTACGATTACAAGTTACACATGTTTGGGATAACAAAACTTAAGAGAAATAACTTTAAAGAGAGCACCCAGTGAATTTTAAATTTTGTTAACTTTTCATGTTATACTTGGGATATTGTGCCAACGTTGACCTGCCTAGTTTTCAGGAACTTGGATTGTCACTCATACACGCAGAGCCCGGTGACGATCCTCGATCCTCGTACAAAGGGAGAGTGGAGCTGAGGGGTTAGAACCAGGTGTGTACAGCTATCAGGTCCATAGGGTTGTACCTGTCCTCCCGGGCCCCGTGCCGGGTGGTGTGCACGGCTGTCCTCCGGGAGGCGCGTGGTGCGTGGTGCCTGTGTCCTGCACCAGGGGACGCACTGTTCACGGCCAGAGGACGGGGGGACGTCGGGGGGTGGGGGCACTCGGGGCTTTCACTTATGTCCTCAGGCCCAGCGTCGATCCTGGCTGAGATGTAAGATGCCCTCTCCTCTACCCTAACTCGCCCTAGAGGACTGAGGTTGACTGCTAGTTGACGTATGACCGTGTCATAAGAGGGCGGGTCCTCTGCCCGGACAGCTTCTTCCACCGACGTAGTTCCGGCGTTTGAAGGTCCGGCAATAACAAAGACAGGAGTGAGACAGGGCACATTGGTAGTTCTCTGGGGGCGGGGCATCGTTAGCGCCATCTCGTAGGCCGGGGGCCTACCACCCGACCCTTCCTCTGCCGCCCCCTGCTCCCCTTCTGCACTGGGCCGTACTCCGCTGCCCCGACCCCTTCGTCCACAACCTCTGCACATGGTCACCATAGTCCGAAAATGCACTAATAAAGCCAAAAAGACCCCTATGCCGAAAGCGATGGCAAACAGGAGGATGGCCTGAACAGGCTGCAGGTTGGGGCCCACCCCAGCGTTGCCACAGGTGGGCCCGGGGGCGCCGGGGGCCACCACGGTGCTGGGAGGTGGGGCGGACACTGCCCCGGTAGTAGTTAGGGCCTCCATGAGAGGCACGCCAGCCGAGACCGTGGACGTGAGGGCACCCATGACGTCCTCTCAATAGACCCAGGAAGACGAAAGAATATCTGTAATTAAAGGTTCAAATTATATTGTTATTGTGAAAAGTAAATGCGAATGAGCTGCCATTGTAATTATAGATAATCACCATCAGTTTCCGTTATCACCTTCTCATTATTTACATCATGATTCTGTTCCGTCACATATTCTTACACAATCAACGCATCGGATCTATATCCGGAATTATTATTAAGCCACCCGAGTAGCAGCTCGTACTTAGATGGAATGCCGCTAAAAGCACCCTTTACTTTCTTGCCGCCTTGGTGTCTAGAGGCAAAATCCCGCATCCATCTATCAGGAACCAGCTATAGTTATATATAGATATTTGAGTATATAGCCATGCATACTCTCCAGACAAATTTTATGATTTAACGTATACATTGCTGGGTGGGTCAGGAAGCCAGATATGTAAACTGAAACCCATCCAGCTTATTAAAACTGTTTAAGAAATAAAACATCAAAAGGGTCGATCTAGGGAAGGTTGCATTGTTTTATGATTAATTGATTATTTCAAAGTATGAATCTACCTGTCTCTAAAGCAATGAATAGAGCGTAGTTTCCACCAAGACTTAAATGTTTGGGTACGTAAATGCGTGAAGGTTCCTCGTTTTAAAATTGTACGTACGAGCTAATCAAATAACTTACAGTCAATCCAAACTCATATGAGTACACCTTTACGGTTCTGCCTATGGCATTAAACGTATACAGTTGTATACCTATACTCTGTAGCTAAGATTAATGTATATATTTACCTGTCGACCGTATATATGCACTGTCACGAAAGAACAATCGAAAACTGACTAGTTTTCAAACGCATGTTTCCTTTATTTAATGTCATTTAATTTTTATCTCGGCATTTTGGCCTGAAATTTAAACCAGGGCATGCGAAATTAGGTTTACCTGACCTGACCTCGTTTGACCGCATTAGATTAAGAGACCAATTGGACTTATCATCACGGGTCAACGCCACAGTTTAGCTTACGCATTTATATCAGATAAAGGACTAGATAAAAGGGAAAGTATGCGAGCGATTAAAACGTGCCAAAATTAGTATAATGCGAAGGAAACAAAAAAATAACTGGGTTGATCTGAATGTTTTATAGGTGAAGTTATATATTTTGAAAAGTAATTGTATTACAATTGCATTTTTTAAACCTCTGTATCAATACCAAAGAAGCCCAACGAAATAAAATGACGAGCAAAAATCAGCATATATATATATATAGTTTGCTGTAATAACTTATTCACTGTAACAGTCGACATAGGGTTGACCATGCAGTTCATCCCTTCAGTCCAGTAATTCATATAGATGACCACTCGTATGGTACGAGTCAAACAGGTTAACTTTGCCGACACGATGATATGGTCACAAAGATATGATATGACGTCACAGGTGCTGTTCCATAGGATTAAGTATAAAGTCACATCCTAGATATTATGAACAAAATATATGAAGGTACGAAATGTCTAACTAACTTTCGCTACACTTGCAACGTGTCTCTTAATATTAATTGATTGAACGTGCATTTTGATATCACATATAATCCAATTCTATCATGGTAAGTCAACATATATTAATCCAAATATAAAACAATTCAATACGACATGTAATATTATTCGATTATTCTTCGAGTAATAATCTCAGACCGACGCACCTGAAGAGTCTAATAAAGTTAGACAGGAAGCGAGAGACAGAGATGTACCACAGATGTACGGTGATATGTGGATCAGAGATTGCTGTTATTATGATGACTTCTTTATGCTTATCACACTAAAAGTGAATCAGGTCACCTTAATCAGTGGTCACTAAACTCTACCATTTGTCAATGTTTTGCCCTGGGTGAGATGATATAAATGGTGACACCTATATTTATATCAATTTCCTTCTCGTAAAACAAGTTCAATTTAAGTATATAATTGGTAGGAATAATGTACCCAAGTGAATTATTAAGACTCGATCTATACATAAGTTGACTTAGATAATTTACATTCAAAACGATACTATAGATCACTGCAGCGAATTGCAATCAAAAACATTACGTTGCCCTTACCATGATAGAATTGGATTTTCATAGAAATCCTTAATATAATGCCAATTCATGGTCACTTTCAATCACCTTTGTTTTGTTTTAGAGCTAGCACTATGTAAAATATTGATCTGCACAAATTGTGTTCCAACGGAACATTCCCCCCAAAAAATGGAATGTTTGGAATGTCTTCGGAAAATTGCTGAAATTTTGTATTTTTCCTGACTTCCAACCACTTAAATTTGCATAGAGTCTTCAATTTTCATCTTATTCAATTATGTTGCACATGTGTTTAGAGACTTACATAATTTGAAATCTAATGATGTGTCATTTGTGCTTATCATATGCAACAAATGTGCACAAAAAGAAGGCTGAGGTGAAATTGAATTATTACCATTTTGGCTGTTTTTTCTGATGCCCTATATAGCTGCCGAGCAGCAATCTAAGTTCTTTTATAGAAAGTTTTGTGAAGGGGAATGTAGAAAAATATTGATACATTGAGGGTTACATACGATTATAAAAGATAATAATGTTTAACTATGTGCTCGTGTCACATTGACCATGCTCTCAGGGGTCAATCTTTGTCATTAAATTTTTTTGTCACCTTTACATATCTTATAGTTTTAAAATCAAAGGTTCAGTAAGATATGAAGAGAAGATGCTAAAATTGCCTATATCCTATAAATATTATTCATCATTTCAAGACAATAGCTCCATTAATCACGCTTTGAGGAAGAAAATATTAGTTTTCGAAACACTGATTTCAATATCTGCAGTGCATTAACAGCCAGTTTTGATGGTATTCCAAAGATAATTTGTGAATTTAAAGGACAACAAATGCCTCAATATAATTATTTAAAACTCATTAGAAGGTTCCTTCACATGTTTTCCCCTCATGAAAAATCACATTAATTGATAATACTTTCACAGAAGAACCTTAGAAGATCATAATATCTTGGTTGAATGACCACGACTTGCTGGGAACATCTATAGTCTGTTTCACAGCGTCGTCACTATCAGACATGAGGCATGCAGACCCAATAGAAAATGAGTCTGGAACAAAAAGACAGACATCCCCCTACCACGGATAACTAAATAACAGTATTTCCTGCACCTGCAGGTTACTTTTGACTAATTTTCTCGACAAAAAACATAGAAAAACCCTAGAAAATAAACAAGTAATTGTTATATTTCTATCAATAATGAATAAATTTTCAAACTACTTTGAAAATATATGTATACAAATTAAAAATGTAATCATCACTAGTTTTTCACCTTATTTAAGAACAAATAATGGCATTATTAATGGAAATTTTTATGCTAAAGCCTTAAGGTTTGTCAACATATTAGCCAGAATGCACCCTGATCTAGGCTAACCTGCAGGTTAGTCTCAAAAGTCTGGCTATCCGTGGTTGGGAGAATTTAATGGCTTCACATCTTCCACGGGTCTGATAGCTGCCACATTCCAAAGTGCTATAATTTGTTGGTTGAATCTATACTAGGAAAACCTCGCGGACTTTGTGCTTGTAATGATACCCTACAAAACAGCTCATAAAGAGATAACATGAATTGTTTGATTTTTACACCTCTAGCAGATTGTCTATTATTTGTTGCAACCCCTGCGAATGTTCCCCTGCGAAAACATAGCATATCACTTTCCAGGTGTCTGCTCTCCATGTTTGTTTAGTTCCCAATTAATGCCTCAAAACTAAAGGCTCAGGGCTGCATTCCCAACTTTGTGGAAAACTGTTCCACATCTCCTACGGCACTCTCAGTCCATATTCTAGCCACAATTAAACCTGTTTCCAACTTACCTCCCCTACATGTGGGACTTGCTGGAATATTCTGTAAGTATCCCATATGGTACATGTGCAGTCTATAGGTCTTGAGTATGTTCTTACAAGCATATAACATTGAAAATTAGATGTATATCCTATATTGCTGTAAGTTGAATAAATGTTGATGAAGTATCATTGTTAAGTAGTGCAATAAGTGAATTTTAGTTTTGTGAGAATGGTACAGGCTTTTTATGGTGTCCATGTGGGATACTTATGGGCCACATGTTAGTATGCAGACAGGGGTGGGGTAGTCCCCACTTGGGATGTTATCTTTAAGAAAAAGCTGTGTCACATGCCATATATATTTGAGACTGTTTTGTTTATATTCATGTTGGTACCTCCATGTAAAGACCCTGTTTTTGTTTAATTTTGTTGACTTGTGTAACACTTACAGATGCTCTGAGCACCTATAACTTTTCCACAAAAATTGGGTATTTGTGGGCCCACAAGTCCTTTTTTCCACAGGTTGGAAAAGCTATTTCCATAAATGTCCCATATTTGTTCCACAAGTGACTGATAAATTGGAAAATTCCACATTTGGCACACAAATGTCATGTGCCTATCTGGAATACCACATTTGTCCCACAATTGTACCTCACACCATAAGTTAGAAAGGGTAACCTCGCAAAGTCACAGTTCTACCACATCTTCATGATAACTAACCCACAAAACCATTTATGGAATACTTATGAGTCCACAAATCTGAGTTGGGAATGCAGCCCAGGCCCGTAGCCAGCTTTTCTCAGAGGGGGGTTCGATTTATGACTATTATCTTTTTTTCCAGGGGGGGGGGGGTTGCTTTCTGAATAAAAGGGCTAAAATGCTTTTTTTTTTTTTATCTATTATCATATTTTACATTAAGAACTAGAGAAATGTTCCTCCAAGGGGGGTTTGTATGACACCTGTCTTAACTCAAAGATCAGAGTACTTGATTAGAATATTTTGATTTTCATATGATCTGACGATGATATGATATAACGTTTCTCACCAGCTATTCTTTGTTCTGTTGTTGGTTTTATATGTATCTTCGGTTGAAAAATTCAAAGATATCGATGTGAGAAACGAAGATATTGAACTATGTGGTTAACTTTATGCATGAAAGACTAGTCTTGAGTCCACTAAGTTTCAATGTGAGATATTCCAATAAAGCCATTGCCGATCGCAGTCTTCCATCTCCTTATAATCAGTAATAGTCCTAGAACCTAGTTCCTAATTCAGGGATGACAGAGAACACTCATATGAAAAGTCAATGTTTATTAAGTCCAAATGCAATGATATGTGTCACTGAGCTTCCTTTGACAAATGTCAGTCTCAGAAATTGTCCACTCTACTCCTCACAAACCAGTACTCCTATTTCAAGTCACCTATCTATCTCTGCTCACACGCCCAAGTGTTATCCCAGTTCTCTCTAAGCCAACACATTTCGGATGTGCCTCAGAGGCCACTTGAATCACTCTAATGAGTACAGGTACCAAGCTATGCATCTTATTTACCGCGTTCCATGACATCATCTACCTACTCTCCAATCGCACGGCAGCTGTGCATAGTCAGAGAGTCTATCTTTGTACGGGTCTAGTTACCAACAAACAACTAGCTAAGATAACTACTGTGCAATAGGACTGACATCCACATCAGTACAATATTGCTGGTGTGAAACCCACCCAGTGCTTCATGCCTCGACTCAGAGCGCCTAGGTATGGCTTTGGGTGCTGCCACCATGTGAAGGCCACAACGACTGACGAACAGGTAAACTCAAAAGCTCTTTTTGTCATACTGGGAAAAACCTGAAGAAATGCCTTACCATATTTGGAGCGAAATGTTTTCCAGACGTGCCTTTGCCCTCCTATGAAAAAAGGTAATGGCCCAATATTTTTATTTTCATGGTGTGGCTGCGCCAGCTCGAGGATGGAGACATGTCATATCTAATCATATCTCCACTTTAGGAACCTCGCCAACCACCCCCCCCCCCCCCTCTCCCCATACCCGAACGCTAAGCAGAAAGTAGCCAACACATTGTTATATGTGCCAAAATGCATCAAACCTGACGCTGAAATACCCCCTGGAGTACAGCAGTATGGTGGCCAGTTGCGTACCCTTTTATAAATTGGACGAACTACTCTGGTTTTCCATCTAGCTCGTCAGTGTCCAAATTTGCAAAACTTCTGCGTCTTATCAGCACCGTTAGGACCATCACAACATAATCTGCCTGCGTAAATTATTATAACTATCCATTGTGAGAATGCTAGATACATAAAACATGAAATTCATGATCAGGGGCGGATCCAGAAATTTGGAAAGGGGGAGGGGTTAGACCGTAAAATGAAAATCTAACATAACACGTAAATCAATGTAAGATGTAAATGGAATCAACGTAAAATGTAAATTCAACGTAATGTAAATCAAACCAGATTATCCTAAAACATAAATATCACCATGCTTAAAATGTAACAATTTGACTTTGAGCAACTCAAATGCAATTCTAATAGCTTTAGATGCAAAACCAGAGGTGAAGGAGTTTTTTAAAATAAAATTTCGCTCAAATTGATAATTGTAATGTTCATTAGTACTGATCCTGCACACGTATTGATATCAACCCTTTTCTTATCCCTCTAAACCCCAGACTGGTCATAGTCGCCCAAGGGTATACTCCCTAATCCGGGCATAGCCCACTGGAAAAACAACAAATATGTTCCCATTATTTTTCCATATGTTTCCAATGAAAACACAACTAAGGGTATTCAACGAACAAAATTGGCCAATACATTGTTTCAAAGCTTATAAAAATTAGTATCCAATACTCCAAAAACCATTTCTATGACATTCATAGAACAACTGTTTTCTTCAGAGGTGCAATTGAACAACTTGACCATGCCATGACATGAATTTACTGACTGTCTATATCACTTGTCCTTATCTCTAGTGAATGCTCAACTGCCATTTGGACCATAAGAATTTCAAACCTCCTGTCCCAAAAAAGGGGACCCATGTCCCCCCCCCCCCCAATCCGTTCTTGATGATATGCAAAGTGCAACTAGATATGACTAAATGACACCAGTTGTACACTTTACTTAACACGTACTTAGGGTCTACTTGCTTTACTTTGATTGCTGAAAACGTTTATACAATTGACTTGGGATTTGAAAATACTGGTAACCGTATGTAGAGAGAGAATCCTTTCCTAAAATGAGAGATACAAAGCCAAATCAGCGGGTTAATGTACATGCAATTCCAGAAAACGAATCTCAAGTGAGCTGGTGAGGAGCTGTTACCCCGTCCCTATTCAAATAACGAAAATTTACAAAAATAAACTACCTATATATAGACATTTTAAACTTAGAAAATTCTTTTTGGAATTTACAGCATCTTGCAACATAAATATAAAATATCATGACAAACTAGATAGGCCAGTTATGTCAATGGCGAGTATAACTGTCTATCCTTAAAAGTATGACCAGTCACTAGAAGACTATGCATATTAATGTCCTTCAATTTTATCTGTGGCTATCTATATTGACGGATCATCTGACCAGCCAAGACCACTAACGATCATGTACCTAGATTCAACATGTGATTATGTGAGTTTTAAAAGGGTATCAATAATATGTATTGCTTTATCATATTTGATATCAAATAACTTATATTCATGAATACCATAAAAGTAATTATGATAGTACAAGTTCGCTCCGCTTCCCTATGTATCAACCCACCCCACCCCCAACCCTACTCACTCACCCCTCCGTGCATGTGTCCAGTGGCGAGCCGGCTGAGCTACATCCTGAGAATATTGGAGAACTCTGGCCGCTGATGAACTGGGGTCGGGTGAACTTGGGTCCCAGAAGTGTTGGCCTGTGAGCTCTGTCTCTAGATGGAAGTGGTGTGAGGATGCCTTGTCGCCGAGAGTAGCGGTCATGATGCGGAAGCACAGGAGCACAGGAGATAGTGGTCACTGATGTTTTGGGGCTATTTCTAGCCTTCTATCCATGCATCTTAGTACAGAATGATATACAAACCTTAACATGATCTTATATTCTGTCAATAAGGGAAAATTAATGAAGTCACAATTATCAGTTATTGATACATCATTTGGCAGGGAACTGATTTCAACCCCAAAAAGAATGTTTGAGCCAACAAGGGGACAAAATAATTACTAAGAAAACGTG
Source organism: Lepidonotus clava (assembly GCA_936440205.1). NCBI lineage: Eukaryota > Metazoa > Annelida > Polychaeta > Phyllodocida > Polynoidae > Lepidonotus > Lepidonotus clava. The sequence goes on from OW387134.1 coordinate 30,500,963, forward strand.
ATAAAAACGGGGACTAGGCACCAGAAAGCACCACACAGGGCCTGTATTTGGGGCGGCCGGTGGCTGGTCGGGACCCTAAAAGGCCCATTCGCCTTAAGGCCCATTCGCCGTGGCAGATGCGGTGCATACGGTCTCTTGCGACACTTACCGTTTGCAATTCTGGTGCAAATAATCATGCAAACGACACCTTTGCAACCAATCAGATCCAACATTTTGGGTCAAATCGTTTGAATTCCAGCCGATTCTTGGTGAAAAGTACTTAAGAAAATGGTCGGTTGCAATTGCAAGGTGGCTTTGTTCTCCGTGTGAATGCCATTTCTTCAATTTCGCTTGCATGCGATAATTTTATCGGCGCTGAGAAAAGTGTTTTGTTTGTGTCTCCTACATCTGATAAATGTGTCGGACCTGTCAAGGCCCATTCGCCATGGGCGATCAGGTGTGAGAGACTGATTTTTCAATCTTGTCATGTGGATGTTTTGTATGGACAAGGTAAGTCACATGACCAAATGCTTGCCTCTGATTGGTTGGAGCGTGATAACAGGTATCGGGTCCTTAGCGTTCAGCTTACAAAGTTGTTTGAGCATTCACACTGGATTACGACAATGCTAACGATCAAATTTCTGTGTTGTTGCTCCTACTTTAAACCTTGTGTCGTTTGAAAACCGGCTGATACAATGAAAAATGTTCCATCAGATCGCTTGTCTTCTTGGTCAGACCAAGCGAAAATGTTGTCGGTCTTGAAGTTGTCATCGCTCAACACACCCAAACGATCTCAAACGACAACGCAAAAAAATAGCATTCATACTGGGCGATAAATTTATCGTTCAATGTCGACATTTCTGTCGCTCAAGAACAACAACTGTCGTTCAAAGCCGTCAACTTTATCGCTCATGTGCGACAAAAATATCGCCCACGGCGAATGGGCCTTCAGCTACTCAATCATCGGCCACGGTGAATCGGGCTTTAGGCCTGGCCAATGAGGTGCTTGCGACGTGTTGCAACAATCATTGGGTGTAATTCCTGGTGCAAATGATTATGCAAATGACAGGTCTGCAAGCAAACAGATGCAACATGTTGGATCACTTCATTTGAATTCCAAACGATTCTGAGACATAAGGCCAAACAAAAAAAATTGTTGTGTTTAGGTAACATAGGTAGAAAAAAATAGGGTAGGTAGGTCGAAAAGTTTTTTTGTTTTAGTTTTTTTTTTTACTTACCAAAGAGACCCCGGCAGTGTTGGAAATATAAAAAAAACTATTCCAAATGTCCTCTAAAAAGATTTTTAGCATCTAAAATGTATGCCCTGGGTATCTATGTGCTGTTTCATGGTTTTTCATGTTATTTTAGGTCAATTCTTTTGGATTTTGAAAAAGAAAATTAAAAATTTCCTTAAAAAAAATTAGGGTAGGGCGAAAAATTTAGGGTAGGTAGGGTTACCTGAACACAACAATTTTTTTTATTTGGCCTAAGTACTTGAGAAAAAATAAGTACATGAGACTTTTTTTTTTGGGGGTGGGGGGGGGTGGTATCCTAAGTAGGGGGGGGGGGGGGAAGAAGCATGAACATGAGACACTGCTACAGAAATATGGGAAAGTAATTAATTCTCTAATTATCTTATTCATTTAACTATCTCAACAAAACCTACGTGTATTAATGTTTTTCATAAAGCAATTGAAATTAAGATCTATGTGGGAATTCAGCGTCATCCAAGTGTTCTCTCATAAAAGTCATGTTTGCTTGCAGTGAATTCGATTTTTCTTTTCAATAAAAAATGTCCTCTTTCCGATTCTTATGTATTTGTCACTAAGTTTTTAAACATACTTATTTATCATGTTCTAGAATTGTAGGCTTGCCGCCTATAGAATTTCAATTTGTGATATCAAGATGATCTGTGGTCCGTTGCACAATGGGTTTCGTAACAACTTACCCATAAATTATTTGCAGTTATTTTCGTAACAACGAAAAGTTTTCTAACAATTCTTTTCTATATTATTTTAGAATGCTCTCAAAGAGTTTTAACTTTTACTGGTTTTCTCTAAGGTCTTGCCTTTTTATATCAATTTACATAATTCAATTCAATCTATTAGAACCAGAGATTTTTACTATTTAAGTAACAGTGGATTATTTTCGTAACAACGAAACATTTCGTTGTTCAGCAAAAGTTCATTCTGCTTTCTTTGTTTGATTCTAACAATAAAATTCTATTGTGCAACGGGCCACCGGTGATCAAACAAATTCCTTGATTCGCAAATAGAGTCCTTTCCAGACCACGCGCACCCGTCACAGTCCAGTGAAGGCTGGACAAACAGACCCACGTGGTGGGAGTGCATTACATAATACTAGGCCTCTGAGGACCCCTCCCATTGGCCAGAATTAAATCAAAACCTTTAATACTGAAAAATGTTTATAAAGTACAAGGCATACATTCACAGTCATGGTTCATGTATCAATAAAAAGATCAATATCTGCACTATGTAACCATCATTATGAGAATTTCCTACCATGTATGTATACAAAGTTGCGGCTGGTTAAAAGTCACCAATTTACATTGGCTCAAAGAGAAAAATTATAACCCCAGGCTTGTCTGGCCTGCAGCTCTGAGGCCAAGTTCCACACTAGGTGGCGTGGTCTGGAATCTCATTTATTGTGTAAGTGATGACGTTGCTGCCACCTGGTGTTTAGCATGAATACCCGACAGAACAAGTCTCATCATAGTACGTGTACCTCTAATTTCCCGCATAGTCACTTATTTGAAAAATTTGTTTAAAAAAGCAAAGGGATGTTACAAACAAGGTGGAACCAATATGTCGGCCCAGAACCAATTCATGTGTCCACTCAATGTATGGGGTATTGAGAAAAAAAGTTTTTAATTATGTATGATAAAAAGATTTTTTACAAGGCAGGCGGCATACAGAGGCCCTATGGCCTCAAACTCGACACGGCAACATTGCCATTTAGGCCTTAGTTACACGTGACAGGACATTATGAAATGTAGTGACATGGGTAAAACGTAAGGGGTTTGTTATAAATTACCCTTTGCAGTGTTAATGAGATACCCTCAGTGTTTATTGGCACTGCTAATGAATATGCTGTCCAGAGGAAACAGGCCTAGGCCAATCAAGAAACAAAGACTGTGCAAAGGAAACATGTAACATAAAGTTTACAATAATGAGCACGGCAGTATCAACATCCATATCTATATGCGCGTGTTTGTGTGTGTTTCAAGTTCATTCTAGACCCCTACCATACTTATGTTGGAGTAGGGGGACAATGCACCGAGGCACGTGAATGTCACAGCAAATCTAGATGCTTGCACCTGAATTTGCCTTATGGATATTCATATGAAATATTTGGTAACTCGAGATAGGCTGTAAGCTATAAATTGACCCGATTGTCCTACTTGTGTAACCAGTAGACCGTGACTTTGTTACAGCCACCCCTCGCCCTGTGTCGAAGTCAACATGCTCTGATTGTATCTGTGTCACGGATAACCAGGTTACGTGAACAGGTTATTTCAAACTGTTGTTTGAGTTCAGAACACCTGTGTTTTCTTTGCGCTGCTTCACAATGGGAACAGTAAGTGATATTCCCTAATTCACAGCTTGTTCATCCTCGGTGGCATTGGATTTGATACTTCATCGCCAATAGACCTCAAGACCTGGGTCTCCTTATTTATCTTTCAAACGCTACCATTAGCATATTGCTGAATATAACACTGAAAATATTCACCAGCGTTGTTTCTGTATAGTGTATGTTTTATATTTTTCAGCCAAGGAAAGTAGAGCTGCGACGGGAAACGTTAAACTCTGCAGGGCTCCGTCTCCAAAGTGTTCTTATTTTCATAGATGTCCTTTATTTTGTAAGTGTCTGTTTCATATCATAATAGTCACTGAGATGATACGGGAGGGGTGTAGCATATTTATCACCCGCACGGCCGAGCAGCGGGCCGTACAGAGGGCAGTGAGTATAATTAGGCTGTACGGCCCGCTCGTCGTGTTTATTATCTAGAGCGTATTTAGAGCATATTTAGAACTTTTGATTTGGTGATAAAATATAGAAGGCTCTTACGGGCCTTCTTATATTATTAGTATGTTGATCTTTGAAATATATATAAAAGTTCAGTGTCCTCATTGATCCCTTTCCCTCATCAGATCAGTCGGCCACCTGGACATTGGAATCGAAGTATTATATTCATAAAAGAGGACATACATATAACCAACCAAGAAGGGAGTACAAGGGTGGTTATCACCCTGAGCTGGGACCCTGATATCAGCCCAAGGCCAGGGCATGAAGGGCCGGCCGAGGGCTGATATCGGGGTATTAGCTAGGGGTGATAACTGACCGAGTACTCCCTGTGAGGTTGGTTATGGATTTATTATACCCTTTCTGTTAGATCTGAGCTCCCAAGGAAAGATGCACAGCAATCAGTGATGATGGGGCTGTGATGCTGCACATTTTTTAAAGTTTTTTCATATAACTCTTTTGATACCCATTAAATCCACAAACAGTAAGCAGTAAAATGTAGCTAGGAACGTTGTGCAGATAATGCATATTATGTTAGATTTTTTATTTCTTAATGATTTCCTTTTTTCCGGAATTTTAGAAAAATAAAAAGTTTCTTTATCACCCTGCAGGGCGATACAAGGCTGGTTATCACCCAGGTTTGTATCATCCTGTGTTAAACTCTTAGCTACTAAACTTGCATCACCCTAAGGTATAATAAAGTATCTTGACAACATAGCAAGAGCTGTTTTGGAATCGGAGCCACCTATTTATAATCCAGATCTCGGCATCTTTACATGACGAATATTTTCATTTTCCATAAATTATACTTCTGTATGCACTACTGATGACATGTTTAATTATTACCCCAGCGTATATTCTTATGTATTGCATGTAAAGAAGGACCCATTGATTGTTGAAAAGCTGCAATTTACTAAATATTTCTCTACCCGCTGTGCTCTATCATTGACACAAATAATGCGTAGACGGAGAAGGTGTAGACGTTTTATGTTGGTTTTATGTGGAAACCATCCATGCATGCCATACCTGCTCCTCCTTCGCTCTGCCACACGTTAAACATATTAACATACGTTAATATACAAACAACATTGGAAACATCTTCCTTGATATTCTTATTACGCTGCAAATTCGCTGGTCAACCTATGATAAAGATGGATTAGGGTCGGACGGCAGTGCCGGTAAAAATGTATGTACAAGGATTACAAGAATACTTTTCAGACAGATATATTGGTTCGATTATCAGGTTATATTGAATATATGTGATAAATTTTGGTTAGAAATCGGGGGCTGTGCCCCAAACCCCCTTTTTTCTTTTCTTTTTTTTCTTTCTATTTTCTTATAAATAACATCATAAACGATGACCAATCGCGAGAAAGCTGGTCCACTGGCCAACCTAACATAAACATATCCTCCGAAAACACGCTGGCTACTGAGGTGATGCCCTTATGACGTTCTTTTAAGATATGTCAGTTATCAAGTGCAAATATATCAATATTTACAAATTGTTGTTAATGAAATACGTGTAAACATATTCAAAATCTTAAATTTGGCTGATAGCCGCCAATGAAATATGGATACCTTTCCAAATCGTACATTATCCTAAGCCTGTCCTTAGGCTTAGGATAACCTATCAGGAGTACTTTCTTTTGATAATGAAAATTTCAGATGTGTTTGAAATCTTTTTGAAAAAGTTTAGGTGAAAAGGATTACAACGATATAGCTTAGGATAATGAAATTTCTTGTCCTAAGAGCCCGTGTCGGCCCGTGTAAACGCCCTTGTCTTAGGTCAAAGCACCCATTCATATACAAATCTATTAGATACTTTCAATGTTGTAAGCCTCAGGTCACCCTTACGATGAGGGGCCTTCCATGTAGTACATACGCACATTTTCAGAAACCTCAGACCCCTAACCCCACCCTCAGGCAAACTACACATCACCACTAACATCACCACTACACTCTGATACGAATCCTTTTGTATACTTCTTTTGTCTAGTTCTTGTCTGCCCCCAAGCCAGTTCTTTATAATACAAGTCCTACCGTGAAAAACCCCCACCTGACCCCCCACTGACCAATCAGGTGAGCCATACTAGGCAGAGTGCTGTGTTGTCGAGTGAGACACCCCTCATTTCACGGTTGCCGTCCAAGGAGGAAGGACCGTATCTCTACAACATTAACTACTCCAAACTTTTTTATTAATTGGTTTCTTAATTCAAGTGGCTGATCTGCCTCTTGCTATGGTGGGTTAGTTATTCAGGCTGACATACCTGAAATATGGTGATTTTGAGTCTATTCGAGTCTGTCTTCTTATATTTGAAACCTATCAGTCTTCTACTGCCATCTCTTTGTTCCCTATCCCATTTATCTTTCTACTTTATTGAAAAACTGTCTCTTCTTTTAGATCTAGTATATACCTGCATCTCTGCTCTCCAGCATACTGATAGCTAAGTAAAACAATAAACTGAACTGACATGTACTGTAGCTCAGAGTATAACTAGACTGATACTTCCTGTAATTCCATGCATGCTAAGCTAGCCTCAGTGCAATCAGTCAGTCAAATATTTGTCACATGGCAGTCAAGGATAGGATATTTTATGTCCAATCGTTAAAGTTTAGCACACACAAAATATATCAAAAACTTTAAACTTTAAAGTTATTGATATAATATTATTTTGTGTATATAATATTGTGATGAATTCTTAATTTATTCTGTAATCATATCCTCCGTCTTTGTCAGAATCCGCTCTTCCCATATTGAACAAACGACTGCATTGCTTATGGGTGATATTTCGATAAACTACCTTTTTTTTTATTTAAACAAAAACAAATTAAACCTTTTTTCATTTCAGGCTTTGGGATGTGGCATCATTGCTATTGGTGTTAGGATTGTTGTGGAGAAGGATAACTTTCTTGCCATATTTGGGTTCAGTTTCATGTCCAGGGCGGCGGCAGCCATCATCGTAGTTGGGTGTATCATCGTGCTCGTAGCAGCATGTGGTATTGCAGCGGTCATAATCAGAAATAAATGCCTGATGTTAGCGGTAACCTTCAGAACGATTCTTGTCACTCTATGTTAAGACTCAATATCTAATAAGATACTCGTCATGCACATACAATTTAAGGGGGTCGTTTCATAGTATGGTGTTTTGAAGATCGTAAATGCCAAGATAAGATGTTCCTTTTACAACCATATGCTCTATATCGAGGGTCATAATATTGAATACTTAGCACTCAGCACTTACGACAGGACAATATAAATGGGGTGGCACCCTCGGTCTATACCTCTCCCATAATGACTATGGCAATAAAGAAAATGCATTAAAGATTGCAATCCATGTTCAAATCAGTCAGTAGCAATAGTACACTTAAGATCAGAGGCTATCATAACTTTTATGATTATGGAAACAAAGCTCGTAGTATCTATGAATACAATGAAATATCAAATATTTTTCAATTCTTGATTGAAGGGGGTGTTTCACACTGGTCGTATCTCTAAGATTGTATTTTTAGTTAAGATATTTTGACTTTTTCACGGTTGTGTTTCAGACATACAAACTTATGTTACTGTTGTTAGCTATATATTATGTAGAGTTGAGATTTTCAACTGTTAAAACATCCTATCTTAAGTTTTGAGGTGTGAAAAATGCATTTACGATTCTCCTAGTGTGAAATATGCCCATAAATATAGAATATTATTCAATTAGTATTGCTTATCCTTATCATAATAAAAGTGTCATCAGTTCTTTGTTTTCTGTAGTAAGTAGCTAAGACATAGTCATTTCAGACTGGGTAAGAGAGAAGCTGTTGTATCTTATATCCAATGTGGATTGCTACCTTATTTAATTCATACAGTATACACTAGATATATAGATGAGGTATTGTCCCACAGTGGTAGGAAGAATAAAGCTCATAATGAACATACATATCTAACCATAAATTTACAAATAAACGAAATGAGCTCATGCTAGAAATTACAATTATCATCGTATGAAACAATTGTGCCAGGAACGACAATGATTTTGCATATGAATTCCAATTTTCAATGCATTTTCTATACTGCCACATTCATAGAGGGGGTACAAAGAAGAATGCTGCCATCTACATATATTTGGACAAGTCAAATGCAATTTATTCTCCTTGATATAAGTGTTGGTATGCCCTTCAGGTAAAGGTGATTCCCTATTTAATTTGTCTGTAGTAAGTGTGATACGATGATATCCAAGATATGACCCTAGGTATAGAACAAATTATCTTAAATGAAACATCTTATCTTAACACTTAAGATCGTAAATATGGCCAAGTATGAAATGCCCCCATATACAATACGTCTAAAACACTTGGTTAGAAATGCAAAGGTCTTAATTACTTATTTAAGTTCGTATTTTCAATTACAATCACGATGTATGCAGTGCAAAAAGCCCCAAAGTCTATATTCCACGAGGTGAATTCGATTACCGAGGATCAGATAATATGCAAATTTTCCGACAATTGGATAGTTTAATCCAACCTTAACAATTAGTATCTAAGACCTTGGTACAACTATATCAGATTGTAATGAAAAACAAGATTTACGACGCACATTTTATAAGAATTTTACAACGAATCACAAAATAGATAACAATTTCAAACATTCTTGTTTATTCTGATTCCACAGCACATAATTGCCGTCGTTACAATCCTCATTTTGTCAATTGCTGGTGGTATCCTCGCTCTAATATACAGGACACGGGTGAGTATGTGTTTTGGTATTACTACCATTACATTATCATTTCAGGTATGAAATAATGTAGCACAATATGAACGCACCACCGCGTGGAGATGCGTAATGGTGCCTACTTCAATATACTTCATCTATAACCACTAGGAAAACTTATCAATTATATAATCATGAAATATGGATTACTTTCCTTGAATCTGTGACTGAAATAAAATGTCAATGTCTGTGCGCTATGATTTTTTGGAGACCCCAATTATTTGTACCTTTTCCCCATAAATTTGCCATTTATTTAAAATTATTTTGGACGACATATGCCTCGAGGGTGGGGGATGATGTATAATTATGGCCAATCGATTTCTCTATAAAATTCATCATTTATAACGGGATTGATATTTATATAGTTACCTCAGGGTATTAATATCCTTCCATATTCTTTTAATTCTAGCTAGGGGAAAACGTAAGACATGAGATGATTTACTCACTCTTGAATATCTATGGGGTGAGCCTATCAGAGACTAACAATGCTTACATCACAGAAGTGTGGGACACGCTGCAGAGGAAGGTGAGTTAGAAAACTAGTTATGTGACCTTAAAGGGATAACGTACTGTTCACAGCTGTGCCCCCTGGTGGTAAAATTTCAAAATCCGTAAATCTTAAAATTTCACATTATAAATTGATTTCAGTTGAATTAGGGTGAAAAATTAAAAAAATCAGAACATTTGGATGATAATTGGAAGGGTAATTTAATGTTGAATGAATCAGGCACACATGCACCCCTTAGTGACAAAAATGAAATACCTCAAAAATAAGAAATTTTCCTTTAAACATGAAAAGGGGTTGATTTTGAAATAAAATCAATAAATATTAGCTTTTTCAACAGCAAATTTAAAGGAATAGATAAGATAGATTTATAATGGATTATATAGAAATAATCACTTATTAAGGCTTTATCAGCCTCCAGTGATTAAATTACGTCGGTGACCCCTACCTTTTTTGGCTTTAAAACTTTGTTATAGACCTAAAGTTAATATTCCTAAGATCTGGTATGGCTGTAATGGATTTTGAATATTCAACATTTGGTTGAATATCACTAAGCATATTCTCCCCATAGACTTCTATATAGTTAAGGACAATATCTTTCTTATCATCTCATTCAGAAATAAGCATGGTGACATATATATTTTTTTGTTTTAATGAGATCTTCTTGCATTGGGCAAACATCAATTTCAGTTTGGGGAAACCTGTAATGGATTTAAGATTGTGGTTAAACAGTCTGTTATCCCTTTAATATTTCGGACTGGGAACGTGTTGTGTGAGAGGCACTGTTTAGAAGTATTCACACGCATATTTATATATCTCTAGCTTTTTAGTCTTTTTTAGTTGCATTTGACAAGGCATATCTTCAAGTTTCTGATAAAGTTTCAACAGAAATCGATTCTTAGAACAGAAAGTATGAAGTTATGCTTACAAAGTATGATTTTAATGCACATACAAGTAAAAACAAAACGAGTCCAATATGCTGAATTGGTATCTCTTGTTTATCTAGAACAAAGTACTATCAAGAAAATTCTAGGCTATTTGGAATATGTAAAACGGAACATTTCAATGTGTCCATAATTCGTTCTAGCACTATTGCTGCGGTGTTGAGGAAAACGGCTGGAAGCTTTACCAGTCGTCCAAATGGTACGATTCACAAGAGGGTACTCTAGCCGGGGTGGACACGTCCTACGTTCCTAAATCCTGTTGTGTCTACAACCACCACGGAGACTACTTAGACGTCTCCAAGTGCACGAAATGGCAGCTAGGTCCCCCTGCAAAGCAAGGAGGTCAAGAGAACGACGCCCTGCAATACAGGGTATGAGGGCAATCCGTCTTATTGGATCCAGGGGTCGGAGTATAGGCCCTGTGCAGACATGGTCACTTGATCACTGTTTGGTGATTACCATGTGGTGATCCTGACAGAGTGGCTATCTAAGAACATTCAATTCTAAGTGATAGTGCGTGTTTATTATGATCAAGGGATAATATTTAAGTTACATGTGGCGTAAATAATAGATTTTCTAGGTTTCACAATTTTGAATAATGTAGCCTTTAATTTGATCACCAATATGGCAGCCAGCCAAATTTTACAGATATGACATCATCTGCACAACGTCTATAGGTCCGTGTTTAACATGAAGTGATTTTTCAATGTTACTACTATTCAGGGGGACAAATAATTGTGTTTGTAATACGTGCCATGTAGAATGAAAATAATACAAACATTTGAAAAGATCTAGAGATTTTAACACAGGGCACAATATCTAATATAATTATGTCTACTTTATTTCAAACAGGGATGTTTTTATGCATCAGGAATGCTGGGACTTGTATGGTTCCTCTACGTTGCTGGAGTGAGCTTCGTGTGTGCTTTCATTTTGGTAAGTTCTTTATAGTTTAGTTTCTCTTTGCCTTACCTCGGTGTTCTATTATGATAAAGTCCGTTGGATCTAGACTGTTTTTTGGTACACATAAGGCTAGGTATGTACACGTCGCTGGGAATCAGCAAAATCGCCACTCCACGGACACCACAAAGTCCTTGTTTTAGCAATCATGGATTAAAAGGTGATATACAAGTTAAAACCATCTAAAGAATAGTTCAAAATTCACAAACTATTTCTGGATATTAATTTCAGAAATTAATTCAGTGTTGCTTTAAGTTACCAACTTCCTATATTCTAAAAGGGAACTCGAAATCTGATATAAAACAATGGATTTTTGAAACTATACACTGTTAAATAATTAACTATCTCTTTGAAATAATAATCTGTAAACTCCATCATACGAAATTGCTTTATTTTTTCTGTTAACATGGTGACATAGCTACCCTAGGGATACCCTATACTCTTGTTATAAGGCTTCAGATTTCGATTCTTTTTATTGACCATACTCGTTTTAAAAGAAATGATGTTCCTTATTTATTTAATGTAAATATTTACAACAGTTGAAATTGATGATCACATAGCTGAAGTCAGCACCCGTCGCCAATATTTCTGTCTTGGTTAACAATTGAAATGTTCAATTGCTTATACCCGGTAATGCAACAGCAATACAGATTTCGTTCATTCTAGAGAATGTCATTATTATTTTTATTTTGCGTAAAGTTGTGTCCCCACGAGAGGAAAATTAACCAACGATGAAAGTTTATCGCCCTTTAAACCCGTCATCGACAACAAAAAATCCATCGCCGACGACAGAAAACTTATCGTCGACGATAAAGTCTATCTTTCTTTGTTAGGACGTGATAGATGATGGATTAACGGATGATAAAGATGTCTTTGTTGGCCCATAAAATGCTGCCAGGCGGAGGGGGGGGGGGATTTAAAGTACAAGGGAAATTAAGCCCCTTTATCTGCGGTCTTTCCCCCCGAAATATCTGGCATATTTAGTATGTTTATTTCGACAATGACAGAACTTTCTTTGTTGGCTGTTTTTGTCATTGGAAAATAAGTAGCGGCTATGATTATGTGGCGTCAATCTGTCTACCTACCACGTATTCTGGAGCCTCATTTGTCGTTAGTTATTTTTCTTAAAGTGTACAAAGAAAAGTTCCGGGTGAACGCATTTTCACCATTATCTTCTTTAACATTCAATTTTATTTGTTGAGTCATACTTTATGTTTTCACTTTATAACGAAATGTCCCTTGTGTACTTTACTTACCGTCTGTTTTGATACTCAAATAAATGGGAAATGTGAAAAACGATTTCTTTAAATTTCATGTATGCCATTGTTCATTTTGACATCTTATTGGGACTCCCAAATATTGAACAATAACATTGAACAATAACTCTCTTTTTACTATTTACAGACAGGTGGACTTATTCTCTCTGTAGTTTTCTACCGTCAACTTGGACGATAAAGTTTCGTAGGACAAAGAACTCTTTTCAATGCATCAGCATTGTATAATATCTGCAACATATATTTTTGATTGCTATTGTTTGGCTTATGATACACCTTATGAGTATTATCGTGAAAAGATATCGTTAAATTGGTAGATTTGCTTATGATTGTCTACTATTGAAATAAAGCTTGTTTATCAGTTGACATTATGAACTATAGAGAGTTAATTATTCGTTTATTCTAGGTGCGTTTAATTAGTCCTATTAATTATGGATAATAGCTAGCTCCTAACGCAGTCTCCTCCTCGTTTGACTGCTGTCATCCAATACATAATCATAGTTCCACATCATGTAAGACGTAACACTCACGTGAAAGGATGTTCTTTATTTATTAATCTACTGTGTATTGTCGTTCCATGACAAGATCTCAATTGACAATGATCAGCTCCAAGGATGGAATCCCCTCAAACACACTCAGTAAATGCTCCCGCCTTTCTACACAGTCTTTCTGCTTCTATTCCAAATCCAGGACTCAGCTTCTAAGACTCAACCTTTCCAGGATGGTTGTTCATAACAACGTTCAGCTATCTCTGACTGAGCTCGAGTGGCGTGCACCCCTTTAGTATGATACGTCACACATATACTCCTCCTCTAACCCACTAACTTTGACAGAGAGTTATGACTAAGATGTGTGCTGTTCTAAACCTACGCTGCTAAACCTACACGAGCATGGACTGGCCATCTGCGTCAGTACAATTGGTCTCCTAGTGGGGTCTGTATCTTGATGGACAATCAGGTTCAATCTACACACATGTCCCCTCCCAAAATATTAAAAAACCATGCTTTGCCTTTTCTTAAAATTGAAATTGGCTAATTATTATAATTGTATCTATGGATAACTTGAAGGGCCTAAACCATGTACATGTGAACATAAAGGAACCTATCTAAACTTCTGGAAGAGGTCCAATGGTTACTGCATTATAGCAATTTCAGAGACTTGGCTGACTAGTGAAATCCTGAACAGTTTAATACAAATTCCAAATTACACCACAATTAGACTTGTCAGAGGAGGCTCAACTAGCCGAGTTAAGATGAAAGGAGGTGGTCTCTTACTTTATGTATCAATCAATTGTTGCATTTGGGAAAAGGAAAATCTTGTTCGAATTGTGAAACAATTAAGGATGTGGATGGAAATGTATTATCTGGGCAGGCATGTGTGAATTTCATGAATAGATTCTATATAGACTCTGTCCAAGAATTATCAGAAAAAATTTGATGCAAAATGGACTCATCCCAAAAAAATGGAAAATTTGCAAATTGGAAGTTTTAGTTTTTGGCATATTACGGTTAAAGAAACAATCGTAATCATTAAAGGGCTTAGTGTGAACAAACCATCTGGTATTGATGGCATAAGTACATTAGTTTTAAAGGATGCTTTACTATGTATGCCACTTGAAATAACCTATCTGCTGAATATATCGCTACAGAAATGTATCTTTCCTACCAAATGGGCAAATGGAGACATCACTCCTGTCCCAAAAGAAGATTCTTTATTAAATCCATCTAATTGGCGGCCAATATCTATATTGCCTTATCCGAGTAAAATTTTAGAATGAGCCGTACATAGTCAAAAAACTTATTATCTTGATAGTAACTACATAATTCATGAAAGTCAACATGGTTTTCGAAAAAATGTCAGTACATCGACTGCTGTAGTTGGGTTACTGAAAAATCTTTATACCGCTGTCGATAATAGGGAGTTCACTAGATCTATATTTGCGGATTATCGGAAAGCATTTGATACTATCGATCATCAAATTTTGTTAAAAAATTATCTATGTATGGTTGCGACGTAAATTCTATTAAATGGTGTGACAGTTATCTTAACGATAGGCAACAAAGGGTTAAAGTGGCAGAAAATATTTCAATGTATGAGAAGGTACCAACTGGTGTTCCTCAAGGCTTTATATTAGGGCCACTGTTATTTGTACTTTATGTTAACGCCTTGTTGTATTTGGAAAGACCTGAGACCGTACATGTTACTATGTATGGGTATGACACTATGGTATACTCTTCACATGAAAATGCTTTGTTGGCAATGATGGAAAGCAATATGCACTTAAACAAAATAATAGAATGGTGTCTGTTAAATAGACTTAGCCTGAACTTATCAAAAACTAAACATATGCTGATCGGACGTAAAAGTCATATAAAATAATATAAAAGTAGACAGATAGTAACACCAAATGGTATGTTGTCAAATGTTGACAGTTATAACTATTTTGGCATTGAGCTAGATCATACCTTAAATTTCACTAGGTTTGTGGATAAAGCATATAACAAAACAAATACAAAATTACTCTTGTTGCAAAAGATGAGGGCTTTTTTTACTAATGAATTGGCTTGTAGAATATATAAACAGACTGTGTTACCCTTATTCAATTACTGTGATTTTGTAATTGATAGTGGTCCTATGAATAGAGTTCAGCAACTGAACAATTTACATAGAAGGGCTGTAAAATTGATAGACAATCGACTAAATGCAAATATTGAGGTGGAGGAATTGATGGAATTGTACAATATCCCAGATTTGTCTAGAAGACAGAAGGAACATCTATGCTGTGTTATGTATAATCATAGTAAAAGTTGTTCAAATCTGAGCCAGAGAAATGGTGAAATGGTGCTGAGAAGTACTGGTAAGATAAAGTTCAGAATTGAAACAACAGATCTAACATAGGTCCTCGAGAGCCCCTTCTACAGAGGTGTATATAGGACAGGTTATCAGAATCCATACAAAAATCAACAACTAAGGTTAAGTTTAAGAATGGGGTGAAATTATCCTTGTTGAACTGATGTTGACCTGTGGCAAATGACAATGATTATGAATATGAAATAAGCACCCAATCATCTCATCTCATCTCATCTCATCTCATCTCATCTCATTTCACCATTTATTATCTTGTATTTGTTTGTTATGTTACTAACTGATATATATTGTAACTGGAAGAAGATGTATTACTATATGAAGTTACGCTAATAAAGAAAAAAAAATCTTAATTTGTAAGCTATCATCGCGAATTTTCCAACATAAGTTAAAACATGGAACAATTATGGGTATGCATTTATCTGCCCATTTTTTATAAAAGATATTAATAATTCTGATAAAATTAACAAACCCCACCATTCTATGAACAACAACATGGTTTTCGAAAGAACCATTGTATATCCATCATAATCTTCCAATTGTCAAAAGACTGTTTCAATAATTAAAATAAAGGGAGAGGACTGGCCGTATCTTCTTAGATCATAAAAAGGCTTTCGAGACTCTAGATCATGATATATACTCACAAACACAGCAGTAGTTTTGACAAATTTTAATACAATCCAATAAGATAACAATAATTGCACATAATGATAAAAGTCATACATGACAGATAACAGATTAAACCTTTAAAATTACAGTATTTTACTGGCTAAAGGCCTAGTTATAATAAAATGTTGGTTGTAAAAGGTTTATTATGTAAAATGTTTATTTAGGGTTGAGGTGGGTGGGTTGACGTTCAGAGATGGTCTAGTCACCCAGACTGGAGAGAGGGGGCTGTTCAGGTGGTCTTATAGGGTCACTGAGGCGGCTGGGAAGGTAGGTGAAGTGTGTTGTGGGTAGGTCACATGGTAGATAGCCTTGAAGCAGTGTAAGTACACCTGCCACATATTCTCTATCCCATGGATGTAGTGTTGGGAGCGCATCTGTAGAGGTGAATATAAGTCTCTGTGTGCATGAGTAGTGGCCTCTGTTAAAAGTAAGAAGAACCACTGCTGGTAGTGATTATAGGCAATTTACAATTACCTGACAATTAGCTGAATTACATGAATATGGTTTCATCAAATCTGCAACCAAGTGGGTAAGATCATATCTTCACGACAGAAAACAGAGTTATCATTGATGGCGACTTATCTAGCACATGTACGGTCCCATATGGCATTCCCCAAGCCTCCATTTTGGGGCCCTTGTTCTTCATTATATATGTGGACGATATTAGGGTCATATAGACTATCTGAATGATGTAATGCCACTAATCTTACTATAAAATCTTAAAAAGATTAAACACATGTTTATACTAAGAAACTCGGTCATGAATACCCGATTTCAAGATATACAAGTAAAGTCATGTAGTGTGGAAATGCGTAATTTATCTTCATTATCTGTATCTTGGAGTAGTTATGGATCAATAAGGCGAACAGGAAGCTATCTATCTTAAAGAGGTTGCGACTTTTAATCTCTAAGATGGCTGCATGTATGATATACATGTATACCGCAGTCGGGAGTTAAGGTTTGTGCATGCGTGGTACTTTGGCGCTTAAGCCGTGTGGTGTAAGTTAAATAGTGGCAGTTTAAACAACCCCAAGAAATTTCGTGGATGTTTTTTGGTCGGCAACCCAGGTGCCATAGGGAAGGGATGTACAGATCACATTGTTTAGATATAGCTAAGAAGCAGGAGAAACAAGACACAACTGTTCGCCATGATTGCTCCGAACCGGAAGGGCGTTTATTATATGAAACAACAGGTGGCGCCACTCGGCCGTATCTCAACATCCTTCTTTCTTTGTTTTGTGGTTGTCTACTCTCACATACATCTTAATTATAAAATTCTTACAGCTATAATGCTTATGGCAATAAAGTCAAATATTATGATGACAATGTTCACATATCATCGCAAAACCTAAAAGTTCTGTTCCTTGAGTATCCATAGATATTCTGAAAGCAAGCATGTTGCAACATTCATAACAATAAAAGTTATCTATGATGAAAATGTCCATAAATCAGCACAACATCGTCTTAAAACAATTAAAGCACAACTCAGATGGTCAGGGAGAACACATGGGATATTCCTATGATCCCAAAAATCAGTCCCAGGCATTATTATGGCCTATGGGGGATACTGACTTAACATTTTTCCGCATATCTCGACGGCTTCCTTATCTCCCTTTTGGAACGTCGCACTACAGGGCTAGATGCTGAAGTCCCCTGTAGTTCATTGGTCCCTGTGTTGCTGTTTTGACAGACCTCACTAGGCTGTCTAGGGTTGTTAAGTTCAGTCTCCTGTGTGACCCTTGCACCAGGTATGTTACCCAGTGTAGGCCTTCCACGCAGATCCGGTTTTGGTTCGATGACACTATCACCTGTGTCATCATGAAGAGTAGTAGCGTCCTCGCTCGTCTTTCTTAAGTCAACACGATTCCTTCGGTAAACTCCATTGCCGGTGTCAACTCTGTACGATCTCTCATCTAGTTTCTCACAGACGACCCCCTTTTGCCATTTCTTGTCACCCAGTCTGTATGGCTTTACTCTTACGACATCCCCTTCAGCCAATGCTTTCATGTCTTTTGCACACTTATCATAGTCCACTTTTGACTTACAGGTCCTCTGCATGATCTTTTCGCGATCATGCCTTGTATACTCTTCACCCCTAGGTGCCAGAAGTTTTGCAGTCACTGGCAGTAGTGTTCTTGTCCTGCGGTTCAGAAATCTCTGTGCAGGTGATGAGTCAAGGCCCTGATTAGGTGTGTTGCGTAGTTCTAAGAGGGCAAGCAATGGATCAGTGTTGTCTGCTTTGCACTTAGTAAGCATGTTTTTTGCTACTTTCACAGCAGCCTCGACTTTGCCATTGGCATTGGAGTGATGAGGCTAATTGTTACATGCTCAAAGTCAAACTTCATGGAAAAGTTGTAAAACTCATCTGAGGCATACTGTGGCCCATTGTCAGACACAACTGTCTCAGGTATCCCATATCTTGCAAAGTGCATCTCTAGCCTGTGGATGCACGAGGCAGATGAGGTTGAGGTCATCTGGTCAACCTCAAAGAATCCAGAGTGATAGTCAACGAGAACTTGGAACATTTTCCTGTCCCACTCAAACAAATCCACAGCTACTTTTTGGAATGGCCGCTCTGGTTGTTCAACAGGCCTCAAAGTTTCTTTTTGTTGGTTCACCTCATAGGTGCGGCACACATCACAGTTCTTTACTGTCTGTTTAATTTCTCCAGACATGTTAGGCCAGAATAAACATTCTCTTGCCCTTCTGAGTGTAGATTCTTCACCCAGATGAGGTGTATGGAGGAGGTCTTTTACTTTTGCCCTCATCTTAGTGGGAATAACCACCCTTTCTCCTCTGAAGATAATCCCATCATGGAGGGTCATCTCATCTCTGTAGGAGAAGTATGGTTCAACAAGCAGGTGAATTTTCTCTTTGGTTTCTGGCCATCCCTGCATAATAACTTTTTTCAACTCTTGCAGAGCCTCATCCTCCTCTGTCAATGCCTTTATCTCAGCCAGCCTTTCCTCAGAAACAGATAGAGTTTTGACAACATTCACCTCAGACCAGTCACGCTCTGTCTTCTTATCTGTTTGTTCTAGGTAAGCTCTCGACAGCATGTCACTCAAGTGCATCTCTTTCCCTTTCTTGTACTTTATTACAATGTCATACTCAAGTAGCCTCATCATCATTTTCTGGAGTCTGAGAGGAGCTTTGTACAGTGGCTTCTGTACAATAGACTCCAGTGGCTTGTGGTCACTTAACACAGTGACTCTACGACCATAAGTGTATTGATGGAACCTCTCAAGGCTGAAGCATATGGCCAGACACTCTTTTTCTATCTGAGCGTACCTCTGCTCTGTAGGAGTAAGGGCTCTGGAAGCATAGTACAGAGGTTTACCATCCTGTAGAAGAGCAGCCCCAAGTCCTTTGTTGGAAGCATCACATTCAACTGTCAGCTCTTTTTTGTCATCAAAATAGGCAAGTATAGGTGCCTCTGTCACCAGCTTTTTGACTTCCTCAAAGGCCTTGTCCTGTTTCTCCCCCCACTGCCAGTCTGCATCAGTGTAGGACAGTATGCGCAGAGGCTCAAAGGCAGTTGACAAGTTGGGTAGGAACTTACTCAAGTATCCTACTGTGCCTTGAAGACGTTGTATCCCTAGAGCATCAGAAGGCTTTTGCATGTGCGCAATTGCCTCAACTTTCTTTGGGTCTGGCTTTAAGCCGTCCTGGGTCAGTAGATGGCCTACAAAGTCTACCTCAGGTACTTTGAACAGGCATTTTTTCTTACTCAGAGAAATGTTCTTTTGTACACACCTCTCCAACAGACCACGGAGATGCCTGTCGTGCTCTGCCTCATCTACACCATGGATTAGCAGATCATCTGCTATGCACTCAACACCTGGCAGACCCTCTATAGCCTGATGCAGTTTTCGCTGAAAGATTTCGGATGAGACATTGAGCCCAAATGGAAGACGCAAGTATCGAAAACGACCAAATGGTGTTATGAAAGTCGTGAGTAGGGATGACTCCTCATCAAGTTCACAATGCCAGTACCCTGAGCTACAGTCAACTTTAGAGAAAACTCTGCTATGTGATAACCTGGGCAACATTTCATCTAGAGTTGGGAGGGGATACCTTTCCCGTGTAAGCACCTTGTTCAGGTTTCTGGGGTCCAGACACACTCTTAAGTCACCGTTTTTCTTTTCCTGAATGGAACACTGATTGACCCATGGAGTAGGTTCATCTACTGCTGTAATGACACCTTTCATCACCATCTGGTCTAATTGCTCCTTCAGCTTTTGTCGCCTTGCTAATGGTACAGTGCGAGGTGGACACTGTACTGCTGGAGCAGAGCGATCATGCAACAAATGTACTTTCCCTTCGAAAGTACCCTGTCTGTCACTGAAAGCTTGTGGGTACTCATCAGGCAAACTGTACTCAGTCTTCACAGCAAAGACCTGCTTGAAGTTTTCATAGTTCACAGTAATGAGCTTCATTTGCTCTGCAGCTTTGCGGCTCAACAATGGCCTCCAAGGCTCGTCAATCACATGGAACATGATAGCATATTTGCGACCAGTTTTGGGATTGTTCATGGGCAGACGGATTTTTCCTAACACAGGTTTTAACGTTTGGTTATAGCACTGTAAGGTCACATTGCTGGGTTCCAGTTTTGCACTACCAACTAGGCAGGCTGGTATGACATTGACAGTTGCCCCACAGTCTATCTGTAGCTTCACCCGCTTGCCCATGAAGTCCATCTCCGCATAGATAGGACCCTCATCTCTCTGTTTGTCAGACACAGTATAAGCCTGACTGATATCATGTTTCGGCATTGAGGTTCCCTCATGAGGGAGAGTGTCAACAGTCATGACGAGTTCATGATCGTCCAGGAAGTACTGTTCCTGGTCTGAGTCTGATTCTTCGTCAGTGTACTATGCGTCAACAGCATAGGATTTCTTCCTAAATTGTTGGGGGCAACGCTGGGAGAAGTGATTTGGTTCATGACATTTTTTGCATGTCTTACCCCAGGCTGGGCATTTCTCCCTAAGCCTCTCATGCTCATTACCACAGAACTTGCAGTTAATCAAAGAGAACTGAGGGCGTTTCTCATAACCCCTCCAGGTTGAGAAATTTCCCTTACGACTACCTTGCTCACTGCTTTTTACACTTTTGCCTTGGGTAACTTTGTGAATTTCCTTTTTATCTCCCATTTCTTTGAGCTGTTGAGCAGTTGCCTCATTAGAACGACACAGATCAATACATGATGCCAGTGTCAGATTGCGTTTTCTCAATAGAAGCTTACGTGCTTCAGCATCCTGAATACCAATCACTATTCGGTCCCTCAATAGAGATTTTGACATGCAGTCACAGAACATGCAAGTTTTCGCAAGGTTCCTAAGAGCCGCAAGATAATCATCAAACGACTCTTCAGGAATTTGGTTGCGTTTGTTGAAGACATATCGTTCATATGTTTCATTGAGTTCACCAATAATGTGGGCATCAAATTTCTCCATCAATAGTTTCACATCATTTTTGTCTTGCTGATCAGTGAATGTGAAAGTGTTGTAAATCTTTCTTGCTACGGGACCTGCTGCATTCAGAAAAACAGCTCTCTGAAAATCTTTGGATTCTTTATCCAGCTTTGTGATAATAGAATAATCAGCATACATTTCTTTCCACAGCCTCCACTCCTCAACTGCATTTTCCTTTAGCAGGAGTTGCGGAGGTGGGTTCACATTGTTAGTGATACTAGCTGCCATTTTAGTTTACTTTCACTTGATAATTTTAGGCAGTTTATGTTTTTTAGTTTTTTTAGTTTAGTACTTGGAATAGATTTTCACAAAAATACAACTAAACTCCAACTAAAATACTCAGTTCAGTCAGTGACAGTGAGATCAATATAGCCACACACAGAGGGCTACAACTATTCAACTCAGTTCACACAAAGACAGTGGTTACCACAGACTCAGGCAGCCACAGGGCTAGAAAACCACTGACAACCACATGTGACAAACAGGTCACAGATCAAACACAGATTACTGTCCTCAAATGCTTTTTCAAGGCAAAAGAACCAGTTTCAGATACTATATATCACCATATGAAAATATTATCTGAAGGTGGGCATCCACACAGCTGCCAACATGTTTAGATATAGCTAAGAAGCAGGAGAAACAAGACACAACTGTTCGCCATGATTGCTCCGAACCGGAAGGGCGTTTATTATATGAAACAACAGGTGGCGCCACTCGGCCGTATCTCAACACACATCACACACAAAAATCATTAAAACAATTAAATTACTAACATAACTTCTGAAATATCAGGAACAATGCAGGAGTACTCTTGAGAACATCTTTATAGATCCAGAGAAAAATGGCTGAGTCATCCTTCAGGTATCACAACAGTAAATAATAAGTCAGGGGTCACTACACTAAAGAATATTATTACACCCAATAATACTACAACTTCTACACCATGTGCTGCCGACGTTTAGGGTTGCAAACCATTGTATGGTTAAATTCACAATAGATCTCAAGATCGCGATCGATGATATTGAAATGGATTTGCTGGTAAAAGTATAAACCACCTGACTCTTTCCCTGTATGCTGATTAGATGAATGGATCAAAATCACAATGTAAAAGTAGTTTACAGTAATATGTTCGCACATTATGCATATTCTACCCATTGGAACTTGCAAACGCCAGGTAGATGCTTTATAGAATTGCTGGTATTTGAGCCACCGTGATCAAACATGTTTGGTTGTTAATCACTGCGAATTGTACCTCAAAACTGCAATAAATTTGATATTGTGATTTGTCTGATGGCTCCATTATCACAAGGATCACATTGGCCAGATGGCTCACATTGGCAGGATTTCAGCTTAATTGAGGTTAATTATTTTGACATTCTTTTCTTTTTTGTGTTACTTTCGGGGGTCGTGCTTTGGGGGGGGGGAGGTTGGGCTTTTAGACCTCATTGCTGTTGGGCTTTCGGGTACTCAGGGCAGTTGGAGTCGGACCCATGTGTCATTAGTATCATATTCCGTGCTAACATAATATTCGGCCACATGTGGCCAATAAGTATCAATAATTCCTTGAATAATTAAAATATCTACATCTTTGTATTTTTATTGGAAGGGTAAGTAACCTGCCATATCTCAGCTGAGGTAAAGATTAAAGGCCATATTACACTATGCGTTTTTTGAAACGCGTTTGGGCATACACCCGATGCACAGTGTAATATAGCTTATAGATATAACGATACACTAGACCTGTGCTACACTATTCCACAAAAACATGGTACCTTAAGCCTGATTTACACAGTACAATAGTTACCCTTACGAGGACTGTTATAATGATACTCTGTTAAAGCATGTGTTTAGAATCTTAACATTTTAATTTTCCTTAATCCATTGCATCCAGTTTTGAAACACTTTATATCTCTAAACATGATTAGAATTCTTGGTGTTTAGGGTTTAGTGTTTAGAAATGTATGATGTTTACTTTTTTATTCTTAGAGTGATTAAGTCTGTTAATGGTTAATTCAATGTGTTTATAGCCTAAATGCTGAGGGTTTATCTGATGACAGGCAAATGATGTTAAAGGAAAATCAATGTTAAGCTTCAAGGTGTTTAGATTATAATTATAATACTTAGGTAAATAAAACAAATTTATTTCACCCCTGATGGGGTATTGTCTATACATTTCCTATTTAAATGTTGTATTCCCCGACCAGGGGAATAAAGAAAATGATACAACCCTGAATTAAACTGCTCACTAGAGAGAGCAGGGTAATACACAACATTATTCCCCTGGGAAACCAAGGAAACATTTGGTCATGCCCCTTTTTTAATTCTAAACCAATAGGAATCCACAGAACCAGGGCAATAACTTTTAGATAAGCCACGCCCCCTTACACTCTCAGCCAATCAGAGCTCAGCAATGGGGTCAAGGTCGCGTTTACATTTTGTCCTAACTTTTGTAAATCAATATCTCCGTCAATATTTAATCAATTTCCTTGATTCAAACTTAAAATGTCCATGCAGATTTAAAGATTCATTGGGGTCGAAATGAATCCAGTACAAACCATGGTTTCATTCGCCTTATTACGGTCCCAAATCTCACGATCTCATGAATCCGTTTCCGGTAACTCTAAACCTTCATAAAACTATATTTGTCCAAAGAAAATTGTTTTTAAATTATGATATGTGAAGATTATATCTTCCGTCGATGTGGCTATTATAAAGTTCTGGAAAGTTATTATTTTTTAATTTCTTGCATTTTGACAGATATTGAGGGTCTGGCTTCCCTGGGTGGATTTCTTCTACAATCTATTGTGAAGAAGTGGCTTGTTTTGACATAAAATATCCCTATTTCAGTCACTAAAATGGTCGAAATTGAAAAAAAGCTTCCGTCTACTTTATCACATCAAAAGGAATAGTAACCATTCTGCATAATTTCTTTGTAATGGTTGTCTGAACATGACTCAAATGCTAGAAAAATGCTACCGGAAGCTGCGCCATACACAAAGAATGCTGGGATACCGTAATAAGGAGAATGCAGAAAAACGTGTTGCTAGGTCGCATGACTCGGCCATTTGTTTACATTTTGTCATAACCTTTATCTATTGCTATTTCTGCTGATATATCTTGGGACTACACTACACTTCGTCCCTCGACCATGACGACCAGGGCAATAACTTTTTTACATCAAACCTCGGTCAGTACTATATATGCCTTTTATAGTTTTCACTGATATTGTTCTGGAATTTTATCCACCTACGATTCAGGAGAGGAATACATGTTTCCTATTCTCAATTGATCAATCAAGAGGTAAAGTTCAAGCCTAGGGTCAAAACCCGTTAAATATCATGCATATATAAAAATGGTGCGGATGAGCCAGTTCTTGTGTGTCCCAGAACCTTGAAACCCATACCTACGTCTGTCTGTGGATGAAAAAGGTGATTAAACAAAGAACATCCTGAAAGACACACACACTACTCAAAATACATTCTAATACATTCAATTATACATTTCTTAGACACTTAATGGTACCTAGAACCCTCTATGAATTTTATAATTACTGTTTTTCCTCCTTTTAAAGATGGAAACAACAAGACATTAGGAATTTTAGACCAGTTTCTTTATTACCAGTATCTGGGATTTTTTTTAAAAAAATTAATCCATATTCATATAACAAATTTTCTTGAAGAATTGATATTTTAAGTGAAAATCAGTTTTGATTCAGAAAAGGATTCCCTACAATTTGTTCAATTTCAAATTTTACTAATGACTTATACAGTGCCATCAATAACGGTCTAACAACAGTAGCAACATTAATTTCATTGATCTTAAAAAAGCCTTCGACATGGTTCATTACAATATATTTACTTCACGGCGAGAACAACTAGAGATTAATGACAGGATAGCAATAAGGTAAATTGATTTGGACATTTAATAAATAACATTTATTTTAATCCTTCCTGCATACATCAAATCTAAAGTTTAAAATTCTGCTGCGATGTTGACTCTGTGGTGGTTGGAACGAGAATAACCAACGGATTTGGCCTAGCGATTTATATAGCGACAATACAACAAATCGCCGTAGCAATGAATACGGGGCGATGTTGTCACGCCTCTCCGAAATAAATAATAGATTAGGTATCCCTACACAATTTGATTACATTTACTTCACAGCGAGAACAACTAGAGATTAATAACAGGATAACAACAAGGTAAATCGATTTGGACATTTAATAAATAACATTTATTTCAATCCAATTCCTCCAAATCAATTACCTAATGTAGTGATAAAAATTTATCATAATTAATTTTATCAGAGATAGAGGGCCTAATATATTTATAAATGCAGTCAGATGACCACTGGCCCCTCTAGATCTCCTTAATATAAGTTAGAGAAGCACCTTTGTTATACAAATCCGTAGTGCCACCTCTCCTGAGAGAATGGGTAGAAAAGTCACCCTTAATTTTTGAATTTGTTAACATTAATTTAAACAACTTGTTAACAACCGAGTAGGATAAATAACACACCTTACTTGTAGAGAATAGAGGTTCGTCCCTCGACTTTGGATGAATTTAAAAAAATTTCTCTAATAAATACACAGCGCGGACCCTTTTATCTTTTAATCTATTTACAGGGATTTCATGTGACTGACCTGGCTTTTTTGTTTTAGAGGATGGTACATTTACCACGCATCCCCATGGATAAAATTTCACATTTTTTCTGAGAAGCACAATTATAATGTATATCAACACCCCTAACTGGTCAGACCAATCTACCTGCCTATATAAAATTTCTAGGTGCTCCTCTCTCAGTGGTTCTTTACTATCCACTTTTTTAGAACTGGAATTTTTCATTCCCTCTACAACCATTTTAATATTAACTTCAGACCAGCCTGCGACTGGCTTGGCCTTTACATTGTGACAGTAAATTACCGCCTGGTAATAGTTAACAACGGAGGATGCTTTCATAAATTTAGACAAATAGGATATGTAAAGGCAGCCCTGTTTAGAGTTACAGTTATAGGGCTGCCAGTAAAATTTATCACATACCTTTAAATAGCATTTCCATTGCATCCTCCGCATTTTCTGTGTAGTCTTCCCTACGGCGGATTTTTTCAACGCTACAACACGCCTTTCCAGGCTGATTTTCTCTGCAAAATTTAAAAATGGCGTTAGAAAAACACAAATTTGCCCCAAGGATACACTTTTTAGCTGCATCCTCACCTTTAATATATAAAAGGCATGATAAAGTATCGGCCACTTAATTATTTTTTGTGTTAATGTAGTGTGGAACCAGTCTGATTTTATATATTTTACAGATCCAAAATATTTCTCTAAGCCAACTCATACAAGTCTGATTAGTGCTAATGCCCTTCCTGATCATGTGGAAAACCTGTGTGTTATCAGTATATATATTAACGCTATGACCTACAAGTTGGCTCAGCCATTCTTGAAGGCCATGCACAATTGGAAATGATTCCAATTCATTTATATTTCCACTGTCAAAGACAATATCAGATGGGGCTGGTATAATATGACTACATTGTGAATCAGGTAATACAATGCTATTGTCCCAACTCCCAGCCCTCCAGTCACTCCCCAAATATACTGCAAAGCCTTTTAAAGATGAATCCGATACCATAGGCAATGGGAATTCTTTATATTCTATTTGTTTTTACCATTAAAATTTTATAAAAAAAAATCCCACCATTTTAAGTCATCCCTACAAGCTTCGCCAATTTGTACAGCCTTTAAATTATTATTTAAAAGGACTTTATAAAGGTTATAAACCCTTCGATAGTATACCCTGCCCCCATCTACAACATGGGCACAATGAGAGAGTAAACCCCCTAAGCTTTCCAGTTCTTTTCTACCAATTGTCGCTTTTTGGCTGTATTTTACAACTTAGTTTTTTAGTTTTACTAATTTTTCTTTTGGAAGGCGGATTTCCATTTTAAAGGAATCAATTTCAAGGCCCAGATAAGTACATACCTGCGATGGAGGAGTGACTTTACCCCAGCTTATATGAAAGGCTATATTATCTTAGGACCCTTATAGCAACCTGTTGAGCCTATGTAGCCTCTCCCAGTGTTGCACCAATGACAATAAAGTCATCTAGATAGTTTACAGTCTGAAATCCATATATCTCTGATAATATATGATAAATAAATTCTGAGATTTCATTGAAATACATGGGTCCTAGTCTAAGACCAAATGCCAAGCAGGAGTCCTGTAAATATTCTTGTTTACCATTAATTTCCCATCTAATACCCAAATATTTTTGATGATCTGGATATATTGGGACTGCCCTGTAAGCTGACTTGATGTCCACAACTGCCATGAAATCCCCTGGATTTAATAATGCTACCACATTATCCACACTTTTGTATTTAAATTCCTGAATGATATCTTCACAATAATTATTTACAGAAATTTTTTCATGCATACTACAGTCCGTGATGGGCCTTATGTTACCATCTGGTTTAGGAACAGCTCCCATAGAGTGAAAATATGCTGGCTTTTCCTGCACTATTTTAAGATAGCCTTCTGCTAACTCTTTGCCTATTATTTTGTCCATTTTTTCACAGTTACCATCTGCAAAAAGCGATTTATAATTCATACAGTCATAACTTAGACCCCAGCTTGGCACTGTATTATCAACAATTTTAAACCCATCTACGATACTATCAACCATGGGTCTAAATCTATTTTTACATTCATCCGATCCCAGAGAAAGGAGGTATTCAAACCTACAAGGCCTTAATTGGCATAATGCGCCATCGATATAGAATTCGCAAGTGCAAACTCCCCGAGCGTATTTTTCGTAAACATTGACAATTGCCCCATTCGGTGAGCGCGCCGAGAGTAAAAGATTATTTCCAAAATATTTTGTATCTCCAAAACCACTCGATAGATTTTCTTCAAATTTGGGACAACTAACGGCAAGGACCTTAACTCCCTCCCTGTTGACCGAAAACCAAGAATTCTCGGCTAGATCCATTCTGCTATATTTTCAACAAAATTACCTTGTCGATTGGGATTTTCACCCTCCTGCTCCGACACCGCCTGTGTACTTTCGACATGGAAACCCGTGACATCAGCGGTATCAGTGCTTTGACCCAGGCTTGACCCCGGTGATGCGCGGTACCGGCATGTACCAATCGTACCAGAATCGGACATAATATTTGAAATAGAATACAATTCATTTCCCCCATCGGCTGGATTAAAACTTTCTGCCTCAAGAACACGGAGGAATCTGCCCTCACACCCAGAAATTCTGGATTTACTGTATAATTTGACATTTCTTGCTTGCGAGCATGGACACGACTGAAAGGATTCACATGAAACCGTGACATCATCAGATAAGTTTTGAACGTCTTAAACCCTCCCAGATTTAAAAACGCATTCCTATTTCTTGTCCTGGTTTACACGGACACAATCTTTCTTACTATGGACTTTCTTTTCACAAACAATACAAGCATGGTTGAGATTGCATTTACCGTAGCACCCACTATCCGAATTAAAGTGAAAGCATATCTTTTCGGAGTAAGCCCTGCCACTGCTTTGGTTTTGTTTACTTTTGTAACCTCCCGACTTGTTGTTGACATTAGCCTTGAAAGTATTATCAAAAGCAAAAGCTGACATTATTTCTTCTTGATCGAATTTACCAAATTCATCGTGTCCAGCCCTACCAGCCCTATCTCTAACAGATATATCGTACTGATTGAAAGTCTCAAAGGCGTACAATCGCTTAGATGCTTTTTCTGTGAGCAACTTTACATGTTTCACAGCGGGTAGAGGATCCTTTTTGTCAAGAATTAATTTTTCTATTGTCTTCAGACCAACCAAAAGCACTTCTTCGACATTCTTAGGCTTATCGCCACTTTTACAGTAGTTCTTTTGGGCAAATTTCTTTGTTTTACCTTTTTTTCCGCAGGAGAAGAAGAACGATCGCTGGATTGGTCGGATTCATCGCCCGAGGACTCAATGACGGGGCTGGCCAGCTTAGGCGATCGCTGTGTCTTCCCCCTCCTCCTCGTCTTTGGCCTGGCTTTGCGGGGCAATACCTGTATCCAGCCATCGCTGTCATCGTCCGATTCATCGCCTGGGAGTACCTTAGGCCTGGATTCTTGATCTGTTAACCAGTTGACAGCGCCTACAAGCCTGGAAATATTCTTCTCCATCGCCCCCATCCGCTCAGTGAGGACTTGATTACCGACTGCCTTCGGAGATGATTGGATCGGCCCCTGGAAATCGTCCAATGAAAGGCTTCTGAAATATCTATGAACATTAATAAGAAAAACATTCAAAATGTTGCAACCTATAAGTACCTAGGAGTTATTTTGGATGAAACGCTAAATTTTAAAAACAATTAAGAAAGCATGTTAATGCAATTTCATGATATAGCCTACACATTCGCTAACAATCCAGAATTGTACAAACTAGATAGACTTTATGTTATAGGTTTTAGAATATGTTTAAAGATATAGGGTAAATGTAAAAATAATCTCCTGTTTAATAGATGTAAAATTTCTAATCTGGATAGTAGAAGATATAACCATTTAATGAACTTCATTCTTTAAAAAAAAACTGATACCGACCATTATTTTTGCAAATCTTTCACAAAAAAAAAGGTATTTTCTATTCAGGAGCAGAGGAATGGAATAAATTAGATCCATCTATTAGAAATATACCTAATGAGATAGAATTCAAAAGATATCAAAAATCGGTCATGATAAAGAGTTTTCACTGATAGAACTTGCTGATAGTCTTTGGTATAAACATATTTTTCTAAAAGATAAATAGCAAGTGCATTACTATACCAAGGCAAGCAGCGACATAACAAGCATGTTCTGCAACCGTACCTTTTTGGTTAGTCTCTAACCTGCCCAATTTTCACATAACATGTATGTCATTTTAGGTAAAGTTGAGACTTACTAAAAGATAATGTTATAATAATATTATATTTTAGTGAAATTGAGACTTTGCTAAAAGCTAATGTTATAAGAACGTTATTATAATGTGAATGAATGTTACACAACTGTCGTAATAACATCACAGTGCGACATTGCAATGTTAGATCCTAAAGATGTATTTGAGTGCCAACAAAATAACATAGCAAGAACCAAACCAGAACTAACCAGTTCAAACCCGAACATTTAAGAGTATAATGAAAAGTTAATAACAGAAAATAGATAAATAAAAAATATTAACATTTGTGACCAGCCGAGGGGAAAGGTAGCTCCAAAGTTTCTATATTTGCCTTCCTATACCTAATATTTAACTCCAGTGCCTGCAAAAATTCTAGAGAAATTAATTCTGACTCGATTTATGAGACATATTAATGATAGGTAGAATAACTAAGCAGTTATTGTTGTATAATCAGCAGCGACGTCGTAACCTAGTAACCTTCCTAGTAACGGGGTTAAGTGACGTCACGACCTACGTCACTGGAACGCAAGCCGCCATAGCGCCTTCACTCGCATCATTCTCGCTGTCAAGAAAACGGTTTCCAGAACGATCAAGATATGTCGGGGAAATCCAAAAAGTGTAAGAAGTGTGGGGTTAATCACAAGGCACCCCTGGACGATCAATGTGAGGGTGCCCAACCGGCAGAAAAGGAGGATCTTGACTTAGCAGAAGTGGCAAAATTTATCAACCTGAAAGAGGCCATCGCCAGCATCATCTACCGCTTAGCGCTAGTTGAGGAAGCCAACCGAGAGCTGGCGGAGGAAAATCGTAGGATGCTGAACAAAAGGAAAGACAAAAAACAGAAAACCTGCATGGAACCTGAGGAAAAAAATTCGGATGAAGTTTCCTCATCGTCCCCATCGCCAGAAGAATCGTCAGCAAGGCCATCTTCATCGGACGAATACACGTTTGAGAGTTCGTCGGAGGATGACAAGCGGCGTTCAAAAAAGTCAAAGCGTCACAGTCGGGTAACTAAGAAGTCCAAAAGCAAACCCAAGAGGAAGAGCAGGCCTAAGTCGAAATCCAGGAGACTAAAGGAGTCGGAGTTCTCCCACCACAGATACCAGGCTAAAGGTGAGACTGTCAAGTCCTTTGAAAAGTTGATGTCAATCAGTCTCCAAAACCTACGGGACCTCTACAATTCGGGTTCCGAGGTGGATGGTTTAATTTCCCACTTGATAATCCTCTCAGACAAAGCTGAAACAAGATTTTACAAGACGGAGAATCTGTTGGCCTATGACAAGGCCGTCAGGATGGCAGCCACCGAAGACGGGATCGAGGAGTTCGGGAAAATTAACTCATCGTTAGTCATCAAGTATCTCAGCTCCGATGTGGCCAACGTGTCACGTAGGCCGAGTAAGGTGGACAAGCCTAAAACGGAGAAGTATTTTTACAAATTCAACGGCCCCCATGGCTGCGGCAAAAGCAACTGCGACTACAAACATGGATGCAGGTCTTGCGGTGACCTAGAACATGGATTGTACGGCTGCAAAAAACCAAAGCAGGGTCCAATGAATGGCAACTCCTCTAGCAAATGAGGAGAGACTGATAAATTTCCCCATGAATGTGCGGATAATGAGTGTTTGGACACTGCTATTGAGCTAGAATCGTCCATTTCAACAGAGGAAAATGTCACAGATTTTATTGAAAATTCTGTGAAAACTGTGAAAACAAATTGTATTACTAACTCATGTTTCAAACGCACTAACCCAAAATTGTCAAATGTCACTATTTCCCTACGTGGGTTAGATGATGTAGAGGACTGTATATCTGAGGCAGGTAGTCACCTAGAGGGGTCCTTAGCGCCACTGAGCAGGGAGGGGAAAGTTATCAGTGTATTCAAAGAATGTATACAGGGTACCTGTAATTGTGTCCATTATATCGGTGGGCATGTATCACAATTAAAACCGTGCAGATTTGCCAATTTTTTATTTTCCGGAGAATGCTCACTTCCATCTGAAGCCATAGAGAATATCTGGAATGGTGTGTGCGATGGTTTCCATATAGTGGACAATGTACACAGAGAACCATATGAATGTAAAAATTGCAAATCAATTCTCGAAGACAATGCTCATTGAAAAATGTCAAAAATATTGTCAGATGACATTAGGGAAGGCAGGGTCTCAGAGACCAAGGATAAACCTAGATGTGTTCATGCCTTAGGAGCTGTATTTAAGCCAAATGGCGACATCAGGCCGATAACAGATTGTAGCATGCCCAATGGTCGAAGTGTGAATAATTATACGTCAACCACATGTGAAAAATTTAAATATAAATCAGTTGACCACCTAGCACAAAACCTTTCTGAGGGCAATTACATAACAGATATAGCAAGTGCCTTTCGATCTGTATCTATCCATTCTGATAATTATTGTCATCAGGGGTTTGTATGGGATTTCAAGGCAGTGAGGGTGAGAAATATTACCAAGAACACCGTCTCAGCTTCGGTCTTAAAAGTGCCCCCTTTTTGTTTAACCAGCTGTCAGAGCTAATTGTTGACATGTGTAAATTCGATGGTATTTGCTCTATAACAAATTATTTAGACGACTTTGCAATTTCTGCTAGCACTTACGAGGAGTGTAAATCTCACCAGCTAAAGTTGATCTCAATACTCCGGCACCTGGGGTTTAATATATCTTGGTCAAAGGTGGAGGCACCATCACAAGAGATAAAATTCTTAGGAATAATTATAAATTCCAATAAAATGAACCTTTCTCTACCAACCCAAAAGATAGATAAATTACTATCCGACATAGCATTAGTAGAGAATAAAGGTTATGCTACTAAAAAAGACCTAGAGAAAATGGCAGGCCTTATGGCACACTGCGCTACTGTAGTGAGAGGGGGAAGGACTTTTAGTCGTAGAGTGTATGACTTGTGTGCAGTCACACCTAGATATGGGAAGGCACCTCTAACCACGGAGTTACTGGATGATTTTAGCTGGTGGAAAAATTTCTGCATGACATTTAATGGGACTGCTAGGATTATACCACATGCCAGGTCGATCTCAATTGTATCCGACGCGTCAATGTTTGGCTTCGGGGCTTGGTGTGAATCCGATTGGTTGTGGGGCACATGGGCAGATGAGCCAGTTGATCATTTAATGGTACATAATCATAAAGTAGACAAGCCAACGTTCAGTATCAACAGCCCAAATATAAACTTGTATGAGTTATAAGACTACAAAGGTGGGGTAAATCGCACAAAGACTCCACTATTGAAATCATTACAGACAACAGCCAAGTCATGTATATGATAAATACAGGTAGGAGTAGCAACAAGCGCTGTACGTCCTGGCTACGTGAAATTTTTTGGCTATGTTATGCTTACTACTTAGATTTATATTCATCATATATAAATACAGCTGATAATCACTTAGCAGATGCCTTATCTCGTTCAAATGTTGCACCTAAATTGAGGGATGCTTGGGAAATTATTGTAAAAAATAGCATGTGTTGCTCTAACGTTGCACCATTTCAGATCCGAGCGTAGATGACCTACACGAGAGGGCTGACCAACTGAAAGACAACGCCTACTCAGACAACACCAAGACAACTAAGAACTGTCAAGAGAAAAATATCTCCAATTCTGTGACATTTATAAAAGGAATCCATTGGCACTGGACACCAAATGGACAATCCTTTATATTGCCTACCTGTCTCTGACAATGGTATTTAATTCAGTGATCAACTACATCTCAGGATTATCAACTTTCTGACTATTGACTATTCAAATTATTTAATCAAGCAAGCTCTACATGGTGTTAAAAAGTTGTCACCTATTGGTAGGGGTCGGGCCACTCCTATGTTCCCGAGCGACCTAAAAAGAATTTTTTACAAATTAAATATGTTACTAGTCAAGGACCTTGTATTTTTGGTGGCCGTTACCTTGTCGTTCAGACTCTTATTGCGTAGTTCAAATGTTTGTGGCTCCCATTCCATACATGTTAGGGACGTGGTATTCATAAAAACTGGTATGATAGTCAGACTATGTTCTTCTAAAACACACTCACGTAGTGATAAACCAGTCGAGTTAATGGTTGTAGCAAATAAGTACTCGATCCTTTGCCCAGTTTATTGGGTAAGGGAATTGATTAAAGTTTTAAGGTTAAAACCCACTGATAGACTATTCATTTTGCCAAGCAGGGATGGGCTATGTAGGATGAGTAAATCCTGGTACTCAAAGAGATTAAAATCTATAACAATTAGGGCGGGACTCAATGGGTTCTATTCACTACACAGCTTAAGGAGAGGTGTGGCAACTTATATGTCTATCCTAGGCTATGATATCAATCATATCAAGAAAAGGGGGGACTGGAAATCCAATGCGGTTTTTTCGTACATAGAGCCATCAATGGACCAGGCAATGGCTAATGATTATTTGTTTTCTTTCAGCCTACCCAAGTAGGCAGTTGGGCGGTTTGGGTGTTTGTTGTGATATAATACATTATTGTAGCCCAAACTGCCTCCTTGTTGTTTGTTCATAGCGTAAGATTATAGGTAGAATAACTAAGCAGTTATTGTTGTATAATCAGCAGCGACGTCGTAACCTAGTAACCTTCCTAGTAACGGGGTCAAGTGACATCACGACCTACATCACTGGAACGCAAGCCGCCATAGCGCCTTCACTCGCGTCATTCTCGCTGTCAAAATTTTTACTTAATATTTACTATGTATCAATGTTACTATGTATCCATTAGGGTGTTTGTTGTGATATAATACATTATTGTAGCCCGAACTGCCTCCTTGTTGTTTGTTCGTAGCGTAAGATTATATTGGCTATTTGCACCCAAAACAATATGGTTTTTTACCTGGTCGTTCTACCCAGGAAGCCGTGTTTGATGTTGTTAAGGATGCTCATCAATCGTTAAACGATGGTTTGGTAACAGGCTTAATCTTTTTGGACATATGCAAAGCTTTTGATTCCTTGAATCACCCATTACTTATTGAAAAATTAAGAAAAATAGGATTAAATCGAAAAATTTTGCGCTGGTTCATAAGCTACCTTGACCGATATCAAACGATTAGAATCAATGGTTGCTTATCTGCTGCAAGAAAGCTTATTTCTGGTATAGGGCAGGGTACAATATTAGGTCCAACCCTCTTTGTCTTTTATATCAATGATGTTATAAATGTTCTGAAAGAGGTTCAATTAAATATGTATGCAGATGACTGCGCATTTTATTTCAGTAATGCCGTCTCGAAAATTGTTCGTAACACTGCAAAAAGCACTAAACTGTTTCATTCATTAGGGTAACCAGAATTGGTTGATTTTGAATGTTGATATAACCAAATCTATGGTTGTTGCAAAGCGGAATCTCAGACAAGTTGTAGGTGCCACACCCTGTTTCAGTGTAGGAAATAGATATTTATCATGTGTTGAGCATTACACTTATCTTGGTATAGTTATTGATGAAAATCTAAC
This sequence comes from Lepidonotus clava, assembly GCA_936440205.1. NCBI lineage: Eukaryota > Metazoa > Annelida > Polychaeta > Phyllodocida > Polynoidae > Lepidonotus > Lepidonotus clava. The sequence goes on from OW387134.1 coordinate 30,536,815, forward strand.
AGTTGTTAATAATTTTACAAATGTAAGGAAAAATATAGTTAATAAGATATTCCAATTGTCTAAATTAAGAAGATATATTGATGTTAAAACATGTATTTCTATATATAAGCAGATGATCCTTCCCTTTGTTGATTATTCTGGTTTCTTATTAATATCAGCAAACCTTGATTAAAAAAAAGAGCTGCAGGTGCTGCAGAACACAGCTTTGAGAATCTGTCTCAGGGTCTCCTTGAATGACCATGTCCCTATAAGTGATTTGCATTCCAGGTTTAACCTACTCAGTCTTGAGCAGCGGAGGATTATTCAACTGTTAAGACTTATGTATTTACATAGCAACAAACCAGATATGTTATTTTCACCTGTACGTGATACGAGAGCAGCTGTTAGGAAAGTATTCAAAGTCCCTGCTAAAATGAATACTAAGTTTCAGAAAAGTCCATTCTATTTAGGTGTTAATTATTGGAACTCACTCAGACCAGAGATACAGTTATCGCCAAATGTTGAAGTTTTCAAGGTTAGGATATTTGCGTTATACAGACAGTATCAGGACCTATTAAATGTGGAAAACACTACATAATATCTATACTTGTCAAAAATGTCCCCTTTGAAAAACTACACCTATGTAAATGCATTGTGATTGAGTTATTGTGATAAATTCCGGTACTTTATCATTTCACTATATCTTTTTTTTATTATCATTATTTCAACAATTCATACAGTTGACAAGCCTCAACGCTTAAGACTCATTAATCTATGTTAACCCCTACTACATAGATCTGGGTCACTCTCCTGAAAAGTGCGCAGTTCCCTAAAATTTTAGGTCAAAAATAAGATACTGCTGATAGGATTTATTTTTTCCTTTTCCTTTTATAGAGTATCTCGGCAATCTTATTCTAGAAAAAGGGAATTCCCATCGCTTTTCAATTTCTTATATTTTTCATTTTTAGTTATGGACTTTAAAATTTTTGCTATGATGTACGTTCAGAACCAAGGTTGTCAATCTTATCATTAAAGTGCTAGGATATTCATAAAGTATGAATAATTCTCTTTTTTTAACCTTTTTATGCATTTTCATATGTTTTCCAAGCATATGGAACAATAATTTTAATAAAAAGAATTATTCTTATACTTCAAATTGTACTTTGATTTTTCAATCATTTTGAAAACTTATCATTTTTCAAAGTTTTTGGTCAAATTTTGGCTTAACATAGCTTTAAAATAATCAGATGTATAGAAATTTGCAGTATGGCCATCTAGTTTTATTCTTTTACATCTTATGCAAATGATTTAAAGGAAAGTGCACTGGTTGAAGGTATATTCTAAGTGTTATGGAGTTAAGTATAAAAAAAGCTTGGTTCTGAACGTACATATCTTGGTTCTGAACGTACATATCTTGGTTCTGAACGTACATACCTTGGTTCTGAACGTACATGCATATCTAGATTTGATTGTACATATCTTGCTTCTTGAAGCAACATTTTATTACAAAGTATACATTTCTTTTTATGAGAAGACTCTAGAAAAAAATCCTGCAAGGTAAAATAAGAATTTACATATTGGACCATGGATATACGGCAGATAGTTCAGAAAAACCATAAACGTACGTTCAGAACCAAGGTATGTACGTTCAGAACCAAGGTATGTACGTTCAGAACCAAGGTATGTACGTTCAGAACCAAGCTTATTTATCATGTGGGCCAATTTGGAAATGAAATAAGGTAAGATATCAACTTAAACAGTGTGGCATAGGATACCTAAGTCACAAAAATTTGAATATTGTCTCAGAAATGTGGCTATGTCTTTAAGGGCTGTGTAGAGAAAAAAGCTTGGTTCTGAACGTACATACCTTGGTTCTGAACGTACATACCTTGGTTCTGAACGTACATACCTTGGTTCTGAACGTACATACCTTGGTTCTGAACGTACAAACCTTGGTTCTGAACGTACATATGTTGGTCACATTTCAGATAAGTTCTCTTGACATTGTAATGTTTCTGACCAAAGTACTTGACTATGATCTGAATAGAGCATTCAAGAATCAAAGGTCTATTTCATGAGTATTACTCTTCATACAATGATATTTCATAAACTGTGAATGTACGTTCAGAACCAAGCTTTGTACGTTCAGAACCAAGCTTTGTACGTTCAGAACCAAGCTTTGTACGTTCAGAACCAAGCTTTGTACGTTCAGAACCAAGCTTTGTACGTTCAGAACCAAGCTTTGTACGTTCAGAACCAAGGTTTCCACCAATGAAAGTGGCATATAAAGACAGAAAATGAATATCATGTGGAAACATGTGATAAGGCATATCATTTCTGGATGGTTTGCAAAGGAAAACATTCCGAGTTTCATCTTATATCATCTCTGAGAATAGAAAGGGAAAAAAGCTTGGTTCTGAACGTACATATATGTACGTTCAGAACCAAGCTTTGTACGTTCAGAACCAAGCTTTTTCCTTTATTTTCCACTATTTATATAGGAATAATTTGTGGTATGATGACATAATATCCTCCAGTAGGGTTTTTCTTACATCTCTAAACAAGCGTGAACAAATATATGCATATTTCATGGGGAAAAAACTTTAAAATGTTAAAACCTTGGTTCTGAACGTACATTTTAACTTTTTTGGCATGCCCAATAAAAATAAACAAAGTTTTATTTCTAGTACACTTCTTTTTTTCCTAAGATTTTCACTTAGGGCTGAGTAATACATTATTATGGTATTTTTCATGCTAGTAACTCAAAATTTATATAATCCTATTTTATATGTACTTAATTGTTCTTCAAAGCTTGGTTCTGAACGTACATTTGTGAATTTGAAAAAACTAAGAACTTCAATAAAAATCAGAAAATCATTAAATCAGAGGAAAATATTGTTTTATTCAGTTTGCCTCAACTCAAATTACCTCTCAAATGAATATTATAGTTCAAAAACTGAAATTCTGGTGTTTATTGAAAAAAATGAGATGAAAAAACTCTTACCTCTCAATTTTTGGCTATTTCCTTCAATTTAGGGTTAAATTTCTAAAAATCTGAAAAAATTGATTAAATTTAATATTGATTTTCTCAGATTTATAAGTCTTTTGAGCGTGTCGAGGCTAAAATATGTAAAAATTTAAATTAATTTAAGATTCCACAGTCATCTGAAGAAAAAAAACATTGATTTTGCCAATTGAGTGAATTTCTGGAGAGTGACTTATCTGCCCAAGTATGACTTGTATCTTTTCATGTACAAACCTATGATATATGAAATTTATATTGAATGCAGATCTCTATTTGAATATACTTATTGAAATGTTAACCTGAAATGTATACCTATTGGATTTGAAATTTGTACATATCTATATTGTTATTTTCATTTCTTCAAATGTGCCCATATTATACTACTGTTCAATGTAATATTCTGAAAACCAGGGGAAACCCTGACGTTTATTGCTAATAAATTCTTTAAAAAAAGAAAGAAAATATTTATATGAGTAGGTTTATGAAAAACAGTGATAATTTTCCCTTTAACCAACTTTTTGTGTAGAATTCAATTCTCATACTTAAAACATTAAATCATGAAGGAATCTTTCTATATTTAGATTAATGTCAAAGGAAAGTTTTGATATGGGTAATTTGTTTAATTCATTCTATTTGGTTGCCATGGAAACTAAAATTCATGAAATTTTCCTAAAATTGTATTTACTATGAGAAACTATAATTTTCTGGTCTCTACATTGAAAACAGAATACATTTATAATTTCTGGTTTAAAAATAATGAATAAAATAGTTTTTTTTAATATTTACTCACAATTTTGATAATAAATGATAATCTACGCAAAATCTCAATAAATACTATAAAATTTAGCTTTTCCTCACATTCCGGAAACCTGATCCTTAATAATTATCGTATTTGGACATGCTTAATATCACTTGAAAGCTAATGACATACTCTACAACATCAATTTAATGTTAAATCCTGCCAAAACACCCTTTCCCCTCGGCTGGTCACATTTAGAAGAAATCTCTATGAATTACAGAGAATTGGCCTGCAGCGTCACCTGGTGGAGAAAGTTGAACTACACATAGAGTAAATGAAGGCGACTCTGGCTATACATTTCGTCATCCATATTCAGGCCATAATGTTGCATTTTCCCTCCTCATATCAATGTGTCCCCATATTGACTTTTGAACAGTTAATGTCCAGTTAGCAGTATTTCTTCTCCATGGTATTATGTACTTAAATTCTAAATATATCTAATCCAATACATGTTTAGAAGTTAGGTTTCAAGACATGTGATTTCTTGTGTTTACATCATGAATATATCTAATCCAATACATGTTTAGAAATGACAAGTGTTTAGGTTTTAAACACATGATTTCTTGTGTTTAGATTCTAAACATGTTTAGATCCTAAACATGTTTAAGTTCTAAACATAATTACAGGGTGGTGTCAGAAATCTGGAAGAAATTTAGAAATTCTTATGTTAACCCCAGATAATAATTATAATCAACAGTAACTGTTAAAAATGTTTGACTGTCGTAAGGCTGTAAGGATCCTTAGGAGAGTTGTCGGGACTGTCTTAAGCCTTATGATAAACACTGTCGTAAGCATTTGAATTTGACGGTATGTATCAATGCCCCATAAAGCCCAGTTTACACAGGCCGTCAATGTGTGCCTAGGACAACACATTATCCTAAAGGCTGGTTCACCCCTTACGATTTCTTCTGTTATGACAATGATTAAGACAGAATCAGTAATTAAATATAACACAATCTGTAAAGCCCCATTTAAGGGGGGTTTACACAGGCTGTCAAAATGCTTACGAAATGTTCCCGATGCTCACCTTACGACAGCCCCGTCAATAGACGTTAGTCTTACGATGATTGTCGGCCTGTGTAAACCAAATTTATCCTAAGGAATTACTATCGTAAGGTTGTCTTTAGGTTGTCTTTAGGTTGTCCTAAGCATTCTGTAAAACTGTCGGGAGTGTTGAGCAGATTTCTGACATGTTTGAAATTTTTTTGAAAAAGCTTAGGAGAATTGGCTTACGACAATGAAATTAAGCTTACGATAATTATGTACATTGTCTTAAGAACCTCTGTCGGCCTGTGTAAACCACCTTGTGGTATGTCCTTGAATTTTATCCTATACAAAAGTATTAGCTTACTTCAATTGTCAGGAATTTTGATGAGCTTTATGATGACCATTATCTTAAGGAATTGTCGGACTGTGTAAACCCTTCATAACCTTAATCCTTACGACAATTGATACTGATAACCTACGACAGTGACCTATATAATACTTTTTTTTCTTACAATAATTCATTAACGTAAGGTTAATGTAAGTAAATTTTCGTGAGGACACGTTGACGGCCTGTGTAAACCAGGCTTTACCCAGCTGGTCAATGTTTGTATTGCCGAGACCTACAAAAGAATTATTGTATGCATTCGCAAGTAATCTCCGATGTGACAAAATGATCGCAAGCTTGCGAAAATGAACACAAAGCATTAAAACAAAGAGGAAGGCCCTCTTCAAACTTGTGATCATTTTTGCAAGCAATCTTGTCTTGAACCGCGGAGGATCTCTACGGAAATATTAAACAATGCTATGTTGAATAATTTCACAAGGGAACAGGGGGGCGTTCCAATTTATTCCTAAGACAATCATCATATCTTACATTTTGTCACAAAATGATCCTAAGATATATTGGTTCCAATATCATCCTTCCTTTGTACTAAGATAAGAAACTCATTTACTAAGATAAGAAAACCTCTAAATTTAGTTTAAATTTTGCTCCTAAGTTAACCCTCTTTTTGCATCTTAAAGGGTTCCTTGCACATAAATTTACAAACGCCAATTTTTCATTTAATTTACTTCTCTTCGGTATTTTTAAGATGTTTCAATAGTAAAAATTGGGAATATGTTAACTAATATGGAATTATAAGGGAAATAAAATAAAATTTGGGAATTCCCTAATTTCTGGGGTTACAGCTCTGTCCTTGCTACGTCATTATGAAGGGGAATCCCTTTCAAAGTAGCTTGGGAATTTCAGGTAATTGAATGAATATATGTGAGTAAAGGATACAAGTATTTATAGCCTGCACGTGGCCTAATATAAATGGTTGACACTACAGCTAAAATCCCTTTCCATACACTATTGAGGGTTGGGGATTCCCTTTTTTGGAAGTTGGGGAATCCCAGTTACAGTCCTTGCTACGTCACAAATTAGGGGATTTCCCTTAAAAAACATTAAAATAGACCAAATTTCAAAGTCCCACAACAGTGGCTACATCTGGAATAGCCTTAACATATTTTCAGCAACATTAGTTCTTGATGCATATATCATGCACACAAAATTTCATTGACAAATATCTATCTCTTGATTATGTGCAAGGTTTCCTTTAAGATATTATAATACTAAGATGGTCGCCTTGGAACCAACATATCTTAGGATCTAAGGGTGAATCCTAGGATCACATTGGAACGCCACCAGCTGCAGGTAGCAGAGGGCTACGATAATCCAACATTTCCAATGTTCACAGATCACAGACGCCTACGAAAATTTGTAACAAGAATTCTGTTCTAAGTATGTCACGATATTATCACTAACGCTGTCTTAAGAATGATTTTTTAAGGATATCGGTATAAAGTTTTCTAAGATCCTTGTCCTGAAGGGTCTGCACAGCCCGATAATCATAAGACTAAGGAGATTGCCGACAATTGACATGAGGCTTATGGCAGTGAATGTATTCAATAGATTTGTTTGAGAATAATTTTATGTCCTTTGACGTACACAGGCCATATCATTATCCTAAGCTTCATTTCATTGTATTAAGGCCATTCACCTAAGCTGAATCCAAATAATTAAAAAAAAATCATTATCCTAAGGAATTGATTCAGAGAAGCCGTTGGCTTAGGACAATGATCTCCCTGTGGTAAAATGGGTTTACACAGGTCAATAGAATCGTTGGGACTATCACAAGACTTATGTCAATTATCAGGAGTATTGTAAGGCTTATGATAATGGTTAACGGGAACATATCAAAATAAAGCTACGTATGTGCACTCAATAAGGAATTGAAACCTTGGTTGTCATATAATATCAAGTTACAAAATATGTAGCAGTCAGGTTCATCTGGAGTAGTTTTCAATAGCACTGAAATTGTTGTTAATCAAATACACTGCACACTGAAAATACGGCAAGCAAATTTACGATGTTTTGTTGTTTTCTGATGGTCCTGCACCTTTACCTTGGGGATCGGGGTGGCCAAAGTCATTGAGGCATTGGTACCACTTGTTGGGATTGGCACTGCACGTATCGAGTCTCATATAGTATAGCATGGAATTTAGGTCATTTGGATGACCCCTGCACAATATTTGTGCCCAAATGGTCCTCAGGACTGCAGTGGAAGAACAAAGTGAACTCCGCCTGTACAAAAATCCTATTGGAAAAACGAAAAATCTTGTGTACAGTGTCCTACTGTTGAATTCCTAATGTTAAATTCCAAATTATTAGAATATCATACTGAACATAACGTTATGGAAGTTCAAATTCAACAAGACTAGTTAGCTGTTAAAATATGTAAATTGTCTCAATGATGGTTATGTCATTGATTATTGAATAGTTCAGATTTAATATCTGAAATGATAATTTTCTTTAAAAACAAAAGATTTTTATTGTGTCGGAATGCAACTGGATAAGTCATTATTTTAAGAATGGATTCTAATCAACATTATGGTGTAGTTATGTTTGACAAAGGGAAGGTACAATATGAAGTAATGTTTGAAGGTAATGAAGAACAGCCATATAGCTGCGGGGTGGATCTGAACTGCAGGAGGACGACAAAGTAGGTTATAAGCATTCCAGCAACTTGAAATGACAGTCACAGAAAACATCAAAGGTCTCCAGTATTGGTGAAGGAACCCTTATTGATAAGTATTAGATTTGATGACGATGAAGCTGATAAGCCCGATAATCATAAGACTAAGGAGATTGCCGACAATTGACATGAGGCTTATGGCAGTGAATGTATTCAATAGATTTGTTTGAGAATAATTTTATGTCCTTTGACATACACAGGCCATATCATTATCCTAAGCTTCATTTTATTGTATTAAGGCCATTCACCTAAGCTGAATCCAAATAATTAAAAAAAATTCATTATCCTAAGGAATTGATTCAGAGAAGCTGTTGGCTTAGGACAATGATCTCCCTGTGGTAAAATGGGTTTACACAGGTCAATAGAATCGTTGGGACTATCACAAGACTTATGTCAATTATCAGGAGTATTGTAAGGCTTATGATAATGGTTATCGGGAACATATCAAAATAAAGCTACGTATGTGCACTCAATAAGGAATTGACACCTTGGTTGTCATATAATATCAAGTTACAAAATATGTAGCAGTCAGGTTCATCTGGAGTAGTTTTCAATAGCACTGAAATTGTTGTTAATCAAATACACTGCACACTGAAAATACGGCAAGCAAATTTACGATGTTTTGTTGTTTTCTGATGGTCCTGCACCTTTACCTTGGGGATCGGGGTGGCCAAAGTCATTGAGGCATTGGTACCACTTGTTGGGATTGGCACTGCACGTATCGAGTCTCATATAGTGTAGCATGGAATTTAGGTCATTTGGATGACCCCTGCACAATATTTGTGCCCAAATGGTCCTCAGGACTGCAGTGGAAGAACAAAGTGAACTCCGCCTGTACAAAAATCCTATTGGAAAAATGAAAAATCTTGTGTACAGTGTCCTACTGTTGAATTCCTAATGTTAAATTCCAAATTATTAGAATATCATACTGAACATAACGTTATGGAAGTTAGCTGTTAAAATATGTAAATTGTCTCAATGATGGTTATGTCATTGATTATTGAATAGTTCAGATTTAATATCTGAAATGATACTTTTCTTTAAAAACAAAAGATTTTTATTGTGTCGGAATGCAACTGGATTAGTCATTATTTTAAGAATGGATTCTAATCAACATTATGGTGTAGTTATGTTTGACAAAGGGAAGGTACAATATGAAGTAATGTTTGAAGGTAATGAAGAACAGCCACATAGCTGCGGGGTGGATCTGAACTGCAGGAGGACGACAAAGTAGGTTATAAGCATTCCAGCAACCTGAAATGACAGTCACAGAAAACATCAAAGGTCTCCAGTATTGGTGAAGGAACCCTTATTGATAAGTATTAGATTTGATGACGATGAAGCTGATTTGGCAAATATGTAGGATTGAGATGGCAGTAGGAGCCCAGCCAAGGTGTGACATGCTGGTCATGCTATGCAACCATATGTTTTTGGTTTGTCTGTTATTTACTAGAATCTCACTTAACTGTTACATTAATTTTCTGGGAGGTTGAGACCTAACCAAAACAGAAGGATATTGTAATGTTCTGGTGAGGTTAGGTCAAGATCAAATTAAAACAGAATGTCATCATGATATACCAATTAGCTGAGGTCCAGACCTCACTGAAACAGAACATTGTTGTGACCTCTTGACCAAGGGAGTCCCAACCTCACCTAAACAGAATGTTATTGTGACATACTGATTCTGTTAGGTCTTAATCCTACCTAAACAGATTGTTACTGTGACAATCTTATTAGTTCAGGGGTCAACCTATTAAACCTAAACAGAACATTATGGTGACACCCTCATTAAGGGAGGTCTCAACCACACATAAACAGAATGTTATTTTCACATTGTTATCTATCCTTTAGACCCCAATCCCACTGCATCTGCCCAAGGGTGTACTCCCCAATTCCGCCGTAACCACCCAGAAAAATGTCCATTTTTCCATAATCTTTCCATATTTTTCCAATGACAACAGTATTATGAAAATGCAACATACAAAAACGACTAATACATATCATTTTAAAGATGATTTAATGACCTGTCAAATGCTCCAAACCAGATTTCTATAAATTAAATAGAAAATCATTGGTCAACCTTTGAATGTATTCAAGTAATGGCAAATTTGGGAATTCTGAGGGAAATACAGGGAAATTCCATGGAAATCAAACAATTTTTGAACGCAATAAGCCCATGTAATGCCAGTTTTCACCAATGTTAAAGTTTACCATAAAATATTTTCAAAATTGCCTCAATACTTTTTCCATGGAGACAGTTACATAATACAAAATAAGCAAAAGTAATTTGGTTGACAAATTGCATTTTAAATTTGTAAGATTCAGCTTTATGTATTGGCTTTTTTCCCATAGGAACCAATGTTGAAGCTTGTCAGCCCAACCTACAATGTCCGACCCTATTTTCCCTGAAATACAGCATTTTGATTGGCTGGCAAACCTGCAAATCTGTCAATTGGTAAAATTTTGGAAATCATAATGTTTTATCAATACTTGGGTATATAGAAAAATATAATTCTTGCTTATTTCAGTAACCCTTACTCTGGGAGACAAGGATGCTTTATATGTGAATTTTGTCCGACCAAAGAAATTTCAAGCATCAATCTTATCATTCAAAGTGCTCCAGAAAACACTCACGCATCTAAAAAATGATGCGTAAAAGTGTAAAAAAGATGCGTGACAGATTCGTGAATGAAAATGTCCATAGAAAAACTTGTTTAAACTATAAATATTTATAGAAAATGATTCAATATATCTATTAGAAACAAATTGAAATTTAGTTGGAGTGTTTTAACCAAGAAAGAAATGTCACGAATCTAAAGTTTTGTGTATTTTCACGAATCCAAATTTAGGAATCGTGAGCATAAGATGCATGAAATTTCTTTGGTCGTCATCCCAGAACATTGGTGCAAGATGATTAGAATGTCATATCCTTGGCTGGGAGGTGAATTAGACATGACTTCTTTGTTCTGAATAATCATCTACATACTGGAGGAGGATGTCATTTGCAAAGAACCGAATTCATATCCTCAGCAGTTATACTATAGGTGTTCACATGATACTTATTGTGCCACATATATTATATGAGTACGGCTTTCATCATAATGTATCAGGCCCATAGCCAGGGGGGGGGTCGGGGGGTTCATACAAACCCCCCCTTCGAGGATTTTTTCTCTAATTTTTAATGTAAAATATGACGTTAAATCTAAAAAATATGTATTTTTTCAATAAACGAACCCCCCCTAGAAAAAAACAAACTGCTACTCTAAAACCGAACCCCCCTCTGGGAAAAGCTGGCTATGTGCCTGTGTATGTTGACCTCACATACCCTACTCCCAAAATTAATGAGCATGATGCTATAGGCCTCAGCCTACCAACATGTGTTTTACTGCTATACATCTAAATCTACATTGACATCTATTTCCTGCTGTCCAATAATGAACTGTATACAATACTCACAGTCAAAACGGTATTCTTGTCGACAACAAACATCTTCCCTGCAGTAATCCCAATGAAAGAGCCCGACAGTTTTGCAAGGAACATGTTCATCTGTAGAAAAGGGTATCATTACATGGGTAAGTTAACTTTCAATTGGTTGAAGAGGACACTCAAGATTCAAACTATAACCAACTCTCAATACTTCACAGTTAAAAAGGTACTCAAAAATAGTCTTTTAGGACAATCAATTAAATTGTGTGTTGCTTTGATCCTTTTTATTTATCTATAATTGTACTCATTGATAAAGAATAATTTAGCATGAGTGAAGTGAGCTCACAAATGAAGAGGTAAAAGAAATCTATACCATATACTGACGGAGAACCTCCAAAATAGATATAATCAAGAGAATAATAGGAATGCAAAAGTACTAATAATAATTATAATGGGAAAAGATTTCAGGTCAGTAGGTATTGGTAAAATTGTATCAGTAGTGAAGATGTCCTCATTCCTGTTTTGTGTGAAAATTGTGGTAGGTATTTCAAACATTTGAGGAAAAACTTTTTTTTTATTGATCATATATTAATAAGTAATATTTGCCCCACATATACCAGGGAAGACTAGAACCATGACTGTATAGATTACCTGTAGAGAGAACTCCTCTGTCACTTGCATTACTTTTATGTCCAGCAAAACATCAAATGAGCCAAGTGCCTGAGGACAGAAAAAGAATGGACATACATTTACATTTCTTGTAGACTGCACTATAATTTTTGACATAGTTATTTCGTGCTCTCACATCTAAACTTTGCAAGGATGTGTGCAATGTGTGCAATGATTTAGAAAAACTGGATCAAACCCAGCCAAGTCGAGACATAAAAGGACTATTCTGCAACCATACCTTTTGGGGGAGTCTGTTTCTTATCTTGATGGCATGTAAACATTTAGGTTATTGATGGTGAGGTTGAAACCTCACTGAATCAGAACAAGATGATAATGTTATTTTTGGTGAGGTTAAGACCAAGCCATAACAGAACATTATGAGAACACTCTGTTTGGGTTCAAGAACATAACCAGAATATTATGATAATGTCACTGTGCAATGTCACAGCAGCGGCATAATTAGGAGTCATCAAAAGAATGTAATGAGAACCAATACACAACCAAACATTTCTGCAATGTTATGAGGATAGAGTATATTGAGGTTTCATAATTTGTTGAGAATTATTATTGGTATTACCAATATCAGAAAAAAACTCTGATGGATATTGAGTTTCATGGCAATGTATAAACTTGTGTTGCAAATTTGGTAACTCCATAGACTTCTTAAGGCCACTTACTTCCTCATGCATCAGGATACGCATGGTGACATATGCTTTTCTTTTGTTTTATTATGTTCTGCTTGGTCTATCTTACCGATTTAAACTTGATTCATAGATCTGTAATCGATTCCTACATTTGATCAAACGCCTCTTTATCCCTTTAAGACCTGAAGTAATCAGAACGTCATAATAATGTTCTGTTTAGGAACTATTTTAATAGGTAACAGACAAACCAAAAAGTATGGTTGCATAATGTAACCGTGATGTCACACCTTGGCTGGGAAGACAAGGGCATTTACACAGGCTGACAGAAGCTGTTAAGATAAAAAAAATTCATTATATGAAGCGGGGTTTAAGGCCCGGTCACACATAGAGACTCAACTCAACTCAACAGTTGAGTTGAGTTGGGTCTCTGACAGTCTTGATATGTGACATAGGGTTAAAACTGGAGTTTTAGGTTTTCTCAAGACAGATCAGTCTGGTCTCTAATCTTGAGATGTTGAAGATTTAAAACTGGATAGTCTTGAGTCTTTAGCAGTTTGTGACCGGCCTTAAGACTGGATAGTCTTCAGTGTCAAGCAGTTTTAAGGCCAAGTCTCAATGTGTGACCTAGCTTAAAACTCAACTCAACTGTCTTGAGTCCAGTATCCAATCAGATAAAGGAAAATAGACACACCTCTTTTGCCTGTATGTCATTGTGTTTATACACAGGGGAAAGAAGACATAAGACTATCCAGTCTCTATATGTGACCACTGGTGAGTTTTTCATTAAGACTGGTTAGTTTGCAACTATCCAGTCTCAAATCCTTTAGACTGTTGAGTTGAGTTCAGTCCCTATATGTGACCGGGCCTTTACACATGCAGGCCGTCAAAACCCTTACGACAATGTTTCTCATAGACCAAAGGACAGTCCCGACAATTCCCTAAGAGTCCCGACAGCCTTATGACAATCCCGACAACATTTCTGACAGTAGATAATATTACCTAGGGTTTACATCAGAATTTCTGAAATTCTGTCCAGGTTCTCTTCCAATATTATCGTAACCATCATCATAAGGGTAAACATCGTACTGTGTAAACCGGGCTTCAGCCAAATTCTATTGTCGTAAGCCTTTTGACCAAAGCTTTTTCAAAAGAAATTCAAACCGTCTGAGATTTTCATTATCATAAGAAAGTACTCCCGATAAATTATCCTAAGCCTTAGGATAGGCTTAAGATAGTGATTTCCTACGATAAAATGGGTTTTCACATACCGACAACTTCGTCGAGACTGTCATAAGGCTTATGTCAGTCGTCAGGACTATTGTAAGGCTCAAGATAATGACTGTCGGGGACCTAGCATAAAGATTTCGACAGCCTGCAGCCAAAAATAATATAGCCAAGTCACCAAGACGTAAATCTTTGCTTGCTATAAGATCGTTGCTGCAGCTGTATAAACCCCCCCTTTTGGATGCGGTGAGGAGGAGGCTAGGACAAGGGTGAGTGTTGGGTTTACATTTGGAGAAGAACCCTAAGTATGGTATTCAGAAGGTGTATACATGTATGGGGTATACGTCGTAGATGATCTGATGATGAAAAGAAAAGTCAATTAGTCTATAGCTCTTTCTTTTTTTTATGTAATTCTTTTGAAAATATCCTTAACACCCCTACCCCAGGCCAGTTAGCTTCAGCTCAGAATAAGCCACTCACAACATCAGGGTCGGCAGTAAGGTCCCACTGGGACCAGATTAACACTGGGGGTCTCTACCCCTGGCTGTACTAATGATTATGCACACAGACTCTACCATAACATACTAACTTGGTATTCATTGACTGACTGTTGGACCTAGCAGTGGAGAGCCCCAGACCCTTTATCAGATTTCTAAACTAACCAAATGGTTGCCCCAGCCTTAGGTAATACTCTTGGGAATGAATCGGTCTGAGGTGTTAATATCCTGTATTTCGAAAACTATTCTTTTACTGACAGAAACATTGAGACCTCAACAATCACTACCACTGTAAATAAACCCCAAAGCCAAGTATGTAGTTTTCTTTCATTTGAAATAAATAGCCTTTTCAAGTTGAAATCAAGCATCGGGCGTAGAGTTCTGTAAAGCTCATTATCGTTGCACGGAATTTGAGGCACGTTATTTTCATGTGGCCGTGGATTGTTGCCTTCCTTCCGAAAACAAATGTCATGTTGATTGTTGTCAATGGGAACTGGCGCTAAAGTAACGACAGTCATCCTTGTATTAATTTCCTTTTTTTAATGTTAATGTGAAGAAATCGATGTAAACATTCGTGCTCTGAGGGACTTGAGTGCTCGTCTACTGTTACACAAGACTGCGTGTGCACGATGACAGCGCCAGTTGTTCTCCAGATTTACCCGTCAATTCCAGAAACGTCCATTGAGAGCACAGTGACAAGCAAAACGGTTCGTTGACACTGATGCCAAGTCAGCACATTTCCCATTAAGTATCGATCAGCGTTTGACTGCGTTTGTCCGGTCTCTGTCCATTGATTCCTTTGTCAATTCGCATATATTGTTTGCGATTCACGTTCCTCATAGAAGATTATTTGTAGGTAGGGCACTTTAATATGAAACCTTTAGTTCTATATATGTGTTTAGGTGCTCAATAAAGAGAAAATGAATACAGGTTTTCTATCTACTGTTATGGGGAAATGCTACCAGGTGTATTTTGAGCTCCTAAAATTGACCCTTCCATAGGGAGCAATACACAACATTGGAAACGTTTTGTTTTGACCATTTTTACATAATGTTACATATCTTCAAGGTTTGCCATACGAATCAGACAATTAACACACAAACAGAAAGAGTAGATTATAGGGCTTTACTAATATTGCTGTTTTAAGGATATAAGATAATCAGTTCTAAAGCTATTGTCATCAAAATCAATTACAGCAAAAAAAAATCAAAATTTTCAAAAAAAACATTTTTTTCGGACACCTAGGATTTATCATTACCACCTATACACCCTTCTCACGAAGCTGCGCAGTGGAGACCTTCTGGCCAGCAGAACCAAGGTGGCGGGAGTCAACAGGCTGGGTCACCCCACTGCATATAGGCACACAGTGGAACCATTTTGACCTTTTTTTCTTTATCTCACAAATACACTAACAGAAATTAAATGTGCAATTTTTAGCATTCATTTTAGCATGCACAAATATTTGTGACCCGTTTTGGCGAAATGAGTCGGATGTCGCAGAAAGTCGAACTGAGATATGGGGCTCTGAAGTCGCATTTCGCATTTTTTATCGAAAATGGGTTTTTTCTTTTATTCATATCTCCTATATCAGAAGTCTTCCCAAAAAAAATTTTAGGTCCCAAAGCCATCTCTTAGTCCCTCTAAATAGGCCCCAAAGACGCGCAACGCCTCAGTGATCTGAAACAAAAGACCCTCGATTCACGCCATTTTCCCCTAACTTCGCGGCTTGCCTGTCGGTCTGGATCTCATCCCAGCCCCATGTTCCGGGTACCTGCTGAAAGGGCGCGAAGTGAACTGGCCAATGACAGCCTCGGATTTTGAATTCGCGCCGGCAAGGACCAATCAGAACGTGTTTCCCCGATCGTCGTCACGTAAACAATCGTCGTCAAGGAGGTCACGTGTGCGGAATGCGGCGCGCTGATTGGCTGAGAGGCCTCGCGTGCCTTCCGGTTTCAGTTGTTGTGGAAATTTAAAGGGACGCATGGCGAGCAGGACGGACGTGCGACATCACTTCTCCGACGGATTTAGCTGTTTTAATCCTGGATCACTGCTGGATTTTGATGTGGATTACCTCCCAACATCGTCGGGAAGGACATGGATCGCGAGGAGGCTGTCGCGGATGCCCTGAATACGATAAATCGGGCAAATTTACGTGGTATAGCCGAGCCACAGCAATGGCGGACTTTGGTCGACGAGTACTTTCTCTTCGCCGACGGGGAGGAGGGGCAAGACGATCCCCTCGAGGAAGAAGAAGATGTTCAGGAGGATCTAGGGGAACCGGAGGATGCTGAGGACGATGAGGATGAGCCACTAGTCATCCCTAACCCCACGGACGACCTTCTAGAGGCGGAGTGGGACGACTGCGAACGCTTCATGTGAGTTTTTGAAAAACTTTATAATGGCCGACATGCGGTCGGCTGCCCTATCTCTGAAACAAGTACGCAAAGTGCCTAAATCCCTTTCAATGTTGATGAAACTGCCTACGATTGTGCCCTAGTATGTATTCTAACTGCCTAACTAGTTTTTATCAAGTTTCAAAGTTGATTTCATGCCATAAACAGGGATGATCCGTCGGGGTTGTCCGGTGACCTACTTAATGGCGTCAGCTGATCCGGCCGGCCTGTAACGGTTATCAATCATGTCTCATGCCATTGTGGCCCTCAGGAAGGTGAACTAAGTCTAATATCATGTATGTTGTTGTCTTTAGATGTTCCTGCAAGCACTACAAAGACAAGGAGTGCAGTAAACAGTTCACGACGTCGGAGCTGGTCGCGCGTCGGCAGGAGGTCTTTCAGCTGTCCTCAGGTAAGTTTTTCATGAGATACATGTTATGCAAACCTGTCGCCACGACCATGTAGCTATGTCGTTCTTGCTCAAAACTATCCCATAATCCATGACAACGTCTTGAAGTATAACAGACAACTATTAACACTCAACCAGACCGTTTTTAAGTTAGTATTTAGGGTGTGTTAACCTAGTTCATGGGTCAATCCAGAAACCTCATTCCTTGAGTCACATGCATATCATGTACAGATTGTTATTATCCTAATCTACTTTGTTTTCTAGGCGAGAAGGACATGTTGCTACTGGGCATCGTCAGTACCTGCACAGACAATAGCAGCAGGCTGTCCACCTGGAAGAAGGGGATTAAGGGGAGAGGGGAGAGGCAGCACCAAAGAAGCCACTACCTCGTCGGTTCTCGGCCAGTCTGCAGGGACACTTTGAAGTTCATGTACGCGTGAGTAGCTTTGATATTCAACTTCTTTGCTAAACTAAGGTCTACCTAGATATCCCTACTATTAATGTACTACTTGAGGTAAATTACAAGATGAACTGTAATGTATCATAACAGAATCTGATCATGGCACTTACCTTCACAAATCGTCCATATTAATATTACAATACTTACCTGTATTTGTTGCCTGTGTCCAATGATTATTGGCCTAATGTAACTCTTACCTTGTGACCTTTCCAGCATCAGCCAGAACAAGCTGACGTCCATCATCAAGTGGTACAAGTGCTACGGGGTGGTGACCAGGCAAAAGAAGTCTGGCGGGCGACAGGCGACTGCAAGGATCCTCCAACTGGAGGACATCAGGCGGGTCGTGGACTTCATCAACTCCTATGCCGAGACCAACGCCCTCGTCCTGCCTGGTCGTGTGTCTTCCCACAAACGGGATGACATCCTCCTCCTCCCCTCCTCTTCCACAAAGGCCGACATCTACAGGTTGTACAGCAACGCCATGGAGGAGGCTAACTTCAGGTGTGTGGCTGACTCAACCTTTAGAAACCTGTGGCTCCAACTCCTCCCTCGCATAGTGTGTTCCCGCCCTATGACTGACCTCTGCTGGGAATGCCAGCGCAACAACAGGGATATCTCTGCCTCTAGTAACTTACCTGACATTGTGAAACAGGCCAAGCTGAAAAAGCAACAACTTCACCTCGAGGTGGTGGCTCGGGAGAGGGCCTTTTATCAGGACATGGTCAAGGCTGCCAAGGCTGCCTACAAGGATGCAGAGTCCCCTCCCCTTGGCCCCCACCCCCCTTGTTCTTCTGACACGAAGGTCCACATCAGTTTTGATTATGCCCAGCAGGTCCACCTTCCCTCCTTTCCTATGCAGCCTGGCCCATTGTATTTCCTTGTCCCCCGCAAGGTCGGCATTTTCGGTGTCTGTGCCGAGGCCATCCCCCAACAGGTGAACTATTTGATCGACGAAAGCCATTGCGGTAGTAAGGGGTCAAATGCTGTTATTTCATACCTGCACCACTATTTTGAAAAGTATTCCCTGGGGGAGAAGGCGGTGGACATGCACTGTGACAACTGTAGTGGTCAGAACAAGAACAAGTTTGTGCTAGCGTATCTTCTCTGGCGGGTCCTGACTGGCCGGCACCAGTCCATTTCCTTAAACTTTTTGATCACAGGGCACACCAAGTTTGCCCCGGACTGGTGCTTTGGTTTGCTTAAACAAAGGTTTCGTCGTGAGCCTGTCTCGAGCCTCTCGGAGATGGAGGCGACTGTGGTGAAGAGTACCCAAGAACGTGTCAACATTGCCCAACTTGTGGGGGACGAGAATGGGAAGGTGTTTGTCGAGTCATATGACTGGCAATCTTTTTTGACCCCTTTCATCAAGCCACTCAAGGGCATTAAGCAGTATCATCACTTTGTATTCTCTGACCAGAACAAGGGCCACGTCACCTTCCGGCAGTATGCCGACTCGGCCCCCGAGACCTTCAAGATGCTGACTATCGCCCCTGAAGCTGTCCCCCAGGAAGGCCCTCAGCCCACCGAATCCCCTGGCCTCCCGGCCAAAAGACAGTGGTATCTCTTCAAGAACATTCGGGATTTTTGTACTGAGGACACGAAGGACATCATGTGCCCTAAGCCCTCTGTACCAGAACCAGCACCCGGTCCAGGCCCCCGTGCCGTACCTCCGCCGGAACCAGATGCGGAATCAGAGCCAGAGGCTGGCGAGGGGGATGGGCCAGGCAGGGGCAGGGGCAGGGGCAGGGGCAGAGGCAGAGGTAGAGGCAGAGGCAGAGGCAGAGGCAGGGGCAGGGGCAGAGGCAGAGGCAGAGGACAGACTCCAGACACATCATCAGGATCGGAGGGGGAGGAGGAGGAGTTGGTCAGACAGCTGGAGAGGGAATCAAAATCTTCATCTGACTCAGAGGAGGAAGGCCCCCCACCCCCCCCTAGGGGCAGGGGCCGTCCTAGTAAACGTGCTAAACGTGGTCGTGGCAGGCCCAGGACCACCTGAGAACTATTAAGAATCCGTTTTGAACATTGTTAACTTATTTTTAGTTGTTAAGACTTTTTCTGATTTTAAGATTTTTACCTCGGTGGCTTTTCACTATTTTAACGACCAAAGACAATCATGAACATTCCAAGAACTTTTATAGACACATTATGGATACCCAGGGTACTTAGGGTCATCACAGAGTCGTTTTTAAGAAGCCAAGATGAGGTATTGTGATCCTTTATGCTTGCCGTTCTAGGTTAAGTTGTTGTTTCAGATCCGGATTTTTGTCACTTTTTGCAGCGCCGGCATGAATAAAAGTTTTGTATATAAACGCATGAATTACTGGTATTTGTTAGCTAGAATAGTGTAGAATGACTATGTAAAGTTTCAGGACCAAGGATTGATTACAAGTGTATGTTGCTAGGGCTTTATCGGAGGACCGCGGTAGCGCGCGGTAAGAAAAACTTTGAACTCATTTATCTCAGTTTCTTATACCCGCATAGGCGCGGTTCTTTTTATTTTCGTCGCAACTTATCTCAGGCCCTAGATATCGGATCTAGACATGCTATACCTCGTTTTAAAGCTAAGAATTAGTATTTTCTGATGGTATACCTAACTAAAAATCTTCCCCGTGCGACATCCGACTCACTTCGCCAAAACGGGTCACATTTGTTCTTTGCTACAAGTAACTTAATTTCATGATACAAGATGTATTTTAGATACATTAAGGAATCTTTCAGCCAAACTGAATTTTATTCTGAAAGGAGGTCAACTCTAAAAACAAGTTGATTATCGGTACTTACCAACAGGGATTATTTTGCACCTCAACTTGAGTGGCTGTTTAGGGGTCCTGGGCTGTGGAACTGAACTGGTGTGAACAACCACAATTAACCCCTCTGCCACCCCCCCCCCCCCCCCTTCCATACAGACAAACTGTGATCTACTAACAATTACAGAACCTTGGCCATCTGAATGGTCACCAGTTCTCACTTCATTCTGCTTCAAGTATAGTGGTCGGTGCTGCAGACTGAATGGGACTGCACTCCCCTCACCAGGGTTCACATTTCTGCCAAGAGGGGGTGCCACCTCTAGTAAGAAGGGTGTATAGATTTATCAGTATAGACGTTGTGCACATGACGTCACACACCCCAAGTTAGCATGGCCGCCATGTTGGTGATCAGCTTATATTTATCATTATCCACAATTCTACAACATCTATGCTGTAGATTTTTTTTCTATTTCATCATATAAAACCACAATAAATCATGATTAGATATTATCATCTACAAATTATGGATATATCTAATAGCCATGTGGGTGTCTGCACAAGGTCTATATATCTAGTAGTTTCTGCTAACATTTGAAAGCAAATTATATTGATCTTAGCTTTCCAACAATGTATGATACACCATAGTTGAAGAAATCTACAGTTTATACACCAGACACCTCATAAGGAGAGGATTGCAAGTGGTATGAGGCGGAATGTTGTTTTGGGCTGATTCCACATACTGAAAAATAGCTCCAAAAAGAGTAGTGTCATGGTCAATTTTAGAGAAAAAGTACAACAGACACATGAATTAAAGGGAGGGGCCAGTGAAATTTGACATTCTTTCGATTTGCATTCTATATCTAAGATATAATGTTTATAAAGCCATGCATACCAAATATATTGTTATGGATTGCTTTCTTTCATAATAAATGAAGGTTTCTTATCAAAGCATATTTCGCATGACCTGTCATCCTGAAAATACACATCTGTGTGTGACGTCACACACAAAAGCCATTATTTTTTAGAATCCATAATTTTATTTTTTTTATATCTTTTTTTAAATAAATAAATCAATTTTGTAGTGTCTAACACTATTAGACTCCTTAGAATAGAGGGGTAAAATAGGATGTAGTCTTTTCAAGTTTTCTGTTTTTCACCTTGTCTGTTTGTGACGTCACACTCAGAGAAGTGCACTGTGTATGCTGCACCAGCTGCACTCAGGGAGACTAATTTTTGAATTGGAAAACTGTACATAAAATTTGGTATGGTGGTTACATAGACGGGGGGAGCATGGCACTACAAAAAATTATATTCACTGGCTCCTCTTTTTAAGGCCTAAATTATAGGTGAATCTCATAAGGAGCCTTCCATTAAGTACGTACGCACAAAGGGGGGGCTGGGGGGTTCTGAAAATCTTGAAAATTTGTGTACATTCCTGTATAAATCCAATGCGTATTTTAGCCAAAGGGGGGATGGGGGGTCTAAAATTTGTAAAATTTTGCGTACGTACTAAATGGAAGGCCCCTAATTGAAATCTGTAACTGTAAAAACTGTCAGGGTATGCATATTTTGATATCTATAGACATACGAGTATCAAAAGTAGCATTGCGGGAACATAGCAGAGTCAAATTTCTCAATGTCGTGTTGCACTGAGGTCAAAATCAGCCTCATGCATGAAATGGAATGTAGTAAGCGTTAAATATAGTTAGATCACTTAATGGCAGATGACAGACTAGATTGGTTATTTATTATTATATGACAGGCTTTAGCTATCATATGGCAAATAAGGATGGGAACAATCAGAAAAGGAAATGAAAGTGGTAGATAGGTTTGAGTACTAAGTACCATCACCAACATACTGACTGAATAGGTAATCAAAATAAAGAGCCATCAATAATAAGTCTGGAGTAGTTTAATTGTTATAATCCTTATGATATCTGAGGGGGCTGGAATCGGGGGTGCATGTGATGCTAAACATCTGCTCTCGATTATGCTTAGCTAAGGGAAAAGAGCTATAGAACTGTACAGTAGAGATGGCATTTATAACCCAGCCAAGAATGCAATGTTATTATAATTTTGCAGCAATGTTCTGGTTGGTTCTGTATTTGGTTCTTCTTACGTTCCTTTGATGACTCCCAATTACATTGCTGCAATGTACTGCTGTGACGTTACATTATGATGTTATTAGAACATTCTGGTTACATTCTTCAACCCAAACAGAATGTTCTTATAAGGTTCTGTTTTTGTTTTGTCCTAACCTCACCAAAAAAATGATGTTTTAATAACATTCTGATTTGGTGAGGTATCATCTGCACCATCAATAGCGTATTTGTTGCACCCCATCTTAGTAATTAACAAACTGACTAAACAGGTATGGTTGTAGAACGTTTCTGTTACGTCACAAGAAAGCTGGGAAGGAACCATTTCCAGATGATGAGTGGAGAGACAAAGTAATCTTAAAACTTAGTAGGAAACCTTACATTGGTGGCATGATGTTGACAATTTTCTGGTCGGACTTGAACTAGGATGTGTGTAGAAACATCTACCAAATGCTAGGAGTGGTAACAATGGACTGATCGGGGATATAACAATAGCAGTCTATTAGCAAGGGGTGATTCAGGCCCGTTCCCAGGTTCTGTTGTGGGGGGGTGGCGAGGTTCCATAAGTGGAACTTTTGCCTATATTTTCAATAATGTTAACTGGAAAAGGGGGGTGATGAGCAGTAAAAAGTGGAACTTTTCAATATTTTCCTACTAATTTAAGGATAGACAACACCTCTCAGGGTGCCAATTACAGTAGTTCAAATTGCACACTATCTAATTACAGTACAATTATGTAGTATATATCAAAAGATGAGGCATAATTTTCTCTATCTTTACATATAAAGTATTTTGTTGTCACTTTAAAATTCAAGCAGCAAAAAATTAAAAACTGATTTTCTCACTTTTATTTTTTGAACATGGATATCTCAGTAAATACTTAAGATCTTTCTACAAAATTTTGACTGCATGTCAATGATGTTATTATGGAGGGAAGCGTGTCTCAGATCTTTTTTATTTAGGCCCTAGTTTTTGTTTTAGGTCTAAAAACGGGAAACTTTTTGTTCTTTTTTTCAATATCATTTTCTACATTTCATAAAACAAAAACTAGAACCTAAATACAAAATCTGAGACACACTTTCCTCCAGATGAATGTTGTCTATATGCTGTGAAAATTTCATAGCTTTTCATCAACTATTAAGTGAGATATCGATGTTCAAAAAATAAAAGGTAAAAATGTGTTTTTGTATTCCCGGCATGCTCATACAGGCATATCTCTATACATTATAATATGAGTTATATGATTAGATAGGTTTATCAAATGTGCATTTAATGACATAAGACTCATGGACATGTTATAGATAATAAATAATATAGGCCTATTTAAAGAGAGTCCCACGAATTTGCCGCTGAGAGGTGTTGTCTATCCTTAAGGGGGTTTCCGTTATATTTGGTAAGGAAAGGCAGAACCTTTGGAAAAATCTCCTTTGTGGAAGGGTGGCGAGCAGTCAAAAGTGGAACTTTCAACATTTTCTTACTAATTTAAGGGGTTTTACAATAAATTTTGTAAGGAAATGTGGAACTTTTGGGAAAATTTCATTTATGGGGGTGTGGCCCGCCACCCCCGCCACCCCCACCCCCCTAGTTACGGGCCTGCGGTGATGAAAGACCTTCAACGGCATGACCATATTATTTGTACGAATATGATTATCACTTGTAAGAATTCCAGTTTAATTTAAAACATAAAGTTTATTCGAATGTTTATTAGAATAAACAATAGCAGGGATAATAAGTAATTATACAGAACAACGACAAAAGACAGCAGTTCTCTCTTTATTTAAATACGGACAATATACAAACAATAAAATAAAACCCACAATTGTTCAGTGGCTATATTGTGATTTGATTGCTATACCGAGACCTGAGACTTTAAAGTGGATCCTATATGAGCCGTTACAAAAGCTCATTTTTACACCTTGTCATCTAGCCTACGCGTCCATTTACTTGCAAATGGTTTATTTCAAGGTTAATTGAACACGGGAGAGTCACTGAGAATGGTTCATCACTATAAAATATTTACTATATTTTATACTGCTTTAGCTACTGCAAACAACGTTTAGATAAAGGCTCACCCTTAAATCTGATATTTCCTACCGTGGTAAACGAGTTAATTCCATTATTCATACTGACTATAGGCAAAGGTTGTTCAACTAAACTAAACTGCAAAACTTTAAAAATAAATTCCCAAATGACTTATAGCGTTCCACCATGCTTTCTGATACATTTACACTGTTTTCTTGTTCATGGTGTTCTTCTCTTAAATTGCATATGGAAAATGGAAATATGATGGAAAAACAAGATAAAGAGGTGTTTTACAATAATTCTTTGCTGCACAGAAACTCACTAAATTTAATGAACAAGAAGAGACGATCCGTCGCTTTCTATGTCCTTGTAAATAATTAATTGGGTAACATGTTTTACTTTTGAAAGCCTGTGATTGATCGTAAGTATAGATAAAAGTCAGAAAATAAACGTACATGTCTTCAGTGTTATCAAAGGTTCAAACACAGTTCAGGTTTTACACTTTTTACTTCACTGACTTTGTTTATGAGAAAAAACCCAATTGTGTCCCTTATCCATAGAGGATTTAAATCCATGTTAATAAACTGGCAACCTCAAGAGGCAGCTAAAGGGGGGTTTACACAGTCCATCAAATCCTAATGATATGTTCCTGACAACCACCTTACAATAGCCCCAACAACTGGCAGAAGGCTTATGACAATCCTGACAACATCATCAGTTTGTGTAAACCCATTTTATATTAAGAAATAGCCATCGTAACCTTCACTGAAAACACAAAGTCGTCAGAGAGTCACTTTAAAGTTGTCAGAGGGTTGTCATAGGTGACTTTTGGGTTGTCATAGGTGACTTTTGGAGGCAGAGCAGGGCTCATTTCAGGCCATTGATGCTGTGTGATGACCTTGTGACGATCCTATGACAATTCGGGGGTGGTCAGAGGGTTGTCATTGTGAATTTTGAGGCTGGATGACAACCCGAAGGTTGTCACTTTTCCGACTACTTTGGGCCAAAAACGTCGTCAGAGAAGCAAAAATGAAAATCAGGTTGTCATAGGGTTGTCACAGAAGAAAATGAGAGTCAAAAGTCCTGCCTGACAACCCTAGGGTTGTAAGTGAATAGTGCCTAAAACAACAGCCCATGGTTGTCATGGCCTCTGTCTATGTCAAAGTGTTGTAAGTGAATGGTTTCAAAAAACATACAACTCATAGGCCTCCTATGTGTAATGGCCATGCCTAATAACTAGTAATAACCTAATAGGAAGCCATTGTTATGGACTATGATATCTACAACATGAAACTATTCATAAATAAGATTTTTTGTATAAAAGACACAGAGGTATATCGGGTGTAAATTTCTGATGTGTTTGAATTTTTTTTGGAAAAAGCATAGGTCAATGAGCTTATGACAATGAGATTTAGCTTATGATAATGGCGAGCATTGTCCTAAGGGTCTCTATTGGTCTATTTCAAGCCCCCTTGTCATATGTCATTTGGTTTATTCCTATAAAATAATATAGAACAGATCCACTGAGGTAAGCCTCACAGCAATCGTCCCAAGTTTTACAATGTTTCTTCCTGACCTATTGGCTTAAGAAAATTATCGGAATGTGTAAACCCTTTGGGACCAGTACATCTTAGGTTTACTTTTACTGATATTCTTAAAAAAATATTTACATACACAATTATTGTCCCTGATTTTCCCATTAACCTTAAGGCTATGCGATGCGTTCAGTCCCAATTGCATTTCTTTAATCATGGAAACGCAAGCTTGCTTGCTGAAATTTATAAATATGTTGATAAATTTCCGCGAGCAAGCTTGCATTTCCATGATTCAAGAAAAGCAAGTGGGACTGAATGCATCGTGGAATATAGCCTTTAGTATCTGGAACGCAAGCAAACTTGCGTTTCCTAATTACAGGGAACGCAAGTGTCACTGAACGCATCGTGGAATATAGCCTTTATTATCTGGAACCCAAGCAAACTTGCGTTTCCTAATTACAGGGATTGCAAGTGTCACTGAAGGCATCGTGGAATAAAGCATTATACTTGCGTTCATACTTGCGTTCCATGAACACAAGTACAAACGCAAGTATGAATGCAAGTAAAATTATCAACGCAAGCACAGGAACGCATCATTAAATACAGGCTTTAGCCTCACAATAATGTATTGTTACAAGCACACATTGACGGACTCACTCTTAACGCTTATTGGCCCTTATTTGTGTGTAAGTATATATGATCGATGACATGCTGCATTCTAAGCAGTGCGACACAGGTAAACTGACCATAAGTGTCACTGAACGCATAGTGGAATATAGCCTTTATTATCTGGAACCCAAGCAAACTTGCGTTTCCTAATTACAGGGATTGCAAGTGTCACTGAAGGCATCGTGGAATAAAGCATTATACTTGCGTTCATACTTGCATTCCATGAACACAAGTACAAACGCAAGTATGAATGCAAGTAAAATTATCAACGCAAGCACAGGAACGCATCATTAAATACAGGCTTTAGCCTCACAATAATGTATTGTTACAAGCACACATTGACGGACTCACTCTTAACGCTTATTGGCCCTTATTTGTGTGTAAGTATATATGATCGATGACATGCTGCATTCTAAGCAGTGCGACACAGGTAAACTGACCATATGAGCTAACGATCCCCACAACAATTCCTTTGTGGTTGCTTAGGTGCCAATAACACCATACAGTTGGATGGTCCAGAGTATAGGTGTTTTTACACCTGTGCGATAAAGTGCTTGCGACATTTCCATCATACCACAGGTTGAGATCCGAGGATATCGCATGTTGCGATGTTTTCTAACCCCCCATCACCAACTAAAGTCGCAGCCATATCGCAGTGTACCACAGGTATCCAGGCTTTTACACACATGAGATAAAAACAAAGATATTACATTATATGTATTAGTAGATATAACCAACAACTTCAAGGCTGTGACATTACTAAGATGTCGCAGTGTGTCCCATGCTGTCATTTACAACCAACCCCTGCGACATTATTAAACATGTCAAATAAATATCGCAGCTTGTGATATGGGCCACGTGGCTGCGATAACAAAATTTGGTAATTATCGCACCATCTCCAAGTCGCAGCCACCTGCGATAACTCATTTACACAGGTGCGACATCACCAGTATCGCAGTGGTCTGCGACTTGCTTGAGATATGGTCATATCGCAGGCATATCGCAGCTCAAGTCGCACAGGTGTAAAAGCCCCTTATAGCTCATGGGGAGTTTACACAGGTGACATGATTGTCTGGGACCTATCATAAGAATTTTATCGGTATGTGTACACACATCTTAAACCAGGCTTTGCACAGCACCCACTCATTTTAGCACTACACTCGGCCATATCAATTATTCAGCGTGAATTCAAACAAATCCATAGCCATTAGGTTATTGGGTTTAAATGGGCTGGAATCACTTACATGTCAATGTGGGTGTCAAATGGCACCCTGAGATATGGCACCAGTAGTCCAGAGTATAGATAACCCTAAAGGCTATATTCCACTATACATTGTGCAACATTCATATTGGGTCCTACCCTGTTCTTGATCTATATTAATGATTTAATAGGAAAATTGGGTGGGCAAAATGTGATTATGTTTGCTGACGATTGTGTTGTATATGCCACCCACCATAAGGCTGTTGAACTCAGTAACATACTGCAGTCAATCATGAATAAGGTGGAAACCTGGTGTTTGATTAACCAATTGCAATTAAATGTAAACAAAACAAAAGTTGTTTATTTTGGAAGTAGATATCGGTTGGAAAGGATGGAACAGTTAGCAATACAGTTATGAACTGGATCTCTATCAGTAGTTGAGTCATATAATTATTTAGGGGTAATACTGGATCAAGAAATGTCTCTTGAACAGCGCTTACAAAATTTGTATAATAGGGTGAACCTTAAAATCTTCCAATTGAAGAAAATAAGGAAATTTGTGGATTCATCAACAGCTTCTTTAATTCATAAACAGACGATTCTACCGATTTTAGATTATAACAGTTTTCTGTTTTGCTGTGGATCAAGCAGAGAATTAAATGACTTACAGGTACTACAGAATAGGGCATTGCGTAGCATATTGAATGTTTATCGTGTGATGGATGTATTGAGACGAGAAGTACGTAATAGATTGAAGTTATTAAGTTTAAAACAAAGACAAGAGAAACAGTTGTTATCAATATTATATTGGTGGAGTAAGGATGCGGGCAACATCCTGATATCAGGACAATTTACTTGATAAACCGATAAAATTCGATTTAAGTTGTTGCCATTGAAAACACAAAGGTATATTAACAGTCCAATTAATATAGGGAGTATTCTATTGAATCAATTAACCCACTTTGAACAAATCTCGGTTACTTCAGCAGAATTTAAAAGAATTATCCGTAAGAAATATCCAATCAACCAAGAATGACTATAAGATGTATTGCCGGAACTTAGGCATGGTTTTTTTTATCTTTAATTTATAACTGTACTGTAGTTATTACTCATCAAATGACACCCATGTTGATCGACCATTCATTAAATTTCATTCATCCTTAATTTTCTAAACTTTGTTTAACCAGCTCATAATTATAAGTCAACCTGAAATTAGGTTGTAAAATCAATTTCTTGGAAGATCAGGCATTGCCTGAAGGATCTTGTGGAAATAAAGAACTAGAAAAAAAACAAAAAAACATTTGTGTTTTCTACAGATAAGAAATGCAAGTTGCCTGCATTTAGGATACCAACATGTTGATATCTGAACCCAAGCATCCCATAGAAAATAACATTGAAAATGCAAGTACAATGCAAGCAAACCCAATATTCCACTATTAGTCTGTTTGCCAAAGCCCATTTTTGGGCTTAACCTTGACATGGCGTCCATACAATGTTTTTTGATTGATTCTTTATCTCCTGAATCTTCTGATTTCAAATCTGCCGGGTGCCAAGCTGAAATCTTTGGGCAACTGGAGTTATTCACGTTTTAAAAAAAAAAGTTGAAAAATACAATTTAGATAATAAAAAATGCATATGCATTCCTAGAATGCTTGCGTTTTGCTTGCGTTTCACATGTGTATTCTTGCCTTCCCTTTTCAATGCAAGTGAAATAACGCATAGTGAAATATAGCCTTAAGCCTAACCCCTTTACTCTACATTTCAAAAAGAGCCAAAGGCCATTGATCTATTTTCCAATTTTCCATCAATAAACCCCCTCAATGACGTATATGAATTGATTATAATTTTAGAAAGGTTCTAACTATGTGTTCTTTTTTTGTTTAGCTAAACTGAAAACACAGAGTTGTCAAAAGTGGTGCCAAAAACGACAACCCAATGTTGTCTGTGTCTTTTATACAAAAAAAATCTCATTTATGAATAGTTTCATGTTGTAGATATCATAGTCCATAATAATGGCTTCCTATTATCTTATTAATAATTATTAGATATGGCCATTACACATAGGAGGCCTATGAGTTGTATGTTTTTTGACACCATTCACTTACAATACTTTATCATAGACAGAGGCCATGAAAACCTTGGGCTGTCCTTTTAGGCACCATTCACTTACAACCCTAGGGTTGTCAAGCAGCACTTTTGACTCTCAATTTGTTCTGTAACAACCCTATGACAACCCGATTCTCAGTTTTTGCTTCTCTGACAACCTTTTTGGCCCAAAGTAGTCGGGAGAAAATGACAACCTTCGGGTTGTCATCCAACCTCAAAATTCACAATGACAACCCTCTGACCACCCCCAAATTGTTAAAGGATTGTCACAAGGTTGTCACACAGCATCAATGGCCTGAAATGAGCCCTGCTCTGCCCCCACAAGTCACCTATGACAACCCAAAAATCACCTATGACAACCCAAAAGTCACCTATGACAACCCTCTGACAACTTTAAAGTGGCTCTCTGATGACTTTGTGTTTTCAGTGTAAGGAACCCTATAACATTTGTGAAAAAGTATCCTATATCTTGCACTACATACAGGTCTGACCCTTTTCCGGAAATCTACTCAATTATCCAGGAAGATAATTTGAAAAATGAACTTATCACAAATGAGCCCTGTGTCATTTTTCAAAACCCTAAGTGTGTCAAGGTTAAAAATAAAAAGGGGGGAAATTTTTTTGTGAATAGTCTTTATGTTATAAAACCAAAAGGTTTGAGTACAGTTTTGCCTATGTAATGTTAACCAAGCCTGTTAAGCCCGGTTTATACAGGCCGTCAACAGGTCCTTACGAAAATTCCCTTACGTTAACCTTAAACGGTATGGTTGGGGTTAACATTCATGGTGTTATGTTCCAATCTAGTTACAAATTGACGATGTTACGCTTATATTTGCTGTTGGTTAATTTCGATTAATGGTTTCCGGTCCTTACAACACTTTTTGTATGTAAGGATGATAAGCTGGAGGAGAAGTTCTAGTAGTTCCACTCCAGTGAGAAAAGATACTCCCACCCACAGCCCTAAGGTGCCGCCGATGTCCGAAGCAAAATCTATTAGCTACAAAGATGGAAACAAGGCAGAATTAGAACAACGGTTTTAATTAGAACAAAGGTCTCATAAACATTGTTTAAAGTGGGTAGGTTCTTTCAAATGCAAATTCTGCCAAAATCTGCTTATCAACTTTTCTTAACAAGAGGCACCCCCTGCCCCTTTCTGAATTCTAGATATCCTCCATAATTTTCCACAATGGTAGTCTCAACAAGAATATTCTTCCTACACGTAAAGGAAACAAGTCGTAACCAGTAACTTACCTCATAACCTGGTGTCTGTGTCATACTCTGGAAGTTCAAATCTTTGAAGTAGACTCGGACTTTCAAGAAGTTACTTCTGAAACACGTAAGTTTATTGAAGGTCGTTAGGATCAAATACGCTATTGATTAATTACATAAGATCCTAGGTTGTTAACGTATTTTACCTATTCTGGCCTATTCGTTTTGCTCATTAATCTGAGAATGTGATAACATTTCTGACGGGATTCAGAACTTAAGTATTGTGTAAAATGATGGAGTATTCTGGCCTATTCGTTTTGCTCATTAATCTGAGAATGTGATAACATTTCTGACGGGATTCAGAACTTAAGTATTGTGTAAAATGATGGAGTATTCTGGTCTATTCGTATTGCTCATTAATCTGAGAATGTGATAACATTTCTTACGGAATTCAGAACTTAAGTATTGTGTAAAATGATGGAGTACTCACGGGACATACTGGTCAATGTCCACGGTTTCCAGGCTAGTACAAAGTTCTTCATTTTGACCACATACCAATTCGAAGAGACGGAACTGTGTGCAAATCAAAGAAATGGTACTGCATTCATTAATAGCTCAAACAGTATCCTAAACGTAAAATGCCCACTAAGCAATAATGTTAAATGCATGATGATAGACACAGACAAACACACACACACACACACACTAGAAAATAAATGAATTATGCCTTGTATAGGCGCCCATAAGGCAAGTCCATTACAGTTTGAAATACATGTCTTGCTTTATTTACAATGCAGCTTTCTCCTTTAGGATCTATTCATACCCTGTTGTTGAGAATGACGTTTAAATTATAGTTCTTCTAATATTTTATTGTTTATTAACAAAATAAAAACATTGTTGTATCATAATGAGCAAAATAACAAAAGAGGGTAAACTACTCTGTCTTTCCGAACACCACCACCTTCAAGGAAGAATGAATTATAAAAACAAAACACCTACGTAATATGACTCTGCTGGCCAATTATTTGACGCAGTTTGGACCGTATAATCTTCTTCGCTGGGTGACATAAATGAAAAGAATTTAGTTTTTATCAGTTTAAGATACTGAAATAAAGGACAGATTAATAAGATATCATCCCAGATTAATAAGATATTTTCCCTTTAAGCATTTGAAGGGGAGCCCGTTTCTTTTATAATGCGTGTGTTTGTCGCAGTGGGTTGTCTTGCCAAGATTCATGAGCTCACCACCTAGTGTGGAAATCAGCCCTAGTGCTGGGCAAACTTGATGTTATCTTCTCTTTGGACACACATGTATTTGAATTGTTCATGTCAGACCATCTAACTTATAATATATACATAGCTAAAGAATGTTGTTTATATCACCCATAGTACCGATCTTCTGTTCTGAAGTTAAGTTCTGAATTAATTTTACACAAGCAGGGGCCGCCCCCAGTCCTCATCAGTATAACATAACAGCCTGAAGTGCCTCGCACACGGCAACAGAACTATCATGCGTACATTTTTATCCTAGTACGCAATTGTCGTACACTTTATGTCAGGATCAAGTTTTGCGATGATTATAAAAATCGTGAGATAAAATACAAAGATAAACTCTGAAATCATCCGCACACATAAACAGTGTTTTTCATCTGTCTTTTGAAAATTGCTTTAATTTTATAAATGAAATGAAGCACTTAACATCATCCCTGAAGAGATTTTGATAAATAAAAGACAAAATTTGGACTGTATAAGATACAGATTTATCAATATTACTATGAAATTAAACTGATATTTTGTAGAATTTTATGCAATATCATATTTACCGGCGAGAGGTCGTTATAAATAGATTAGCTAACAATAGGAATAACAAGTAACAATGGTGATTAGTTTGGACATATATAAATATGGTAAATATTTATTAATCCAAAGACTTCCAAACCAATCACCTAACGTAGTGAATAATTTTTTTGTTGAGCTGCCTTTTGAGAAATTGAAGGCTTAATATATTTATAAATACAATAAGAAGCCCATTGGCCTCGCTCCTTAATAAAAGTTATAGGAGCACCTGAGTTATATAATTGTGTAGTACCTCCCCTCCTAAGTGAGTGGGTAGAAAAATTACCAATAACCTTTGCTTTACACAACAGCTTTTTAAACAATTTATTAAATTCTGAATATGTTAGGTAATTCAAATTATTTGTTCCAAATAAGGGAGATTTATCCTTACGCGGGTGGGTCTTATACAAGAACTCCAACCAGTACACAGGACATGTAGCTTTAACACCACTCCTATTTACTGGAATAATGTGAACAACATTCTTTGTAGTCTTTGAAGAGCTAACCGTGACTACCATACCCCAATCCGTAAATTTTACATTTTTACGGAGCAAAATGTGAGAAGACCTAACTGCGTGACCCACTCTCAATAGTGTATTAAATAAAAACACATAATAATCACCCAGACAAGCATCCATTTTTCTGATGCGAAGTTTACCTTCCTATACATTGACTCTAGGTGTGTCACCTTGATTGGATCTTTACAGTCCAGACCAACCGTTTCAGTATTTTTTATACCCTTAAATGTCATTTTTAGATGCTTATTGGACCATTCCGGTACAGGAATGCCCTAGACATTATGAAAGAAAATCACCGCTTGGTAGTAGTTAACTATTGAGGAGGCTTTCATGTATGATGAAAGGTAAGTTAAGTATTGGCAGGCTTGCTTAGGTTTAATATTATAAATTGGCCAATTAAATTTCCTACAGACCTTCTTGTAACAAGCCCACTGCTTCCTCCTCAACTTTAGTGTGTTTTTCGATACAGCGGATTTTCTCAGAATTTTTGTCCTCTCTTTTAAGGCCATTTTTTCTGCAAAATTTTAAATTTTCATTAATACAACATAGATTTGAGCCTACAAGACATTTTCTTGCTTCCCCCTCTGATTCACCATATAACAGCCTAGATAAAGTGTCGGCTACCAGATTGTTTTTGGTATTAATGTAATGTGGGACGAGGCGAATTCTGTAAATCTTACAGATCAAAAAAATCTCTCTCAGCCAAGCCATACACGTAGGGTTTGAGCTCACCCCCTTTTTGACCATATAAAAAACCTGCGTATTATCTGTAAAAATGTTTACGCTGTGATCTTTTAAGTCGTTTAACCAACATCTTAAGCCAACCACAATTGGCCATAATTCCAGCTCATTGATATTACTACTATCATATATATCACATGTTGGGGGTCCCATGATGTGGGAACAATCCGCAAAACTCATATCAATTGGCTCATTCCAACTACCCACAATCCAGTCTTGGCCCCTGTATATAGCATAGCCTTTGAGAGAAGAATCAGACACTAGTGGTAAAGGGTATTCTTTGTAAATTATTTTTCTCCGACCATTGAAATTCTCACAGAAATTTCTCCACCACCTAAGGTCGTCCCTGGCTGCTTGCCCAATTTTTACTGCTATTAAATTATTATTTAACAAGACCTTGTACAAATTAAATATTCTTCTGCAGTATACATTCCCCCCTGAGACTACATGGGCGCAGTGAGATAAGAGCCCTCCCAGGCTCTCCAATTCTTTTTTACCAATTGTCGCCTTTTCTGAATATTTGTCTAATAGGCATTTTAGCTTTTCCAGTTTATCTGCAGGCAACCTAAGTTCCATTTCAATGGAATCGATATCCAAACCTAGATATCTACATACTTGGGATGAGGGGTTACTTTACCCCATGAAATATAGAATCCTAGATATCTCAGGGTTTGTATAACTAATCTCTGGGCGTTTTCAGCCTCATCATAAGAGGATGCAACTACAATGAAATCATCCAAATAATTTACCACCTGTAACTTATATATATCTGATAATATACTGTATACAAACTCTGAAATTTGATTAAAATACATTGGGCCTAAACGTAGGCCAAAAGCAAGCCTATTATCCTGAATATAGACCTCCTGGCCATCAACTTCCCATCTAAGCCCCATATATCTTTTATGACCTGGAAAGATAGGTACTGCTCGATAGGCTGACTTGATATCAACAACGCCCATATAGTCTCCTTTTTGTAAAATTGCCAGAACATTTTCTACACTTTTGTATTGGAACTCCTCTATTATTTCCTCACAAAAATTATTTATGGAAATATCCTTCGGCATGCTACAATCTGTTATAGGCCTGACCCCCCCATCTGGTTTTGGGACAGCCCCCATACTATGTATGCAATCTGGTTTTTCCTTGACTATTTTTAGATAGCCCTCATCTAACTCTTTATTGATTATTTTGTCCATTTTGACCAAATTTGAGCCCTCGTATACGGACTTGTAGTTGTTGCAGTCATAAACTAACCTAGTTTTTCCTGCGCTTTCATCTACAATTTTAAACCCATCGGTTACCGCGTTAACCATAGAATTGTACTTTTCTTTACAATCTTTTGATCCAAAAGACAATATATAGTAAAAACAACACGGCTTTAATTGGGCCAATGTGTCGTCAATAAAGAATTCGCACCGGCAGATGCCTTGCGCGCATTCCTCACGGACTCGCACCAATCTTCCCTCAGCCGATCTGACAGTAAACAGAATTTTTTCTGAATAATTATCGTAAATATATTTTTCGAGCGAATTTCCGAATAAATCGCATACCGGCTTGTCCGGGGTGACATCGTCTTCACGAATATCACTATTATTACTTGGATTTTTAGTGAAATCCCTACCTTTTTCGTGAAAAAGACTACTACAAAATGTCATTTCACTCGCGTCCCCCGCATCCGCCTGTGTACTTTCCGCCCCACTAACCGTGACGTCATCACTTCTCGTACCGGCATTTCCCGCGTAAACGGGGTCAGACGGGGAACAACAGGCATCTGCGGAGGTGCATTTTGATGCGTTTCCATTCGCATCAACTACAAATAAGTTATCTGACTGATTATAACCAACAGTAGGATTACACTGGATTACCGTAGAATCATTACGGTGCTGTACTACCACCGTAGAAGGAGGAATAATACGGTCTGAACAGCTTTTACACGACTGGCTTGCTGGCCCCCGGGGCGTGACGTCATCGATTTTAGATAAGTTGAAACCGTTACGGAGATTAACTCTTTCAATGACTTGCAAGCCAGATTTAGCTTCCCCCTCCTATTTCTGATCCTTTTTCGGACCGTTACGATAGCAATCTTTCTTTGAGTGACCTAACTTCTCACAAACAATGCAAATATGAGACATACCACACTTTCCTTGGCACCCCTGATCTGAATTGAATCTAAAACAGATTTTTTCGCCTGTGCCTGTACTGGTGTTACGACGACTTTTGTTTTCACGATAAGAAGTCTTTCCAGAGCTAGCTTTGAATGTATTCTCAAAACTAAAATGGGAGAAAATCTCCTCTTGATCAACTGTGGCAAACTGCATTACCCCTAGCCTGTTGGCCCTATCCCTTACAGCACAATCGTACTTGTTAAAGGTGTCGAAAGTATACATCTCCTTAGTCGCTTTTTCAGTTAGGACTTTTAAATGTTTTACTACAGGTGAAGGATCAATTTTATCGACAATTAACTTCTCTACCGTCTTAACACCAAGCAATAGTATATCTTCTACACATTTAGGCTCATCGCCCTTAGCAAAAAATCGCTTTTGGCCGAATTTCTTTGTGCCTTTTTTACCTTCCAGGTGGTCGCTGACTGAAGACGTGGAAGTGGACCTGTCACTTGATGAGGATGAGTCGCTCGAGCTGCGTAACGGGGCCTTCTTCTTAGGCTGCCGTTTCTTAGGCCGTCTTGGTTTAACGTCTTCCCACCCTGAGGAGGACCCTCCGTCCGACGATGGTTGGGCCGTCTTGCTGGCCGTCTTTACACCGCCCCCAGCTGTCGCAGCCTTGACGAGTATCTCAATGTTCTCCGACATCCTCGTAACCGTCTTCTCCAGCTTCCCAATCCTAGCTCCTTGTTCTGCAAACATTTGTTCCCCCTTTTGACGAATCGAGGAAACGTCACGGGCAGTGCCCTGCTGCTCCTTAAATTTCACACCTGTAGATAATGCAACCTTGCATTTTTCACCCGTTGGGGCGGCCTGGTTTTGCAGTTTCGACAAAAATTAAAGCCAGCCATTCCCCTAACTTCACGGAACTACGTACAGAGTCCTCGTAACCGTCTTCTCACTGGTAAGTAGAAGCCTTTCTACCCGATAACCGCTATCCCCAGCCGGCTTATACCAATTGATGATGTGAGCAGGACAGTGGTGTGGGAGCAACTGAAATTCAACGGTTACGCTCCGAGTTTATATAGTGACCCGTCAACGGATCCGCGTAACCACGGTAATGGAAGAGGGTACGTCACCGCCCTGCTCCCGGAAATAACAATTTTAAGGTATCGGACCCCAAAATATTACATTATCAATGGCATTCTAGCCTATCAAATAAAGCATGGACAATTTTAATTGAGTATTTTAATGTTAATGGACCTTGAGTCTACATAAAACATTCAAATGAGAAGAAAAAGTTTGATCAAATTAAGTAAAATGCGCGATATACCCCCTTTTTACCCTATAATCATGCATGAATTACATCAGGAACGTCTAATTAACCTTATAATTATCTCAGTTGAGTGTCCGTTTTGTGCTTTCAGATGCATTCCTGACAAAAAATATCAAACATGCTTGATAATTTATCGGGACATTTGTCGTGATAAAATCGTGATAAAAATTATCTTAAGACGAATTTATCGTAGTTACAATTGCGTACTACGTTCTCACACATGAAATTTTTATTATGGGTATACTGTCGTAGTTACATTTTGTAAAATAAAGTAAAAGATTTCACTGTTTTACGATATTTTATCCCCGCGTGCGAGGGCCTTGAGTCTCAGCGGTAATGTTTGTCTATTGGCACAGTGAATTTCAGTCCGATAGATCTTTGGGGGGGGGGGGGCATTGTGAAGGTGTGTGTTGGGGTGCATGAATGCGGAAGGGTTGGGAGGGGGGCCACGGCGGGTGTAGGTGGATGAGTACATGGACATACCAATTTATGAAGTGATAGTTTATGTGTATGGGGAGGGTTAGTTATAATTATGGGTGGGCGTGGCCATGGGTATAAGTTTTTGAAGTTGCAGGTTACATGGGTGTGCTGGTTGTGAGTTAATGAGATTTTGGTGCGTGTGTAGACATAAAAACGTGCTGTTTCTGAAGTGGCCAGGATTTCTTTTAAATAAATGCACTGTGTCGGCACTGCAACCAGTCCCAAACACATTTAAACCCTAGAATCCTACTTTTGCAGACACAAACTCCCATATACTTAAATGTATTTAACAACCATGTTAGCATAAGATAGTATAAATCATAATCACCACCAACTGTAGAGCTGCCAGACAGTGACTGAGTACAACAGTGGTTATGCTTGGGCTTCACCCCAATGCACATGCAACCACACCCTCTGAGGCCACTTTCCCGCTCAGGGAGATGATGCATTCTATGCACAAATCACCCCCTTTCTCTCAGGCCTGCACAAACAACTGCTCCCCATCAGTCAACCAATCAGGTGACTGGATGGTGATATCACTCTATAAATATAGTCTGTGACATCTAGATATAGTCCATGACATCAAATGGTCCATCTCCTCCTAGGTGGAGAGGAGTTGTATTAAAGGGGATCCCTGCCACCAGTGAAGGCAAACTCTCCTGGAGCCCCCTCTGAAATGCACACCCCTGGACTACCTCACTGGATACTCCATTGGACTGGAAGCTATACACTTATAGCAGGCCAGGAGGACTAAAGTGCCTCGCCCACGGCAACGGAAATTGTCGTACACTTCATCTCGGCAGGTGGATTTGCGATAATTATAGAAATCGTGGGATAAAATATAAGGATAAACTGTGAAAACGTTCGCACACATAAACAGTATTTTGTCCGTCTTTTCAGAAATCTAGTTAATTTTATAGTCGTATATCAATATTATCATTCAACCTTGAATATAAAACAATAGATATGAAATATATTTGGGATTTTTTTGGTATAAATTGTTCTTTTATATTTCATTCAGAAAAATGGGAGTGGGGCACGCGCCCCTGGGCCTCCCTTGGGATTTGCCATTGATACACACCTCTAAATACCCAATCAACAAGGTAATTAATTCTTGGAAGGACAGATTAAGGTATATCATAGGGATTCCCGACAAAATTATCAAACATGCTTAATAATTTGTCGGCACGTTTGTCGGCATAAAATTGTTACCAAAAACATCTGATGGAATTATCGTAGTTACAATTGCGTACTACGTTTGCAGACGTTACATTTTTATCATAGGTACATTGTCGTAGTTACATTTTACAAGATAAAGTCAAAGATTTCACTGTTTTCCAATATTTTATTCCCGTGAGCGAGGGCCTTCGGGCTCTGCCCCTGATCAGCAGTTTTCACGGACTCTGATTGGGTATAGAGGTAGGTGCTCAGAGGGGCGTTATTGCTGTCACTTTGGTACCACTCAGCAGTGCCATATGGTATTTGTACAGAGTACTCTATCTATTGTATGTTTATCAGAAATCAAGGTTTCAGATTGTACTTAAACGTGTGACTCTTCTTTTACATAAGTTGTCCTAAGTTGCCGTGAGAATCTAGTATTCAGCAGGGAGTACCTCTATAGTACTCTACTACCTAGCAACCCCTTTTAACATAAAGGTTAGTGATTCTGGTAATACGTATTTGGATATAACTACTATAAACCACTTATATGACTCTACAACGGATATACACCAACATCCCCCAATATTTATAAGTATATCCCCCTAATCCAAAACTCGCCTCCCTTGTGCAGCACATATATCAACCCTTATATCTAACAATGTATAAAAAGCATAATCCAGTATTTGGGTCAACTGACCAAACACATGCCGTAAAGCTTTTACTGTTCGGTTAAGCATTATTGCATAGAAATAAGAAAAAAGGTTTATTGTGCAATTCAATCAAAAGTATAGTAGATATTGGCCTACATTGTTAGAATTAAAATAGAATAAAAGATACTGCTTACCCACACGGAGGAAAACATTCGCAGTAACTTGAGTTATAGTTCCCACCTTGGAAGTAGGTCAGCGCACAAGCTAACGTGTCTGAAGAAGCAAGCATTGGCAATTTAAATATATATGTGTCGTTAAGGCCATGATCCACGTTGCGATTTGGGGCCGACCGATTTTCTTCTCATGCATTTTTCACACATGTGGAATCAATTTTCCTGATGAAAATACAATATTTCTGATATGTATTATTCTATACTCTTTGGACAAGTGTACGTTGTATAAGTAAAATGATTATTTAAGAAACCGATTTTCAAAATCGGTCCAAAATCGGCCCAAAATCGCAACGTGGATCATGGCCTTTAGGACTTGACCACAAAGACAGTGTCTATGTGCTTTTGAGAAACAATGACAAACTAAAACCACCCAACGGATGCCTATTATTTGTGAAACATGTAGGAGAGCTAAGATGCATGGGAATGGACATCACACATGATGTCTAAGAAAACCAGAATGATTAATTTCACGTATACCTACAAGTAGAATTGATACACATATATAACTAAATCAAAAGGAGCCCTATACAATAAGCCCATCCCACATAATATTGGGTATACATGTAAATCCCATGGTTGGGCAAGGGTTGGACAAATTAACCATATATGCCATCCTTGTCTCCTAGAGTTGGTGTGTTAGACCGTTAAATGTAAATCTGACATAAAATGTATATTAACGTAAAATGTAAAAAGAACCAACGTAAAATGTAAATTCAACATAAAATGAAAACCATGCTACCCTAAAATGTAAATATGAACTAACGTAAAATGTGACAAATCACCCTAAAATGTAAATAGAATTGAAGGACATCAAATGTAATTCTGCTTATTTTAGGGGTTGGAAATCTCTAGCATCAATTAAGAGGACCATTATTTATTCTTATTATGTAGTATTTTCTCAGAGTTAATCGGTTTAGTTGTACATATCCGATTAATTGGTTACTATCAATTTTCAATATATATAGGGTGCCGGGGTATAAGGCTTTCTGTGTATATTTTTTATTTGATTTAAGTCCTGCAGTTAGCTTTCTGTAACATGAATTAACAAATATTTTCTAAGTTTTCACTATACATTTCCTGCCACCTGTAAGGATATATTTTCTTCATGGTAAACCAAACTGAAAATCATAAATATTGCTTGTATTACAATATCAACTAGCACATTGTTCAACGAATGTTTATTCAGATATACAAATATATATAAACTCTTTATGACTGAGCCCTATTAAAATGTTAATAGTGAAATTTCTGATAGTATCGAGATCAACATGCATATTTCATGTTCATGACAGTATTTGCATTTTTGCATTTTAGGGCAGGTTTTGTGATTACATTTTACGGCAATATGAGTTACATTTTACGTCATATTTACATTTTACGTCAATTTTGTCTACATTTTACGTCAAATTACATTTCACGTTAGATTTACATTTTACGGTCTAACATAGGGTTATTGAAATAAACAAGAATGCATATTCCTATATCCCAAAATACTGCTTAAACATTTTGATTTCTTAAATGTTATCAATTGCAAGTTTGTCAGCCAATCAAAATGATTTATTTAAGGGCAAAATAGGGTTGGACATTATAGGTTTGGCTGATAGACTTTAGCATTGGTTCCTACGTACAAAAGGCCAATATGCAAAACTGCATTTTACAAATTTTGTAATATGTAACTCTCTTCAGGGGATGAGCATGGAAGCAATTTTGAAAATCTTTCACTTTAAACTTTAATGTTGGTATAACCGTTTTGTATTAGCAAAGGTCTATGAAGAATGGCTGATGGACACTGGATTAGCATTGTTTTCAAATTGGGGACTATTAAAGCCATAGTAGCATGATTTACAAAGAGGTTACCACTATTAGTTGTTATGAGACAGAATATCAGGACCAAGAAATGTCAATAGGACAATAGCTATAAAGAATTTATAACAATTAATGTACTTTGAAAAACAGCGGCCATGCTATCCTCCAGTGATAGCTTCAAGGTCAGTCCTTCAGCATGGATGTTTGATATGTCTTTCTCTGTTAGCTTGGAAATACTTTGTTATAGATAACAATTTCTTTATTTCAAAATATCAATATTATATGGCTTATAGTCTTCAGTAATGACTCGATCCAATACATAACGTTGTAGCGAGCATACCCAAAGAGTGTCTGAACTTGGAAATAAATTGCAAGGGTCGCGAAGTTCGGAAAGTCCCTTATGAGAAAGTAATTTGGGGTATCTCCCAGCCAGAGAGTAACCTCGCTGTGACTTTCTCCCATGTTCTAATGATATTATGTGACATGTTACAGTTACGTTCTGTGAGGTCATATCCTTGGCTGGGTTGCTGATGGACTTTAATGGCCAATAATATTATATCAATAAATTCACAATAAATGTAGCTAAAGGACAACGAAACCAAAGACCTCAAAATTCATCTTTAGTGAGAGGAACTATTTATAGAACCTAGTGAAACTATTAGTCTTGACCATTCTTCTTATTAAAAAACTGGAAACACATCAGATGCTTAACGTCGCCTGCTTAACAGACGTGGTAAATAAATAGTATAGTGCCCCTACAGATAGCCTTGTTATATTTTTAATCCATGAATAACGGTTAAACAAAAACGTGTTTGGAGATCTAGTATCAGTTAATAATCTTACCGTTATTTGAAGAGCACGGACTACTGCTCTCCAAAAAGTCAGCCGGATAATATGACTCGTAGGGGGAAAGGTAACAACCGCAGTATCTCGCTAATGTCCGGTGTGGGCATAATCTTGTACATGTCTAGAACATAACATCAATGGCACAATAGAATACAAAATCATTACCATTTCACATTTCATTGTTTATACGATTATACAAATTAGGCCTACGTCGTATTATATTAATGTCTATCTCAGTGGGCGATCTTAGAAAGTGACTTCGAATTCATAGACAATTACAATTTCACTTTTGTTCTATTGTCCCTATTATATATTCAATAATTAATAGATTCATTAATGCTGTTCGTGAATCTCACCTCTTTAGTGTAGACAAATTGTCCATAGTCGTCAAAGTACGAACTGTCGGTGCAATTTC
This sequence comes from Lepidonotus clava, assembly GCA_936440205.1. NCBI lineage: Eukaryota > Metazoa > Annelida > Polychaeta > Phyllodocida > Polynoidae > Lepidonotus > Lepidonotus clava. The sequence goes on from OW387134.1 coordinate 30,580,119, forward strand.
CATACGGAAGAGGCAATCGGGTAATATTTGTCTAGGGGGAAAAGACAAGTTTTCTCAGTGAATAGGAGCTTTTTTATAATTGATGGTGGCAGGTTGTCTGTTACCGAATGCCAAGGCATTTCGTATAACTCGTTTTTGTTGTGTGTTTTTTTCGATTCCTGAATACCTCAAGTTCTTCCATCGAAAATCTATACTTGTTACAATAACATCAATACATCAAAAATATTATCAGAATAACTATATATATATATATATATATATATATATATATATATTATAAGATATTTTACACACTTTAGAATACCATGATATGATAATAATACATTTAGTCAATACAGTCAGATAACAAACATTGTCATCACTCATTTTCTCAACTAGTAAGAGTTTGTTTAAAGCTCATCTAATGGTAACCAATATAATTTTAAGCTGTTTAGATCTCACATAATCAGAGATAAACTTATAGTGTCTTTACAATCGGTAACGACTAAGTTAATAATCGTTGCTATACAGTAGGAGTTCACTAAAAACTCATTCATTCCTAAATGACATAGTTTTTATGAGATGTTTAAATCTCGCACCATCGAATGCTATCACTTGGATATCAAAAAAACTGGTTGATGATCACTTATGGACAACTCCAATACACCGCTGTCTGAGATATACCCAATATTCGTAAATATTAAGTCAATCCTGCTTTTTGATGTTTCAGTTATGCGCGTGTTTCTATTGATAGTTTGTTTCAGCAGATAGTCTCTTTCAATATCCTTTAGCAGATCAAAATGTTGGGCATGACGTTTATTATAATCCATGTTAAAGTCATCAAGAATTATTATTTCCCTCCTAGTTGTATCACCAAATTTATCAAGAACATCACGTAATTCATCTAACCCATCTTTAACTTTACCTGAAGGGGGTCTATAAACGCAACCTATGATTTTAGTCTTTACTGATGGAAGATCTACTGATATCCATAATTGTTCAAAATTACTAGATATTTTACTATAATAATTTACTATTTTCGTGTGAGATGCATATTTCTTTTTTACAAAAATGCATAACCCTCCGCCACGCTTTTCACCAAGTTGGGTGCACCTATCAAGTCGAAAAATATCAAAACCTGGGAACTTCACCATCGCATCATTTATTGAGAAATTTAGCCACGTTTCACAAAGGCAACCAATATCATAATCCTGAAAAAATAATTTAACCTCCTCAATATGTCTCCAGAGACTCCTGATATTTAACATGACAAGTTTGAAACCTTTCACCATGTTAACAGTATAACTACAATTCCAAGAATTTTCAACACATACAGTCAAATTTACCAAACACAATACAGGGTTAGTCAAAAGAAACCAACGTAATTGTCAATAGCTGCTTTATACCAAAGAACTATAGACCCAGGAGGTGATGAATATGCTACAAAAAATTGACACACTCTTGACACAAACCTTTGTGAGTATTAATCAGAATATCCAGTCAAAACATTCATTAGAAAAAAAACTCATTCAGAAAAAAACGTCTCAGGGCAAACATAGAAACCCCACCACTATCGAATGAGAACTATCTCCAGAGAGGAATGCATAAGAGGTGGCCTAGATTAGGTTACGGCGCAATAATGATAATAATACGCGTGGTTGTTTCAATTGCTATTTGATACTGCCTGCTGTTGCTTTCGTTCCGTACAAAAATGAAAGACAAATAGATGGCACCATGATTGTGTTATACAGCCCATATGTCTACTTGGCACGTCTTCCATACATTTATAAGCATGTATTACTGTTAGCCAGCAGTTATCTATTATTTTTTAACGTCTGGGGAGGCACGTTCATACACGTAACAGAACAGATCCAACCATTCCCCATTATTCTTAATGAATAATCATCAATAAATAAAATCAAGCCTACCATATGTATACCAAAAAGAGTCTCCTGCCCGGCACTGACTGACAGCGCGTTAACTTCAGGGAAAGCCACGCCTCCATAAGGATGTACAGCCAAGGCTGCGCCACTTCCAGACACGATTGAGGCCAAATACTCTTCGGTTTGCACGTGGAGGACCAATGTGAGTCCTGTGCGAAATTCAACAACAAAAAAGGAAAAAGGCATTTGCTGAAAATATGATCGATATTTTCAAATGTCTAAAGGGTTGAATATGTAAATATTTATTGTGATATGCTCATCAAACCTCTGCTTCCGTGCTTATTTATACTCTTTGTTATACATGTATAAACTAGATATCAATTACAATGCATAAACATTTAAAATACTTTAATTGAACATTAATTTAATGGTTTGAACTCACGTATTACAGCCGTTGACATTATTCGATACATATTTAACAGATGCCTTCAATTTCAAGGTAGATTAGCATTCTATAGCAACCATTATTTTGGTGCCTTTGTACAGTCTAAATGGTAACCAAAAATAGCCGGGGTGGGATCCCACAGCTTGATGAGGAATAGAATGATTTGTTGTTTGTAGCATTTTTGTCCAAACTCACTGCCGCATATATATATATATATATATACACATATATATATATATACATATATGTGTGTGTGTGTGTGTGTGTGTGTGTGTGTGTGTGTGTGTGTGTGTGTGTGTGTGTGTGTGTGTGTGTGTGAAAAGGGCTTAGTTGAGCTACGAATAGGCACATGTGATTCTCTTATTGTATTATCTGCAAACCTTGGCTTTTTCCGCTGAGGTAGGAATACAAAGGAGATGACATAGTTTCCGCAGAATTAAAGGTATAACAGTTGCCATATTCTGGTGAAATCCATTGGGAAAAATTTCTGAAAAATGCAATAATTATTAATGATTTTACAAGAAATGATATCATGTGGCTGAGACTTGTACGCGGTCTGACATTAACAATTACCAGAGACATTTTTACATAAACTGATAAATAGGCTAGGTATAACCGCAGATCGAATTAAAGGCAAGGAACATGAATCCATGCAGAAGAACTGATACACCATTAATGTCCTTCCTTGGATAAACGAGTAGTTATAATTGTACATTCTCACACTCACTGGTAAGAACATTCTGATCCTGAATAACTGCAGTCAATGATGAAATCTTGAGGTTGGTGACCAACCTTCTTACGGACGTCCCTGTTAAAAAATAGCCGGTGTTTTAGCAGAAGATAAAAAGGTTTTCTGGCAATACATGGATTTATTTCTAGGTCATTGATAAGTGTCATGATTATCTTCAGACCCAAATTTATGGAATACTATGGCAATTAAAATTATGTCCATGAAAACAAAGACACGTGATATCCCAGGACAAGCCAAAAACCAAACTTGCATTGAAAGTTCGGCGTAGGAGAGTAAGAATTGTCTCCGTATTTCCTCATCTGCGCTGACGACATCGGATAATGCGAAGGTGCGTCCATTGTTTGGGGTGGGCCCTTTGGAGTTCCTAGCTGGGGCTGGGCCTCCGTCAAGTGAACGCTTCTGAAATGTAGGGTAACATTTGATAAAACTTAAATGGAACATATCTGTAGGATAGACCCTTGTTGCCTGATTTTTAATCGCCTAGAATAAACCACAAACTTTCAGACAAAAATCTAAAACTTTAGACGTACCTCATTATCACATTATTATTTGAAAGGCCTACTCTTCAGTCAAAATATGTCAGAACCCAGAAAGTCTTCAGAACCGTACTGATGTACATGAACAAGTGGTAACCTTCTTTTTTTATTATAATATTATGTTGCTTTCAAAGTGTAAGAAAATGGCACTTGATTTAGTTCACCATATATATATATATATATATATATATATATATATATATATATATAATTATAGTCTTTATACATTGTACTAAAGGTAAAACGAGACTAATATGACTATTTAAAGAATATTATATTTGGGTTATAAGAACTGACTCTTCACAGAAACCAGGGTGTAGGCCTGTTTAAATGGACAGTGTTCAAAGTGAACAAGAAAGTAGTTGAGGAGTTGAGGAAATTAAACCACCTGTCGAGGAGAAAGACCTGATGGATTCTCCTGCTGTTGTTGCCCTGCAGGTTGTTGCCCAGTCTGCTGCCCTGCTGCTTGTTGCCCAGTCTGTTGCCCTGCAGGTTGTTGCCCAGTCTGCTGCCCTGCTGCTTGTTGCCCAGTCTGTTGCCCTGCAGGTTGTTGCCCAGTCTGTTGCCCTGCAGGTTGTTGCCCAGTCTGTTGCCCTGCAGGTTGTTGCCCAGTCTGTTGCCCTGCTGCTTGTTGCCCTGTAGGTTGTTGTCCAGTCTGTTGCCCTGCAGGTTGTTGCCCAGTCTGTTGCCCTGTAGGTTGTTGTCCAGTCTGCTGCCCTGGGGGCTGTTGCTCTGTCTGTTGACCTTGCTGTTGCCTCGGGTTGGGGAATTTGGTGGGCAGTTTTTTTGTCAGGGTTGCCACAAGATCCTGCAGTTCTTGTGACGTCTCATTTAACATCGAATTTCGGACAGCATTAAGATTACAGACTGTAACACTTGGAAAAGACAGATTGTCAAAGCCTACTTCAATGTTCACATTGTACTCATAAGAATAATACTTGTCAAAAAGTAACGAGCAATGAAGACAGCCTACGCAAACCGCAGTTGAAAATATCACAGCCCAGAAGCCGGTGCTCCACCATTTAGATGCCTTTTTTATGTAAGGAACCCCTTGAATACTGGTAAAGTCCGCGAATTGAGACAGAAGACCTAGGTAGGAATGTTTTGCTTTGATTTCCTGGGTGGAGTCTTGTTCCTAAAATAAATAGAAATGAATGGAAGACCATATATAGCAGTACTTTGATGTGCCCTTCGAGGGCGAGCAAGCTTACTAACTCCCAGAATTTATTGTGCTAGTCCGATACTTTGGGTAAAGACATGCGACATAAGGGTTAGTGACATGAAGAGAAAAACAAAATTACATTTCTTAAATTCGACATACGACATCAACACCCCCGAAATCTGGTATATTCTTCAATCAATTTGCTTTTTTGACTTTATTCTTATTCTCAAAAAGACACGTTAACAAGTTTACTCATTTTTCTTGAATTTAACATTCATATAGTTTCCTTGGCTGCCATATAATGTGAATGCGGTCATCAATTAATTATATATAAGTAATACCTAAAGTACTATTTGTGTACTAGAAGGGAGTGCAATATCCTACCGTATTTTCTCCCGTGATTAAAGTTGGTAGGGCAACGCCCCCTCCCCCAAATGGTTAAGGATGATCAACCATCCTGCCCATTGCCACTGGGATGTTACACCAGGCCAGTAGCCAAGGGGAGGGGGGGAGGGGGGGGGGCGTTCGGGGGGTTTGTACGAACCCCCCCCCCCCCCCCCCCACTCCAACCCACCCACCCACTTGGACGAACCCGCTTCTCAAATCTCTTAACCCCACTCATAGTTATTTTCTTAATCCATCTACAAGAATATATTACTCAAAAAAAGAGAACTCCCCTCTCAGAAAAACTGGCTATGGGCCTGCATACTCCCCCGTCGCGTCGGATTACAAATGTAATCATTACGTAGGAATGTGAAGCGACGGTGGAGTATGATGGGTATGTACACCCTCCGTCTCTAGATACCTTAGTTTCCGATCCGCCACCGATTATTAGGTTCCTCTCCGGGATCACCTCAGTAGTCAATGTATTGATAGAAGATAATCCCCTCTTGTTTATTTTAGGTCGGTCAATGTTTTTGTGGCAATTTATAAGAAAATTGAAAAATAGGAAAAAGGAAAGGAAAATTGGGGTTAGGGGGCACAATCCCCGATTTCGAACCAATATTTACAACAAATATTAAACTAATGTACTGACGCGGGTGGCCAGTCCATGTTAGGGCAATAAGGCGTGAGCTTTAGACGCACACGCATAAGCCGTGTTTCACTTTGTCAATGGTGAAATGGGGGAGGAGTCATGGTGTGACGTACCACTCTAAAAGAGCGGGTTCCGCTCTTAGTCAGTCAGAGTTCGCTGTAACGCTGTGTGAGTAACATCCAGGGAAGGTTGGACCTTTAACCTGCAGTCTTGGTTCTGGAGAGAGGCATGGAAATCATGTAAGAGCTCGGGAGCATTGACTGAATGTGTTTGAGGGGATTCTTACCTCGGGACTGATCATGGTCAATCGAGTTCTTGTCACAAAACGACTATACACTGGATAATAAACAAACAATATCCTTTCACGCGAGTGTTCATGTCTTACATGATGAGGGAACTATAATTATGTATTGGACGATGGCAGTCGACGAGGAGGAGACTGCGTACGGAGCTAGTTATTATCTATAAACTAAGTACAACTTTACACACCCTATAAATAACGGATAATTAACCTCTATAGTTCACTAAACCAAATAATCAAATCAATGATCTTGTCTTTTTTTATTATTATTATTTTTGTAGTTTTGTATGCACTTTGACTGACACTTTCACGCGACCCTGATCCTTAGCAGATGGCAGCCTTCTCTCCTCACCCTGAAATAGCTTGACCCTATGATAACCACGCGGTCATTTTTCTCTGGCGCAGGCTTATACATCTCGTGAAGGAACGTGTTATTTTAGCCTGGGAGAGAAAATAGCATGATTTCATCGGCCATCAAACACAAGCAATCAGGCCCGGGTTAAGAGAGATTCCTAGATCTGCCCATGAAGCCTTATAGAAGGTGGCTGGCAACACGTTCGTCAAAATAGGCACATTTTTAACTTGGATGATCTTCATGAAATACATGTTTCACCTTTAGCCTGTAATTGCCACACCACCTCGATTAGGGAGCGCCGTGCATTTATGAATGACCCAAGGTTTGATCGGTTCCTTTTGACCCAATACGACATTTATTCTTAAAATATTCTTAAAGTAAAGAGAAAATAGAAAAAATATTCCGTTGATACTTCCTTAAAAAAGCAATCTTCAACGTTTGTCATTGTTGTGATACTTATGGCTTCTAGATACTTGGTCAGTGTTTTACAAAAGGGCCATATAATCACGTTAAAATACTATACAGGATCTAGGAGCCACAATAACGCAGTGTGCGCATGGTGTTTAGCATGCCACTCCATTAAAGGTTGGGCCAGATGACCAAAGCCGCCTCGAACGTAATGCCGTGTACCGCTCTCACCCACCCCCGACCCCCACACACAATAAGCCTCCTCACGCCCCCACACCCCCACATACCCACGCACAATAAGCCTCCCACCCCCTAGCCCCAACCCAAGCCCCCGCTTACAGGGTAAGTGCATATCCAGTAATTTACTCGGTTTGGCGTTTGTAGAGCCGCACCTTACAATGTCGATCCAGAGGTTATAAAGTGAAGTACGTACCACTCCTCATTTCGGTGTTTCTCAACGTATTTAGTACTTTGTTAGGGCAGGCCCGTACCCATGTTCTGCTGTGTGTGGGGGGGGGGGGGAGGGGGGGGGGGCGAAGTTCCAAAAGTGGGACTTTTGCCTATTTTGTCAATGATTTGAACTTGAAAAGAGAGGTGGCGAGTAGTAAAAAGTGGACCTTTTCAATATTTTTCTACTAGTTTTAGAAGTTTTTACATTGAATTTTTTAACGGAAGGTCGTACTTTTGGATATATTTCCTTTGTGGGGGAGGGGGGGGGGACAAAGTTACGGGCCTAGTTACGGGCCTGGTTTGGGTGATAAAATAAAGAAAACCAATTTGGATCGTCCTTGGGTGACTGTACGACCCATGGTACGTGACTAACCATTCTAGGGCGAAAAGGTGCACGTGCTTTGTCAGTTACCCTACATGAAGGTACATTTTCCTTGTAATTAAGGTACATCCCTCCTAATCAGGAGTTTGCATGCTTAGATGCATAGAAGCTGAGTATATCAGTTAACTAGATAGACAAAGTATTCATCTCTGGATATTGCGGAGGTGGGGGAGCAAGGGGAGGGGATGCTTCGCAGGCTATTAACTAGATAACGTTAAGTTGGCCACACTTTTTAAAATATACTTAAAACCATTGCAAAACTCACGTATTTAGGTTCCTTCTGGGTGTCTTGCTTCATATTGTTCAAGTCGCCGCCGTACCTCCTGTTGAGGTTGGAAGCTGAAAGCCCCTCGAAATTATTTTGGTTTACGCTCCTATTCTTGAAGGTGCGTACATCGTATTCAAAACCGTCCGTCGTTATACCAATAGGCATCGAATCAAATTCTTCTTCCGGTACGCGATAGTCTTTTTTATGTGATATGTCCGTCCATCTGGAGGAACTGCCGACAGGAAATCCGTAATTATTGTCAGTACTCCTGTATCGGTCCAGTTTGGAAATGCTCTGTAGGCGGAGACGATGTTCTCGGTCTATAGTCCTGAATCCGTGCGGGGTGTCCATCTTACTGTATATTGATAGTGGTCATTGGTACTCTATCTAATACACTTAAAAGTCCTCAATCATTGTTGGACCTGAATGACTGAAAAATACTGAGGAACTATTAGTCTTGGCTGCTTAGTTAGGCCCAACACCCTCTGGCCACCCAATGCAGACCAGTTATACATGCGCGACCACTGGCGACCCCCTGGCGTTGCGCGTGAAGTTTCTCGGACTAAAATAGCAATCGGTCAACATGGCATGGCTTTACATAATCCTTGTTTCGGCTTGGGTTCTGCACATACATGTAGCGTAACCCTTCAGGGACGGACTGCAGTTCGGAAGGGGGTCGCGCGGGGCGGTCGCCGGCTCCCCTCCCCCACCCCTACCCGCGTCCCACTTGTTCCTGATTGTTTTTGCAGTATCTAACACAAATATGATCATTGCAAAATATTGTGGGTCTAATTAACGTTCGAAGATGTAAGCTGTCCGTGTTTGTTATACCCTAGCATCTTCTTCTCGGTGTCGATGTTTTAGGGACTGAAATTCTGTCTCTCATATGAGTACCTCCTAGTTATTCTTCAAAGTAGTTCAGCTTTAAAGAGCAATAGAGGAAATGGTCATTTTTCCGGATGGAGACGGTGGGATTGGAGAGTAGTGTGACCAGGCCCGTATCAAGGGGGGGAGGCGGGGGTGGCGCGCCACCCCCGCACCAAAAGAAAAATTCCAAAAGTTCCACCTCTCCTTCAAAAATCCATTCAAAAATCCATATAAAAATCGTAAGAATGTGATGAAAAGTTCCACTTAGGGACCCTCGCCACCCCCCATTTTAAGAAGAAATTATTGAAATCATAACTAAAAGTTCCACTTAAGGAACCTCGCCACCCCCCACAGGATACTTTGGGTACGGGCCACAGGAGACCTTGGGTACGGGGTGCAAAAATACCCATAATATTACCGGGTAATAATAACACTGTGTCACACAGTGTTATTATTACCCGGTAATATCATGGGTATTTTTGCACTCTATCTGCGCAAAAAATAGACACATACACGGTAATACCTTCTACTGACGCAATCTTACAGTTAAACGTGGCTTTTTGCGCCTTCCCTTCAAAAATAGAAAACAAGGCTCCCATTAACCAATATAATATTTTGATGCAGTTAGACTATGGAGTGTTGATTTCGATAGAGACTACAACGATTAATGTATTGAAATATTATATGAGGGTATATTCCTAGCTCAACATGTCTTTTAATCATTCAGTCTTTTGGTCTATATAAAAATTCGTACTCCTTCTTTGACTCCATCCTGCAGTTCATGTCCCTTAGTAGTTCACCTATAAGGGAAATGTTAAGATATCACTATGATCCTATGTGGACTCACAGAACTCAACAACTGGGGTACAGTGAGAGGTTGTTTATTCACAGTGAAATACCCGAAGGTATAATGTGGTAACAGTAATAGTTAATGGCTTTCTTGTATGATCATGGTGACCAGGTGAACTCACAGATGATGAATAAGCATGCCTACAGGTGTTGAGCAGACAGGCTTACAGGTGCTAGGCAGGTAGGCCTACAGGTGCTGGGCAGGTAGGCAGGCAGGTACTGGACAGGCAGGGCAGGCAGGGCAGGCAGGGCAGGCAGGGCAGGCAGGGCAGGCAGGGCAGGCAGGGCAAGAAGGCCCATAGGTCTGCAGGTGATGAACAGGTAGGTCCTCATTCCTTGAGAGCCTCTTACTGAATGATCTGCCCCTGGCCTTGGTCAGGTAGAGCCATACATCCTGGGCCATACTGGGTCTCTGGGTCTTCTCTCCTGGAGGGGTCTCTACTCTCCTTGCCCTACAAGCATTGTTTATCTCACCACTGGTCAAGTCCTGATACTTATATCCCAGGAGGGATGCATCTGCCACCCTGGCATAAAAAGCCCCCCAGACGGGTAATTGGCCCACATCCAGTGTCATCTCCAATTAGGCCAATTATACAGGCCAATTACAGTCTTCATATGCCATGAGAGCACTTATAAAAGTGCCAGTAAGGCTCACCTGATTAAAGCGTGTCTCAATCAGGCCTCCTATGATTATTCATGCAATAAATATCAAAATGTCACTCTGATACATACATAATCATGAATTTACTTATTAATTGTGAACTATAGAGAGTTAATTATCTGTTATATGTGGTGTATGTAATTAGTCGTAGTTAATTGTAGATAATAGCTAGCTCCAAACGCAGTTTCCTCCTCATTCGACTGCTGTTGTCCAATACATAATCATAGTTCCAGCATCATGTAAGACGTAACACTCTCGTGAAAGGTTGTTCTTTATTAATATTCTCCTGTGTGTTGCCATTCCGTGACAAGATCTCAATTGACAATGATCAGCTCCAAGGAAGGAATCCCCTCAAACACATTCAGTCAACGCTCCCGCCTTTCTACACTGTCTTTCTGCTTCTATTCCAAACCAGGACTTAGCTTCTAAGACCTAACATTTCCAGGATGGTTACTCACACAACGTTCAGCTGACTCTGACTGAGCTTGAGGGGCATGCGCTCCTTTAGTATGATACGTCACACTATGACTCCTCCTTTAACCCCCTACTTTGACAGAGAGTTATGGCTAGAGTGTGCGCTGTTCTAAAGCTAACGCTGTAAAGCCTACATGAGCATGGACTGGCCACCCGTGTCAGTACAGTTGCTTCAATTGCATTTCTTTCATTATTCTGATTCTAATTGTAGTGTCCATGTGCATAATATTCAAAATTTGTGTACTGACCCTTAAAGACACGAGGTAAACACTTCCGGTACTAGTGACAATTTGAGAAGCATGGCAGTCCCTTGTTTATTTATCCTTTATGCTTTCTAAAGCTATAGAACTTGTGCAGACAGGGTCATGTGACCAGATTTTGGTAATCACCATGTCGGTGCCACACCCACGTGGCTCTTAAAAATATCAATAGCTGAGAGTAAATAATTGTTTATTATGAACAATTAAGCTTTATTTTGATGAAATAGACAAAAATATGCATCATTAGTGTTTTGGAATTGTAGATGATGATAAATTTAAACTGATCACCACCATGGCTGCAATCCCAATTTGGGAGGTGTGACATCATGTGCACAACGTCTATATTAAAGCGTTACATCTGGCGACAAGGTATGGTCAGCATGAAGCTATAAGGACCCCAGGAAGGCCCTGAGTCTGCTGTTCAGTGAAAACAAGGAGGAAAACAGACAGATTTTGGTGAGGATCCCAAGACTCACAGGACCCACAGGACTGATCTGGCCCCATCACACTGCAAACTACAGGGAAATTGATGCAAAAACTAAACATGCCCCCAAGTACATGCCCCCAAAACCTTGTTTTGGTAGTAAAATCTGTGACAATAATGAACTGACTATAATCTTAAGGTCCTGTGAAGTAACTGCGCATAAGCTGTCATATGAAACATGCAGTCCTAGGCCCCACATTGACTCAACAAGTAGGAGATTCTGAGTGAATTTGACCATACATGCATGTAGGAGGATCTATGCCCAAGTTTCTCAAAAGAGCTGTGTATTATGAACCTTATATGTAGGCCTAGTTAGAGGATATTTATATATTAATTACAAGGAAGAAAGTCAAGTCTTATAATCAGATCTAAGGACCCAATTCAATAAAAGCTGTCCTAGATTTCTAAGTGCTACAGTGACAATTTAATGGTGATAGCGGACAAAGTGAACTATTATTCTTCAGTAGCAATTCATTATATAAGTATTTACCATGGCGGTTTCTCTACTGCCATTTCCATTGTTTGTAGGCCCGTACCCAAGGTATGCTGTGAGGGGGTTGCGAGAATCCCTAAGTGGGACTTTTGCTTATAGTTTCTAGTGGCGGATCTAGAAGGGGGCATAGGGGGCGTGTTCCCCCTCTATTTTTGACCAAATGTTATTTTTTTTAATGTAGAATTCTCAGATCCGGAGGGTCCAGAGAAAATTTGTGTAATAGGGTGTCCCCCCATGGAAAATCTCTGGATCCACCCCTGGTTTCAGTAATTTAAATCTAAAAAAGGGAGGTGGCGATGTTTCCAAAGTGGAACTTTTCAATATTTTAGGGATTTTACAGTGAATTTCTAAAGTTTTATTACACTCACATTGTCTGTTGTTTGCTGATGACACTATAGTGTATTATATCATGCAAACAAAGACTGTGCCACTGTATATAGTGATATGCAAGATGATTTTGTTTAATTGGTGTATTAACAATAGGATAACATTAAATATGATAAAAACAGAGTACATTCATTATGCATATAGGAAGGTAACTGTAGGAACTCCCATTTTGAAACTGGGTGAGAATTTGATCAATTGTGTTGATGTAAATACAACCATTTGGGCACCATGTTAGATAAGAAATTCTCAGGAGATGCCCGATACAATAAGATCATAGGTTCTCTCGCTGCAGAAAAGGTTACTTTTTCATAAATCAGACATCCCAGGTCAACTGAAACTGCTTTATATTTGTCCAAAACAACAATTTTACCTATTACTATATTTTATTGTCTAAGGCAAAAAAGGATCGTCTCCAGGCTATGTTCAATAGATTTACTAGAATTATATTTCGTGATCAAATTGACAAAGCGGAGAGGATACGTCGAGTTGGTATGGGCAATCTTGAACAAAGAAGATCTTTACATTTGATCAGACTAATGTATAAAAGATCCTCTGATCCCCTTTATATTGATGATGGTGATCTACCTACAAGTCAGTTTACTAAATTAGTCTTGAAGGTCCCTGAAGTGGTCTTAACAAAGACACTCTCATCACCTATCTATGCTGGTAGCACTATGTGGAATGAAGCTCCCACTGTAATACAACAATCAGGTTCCTACGTCGAATTTAAAATTGGATGTAAGGCATATCTTGGTATAACATAAGCTGTATAGACGTAGTATCCATGTGCCATCCCCACTCCCCCATATCCTTTATTTCTTCAAATGTATAATTAAATTGTAGAGTAGTGTTGCCAGTTTTCACGCATTAAGAACGGAAATAATTACATCTACATGATCTATGAAGGTGAGACTCTGGATAGTAGCAAAGACGAGAATGCATGGTATGTGTCTACTCTACAGGCCATAAATAACAGGACTGAACAGGCCAAGCTACTGAAGATGATCATCGAGGTGAATGGTACTGACACTGAGTTTATCATTGATACCGGAGCAGGACTCAATATTCTTGACAAAGATGGATTTGAAAACCTCCAAGTAAAGCCGCAGCTTGAGAGCATCAACATACACATTAGAGCATACAAATCCAAAATACTGATCACCATACTATGGAAATTTTGTGCAAAAGTTGAAGTCTAGGGTGGGATAGTTCATGCTGTCTTTTATGTGACTAGCGTATATGAAGGCTCCGTACTTATATGTGACACAGCAGAAGCCCTAGTGACAATTGACAAAAGGCTCCTATTGACAGTTAATGCAGAAGTAGAGACCGACCCTCTCTACCAAGGAATTGGACGACTCAAGGACTTTCTGGTGAAGTTACTCATCAACGATAGTATTCCCAAAGTTGCAAGGTCCCATTGCTGGGGACAAGCTAGGATTCAAAATGCCCTACCCACTGTGACAAATTTGCTGCTGGATAGATTAGCCACAGTTACATTTGACCTATTTTTTATATAAACATTATTGTAAAGCCACATTAAGTGGCTATTTTTTCTAGAATGCACCTTGGTTTAGAATAATCTGCAGGTAAAAAACCGGAGGTTTGCAAGCTGGGGTAGGGGGAATGTCTTTCTATTTAGCTCTGGCATCTTATCCTTTCTTTTCTTTTGTCACCACTGCCTTTGTCTTACTAGGATCTTTGGGTGTTATTGTCATTCTATGGAAGCAATAGACTGTTTTCTACAACCTGGCTGTCACGGTCCAGTGGCTTTGTTTGTCTGGGTGTCGCTATGGTGACCACCAGGCAGTGGGGGTCGACACCTGTTATGTAATGCTGATAAGCACTGATTGGGGCTCTCTGATTGGCTAGAAACTTTAATTATTTAAAAATGATTTTAAAGTATAAATCTTGCAAGGACAAAGATGACACATGTGTCAGAAGAAAGACAAAGATTGGTACTTTTGATACATATAGAAAGGAATGCTGATTCCTTCCTTTTCTTTTCAGCTATGATCCGCGTCCATCCAGTCAGGAAGTTTCTGAAGCATCTTCTGATTTTCCCTGGTGTCATTTAGGATCTTGAGACCCTTCATCTCAGTCATCAAGGCTTCACACTGAAGTAGGAAGTCGGCAAATCTTCTGGACTTTTTGCCAAGCTTCCAGTTTGTCTCATGAACTGGTTTCCATACCTATCTTCTAAAAGTGTGTGGGCTTGTTCAAGGGCCGAACTGCTACGAAGCCTGAAGCATGAAGTAGCCATTCATCACTTCCTTTGCTGGTCCACTTACATATACCTTTTCATGTAATGGATCTGGTCATGGTCTGGTGTTTTCTTCTCCTCAATAAAAGTTTTGAAGGTGAGACTCCAGTCATGATATTTTAAGGGGTCTCCATCCAAGACAGAAGCCTTAAAAGCTGGAATCTGTGTCAGACTTATTGGGGCTGCAAAGGCCTCTGCCAATGCCTTGATGTCACTTACTGTCATTTTGGGTCATGAGAACAGGTTAGGTCGTGTACTTTGCCTTTCTTAATCTTCTTTGTAGACCTTGATCTTGGCTTCTTTTATCTTAAGATCATCCTTAATGTTTTGCTGTTCTAACTCTCTTTTCTTCCTTTGCATTTCCATCTCCAACTGCTGGACCTCATCTTCCAGATTTCGGCTGCTACCAACTTGGCCCTTTGAGCTGCGGCTGCTGCTTCTGTATCCCTATGCTTGGAAGATGTAGATGACCCAGATGACATCTTGGAACGTCTAGAAACGTTGATATGTCCAGACTGAACGGATCTCCTACAAATGTTGTTGTATTCTTTGTCTTCTTTGTCTGCTTAATGCTTAAATTTATGGCTGTGTCCAGAGTTGGAAGATTTCTCTTAGAGATATTATCACCTTCTTTGTCTTTCAGTCTCTTATTGACTTCTTTTATAATCGTGCCTGTGTCTGATTTGAGTCTATCCATGGTGACCACTATCTCGCGAGCTGGCACTGCA
Source organism: Lepidonotus clava (assembly GCA_936440205.1). Lineage (NCBI taxonomy): Eukaryota > Metazoa > Annelida > Polychaeta > Phyllodocida > Polynoidae > Lepidonotus > Lepidonotus clava. The sequence continues at coordinate 30,595,541 of OW387134.1, forward strand.
TTTGAAGTAGCTTTCAGTTCTTCAAAAATAGACTCAACTTTGACGAATCCCTCATTTAGAGTTTTTGCAATATCCTGCAAATCGTCATCCTCACACAGCCCACATGTCTTCACATATGCTGCAAAAATATTTGAGACTGCTGAATGCTATTTCCAAAAAGCCTTTGTAAGCTCTTTTATCTTGTTCTGTCTGGCATTCTCTGTGAATTTACACTCTCGCTCACTTCTATGAAGCTGTTCTTCTGAAGGTCTAGCGTTAGATTGTTCCCTTCTGTTCATTGACTCATCATCTTCACTATTTTTTTTATTTCTTTTTTATCCTGGATAACTATGATGTTCATCCTGATCCTGGGCACTGTTCTGTGACTCTCTTTCAGAGGCTTGATCCATCTCTTCGTCTTTGGGATGCCCACTCATTTTATGTTTGCGCCGCCAGAAAATACTCTTGCTATTTTGTAAATTGGTCGGGAGACACTACACTAAACCAGATGTAACCCCAAAATGTGCCAGTAAAATAACCTTAGACCTGAATGTAATTAAGAATGGTTAAATTGTGAAACAAATGATTATCAAAGATCAAGCCTTATTGCGCAAATCCTGCAATAAAACATATAATATATTGTGTATTAATGTTCATGCATACAATGGACTCAGTACAGTTCTCTTTACAGTACTGTATTATGAGTCAATCTTTGGAAAAAAAAACACAATATCACAATTTTCACAAAAAGGAGCCTATTTCTATAACCAGGCATAGATATGCATCTTGACTGTTCCTTGCGCAGACCTTTGGCCACACCATCTGTGTTCTTGGTTAGTCTCAACACTACGTCTTCAGCTCCTGCTGTCAGTTTGCCTAGTCTCTAATTTGTCCTTTTTGTTGCCACCACAACAAAATGATCATTGTTTGTTGCGTTACATCCCTCACTTTGACAATCTCGTTACACGGCACATCTAGTTCACCATCGTAGAGTGTAGGGATCAGTTGCCACCTCGCTAGGTCAGAATCAGTTGCCTCGGTAGGTTGTCATCAGTTGCCACCTTGGTAGGACGCCTACGGTGATATCATGTTTCGTCTTCTATGGCACAAATTTTCAATGTAACAGGACCCACATAATTGACGAGCAATAGTCTTTTGAATGTTACACTTGTAAACACCGTCAAAACTGTAAGGATAAGGTAGGGTATTTTTAGTACAATATACAGTCTTCACAACTTGTGAGCTAACTGAGTAGCATAGTAGTCATATCTTGGAGAGACGAGGCTTGTGAGGGTTCCCTTAGCAGGACCACAATAAACAAAGGATCTCAAATTTGGTGCCAACTGGGCTTTGTGTAGACCAGAAGCAGCTAAAAAGTACCCTGGTTGGTCAGTTTTGTTGATCTCTAGGGTCAACTGGGGTCAACTACCTAAGCCAGTAGTAAGCTCTGCTCTCATTGGTGGAGGAGCTGGGGTGGTGGCAAGATTCCAGTTTTGAGGACTGTGGTATGGTGTAGGAATCTAAAATATTTTTAAAAAAAGATTAAAAAATGTTTAAAAAAAAATAAAAAATTAGGTGAAGGTAAAATTAAATACCACCTTGGGACTGTGTGACATTGTGGTTTCACCGAGTGAGGCTCATCAGCTGTATTTGGGAACTGATTATCAGTATTTTGTGGTTGTAGCTGCTGCCACCTGGTGTAGCCAGTGGGTACTGCCAGGTGTTTAGTTACCCTGATGGGTGTCTGGGTAACTATATGATAGGCTATTTGATTTTTTTCCTATTTTGTAGGAGAAATTCCTGTTGTTCACTGTGATCATATGGTAGATATTCTAAGAGGGATTCATTAATGAATTATCTTTTCCTATGAGTTTGTTTAACTCACAAAAAAAAAGAGAAGATTTTTCGTGAGTTAAACAAACTCATAGGGAAAAATAATTCACTAGCATAGTAGTCATACTTTACTCTCTTTAATATTATCGGAATAATAGATGTACTTTGATAAGACTTGCATAGTCATAAATGCTTTGAAAGCGAACAATCATTTATAGAATCCCCCAGGACTACATGAGACATAGCAGGCCCCGGAACTATATGAGATGTAGCAGAGCCCGGGACTACATGAGACATACCAATGTTATATATAATGATATAGATATGCTACAAGCGTAAATAACACATTTCTATGATAGATTATCATAATAAAACTGGTGTATTAATATAAAGCCTTTTATGATATTAGTAGTGATAGATCTTAAATTCACTGACATAGATTTTACACAAATAATGCTTTATTTTCAGCATTTATATACACTCAATTACGCAGTCAGCATACATACTACATGTGTGACACGTAACAGTACTACTCATTTGGTAGTGTACACTCTTATATTATGCATTTTAAGAGGCCTATACTAGCCCTTATCCATATAACAGACTGAAAACTCAGTACAAGTCAGCCAGATCTCACACAATTCTTAGTGATATTTCATGAAAAATAAATGGGGGATACAGGATTTTTTCCACTGAGAGTTTGATCAACTACGACGCGGATGTCAGGTGACAAGCGGATGTGCTGGGGTGTAAAGCTTTCTCTTATGGTTCAACCGAGTCCATCCATAAATTCCTGGGAATTTACGGCACCATCGGGGCTGCAAAAAACAAAAACAAGTCGAAATCAACGGCAGGGCGACAAGCAAAAAACCAAGGACAGGGCGACGAGCAAAAAACAGGTATCTGTTGGTATTTCAACTATAAGTATTGTAAAAATCAAAAATGCTCGAATGCTCGTGTGTGGTACCACTGTAGTGGTGAGGACCATCGACAAAATACCTGTCCCAACGTGAAAAAGCAAGCCAAGGATTGACTATGTTCTCCATTTAATACCTGTGGATTTATCTTCAAATGTGCCTATTTGTTCATATCGTGAGCTATTTCCTGTAGTACACTACACTGATGAGTATGAATTTATATGTATTAATTCTTCCCACACCAAAAGAAATAAATACTAAAACATTAATCAAAATATGAATGACATAATTATCATCTTCTTAATACGTTATCAGGTTATAACTCATACCTCAACAATACATCATAATATTCCAACAGATAGCACATGATAGCACATGCTTATATGACGATTTGATGTTTATTCAATCCAATGTTAACTAGACCTTAGACATAATATATAAGATAGATAGGACACTTGTGTTGATTCTAGATTTTCCTTGTCTCGCCTCATTCTCCCTGCTTGGCAAATGCAGTGGTTTGTATCACACCTGCTTGGAGAGTGTGAGGTGTGAGATCATCAATAACACCTTTTAGTCCTATCAATAGTACCAGGCCTATACATAAGATGTTCGTTATCAAATTTCTATTATGTCAAATAGTATGCTACATGAACGCATAGAGAATTAGAAACTAAACCAAATTATATGAAATATGACATTTTTATGTTAAATTAGAAATAAATATATTGAGTCACTGAAATTGAGGAAATTGAGGAAAATTACCAATTAATCAAAGTTTGGGAATTAATTCAGAGAAAACCACAAATCATACAGCTTAATGCTATAGACCATTAGAAACGCCATAGCCTGTAGTGTATGGAATAATTGGTTCAATGAATGTGTGTTTTATTTTTCATAATCAAGGGATAATTGTAAAAGTTTAGAATTTATTTATGAGAAAACTGCTGATCATACAAATTAATGCTAAACCCATTGAACACGTCAGTCTGTAATATATGGGATAATTGATTTTACAGGGTTATTTTTCGTCTGATTTGTGGAGTTTTGAGATAGACTTAGTTGAATACTGTTGTGTTTACCTACCTAATGTGTGCATTCTCTGTACCTAAGCTTGTCCCCGGCGAGTAGGAACCGGAAGGAGGTCATTCCAACGTGGCGCGTGGCGCGTGGCGCGCAAACAGTAACTTAGTGATCATCCAGAATAAATCCTTCCTAATATACCACTACTCTCCTGATTTCAACACTGGCGAGTAACATGAGTGACAAGTCCCCTACAGCTAGTGTGTGACAAGTCCCGTACAGTGTGTGACAAAATTTGGTCAATCTGGCGAATCTAACACACTTATCTATCATCTAATTTTGCCAGTTTCAATTTCAATTCACTGCATGTGAACTGGCGAATGGCTAGTGCAAGCCTAGAGTGTAGAGTGAATAAACATTTCAAGTAGTTCTACATACTAAAGGTGATTTACACTACTTTCCAAAATGGCTGCTGTTATGAATGGCATAGAGCCTCCACCTAAATTTCTACAAAAGCCAGGTTCCCCACCTATTCCCTGGAACGAGTGGTACCCTTTATTCGAGACATTCTGTGATGCCATAGACTTTGATGGCTTCTCTGTTAAGAAGTGTAAGGGCATTCTTCTGAATTGTTTAGGCACCGAAGGTCAAAAGTGGTATTTCAAGTTGCCCGATGTTACTTATCCGCAAGGTGCCACAGACTACACCAAAGCACTTCTCAAGCTAGAGAAAGAGTTCAAGCCAGCTAGAGAAAGAGTTCAAGCCAGCGTTATGTGTTCCGAAAATATGCACAACTACAGGGCGAGAGCATAAGCAAGTACATAGCTGCTCTTTGCGAACTTATTAGAACTGTGATTTTGATGATTTCTTAGACGATGCTCTGTGTGACCAGCTTATCGAAAAGCTGTACAATCCAAAAGTCTGCGAAAGACTCTTAACCAAAGAAAATCTGAACTTCACTAAAGCCTTTGCTATCGCAGTTATGCTACAAAGCATGATCAAAGATGCGAAATCGATGTGCGATTCGGCGAGTGCAAATGGTAGCACCGATCACAAATCTATCAAAGCCGTGAAAAAGAAAGAACATAGACCACAGTACAAAAAGCCTACAGGCGATTCTTTAAAAAGTAACCCAGCCAAGCTGTGACGTAACAGAAATGTTCTGCAACAATACCTTTTTAGTTATTCAAGTACTTACTAAGATGGCACGTAACAATTACATTATTTATGGTTAGGTTGAAACCTCACCAAATCATTATTTTTGGGTGAAGTTAGGACAAAACCAAAACAGAACGTTATAATAACATTCTGTTTAGGTTGAATAATGTAACCAGAACTTTATAATAATGTCGCAGTGCAACGTCACAGCAGTACGTTGCAGCAACGTTATTGGGAACCATCAAAATAACGTATCAAGAACCAATACATAACTAAACAGAAAGTTGCTGCAACGTTATAATAACGTCACATGCTTGCCTGTTCACAGAAACATAAGGCGAATAACAAAATGGACCATTTCACAAAGGTCTGTTCTGCTAATGACCAAGCTAAAGTACATCATCTTGAAGAGACTGAATCAGATTCCGAGGACTATGTGCTTAGCGTAAATTCTACTACAAAACATAACAAACCCTGTCAGTGGCCGCGTTGCTGTGTTACGATCCAAGGTATGCCGATTAAAATGTTAGTCGATTCTGGATCGCCGTACTATTATTACGCAAGCATTATACGATAATCTATTCTCAGGCTGTGAACTTTACAAAAGTGACATTTCTCCAGGTGGTTACAGTGGTTCACCCATAGCCATACAGGGCTATTTCAAAGCTACATTACAGTACAAAGACCGTACCAATATGGACAAAGTCTACATCTCAAAGAAAGGGGCGACTATTCTAAGGTGGTCTTCACAGTCTAAACTATGTATCGTTCTAAACCCTACATGCCCAAGACCCTGTGTTCCAGACAGACTCAGACATTGCAGATCAGTGATCAGTTAGTTGTACCCAAGTCTCTTCGATCTAGTATCCTGAATATTGCCCATGAAGGACATTTCAGCATGACTTTGGTTAAACGACGACTGCGACAGGCAAGTTGAACACCTAGTCCGTGAGTGCCAGGTTTGTGCGTCTAGTGACAAACCCTACAGGACTTATCAAGCTCCACTGACTCCAATTCAGCCACCGGAAGGACCGTGGCAGAAAGTTGTGATGGACATCATCGGTCCATTCAAGACTATAAATGGTAAATACGCTATCGTTCTGGTAGACTACTTCTCCAAGTGTTGCAAGGTTGAGTTCGTAACTGACATCACGACGTGCCATGTCATCAAATTCCTCCGCAAAGTGTTTGTGCGTGAGGGATTCCCCGACCATATTGTGACAGACAACGGTGTGCAATTCACGTTGCACCAAATCAAGGACTTCTTCACTGAGTGTGGTATAAAACACACCCACTCCGCACTCTACCATCCACAAGCCAATGGACAAGCCAATGGAGCGGATGAACCGTACAATCAAGGAGGGTATACAACTCGCGACCCTTCAACAAGAAGACCCCGTCGAAGCTACAAGAGAAAGACTTTTTGTGTGTCATACAACGCCCCATTCTATGACTGAAAAAAAACAATTTGAACTTATGCGTGGTCGAGTAGCAAAAACCAAATTGAATAACTTGGGTTCAAAATCCTCCTCCAAATACCAAAAAGTTCAGAAACTTGTTCGTGAAAAACAAGCAAAGCACACAATTTATCACAATAGAAAACCAGGTGTAAAAGTCCAAGATATCAAACTGGGTGACTTTGTGAAAACTTGTAACCCTCGACATGTCGATAAAGGGGAGGTGAGATATGGTGCACCTCAAAAGGTGAAAGATAATGAAGGTCCATGTATTCTTCTTGAAAATGGTAAAAAATGGAACGTTGAAAAACTAGCTAAAGTTTCCAGTTCATAACTTTTTTCACAGCAAAAAGAAATTGATCTAGAAGATTCCGGTCTTACATATATGGACATTTTAGACCAACCAGAAGTAGTTCAAGCTGAGTTGGCAACCTGCTAGAGTTCAAGAGGCAGTGAGAAGAAGTTATAGAAGTAGACAGCCTCCACAAAGGTTAAACGACTATGTAAAGTCAAAAGTTGTGGTAAAGTTTTATGACTGATGTTGTAACATCAGTTTTTTGCCTAAAATTATTCTACCGGTTCACTTTATTCATGATGTACACTATAAGGTTTATATGTATTTCATGTATCTCCTGTACGGTGACAAATGTACTTTCTAAAGAAGGGAGATGTGTCGGGCGTTATAAAGTTTTTCAAAACTCACATGAAGTTTTCGCAGTCGTCCCACTCCGCCTGTAGAAGGTCGTCCGTGGGGTCAGGGATGACCAGTGGCTCATCCTTATCGTCCTCCAGTTCCCCTAGATCCTCCTGAACATCTTCTTCTTCCTCGGGGGCCTCGTCTTTCTCCTCCTCTCCCTCGGCAAAGAGAAAGTACTCGTCGACCAAAGTCCGCTATTTCTGTGGCTCGACTATACCCAATTTATGGTATTCAGGGCATCCGCGACAGCTGCCTCGTGATCCATGTCCTTCCAGACGGTGTTGGGAGGTAATCCACATCAAAATCCAGCAGTGATCCAGGATTAAAACAGCTAAAATTGTTGGAGAAGGGATGTCGCTCGTCCGCCCTGCTCACCATGCATCCCTTTAAATTTCGTCAACAACTGAAACCGGAAGGCACACGAGGCCCCTCAGCCAATCAGCGCGTCACATTCCGCACACTTAACCTCCTTGATAACCATTGTTTACTGGACGACGATAGGGAAAACACGTTCTGATTGGTCCTTGCAGGCGCGAATTCAAAATCTGAGGCTGTGATTGGCCAGTTTACTTCGCGCCCTTTCAGCAGGTACCCGGAATATGGGGCTGGGATGGGATCCTGACCGACAGGCGAGCCGTGAAGTTATGGGAAAATGGCGTAAAGCGAGGGTCTTTTGTTTCAGATCACTGAAGGGTTACGTGTCTTTGGGGCTTAGTTAGAGGGACTTAGAGATGGCTTTGGTGCCTAAAAAATTTTTGGGGAAAACTTCTGATATAGGAGATATGAATAAAAGAAAAAACCCATTTTCGATAAAAAATGCGAAATGCGACTTCAGAGCCCCATATCTCAGTTCGTATTTCCGCGACATCTGACTCATTTCGCCAAAACGGGTAACATTTGTTTTTATTTTTATTGTTTTATTTATACTACTTTAGCATCCTGTTTAATTGATTTTAGAACTTATTTGAAAGACGAATATAAGGTCTTCACACGACTACATTATTTGATTATATTTCAATTTAACCTCTAGATTGATTTTAGATAAAGCTCTTTGGTCATATTGGTTATTTGACCCCTCGACTACTATAACGTTAGATTAAGCTTAATTATTTAGGATTAGTCAATATCTATTAGAATTAATAAAGGATAAAGATCTGGCCTTAGGAAATGCTAAAAAGAACAATTATCCTGAATTTTGGAAAACTGCAAGGATATTGAGAAATCAATGTACAAACAAAATTAGACAGGCGAAAGCTGATTTTATTAAAGATAACTTAAATGAGCACGCTAATGATTCAAAAAAAATTTGGAAAGATATTCAACAGCTTATTCCAAACAAAATGAAATCTGTAAGCCAAATAAATCTTAAAGATGATGAAACAGGGCATGACATTCCAATTGATGAAACGGCAAATTATATAAATAACTTTTATTAATATAGAACCTAAATTTGCTTTGAAATGCAATGAACCATGGTCTTATGAAGGAGTGTATATATACAATTATTTATCTGAGATTGAAACGAATATTTAGGAGATTTTAGAACTCTGTAAAGAGATCAATATAAATAAATCTACATGTATTGAAAATTTATCAGGGAAAATTATTAAAGAAGCCTTTTTAGCAATTCCATCTAAGCTTATGGACCTATGTAATTGTTCTTTTAGATCAGGTGATATACCGGGTATCTGGAAATGTGCAAAAGTCACTTCCCTACAAAAGAAAGGAGATAAGAGTAAGGTAACTAATTTAAGACCAGTATCCAACCTTCCGATTATTTCTAAACTTATAGAAAAGATATATCATAGACGGTTATATTCTCATTTACAAAATAATGTCTTGAGTGACAAACAAGGGGGTTTTAGACCAGGTCACTCGACAGTCACTACATCCGCACTATTTTTAAATGATATTTACAATGCTATTAATAGAAATAATTCAACTGTTGCTGTCTACCTGGATTTAATGAAAGCATTTGATACTGTCAATCATACTATTTTAAGGATAGACCCCAGTGATGGACGGCCAATTCAGGAAAGCATTGATGGTTTTCTTACTATTGCTGTGATTATGATGTGTCATATATCATGTTAAAGCTTAGATTTTTCTCTATCTACTGATATATATAAAGTTATAATATATCTAGAATTCTAGATTATATCAAATAAAAATCGATTTTTTTACTTTTATTTTTTGAACATCGATATCTTGGTTGATATTAGACTGGCATGCAAAATATTTTACACACGTGTTCACAACATTCATATGCAGGGAACCTTGTCTCAGATTTTTGATTTAGGCCCTAGATTTTATTTTATGATCAAAAACGGCAAAAAAATAATCTTCTACATTTCATAGAAATAAAACTAAAGCCTAAATCAAAATTCTGTGACATGGTTCCCTCCACATATATCTCAGCAAGATACACACCAAATCTCAAAGCTATAGGTTGAATATTTACTGAGATATTCATGTTCAAAAATTAAATTTGAATATCACAAATTTCAAGTTTGCAACCCATTTACAGTGCTATTGCCCCATGCATTTATATATAAGTTATATCAATAGATACTGTTATCCATTGACTATCTAATGATGTTTTCTGTTTTATGATACTTTAAGAAACAAATATAATGATCATAATTAAAGACAGCTATACCATTCACACCCCCATCACTGGGGTCTATCCTTAATTAGGAAAATTAAAAATATTGGTGTTAATGGTGATAGCGTTTGTATCTGGTGTAGTTAAGTTATCGTTGAACATCAAAAAAACAAGTATTGTATATAATTATTATGGTTCAAGATCGAATGTAGAGAAAAATAAGCACCTTAATAAAGATTTATCCCTGAACACAAATGTACTAAATAGAGTATGTTCATATGAATACTTAGGGTTTACTTTTGATGAACATTTGAACTTTAATAAGATATAAATGATTTGGTTAAAATAGTTTCTCACAAACTCTATGTATTCTCTAAGGTGAGGCAATATTTAACGAGCATTGCTGGTATTTTGGTTTTTAAAAGTATGATATTGCCTTTTCTTGAATATGGTGACATTATTATATTGTGGTACATCTCAATTTTTTTTTACAAACTATTGATAAATTATTCTTTAGAGGTCTTAGCATTTGTTTGAATGGAAATGTGTATGTATATAAGAATGAATTATGTGTTCGTTGTAAAATAGCTAAACTTACAGACAGGCAGAATTGTCATGTAAACAATTTCATGTATAAAATGAAGACTAATGTTCAATTTTTGAATATTCCAATTAGACCTACTAGATTACATGAAGCACCGGTGTTTACAACGTACAAACCTAATGATGAAAAGGCAAAAAATAATATTTATTATAGGGGTGCAATTAAATGGAATTTATTGAACCGAGATGTTAGGAATATAGAGACTTTTGATAAGTTTAAGTATACCAGCAAGTGCAATTTACAAAGAATTTAATTGATAACTATTATTGATATAGAGTGCAATCTTCCCTTTATTCTAGGGTAATTTATATGTGTGTAAACTAGGCTGTGTTACTGCTGCTTTGTATGTAAAATGCCTTCTACCTATGTACTATATGAATATTATGATAATCAATTGATTTTTTACTTTTATGTTGTTTTACCTATAGTACTTGAATCATTTCTACGCTGTCCAATGATAGAATACTATACAATCACTGTATTGGTTGAGTGTATTGAACGAGTAAATTGGTATAGGTTTTCCTATATACAACTCAGGCATTTAATGTAAACAAGTTGCTGTAACTTATTATTTGTCTGAATAAAGAGATGAATTCAAAAACAAAAATAAAATACCACCACTCTCCTGATTTCAACAAATACCTTCACATTAAACATAATTTTCTAACCTAAAAATATTTTGATAAATTCTTATCCTCCTTGTTTCCACCTATTTATTGGTGCATCAATACTGAGAAGGACTTTCCATGAAACGAAACCTTGCACATAAGTATAGTCTTCTTATTTTTCAAAGACATTAGTCATGTCATGTTCAGTATGTCATTCACATCTAGTGCTATTGACAGACAGAATCGGGAATTTTGAGACACTAAATCAAATTTCACCTGATATTGGCTCAGTAACGAAAGCTCTAGTGGTCAAAAAAAAAAGGGGGGGTGGAGAGAGAGATTGAGGGCGAACAGCCCATGAGCCTTTTTGTCCCATTTTGCCGTTTGACGCCTTGAACGTCTTGCCCGTATTAGTCTTGTGCGGCGCAGGCCCTGTCTTGTGCGTGTGCACGGCTCGCCGCGGCGCGAATTTCGGCTGAGCAGAGGGCGCACCACCTGGTGGCTCATACGAAAACTACGGAATGTTATACCTGCGCCGCCTGGTGGGAAACCGTGGTCCTAATCGCAGGAATGATCAGTGTTTATGTTTTGTGAGGTGGTCAAGTCAAGAAGTTAGCAAACTGTCAGAAACGTTTTTACAGAGGCAGTATAACAATGGAACTTATAATTGATTGTGTTGGCAAGTAAGTCAGGAACGGATATTTCCATAGACAGGACTCATTTTCAGTTTGTTAGGTAGGAATAGCCTTCGACTTCAAGACGATCGAATTCCATCGTGTCGGCAAGCTGCGTTGTGTGTTCGGGAATGGAGTCAGCATGAGGATAACAACACAGGTAGGCCTATGGAACAAATTCACTGACCGTCAAGTCAAAGATCAAAAAGTGTCTGGGGGCGAGTTTGGGGGGTCGGGGCATTCAGCACTGTTCAAATGAGAGAAAAAAGGGGGAATTTGCATGGTAGTTATAAACTATCATGTAGGCTTGTAGCCATCCTTAGCAAATGAGGCTTTGGTTTTTCCTTATGGCTTATGCAAGATAAATTGCACAAGGAGCAGTGGCGGATCCAGGGGGGGGGGGGGGGGGCAAAAGGGGCAATTGCCCCCCCTAGACCAAAAATGGACTCTCGTAGTTTTGACAAATCCGAGGAGAAATTTTGCAAGCAAAAATAGGGGGGTATGGGGTGGGTATCTTGCCCCCCCTAGAAGCCAGAGTCTGGATCCGCCCCTGAGGAGTGTTTATTTACCTCTAGAATAACTGATTACTACTTTGTCAAACTTTTTTTTATCTCAATTAAAAGTTTAATATTTAAATAATGACTCTACCCTGCCGATAATACTATACGGAGTAAACGGGTCAGCGGTATGCTCGCGATTTCCGTCATCGCGCGGTGAAATTTTGGGCTCCAGAAGTGACCACGTTTAGCATTGGGGCCTATGGGGAAAATCGGAATTTTCCCAATAGTGCGGAAAATTGACCTTTTGGGAAAATTTGAAGGATTTTATCGCATTCCTGGGATCAATTCTAAACTTTTTCTCAATTACTGTATGAAGATTGGAGCCAGATTTAAAAAGTTATCGCGAAATAACCTGTTTTCTCCCGTAGGATCCTATGTTAAACGCCCCCCCAACGTCCGTTCGCGATTTCCGCGAAATTTCGCCGCGCGATGTGCTTTTTTCAGACCCGCATCTTCCGTATAATAAGAACACCCGCCAGGGGGTTATTTTAGAAGTTATAACCCCCGCGAAGCCCCAGGAAGCCCGCGGCCGTAGGCCAAGGGCTTCCTGGGGCTTCACGGGGGTTATAACTTCTAAAATAGCTCCCTGGAGGGTGTTCTTTATTTTATTTCACCATTAATTTGTAAAGATTGTGATTTTGATAAAGATTTTTCACTTTTTTACCAGAGGGAGTTATATTTTTGGTTATAACTCCCTCTCAGCCAGAGGGGGTTATAAATGATATAACTCCCGCTGGTGGCCATATAACCATCATGTAGTGTCTCAGTGGGGAAATAAAAGACATGCACATGGAATGGAGTGTATTTTCGGCGCCCTCGTAATTAGACATAGATCTACACATTTACTTTTGAACTGGGCACACATCATCAACCTGCCTGACAGAAGTTTTGTCAAACAGAGTTATAATATGCTTAAAGACCTGCATTCTGCTGGCAAAACAAACTGGTGTTCCAACATTGTGAACCAACTTAGATCCCTTAACCTTTCTAACCTCTGGACAGAGCAAACTATCCCCAATATTAATGCTTTCAACAAATGTGTAAAAGAGGGACTGCACAGACAGGCAACAAGCATCTCTATGGAAAAAATATCCTCTGATAACCATCATAACTTAGATCCCTTAACCTTTCTAACCTCTGGACAGAGCAAACTATCCCCAATATTAATGCTTTCAACAAATGTGTAAAAGAGGGACTGCACAGACAGGCAACAAGCATCTCTATGGAAAAAATATCCTCTGATAACCATCATAACAAATTGAGAACATACAAAACATTCAAAAAAGATCACTGTGAAGAGCCATATCTGACATCAATACACATAAGGAAACACCACTCAGCCCTGACTAGATTTAGATTAAGCTCACATTCACTAGAAATTGAAATAGGCAGGCACAGGAATATCCCTTTAGAGGACAGAATCTGTAAAATATGTGATGGAGGTAGCATAGGTGATGAACAACATCTTCTGTTAAGCTGCACAGCCCATGCCCATGGGAGAGCATCTCTGCTTTCTCATGCACTAACATGTATTCCAAACTTTTCTAACCTGAGTGACAAGGAGAAATTATTATGAAAGTATTATGGAATGCACAGATAAAGTGCACCTGCAGCTTTTATCTCAATTCTTCTCTAATGCTTTCACACTGCAAACAGCAAATGAGCCATAAAAATGACAAGAAATCTCTCTTCTTGTCTTTCCTTAAAATCATTGCCCCAACGTGCTGGGGTAGCTGGGCTTCAGGCAATCTTACCGCCCATGTGCAAACCATGTTTTTATGTCTATGGGTAGCTGTGCTTCAGGCAATCTTTCCACCCATGTGCAAACCTTGTTTTATGTTTATGTCTCTCCTCCCACTGAAACGTTGGAAATCAATTCAAGGTTTCTTTTTATTATGACAGGTGCTATATCATGTTAAATCTGAGTTTAATGTTAACCCTGGAATGTTAAGCATTGAACATTCAAAAACATCTTTTAGAAGATGCAAATGGTGTTGATTAATGTTCATATTATACCCGAAAAACGTCCAGACCAAGCAGCCTTCCTTGGTGCTATTTCAGCTGTACTCTGAAGCAAGATCTGACATTCTAGAAGCACTTGGCCGAAATTTATTAACATCTATTTGTACCTATAGGTAGTCCATATCTATCCAGTAACCATCCAAATATGTGACATGTATTAGTGTTAGTCTTTGTATTACCCTTTGATTTTAGTGCTTATGTACTAGCATTTGTTGTAGAGTATATAATGTAGATACATGATCTGGATAATTGACATATAAGTCAGATGTGACTTCTGGTTTCTTGATGTCAATAAAAGTTACTACTACTACTTTGAAACAATTTCTCCCTAATTATTTATTTTTTGACATATTTTAGCTCAAACTAATCAAAATTGAATTATCTTATTTATTGTTTAAAGTCAATAAGTTGATTTCTATACATCTACATTCGTTATTCAGTTGCATAAAATGGTCATTTCTGTATGAGTGGTGATGTAGAGAAATATTTCTTATATATTATCTATGCAGAGTCTGTATCATACAAGTCTAATGGTAAATAACAGATTACAAGTTTTCTGTGAATTATACATATTTCTTTTTTATAAAATGCACAAATTTCATTTGAGATATCAGAATAAGTGTTTGGGGTGCCAATAATACACCCCTGCCGATAATACACGCCACTACTCTAGTCCCAGGCCTGTATCAAATTCGACACGGCGACTTGGCCTTTTCTCCCTTTTCTTAACCCTTTAGTGACGGCCTCATAGGAAATCGATCATATATGATCGATGGTCATTGTATACACTACAGTTTCCTTAATTTTTGTACCAAGTTAATAATTTTTTGAAATGATTATATTAGATGGTGCAACAGAACTGCCAGAATGCCTATTTCATTCATGAATAGCATAATTAATTTTGTGGGGTCTTGAATGGTCATACCTTAAGGAATTTCACCATTCATTGACAAGACCCCCTTGTTTTTCTATTAAATAATCACGATGTTAAGAATTAAAAAGCTTTTTTTGTAATTGATAATTTCATTTTTTTTCATACCAATATATTTCATCATGTAGAACGAAATTAGACCTCTAAATGTTGGTTTCTTAACAGATTTCAATATTTTTTTCTTTATTTATCTACTACCTTAATCCCTTACTGTCTTTTTGCACAATCTGCATAAATCAGCCATTTTGATTCATATCCGAGATGGCCACCATTAGGATTGCATATTTTAAGGTTTTAATCTTCCTATTCAGATAATTCCTGGCCAATGTTGTCCAAATCATCTGCAATACTTAGAACTTGGAACTTGATGACAATTTATGTTATTTATCAATTTCGAATTACTTTTTTCATCAATTTATTAACTTATGATATTATGTACAGCTGCAAATAATGAAAATTTCTTCATTTTTGGAGCATCACATCCCTATTATTCCCTACATCAAATGCACACAACAAATGCAGATATCTATTTGAATTTAGTACCAACTGATAGAATATGATATGGGGAGCAACTTTCTAATTCAAAACTTTTCTCTAAAATCAATATTTATACCTATTTTTTGCCATTTTCGATATAAATGCATGTTAAAAAGTGATTTTTGAGGAACATTCCCTGCTCTTGAAAATGTTCTATAGTTACCATGGCAACCAAAATCTAGAATACTGATTTCATTTCTTAAACCTGTGATATTAACGTTCATGATGATATATAGCTTTATCATGAAACATCAAGCAAAAATAGTATAATTTTGACATTTCACCTACCACTCCCATATGGCAATACCTGTTTTGGTGCCGTCAGCAAAGGGTTAAAGTTAAAATGCGACATTCGCCCAGAAGAGGTTGGCCATAATCCTTTGCGCGAGTAGGTGTTCCGGTTCCGGTACGGAAATTTTAAACCCCCAGAAAAAATATTTCTAGTCGTAAGAAAATTATGGGAAAAAATGATATGTGAAAATAATAACCCATTCTATTGACATGGCAAATATGAAGTCCTAGAAATCTTTATTTCTCTATATATTGGATTTTGACAGATTTCATAGAGACCTTGCACGACGTCGTTTTCATGACGTATTATGGCGTGCGACACCGGCGAGTGGAGAACCTCCGGTCGGTTCGCGACTATAGGTTGCGCAATCTCTCTATGGATCTGGTTTCTTCTCACTGTTTTCTTCTATAATCTGATAGAGAGATTGTGCAACGTTGTTTGCTGCGGAGCGGTGGCGGACTTCCTGCCTATCTTTCAGCATTGGGGGGGGGGGGGGGGGGGGGCAAACAAACCAGCTTTTCTGATTTCCCTCTGATAGATTAATGTTCAATTTGTGATATTTTGTAGAGAAAGGCCTAAGCTACCCATAACCATTCATATTTTCTTTAGGAATTGAGTCTAAGAGACACAGGGAACCAAAGTAGCAGCCCCCTTCTCTTTGGCCTATAGTCCAGACGGACCGGAGGTTCTCCACTCGCCGGTGTCGCACGCCATAATACGTCCCGAAAACGACGTTGCGCAAGGTGCCTATGTAAAAGAATTGATTCGTTTTCCATGAAAGAATCATACCTTACTAACCAAAATTATTGAAACAGAAAATAGCCTTGATCTATTTTGTAATGGAGAAACAATGAGACTTCAATTTGGCATAATTACTTTGTAGTTGTGTTTTGAAAATGACTTGAATAAGAGAAAAAAGTTACAGGAACCCCTTTCTCTCGCACATTCTCGCAGACGAGATTCACAACCTCTTCTCGGCGAATGGTCATGCCCATGGGGGCTTGGCGACATGACAGGCACCTTATTGACATGCGACAAGGACATTTCTTAAAATCGACATATATGACAGTGAGAAAAATAAACAACAGAGGCCAACAGAGTCATGCAACATTGCCGTTTTTTAAAGCGATCCGCGCCGTAGGCGCAACGGAGCGTAGTGACGTGATCGCTATACCCCCTGTCCAAAATTCATGGGGATGTCTTTTGTTGAAACTTTTATGGAATAATTTAGATCAATAAAATTGAAATAATACATATGTGAATAAAATAATATTTTTATGATCATAAATCTTACTCAATTTTACCCAACTGTGGTGTTAAATAGGTCTCACATCACCTGATATATGTATCCCACAATGCAATGCTCCCAGTTTGGCTTGGCTTCTTTTGGAAAAAGATGACCAAAACCCATTTGCAAGCTTGGATCTGATTGGTTCTTATATAATTGTGACGTCACCATCGTCGTAGTGATGGCGACGTAGGGACGGCAACGGCGACGTAGCTGTAGGATTCATCGTAAAGAAAACCAGAATTGATATTATTAGTGTTATGCCAAAATGTAGGTCTCACAGTGACGTAATGGCACAGTGCATTGCCGTGAAGATGTTACTTGAAGTGAAAACCGCGGATCGCTTTTTTTCTGCGGACACTACGCATTTCTTGTTAAAATTGGACATGCGACATCAGGACCCCCCCACCCCCCGAGCCCCTGTCAGTGTCAGAACTTTTCATGGGTGGGTGGGGGGCGTTACCATTTCCAAAAAGTGGACTTTCTAGAGGCTAGGATATCGTCCATGGAGAGTGAAGGTTAGGGGACACCCCCCTTACTCTTAGCCTAGTGACGTTGTGGGGTTGTAGGTTGGGGGTCCCCATGCCGCCCTGTCAAATTTTACCCTTTGCTGATGGCAAAGGTGACAGAATGGGGTTTTATGAAATTAATTGGGTAGTAAGCTTTTTTACTTTAAAATTGTGAGATTCTACAAAAGTATTAGATAATAAAGTCATATATCATTGGCCAGCCCATTATCACAGGATTTAGAAAACATATAATTTTTATATTTTGGTTGCCATGGTAACTGTTGTGTTACATACATTTATTACTACTAGTATGACACATTACAACTCACAAATGCAAGGGGCTTCCACTCTACATGTGGCCATGTGCTCAACTGAACGTTGCAGTGCGAACCGGAAGTGACGTCCCGGACCTTCAGGTCTTACAACACTACAGTAACCATAGAACATTTTACATGAATAGTCCCTTTTCTTGAAAAATTGTCTTTTTAAAGCCCATTTCCAGAAAATGGCACAAAATGGGAACAAATAGATCTACTGATGGGCAGTCGGGATTTTTTTTTTTTTTTGGTAGGGAAAGTACTAACATTTTTGTTTAAAAAATTTATTATTATTTTAATTGAAAAAAAAAACAACCTCAGTCGGCCCTTTCGGACCCACTCGGGCAGTGGACAGGAAACAGAATTTTTTTTAAGTCTGGCCTGATTTAAGTCGCCAAATAAAGACAACCTTAGCTATTGGCAACCTGGCACCTTTAAAGGGCAACCCCTGCTACCGCTTCTCCCTGCCCCCTGCCGCTTCCCTCTGCACCCTACCACTTCCCCCTGCCGCCTCCCCATGGCCACTACTGCTCCCCCTGCCCCCTGCCGCCTCCCCATGGCCCCTACCGCTCCCCCTGCCCCTGCCGGCTCCTCCTGCCCCCTGCCCCCTGCCGCTTCCCCCTGCCCCCTGCCGCTTCCTCCTGCCCCCTGCCGCTTCCCCCTGCCCCCTACCGCTTCCCTTCACCCCCAGCCGCCATCCCCTGGCCCCTACCACTTCCCCCTGCCTCCTGCCAATTCTGCTGCCCCCCTCCCCCGTGGGGATCCGGGGTGGGGGTTCCTTAAGGAGCCTCCTGGGAAGAATGTGTCCTCAGCAGCCCCTTGCTGTTCGTAGGAGGCGACAAATGGGGAGACCAGACTCAATAGCCCAGTGCCCGCTTAGAGTCTGGGAGGTCTTGGGATTTATCCCTGGCCGAGTCACACCAAAGACTTTAACAATGGTAGTGGACCCTGCTTGCCTGGCACTCGGTAAAAAGTAAGAACCATGAAACATGACTGGTCGGCCTGGTGTCAGTATAATGTGACTGGGTGGGGTATTGTGTGGGCCTATGACATGATATCTCAGTGTGGCAGCACTATAAAGAGGGCATTGGGTCCCACTGCTACAAATAGGCACTTCATTTCATAAATTCGGTCACCGCCCCTGTGGCGTAAAACTAGCTGAAAGGCTTTACCTTGTGAAGTCTGGTAAAAGAACCCTAAAGGGTTGGCCGGACGTTGAACTAATCCCACAAACAAACAAACAAATCTGCTGCCCCCTGCTGCTTCCCCCTGCCCCTTGCTGCTTCCCCCTGTCCCCTGCCGCTGCCCCCTGCCCCCTGCCACCCTGTTACCATCTATATTACTCCTCGCAGCCCCACCCTGTGACTATTCATGTACCTCCACACTGCCCCACCCTGTAACCGTCCATGTACCTACACAACCCCACCCTGTTACCCTGCATGTACCTCTACACTCCCCCACACTGTTACATCCATGTACCTCCAGACTCCCCCACCCTGTTACCATCTATGTGACTCCTCACAGCCCCACCCTGTGACCATCCATGTAAAATTATTATATTTTTAATTGAGAAAAAAAGACCCTCAGTCGGCCCTTTTGGACCCACTCGGGCAGTGGACAGGAAACAGATTTTTTTTAAGCCTGGCCTGATTTAAGTCGCCAAATAAAGACAACCTTAGCTATTGGCAACCTGGCATCTTTATAGGGCGACCCCTGCTACCGCTTCTCCCTGCCCCCTGCCGCTTCCCTCTGCACCCTACCGCTTCCCCCTGCCGTCTCCCCATGGCCCCTACCGCGACCCCTGCCCACTGCCGCATCCCCATGGCCTCTACCGCTCCCCCTGCCCCTGCCGGCTCCTACTGCCCCCTGCCGCTTCCCCCTGCCCCCTGCCGCTTCCCCCTGCCCCCTACCACCCTGTTACCATCTATGTTACTCCACAGTGCCCCACCCTGTAACCATCCATGTACCTACACAACCCCACCCTGTTACCCTGCATGTACCTCCACACTCCCCCACACTGTTACATCCATGTACCTCCAAACTCCCCCCACCCTGTTACCATCTATGTGACTCCTCACAGCCCCACCCTGTGACCATCCATGTACCTCCACACTGCCCCATCCTGTTACCATCCATGTACCTCCAAATGGTAGGGGACAGAGGGAGGTAGTACAGGAGAGGAAGAAACAGTAGGGGACAGGGAGAAGATAATATTATTAATAGGGGGCAGAAAGAAGTGGTAGGGGGCAGAAAGAAGTGATAGGGGACAGGGAGAAGCAGTAGGGGACAGGGGGAAGATAGTAGGAGACAGAAGGAAGTGGTAGGGGACAGGGTGAGGGAGCAGGGGACAGGGTGAAGATAGTAGGGGACAGAAGGAATTGGTACAGGCATGTAAGACTTCCACGGAAATGCGGAATTCCACGTTTTTAAAATCATTTTGACCATTTTTTAGATTCGTCCAAATCCGAGGAGAAAATGTTTTTTCTATAGGGGTGAGGGTTCCCTCTAAAAAAGTTCCAAAAAAGTAACATAAATATGACAGTTTATATACATTTCAATGACAATTTTTAATATATTACCTTTGTAAAAATGTAATAGCTTCATTTCTCTCCTCAAAAATAAGGTTTATATCTATTTCTAAGCAGATTTATCATTTTTCCGCGGAAATGCTGGGATCGCGCTAACCGCTCGCCAAATCGCCCATGGCGACTGGTGAGTGAATCTGGCGATTGAATTACATGATAAATTAGCCAAATTTGAAAGATTTGGCGAATTATTTGGGCCAAAATGTGACCAGAACCAAGGTGAATTGTATACAAATTTCCCGTCAAAAATCTACATGTATCTTAAATATTTTTCGATGGCAGAAAATTTGCTAATCAACATAATATTTGGCTGATCCAAAGAGCCATGAATTCGCCAATTTGGCGGCTTTATATAGGGGCTTAGCGCGAACCCAGAAATGACTTTCCATTACTTACATGCCTGTTGGTAGGGGATAGAGGGAGGTAGTAGGGGACAGGGGGAAGCAGTAGGGGACAGAAGGAAGTGGTAGGGGATAGGGGGAGGCAGCAGGGGCCAGGGGCAGGTAGCCGGTTACAGAGGGAAGTGGTAGAGGACAGGGGGAGGTGGTAGGGGACAGGGGGAAGTAGCAGGGGAAAGGGGAAGGTAGTAGATAACAGAGGGAAGTGCCAGGGGACAGGGGGAGGTAGTAGGGGACCGAGGGAAGATGGTAGGGGGCATAAGGAAGTGGTAGGGGACAGGGGGAGGCACCAGGGGACAGGGGGAGGTAGCAGGTTACAGAGGGAAGTGGAAGAGGACAGGAGGAGGTAGTAGGGGACAGGGGGAAGCAGTAGGGGACAGGGGGAAGCAGTAGGGGACAGAGGGAGGTACTAGCGGACAGGGAGAAGCAGTAGGGGACAGGGGGAAGATAGTAGGAGATAGAAGGAAGAGGTAGGGGACAGGGGGAGGCAGCAGGGGACAGGGGGAAGATAGTTGGTTACAGAAAGAAGTGGTAGGGGACAGGGGGAGGCAGTAGTGGACAGAGGAAAGTGGTGGGGGTCAGGGGGAGGTAGTAGTTTAGATGGTAATGTTGCCTTGTCAAATTTAGGGGTTTACACCCATATAGACGTTGTGCAGATGACGTCATAACTCCTAGAATAAGGTGACCGCCATATTGGTGATCAATTCATAACCATGATTATTTTCAATTTCAGAGCATTTATTCTATATTTTTATACAGATTTTCCTTAGGAAAATCTTGCTGAAGCATAATCAACAATAACTTCCAGTTTTGGATTTATTGAACAGCTACATGGTCATGATCACCACGTGGTGATCACCACATGGTGATCACATGACCACGACTACACAAGGTCTATAGATCTACGTCTCAGCTGGCGACGTATTTTTCAACTTTAGAACATAATCCAGCCATGTCATTGGTTATGTCATGAATCTGGCATGACCGACAGAAACACACAACATTGATGATTTTTTTAATTTGACACCGGACATCAGGACCCCCCATCCAGACCAACAAGAGAGAGTTTTTACAGGGATGTACAGGTCAAAAATTTCTTTTGGATTTTCAAGAAGGGCCAAACATTTAGGGTAGGTCGGGTTACCTGAACACATTCCTTTTTTTGTTTGGCCTAACCACACTTTAAGTTGCCACTGCAGATACCGGACCTCAGGATAGGGGTCTGTTCAATCAAAGACTCCTTGTCATGATAGTTCATTTACATTTATATATTCTAGGAGAAATAAACTCTATTTTAGAAAAGTGATAGAGGCCAATACCAGGAGGTAACACTCCTTACAGTGGTTTTGATCTAGATCTAGCCACTAAATACAATCTAGTTTAACGTAGCTGTCTAGTCTGTGTTGTTAGGCTAACGTCCGCTGACATTAGCCTAACAACGTTGTCACTAGTGATGTGTTTTGCCCTTTCAGAACGTAATAACGCAATGTCATTGGTCACATCATGAATTTGGTGCACTATTTAGATGGTTACAACTTAGCAAGCAGCGACAGCGTCGGCAATGAGAACGAGGCTTTAAAAAAGAATCGGCCACAATTCCTCTTATATCCAATTATTTTGTCAAATTCTCTTAACATTTGAACACCAATATGGTTTCAGTGTTCGAAATTAAGCATTTATTTTGTGCACATTCCGGGCGCACTGAAGACAAAAGTATGCACCCGGGATCTAGTACATGCACACTCCTGATATATAGGTATGGAAACCAGCTCAAAACACATGCACACACCGGGCGCACACTGCCGAAAATCGTGCACCCGGCCGCGGAATTGTGCGCGCCGGGCGCAGGGCGCACCCTTAATTTCGAACACTGGGTTTTGATTATCTGTAAAAACGATTCCTGCTTTATCATCATAGGTACATATAGTATTAGTCAGGTACATGAACATAAGTTAGCCTCTTTTTGGGCTATGGAATTCCTAGGATTATCCCAATATGGCGGATGCACACATGTAGTGAATGAAAACCCTAGCCTTACCTTGCTCTGCTGCCCCTGCTCCCCTTCCCTGCCCCTACTCCCTGCCCCCTGCCCTCTTGCTCCCCTGCCCCCCTACTTCACTGCCCCCCTGCTCCCCTGTCATGGAAGGTCATTCATGGACAGACATGCTCATTCATGGACAGACATGCTCGGTCATAGAAGTCCAGTGTTCGAAATTAAGGGCGCACCCTGCACCCGGTGTGCATGATTTTACTGCAGGGTGCACTGTTTTGTAGAGCTGTGCACCCGGTGAGTGCACTCATTTTTGGGAGAATAAATAGTCTTATAGTGCTGAGGGTGCAGGGAAGGGCTGCCGGGTGCATCATTTTCAGAGTTGTGCACCCGGTGTGTGCACAAAATTAAACCTTAATTTCGAACACTGAAGTCATAGAAGTCATGGACAGTCATTGATGGATAGTCCTCTACTCCCTTGCCCCCTGCCCTCCTGCTCCCTTGCCCCCCTGCATCCCTGCCCCCCCCCCCCCCCTGCTCCCCTGTCATGGATGGTAATTCATGGACAGACATGGTCATTCATTGACAGCCATGCTCAGTCATAGAAGTCATGGACAGATGTGGACAGTCATGATGGATAGTCATGGACAGACAGTCATGGAAAGTCATGGTCAGCCATGGACAGTGATGAAAGTCTTATCATGGAAAGTCAGGGACAGACAAAAACACTCATGAACACTCATAGTCAGTCATGGGCAGACATGGTTGGTCATGGACAGACATGGATGGTCATAGACAGACATGGATGGTCATGGACAGACATGGTTGGTCATGAAAAGACATGGTCGTTCATGGACAGACACGAATGGTCATAGACAGACATGGTTGGTCATTGAAAGACATGGTCGGTCACAGTGTGGCAGCACTATAAAGAGGGCATTTGGTCCCACTGCCTGAAATAGGCACTTCATCTCCAGTGTTCGAAATTAAGGTTTAATTTTGTGCACCTGGTAGGTGCATAATTCTGAAAATTGTGCACCCAGCAGCCCTTCCTCAGCAGTACAAGACTATTTATTTTTTCATAA
The DNA here is from genome assembly GCA_936440205.1 of Lepidonotus clava. Classification (NCBI taxonomy): domain Eukaryota; kingdom Metazoa; phylum Annelida; class Polychaeta; order Phyllodocida; family Polynoidae; genus Lepidonotus; species Lepidonotus clava. The sequence goes on from OW387134.1 coordinate 30,619,607, forward strand.
ATGTGTGCACACACCGGGTGCACACCTCTACTAAATAGTGCACCCTCAGGGTTCTCCCTAGGTGTGTGGGATGCGGGATTCCTGCATCATGATTTTGATTCCTGCACTGAGCTTCTGTCTAGTGGGCCATTCCCGCACCTGACCCAATGGAGACCAGCAAAGTGCCCTAGCGTGTACTTTGTGCGCGGCGGAGAATGTACAGCAACGTCGTAATTTCAAATGTTAAGGCCTGGCTCCCACTAGCTAATTGGTTGAATAGTTTCATTCTTAACAGTGCACAATTATTTACATTAATTTGTGTCATGAAACTTATAACTTATAGTCATAATACTTTTATCAAGGAGGTCGCACCTTTAAAGATGATAACGTTTTTCATGTCATGTAATCATTGGGAAAGGGGGGGGGGGGGATCTCTCAAGGCCAACGCGACCTGGCATTTCTGACAAAGTCAAAGTTTTGACCACATCATGATTTGATGTTAATCTTGTAGTTGTTGGCTGTTGGTATGTCATAAAACACCCAACACTTATTCACTCACTTAAGGTCGGTCATGGATAGACATGGTCAGTCATGGAATATCTTCTTCTTTTTTTTTTTTTGAATATCATGGTCGGTCATGGAAAATCATGGTCAGTCATGAAAATCATGGTCAGTCATAGATAGACATGGTCGATCATGGACTGACACGGTCTGTCATGTACAGACACAGACAGTCATGGACAGAAACAGACAGTCATGGACAGACGCAAACAGTCATGGACAGACACAGACAGTCATGGACAGACACAGACAGTCATGGACAGACACAGACAGTCAAGGACAGACCCCTGCTTGTTGTAGGAGGTGGCTGAAAGGGGACCCTGTGCCCCCAACAAGGTCATCAAAGGCCGGTTGAGTGGTGTGGTTCCATAGGGTATCGAACCCGGTGGCAGGGTTTCTCCTAAATCATATAGATTCGGTCACCACCCTTGTGGCGTAAAACTAGCTGCAAAGCTTTACCTTGTGCAGTCTGGTAAAAGAACCCCAAAGGGTTGGTGGGACATTAAACTAACCCCACAAACAAACAAAGTCTTGGAAAGACATGGTGAATCATGGTCAGTCATGGACACTCATGATTCAGTCATTGACAGACATGGTCAGTCATGGACAATCATGGTCTGTCATGGACAATCATGGTCAGTTTTGCATGCAGCCTATAATTACATATTATGCAAACATCCTCAAAGTATCAATGCAAACAGGCAAACAAACAACACTATCTAACTTTATCCCATGATTATTGTCATATTTACTAAGCATATTTAAGAGATTCTAGAAAAATATTTCATGGATGAAAATAGACTCCAAAAATGCATGTAAACAGGCTCCAGTGCGTGAAAACTGAAGAATTAATATCTGAAAGTAATATATTATAATGTTACAAATATATTTTCAAAACTGAATTTTTTACAGTGTCCCCCTTTATCATCAATCAGGGTACCAACCACACAGGGAAAACAGGGAAAATGGCAAAAAAAACAATTCCCTGACAGGGAAAACACAGGGAATTTGGAAATTTTGCCAAAACACAGGGAAAACACAGGGAATTTCATTTGGCTAGGTTCTTAAATTCCTGATTCTCAAGATATTAGGGATTCAACTTTTTGTTGTTGGGTTGTCCACATTTTTTCTGTGCGCAGTGGCTTTTAAATTCGATCAACTTGCTGGATATGACACTGGAAAAAATTGCCGTGGGACAGGGAAATCTCAGGGAAAACACAGGGAATTTGAAAATGGAACTTCAGTTGGTACTCTGTTTTAAAGACTATACGTACTTTAAAGTATTCTGTAATGTTATTAAATAGGATAAATTATTATCTACAGAAAGAGTTCATAGTTAACGTTTTGATATATATTCGAATCGGCCTTTACAGCTTATGACAGTCGTGGTTCTATACCATAAACTGCGTCTAGGTTCTAACATCCTAAAAATTAGTTTTGAGGTCGAAAAGGTCATGTTCCCTCAGATGGCAGCCCATATGGGATGGGTTACATTTAACATTATAGTACACACGTGAACCTTAAGCCGCGATCGTCGCTTATAAAGTTCTATAGTAAATTGTTATATATGCGGACCTTTTATAAATCAATAAAAGGTAGCCTAGTTTGAAAAAAAAGACAGAAAGAAGGGGAAAGCGGATTTTCGGACTTTAAGCTCCCCGGTTAAATACATTTTCTAAATCATTTGCTGATATTATATACAATCATTTATTTTATATTATCCGCATATAAGGATCATTGTATAAGTAAACATTTTAGTTAACAAGTGCGCACTTAGGTTTTGTGCGAACAGGGATGCTGATTGGCCTGGGCTAGTCCACATGTGAAAACTCGGCCCCACCGTATAGTGGACACTCTTAACTTTAGATGCCTCATTCCACGGCCCGCCTTTTGCTTCTATTACACACCCTACAACGAGTATTTTGCTATAATAGAAGTATATATCCACAAGTTCTGCATTCATTCCAGCTGGTGTATTTTTAATTCATTTTTGAAAACGTATGTTTGAAATCAGACGATGAAATGAGGCCTAAAGTAAAGAGCTAAAGATGTGTTCAAGTAACCCAACCGACCGGTACCCCTATATTTTGGCTCTGCCCTAAGTAACTGTTGATAGATATCTGACAACTAAAATACCTCTAGACTTTATGTTCAAAGCAGGGAGGTCCGAGTGTACGGGGAATATAATGATTATCACCTGAACCACTTTGCCCTATCTTTAAATGAATGTTAGACATTTTAATTTGGTTTCATTCCAGTTGCTTCGGTCCCGGGCAAAGAAGCCTTTACATTCTGTGGAATACATTGACTTGTCGTCTCTTGATATAGGTAAGTAATCTGCACCTGGGCATGCTTGTTTAATATACTTTGGAAACAGATTTATCATTAACTCTTATGAAGTCGGTGCAAGAACAAAGCCTGGGCCCACCTTTTCCGAGATGCACCCTATTGGCATACAAAATATATCCTTAGTTTCGGAATCTGTGTCGATAGATTGATATCTTTATAAGTTCTCTGAAGATTTGGGAGAGGTTTAGTTTTGTTTATTGTGCACTGAGGCAGGGGCTTCATGCATGTGGATTATAGGAGCACATTTCTTATAGTTTATGATTTGATAAATTTGCTTGTAATCGAGCGATAGGATGTATTTATTTATAGAACAGGTGAAAAGGATGGTCACTGAATGTTGTCAGTACAGACAAGATAATACTAAAAGAATGAATAGTGATATTATAGTGAAGTAAATCACGATGTTGAAGGGGAGCTGAGACTGCCATCAAATCAATATGTAAGCAAGTATCACAGTGTCACCTGCCTGGAGAGAGGTGGGGTTGAAGAACAGAAAGAAATGAATAAGCATGGAAGATTGGTGGAAGAAGTCGGTGCTGATGGAATTCAACGTGACCAAGTGATAAGTTGGAGTAAGGAGTTCTATGTGCTATGTAAAGTGAGAATGAGATACCTTAAATATTGTTACTATATTATCTATAGACTGGAGGAATAATCTAGAGAACTGGACTTTGTATGATGACCACCTGTGCTTCTACTGTCTGCAGTTGTTTTCAATAAACTTTATACCTCTGCAAGTGATTCTCTTCATTCAGATCTGAACACCCTGAGGAGGTAACTCTATCCTTGGCTAGCAGAAGACGAATTATATTTAGATAACAATGATTAACCAACTATTCTTATTCTACTCCCCTCACATAAACAGTAATACACAACACTTGTGTTCAATTGATCCAGCTCGGTCTGTTGGCATAAGTGATATTCAATGATTGTTGACTTACATCCTTGGTTCTACCCAGGACACCATGTTTCAGCTGATGGGCTGTCATCCATCTGGACCACACAGGAAATCATTAGATCATCTAATCTTGTTGTTTAAGTATTAGAGGACGGTTCCCAGACCTGTAATCCGTCTCTGATGACTATAACAACATTACTTTGTTACCTTTCACTTAGCCCAGGAAGGTCAGAATAATTTTGGATCTATACCTAAATGTCTAACTCGTCCCTATTCCACAGTTTGTAATGAGGAGAAACCTAAATATGTATCCATCTATTGTGACAGATCTTTAGAATTCATACCTAAATGGCTAACTTGTCCCTATTCCACAGTTTGTAATGGGGAGGAAACTAAATATCTATCCCTCTCTTCTCATAAATCTGTGCTAATGATTTGGCAACTAGACCCCAATGCAATCATTGAACAAACGACGGACACCCACCGATGGCCGGTGTCCTAAAGTAAACAACTGAGGATTAGCTGTGGTCCAGCCGAGAATGTGCCCATCTGATGAACGTTAGGATGATTCCCAATTTTACTAATCGCATTCAAAGAATTTTAAACCCAAATATAAGCTGAAATTCACGTTTATGAGTAAAGTTCCTTTTTCACTTTCAGAGCGAATTGAGAAACTAGGAGCATGTAGCAAACTGAGCACACTGTGTCTTAGTGACAACAACATCGACTACGTGTCCAATCTATATAGTTGCCCTCAATTATGGAATTTGGATTTGAGCAACAATGCCGTGAGTGATGAATTAATATGTGTTATGATTCAATGGATATGTTAAGATACCAATACTTGTTTCTACTTTCTGCGAATGGAAACGGATCTTTATTCGTTATGAGGATAGTAACAATGTAACCACCCTCATAACGAAATAAAGGGGTGGACCAGGGGCCCAAGGCCCTTAAAAATTAGGTAGGGCCCCTAAAATTCTTGACCTGGGGGCCCGACATGCCCCTAGGAAACATGAACTTTGATTATAGATTTTCAAATATGAAAATTCACAAATTTTGCATATCTAAATTTCAGAATAAAAAGTCTGTAAACTGGTCGATTATGTGGTTTTCAATTCATTTTTTTTTTTGATTGTACTTTAGTAAAATGAAATAAAGGAATACACCTAGATATATTTGATAGATTGTTTGAAAGTGACAGCCCCCAAGTTTACTTTGGGGCCCAAAATTTGAAATGCTACGGGCCCAATCGACCGGCCCTTGAATCATGTCATGTCATGACTCATGTCCACCACTGATTACATCGTATCAGAATATATTTTATACTAGTTTCTGTTTTACTTCTGTTGAGAAACAATATCCAAGGTGGAAAATGCACTTCAAAAAGGTTTCCAGTTTGTTTGTTTTTTACGATATTTATATCAATAGGTCGCTTATCACTTATCGGCGGTTAACAAAACAAAAAAGCCTCGATTATCTAAATGGATATCCATGGCTCAGAATAGCTGTGTTGTTAGACTGCTGATCGTAAGGTCTGGATTTGATCGATAAGAAACAGTAAGCTGAACGTTTTACTTAATCCCTCAGTCATAACGGAACCTGCACGTACAGAACAGGCAAACAGGTGGACCATGTTGCAACCCTAACTGGTCGACAAAATCAATCGAGGTTGTGGGTTGCTGATAATTATTGACTCGTTAAAGTCTGATTAATGCAACAATTTGAAGGAAAAATTACTTCCATAAGGTAAAATAGGAAATGGATGAATGGCCTCGGGTAATACCATAGAACCTGACGGGTCGGCGAGATTTACACATAGTAATCCAGGTCAATCTCCCTGTTGACTCTTTCCTAAGTTCAACTCAATTTAATCCTGGACAAACAGGATGCCTCCATAAAGGGTCTCTATAATAAAACTAACTACTTGGTAGGCCGTCAATCAATGGGGTAACGAATTTTGGTGTTAGAAATATGCCACACACACACAGATACACAGACACAGACACACAGACACACACACACACACACACACACACACACACACACACAGAGTCGTTCAATTCGAATTACATTCTGTGCTATAACAAGATCCACGTTAGGAATACTTTTAATATATATGCAGATTATTTGATTAATCACCTGAAGAGCTCGCATTCAGCTCGGTGGATCAACAGGTCGGTGTTGGAGCCGTCCGACACCGGCTTGCCTGCCCCCGCCACTGTTGGCGTTCGGCCAGCAAGCCTGAGCAGGGCAGGAATGTGGTCCGGCTCGATCAGCACACCCCTCAGCCCGCCTGCTGTGATAGACAGGCAACACAACCGGGCCCATTATTTCCTTTTGTAACCAGAATAAAACAGGACATGTGATTTGTAGTTGTACCAATAAAAGTTGCAATCTGCACATATTAGTAGTCTAAAAGATGAGAAAAACAATGGAACAATTTATTGAAACACTATTGTTACTGCAAAGAAGAATCAATTCTTTGCACTTTAGCGCATATAATGGAGTGTATAATGGGGTCCAAATGTCGCCCTGTCAATTTTATATAAGAACGATTTCAAGAAATGCTCATGTCGCCAAGTCTACACCCACAGGGGTCATGTCCTATATGTTACGATATTTTCTATATTTTCCTATATTTTTTGTCACTCCTATATTTTACGATATTTTGCAAAAAAAAAAAAAAAAAAAAAAAAGACTGATTTACTGTTCATAATTGCAATATTTTGAGAAGACAGTCAGAATGATATCACACAATCTCATGAGAAATGTTTGGGGGAGGGGTGGTGTCGCACTAGTGCATATCACCTAAAAGTCTTTACAGTAGATCCAACATGATTTCATATCTACTTGAATATTTTGAATGTAATTGGTCAAGGTAGTGTATTGAAAAAAAATAATTGCAAGGTAGGTTCCACTTTTGAAATATCGGTAGGGTTTTTATTCCACTCATTTCTAAATTGAAGTTATTTTCTAAACGGATACCAAATGCCTATGAAATGGCTGTATCTGTTATAATCAAAGAATATCTTTGAAAAAGATTTACCGAAAATTCCTATATTTTCCAGTATTTGTGCCCTAAAACCTATATTTTCCTATATTTTTGCCGTAGGGCATTATGACCCCTGCACCCATTATGATAGAAACTAACGTAGTTATTCATTACTGCATTTCAAGGCAGGCAGTACGTATTTGACCTGAATTTAATCCTTTATCCGGGACTCCAACCTCCGAAAGGGAATCCAAACACTGTAAGGGTATGTAGCGGGAATCTACGTGATGGAACCAAACTCCTAAGTGTATGTTCCAATGAGGAAAAAGTTCTCGTGAACACATGAACACACTTCTGATTCTTTTAAAACAATTCTTAATGAAAAAAAAAGAAGCTTTTGACAGGTCTTGATGGAATAGTTGCAAAATATCAGATGGACTAAGTGAATCAAACTAAAATATGCAAATAGAACCATATTCATTGATTTTACGGCCAGCTTTTTCTGTTTTTTTGAACACAAGAGGGACGAAATGAATCTCAGCTTTCAAAAGTAATTATTTATGTAAACGTTTCTTGCTAGTTGCACTCAATACTTGGACGAGCGCTACATACCTTTCGATTTGCACCAGAGCGCCCGTCCAAGTATTGAATGCAACTGGCGAGATGTAATACCAAAAACAAGTCCTTCCCACATTGGTACGTTATAAGAACTAGAGAATATGTAACAAAAACCCAGTATCAGCTAATGAATTGATATGAATACCAGGCAAGTGCTGTATTTCAGAGGCTAGATACTATGAGTTGAGTTTATAGGTTTGCTATAAGTATAAGCAGTGGTTCCTTAAGAAACAAGCTAAATAGGATGAACAAAACTATATCTAATTAGGGAACATGCAGTTCAGTGAACACCGATCTTTAATTCAGAATTAATGTGACTAGCTAATTCTTATTCCAAAAGCCGTAGAGCAATACTAGATTGTATGCTACAGTGTCTCACGATTATAGGTCATTCAGATTACACCACACGTGTTAACATCAACACGTAGGTACGGTGCATTCTAGAGGCCTAATATTCCGATCCTTGCTGCAGGCATTCGTGCATAAAATCTTTATTCTATAGGTCTTTGGCAAAGACACTGTATGGTATGGATGATGTCAAGCAGATCGTAAACTTGTGATTTTGTTTTTAACGGAATTGTTATTGTAAAAGTAGATTCCAAAACGGGTTAAGATTAGAAAGTTTAGGGTTTAGACGTTGGAAAAAGAAGTGAGGTTCACTTGGCATACAACTGTGTGTCCGAACCGCGCTCCTAGCTAATCTAGGTTCCAAGTGACCACTTGAATGTGACTGGATTAGGTTACGTGGCCTACTAATGGGAGCTCGATAAACCGGCAGACGTAAACACTGCGCCAAAGAATCTCAATATTTTAACTCTAGTAAAACTCGACCCACGCCGTTTGTTTTTTCTGGTTTAGTAGCAGGCAATAAAGAAGAACCTATCAACAAATGTTAGCATCTCATTGATATCTTATAAGTACTGTTTCCAGTAAGAATGAGTAAATGCTATATATGTACATCGACATTCTTTTACTGATACATACGTTTAGATTCTCGTCAATTATTCATTCTTCCCAAACCCACCGCGACTCATTCATCAAAACATTTCTGTCATAAAAGTGCATAGCAGATATACACTTGTATTTTTAATTGTACTAGATCCAGAGTGTGGAGGGTTTGTCCCGCCTGGTGGCGCTGGGGACGCTGGTTCTGTCCAACAACCAGCTCACGTGGCCCGAGCTGCTCAAACTGAGGCACGTGCACATCCTGGAGCTCAGTCTCCATGGCAACTCGCAGCTCGAACAGGACCCCTACTGTAAGCATCTGAAGCCTTTCACATATACTCAAGGCTATGTCCGTTCTTTGGTATCGCATTTTTTAAAACAAAAGATAAACCAATTTTCATATTATCAGTGTTCAATTATGTAAGCAGTTTTTAATTTGAACTGTTAAGTTTTAAGTTGTTGCCCTCATTATATCCCTACCTTCCCCGCTTTTCACTATTTTCAGACCGGATCCATGTTATCGACTGTCTTCCTAATGTGTGGATGTTGGATGGTCGCATAATTACATGTAAGTAAGAAGCACACTCCTTTTACTCTTACAAAATCTCCATTACTGGACCAAATGTTGGTAATATATGATGACTGATACTTGTAATTGAAATTGTGTCTGTGACCTGATCATCTAATCTCATTCTACTAAACTGTTTTAACGTTTCAAATATAATTACCCTCTGAAAAGGCTGGAAGAACGTGTGTACATGTGAACCTTTATTGAAATGGGAAAAAAAACATATTTCTTCTCCAGTTAAAAAGCAGAATCTTCCCGTAAATGACAAATTTGGAACAACTTCGTTTGCATGTCACATTGTGTATTCTATAATTGCTGTGGTTTCTTTTGCCTTTTGATTGATTAAAACAACATGCAGAATAGGATTGATGTGTACACATAATCACCCGGTTTGTCAGAGGAGTATGCCATAATTGTCAAGACATATGTTTTCACTATGCTACCATTTCAGCTGCTGAGCGTCTGCAGGTTGAACATTTCTTCCAGGACTCGGCACTCACCGATCACCCAGTGGTAAGTACCGCCACCGTTTTCTTGATCAAGAGATAATTTCAGCTCGGCAGGTCATTTTGCTTTCGCATTCAGCTCCAATTAGATTGAATTTCGTTAAAAGTACTACTGATTTTTCAAGGTGCCACCAGGTATTGAAAAAGACAATCCTCAAACTGAGAAATTACTAATTGGGCAATAGTAAATTTTTATTTCAAATTTGAGTTAAAGTAAAATAGAGAAAATCCAATACTTTATGCAAAGGATTAAAGGGATTTTTGGAAGAAAAAATTAATTCTTGAAAATTGATTTTGGTTTCCTTTAGTAAGTATTATAGGCCATATTCTGATGAAAAAAGTAAATAGCATTCTGGACTGATATAAATTTTCAAGGGGAACATACAAGAATGAATGTGCTTAAAACTGGAGTGGTGAAGGAGTCAGCTCTGCTAGATTCATGTTCATTGGTGACCCGTACTTTTTTTAATTGTAGACCTTGCTCTACTTCTGATAAACAATCTTATGATGTCTGGTAAACCTGTAGTGATCGTTAGGGTGACAGGACAACTACCCCTGGGGCAACTTCCGGGAGTCTTTCCCCCTAGGACAACTATCCCCTAGGACTATTTCCCATATAGTGACAATTACCACTGTGACAAGGACAACTAACCCTATAGGACAACTACCCTCTAGATAGGACAATTACCCCTTTAAGACAATTACCCCTACAGATAGGACAACTACCCCTATTAATAGGACAATTACCCCCATGATAGGACAACTACCTCCATTGGTAGGACAACTACCCCCCTTGACAGGACACCTACCCCCTCTGATAGGACCATTATCCCGATGATAGGATGCAGGGGACCTGTCCTGGGCGTCCAGGAGGTGGGAGAAGGAAAAGGGATAATTTCTTATATTATGCTCACATCCATAAACATGCCAACTCATCAAATTTGTCTATAAAGGGGTAGATCCTTACAATGGGGACAATTTTTGTAAAATATAGGGGTAATTGTCCTACCATGGGAGAAGTTGTCCTATCAAAGGGGTAGTTGTCCTACCAATTGGGGTAGTTGTCCAACGAATAAGGGTAATTGTCCTATCTGTAGGGATAATTGTCCTAAAGGGGTAATTGTCCTACCTAGAGGGGAAGTTGTCCTATTCATACGGTAGTTGTCCTACCCACAGGCGTAATCATCACTAAGGATAGTTGTCCAATGGGTGTAATTGTCCTAGGGGGTAATAATCCTGGGGGTAATTGTCCTCTGAGGTAGTTGTCCCTAGGGTAGTTGTCCCAGAGGGTAGTTGTCCTAGAATCAGATTTTAGGCCTCCTAGGAACAATTGAACTTAGAATTTCAAATTCCTATAGATTACTGTAGCTAAGGCCTTTACCTTTGTTATACATTATCCTAATATCAGGTTCAGGGACACATGGTCTGTTTTTTTGGGTGTTTCTGTATCCATCTTTGCCAGGATGCAAACTCAAAACATGTTTTGGAAGTCTGTAACTGATTAGTAGTTTTGGCTGAACACTCAAAGATACCTTGGAGGTTTTTTTTTTTTTTTTTTTTGTGAGGCATGTAAAAGAAATGACTATTGTGATGAATTGTACTAAATCAATTAAATGATACGATACGAGCTGGTGTAGTAATTATAAAGGTTAAAAGACAAGTAATGTTCTCTGTTAAAGATATAAGTAAAGCTGTTAATGGGACACGATCAAGAAGTACATGAGATTGTGCAGTACGAACTGTACAGTACGAGTTGCACGAAAATGTATGCACGAGTTTGTAAGTACGGAATCGTAATGTATCATATCCCGGACCAAAACACAGTGGAAAATCAGTGTACACTGAGTGGAGAATCAGTGTCTGCTTGCAGTAGTATTTCAGTATTAAATCAGTAGAAATCGGTGGACAAACAGTGGCTGAGCAGTGGTTAATCAGTATGTCCGAAATATTTAAATGAGGTAGGGTATACAGTCAGTGTAGAATCAGTACCATTTCAGTAGCTAATTTAAATATTTCAGACATACTGATTCAGGCAGTGTCCACTGACGTTTGTTCCAGGATGTATTCTTGACCGGAAGTGACCTCAGTAAGGGTCAAAGCGAACAAGTGATGTTATGTAACCAATCAGGAGCCAGGTCATGGCTAGGTCATGGCTATAAATAGAAATTATACGAGAATAAACAGTCCCGTCTTAGAACTCATGGTGTTCACACCTCTCTTCTTCCTGGGAATGGACACAAAACGACTTAGGAGAGCCTAATAGACGAGAACAGCAGCTCAAGAGCTAGAATTAGACCCAAGTTCCGGCTAAGTTAGGAGACCAGGACTTGGAAGAAAATAGGGCCTTAGAGGTGTATGAACAAACTCGTCCGCATCGAAAATGGGAATGAATCCGTCTGGCATACAGACTTGGGAATCAGATAATGGGACCTTGGCCTACATGCTACCAACTTTTAATATTTTGGGCATGGTCCGCGTCGTGAGCACTAGAACCTCCGTTCAAGATACCTGTTAGGCGTGTTGTACGAGAAGGTCACCCCGAAGCCGGCCCATCCTGATCTTCTGCCCCCACGAGAGCCTCGTTAGCCATCTTTTCTGTAAGCCAACCCCCTCCCCCCCCCGACCATAACACATCCACCACCGACCCCTGCAAGCGGGGCACGTTTCTGAGACACTCGAGACCACTTGTCCCCATCCTACCCAATCACAGGTTCGCATGAGAGTTCGTGAAATCCAGTCCCACTCGTGCATCAGCCAACCGAGCACGATTCGGACACAGACCGTAGAGAATATTAATATCCCAGTCAGGATACCACAAGTGTTCCCTGCGGAGAACATCACACTTCGAATTGGTCCATTATTAGATTTTTTTCTGAATGTCTTCATCTGTAACAATAAAATTAAAAACATTTTGATTGGATAGATCTGACTGATTTGCTTTTAACAGAGACATAAATGTTCGAAGGAACATTTCACAACGACACAGATGAAAAACATCTCAGTCAATGGAGTCTTTGGAGAAAAGGTAAGCAATTTTAACACATATCAGGAATAGCATAACTTTGTCAAAGTTATGACTCAGATTTATGAAAAACATTTCATAGGTTCCTTTTAACGTGGTCCAATTCAAACAGCGATAAGAAAAACCAATAGGATAATTGAAATTAAGATGTTTTTAAAGAATGTAAAGAAGGGAGTTTTCTACTCAAATATCTGTTTTTAGTAAGAATATTCTCAAATGTTTTGCCGTTTTTAAAGGTCGGCTCGTATCCTTTCAGAAAAATATTTGTCCTAAACATCTATAAATGTATACCCTAAGAAAAAACGGGTTGAAGGGTTAAAACCACCACTTAAGTATAAAGAATTTTCATTTTTTAAACATTGACTGACAAATAGCATTTCTGTCGCTAGCTGATTTTTACAATCTTCAAATCACTTTTTGAGAGGCGGTCAGCCTCTCCTATGGAATACTGAATCAGGCTGCTGTATTATATAATGGAGAACTCTGCTGGGACCCTCATGTATGTGCAAGCCCTACTGTGGCTAGGGTTACAGGCTAAGTCCTAGGACCAATTCTCCAGTTTTGGCTTGTTTTTTCCACCCTATTTTCTACCATTAAGATGTCTTTTTTTCTTTTGCCTCTAATGTGTTTGTATGTTCAGTCTATACAATAGTATGTCTCAAGTTTTTTTTTATTTAACCAGAACATGTTATGTTTTTAATGAATTGAAATAGGGACTATTGTATGACACTGTCTTACCTACACTTTTGTTGTATGTATTATTGCGCACCTGCTTCCCAAAATAAATATTTCTTAAAATAGACTGGTTGGGTTGGTTAGTCGTGAAGTGCTCTTCCCAAAATAGACTAGTTCAGTTTGTGTAAACTGGTGTGGCTGTTTTTATTTTTGTGATGCCTGGGATTTCTTAAAATAGACTGATTGGGTTGGTGCCTCGGATTTCCTAAAACAGACTGATTGGGTGGGTGCCTGGGATTCTTAATATAGACTAGATGGGCTGGTTCAGGGTTGCCACTGGTCAGGGAAAAGTTGGTTGTTTTTTTTCAAGGTCAGGGAAAAGTCAGGGAATTTTGGAATTGGTCAGGGAAAACTGGAATTTTAAAAAAGGTCAGGGAAAATTTACTCCGGTCAGGGGAAAATGGAATTTCAAAACCCATGAATGAACAGCTGGCCAACTTTTACACTCTCAAAATCTGTGTATTTCTGGTTGTCATGAAAAATAACAATAGCATTTTGTAAATTGTTGCCTCCTGATAGGCATGTTGGGATTTTAAGGGGCGTTGATATGAGCCAGGAGCACAGCCTTGGCTACAGGAGTTGCCAAGAAAAAATTAAGGTATTGTGTTTTGAAGGTTCCAGCCTAAATTGGCAGAAAGGACTGTTCTATGGGTATTTCGAGGCTGTTTATTGAGGCGTCTCACAAAAGACATGCCTCCTTGCAGCCTAAACTCGTAAACGGCATCATGTTCAGCCTTGGCTACAGGAGTTGCCAAGAAAAAATTAAGGTATTGTGTTTTGAAGGTTCCAGCCTAAATTGGTAGAAAGGACTGTTCTATGGGTATTTCGAGGCTGTTTATTGAGGCGTCTCACAAAAGACATGCCTCCTTGCAGCCTAAACTCGTGAACGGCATCATGTTCTGGTACCAAAAAATGATGCCGTACCCAGGTTTAATCTCCAAGCATCAACGTTCATGGCACAGTATGCGTCAAATGTTGATGCTTGGAAGTTGAGAATTGAGGCCAAAATTTTTGTAACTAACAGCTATACCTGATTCTTTTCCTTTGCCCATAAATGGGCCGTGAATAAAGATTGTGAACGGCATCATGTTCAGGCAATCCGGAACCAGAACTGACAATCTCCACGCATTGCCTTTTCCTATCTCTTCACTGTTGCAGAGAATTTGTGTGGAGATGGAAAGAGCCGCACCTTTTTAGAAAGGAAGGTAATAAGTCAGGGAAAAATGAAATTTGTCAGGGAAATGTCAGGGAATTTCGACGTCTCTGGTATGTGGCAACCCTGTGGTTATTTATGAAGTGCTTTCCCCAAAATAGACTGGTTCAGTTGTTGTAGACTTGTTTGGCTGATGGATAATTACTTTGCTATATATGGAAATGCTGACTTGCATTATTTTCAAAGTATTTGTGCAGAAAGTTACAGAGGTGTATAAAACTGCCATGTCTATGTGCATTTATTCGCTGCTGTCTGAAAATTATTAGAAAAATTGCGACTTCTCTTGGAACTATAAACTCACAAATATGTTCAAAGCGCCAAATATACTGTGTATTGTTAGACCAGACTGCCTCAATAGGCAGCTCTGCTCCTCAAAATCTGTTTCTGTTCGCTTGTCTTGATCGTGAGGTTAAACCAGGATCCTACCGAGGCAAAGAAAAGACCTAAAGAAAGCGTGCAAATAAACACTTTTTGTATTGTTTTTTTTTTTGTGATTGCATGGACAGAGCTTAGTTATAAAATAGAAAGATAATGGTAAACGTGTTATAACGATGTATGGACGAAACAAGGAAACTCTAAGCAATAATAGATATAACAAATGTGTTGACTTCGGTATTTAGCCTACAATGTCTAGCAGACGGCTAATGTTTTCTCCTCTCCATTTGGCCAAATTCTGGCCAATATTTAAACGGTCCCTTGCCGAGAATAAGGACCGGGAGGGGAAGGGCCTGCGTCAAAGTTGAGAGCTGGCCAGTTTGAACAAAGGCCTGAGTCCTAGGAATAGTTGTGGGTAGCCGGGCGTAAAGCTATAAGCTTTATTCTCGTGAATTATTGAGCGAGGGTCGCCCAGAGTTTCCATTGAATTAACCCCACTCTGATGGCTCACGCCAACCCTTTTATGCCTTAGTCAAAGTCTTAGTGTTAGTCTTCTGTTCAGAATTACAAATAATTGTCCTACTCCTCACGCAGTAAAATAACAAAACACATTATTAAAAAAAAACTAGTTTGGGAAATATGTTTAGTATTTACTAACTCTGCGTCGACGACAATATCACAACGCTTCTCTATAGTTTGACTTTTTTTTACAAGGATTTTCATTTGAACTTGTAAACAAATTATGTTTTACGTGCCCATAGTGGTTGATTTAAATGCAAAACAAACAAATGCTGAGCAATTGATATATTCATTGTTTTTCCCCCCAGACTATACACTTGATGAGGAGATTTCCAGTAAACGGTGCTTTAAACGTCGGTATGTAAAGGCTTCAAGACCGGTCAAGTTTGTAATAGCGCCACGTCCAATTTATATATTTAAGACTTGAAAATATAACAGTGCTATGAAGTTGCCCATAAGTGTCTTTTATCAACTGAAGTTTAGACTTCTAGTAATATAATGGCAGGAATGTTGTAGTTGATCATATGGTAAGTCTATTGCCAACACTAAGCAAATGAACATTGCTGCTTGTGTGACTATTATACTTTATCCCATTTATGTCTTTCAGATACCGATCGTCGACGATTAAAATATTTAGCTTACAACGTGCAGGAAGATTTAAAATTACAGGCAAAATATAGCAAAAGATAAGTATTCAACTAACACGTGTAATCTGTCAAGTAGCATATTTCAATATTTCTAGCTATCTTACTTATTAAACTTTTGAACGAAGTTCTGATCACTTGGTTTATGCAAAAGCCCATCAGTCTCCGTAGCCCTTCATCTTTCCAATAACGTGAGATGGTAAAAACGATATCTTCTTCGTCCGATCTTTACTAGAGAAAGTCGTGTCATTTCGGAGAGCAATACGTTCCTGGAAGACGTGCTCAGCATTCGGCACCAGGACCGGGAGAAGGCCAACATGCTGCTCCTCCTACTAGTGGTGAGTAACATCTATATATGTATATATAGATATATATAGATATATATATATCATTACAACATAATTGGTATTGTAGTTGTGAATTATTTTCCACTTTATTATCATCTATATATATATATATATATATATATATATATATATATATATACATCTTATGCTTCATTAATAAATAAAACAGTACACATGTTTAACAGTATACAATTTACCAATAATATCACATTCTATCTAATCTATAAAACTACAAAAAGTCCAGTTTATGTTTAAGCATGAAGCTCTGTTAATAGATTACACTGGAAATTTAACACGCTTGGCTTGATTTTTTTTCTTCTTTTTTTTCAGGCTTCTTTGGAATTCGCTATTCCTATTCATCTTATGCAGGAGACGTTAGAAACTACTAAGCTCAGCGTAGCCACGTAAGTTTTGATACAAAAACGTAATCATATCCTATGTGATCAGAAATACTGCGGATATAGAGAATAACTGCATATAATTAAAGAAGAACGCAATGATTTATTAATTCACCATACCACAGATAGCTTATTCATAGTGATTTCTGCACATGCAGGCTAATTTCTACTAATTTCTTCGACAAATAAACTGGAAGAACCATAGGAAATATATACTTTGTATCCATGTTTAATGAAAAGATTTTCAAACCAACTTAGAATATATAAGATATATATGGATACAAAGTGAAAAATAATGAACGATACTTTTTCATCTATTTAAATCACGATAATGCCATGATTAATGCAAATTCCTATACTTATGCCTTGTGACTTTTCAACATATAACCCAGCATGCACTTTGATGTACGCTAACCTGCAGGTACATTCTAGGAAATTGGCTATCCGTGGTAGGGAGAACTAGACATCAGTACAGATCATAAATATGGAAGGAGTGGTACTGTCTTTAATTTAATTTAATTTAAATGTTTTCTCTCTATTTTTCTCTTGCCGACCCAAGTAATGTGCACACCATGGACTTATTCCTTCTACCCCGGGACAGCAGGTGTTCTATCGTGTCGCTCCTTCTGTCTGCAGTTAAGGTGGATAAAGATATGGGAGAGGTATGCATCTCATAAAGAATTGTAAATTAATGAAAAATAATCCCGCTGACATGCTCTCATTAACAACCAAGTCGTTTAGATTCCATGATAATACTCAGTGAAATTATAATCATTTGTTCGATTTTATCATAGTATAAGTAGGCATTTGGTATTTTGAAAAAGACGATAACAGTAATGTATTTCTTTTTAGGAGGGCGGCCTATATGACAAACTTTATCTCTGCCTCTACTATTCAGTAGCTGAACTCACCAAACTCTCCCAAGCCTCTAGCAAACACCTCCCCAAACTGGACAAAAAATCACAAGCGATGTGAGTACTTAAGTGATGTTTAGTTATGATAGATCAAAGACTTTTACACTTTTTTTTCACAATCCATTATTACCTGCAAATATACGAATAAACTTTGTCAGCAGCTCGCTTTGAAAAAAAATCTTTGCTGATGATACTCTGGCGCTGATTTGAAAAAATCATTAACCAGCAAACTGATAACTGTATTATATTTTTGAGAAAGATGCTAATACAACAGGTTTAAGATCATGAATTAGAAGAGTTCTTTGAAATGTATAGCTGCCATCTGACAACGCTTCGTATATACACTTTAGCTATGCAGACTCGCGGACCCTGATCGGTGCTGAAGTCGTGCAACTGATGTGTATTGTACCAGCCTTCTTCGACTACATAACAAAAGACCCAGGTATCGGGAGTAAACCTGATTTTGATTATATTTCTATGTAGGCGTAGTATGTTCCACAATTGATTCTAGGAAATAGAATGCCTCCAGTACCTCATAACTGAAGATAAGTTCTGAATTTGAATCTAAGAACACTGTATTTCTTACTAGATTAATACACCTTTGGGTTTATGTAATATTGTTTTCCTTCAATCTTCCAGGGGTGATGCATTTAGTAACAACAGCGACATGTGACAGTTGTATCGTTGACCAGATTCGGAGGGTCATTTGCAAACTAGAGAAAGAATCGGTATGTTATTCAAAGTGCCGTTGTGGTTATGATTAAGGGTCATACACAAAATGTTTGAAATGTTCTATGAATAGCTTAAACAAAATTTGATTATTAAGAGGTGATCATCTGATCACCTCTTTTTGGGTTTCACTTCAAGTCGGTTAATAATGACATTACACCTTCATCTGCTGGTTCCCAGTGAACTATTACAGCCTACACTGGGTCTATACTTTTGCCTGTTAACAGGCTGGAAACCAGTCAAATTCCTGACTTTTTCTTGATTTTGTGGCAATTCCAGGGTGTTGTAACCATATTTTTTAGCCATCAAGAATGTTCATGATTACCAACTGTACAGGGAAAACAGGGAAAATGGCAAAAAGGGAAACACAGTGAATGACAGGGAAACACAGTGAATTTGTAAATTTAGCCAAAACACAGGGAACATCATGCGGCCAGGTTCTGAAATTCGGGATTCGTGTTTCGACTTAAATACTAAAACGTAATCATTCCGTTCTAAAACAATTATTCCTAAATTGAGAAGAATGCCGACTTCTTGTGCTTGTAATAAAAAGATCTTGTGACCTTAAAATTTGCGAGTTGAAAGACAGCAGTTTTTTCTCTCTGCAGGAGCAGCAGCATGTCTGTGAAGAGATTGCCGACATCATCCTGTCCTCCATTCAGCAAAATGCCCTCAACATGCTCAATCGGACAAGATCATCAATGCCCGTCAATGGCGATATACTTCTTAATGTAAGTCTCGTACATGCTTACTTATCATCTCAGTCTGATATTTCAGCAGATGGACTCAGTTTTCTTTTAGAATAAAAAAGATTGGTTCATTATAACATAAGTTTCTTTTTGGTGCGTATAATTGTCATTATTTGGATGACGTCAGTGGTCAAAGTTATTTGCTGAGTACAACAGAACAAAGCCTACTTTGCTTTATTGCCCTTTTGCAACCTACATGAGGCTTGATCCTGAAGTCATTGAATGATGAAGGGAAAAATAAATCTAACGTGCAAAGCAAAAGACGCCCCCTACCCTCCTCCATTTTATCCATAATGCTAGAGAGGAACCATAAACTTGTGAACCCTAGTAATGTATGATAACGCTCATTGGTTCCCAGTGTAGTCTTTCATTCATTCATAAGATCGGAATGTTTTTATTCAGATGAAGAAGAAAGCCTTACCTCGCAGGCCTCAATCCTCTCCGATTTTTGCTTCCGAGTTCCATGCCAAAGGTCGCGCAACCCCCAGAGGCAAAGGACCACCTAGTGGAAGAAAGTCAGCCAATCTCCATGATTCTCCACCACCCAGTGAGTGCTCGGCCTTTCTAACAGACAAATTGTTTGCTTTTATGTGAACATGGTAAATAGTTATATCTTCAAGCTTGTTTATCAGTATTCATGATACCCTTTTCCTTTTTTCTTCTTTTTTTTTTGCATATTTTTCATTAAAAAAAAATTGAAAATATTTTTTTTTGAAAAATGTTTTTCATATTGTTCCAGCCAACAGGTCATACACATATCCCCCTTTTTCCAGTAAATCACAACTTTTTCTCGGAACACAATCTGTCACAACTTCTCATGAAGTTCTCCATCTAAGTCATTCTCAATGACTAGAAATAAGGGAAATATCCCCCAATGGGTATTATTTCCCTCCACACGACCAGTGTGGTGCTGCTAAATTTTCTCTAATATGATGCCTGAATATCCTCATAGGTGAAACCGTAACTGAGGGTGCAAACAGCTTGGGCCTTAGATTCCTTAGATCTTCCCCTGCTCACCCCTTTAAAACAGTCAAAAACCCTTCATGATACCCCCCTCCCTCATGGTAAGCTGTTGCCATGTGGTTACCAAGGGAGACCAACCCCTTGACAACCCCCCATTGTTGTTACTCATCTCCTTGAAGACAGTGACAGATTGACCAATCAAGGAATGCCTCCTAGAGGGCCCCGACTATTGCAGTAGCATCAAGCAGAGACCTAGCATCGTTCTCCACAAGTATTCATGATACCATTATGCTTTTACTAAAACCATATTTTGTGATCTCTTGATGAATTACACATCTAAGTTATATATTTTCTTTAATCAAAGAAAATTAGATTTAGTCTCCTTGCCTTAATGAAACGTGTACATGTACACGATGTCATATGATATGTTTCTTAATTTTTTCCAGAGCTGGGAGATCGGGTGCTTCTTGGACCTCAGGTATGATTTAGTTGCAAACAAAATGCCACATTTTTTCCCCCATAATTCTCATCCATTCACGTATTAAACGAGCCATAGTACTTTAACAAGAATAATATTGACAGTGTTGGACAGCGTAACACTGCCAGGAGAGAAAACCTTTTTTTGGGAGTCCCTGGTTATATCTATATAATATTGTAGCTCCCTCAATTGTAGCTCCCTCAATCAGTCATGTCTTTAGCCATTTAATTCTCTTTGCTCTAATCACATATACCTATATTCATATTGAAATATCTTAAATTCCCGCCTCATGGGTACCTACTATAATCTACAGACCCAGGATTGTTTGCTCTAGTCCTTATTGTACTAAAAGGAAAACCTTAGGAACAAGTCATGTAATTTGTTGCTCACAGGTTATCATAACGTTTTTGATAATATATGTTATTTTCCCCTTAGAATGTAGCACGTGTCATATCGATTCCGGAGACAGATATTGTTCTTGTTCAGATGGATGTCGTACCAGGTAATCTTTACATATCTTACGGGTAGTCTAAAACTACAATTTATGTTGAATTTATAAAGCACCTGAAATAAAGTACAACGAACTATGAACCAAAAGTCCCATACTTACTAGGACGATTGTAAGTTGGCCGACCCTCTTTATGCTGTGACAGTCGACTTGAAGTCGGCAGACTCAAGAATATAACAGCTCGCTGTGTGTGGGTACCTCTTGCTGATAGGCGATTCTGAATACCCAGTTGGCTGATTCTGAGCAACCAGTTGGCCAACTCTGTTATCAAGGAGCAATATCCGTCCA
The DNA here is from genome assembly GCA_936440205.1 of Lepidonotus clava. Lineage (NCBI taxonomy): Eukaryota > Metazoa > Annelida > Polychaeta > Phyllodocida > Polynoidae > Lepidonotus > Lepidonotus clava. Next base: position 30,640,908 of record OW387134.1, read on the forward strand.
GAGATTGCCACTAACTTCTTGAATTAGCCAATTCATATTTGGCCAACTCAAGAATTGAAGTCCCCCCGACTCTGTGAAAGTTGCCCCCAGGACATATGGCCTCATTATTGTACCACAGCTGCTTCATTTAAAATGTTTGTAATGAAGAGTTTTCAGGTGTCTCTAATACCTGTGATAACGATAAGAATTATCAGTTTAATTCTGTTGCTTTTGTGCCCTTGTTGCCTCTAAAATAAAATGAAAAATCGTTCCTAACTTTCCTCTTATTGGCACAATTTGTTATTAGCTATTTGTTTGAAATATCACTTTTCCTACTACTGGTATGTCCATTACCAAAAGACCACAGACCAATTAATTAGGCGTGTGAGGTGGTGAAGTGGTCAGCGTGTCCGCCTGTTGTGCGGGCGGCCCAGGTTCAATCCTGGGGTGGGCTGGGCTGGGCTGGGCTGGCTGCTCCTCATCTCTACATGTCTCCCAGTGGCGACAACTAGGTTATCAAAGACTCCTAGAGAGTCATCGGCTGTTGTGTGTGTAGCCCTCTCTATGGGACCATGCACATTACCTCGGTAAATGTGTAGGGGTACGGTCTCTATCTTCTCATAGATTTGTTCATTCCATAGATACGATCGTCAAAGACAGAATTATCAAATCCTGTTCTCGCCGTGATATGACCCTAGATGTTGCTACGGCGTTAAACCCCAATAACCAACCAACCAATTAAGATCAAATGTAATGAGTACTCTATTGTTTTCATGTTTTCGCAGCGGAGACAGGAGCGATGGTGAATAACTCGCGGAACCCCGAAGAGCATTACTCCTACCTGGACATGCGGGAGCTGTACTGGGACCACCTGGCCAACTACTGGAGGCCCCTTGGTACCGTCGGTGACAGGTACGGACAGATTCTGTTCATGAACTAAAACCAGAAATGGCCTAAAATTCCATCCAAAATGCTAAACATTCTGGGGTCTTCGTTCAATGAACTTTTAAATCGAAATGAAGGTATTGATATAGTCATGCTTGTGCAGTATCTTGTGTGCGTTATCAAAAATCAAGTATTTTCGATTACTTTAAGAATATCCATCCAGACCGTTGACGGTAGCGACTCCTCACAGTACCTGGCTGATCGACAGTCTGAGCCACCTCCCCAGCCCTATGACGCGCCCTCCACGCCTCCTCCTCCCTCCTCCCCGCGTTTAGACAGGTCACCTCCGGAACAGCAACAGTACATCAAGGTGGGTTAGAAAATGACTTCTTGCTAGTACATGTTCTGTGAGAAATAAAGCCACGAACCGTAAATTTACCGCAGTTATAAGTTTTGGATAAATACGTCATAATATATGGCGTCAAAAGGCGCCTGGAAACAACCTATTTTATTTGATATGGACACATGAAAAAAGGTATAACGACACAAAATGGTTTTCAATTTCGCGAATTTACCAAAGATCAAAGCTGAAAGACGTGTGAATAAATAGATGATAATGTATTAATTGGATTGGCATGTTTGTTTAGAAATCAGAAAATGTCCCTCGAGCTGTCTCTGCCCAACTCAAAGAAAGATTGAACCTAAAGCTCCAACTGTCAGACGAAACACCGAGAGTCAGTGGACAGGAAACTGGCCAACGCGGGCCTATTCAACTTTCGGGTACTTCAACATTCGTGATAAAGGTAACGGACGTTTTTATGTTTTTAGAAAATGTAAAACTGGAGCTACCATTACAAAGGACAGATTAACAAAAATATGTTACACACATCTGTCGAGTAATATAAAGTTTTAAATAGTCAGAATAGCTACAGCAGAGAGTGATGTTTCACTTTACGGAACAGTGACTTGTTGAGCTCAACGGAAACATCTACATGTTTTCTTCACTTTCAGGAAAATGATACGGGCAGTGTTATAAGGAGTGATACGTGAGTCAACAATTATGTTCTTTATTGAAATAGAAACTCAATGCATCTATATTGCCCCAATAACTCATGTGACATCAGCATGTACATACTATGTAGCCACACTCATCAGGAATACGTTGTGAATACGAAGAGATGTTTAATGAAGAAAAAAAAGAATTAAGAAAAACATGTCAATAGAATCTTGAAGTGGTAAAGAAATTAATCTAGTGAATAACGTAATTGTTTGCTCTACCAATTAGTCTCAAAAGGAAGAAATGAATACATTTGTATAGAGAACAGCCTCTTAAAGTGGTACCTTCTGCCTTCCCCGTGTGCAGGTCAGCAGCTGACCCCCAGCACGTGGCCGCCTCCACCCCGGGGCACGTGGCCCCTCCCACCAGTGTGGTGGTCACCGTCAGTGACCTGGACCCCAGCGTGCAGGACACCGGGGGCGGCCAGCCGCATGAGGAGGAGGCGGCCAACAACCCTCAGGAGTCAGCCCTCATCTCCATTGACATCCCTCAGATGTCGCAGGAGTTGGAGTCGGTGGGTGGCCACTCCTCCCGGAGCGTGCTCACCCAGCGGGAGTCGGCCCGCAGTGACAGGGACAGCTTCAGGACCGCTGTCACCAAGAGCAGGGAGTCCTCTGCCAAGGGCTCCAACCTAAGGGGGTAATTTGGATAACCATACTGATGGTAATATGGAAGTTGGAAAGGGAACGGGGCTATAATATATATTTTGTGTTGTTCAGTATTGTGGAATTTCTATTGCTTATATGAACACGTAAAGCTACCTTCATTCCGTATACATTTTTCTGTTGTCAATAAAAGAAAATGGCATCATAAAAGGATCTCCAGTAGTAATCAGTAAACACCAAGGAATAATAATTTGCAGGTCGTTCACTGCGCAGACAAAGATGGGAGTACGACCAGCAAGTGCAGCGGATGCCGTTGGTTACAAAATGCGAGTGGCCAGTGAAAAGCATTATGTGTCTTCCTACCAGGCCCAGCGGACAGAGGCTTGGAAGAACTCCAAGTTGACGCGGCCTTCATCATCAGGTAACGCGTAAAAATGTTCCATTGGGTTTAACTATGAACACAAGTGCCGTCAGTCTGACGTAGGAAAAATAAAGTGCAAAATTGATAAGGTAGCTTAGAGATCAACTAAACAAAAGAAAATAACTATTAAAACAAGTTGTGCATGTATTACATTATTGACCTAATGGAAAGTGTTCCTCACTATTTCACATTAATGCCCCCTTGTGAATGTTGTTGTTTTTGTTGTTTTTTTTTCGCCATTGGAAACCAAAGGGATCAAAGCGGTATGAAAGCAAACCAAAGCATATCAGGCGAAATTATCTAAAGGACAGCGCTCGGACTTGAGCGTATGACGACCAGCAACAAAATAGAAATGGGTGGGATTTTGGACACTCGCCGGCAACAGGCCCCAAATGCTGGTCGCCCCTTACCTTAGATACTATTTTCTCTATGTTTCTATCATTGCGGGAACCAGCTCCCCATGGCTTATTTACCAATATTTCCGGTAAAACGGTCGTGGTGAGACCCGCCATTGGCAAAATGCGACTGCATAACCTGGCAAAACCGCCGAAAACCTGCGGACCCGTTCGTCACGTGACAGGTGATGGCCGTACTCACCTCAGAAAACATATATAATCCGATAGAATTGATCGATTTCCTATCTGTCATGGATCGTACATGATGTTTAATGTCCCATAACACCATAACTTGACCATTTATATCGATATCTGACCAAATAAAACCAGAAATCCGATCGTCACCCGACGCCGTGGTAAGCGGGTCAAGTTACGCCCACCAGCCTCGCTTTCGATCGGGCAGGAAGGGATCTGGGTCAAACTCTAAATATTCATCAAATTTGCATGCCTATTTCACCATGAAATCGGTCGTTCTTACAGGTCAAATAAATATACAGGGGTAGATTTGGATACATAGCTTAGCATCCCAATGTCTTAGGATCAAATTATTGCGAAATAACGCGTCTAAACGCGTAAATGCATTGCGCTATTTTCTTGCAATCCTTCGCCTCCTCCGGTGACAAGGCTGGGTCAGACCTCACACCGGCCGGGTGCAAGTGCCCCGGTCCGACGTCTCGGCGGGAGGCTCCTCTTTCGCCGCCTGGATACCTGGATTACCGCGCTATATGATGCTTTCAACATATATATTTTGGACGTCTGGACCCTCTTAAACGCATACAACGCATTGACAATTCAGGCGTGATCCATGCGTTCGTATCGGAGGGGAAACATTGGATCGATCGGACACGAGAAGGCTTGACACTGTCAGACCGCTAACATGGCTTCAACTCGGCCGGGTTCTCTCTCCCCGCACGCCTGCACCGATACATTGAAATCAGAAAACCAAAATGATATTTGAACTAAACGCATCTATGTGGACCTGTGGACGCATACTAACGCATGAAGGGGTCTAAAACATGCGTTCGTATCGAAGGGAAAACATTGGATCGATCGGACACGAGGAGGCTGGGAGGGTTGACACTGTCAAAACATGGCGTCACCGATACATTGAACTCAGAAAACCAGGATGACATTTGGACTAAATATCTAATTGTGATCAATTCTGGATGATATACCCATTGGCAAGCATTCAGGACTCAGGCTGTACAGGTAGGTTCATATCTTTTTTCCAGCATTTGAAATTATAGCGTTGAAATCTAGGCCTAAACTTGGCTAGAGGTTCAGATAGGCTAGGCCTAAGCCCCCTCCGACATTGGCAATGTATTATGGCGGCTCCGAAAGCAATTATTTATGATCCAAACATTAAAACATTTGAGAAACTGTCACTATAGTGTCATTTTTTCAGACCTACCATCAAAACATTAAATCTGAGTTACAATATGTCTAGGCCTAAGTCACTGTCAGTGTCTGAATCATTCCCATTCAGTGTTAAAACATAGGCGTCACACTGTCAATAAGTTCTCCGGTGCTGTCAGACACAGATTCAAAGATTAAATGATTTGTGAAATTGTCACTATAGTGTCATTTTTTCGGACCTACCATCAAAATATTTTAGTCATTAATATCTCTCCTTAGGCTTAGCATCCTACGTTAATTCCAATCGGGCGAAATTCTCATTTAATCAAATGATCAATCTCTTCAATCCCCTCAATCGGCCAACTTGTTCTTACTATTATTTTGCTGAATTCATCTACATAATTATTTGATTGTGACATGGCTAGTATGACTAGGAAATTTCCGATGTAATCCATTTAAATCTCGGTTTTAGATTACACTACATGTAAATAGATAGTTACTCCTGTGTCCGATTGTTCATATAGTAAAGACAAACAACTGTTCTAGTTTTGTCGTGAACATTGCTGATGTACTAGAGATTTTGTGGTGATACTACAAATGTACCTGGTCCCTTATTCCCCTGCTCAGTGACGGTGGCGGCGCCCACTCAGCGCGTGGTGTCAGCGCCGCCCCCAGCCAGCCCGGGGCAGGACGCGGGCGGCGGGCGGCGGTCGGCCGTCAGCGTGCTACGCGGAGACAAATGGCTGGCAGGTGGCAGAGACCTGCACTGGGAGAACCTGGTCAGCCGATCACACACGGCACACAGCCCTGGCTGGAAGGAAGGTCTTTCACCAAGGCCCAAGTCTGCCGCAGCATTCCGAGCTCTCAAGTATGTTAATCAAATGTCCTCATAATTTGTCTTTGAAAAACAATGTATAATGTCACGGAAGGAATAAGAAGTATTTTCTTTCATAGTCTTGTCTATTTCTTATTCCGACATATTTATAATGCATCAAGTGTTTTCTGGTTATCTAAGAACAGTTTTATATGTAGTTCTTAATATTTCTTAGGATTAAACCTTCGATTTATTTACAGATTTCATTCATTTCATTCAGTCATTAAACTTTGTACTTACTTGAGACTTTTACAACGCCTTAGAAAAAATCTAGAGTTTCTTACAGGGTTCCCACACAACCTGGAAAACCTGGAAAATGAAGGTGGTCATGGAATGTCATGGAAAAGTCATGGAATTTGAAAATTTGACCAAGAGTCATGGAATTCTGACCTGAGTCATGGAAAATCAGCTTGAGTGATAACAATATTTAAATGTATTATAGGAATGTGAACTACATAGCATTTGCTAACCGGGGCGGATCCAGGAATTTATAAAAGGGGGCCGTGCTATAGTAAAAAAAAATCCCCCGCCCTCTGGGCACTTAAATTTTACATTAGAGAAATTAATATTTGGTCCAAAATAGGGAGGGGAGGGGTGTGCCTGGGATGCCCCCTCCCCTAAATCCGCACCTAACTCAGCTTAAGGAGGGTTCTAGTTATGCTTCTCCAGCATGATTGATTTTAGGCTGATTTTGGGCTGGGCAATGTGCATCTCTGGAGCAGGGTTTTTGGCCATATTAAAATGCAGTAGTATAAGGAGGAACTAGAAGTCTTATGGTAACGAGAAGAATATATGATTAGAAAGTCCAGTCTGTAACTATAATATTGTTACATGTCTTTGAACCATAAATGTGCTTTTCATAACCATAAAATCCCATTTATAAGATGCACCCTAACTTTTGGCTTAATTTTGTCCCTCCAATTAGTCCCAGGAAAACCCCATTTATAAGATTTTTCAGGTCTCAAAAGGAGAAAATAATGTGTTTTTTTACCAGTAAATCATTGTTTTTCCATCAGCACTCTGTAGAAAAAATATCAAAACATCATAGGGTCTTGTATTCAATACTTTCTGGTCTTAAATATTAAGCATCACTCTCAACAATACATGACATTACAGTTTATATAAAATTCAGATTTTTTCAAAGATAACAACGATTGTAAGACGCAGCCCTACTTTTAGGTTACAAACCCTACCCTATAGTTCCGTTTATAAGACGCATCTTATAAATGGGGTTTTACGGTAATCAATATTTTCCTGTGTAATTGGGGGGGGGGGGAATTGAAATTCCAACACTGATCATTAATTCATTTGATATCTATCAGGCAAAGGCACACTAATTTTCTTAATATTAGAAGAGATAACAAGTTTTACTTTTTTTTTCACATATACTGGTGTGGAGAGGATGGTTATAGGGATGATGGGAGGTCGTTAATTGTATTATTTTTTATAATGGTTCTAATTGTTTAAACCTTGGAAAGTCAACCTGGAAAATCAGAATTGGTCATGGAAAAGTCATGGAAAAGTCATGGAATTTGATTCTTCCAAGTCCGTGGGAACCCTGTTCTTATATGATATTTTCATCAATGCAAAATTACATCAGTAATAAGATAGCACAGTGATGATATCACACAGACAACATATTTCTCTTTGACAGACGAAATAGATCGCCGGCGATAATGACTCCTTCTTCTATGGCCTACGAGATGGCTTATGGTACGTCCTTCGTTAATTTTACATGTAGCTTGTAAGACAAGCGTAGCGGCTTGCCCTAAAATGATGATGTTTTTCAAGTGCTAATTTGAATTTTTCTAAGTAATTCATCAACGTTAAGATAATACCCCACATTGTAACGATTCATGGATTGACAGCAATGTACGATCTTTTAAATGTAGTGTTCATTAACGTAAGATTAGCTATAATTGTCAGGGTAAAATATAAATAAGTTAAAATCGAGGTCTTACGAGTGACAATAATTATATTCACTTTGTGTAATGACAATAATTTCTTACAATAACTTGAGGATACATTCCACAGAGATAACTTTTTTCCTACTTTTGTAGGATTCCTACTTTTTGGTGATTTTGGATTAGGCGATTGGTTTTCCTGCATGGCTGTGATATTTCTATTAAAGAATTCTTGTGTTAACTTCAAACCATTCAAATACAGTAAGTTGCTTCTGAGGGGGGGGGGGGGGGGGGGAAGGAAAATCTTTCCTACGTTTTCATCTGTCGGGAGTGGCATCTCTAGTGGGGTCTGTTAACAAAATTTTCGTTACAAAGTGGATGGAAGTACCAAATGTTGTATGAGGCAACTCTAAGGCACAACTCTGAAATTTGGAGTGGGGAGCCACCTTGAAACATCAAATTTCAAGGCATGTAAAAAAAAAATTGTATGTTTTTAACATTTGAAATTTAAGTTATCTAACAAAATTTGTTGGTCATTTGTTTTGATTAGATCTCTTGTGTAGATTCCAAAGGCAAATAATTGAATCATTTACCTCTAATCTACCAATTTTGACACTAACAAGGTGTTTCTAGGCATTTCAGAAGCTGAAATATAAGATTATGTCACAGGAAGTCGGCCATTTTTTATTTTTGGTCCCCATCGGGTCGTGTTGATATTTCAAGGCGAATCCCCTTTCAGATTCAAAGAAGGGACCTAAGGGGTTCATTATAATAAATTAAATGAAGAAATCTTGTGATGAAAGAGTTAAGTCTATATCTTTTTTTTTTCGAATCATTTTGGAATCCAGTGGTCATTGTCAAAGGTATCATGCTGATCAATTCTGCCATTTTGAAATTTGTGGCATTGTATTGAATGAACATTACATCTATGGAACCCTCTAGGTTATAAACAATTGATATTGGAACCATTTCCATGTGTCAAGATACCTTAGCAGCTGAAAATCATGATATTTCTCAAAATTCGTCAGCCATCTTACTATCTTCTGGAAGATCAGGGGCAACCCTTAAGTTGATTTTGATTAATAAAAAAAAATATTAAAAAAATCTTGGATTTGGATTCGGCATTTACTTCAAATGCAAATAATTACATTTCCTGACCCATAATCTACCAATTTTGACACCAGTCATGTCTCAAACAGCTGGTTATTTTCATTTGATTATTTATAGCAGTCTCTACTACTCTGATTCCATTACACATTGATGATTAGGTAAAAATTAGACTTTCTTTTACCATAAATAAAACACGCTCAAATAAGGTAGAGGTCACATTATAACAACTTTTCGTATACCTTCAGGGTTGTTACTACATCTGATATGAGACTTCAAATTTACGATTTTCATGCTGTTGTATCATAGTTGATCAGCAAATATTAGTGTCAATATAAAGTACCAATTACAAAGGTGAACATGGGGTGGTCTTCTCTGCACGACGGCAATCGCAACAAATAAAGTACCAATTACGAACCATGTGAAAATAGTGTTACACATTCAACCAATAAACTGTCATTTGTACATGATAGGTAGATTTCAACTGCTTCCTTCTCTCCCCTTCTCACCTAGGCCGAGGGGCGCAGCAGCTGGTGCCGGACCTGGTGGCTATGGACTACCCACCTCCCCCAGTGCAACACGGCGTACGGAGGTTAGGCACCACCCCTACCCCTTACAGCTCCCGGCCCAGCTCGCCCGTCTCCGGCCCCGCCTCCCCGCGGGACTGGTGGCGTTAGGGCAGGCTTCTTCTTACAGGCACCCGCTCGAGGGGTTGTGTCCCCTTTCGGGTTAATACTAACTCGTAAAATGACGTTAATCTCAAAACCATTATGTAATGAAATGCTAAACTCGTTTTTAAAATCAGTAGTGTTTCTAGCTGTTTAATATAGAAATGAGAAATATCTGCTGTTTATTTTTAAGGAGTTGTAGTGTGCGCATTTCCTTACAGCTATTTCTCGATGTTTAAATTACACAATACTTGCCTCAGTTAATGGTCAGAGAGATAACCAGGTGTAATAAACTATGTTCTAGAATGAGTTAGGGTCATTTTACGAACTGGCTAATCATTAACACTCAACATTGACGTGTTTGTAATCGTGTCCCTTTGTAAACCAGCGCCTAACCCCACCCACAGCTGGCCAAAGCGGCGAGAGAACGAGTGAACTTTATCCCTAAAGGTGTGACCTTTCCTTGTGTAGATGGCCCCTCGTCCATCGTTAACCCCGAGATTGTTGTTACTGCAGAGAACTGCCTCTTCCAAATAACTCATATATACTTATTCACATAAGAATTATTTGAAGCATTGGTTTGTTTGCTGTCTTGTTAATAATACCATATAACGATTTATTGCTCCTCTATTTATTATTTATTGACGATGTGATAAGCTTTACATACAATGTAAATGTTTGGGTTTGTTAATATTAGGGAGTAGTATGTCCTTTGAATTCAGACCAAAAAAAGATAAAACGTTTACCTCATATATTTTATGCATATAGCAACATCCATGACAGTCAAGAAAATGTATTTATGTCATTAATCTATTGAGATTCAACTTAAATATTAGAATCTCAATTGGAATGGTTAATTTTGAAATGTTCATACCTGTTAAGAAGGCATTTTTGTTTATGTCTATAATCATATACAATACATGCTTTTATGCGGCGTTGAGTTCAAACAGTAAGGAATCTGTTTGGTACTAGCTGTTTGCGATTTTGTTTCGTTAATCTGTCACTATGGATTTCATCGGCGTCTTTTTCCCATGTTGTGTATTGATTCAATTTTCGATTACTTAATGATATAAACATTACTTTTTGTATATATATTCATCTAATTGCTGGTTGTTTGATTAGTTCCATAAGGAATTTATATATTTTTAGGTTTCACAATAGCAATTATGATGACTACTGAGGAGGCACTATATAAGTATAAGAGGTGCTTGGTTACTGTGATACTGTGTCTGTTACATTCGCTTATGTCGAACTTAAAGCGATGTACTGTCGACCTTATCTTATCACTCTTTAAATTTCTTATGATTAGTACGGCATACACCTTTTTACATCTTTGCTATTTTGTACTTTTTTACTACCAAGTTTTGCAAGACATGTGCAGCTTGAATAAAAAATGGATATAACATTTTGTTTTGTATTAATTATGTTCTGTTTGAACGTGGTTTTAGATCGCAGTTGCTTTCATTTTTCAGCGGAGTTTTTACAAGCACGCATTTTTTGAAGCGATCTTATAGCCTCCCACCTATTACAGAGTTTTAGGTAAAAGCATCATTCATGTAAAATACACCACTTACTATATAAACACCCACAGGTTGAGTGGTATGTTTTAAATTATCAGTCACACTGTATTGGTTTCATTTTGATATAATTTACTGTTATATCATTTCTGTGGTAATTGGATGTCACGGGGCTTCTTTGATGTAGAACTTGCCTTCTAACGTTTTGATGAAGGTCTTTTGTTGGGGTGTATATAATAATAGGTATGATTGTGCCAGTTTTATATGTTCCTGCACATTTTTGTTTACCATCGATTATTCATTTGTTGTCATTAGAAACTCCTTACGCGTTGATGCCCCCCGCCAGCATATCAAGGGGAGAACGAGATTATTATAAGAAACTTTTCCCCCTGACATAATATTACGAACAAACATGAATTGGCAAAGGATCCCTGAAAAGAAAACCCCTGAGGAGTTGATGCATGTATTAGTTTTTGTCTATTTGACAAGGGAGTTAATTAGGGCCCCTCTCACTTTTTGACATGCATACCAATATGTATGTTTGTGTGTATATATATATATATGTATGTATATATATATATATATGTGTGTGTGTGTGTGTGTGTGTGTGTGTGTGTACATACGTACATAATATACGGATATAAACATATATATTTATATGAACATATACATGTACACATCGCATTATTACAAATTGCACTTCCAGGGTGATAAGGGGATTACATTAATTCCTTTGAAATTCATTGTCAATTCTCACTTGAAATGAAAGATTGACTAATCACATCACTATGATACGGTAAATACTCCTAGTAACTTCAATGTACAATACACGTTCATCTCATCCTCGACTTCTCAATTTAAAAGGAAACAACTATTTGTCAATTTTCCTTTAAAAAATTAGGTTTAAACGTGTTTTTAATGAATTCCTAGATACTACGCAGAAATGAAACTCAGTGACTGACATGAATGATATGACCTTTATTCCGCATGTCTAGCACCCCCCCCCCCCCCCCCCCCCAGACCAAACAGCAGCATTATGCTTCCCTAGTCAGCATGTCGGAAATATTGAAATGAGCCACTGATATGGTACTGATTTGACACTCTAGCTCATTTCAATATTTCGGACATGCTGGTTTACTACTGTTCAGCTGCTGGAATCATGCTTATTTCTATTGATTAACACTGAAACTCTGCTGCAACCCCCTTCCGCTTTTGTACTGATTTAACACTGAATTTTTACTGTAGTTTGCCCCGGGCCGCGAGAGCTGTTATATAGCCAGCACTCCTATATAAGTAGTAATATTGTGCCTGTGGGGGACATATTAAGTCGCGCCTAGACAGGTACCCCACCCCGCCTGACTCTTTGATACCTCAGGTACCCCCCCCCCCCCCCCCCCCCCCCCATCTTACTCTGAATTCCTCGAACTCATTCCAAACGCACGTCCCAGAGGGGAATAGTTAGGTTGGGCACACTAACCCGGATTACGCATTGTCTTCAGATGCATGGTTGTTTGCCTGTCGTTAATCAGTGGTTAATTAGTGGTGTTGTTTTATGTTGGGCTAACAATGATTTGTTTTTATTACTAAATACAGTTTAGGATGATTTGGGGTTTAAACTTCTAAGACAGCTATGATGCAACTGAAACAAAAGTCCTGGTACACTGTATTGCGATAGGTATGATAACGGAAGTTTCCTAGATACATGTATACGTTTCAAATATTTTAGAAACATCGGAGGTTTAAACTCTTGACAAAAAAAATCTTGCATTTTGCTATTCATTCGTCGCTTTAGGACGCTTGAGGAAGTCATACACCACAATTTGAAATAGATGCTACTGGTGAAATCTTAGTTAATATTTCCAACTTTTTATTGGGTCTATTCTGCCTTGAAATATTAACATACCTTTTAACCACAGCATCGACAACTTCCCGCTGAACTGCATGGTGCAGCCACTGCCTCCTCAAAACGTAGATAATGGGTATGTAAATACTTGAAAACTACATCAGCTAACATGTTTTTATAATTAAAACTTTTCACTCTGATATCACGCGATACGTGCAATCTGCTTTTCGCCTTGACTCTTATTTTTCTCCACTATACCTCAATAGGAAGAGAATTCAATTTTATTAGTCTAAATTATGCGATCCTTAAAAATATTGTATAGATCAGATTCTGGCAATTTTGGTTCAATTTAGAAGAAAAATATGCTCGTTGCAGCCGCACTCTGACACTACAACAGTACGCATCCTACGGACCAGTGAGGAGCAAGAGCCGTCGGGGACCCGTATGTGAATGCTGTATCGGAAAGTACGGACTGACGGTTTGCGGGGACGTGCACCCCTCGTGTGACCACGCCGGGCCGACCCACCCACTACTGGGGGCCGACCTCACCGACCCCGGGCCGCCCAACCCCGGGCCGAGTGCCGTCACCAGCCCCAGGGAGTCGGCCGACGACTCGGAGCGCCTCACTGTAGACGGGCTCGCCGTGAAACCAGTCTTTGTCTCCGTAGAGGCTCTAGATATTCTCTACACTAACGCATCTTGAATTTGATTATTACAGGACGTTGTTCAAGGAAAAGTACTCCTAAAAGATGTTTTCTGACCGAAAATGCAAAAATATATTAGGGGGCCCACGCCTTTTTAGAATTCAAAAGAAGACCTAAATAATGAACTATAATGTCTATTCAATTTTGTCAAAGTGAGGTATTTTTAGGTTTTGACACATTTTACTGAAAAGAGGTAAATATAGTTGACTGTTCATTACCTAACTAGAGTGCTCGCTCAAGCCTATAAACAATGGAACTGCAAGGTCAGACATTTATGCAACAACAAAAAATCTTGCAACAAATTCAGAGTACTTTAATCGACGAATTATGTACAAATTGAATTTGAAAAAATATTACATTTGTATTTGACATAATACCTTTTTTTCAAGGTTGGATATTTCCTTCGATAATAAGCCCATCCCAGTGTAAACCAACAATGAAATTTTCTTTGAAATATCAACCAAACTGCTTCTGTACTTATTCCCTGAAGAGATTTGCACAATACAAAATTACCCAAAGTAATGTACTTGCCATATTGCTCCTAAAATTTCTTAAATGTAACTTTACATTTTTGATTGTTCCCCATGGGAACCAATGGTAAAGCCTGTCAGTCCAATCGCTAATGTCCAACCCTATTTTGTCCTGAAATACAGTATTTTGATTGGCTGGCAAACCTACATATCTGTCAATAGATAAAAGTTGAGAAATGATAATGTTTTGTCAGTACTTGGGGATATAAAAAAACACAATTCTTGCCTTTTTAAGTAATCACAAGTCTTGGAGGCAAGGATGGCATATGTCTATTTTGTCCAAATCTTGTCAGGATATACCCAATGTGGGATGGGCTTATTATACTTCTACCTGTACGTTTTTGTAGGTGTATCTTTTTACTTTTATTTTCACTTCGAATATCTGTCCTGTTCCCTGGCTTTAAACCATTCTTAAAATACATGGATACATGTTAATTCTGAAAGTACCTAAGACGTTGTGCAGTTGACGTCATATCTCTCAAAATAGACAGGCCGCCATATTGGTGATCAATCTTAAATCAAAAGTATTTGCCATTCTCAAAAATCGAAATGACATATTTTAGAAAATTTCACTTCACAATAAATCACTGGTCCATAATGAATTTGATTCGATTTTATAAATGACTGCTCTTTATATAGCCATGTGGTGATAAGAACCAAGTGGTGATCACCAAAATCTGGTCACGTGACCACACCTGCACAAGCCCTGAAGGTCTATAAATCATATATTACTTATTCATAATAATGACTCTACAATGTACTGTATTCCTTTTATGATTACATCAGCTAAGATACATATTATTCTCACAACTATCATGTCATACAGGCTACAAATATTGATATCGCACATTAACCCTGAAATGACTTGGCCAACAATAAGGTATGGTATTTAGGTGATTTTATTTTGTTCAGACACTCATATGACATAATTCGTACTCCTATTGTAAATAACCCTTAATTCTTCTTTCGGTAACATTTCTTATAATCAGTTATATCAAAACATAAAAATACATAATGCAAGTTCGTGACGAAGAATTCATGTATGAATTTATACTACTGATGTTGATCTTTAACATTATTCGCAATGACAAGCACGATTTGCGAAACAGGCCTAATCTACACATTTGCATGTAACAAATATCTACACCTCGATCATTACTTTTGATAAATGCTTATGCTTATTACAATACTAGTATGACTTTATTAAATCTGAAGCCGTTTATTATAAATGCATGATCTATCAAGCTTTGCCTACATTCTTCTATGCATATTAACAGGGTAAAACTAACGATAAAAGAAATCTACTATTCAACTATATTTTATCGTGTTTCGGTTGCCTTAGGCTAATATAAACGTACAAAGAATCAGACTTGGCATTATACCATCAAATGGGAATGATATGTAATATCTAAATGAATCATTCATATGAATCACAGAACACATGCAGTTGACTGCTTTCATAATAGCAAAATAGGGATGACGCGTCGTAAACAGTAATGCACTGTAATTCACAGAATACAGGTTTTTCCTACGATGTATCCATGATAGGACAGTATTAACGCCTTAATTCTTCCTCCGAGTTCTTTTAGACTTGGATAGGTTCTTCTTTGATTTTTTCTTGCTCTGCAATAAAGGTAAACATGTTTCGGCTTAGATAGCATTTGACATGGAACAGCAAAGCTACTTGGGAATTTCCAGTTATTTTGTTTCTACATGGTCTACGATAGAAGTTTTAGGGGAAACTAAATGACATTGCAAAGAAGATTGGTTTATACTTTGTTCTATAATATTGAGGCATTCTATGATAGGGAATATTGATAACATGACAACAGAGCTATCAAAATTATAAATGTTAGAATAGAAGTGACTAATTGTATAAATTCTAGGCATGTTTGTACTCATCAATGTTTTATATTCCAAATCATTTGAACATCCGTATATCAATAGTACATACCAGAGCAGGAATGTCCAAGAAATTGGCCTCAATGTACTCGTCGAACTTGGGTAGTAGCTAGCAACAAAAACCGATACTTTTATTGTTATATGCATAGATATGTCATTACCTTTAACTTTGTGATACGAATTGATCAATATGGCTTAGCTGAGGGGGCGGGGGGTGTTTAGAAATGAATATTTTTTTAAAGGTTTATATTAGTAATAATCAAGCTTCCCTTGGTTTTCAGAGTTATTACACTTACAAATGTAAAAAATATATACAGGATCACATTAAATCATTACAATATGGCTCATTTTATGCAAATTTTGTCAATCAACATCAAGTACACTGAACCCATCATCATTCAGGGTTCCTGTCTATATATATTTTTCATTACCATAATGTCACAAACATACTGCAGTCAATTATAAACTAACAGTTTATACATGTACCTCACTGCATAATAGTAGGGTGGAATATATCCTATACAAACCAAAGTACTTGTAACTAAAATAGCTTATATATATTAAGACTTGTTTAAGCGGGAGTGTGACAGAGATATAATTATAACATGGGTAAATCTGGGCGATGAAGCAACCCCAACATCTGCGGTTACACGAGTCTGTCCAAAGTGAAATCTGAGAAGCCTACTCACCCCGAATAGAGGCAGGCGCATGTCGCAGCTGTGGCACACGGCCTGGCCCACTCCCGTCTCGTCAGGCATACACTCACACACCTGGCACTCGGACGGGGAGGCCGCCTCAGCAACTACCGACGTCAAGATCGTTCTGAAGTCCTGTAAGTTAACGAGAAACCGCATGATATAGCTGCCATCACGTGAATAAATCTAACAGCATATATATGTCTTTCTGGATTATGGATATAAAGTTAAAGAATTTAATTTGAAGAGATATTCTCGTCGGAATTTTTATGATCTTGTGCCTTACGCATTCATTTTAGGATGGACCATGTATGTGGCGTTAGAGGAATACTGTTTAGGTGACAGTATCATCCTGAATGCGAGATGGGTGTCGGCACATTACTGAGTGAATTCATCTTTCTGATGTATTTAGGATTGTATTGAATTCCATGTCCATCTCCAATAGGTTTGTTTTTATCGTGTGCCATATTTGGTGAATTATAAAGAAAATTTAAAAAAAGTTACGAGCAGAGCAAAGTTTACCTTGATGTGTACTGACTACGCACCAGACTTGGACATATTTTAGGCAGTATCGAAATATTCTTTTATTTCTAAGACTATCCCTGCAACCCATCGCACGCGCGGATGGGGGGGGGGGGGGGCGCAAAAAATTGCTATAGCCCCCCCCCCCCCCCCCGCTTTATTTCAAATTCCTGGATGCCCCCTACATCGAATAGATCTGAGAGTAATTCTCATCTTGAATATAATGACTGACCTTGACCTTCCTATCGCCGAACTTCTTGGCGTTAAAGATGGCGCCTTCCGTCTCGTGGCTCAGGGCACCGCACAGGTCCTTAGGCATGTAGGTCTGACGTCTCAGGGTGACGTCACCCTCCAACGAACCCACGTGTTTGGAGGTGTAGGCCGTGTGTCGAGTTATACCTAAAACGATGGGACCAATAAAGGGGATGAAACGTTTTTCAGGAATCGAATTAAATTAATTCAATTAAATGAAAAATAGGCCTAAATTATGCGCCTCCAGCGTTACAGTCAAAAATGTTTTACTTATTTGGTCATCAACTATATAATGTGTGAGGTAAGTATAAATCATGTAGCTCTGACGACTTATGTAACATAAGCGGCGCTAACTGTCGATCCGTAATTAACGGAGGTGCCTACCCCAGATGTTGTTGGCCTTGGGTGAGTTGGACTTCATGCGGAAGTCGTGCGGCGTGATGAGGTGCAGCTTGATGTCCCTCTTGATGAGCAGCTCCACCATGTCGGCGTAGGACACGATGTTCTCGGAGCAGCTCTCACACGTCAGCAGCACGATGGTCTTGGAGACGCCGGCGCGGAAGGGATACCGCGCGGCCAGGTCCAGGGCGTCAATGGCGGCCTCCTTGCCGGAGGACTCGGTGGCCACGGCCAGGTCTCCGATCATCTGCGGCAAACACCAGGTCAATGAATAATAATGTAGTTTGTATATGGAAACATCTCCTGTTTGGATCAAGATGGTATTACTTGATTAATTACTTTCTCTAATCAATCATTTCCTGTCTGCTGGTAACGTTAGTTGGACCCCCGCTATCTGGGTGAAATGACCTACCTTTCCGACCTTGAAGTTCCTGTTAAAGAGCTGGCCCTCAATGGTGTGGCTGTGCGGCAGGCCCTGGATGCCATCCCCGCCGAAGCCCACCACTCCGTAGCGGTTACCCCGCAGGCGCTTGGCGATCAGGGTGTCGTCCAGGGCGTCGAGCAGCTTCTTTAGCTTGGGAATGACGGCACGGTTACACGGCTTCTGCGACACGACGAAGACGACGTCGGCAGACCGGGGCACGTCCGAGTCCTGCAGCCTCTGGTCCTCGTTCTCCGAGAAGGTCTGACCGTCGGTCAGCTGGCAGGACACTGGGGAGAGACAAGTCGGCAATAACACCTGTCGTCTTGCATACATGTACGACTATTAGAAAAAAGTCCGTGATAAATCAGAAACAGATATAAGAAAATCTTCAATCAACAGTTGCTCATCTATAGATACATTGATCATTAACACATCTTCAATTGTTATGTTTGGGTTCTATTAATAATTTTTAATGTCACGAGCACCGAGAATGCATAAGTGATCGATTTAGTCATTGTGACAATAATAGTCCGACACAGTATAGGTATTCCGTATCCACGACTTAACGCGGGTGCAAATACTTCAAAAACAGTAAGTAGTATATAGAAATGTAGGACGGCTTCTGGCGGCCTCTACATAGCTGACCCAAGTATTGTGTAAACTCACCGCAGGCCCTGGGCTGGCGGAGGGCCACTCCAGCACGGTTACACTCGTCGACGTAGAAGGCGGCCACCTTACAGGCGTCCTCCTCGCCCACCACCTGGTTGGCCCGCTCACTCAGGTCATTCATACACATGGTCATGAAGGGGGCCACGTCCACTTGTTTGAAGCAGAGGCGGAACGGAGAAGACTGGTCCTGCCGAGAAGAAAGTCCAATTTGTAGAGATGTACTATTGGTACGACGATATATATATATATATATATATATATATATATATATATATATATATATATATATATATATATATAAAATATTAAGTCCTCTTTAACTCATCTAGGCTCACTAAGTGATTATCATTATCTATAAATCTATCTAAATTTCATTTTGGGGACGAGTGTATGCTGGGGAAGGCAAACCTAGGTTGCTAAGTGATACTTGAGGTCCCCTTACCTGGAAGTACTTGGCGCAGACCGGGCGGGCCGAGGACACATCTTCGGGCCGGTGCTGGCGGGCGTTGTTTCCCACGCGGCACTTGGAGCCCACCGTCCAGCTGTCGGCCAGCTGCTCGGGGCTGGTGGCCAGTCGCTTCTCAGCAGTGAGCAATTCGTCATACTGCTCGTTGTTGTATGTTCCCAGCATACCAGCCGTCTTGGCAAAGTACCTGCGAAGAAATCATTAAATATCACATACATGTCAGGCAAATGTTAATAGACGTGAATGTCGAAAATACTCATACTCAAATGCGCATACTTGATATTGATTAAATTGATCTTTAGCTTTGTCGTCTGTGAAAATGTGTCTTCAATTGTGCAAAGTATACAAAAACAAAACATTAAAAAATCTTTAAAGTTATGGAAACCGGAAGATTTTGAAGTGAGACATCATTTTCTTATTTTCTTATTTGTGGAAAAAGAACATGCGTTCTGAGTGACAGAAGTTCTTTAGACGTATTAGATTAATAAAGTCTCCTCTCCCCCTTCCCGGCTTATGCCGTGAGTAATTAGGCATGCCCCCTCACCAGCCGGTGACGTTGACGGTGCAGCGGTCGTAGGCCAGGTCACAGGCCACCGTCACCCCCTTGGCGTTGTCCAGCCGGATACGGTTACCCTGGCGGATGATGGATGTGTCGTCAATCTCGAAGGGAAGCTCAGTCTGTTTGTTGTCTACCGTCACCTGGAAACCGACACAAAAGACAAGGATGAAATCTGATTTTTTTTAAATCAAATTTGTATATTACTATTTTGGTAACCAATTCGTAGGCCGATGGCACCATGCAATGATAACACCACTCTGGACCGACTGCACAATCCTGGTGGACTGACAACATCACCCTATAGGCTAGACGGACTGCACTAAACCATATTAGACATGCATGTATATAATTATACGTTGTATATATATTTGATGAGATTTTTAAAAATCAATTTTAATGTTAAAAACGAAGATACCTTCATGCAAAATAGATAGGAATTTTCAGCGGCTGTCTAAAATATCAAATATGGTGTGATTAGTCCCAACAAGGGATCCGATCAGTCCATGTGTTCCTACCAATCTCAGAGATGCCACTCCCAAACCACCAAAATGCAGGAAATATGTTAATATTATAATTGCAGTAGTTAATACTCAATAACAACATTAGACATGCCTCTGGTGGTTGGAAGTTCAGTTGAAAGCAAACAATCTCAAGTTTCCTACTTTTGTGTAGGAACTGTAACTATGGCTATGCTGCTGTCTGAATGGGAGTAGTTCTCAATTTTGCCAATTGGAGTATGATAGAGACTTAGTTTTCTATATCCTTAGTGGCAGAAAGGCTGTACTAATTCCTACTTTTCTAATAGGAAGATCATATCATACTGTGTACACCAGGGTTCCTACAAAAAGTAGGAAATTGAGAAATACCATTCAAATCCATGTCAGATCAAACTTTAAGCTTACAATTGACTAAAGCAATAGGGTAATGAATGTTTAATAGAACTAGAAATCTGAAGATTGTCGGCCAGGAACTGGCCGATGTTGCATTGGTGGTTTTTAAATGTTATAAAAGGAACATGTCATACGCTCAATGGTGGTATAGGTGGGAGTCCTATTGGTCAATCAGGTTGACCAATGAGTGTACAGCTGCCCTGCACTGCTGTATTCTCCTCCCCCCACCTTCCCACCCCTACCCCACAGTCCTGTTTGGCAAACCAGTGTGGGGTGTGGATGGCCTTCCCCCCCCTCCCCCTCCTCGGGACACCCCCACCCAACAGACGTTTCCACCCCCCACCCACCCCGGGTCCTCCCCCCTCTCCCCCTCCCCCTACACCTCCCCACTGCTGTGATCCAGCCAGCCCACTCAACTAACCCCCCCCCCCCCCTCTCCCCCTCCCCCTCCCCACTGCTGTGATCCAGCCAACCCACTCAACTAACCCCCCCCCCCCCCCCCACCATCACCTCTAGCACAAGTCTACTCTGACTGCCACCACTCCTAACAGTGGTGGTGGTGGTGGTGGTGGTGCCCCTATCCCCCCCCCCCCCCACATCTCACCTCACCAGTCAGGCCAGAGAGGAGCCAGTTAAGGCCAAAAGTAGTTTGGATTTCTGTTTCTTTGTTTGCCCTTATTAAAATTGGATTTAAAATCAATTTGAAATGAAGATATTTTACATAATTAAGTAATGATAAATCAAATGCGTATTGATAAAAATAGTTTGAACATTTATACTTTAAGTATTTGTCAGATATAAATACATGAGTACATTTATTGGAAACAACAAATTAATATTGTTTTCAGAGCAACCTGGGCTTTCCAGTCTGTCAAACTTGACATACCTCTATATATAGGACCCATAGACAGTGGATGTCAATCACTGATACTTGTCCCTCCTACCTCTACCACCAGTGACCAATGAGAAGACACTGAGTGGAGGCCCCACAGTCTGACCACCACTGGGGGTCAGAGAGGGCACACCAATTAAACAATTACACGGTCCACTGGTCCACAACAATAGACCCACTTCAAAAACAGACCTATACCTTGGTTGCATTGGTAACTCAATACTTATATGATTTATACTTATATGTACCAATGCAACAAAAATGTAGGGACTTAAACACTATTTGCTTTTTTTGAAAAAGAAGGAAATCCTACAAAAGTAGGAAAAATGGCATCTCTGCAATCTCTACTGGTTTTTGTATTAACGGACTTGCGAAGAAAAACATACAGCCACTTTTCCCACCTGCATCAATTTTAACACCGGTAGTTGTCTGCACCAGACCAGACGTTGGCTCACCTTGAAGCTGGGGAAGATCTCGATGGCCTTGCCATTGCTGAGGACGGTGATGGACTTCTTTGTCATGCGGCGGTCCACCGTGTCGTAGTTGACGATGACGGAGAAGTTCTTGTCGATAAAGTCGTGGGCCAGGACGTAGCTGCACTCCCCGGAGTATTCGTAGAAGGTCTTGTCGAAGGTCATGTAGTGCTGGCTACCGGCTAGGGTGGCGTGGCCTGGGTTGAAATAGGGAATGGTAGTGGTAATTAAATCTGTTTGCTAAGGTCTACTAGACACAAAAACGAATGTCGGGCAAATCTGGCAGCCGGGAATTCGGAATACCAAAAGAGTAACTTAAATAAATGCTCTTATTTATCCAGGCAACCCATCATTATTAATTCCTTTCGTGGCAAAGTGGTAAAAAGCGGTATAAAGGTCAACTACGTTAGTGGACGGACAAGGATGTTTATCACCCGCATGGCCGAACAGCGGGCTGTACAGAGGCCAGTACGAAAAATGGGCTGTACGTACCGCTCCTCATTTGTGCTATTTTTAGCACATTTGAGGCTTTGATTAGGTGATAAAATATAGAAGACCCTTAGGGGGCCGTCCTCGGGTCTCTGTACGGCTCTCTGACGGCCGAACGGCCCGCGGGCTTCGCCGTCGGCGGGCCGTACGGAGACCCTCGGACATCCCCAGCCGGTCTTCTTATATTAGTACGGATGTGGTTTCCAAAAGGACAACCGCTTTGAAAAACATTTCCTGGTTATGCAGCATAACATAAACCACTCTACAAAGATAGCTAAGAACGTACTCTTGAAGGGAGGGACCCAGTCTCTGGGGTTGGTGGAGACCTTGTAGGCATAGAGGGTGTCCCAGGGGATCCAGTCCTCGTCGGGCCTCAGACGGTCCATGGCATTGCGGGCCCTCGTCATCAGACGGCGGATGTCATCGGTGGGGAAGTCACGGATGTTGCGCAGTGGTACCGGGAGGTAGATCTCAAACTGGCGAATAGGATAAGATTGAGGGTTAGAAAACTCCGCGCGTTCATAGACTGACATTTAAGAACCATCATCAATAAAGAATTACTTATCATTTTTACTGTAGTTCATACACGCAAACCTGAATCTTTATACGTATCTAACAGACTACTCCTGCTCCTAGCAAAAAATGGTCCTACAAAGTCCTACAGTCAACTATTGCTATGTGCCGGCTGTTGTTAGAGCCAGCGATAACGGCGGCTCACCTGGAAGTCGCCGAGCGCCGTGTCCCAGACGGTGATGCGGGTCTTCTCCAGCTTCAGGTAGTTCTTAAGGGCGGTCAGACCGCGGGTCTTCAGCTCGTCCAGGTTACTGGCGCTCAGCGTGCGCAGGTAGTTCTCCACGTCGGCCAGGCCGTAGTACTGATAGCCCTTCTTGCCCTTATCAAAACAACGGCAAATGTGCAATAACAACAGTTAGTACAAGAACACCCCTCTTATGGACAACAGTTAAGAAATGTCGTTATGAAAGAAATGCATTTAATCAATTAATTTCAACTAATTACAGAAGCATGAAATCACCTTAGAAAATACTCGTTCGGTTGTGTGAGGACTGTTGTGAAGTTGCTTGAGGAAATAATTTCAACTCTCATTCCATATAGGAGGACCAGAAGCACTGAATGTGGTCCAACATGTACACTACATAATTAAGCAACGTTAGATTTATGCGATGGTGATTTCTGTTGACAGCGAAAGCCCTAGTTTTAGTGTCAAACAGTACCTGGTTGACCAAGTCGTTGAACCAGTCCTGCAGCCTCCTCAGCTCCTGGGTGTCGAATTCCTCGGTGAACTGGGCATAGGCCTGGTCGTAGGCCGCTCTGTACCGCTCCCGCACACCACTGAAGTGCTGCTGAACCTGGGCGTGGAAGTTGCGCATGGGAATGAAGTACTCACTCTCCGGAAGGGCCGTCGACCACTCGACGACAGGCTGGACGTACGGGTGGGTGCGCACACTGTCAATGGTGTCTAGAGAAGAAAAGAGAAAAGAATGCATTTTAATGCATGCAGATTTCGCAGGACTATTATTATTTTTGTATTACCATAGAAAACAGACAATCCTGGAGTCAATATGCCTTTTTTTGCGTATAACTGTTTTCAGAAACCACTTATACCTGGATAAGATTAAGAAATGAATAGAGTATTCGTTTAATCCATGAAAATATCTTACCCTTCATCCATGTTTCAAATTTGGCTCTGCATTCGGTCATTTTTGCTCCTATGCGGCTGAACCAAGGGGCACTCATGAAATTATTAAACATCTCCTTGTATTCCTATTAAAAAATCAAACAAAGTATTGTCAAAAAAAGAGCTTACACATTGTTTTCGACAAATGGTGAAGCATTCCTCATTTATCAGAATTACAAATTCTGCCTTTGCACGTTAGTTTGTTCTGTAACGATAGCAATCGAAGCGTGTAAAGTAAAATCCAAAAACGTTTCACAGGGCACTCTTCAGTGCACTTTAGCATATGCGAGTAGACAGGTACACCAATAGAATTTTAGAGAATGAATACTATTCTACCAACCTGGGACTTTGCCGAAACGCTGTTGTACGACTCGGTAGCAAACTTGACGAACTTCTTGTGGGTGGCACGCCTCTGCTCAGCCATCCTCGCTGTAGCCTCTTCCCAGTCACTGACCATCTTCGCAAAGTGTCTATCTACCATTGGCTTGAGTTTGTTATACTGTGCTGCACTGAAATCGCTGATGTATAAAGCATAACCATGGTGTAACCTGATACTTGATTCATAAAGAAAACAAGAACGATATTGACAGAGTAGGACAGCGTAACGCTGCCATGAGGGAAAACGTTTTTTTCTTCTCTCTCTCTTTAAACCTATTAAATACTTCTAATAAACACAAAATAAACAATTAGATGTAGGGACTATTATTCAAGATTATTAATTGAGTCACCACTAGAAAGGGGTGGAAAACTCCAGCCCCTGATAATTCAGACTCTTCGTGTTGGAACATGGCATTTCTAATTATCCTAACCATAATAACCACAATGACACATGACTTGCCTAAAGTTACACAAAAAATGCAATCAATAGTCACAATGGGGCACAACTTGTCAAGGGGCTCACACTTTATCAAGATAAGGATCTGGACAACACATAGGCTGGCACAAAATTCTGACTACTAGCAAAGCCACAAAGGGACCACTCAGAGAACAAATGCATGAGAAGACTCTAATTGGAGGAAAACTGGTGCTGCTGACATCAGCTTTCAGTTTACAGCTTTAGTTTTCCCTCCGAAAATACAGATGTTACAGAAAAACATGAAGACCTTCTTAAGTAGCACGTGCATCTTCTCAAATGAAATTCAATCAAAGTTATAGAAGAGAAGCGTACCTTGCTTTTTTATACTGAGCCTTGAGGAACCTGTGGGAGGTCTTGAGGTAGTACTCGTCTCTGCGGTAGGCGGCGTTGTAGGCGGTCCTGACCCTGCTGGAGGAGGAGTCCATCTGGTCGGCCAGGTACTGGAGGAAGGTGGTCAGGGGCTGCACGCGCACCTTGAGAAGCCTGACGCGCCTGTCGACGTCGTTACGCGCCGCCTGCTGCAGCTCCTGGAGGAAGGTCTGCACACCGTGATCCTCACCCATACATTGCTGCAGGATAAGGCAAAGTTCATGAGTTAATTGTGTATGTTAATTGTGTATTCTGATTAGTAATGATAATTTTGAACCAAAAAAACTACATATATTTTGACATGTGTTATTCTTTGCATGCAAAAGCAGTTTAGTGCCGCAGTAAAACATAGATGAAGTTCTGACACCGCTTAGATTAGGCCGATTCTATAGTAATCTCACCTTGATTTCTCTATAGTAATCTCACCTTGATTTCTCTATAGTCATCTCACCTTGATTTCTGAAAGGACTTGTGGCCTGAAGTAAGCCCGTCCGTGGACGAGTCTGCTGTTGTTGAGTCTGACGGCCAGCTGAGTATCAACGGTCTTGGAACCAGAGATGAGGCGGTAGGCCTCAAACTGGGCGGTGCTCGATGAAAGGTACTTGGCGTACATGTGGAACCGGTGGTCTAAAGATCAGAACATGGTACGCATATAGCGCTCAGTCCAATATTTCTTCTCAACAAACAGGATTAATGTATGCATCTCTCTTAAACATGCAAATGGAATATTAATACAGATAAACCAATAAAATAATATTCATTTAAAGAACACGTGTGTCACGTACTTGGTTTGTAGTCCAGTTTAAAGTCCATGAGAGGGGCGTTCTTGTTGAGCTCCAGGCCGGCCTTGATGCGCCGAGAACCCATCTGGCTGGTAACGTCGATGTTGTAAACGCCACTTTCTGTTCCCGAGACAAGGTTACCGCGCACATACAGGTCCTCGTTGAAAGGAGACTTGAACTACAATTAAAAGTAGATGCTGTATAGTTGTCATGATTAATGGCGACAGCATGAAACGTTTGCACATGAGAAATATCAGTATGCCAAGTGTTACATATGAGTTGATAAGATATTTAAGACCAGAAAGTATTGAATACAAGACCCTATGATGTTTTGATATTTTTTCTACAGAGTGCTGATGGAAAAACAATGATTTACTGGTAAAAAAACACATTATTTTCTCCTTTTGAGACCTGAAAAATCTTATAAATGGGGTTTTCCTGGGACTAATTGGAGGGACAAAATTAAGCCAAAAGTTAGGGTGCATCTTATAAATGGGATTTTATGGTTATGAAAAGCACATTTATGGTTCAAAGACATGTAACAATATTATAGTTACAGACTGGACTTTCTAATCATATATTCTTCTCGTTACCATAAGACTTCTAGTTCCTCCTTATACTACTGCATTTTAATATGGCCAAAAACCCTGCTCCAGAGATGCACATTGCCCAGCCCAAAATCAGCCTAAAATCAATCATGCTGGAGAAGCATAACTAGAACCCTCCTTAAGCTGAGTTAGGTGCGGATTTAGGGGAGGGGGCATCCCAGGCACACCCCTCCCCTCCCTATTTTGGACCAAATATTAATTTCTCTAATGTAAAATTTAAGTGCCCAGAGGGCGGGGGATTTTTTTTTACTATAGCACGGCCCCCTTTTATAAATTCCTGGATCCGCCCCGGTTAGCAAATGCTATGTAGTTCACATTCCTATAATACATTTAAATATTGTTATCACTCAAGCTGATTTTCCATGACTCAGGTCAGAATTCCATGACTCTTGGTCAAATTTTCAAATTCCATGACTTTTCCATGACATTCCATGACCACCTTCATTTTCAAGGTTTTCCAGGTTGTGCGGGAACCCTGGATAATCATATATATCTACCTCGACGTCCATGGTTTGGTCCTGCTGGTTAATGGTGGAGATAAGGTGGACCGACTTCCACTGACCATCAAGGGCAGCCATGTGGTCTAACTTGAGTTGGCCATTCAGAGTCTGTCCCTGGGCACCGGCCTCGAGAAGTACCTGAACAAAATCAAAAAGAAACTTTATCAGACTGGTCTTTGTTGGAGATTTAATTCCAAACTATACAGGTTAAAGTTTAATTGCCGTATTCTGCTTGAGTAAAAACTGAGGTAGTATGTAAATAAAATCAAATAAACGCACTGGAAACTGTGGTACGGTATGGTTCAACACAAGTTGATCACCAAGTTCGAGTTTGAGGGTAATCTTTGATGTTATGGGATCTGTTTATATGACGGTAGATATGCTGTGGAATCCCCTTCAAAGTTAAGTTGGCAACTCACCTGTGAGTCGATGTCGGCCCTGGGGTAGGCGAATTTGGCCCATGCGACATACTTGGTCTGGCTGGGCTTGGATGCGTCGCCCAATTTAGTTTCCAGAAGGATATCTTCGTTGGCAAAGAGAAGGTTGATGCGGCCCTCGGTGTAGTAGGACTTGGTGAGCCCTCCGCCCAGAGAACGGGGACGGAAGAAGAGTCCGGAGAACTTGAGCTTGACATCCTGGTGAGAAGAACATGACAAAATTGATATGCGTCATTTTTCTTCCTATTCTATCGTTAACAGGAATCTCGCACTAAAATAAACATAAACTATAATATTCTTGTATTATAAGTGTGCAAATATTTCAATATAATTATACATAAAGACTGTTAATAGGTTCGTAAGTTAAAAAGGCAATGGCAGTGGCATTTTACTCACCCTCTGAAGTTGAGGATGTTTAAAGATGAGGTCGCTCTTGAAGTCACGGAACTCAGGCTCCCTCATGACAAAGTCGTGGGTGATGGTGAGTTTCTCCACGTTGCCCACCTCCAGAACCGTCTTGACGGAACGGGACTTCTGTTGGTGCTCCAGGCTGGCCTCCATGTTCTGGAAAGGCGACCTCAGCTCAAAGTTGCCGGAGTACACGGTGTTCCTGCCGTTCTGGTTCTGTCTCCCCGACATGCGGTAGGAGGTGACCTTGTTGGCCCCGTTACCCCACTGAACGGTGGCCCCATGGCTGAACATGTTGGCGTTGTAGTCCAGGTCGGTCTTCACCATGGAGGTCTGCCGGGGCCGGACCACCTTCAGCTCGTACTCGTACTTGGGGCTGACCCTGCGGAGGACGGCCACCTTGACGTTACTGTCGCGGTTGGACGTGTCCCAGTTCACGGTCGTGTCGGCCTCAAAGCTGTTGGGGGTGTTTTTCATGTTGGCATTAAAGGTGGCTGGGTGCGGCTCTCTCATGGTGACGGAGACGGACTTCCTGGCCTCGTTTACAGCGGTGTACTCCACATCGAAGTAGGCGTCTTCGCCGTTCACTAAGCTCTGCAGCTGGCCGCTGTAGGCGTTGTTGTTGATACTGTGAGTGAACTTGGTTTCTGCCGATTTCACTGCATCAAAAGGTGACGTGACCAGGATTGATCCAGCGTGGTTCACGTTGGGGAAGCTTCCCGACTGTCGCCACTTCATTTCCCCGGTGTACCTCTGTCCGTTGTAGATAATGGCGCCCTTGTTAGTCAGGTCTTCCCAGTTCCCTTCGCGGCTGACATCAAATCCATACTCCTTCCTGTTATATTTCACGGCAGCCTTGGTTTGGAACTCAGGCCATTCGGGAGAAAGTGCAGACTTGGCGCTGTGCTCGACTTCAAAGTTTAGGTTCTTGACCTTCTTGAGTGGGAGTTCCAAGGAACCTTCGGTCTTAAAGTCGTTAGCATTTCCCTTGTGCTTTATTTCGGCACTAAACTTTCTGTAGTTCTTGAAGGGCAATCCCAGACCGGCAGTGGCGGTCAGGGTGTTTTCAGCGTAGACGAAGCGAGTGTTTCCTGAGGCCTCCTTGCCATCTACTTTCAGACTGAAATCATTGGCGAAGTTCATCGCGCTTCCAGTATGGGCAAATGTCAGGCTGTATTCCTGAGGTATTTTGAGACTGGCCGCACCCCTGATAGAAGCATCGACATTTCTAAAGTTAGATGAACCCTCATATTTGGTGGTGTCCATCGTTACGTCAAAGCTGTTCTCGAAGTTGTTGAGCCCACCCTTGTGTGCAATGTTCAAGCCGTAGACTTGCGGGACTTTGAATTCAGCACTCGCCGTGACCTCGTTACCGACCACCCTCATCTGGGCCTCGCCCGTGTAGGTGTTGTCGTTGGCCTGCAGGGAGAAGCTGTTCTGGAAGTTGTTGTACGGACCTCGGTGGTTCAGCGTGGCCGACAGCTGACGCAGGCGCTGGTGCGGGGAGCGGATGGTGGTGGAGGCCTCCACGGCGTTCCTGGTCATCTTGAACTGCGAGTTGGCACTGTAACTGCGGCCGCTCAGGTCAGCCTGGACATTGTTCGTAAAGTCGTTTATCGGTCCCTTGTGGTTAAAAGAGACAGTGTACACCTCTGGAGTGTTTACAGTAAGAGATCCACGAATGGCCTTCTTGCCGTAGGTAAAGACAGAGTTTCCGGTGAAAACGCGCCCGTTATACTCCAAGGTGCCTTCATTCCTGAAGCTCTTCAGTTGACCATTATGTTTAATTTCAGCCTTGAGGGACGACAGCTCGGAGAAGGGGGTGATGACCAACAGTTTGTGGTTCAGCCTCTGGTTTCTGTATCTAAACTCGTGCGTGACTTCAATCTTGTTGGCTCCGTAGACGAATTCCAATTTCTGCTTCATATCGAGGGCCTCGCCTTCATGCTCGAACAGTAGTGAATTGGTGCGGTATTCTTCGTAGGGAGTCGTCAGACTTCCGGATATCTTGATGTCCGAGTTGCGGTAGCGGAACTCGCCGTTGGCCGTATATGTACGTTCGTTGATAACAAGAGTTCCGCCGTTTTTAAAGTTGTTCCAGGGGCCCTGATGGTTAAAGTTGAGACTGGTGGTCCTGTAGCCGTCGAAGGGTGTCTCAAAGCCTACTCGTCCAACAATCCTGCCTTTGGTGTTGCGATAGTCAAGGTTTCCGGCAATACGCTGAGCATTACCATAAATCATTTCACTTGTAAGTACGGTATTTACACGGTTATCAAACTGGACATCAAAGGAAGATGACCTGTACCCATCGTAGGGGGTCTTCAGGAAGGTAATGAATCTGAAAACGGGCTTCATTTTGAATGTAAGCCCGGTTTCGATCTTTTCACTTCCATACTCCAATGTAAGCTTCTCATCAAAGTCAGTTGTCTTCTTCAGAATTAGGTCATTTATAATGGCCGATTTGTAACCTGGGTATTCAAAGGTGTAGGCAGTAGAGTATTTCTTTCCGGTTTTCTTGTGGCTGAAACCAGACTTGATGAAAGATACCTGCTCGTAAGGACTTGTGAATCCTAGGTGAATCTTGATATCCTCCAAGTTGGAGACATCACTGTCCAAGTTGAGAACGGCACGTCCGCCCATCAGGTTGTGCTCCACTTGAATCTTGGTTTTAAAGTTGTCTGCGGGTCCACTATGGTCCATATCCACAAAGAGCATCTGAAGTGGCTCAAAAGGTGTCTTGACTTCAAGGTTAAACTTGGGGTTCCTCTCCCAGCCGACTTGGGTTGAGATTTCAATCTTCTGATTTTTATGGAAGTCGAACTGGCCGGTCGTCTGCCAAATACCGTTGACTTTTTTGTTCTCGAACTTCAGAAGAAGCCGTTCAGCGCCTTCAAACGGAGAGACGAAGCGGAAATCGGCCTGGGTCTCTGGATAGGTGAGCATGACAAAGCCATCAAGGGCAATCTTGTTGTTGGATCCCCACTTATATTCTCGTTTGATGGTGTATTTCTCCCCGATGTGGTTGTCCTCCAAATGAGCAGACAATCTCTTGTAGCCCTGGAATGGCGTGGTGACCACTACGATGGTCTTCATCTGGCGGCCCGGCCTGAGGTCCGAGTTCTTGGTGACGGTGATGACCCAGTCAGGGGCCCACTTGACGGAGGTGGTGGTGACCATGCCGACCAGGGGGGACTGCGGGTTGACCCGCTGGTTGAGGCTGAAGGCCAGGTCCCTGAGCGGGCTGTAGGGGCTGGTGAAGCTGATCTTCACGTCCGCCATCTGCAGGCTGGACGTCTCCTGGTACGTGCTGTCCACGTCAAAGACGGTTTTCTCCGTGTCCAGCTGGAGCTCGGCGCGGCTCTTGAAGAGTGCGGCAGTGTTCCTGTGGTTCCACACCAGTTTGTTGTTCCTGTACTTGCCGACGGGCAGGGTGACGGACAGGTCGCCGCTGTTGGTGACGTGCCACCCGCTCCTCTCGTGGTTCATGTTGAAGGCCACCGTCATGGTGCTGCCGTCCCTCCAGGTGCCCTGGAACTGAGAGTTGAAGATCTGCCCGTTGTCCGTGTGTTTGGCCGTCATGGCCATTCGGTTGTAACCCGGGTAGGAGGTGCGCAGGGTCACCCCGCCCTCGAAGGCGTGGTTGGCCACGTCCCCACTGCCGGTCATCGTCAACTCGGCGAACTTCTGCCCCCAGTCCAGGCGGTTCTTGGACTCGTACGTGTTGCCGCGGATGCTGTAGTCGTGCACGTACTTGGCCGTGCGGAGGCGTTCGAACGGCGTGCTGGTCTGAATGGTGATAATGGCGTCCTGCCAGCCGTTCCTCTTGATAACGGTGAGGTCGGTATTGATCTTGTTGTTGGTGTCCCAGGACACCTCTGTCTTGGTGCTAATCTGGGTGGACGTCTGCATGTGGCCGATGGACGCACTCACCTGACGCGCGTTCTCAAAGGTGGACAGGAACACAAATTTACCTTCTATGTCTCGCTCTGGGTGGTACCATCCCTTCTTGTCGTTCTTTCCAGTGATGGTCAAATCGATGAACCTAAAACAAGGGGCCGAAGCAATTGAATTAGATATAGATCTAAAGGGTATTTCTTCGGCATTTATCATTATTCAAAGAAATTGAAACTAGATTCTCTCATCTTTACATACAGACAAGACTATCAGCACAATATTTTCAACGCAATTGCAGTAGCATAGTATAAGAAGGAAAAAAATATATTCTTACTTTGAAGGATACCACTCGGTTCTCAAATTCATTCTTGGAGTCATGCCATTGGAAGATCTGGATAACTCTGTCTTGATCATGAACCTCTTTGATGAATCTTTCTTGGCATCCCATTTGATTTCTAACTCCGACATGGCAGACCTACGAGAGGAGGTCATCTTTGTCTTAGCCAGAATGGTGCGCCGAGGGTAGACGAGGGCAAAGCTGGCGTCCGAGTTGAGGGTGGACCCTGCCTTGGTGAACTTCCAGTCGGCAGCGGTGGAGTACTCGTCGGTGCCGTACATCAGCTTGGCCGAGCTGCTGAAGTCAGTCAGCTCGGCGTTGACGAAGCCGTCGACCTTGATGGGTTTGACGTTGGGGATCCTGACCTGGGCCGTGATCTCGGGATGCGGCAGTCTCTTGACGGTGGAGTCGACGCGGATCTTGTAGTCGGCGCTGAGGTCGAGGACCAGGTCGTGGTCGTAGGTGCCGGTGGACGTCTCGACCAGCGTGTCCTTGAGCAGGTGGTGGCGGCCCGGCCCGTCAAAGCTCATCTCGAGCAGGGTCTTGAGGGGACTGGTGCTCTGCCTGGCCACGTGAACCTTCAGGTTGGAGAGGTGACCACTGCAGCGCCGCTGGGCCTTGGCCTTGAAGAACTCATCTCCCAGCTGGAAGTCAGCTTCTGACCCGTGGTCCCAGTTCTACAAAAAGACAGACAAAAGTGTTGTATTATGTTATTAGCTGTTTGATAACATACGTCCAAGTTCATGTTGCAGTTAATTTTTTGCATCTACACTGTGTCGGCTTCAAAATAACGAGTCGTATCAAGGTACATGGTCTCATGAAATACTGTTTATTTCTAGTTATCACTATTATCAGCATTATTTACATTTGATTCCATGAAAATACGCTGAAGTAATTATGAGGAAAAGTGAAGAAGAATAGATTAAAATGAACAGGAATGACGTTTACCATGTACGGGAGGACGAGGTTAAATTTGACCTCCCCTGACTTGCTTGGTCCGACCAGGTCAATGGTGTACTCCGTGCCGAGGGTGAGACGTTTGGTTGACCCAGTCAGTCCGGAGACCAGGCTGAGCTGACCAGCGTCTTTGTCGGCAGCCACTGTGAAGTCAATGTCACTGTTGTACTGGGAGTAGGCGCTGGAGACCATGTCGCTGCAAAAAGTTGTAATATAAAATGTCAAGAGAGAAGTTGGAATGTTTCAGATGTTTATTCTTACATTTTCTTGATTTGGCAGACTGATTTGTTGAAGGTATTCAAATTAAGAAAAGAAATCTTATCAAGGATAATCGGAATTTAACAAGTCTTTTTTACGGGACTTGATATTTACACCGTTATTTTAGCGCGCCGGCCAGATAAACCCCCAATCGATTATGTAAGCACTTAAGGTCGGCAGGCCCGGTCTTAATTGGGCCTAGGAGGGGTGGGTTCAGCCGGGTCCACAGTTCCACAGTTTTTGAAAATTCTGTAATGGAGACTAAACTAAATATATATCAGATATATATTAATCCCTCTCTTCTGATAATACTTTAGGATTCATACCTAAAAGGCTAACTCGTCCCTATTCCTAGTCACTATTTTCCACAGTTTATAATGGGAAATAAACTAAATATATATCCATCTCTTCTGATAGTTCTTTAGGATTCATACCTAAAAGGCTAACTCGTCCCTACTCCTAGTCACTATTTTCCACAGTTTATAATGGGGAACAAACTAAATATATATCCCTCTCTTCTCTTAGACACTGAAAATGCATTTAAGTAAATAAGTATTTGTTACATTTTCCAAAGTTCGTAATGGGGACTAAACAATGTTTACTCTCGAGAGCCCCCTCCCAGGGGAAGGAGCATTCCCCGGGGTTTATATGAAGGGCGCCCTAATTTTAAGATCCGCGTGATATGCATTCAATTTGGCATAAAGTACCTCTTCAGCTCGAATTCCAGCTTAGGTTTCACGGATTTCAGTTTCCATTCCATCCTATGCCTGGCAGTTTCCTTCGTTGACCCCTTCGTGTACTCAATAGAGATGTCAGTCTTTGCCCCTGTCTTGCTGGGCCGCACCACAGAACCCTCCAACTTGCCGACATATGAGGCGGAGTCGAGCTCTAAAATGGCGTCATATGTGTCCGTCTTTTTGGTGTAATCCACTGAACCTAAAGAAAGCGTGAACATTGGCTTGTTAGAGATAGGCATCGTATTATATTACTTTCAGTGCAATTAGAATCACACTTACAATCCGTGTGTAATAAGCGTGGCGGAAATGTATCTAAACCAATTCAATTGTCGCAAAATGTAATTATCTAACAAGTATTCTTTTTTTCTTTTTTTAAATGAGCAGAGCTTTATTTACACATAAACTTTACGGAGAATACTTTTTACTATCTACTAACAATCTACTAACAAGTTTTTAATTGAACCCAGTTTAGAATATATGACTTACCTCTGACGGTGGTCGGGCCCTGCAGGATGTTCTCCATCCTCATGCTGACGTCGGCCTTCTTGCCCGGCCGGTAGATGACGTTGCCTCTCATGCGGTAGGCGGGCCTGTTGGGCAGGGTCACCTCCAGCAGGGGCTTGTACACCGTGTTCAGGCGGTTCTTGGTGATGTCCACCTGTGCCGTCAGGTCGTACCGGTCAGAGTCAATGCTTCCTACAGCCTTCACCTGTTTGCGGCCCTCAGTATCCTGTACTGATCCTACGTAAAAACAACAACAACAGGGGTTTGTATGTTATGGTTGTACACACTATAGTGGCTATTTTGTTGTGCAAATTTATCGCATATAAGAAGTTTCTAAAATATAAGTATATTTGTGGTCTTTCAGGAAAGCTGGCAGCGTGACAAATACTCTTGGTGTTGAAAGTTGGGTATGTCGTGCAATCCAACCTGCAGATAAATGATAAAAACTTTCGCCACCAAGTAACCTCAAAATCATAATGAACAGAAATATGGTCTGAGAAAACACAAACCTTCGAACTCCATGGTCTTGATTGGTGTCTTTAGATTAATGTTGAGACGCTTCTGGGGATTGTCAAGGGTGTATTCAAACGTGAATTCCCTGTCGATCTTGGAACCAGGGGTGCTGATTGATATCTTAGCGATGTCCTTGGTTCCTGTGACTCCAGCGACCTTCAATTATAGACAAATACGAGATTGACAAATGCAAACATATAACAATGAAAAAATTAACATACAAAATTAACATTACAATAGAATTACAAGGTCACAGGTGGAATTATGGAAGAAAAGAATCGGTTAGAAAACCGAAAGAACTCCGGCTTATTCGTCTTTTTTTCTATATATGATAGTAATTGTTGATGAAATATGGGGATGAGGATACGAATTATCGAGCGAATTATCGATTGAATTAATCAAAAAGATGCATATGCCAGCGCGAGTGAAGCCGTCCGCCATTCTCCTCTATTATCGTTCACCTACACGGTGGGATTACTAACCTTGTTTTCGATGCCGATTGTAGATATCGACCTAATTCTTCACTTTATATCGACCCTGACCGCCTCTGATTATCAATAATCCATGAGATATACTCCATATTGCTTGACGATGCCGATCTAAGGCGTAAAAGGCAGTCACTTGCGGAGGACACCTACACACGTGTTCACCGGGTTGCGCCATCTTGACACAAGGAAAATAGGGTGAAGGAAACGTAACGCATTTCATATGTAAACGACCACGACCCGGGCTCCACGACCCGGGCTCCACGACCCGGGCTCCACGACCCAGGGCTCCACGCACGGGGCTCCACGCACGGGGCTCCACGCACGGGGCTCCACGCACGGGGCTCCACGCAACAGGGTTCGTGCCATGATGCAAGCACAGTGGTTTGACAGATCCCGAAATATGACCATATATGGACATGCGTCAATCTCCGAACTGATGACTTGACGACCTATATATCATAGGAGTCCTATGTTAAATCTACAATCTTCACCGTATATTTGGTTTGCATCTGACAACAGGTTCAAAATCTGAATCTGGTACCTGAGATTTCCACTGTGTTTCAATGGTGGTCTCAGCCTAAATGACCAACACAACACTCCGGGCTTGACCAGAGGCGACGGCATCGGGACAGCGATGCCGGAGAAAAAAACATAAAACTCCTAGTAAAGTGGGCCCCCTAAACTTATGGATCGTTACATATGTATATATGTGCGTAAGAAACTCCTCACAAGGTTTACAGATCAAATACTGACCTGCTCCTTGGCGAACTTGGTCTCAAAGTGCAGTCCGCGGTAGGTGTCCTTCTTGGAGAGGACGAGGCTGACGCTGGTGGGGCCGGTGAGTGGGTACCAGGGGGCGGTAGACACTTTGTAGGCGTGGGGTATCGACAAACGACCACACAGCTCCAGGCCAAACGCCTTGACAAGGGAGGCGTCCGAACACATGCGCTTCTCAATACGACCCGTGGTCAGCATGGCCTGCTCGCGTGGGACGTCGCGGTAATCGATGAAGAATTTGGACCTATTATTAAAGATAAGAAATTCAGGTCTGAAGTCTGTATGTGTAATACAGTTTTACAAAAATGATTTACTACTTTCCAACAACAATTCAGAATGAGTACAGAAAATTGGACCCTTACTAGTAAATTTCTATGACTCTGTTACACATTTCTGACATAATAAACACTTTAATGACATAATCATCGACCACGCACTTGGCATCGAAGAGCTCGATGTTGTCGTCGGGCATGTTGACGTCCAGGTTAATCACTCCCCCAGTTCTCAGTTCGAGCCGACCAGCTAAGAGCGTATTGGACCTCATCGTGTTCTCCATGCGCACCCCGGTCCTGGCCATCACTGCATCCACAGACATCTCCGAGTTCACCTGCACAGCAGCACTGGGCAAATAGAAAACACAACGGTCAGTGACTCGGCAATTTGGTACGGAATATCCGTTTGTACTAACATGGACGATCTGTCAATGATGAGTGGAGTTAAATAAAAACAAATAAAAAAGAAACATACATACACACACACATAAAAGAAACTATAAATTTCTTTCAAGATGAGATGTTACCATATTATTCTAGAAAGTTTGACTTTTTAAAAAAAAACTTCGTTAGTCAATCTCAGGACATGTGACAGATATATTTTGATACAAAAGGCGCATCTTCCCTTCATAGACGAATATGTAAGCCTACCTTGGTCTGACAGTCCCCTCAATGTCCACAGCCCGCAGGTTACGGATGTCCATCTTGCCGGTGACCTTCATGTTGACGACGGCGGCGGCGTCGGCACGCAGACGGAGCGGCAGGCCAGCCACGGTGGGCACGACGAGCGAGGCGTCGAACAGCAGCCCTGAGTTGGTGTAGTCGATGGTGTGGCGGCGGGCCAGCGTTTCCAGCCACCCACTGTAGTCAAACTTGGACAGGATGTCCCCTGCATCGAACTCTTGGAAATCGTCGAAGCGGATCTCGTTGCCGAACATCCGGACATAGTATGAGCCCTTGGGGGTATCACGCTCCAACCCGAACTGAAGATGTCAAAAAGAGGATTAAAGATCATCCGTTAATTGATAAGTTCAAATTCTGTAACCAAAAAATAACAGTGAGGTACTTTCGACACCAAGTGGGGACATGATGCAAACCCTGCCCACGTATTCTCCCCACCACATCCTTACACATTGGTCTTACCTTCAAAGATATTAATATATGTGTTAATAAGTTATATTAATCACATCGATATATCTCGAATGAGACAATAACGTGTAATGTGAGGTATGAGATATAAAAAGAAGTCCACATAGAAAAGAGACCGACATACCCTATCATGGAGCGGGTCCATGATACTGGGTTTGTTGAAGTTCCTCCGGTCGCGTCCTGTGCTGGGCAGGTCGTTGTTCTCCTGTGCCGGGCCAAAGAATGACTCGAGCAGGTTGTCGGTGCCCTCGGCCCGGCCGCCCACCTCCACCAGGTTGAGCGACTCGCCGAACATGTCGACGGTCAGGTTCAGCATGGCCGAGCGCGGCACGAACGACTTGGGCGACCAGATCAGGTTGCTGTCCACGGTGACGCCGGCGTTCAGGTCATCCGAGAAGGTCGACCACTCGATGTTCCGCGAGAACTTCCTCTTGTCAAGGTCGAACGTTTTCTTCAGCTCCTGAAAAAATAAGGGTTTGTATCACCGGCCGCCTGCGGGAACATCGGTGATAATATCGAAAGTATTTGGTTTCTATTTCTATCTTTTTCTGACACAATGTTATTGGCCACAGACCATAAGCCAAGTCAATTCGGAATATCAAAATATCATTCTAATGTTGTCTATGCGATGGAAATATTCATTTTGGGAATGGTGATTATATTTCACATTGAAGCCAGCCCACTGACGCAAAGAGGTTTCCTGTCAACCAACTGACCTGGTTCTCCAGGATTCTGCGGATGTCCTGTTTGAGGGGGCTTGCCGTGGTCTGCAGGTTGGTGAGGTGGGTCCAGACGAACGACCCGACCTGGTTGACCTCCTCCGTCTCCAGCCGTCGCTGTACCCGCGCCAGGATGTCGGCCGTCGGACAGGCCATCAGGTTCAGGTAGGCCGCGATACGCAGCTCGGCGTCCTGACGGGAACTCTCAAACATGTTCACCAACTCGTCGCGCTGAAAAGTTTCAAGAACAAAGTTAAGAAGGATTGTTATTATTCAGAAAGAAGATGAGATCTATCAAGTTGACTTGGATGGACCTAGGACGTTTACGGAAAAATGTAACATTTTGGTAGGTTAACATTGCAAAAGAAAACAATACTCCCCCCATAACAGGTTGGCGCAAGCCCTTTCCCTGTTCTATGGATCCTCAAGTTTTGATTTAACACACAGAAAAAGGGGAGGGAAAAAAAAGGGGGGGGGGGTACAGGTCCGTAAACTTATGTGTGGTTTCATATCTATTAAATCAGAAGAACTGAATCATAGACATAATAGCCGACGCAACCAGTTCTTGAATGCTGTTTCCTTCATGCGGTAGTACTTTCTCTCAAAAATCAAATCAAATCTCAAAACTGGCCATCTATCTGTCTATGTTAGGATAATGACAACTACGTGTACGTGCATGTATACATAGTGATTCACAGAACCAATTCGTTTTTTCTAATTACAAAATGTGAATCTTATTATTTGATACATTGGATGTATCTGATATAGCTGTATCCCGCAGAGAGAGGAATACTGTCCCACTGTTGACAGCGGGTGTCTCGCGTGCAGCTATGGCCCACGCCCACAACCTAATACAAGTACTTGTACGAGACAGCGTTCGGGACGGGGACACCTACCTCGGCCGTGCAGGCCATGCGGCGGAAGGCGTTGATGGCAGCGACCCGCAGCTCAGCAGGCAGGTCAAAGTTCAGCAGACACCTGTTCAGTTTGGGCACCACCCGCTCGGCGTGGCCGGCGTTACCGATACCCTTTAGGGTAGTCAGGATCTGGTATATGGGAGGAACATAGCATGAGTTGCTTTCATTAGAAATTCCGGAGGAAAAAGTGCTTACCGCCTGCACATTTATAAGACATAATCTCTTTGGAACATAACCTGGACTATATTTTTATCTCTATTACGGAATTGTCAGATCACGAGCTGTATCTTAAATGTCAATTTCTATCAATGCATGAAAACATCGGATGCAAGTAAAGAATGCTTGATATGAATTGAATTTAACTTACGATATATCTTTTACGTATCGAGGATAATGGTTATACAAACCTTGGTATATTCTGCCTTGGTTCTGAAGGCACAGTTATAGCCTAGGTTCTCATCAAGGATGGAAATGATTTCCCTAATCTCCCGGTGGCTGCTGCAGTCAGCATGGAAACGGCAGTAATTGTTTACGAGGGAGGTTACAGCGAGAGTGGACTTGCGGAAGGAAACGTTCTGCACCAAAAGACCCTGTGGAGAAACAGAAATAAATTTCAATCTACTTGCGTGGAACCGTTCATATAATCTTTATAACTTGTACTTGGGAAGTCAGCTTTCTTTCTTTATGTTACGCGAATACCATATCATAGCAGCACCGGTTTATTTGAGTAGCAAATCATCTTATTCTATAGGACATATTTATCACGTGGAATATTCGGGTAGAGTTTTAGTAATCAGAATAGTGCGGAGGTTGAAATGCTTTAATTTGGAATCAGACAGCATGTACTCCTACTGCCCCATATAGTTCTTCTATTGTTACCTTCAAGACGGACGTGTCTTTGAATTGCATAAGCTATGTTGTTGCCCTAAAGTACACTTAATCAGCTATTTGCCTACCTTGATGTCGGCGAGCAGCTCGCGCGTGGGGCGGGGTAGGAAGGAGAGCGAGGTGAGCCACTTGTCGGCCTCGTCCTGTGTCAGCTCGCCCGAGGTGAGCAGTACGCGGATGAGGCGCGCCGAGCCGGGGGTGCCCAGGGCCGGCACGGCGTCGTGCAAGAAGGCCTCGGCGCGGGTACACGGGGGGCTCGCCTTCACCTGCCGGTGCACCGTCTCGAGCTGCTCGGCACTGAGGGTGCGCATCTTACGGACCAGCTGGGAGAAGGAGCCCGGGGCGGCCTGCTGCACGCTGGTCTCCGTCTGGGTACACATGGTGCTGAGGGTAGCCTTCACCTCGTTCACCCCACGCCGGTTCTCAGCCTGGGTCTGCTCCTCCGTCGGCTCGTAGTCAAACACCAGAGACTTACGGCCAGAAATGGTGCCTGGGTTAAAAAAAAACACGTTCAACTTCTCACAGTGATTTCCTTTACATAACTAAATGCTGCTCACAGCATAATATAAAAACTTAACGGAAGCACATGTGCCGCTTCACCTGGAAGTATAAGCGAATCAATGTGTTCTTTTGACGGTTCTTTTCTATGATTGTGTTTCATATACGATATATGCGACAGTGTCAGAAGAAAAAATAAAAAATACAGCACTTTAGTAGTTTCGTTCTTCATTGGATAAGAAACTAACAGTTTCATTAGTTTTAAGTTTGATAATAAAGATATGATCTTCTTTGTTTCTCTCAAGTTTATTCAAACAGGAGAACGCGAGGAGAAACTCATGATGGTTACGCCAGGGCAAATAAGTCGGTGACCAATAACACTTATAATATTGGTGCAGACTACTGTCAGCACATCGTCAAAGGCCCACCCAATAAGAGGCAGTACGTGTCCCCGTGGCTAACTGCGACCCCCCACTTACCCTGCTGACTGGTGCCGCTGACCGTCTCGGTGTGCTGCAGGGAGAAGCTGACCTCGGTGGTGGCGCCACTCGTGTCGGTGGAGAAGGGCCTGAAGACGTGCTTCTCCTCACACCTGGCGGCCGTGATGATCTTGGCGCTGCTGATGGTCTGCTCGCACTGGTGGGTCGTCTTAATCAGGGGCAGGGACTGCACCCTCTGCAACGGTACACAAACCGTTTAGACTACACTTCATATAAAACTGAGCAATTACTGGATAACCTCTTACAATTCTCCCCACCACGGATAGCTGATTTACAGTATTTTCAGGACCTGCAGGCTTATTTTGGTGGATTTTGTCGACAAAAAAACATAATGAATAGATTTTCAAATAACTCAGGAAACATAAAGGTACATGGGTACTTATTTGAAAAATAATGATGTCTAGCTTTATTCAATATTAATCTCTAAATAATGACACAATTTATGAAAATGTCTATGCTAAAAGCATGAGTTTTGTCGACAAATTACCCAGGATGCATCCTGTTTTAGGTTAACCTTCAGGTAGAATTCAAGAAACTGGCTATCTGTGGTTGGGAGAATTATGAATGCAATAAATGGAATTAAAACAAGATTGCTATTAAACTTACGGAAGCGGAATTAAACTTTGCAGTCTGGAGCAGCGGGTCATAATGAGCACGCCCTGAGCAGCTGAGAACGTCCTTCACTTTGGTGATTTTGTACCCAGTCCACAGGGATTCGACGGCATAGTCCACGTAACAGTCTCCAGATATGTCGGCCTGTAGTTTGAGAAAAAAGTCGTTAACAATTCATACTTCAAGACCGCAGACTGTCACCACAAGCCCTTGTACAAGATAAGATATCCCAAAAGAAAATACCAGTCTAGACTCTGTGCAAGCAGATGCACCTGGATTTATTGATCTTTATTGTTGATAAGAATGAGTGATCTGGGTGAATCTCAAAAAAATGCAGACATGGAAATACAACGGTCAATTGCAAGGGTCAACGTGCGTGGACATCATTGTCTCTTCATTAAGATCACAACCATTGATTTTATCAGGCGAGATTTAAAATTTCATGCATTTGACCCTTCCTTTAATATGGCTTAATATGGCATTTTTTAATTAATGTAAAGCCATATTAACAAAATGGATCGGAAAGTTATCAAAGATGTCGGTTTAATATTGTGACATATCATGCCCCTTACAAATCATCGATTTATCACTTTTGTATTAATCAAATAGAAGTGGATAAGTGAAGTACCTCCTTGTTGCGGGTGTGGGTGCCCAGGTCATGCATGGTGTTCTGGAGACCAGACAGGACGGCCCTCTTCACGTTCAGCGCCCACGTCTCCTCCTCGGGCTCCGGGCACACACTTTCCACCAGCCCGTCCTTGAAGGCAAAGCGGAGCGGCTTCTGCTGGAGAGTTCGCTTGAACTCCCAGGCCCGTTCCACGTTGGTCTTGGTCGTCAGCCTCTCGGGGTGGGAGTCTGTCAGCTTTACGTCTGTCAGCTGTCAAGTTAACACAAGTCGTTATCAAAAGCATGAACAGGCTTTTTTGATTTCTTATTACAAAATGATACACTTTAAAAAAAATGAAAACGTGATTTTTAGATTGTGTAGGACGTAACGAATATGTGCGCTTCAAACTGCGACTGCATTCAAAGTGAAATCAAAAGAAGAAAATGAAAACGATTATCAGCGGAGTACTAATCAAGTGTATAGTCTTCTACAGATATATATATGTTTCATACGTGCTACTGGTACTGGATTTTGATTGCATAAAGCAAGAGGTCATTATCTAAAAATGGACTACCTCTCATACATTGCAATTTCGAATGTTAAATATGTGTCTTGACCGCTTCTAAAGAGAAATTCATCTCTAAACGACCCATTCATATATATTCCTCCCTCCGGTTGAAGGTTTACCTTGAGCAGCATCTCACAGGTTGAGAGCACCTCGACGTGAGCCAGAGCCTCCACGTTCATCTTGGACTGCTCCGTGTTGGCCCCTTGGATGTGGGTGATTACCTCACTCCGGTATACATAGCGGTAAGTCTTGCCGGCCTCATACCCAAACTTGGTCGCTTCTGTTGACGTGTAACGAAAAATACAATAAGTATTGACAACAGACAGCAAACCATGATGCATTCCAATACAATAATAAAAATGGGTCGGTATATTTCACATGGCAATGTCCAATTATGCAAGAACTCTATGTACAATTAAGCAAGAACATTTAAGCCAGTAAGGTGATTTTATATGTAAGCTTATGGCCTCCCAAAATTCGGAGAATTTATAAACTGTTTTTTAAGAGCTTATCCATAAGACATCCTTCTATTTATCTGTCACAATTTACCCTCTACTGAAGGAAGGAATTCCCTCGTGGTCACTTGTATACTTGTATTTAAAGTTAGGGAGAATGATGCTTCAAACATGTATCTTGTAATGAACAAGAACGATATTGACAGTGTAGGACAGCATAACGCTGTCAGGAGGGAAAAAGGGATGGATTATATTTCTCAGGGATGAGAGTGGTCAATGACAAAAATCATGGAACTTTGAAAACCTATAAAAACTTCTAATAAACACAAACGAAACAATTAAACATAGGGACTAATAATTTTATTAATTTTAATTTAGTTGCCACTAGAAAAGGGTGGGAGAGGGTGTAGGGGAAAACCCCAGCCAAGTGAGAGGGGGTCAGGCGCGGACTAGGGAGGGGGACGACCCCTGGCACGCCCCCGCCCCCCTAAGTCCATTTTGGACCAAATTTCTTTCTTTTTTTTATGTAAGATTCCTGGATCCGCCCCTGGGGGAATGTGCTTGTCATTCCATTGATACCCTTATCTGCTGACCCAAGGTGACCCTGAATGGCACATACCACCTGATACTGAAATCAATGTGGCACTGGGCTGAGGGATGAGAGCCAATAGTAATGTACATTCTATAATTTTAAG
Organism: Lepidonotus clava; assembly: GCA_936440205.1. Lineage (NCBI taxonomy): Eukaryota > Metazoa > Annelida > Polychaeta > Phyllodocida > Polynoidae > Lepidonotus > Lepidonotus clava. Next base: position 30,685,386 of record OW387134.1, read on the forward strand.
CTGAAACAGGAAATGCTGGACATGAAATGATAATCAAAAGTATCATTAGAAAAAATCTAATAGATATACATATTTATTTTGTACAAGATTTGTAAATAACAATCTAATGGCACTAAAATACATATTTATACCCTATGATATGGTAAAGAAAATAACATTTGCCATTGCCTCCCCCCTTTATGAGTACCTCTTTACATTCATTGCAATATATTGATTTCTGATAATGTTGCAACACTTCCTACTGCAACAATTCTGAGGGAAGGGGTTGTATGGACACACTGCTGACTCACTCAATTCCTACGGCACCACTTTCTTTTTATTTCTTCTTGTACAATTTTAAACACTGGTCAGGCTATTTATTACATAGAGAGGAGATTGCCTGTCTCTAATTTTAAAAAAACGTCAAAAAGCCTTGCCTGTCTCTAATTAAAATAAACAACATGTCAATCAATCTTCATACTGGGGTACAATTTTTCAAGGGGCTTGCACCTTATCCAGATCACTATCTGGACCACACACAGGAATCCTGGGCACTATATTGTCACAAATCGTGCTCTAAACATTCCTCCTCTTATTAGAGAATGTATTTCCTCCAAAGAATTATACTTTTGCTGCTGTTTAATTATGGTAAGTTTCAAGTGCATGATACAGCGATGAATCTCTACAAAGTTTCACAGCTTAGATTTGCATATACATTGTACATCCTCTATAATTTGACATTGTAAGCGATATTTTGCGTTGTACTCTAATTTTGTCTGTGACATGCTGCTATATCTTTGGCACAAATCTGAATAACATTCTAAACTGAATCTTTATTTGAAATAAGCATGGAACCAATAGAACTATTTTGGACTACAACGTGACCAAAACGAAAATTCAAGCGCTGTGCTGATAGACTAACTTGAAATGATGAGTTGACGGGACCCATTGTTTCTTATCTGCCAGCTAATCCGTACCTTGCAGTGGCCTGACCCTATGGCCGGGTTAAGGCTGATAACATTTGGTGGTCTGGACCTTAATCAAGTCTACTTGGCGACCACAACAGACCCCTTAAGGCTGGTGAGGACCAGCTAAGGATTATGATCTAAAGGCCAATCATGATTACTATAGATTTCGTCCTATGTACTGATAAGATATATTAATCAAGTAAAGGTATGCCAAAGCTATCAGCACTACAGCGTACACTTACAAAGGGATATCCAGTGATTTCACCCAAAAAAATTAGGAAGATGCGTGTATACAGTGGCAATCGTATTAAGCTCCAAATATGCTTTGTTTCAATATTAATTAATTACTGTAATGAAAGATGAGATATAGCTCATTTTTTTCCTCAGGTGCTTACTTCATCAAAACAACAATGTGCATCCGTGGGATGGGTCACCGCATCCATCTAATATTGTTATCATGACATACAAGATCTCATTATTATGATGGCGATTCTGAGAACAAGAGATCCTCTTACCGGTGCAGGCGGTGGCGCACTCATTAGACGTGACGTCACTAACCATAAGAGGAACTGAAAGGAACAGACAAAAGAATACATCATAACTCGGCAGTAACGTCCCCCTTTTCATCCGCCACTGCCTGTACTAGTTAAGTTTTGGATGAACAAGTGGATACAATAATATTACAGTAATTAGATAATACCAAATGACAGAGAATGCAACTGTTATGTCTGCTAATCATATATCTTAATCCTAAACATTTTTTCATATTGTGACATGTGATAACAGTTCCCCGCGTGAATACTTTAAAGTCTAATGTCATTTGAAACCTAGTTCCAAATACTACACCTTCAACTTGTCCAAAGTTCGCAAAGTTGTCAACGCACTTTTTGATCTTTGATCCCACAATCACGGAGAGATAATCTTAATCCGATAAGGGCCCAACAAAGCTTTCTTGAGATATTTTCAATCTGTCATACCCCTCATAAACTGCGCTGCAGGAAATAGTCATGGCGAATGTCTATATTGTTCTACACTTCATCATGTACGTTCAAAAACTTTACTCTACTTACATCCATCTGCTGACAGAACTCGCTCTGGAATTACTCTGCCAGTTAACAGTAACCTAACAAAGGATTGACAGACTCAAGTAGAGATGGAAGGGTGCCAAGAACGCAACTGCTGCAAAAAAAGAGTGACCAAACTATCTCACCTTTTATCGGTGCTAATCTGCTTCCGTTCTGTATTGTGGACAGAGCGATAGAGGTATTATGCTGCAAATCGGGAGCTTTGTATTGAAATGCAAATAAGGTTTGCCCGTTTTGCGTAGTTATTTTCTGCCTTTTTATTCCATGTTTGTGTATATAGTAAGTGCCTAGGTCCGGGATCTTTACAAAGAATTGGTAACCTGAATCAGCTGACCAGGCTGCTCTCGAGCACCTACGGAAACCAAATACACCGCGCGCACAGGACAAAGTTAAATTCGGAAGACAGTCTCAGGACAATTTGCTTTAAACTTTCTAGTGTCATTAATCGTACAAAAGTGATCAGGTCGATACAATAAATATATGATCAGCCATTCGAATGAGCTTCTGCAATTCTTCCACTATAAAAAAAAAACAAGAACTAGCAGAGCACCTCTCGTTTCACGCCTAACAATATCATAAGTTTCCACTAAATGCAAACTCTAAATTTCTAGAATTGTATGTGAGATGACAAAAACATAATTTAGAAAAGTTTATAAAGGAGCGTGATCTATTAAAAGCCTATTACATAAATGCGCATCTATTTAAACGTAAACGTTGGTAAACATTCGGAATTCTCATTTACCTATGGTACATACTGCTAATCAAAATCTGTAACTTGTCAATGTGAAATTATAAAAAAAAAACTTGAAAAATGAGTTCTCTAAATACTGAAATCCCCCCCCCCCCCCATAAAAAAAAGCAATTCATGCATGAATGTAAATTGATTTACCTGCGAGAGTAGAGCTCACAATGGCAAGGAACAGCGCGCTTTGTGACAGCGCCATGTTTCCTTGCCTGCTGGTGTGGTAACGCACAAGAGAGAGAGATGGTGATTATGAGGCGCAGTTGGGCACCCTATGCCTTATATCTAGTGTACCGACCAACCAGTACACTCTAGGTCCAAAGTCAAAACACTGGTCTCACAGGAGGGTTCGGCGGCCGCTCCTGCTCCCGGTGACAGTGCATGCCCCCTCCCCTCCTGGATCCCCCAACGCTGGAGGAGGGCCCTGCTAGCACCGTGGGACAGTGGGGGTGGGGGGAATCAGGGCCATGGGCACTCGGGACGCTGATGTGATCATGAGGGCAGTGATTCATACTCACAGCAAATCATCACAGGTTTAAAAAGATACCCGAATTGTGATATTTACTTCTATAATCTCGTCCACATGCCTTCAGCAGTTTAACATGCCACTTTGAAGACCCGATTGTAAATTTTAATCCAAATGGTTCGGGAAAGACAGCAGTGGGCAGAGCAGGATGCGCGCTGTGTGATCCCTCCCAAACTGTGCTAGTTACTGAATAAATCAAATGTAAAATGAACGGTTTTCTACTCAACAGCTAAATCAAATTTGCAGACAAAAAGGAAGTTATCATGGACGGTCAAGGCATGATTTAACTTATCCTTTTTCTTATATCCAGTCATCTGTATTAGCTACAATGAGATATACCTCGATTTAGGCACGATACTGTGACGTTCTCTGGTAAGTCGGGGTTGCCGATTCTTACGACAGAGGAACGTGGGGGTTGTTCGGGTCTCGGGGCGGACGGGGAGTCCGGGCCAAGAACCGAGATGTGTTTCTAGAGTCGTGCCTCGCGCACGAGGGGGGGCTGAGCGAATCGATCGGGAATCGGCACTCGATGTCGACGGAGGACTGCGGGGGAGGGAAATTATGGTAGGGGTACGGGTCGGCCGGGGGGCGGTCCACCCCTGAGTTCCGGTCCGCGGGGGCGACGGGCCGACGGTCGCCTATTGTTTGGTAGCGTGGGGCCGAGCATGCCGCGCCCTCGTCCCCGCGGACTTCGCTCCCTCGTTCCGCTCCCCATGTCTTCGTACCATACTACGCCTCGGTTTCCGGTACTACTTCGGGCCTTCGTGCCCTACTCCGTTCCCTCGTTCCTCGTTCTTCGGGCCATCGGGCCCCTTACCCTATGTTTCTACTACCTATCTCGGACTTCGACTGTTTTGTCCTAACTTCGGCTTAATTACTCTGTTCGGCTCATCTTTAGCGGTTGTTTCAGGAAAGAGGACACGTCTGGACACCAGGAGAACTGTTAAAGAACTCTGTTTATTCGGGCCTCACCGCCCCTTTATATACTAGAGAGGTCAGCCCTGATTGGCTGCCTTCGGTCACGTGACCTACAACTGACGTCACTTCCGGTTTATATATTCCGTTTCCGGTTTACATTTCACTTCCGGTTTACATATTTCCGGGTTTCGTTCCATTACGTTTTCGTTATTCGTTCTTTACATATTCGTTATTCGTTCTTTACATATTCGTTATTCGTTCTTTACATATTCGTTCTTTACATCTATTTCGTTCTTCGTTCTTTACATATTCGTTCTTTACATCTATTTCTATTATTACCTTATTTCTATTATTTTAACCTCTATGTATTTTGGCTGAATAGCCGTTCATCACACCCTCCCGCACCTTCTTGAAAGGTGGGAAAACACGTTATACAAAATTTCAACACAGTTCAACAGAACATACTCTAGAACCAGAAACATTTCAATCCTACGCTCCTTATCGGCAGAGGAGGAGGTGTCACCCTCTGTCCTCCCCGGTCTACTTCGGAGGGCCCCCGGGGCCTATCCGGCTAATTATTATTTCTCTTCTTTCTTCGTTTTTCTCTCTTCGTTTTTCTCTCTTCGTTTTTCTCTCTTCTTAATAAAGGTTCATATAATTCGTTTTTATATATCTTAGTCTCTTTTTATCTTCGTCAGAGTTCTCTTATCCTTGATCTATTTAGGACCCGTTTTTTTTTTCACCTCCTCTTTTTCTCGTCTTTAGGATGAGCGAGCCGGTCGTGGCTCTCCCACCCAGGACTGGGGATCGGTCGTGACCCCGTCGCCCCCGCTCCTCTCCTCTGGGCTCTATTTACTTAGCCCCTCGGTGTGTTTTTCCTCGCCTTTTTACCCTCATTAGGACAGAGGGACCGGTCGTGGTCCTCCTGCCCGGGGCCATGGGTCGGTCGTGACCCGCAGTGCCCCCGTTCCCTTCGTTTTCCGTCGTCCAGACGTTCTCCCCTAGTTCGGGTGGAGAATCGGTCGCGACTCTCCCACCCAGAGGCCAGGGCCGGTCGTGACCCTTAGTCCTCTCGACCCTTGATCCGTTCTTCCGTCGTTCAGACGTTCTCCGTTGTTTTTGGGTAGAGAATCGGTCGTGACTCTCCTACCCGGTCGGTCGTGACCCCTCGTTCTTCCGTAACTATTACTCTTCTCTGCGTTCTCTTAGGTGATGATGATGATTTTAAGGATGAGTTGAAGAAGAAAGACTGAAGTTTTTTTGTGGATAGAATGTTCTTTTTGGACTTCGCACCCTCGGTCGCCTCGGCATTCAGAGCCCTCCAGTGACTTTTTCACGTTTGGCAAGGACAACATGTTCGAGCCAAAGGCCAAGGTACCCAAAGAAGAAGATGGCGTTGTATGTGGAAAGGAACTTAACTTCATGCATTAAAGCTTAGAGTGGAAGCTTCAGCAGACGACGTCGCGGGTTTCGTGCTACTTGTCACGGTGAAGCTTTGAGATGGAGTTCGGGTGAAGGTGAGACTGAGAAGATTAGAATCATTAATTATCGATGAAGTGTCCGTTTTCCGTACAGGAACTGAAGTTTGACTTTTACGACACATGTCCTCGTGGTTAACCCAGCATCAAGATGTTCCGTCCTCGACCACGTCGACACATTTGAAGATTTCAGGATTTCAGAAAGAGATGTCGGAGAGAGTCCACCATAGTAAAGTATTTCCGTCACCGTTCCGGGCCCAAGTGGCATGACAACAACCGGAACGGAGACCTGATTAAGAAGATAATTTTGATGAAGTTTCTTTTTGATGACAGGAGCCGGTGCCTCTCATCCCTCCCCCCCCCCGTAAGCAACGGCAGGAAGACAGTCCTCTTTGGGGCGAGAGGGAGGCTCCTTCGTTCTACTGATGAGATGATTTTCCTAAGAAGAGGATTCCTGTTTCGGGCACTCGGGCCCTCGTTCGTTTCCTAGGCTCTCGGGCCTCGCTCTTTTTACTAAGTTTTTCTCTTCGTCCTCCCGGAGGACCGTGCTTATAGACGATTTTCGTAAGACTGTAATACCAACAAATAGTTCGTTAATAGAAGTAAGTTTAAGATCCGGTCTGGTTTGATTTTGGAGTAAGGCCACAGTCGTCCACGGTGCCATGTCACATTGCATGGAACCACTATGCCTATGACGAACGCCGAGACAACAGCTCCGAGCCGTTCCGGGCTGCTCCTAGGTACGACGGTTCGAAGTTGGTAAGTTGAAGATATTAGTGAGAAGGAGAAGAAGAAGCCGTAGAAAGTGAAGATGGACGACATCAACTGGGACCTGCACCCAACGTCAACCTCTGAGATCCGGAACGGGCCCATTCTCAATAAAATAGCATGTATAGAGAACTCATCCGATGTCGAACTCCAAGAAGGGTCGCTCCTCGTCGCTCTTTGCAGACCTCTTGATTTGTCTATCGAGGCATCCGCGGCCGACGTTCCAAGCACCACCTCCCTGTATATTGCAAAGATTACTTCCCTATATGTTTCAAAGACTATTTTGTTTCGTTCCTTGGGAAGAAGACATCAGGAAATACGACATGGAAGGAGTCTCTGTCGTTACTGCAGGTAAGAGATTAATATAAGTTTTAGTAAGTCTATTAATTTTTTCGTTTCTCGTTCATGTATTGCTTTTACTATATATTACGGTCGGTCACGAGCCAGGGCCCCTAAGTTATCGTCCCTGCTCGTGCCTTGGTCCTCCGGGAGACATCTACGACTCGCCGCAATCCTTTCACGACTCGCTGCATCAACTCTGGCACGATAAAACCAGCATTCAGGTCGAGAAGTTCCATTTTGCCGCTCTTCGTATGCGGTAAGAGGCTGAAGACAAGGAAACTCAGAAGATGATGGTACATGAATCCGGGTTCATCCACATTCTGATCGATCCATCCAAAATCAAGAAGACAAAGTTGCAGGAAGTAGAAGTGCCGCTAGAGGACAGAGGTCGTCTCTTCCTCGCCTCCAGATCGCTCAAGGCAGCGCGGGAGAAGGGTTTTCAGTCTTGGCCCGCGCCAGCCTTTCCTCCAGCGGCGAGTCGCCGGCCCACCGGTACCTTATTTACCCCGGCACGACCGTCGACTCAAAGACTACAATGACAACACTATCCGTCCATTCTGATTTCCTTTCCTCGATTCCGCCTCCCAACTTTCACTCTCGCTCCCGGGCCGCCCGGCCCGTTATCCATTTCCGCGACCGGACGATCCCGTTCCACCTGCTCGGTCCCAACCAACGCAGCGGGCTCCAGGGAAGAAGAGGAACAGCTACAAACTTGTTTTTCCTCCTAGCGCCTCCTTCCGTCCCGTATTCGCCCCGCAGGCTTGGTAAGTTCATTCCAGTCATGGACCCTCCAGCTCGCTGATTACACTCAACACCTCCTAACACATGTGGTTTCGTTCACTTCCGCAAGAAGGTTCCCATAAAGAAACTAATAAGAATAAATTAAGATAAGAATGTTCGAGCCCGCCAGTCCGTTCCCGATGAGTTTAAGTAAAGTTTTCGGGCCCGTCCAGCGGTCTCCAGGAGAGTCTTTTATCCAGGCTTCGGCCTCCTGTGCGGCTCAGGTACCTCCGCCTCGGCCCGGTTCTCTCCCTGGGGGTTTGACACTATGGGTGAGGAGCCAACGCCCCGTAATCCCTCCCCACCCGACTCGCGACGCGCCATCTTCCGCCTCTGGTTCCGTCGCGCTGTTTTTCTTCCGTGCAAGACCTCGAGCAGCATCTACTTCACCCTTCTTCTTGGCGCCGGATCGGCAGCAACAGTCTCTCCTCCCTAGCGGGGAGCTCGAGAAGCTGATCCACCATTCCGCTCTGTTTTTCCGCCTCTCTTGTCGCCTTCAACAAGTCATCCAGTTGATCCTCGTTTTTGTGCATCACTAGGGTCTGAGCCAATTGGACGGTCCGGTTGTGTTCGTTAACTAGCTGGTCGACCCCCGGGAACTCCCTGGTCAACGGCCCCAGTGCCGCCGTCGGGAACTGCGCCATCGCTTCTTCAAATGTCTCTGGCTTGCGGCCCGTTTCTAGTGCCATCAGGAACGCCATAGACGCCGAAGCCATTGCTCTTGTCTTGGCCGTCATTCCTCGCACCTCCCTCGGGGGCCACGTCAGTTGCACCCGAATGGCCTTTTCCGCGTCCCAGTCTCGTACCGCTCGCGCCGTCACCGGAAAGTGTCCCTGTAAGACCTGGTGAACGGCCTGTGTCCGTAATAACTTGAGTCTCGGTGTTTCCCTAGATGGTCCTGCCGTCGGCATCTCCGTTCCTATAGACCCGAACACTGAATCCGCTCCCGACTCGTCCAATTCTTGTTTCTCCGGCTCGTATCCTCTGGTCTCGGTCTGCCCCAACTCCATGTCCTCTGAGTCTTCCACCTCCGCGTCCATGGACTGGGCAGCCGGTATTTGTAATCTGTGTATCACAACCCGCGGTTGTAGCGCCCGCCCGTGTTTATCCTCGTCCTTGAGTGGGGTATCCGGTCCTGGCGGCGATCCCATACGTTCGGGCGACGGTGGTCCCGGGGTCTCCTCCGATCCTTGCGACCCGAAAAACGAGCTCCCCAAACTGGCTCGAGTCAGGTTGTCAACCGCCGCCCGTGTCTCTGGCGTGTCTGGTGCTACCGTAATGTCTCTCATTCGTTTCAATCCTGGGGGCGGCACTATCGGCTGCTTACATACCATCTTCTCCAGGGGTGAATCTGCTTTCGTCGGGGTAGGGGTAGAGAACAGCGGCTGTGTCGAGGCCGTCGACGCCGTGTCCTCCGGCCTGGCCGCATGCCGAACATACTTTACTTTCTCCACTCGCCCCGTCGGTTTGAGTCCCTGCCTTTCTGCCATCTCGCGTAGAAACCTCCCTAGGTACAATGCTTCTCTTTCCACCAGCCGGCCTCCCTGTGCTTCTCGAATGCTGTCCTCCAGCTTCCGGTCGGATCTCGCCTCGTGGTAACCCCTGAACGATCCCTCCCGGTTCATTGTTCCTTTTAAATACCCGGGGTACCTCGGGTGTCGTGATTCGTATATCACCGATTTCTTATGAACTGTCATCATAGTAAATTGTGCGTCGCTACAAGGTGGTTCTAGTCCCGTGGTCCGTCTGACTCCTGTCGAGGTCTCAGGCTGCGATGGTCCCAGCTCTCCCGTGCTACTAGACTCAGCGATAATCAAAGACCGATCGCTTCGGGCCGACATACTCCTGCCTGACTCCGACTGGTCCGAACTCGTTCCCTCCTCCAATTCTCTCGGGACTTTCTTGACCTTTTTCCACTTCTTCTTTCGCGACGGCTCCTCCGCCGGGCATCCCTGCGTCGGGGGCCTCTTGAAAGCGAGCGGCTCCTCTTCTTCTTTGACTTTCGGTCGTTGGTCGTCGGACGAGCTCACCAATTCCACCACCTCAGCCCCCGGTGGTATTCCTGAGCAACCCGGCTTCGGGGTGGGTGTGGATGTCCGTCCTTTTCCTCTGCCTGGGAGTCCTCGTCCTCTCGGTTCCCGTGGTTCTCCCTGGGCGTTTAACTTCTTAATTCGGCTCTGTACTAACCCTGATATTTGGTCTGGTGTCAGGAGTGGCTTCGGGTTGACCACGGCCCGGCTCGCGCTTCGCGGCGACTCGGTGTCTTCCTTCCGTACTCCTTTCGCGGCCCTCCGAGGGGAACGACGCGTGGGTGTCGATCGTTCCGCCACCTCGGCCAGGGGTCCCTTCCCTGCTGCTTTGGCTGCTTGGGCTCCCTCGCCGGCCTCGTCGGCCTCTGATCCTTCTTCGGTTGCTACCTGCTCCAGCTGCTCGGCGTCGCTGTCCTCGGATCCTCTCGACGCCCTCGGGTAGTAAGGTATGCGGATATGCCGTCGCGGCCTCTCCGGTGCCTCCTTATCCACCGCCCTCTCAGGGGGTTTGAAACCCCTCCGGATGGCGCACCGCGTAGTCCCGTTCCATGTTGGCTACCCGGGCCGCCGTTTCATCCCCAGTAGCGAAACTGGTGTACGGCGGTCGTCCTTTCGGGTCCAAGGCGAACGCCGCAGCATACTCCAGCCTCAGAAGGGGGTCTTGCTTCGGCATCCCCCTCTGCAGGTTCCCTTCGTGTGAGTCCGTCATGTGCTTCCTCCAGTCCTGGTGTGTCGAATAGGCTCGACTCGAACACACCGGGCACATGTAGTACTGCTTCCGTAATCCATCGTGCTGGCCTTTAATATGCTTGGCCAAGTGCTTAAACTCCTTTCCGTGACAATGTCCTTCCCAGCACTGTCCGCTCATCGTGTCTGTTTTCCGGGCTTTCGGGGCTCGTTCCAATCCTGAAGCTCGTCCCGTCAGCCGTTTCCGTTTTTGTCTCGTGGTGATGCTGCTCGTCTCGCTTCTCTGCTTTTCTTCTTGTTTTCTTCTCCTTAGCTCAGTCTGCTCGTCTGCGATTCGATGAATCCTGATCGGCTGACCAGAATGACCTGCTCCGGCGAGCGCTCTGCCTTTTATAGCCGCCGCAGGCGGAAGTGGGCGTGGCCTGCACTAGCGACCCCTAGCGTCAGACTCACCATCCACTTCTACGGTGGCGCCCCCTACTATTTTCCGGTCCCCGGGGCCCGCCGCTGGTCACCGCCTCGCCTGCTTTCTTTACCTCGCGGCCCTTCGCCCGTCCACGCGTTTTTCCTAGGCCTTTTATTGCCCCACCGGACGCCCTCGGTCCTTTCATCCCTCGTCGCCTTCTCTTGCCTTTTTCATCTTGGCCCTCACAGTGCTTCCGCACACTTCCCGGAGAACACAGGGGCTCGGCGTTATCATCTCCTCGCCGCCGCCCCGTTCTCTTTATCCTCTTTTACTCCTTTTACGACCTACTTTAAAGCCCGTCCTCGTTTCAGGCCTCGCCTTTTACAGCCGTCCGTTCGTTCCTCCGGCGTTCCCGAGAGTGCCGCATCTACTCTCCTCCGGTCTCCTGGACGCTGTAAAGCGGTATTACCAAGTCGGCATTACTTCAGAAGTCTTCACCAGCTTGCCACCGGGTCTGTCTTCTGTTGTAATCCAACCATCTTTTCCACGCTGTGGTTCCTCCGAACTGACCGGAAAGCGGCTCCGTGGGACTACTTTAGACATTCGGGCCGTCGTGGCTCCCGAACGCCGTCTTTCGTTCCAACCCCGCATTTCCCACCTATATTACATCCGCAAGAGAACCAATCTTCAGCTAGGTAGCGAATCTCTACAGCCTAACGACCTGCACTCCTACTGTAGTGGTCAACGCACCGCCCCGACTCAATGGCCCCAGGTTGATCAGTCCTTTTTGGCCAAAGCCTTTTTGTGTAGCGCCGATTTGGTCGTTCCCTTGGTCCTCTTCCACCTGCGGAATCGAGACACGAAAACGACTTCATCACAAAAAGGGGTGCCCCGTTTCCTTACGTGCCCTAGCGCGCCCCACCCCAAGCATTTACTGTGCAGCCTCGTATCCTTGCTGGTCAGCTACCATCCAAGCTGGCGCAGCGTGTCCTCGGTAGGGTTCCAGGCGGTCCACATGGACCACCCCCCCCGGTTTCCCTCGTTTCTTCCGTACTACCACCCGTCCTCGGTCAAGCACCTTGACGATCAGTGCAGGGCCCATCCATGGAAATCGCAACTTCGTTCCTTTGTCCCTATCCACTACCGTATCGTGCACCCAGACCAGTTCTCCGGCGTGGTATTCCCGCCGAGTCACCTTCCCATCATACTCATGTTTCTGATGGATGGCGGCTCGTTTCAGCCCCGTCCGGGCCTCCCGATAGGCCGCGACTAGCCCTTCCTCCAGGCTTTCCACATAGTCGCCTACCCGTCGGGGTTCCTCCTCTGGTCCTAGAGGTCTCCCATAAATCGCCTGTCGCGGCATCATGGTCTGTCGGCCCAGCATCATCATATTCGGTGTCACCCCCGTGCTGGCTTGCGGCGTTGCTCTATAACTCATCATCACGAGCGGGACCATCTCGTCCCATTCCCGACCCGTCGCTCGGCAGCTGGCTTTCAAACAACACCCCAAAGTACGGAAACTTCGTTCTATGTACCCGTCACTCCTGGGGTGGTACGGCGTCGTTCTTGTTTTGTGTATCCCGAATAGTGCACAGACCTGAGCCACCACCTCGGATTCGAAATTCGTGCCTTGATCCGAGTGTAGTTCCCGAAACGCGCCGTACCGTGCTACTACTTCTTCAACCAGTTTGTTCGCCACTGTCGTTGCCTTTTGATCCGGGATCGGGAAACACTCCAACCATTTGGTGAAATAGCATCCCACCATCAGGCAATACTTATTTCCTCGTTTGGTGACTGGGTACGGGCCCGAAACATCCATGGCCAGCCGTTCCATCGGCTCCCCCACTATGTACTGATGTAGCGGCTCCCGTCTTCCTCTTCCCTTTTTTAGCAACGCGCAATCACATTCTCGACATTCCTTCCGCACGTCTTCCCGGAGTCCCGGCCAGTAAAACCCTTGTTCCAACAGGGCCGTCGTCCTGGCGACTCCTAAATGCGCTCCTGCCGCGCCTCCATGGTATTCCCTTACCAACTTGGCCCGTTCCCCTCGGGGAACGACCAACTGGTTCCTCCAACCATGCCCTTCTAGTTCCCAGTACTTCCGATGCAGCACGCCATCCCTGAGGCTTAATCGTTCCCATTGCCTCCATAGGATCTTTGTTTCCCGGGATTCCGGAGATATGGCCTCCCAACCTGGCCGGTCCGCATCTTTTTCCATCCGTGCGACAATCGGCCCTATATCTCGATCCCTCCTCTGCGCTGCTCTCATCTCCTGCGGGGACCATCCGGGCTCGTACCCCCGGGCCCGCGTCACTACTCTCACTTTTTCGGTATTCTCGTGCTCCTCTCCACATTGTTTGCACGGATACCGGGACAACGCGTCAGCGTTCCCATGCTTCCTGCCCGGTCGGTGTTGGAACGACACATCATGCGAGTCGATAATCTCAATCCACCGAGCAGCCTGCCCCATCGGTTCCTTACTTCTCTGCAGCCAACTGACCGCGCTGTTATCCGTCCGGACTATCACGCGTTGACCATAGATGTAGCACCGAAAATGCTTCAAAGCTCGCACCACCGCCAACAGTTCTTTCCGCGTGGTGCAATACTTTCGTTCGTTTGACTCCAGGGTTTTGCTCGTGTAAGCTATCACCCGTTCCTCCCCTCTCTGCTCTTGTGATAGCACGGCTCCCGTTCCCACGTCACTGGCGTCTGTGTCAAGCCACCATTGTCCTTCTTCCTCCGGGAATCCCAACACCGGGGCCTCTGTTAGCGCCTTCTTCATCGCATCAAATGCCTCTTGTCGTCTCGCGCTCCACACGAATGGTTCCTCCTTCGTTGCCAATTCATACAAGGGGGCAGCCAACTCCGTGAAGCCGTTTATATGCCTTCTGTAGTACGAACATAATCCCACGAAGGCTCGTACCTCGTGGAGATCCCGCGGGACCGGCCACTCGGTTACTTGCCGACACTTTTCGGGGTCGGGTTCGATCCCGTTGAATGAGACAACGTGCCCCAAGAACGGAATCCTCTTCTGGAACAGCTTACATTTTCGCGCCTTTAACTTCAGTCCTGCAGCGTTCAGTCGGTCCAGAACCCGTACCAATCTTTCCAGAGTCACTTTGAACGTTGGTCCAAAGACCAGTATGTCATCCAAGTATACCAGACACTCCTCCCACACGATTCCTCTGAGGATTCTTTCCATCAGTCTCTCGAAGGTGGCTGGGGCGTTCACTAGCCCGAATGGCATCACTTTAAACTCATACAATCCTCCTTGAGTCACGAAGGCCGTCTTTTCTTGGTCCTCCGGTGCCATCTCCACCTGCCAATATCCGCTTGCGAGATCCAGACTGCAGAAGAATAGGCTTCCCCCCAAAGTGTTGAGGCTGTCCTCTATCCGCGGGAGCGGATAGGCGTCCACTTTCGTAGCCTGGTTCAGTTTTCGGTAGTCAATACAGAACCTCGTTCCTCCGTCCTTCTTTTTGACTAGAACGGTCGGGCTACTCCACGCACTCCCGCTCTCCTGGATAATCCCTAAATTTAACATATCCTCCACCAGTGCTCGTTCTTCCTCTCTCCTGGTGGCCGGATACCGTCTGACCCTCTGCTTGATCGGCATCTGATCCCCCGTTTTAATTCGATATTGTACTAAATCTGTCCGTCCTAACTCATGTTTCGAGGTCGCAAACATTTGTTCCCGGGCCATGATGGCTTTCTCCAGCTCTTCGCCCTCCTTCGTGGTCAGGTCTTTCTTAGCCTCCCCTATCATTTCAACGAGCGCTCCTGGGGGTTCTTTTGCTTCACTTCCTACTCCTCGTACCTCTTGTACGAAGGTGGCTTCTCCGAGTACCCCGCCGGTTTCCAATTTCGCGCTCTCGGTCCCTCGGTTGGCCACCCAAACTTCATTTTCTTCTCCCAATGTCACCGTTCCTGGGATCACCTCCAGTCCCATAGGTAATCCAGCGCCGGTGATGACAGCCAGCTGTCCACCCTGTCTTATGTCCATTCTCGCTACTACTGTTACTCGGGTCACTTGGAGTGGGGGTATTTCCGTCGTTTTCTCGATTCGCACGACCTGTCCTCCGACGGTAACTGCCCGAATCCCATCCGTTCTCTGTTCTACTCCCGGGATTCGTTCCCCCTCTCCCTCCCCCTCGGCGGGCAGGAAGATGGCACTCGCGTGGGGCTTAACTGTCAGCCGGTATTTCACCGCGAAGTCGTTTCCCAGGATCCCTTCATCTCTACCGATGTCTGCCACCATGAACGTCCACTTCAACACGCGTGTTCCCAATTTCACTGGCAAGTTCGTGCATCCGTAGCATCGCAACGGACTACCATCTACCGAGCAGAGACGTCCTTCATATCCATCCAGTTCTTCCCTTTTTCGTCCCCACTCTCTCCAGAGGCGTTCCGACAGCAGACTGATCATAGATCCGGTATCAACCAAAAAACGGACGACACTCTCTCCCACCGTCCCGGCCACATAAAGTCCACATTCTCCCATGCCTACTACTTCTCTCGCCGCGCCCGAAGGGGGCCCCGCGCTTACTGCGACGGCGACTGTCCGTTTCCCTGACGCTGAGAACACTCTCTTGCGAAATGGCCCTTCTGGTGACAGTGATGACACTCTAAATCTTCTTTTCGCTTCTTAAACGCCTCCCTCCGGGCCGTTGCTTGTCTTCTAGCTTCCCGTTCTTCTGCCAATTCTTTCATCATCTCCTCCAACTTACCGTTCAAGGCCATGATCTGTGTATTGGCGTCCTCCTCGGGCTTCACTGCCCGCAGGAGGCGGCGTGAGTATCGTTCCTGTATTTCTACCACCTCTACCGCCTCCTCTAGTGTCTTGCATCCTTTCTCTGCACACTTCAGCTGAAGGTCTTCCCCAACTGCAGCCTGGAACGCATGTAATGCTGCTTTTTCCTGGCTAGCGTAGTCGTTGGAGAAGTAGGCTCTCGATGCCAGTCGCCGGGCATTATCAGCCAACTCCTTCGCTGTCTGGTTCTTTACACGTTTCAAGCCCGCCAACTCTTGCAGAGCATTACACGTGTCCTTCTCCTGACCGAACCTCCGGCGCAACGCATCCACCCTCGCCGAGTAACGGAGTCGTTCCCTGTCCGGGAGTCCGACAAAGTACATTCGTGCCGTTCCCGTCAGCGAGAGGAAAAGCATCGCCGCTTTTTCCTCGGCCGTCCAGCGTCCCAATGTTGCGTACTCCTCAAACTGGTTGATCCATCCCTCGAAATCCGGTTTACCGTCATACTTCTCTGGTCGTAAACTGAACTTCTTCAAACTCGCTCCTTCCTGACCGGTCTGTTGTTGTTGAGCCCGCACATTCTGCTCATCCGTCGGGGTGGACGTTCCCATAAAATTAAACTGCCTACCCATGATGGTCGTGTCCTCCCCTTTGGTCTCGGTTTTCGCACCTCCTTTCTCCTCCCCACCTTCCTTGAAGGCGACGTCAGAATCCATCTGCTCGAAGACTGCCGCAGTCGCCATGAGTAACCAATACCGATGAAACACCCAAGATCCACAAGTCCGTATGTGCCTATTTCAGCACCACCGCTGCCACCAGTGTGACGTTCTCTGGTAAGTCGGGGTTGCCGATTCTTACGACAGAGGAACGTGGGGGTTGTTCGGGTCTCGGGGCGGACGGGGAATCCGGGCCAAGAACCGAGATGTGTTTCTAGAGTCGTGCCTCGCGCACGAGGGGGGGCTGAGCGAATCGATCGGGAATCGGCACTCGATGTCGACGGAGGACTGCGGGGGAGGGAAATTATGGTAGGGGTACGGGTCGGCCGGGGGGCGGTCCACCCCTGAGTTCCGGTCCGCGGGGGCGACGGGCCGACGGTCGCCTATTGTTTGGTAGCGTGGGGCCGAGCATGCCGCGCCCTCGTCCCCGCGGACTTCGCTCCCTCGTTCCGCTCCCCATGTCTTCGTACCATACTACGCCTCGGTTTCCGGTACTACTTCGGGCCTTCGTGCCCTACTCCGTTCCCTCGTTCCTCGTTCTTCGGGCCATCGGGCCCCTTACCCTATGTTTCTACTACCTATCTCGGACTTCGACTGTTTTGTCCTAACTTCGGCTTAATTACTCTGTTCGGCTCATCTTTAGCGGTTGTTTCAGGAAAGAGGACACGTCTGGACACCAGGAGAACTGTTAAAGAACTCTGTTTATTCGGGCCTCACCGCCCCTTTATATACTAGAGAGGTCAGCCCTGATTGGCTGCCTTCGGTCACGTGACCTACAACTGACGTCACTTCCGGTTTATATATTCCGTTTCCGGTTTACATTTCACTTCCGGTTTACATATTTCCGGGTTTCGTTCCATTACGTTTTCGTTATTCGTTCTTTACATATTCGTTATTCGTTCTTTACATATTCGTTATTCGTTCTTTACATATTCGTTCTTTACATCTATTTCGTTCTTCGTTCTTTACATATTCGTTCTTTACATCTATTTCTATTATTACCTTATTTCTATTATTTTAACCTCTATGTATTTTGGCTGAATAGCCGTTCATCACAATACTTTCCCATCAGGAGAATTGAAAGCCCTTTTTTTTACACATTTTCTTTTGAAACAATGATACTTTATGACTTCACGAGTTATGAGAACGAAACACATGTTTATGATTTTTCGCCACATGGAAGGAGATCTAAGATTTTCTATTGGGCATTAGCTAATAGGCTTGTGGCCATAAAACGGAAACTTTCTGGTGAATTATTTGTATTATTACCAAAATATGAAAACCAACAGTTTTGGTATTCCTTGTTGAAAAAATAAGAGTTTAAATGATTAGATCTGGAACATCCAACCCTTCCACATTAGATCTATATCTAATTTTACTAGACAGCATGAACATACTTTGAATTATAAGTGTTTCTGTTTAGAGAAGTAACTCTGGAAATATTGTATAAGACTTGGTTACGTGACTCATGCCCTTACCTCTTGTGTCCATCCTCAAGATGTAAAGAAACTATATACAAAAAAGTACCTTGTTTTTAACAAGGAAATCCCCCTTAATACTTTATTTTAACAACTTCAAATTTTGAAAACAGGTTCGTCAACTGGGTATACCGTCTCTGATGGTTAAGCCGGAGTCCTAAATTTTGATTTAATGCATTTCATGTAAAATGAAAAGGGAGACGTTTGGTCATTATCTGGTTATATTTGAGAGCTGAAAAGAGTAATCAGTGGAGCTGAAAAAAGCGTATAGAGTAGGTGAGTGGAGTTATTCTCATATCTACCTTCGATGTTACGCTGGGATCTATGAATTCAATGAGTTTTTTTTTGCCTAAACCAATAACTGAAAGCTAAACTGGAAAATTTATATAAAGTAATGCCATTCAACCTTTGTTTTCAGTACTTCAAGTTGATCATTGACCAAAGGCTACTTCAGACTATCAAAACATTTAGATCACCCAGCGATAAAGCACCTTATCTTTCATTTGAGTGGAGTCGACATATCTATTATCATGGACCAAAGCCACACAAAAGACCTACACTACTTATCAACGTCAAGTTTGGTTGAGATTTCCGTGGATTGATGCAACCGTGTATGTGAGAGCTGATCTATATGCTCAGAAATGTTGTTGTCTTTTTTTTTGTAGAGGCATATCAAAATACTGTTTTACAATTTTAGTGTTATATAATGTGATTGAAAGTTCCCAAAAATATTGTTAAAAAAATGAACGTATACAGTATTACTATACATTTTAAGCATCTCAATATGCAATCGTATATCAAAACCAGCACTAAAATGTTTGAAAATGAATAAATCTGGCTCAATTTATATACTAAACAGTAGAAGACATTAGCAACACTAAAAATACGTCGACAATATACTTCTTGTCCCCAACCCCGCCTATTCTTGGTTTATTCTTTATTGTTTACAGCGTCAAGCAAGGATCTGCGAATGTTAGAGCTGCTATATCCTTTAACTGGGTGATAATATAGAATTTCTAAGAAAACCGCTCGCACCATGTCTGCCATCGCACATGTAGGTCTCCAGTCAAGTTTCATGGGAGGAACATGACATAGTCATTTCTATAAATTAGGAAATCTCTGGTGGTACAGGTCAATCGACCTTTAGCTGCGTTTCAAAGCGAGGCTTTGATATTTCCTTTTATCTTACACACACTTCCTTGCCTCAGTCGCATGACTCTTGTTGGCTGTGTAAATTCCTTTGAATCTGGCTCATTTATATACTCCTGGTTTGTATAGGCATGGTTATCTGCCCAAACGGTCAATCCCTACAAGCGTATTCAATAGTATCCCGGACTTGGAAAGCACAACATTTAATGAATATCGGCATCATATCATTTCCCATATATATGTTTCATATTTCTAAATCCCGATACTATAACTGTACAATTCCAATCGCCGATTCTAATTTCTTCCTGTGTTGCGACTCGAATAAAAGCAAATAATTTCTTATTTCTTTTCAATCGATTTGTGCAACATCTTATGTTTTAACCCCAAAATGAAATACATTGCATGTTCATTAGTGAACCAAAAGAAATATTTACCAACTACGGACAATTTTATCAAGTTTTAAAAAGTGTGCATTGCTGGTGACTTAAAAGCTTATAAATTGTTCCCATACAGCCAACCTGGGGAGTTCGCTGCATGTAGAATTAGTGATGTAACATGTCCAGGTTTCTTCCCTTTCTTCCGAATTTCATAAATGTCCATGTCGCATGTCGAATTAAGGGAATGATCATGTTACCCTGTCCATTGGCGGATTTAACATATTGGGCCAACCTTAAAAAAAAGTCTGATTCCTGCCCAGCGCCCGACTGACTTTGTAAGGGCCGACTAGAGACGGGTTTTTTTTTCGGATTTTCGGATTTTTTTTTGTTTTTCAACAAAATTTTTAGTTAAACCCAAACAAAACAACAAAAAAGATTTAAAAAAAAAAAAAGATTTCCCAATCTCCCGACTGGGTTTTCTCTTGGCCACCCGCTGGACAGTTTGTTTGTTTGTGGGATTAGTTTAACGTCCGGCCAACCCTTCAGGGTTCTTTTACCAGACTGCACAAGGTTAAGCCTTTCAGCTTGTTATACGCCATAGGGGCGGTGACCAAATCTATGAAATGAGGTGCCTATTTGTAGCAGTGGGACCCAATGCCCTCTTTATAGTGCTGCCACACTGAGATATCATGTCATAGGCCCACACAATACCCCACCCAGTCACATTATACTGACACCACGCTGACCAGTTATGTTTCGTGGTTCTTACTTAATATCAAGTGCCAGGCAAGCAGTGAGCACTACCATTGTTAAAGTCTTTGGTGTGACTCGGCCAGGGATAAATCTCAAGACCTCCCAGACTCAGGGCGGGCACTTGACCAAAGAGTTACTGAGTCTGGTCCCCCCATTTGTCGCCTTCTACGAACAGCAAGGGGCTGCTGGGGACCTATTCTTCCCAGGAGGCTCCCGAAGGAACCCCCACCCTGGATCCCCACGGGGGGACCCGCTGGACAGGAAACAAACTTATATCACCAATGAAATGCATAATTTCTCATAGATTCACAACAATTTCCTGTGTTCAGTCCAAATCCTTCGTGAATCTCTTGTCATTTTTACAAATCTTTACACATATTGGTCACTTGAAATGAAAAAAAGGTCATTAAAGGTTGCTGAGAGGAAAATAAAGGTTCTAAAGGTCCCAGAGGCAAAAAAAAAAAAGGTTTGAGGCCTGTGTAGGTGTTACCTGCATAAAATATTTGAAAATCAAAAATAATCTATTCAGCAGCTCATTAAGGTTGCCATACATTTCAGACCTTTCTCTCATGGTTTATGTCTGATAATGTTCTCGTAGTAATGCATGGGCTGAAATAATGCACTCGCCCTTGGGGCTTGTGCATTATTACCACCCCATGCACTACTACTCGTCCATTATCATATACAAAACCCATCACTGCAGACCAGTGGTACTGATGAATGTGTCCCGATGAGTAAAATTGCCTGCAGGTATATACAAGTCATAATGTCTGTCCTGGAGCACAGCTTCCATGAGAGGCAAAATAGTCTTAGGAAATTGTCATTAAGTATGAATAGAACCATGAGAAAAAATCTATCAAATGTTATGTCTTTATCTTAAAATACTAGTTATAGATATAGACCCGTTCCAGTTGCACAGCCACCCCGATCAAACAAGCAGAATTGATAGTGAATTGCAGACTTCCAGCCCATAGGCAGATGCTTAAGAATCAGTTTTTGTCTCCCTGTACATCTTATAATTAATTCCTAGAGAAAATGTTGATACTTTTGGATAGCTGTTGACCTAATCTATAAAATACTAGAAAATCAGAATTAAGTTATAAGAAATAGCTGAGGAAACTGATGTTTTCTCCCCCCTTCCAATGTTGAAGCATAGGGTGGATGTCAGGGATAGGTCCGCAGCAAAAGGGTTTTTATATCATATAGATAAAGTTCAAGTTCATCGTATATGTCACTGTTGCCGGGCACCTCGAAGTCCCAAAGACTATCTCTTACCTTTAGTACACATGCACCTGCACTGTTGCGGGGCGCCAGGCACCAGTATTTTTTTATTTGCACCAGCAGTTTTTGAAAGCACCATGACTTGTCAAAAAATGAAATTTCTCATCATTTTCAAACTTCAAAATGTGACTTTTATATGATGTTTTTTGAATAAAATGGAATGGACTATTCTTCCCATGATCTGGAACTGTCACCAGGATGTATCCATTTCTCTGTAACCATTCATATGTCTAAGAAAAAAGGGAGGACAGGACAAGTAAAATCTTAAAATCACAAATTTTTGGTAGTTAACTTGTTGGAGAGAAGTACACATATCCTATGTCTATAGTCCCACCCTCCGAGAACCAGCATCTTTTTGTCATTATTGGAGTACAGAGGGGAAACATAATTTTGCCTCTAAATAATCAGTAGGAAATATTTAGCAACAAATTGGTAGATTTTACTGGCAATGCCACTGATTATATATTGGAGCTGGTGAAAGTAGATCAGCGCCAAATTGTAAGTTCGAGTCTGGGCAGTGCCTGTTACACCACCTTGCCTTGCTGTTATTTCCATCCCCATAGATTCTGTCAACCAACTGGTAAAACACAAATATGAGTGGTCCTAATGTAGCTGAAAATATGCTGAGCGGACATTAAACTCCAACACATCATCATCATCATCATCATCAGTACAATCATAGACATACATAATCTTATGTATCTCTATGGTACAAGTTGAATACGGGCTTTAGAGGTGATGTGATCTGTGACAAGTGCAGTCAAGCATGCAACTTAGCACAAGTCATGCAGGAGGAGCTACCAATAACAGGAGAACTACTAAGAGGAAATAATCTACCTCACGTTCCCCAAAATTATGTTGTTGATAGTGAAATATCAAAAAGAAGAAACCAATGTAAAAGTAGCATCAATGACAGAGGTAAAGCCATTTTTGATATCTGTACTGCCTCTGGACAAACAGTGTTAAACAGTAGAAAACTTGGGGATGTACTTGGATCTTGTACTTTCTATGGCAAAAACTGCAAAATGCCAACAGTTGTTGACTATGCCCTGTGCCATCATACACAGTACAATAATATACTATTTTTTAAAGTGGAAGACTATCTACCTTGTTCTGACCATTGTCCCATATCTCTGGTTCTAAAAACTGGAACCTAGCTCCAGGGGCACCCCCAAGATAAAAACCTTAAGAAAATACCAGATGCATTAACATGGGAGGAAGCAAAAAGCCATCTATTTCTAAACGGACTTACTGTATGACCGTAACGGGTAGTCAGAAAGTCAAGGCATTCATGGAAATGAGCTTTGAAGTAAATGCTGAAGGGGTCAAAGATGTATGCAACCATTTAACCGATAATATCATTAAAGCAACTCGCAAGGCAATAAAGATTAAACAAAACAATGTAAAGGGGAAGAAAAGAGCAAAGCCCATGTTTTTTTGATAAGTATTGCAACAAAGCATTAGGAGAGCTTAGATAGCTAGGGAGGAAAGTACAAAATCAAAGAGATAGGGAGTTAGGCCCCAAAGAAAATTGTTGTGTTCAGGTAACCCTACCTACCCTAAATTTTTGGCCCTACCCTAACTTCTTTTTAGGAAATTTTTAATTATTTGTTTTTAAAATCCACAAGACTTGACCTATAATAGTATGGAAAACCATAAAACAGCATATAAGAGCTAAGGGCATGTATTTTAGATGCAAAAAATGTTTTTGGAGGATATTTGGAATATTTTCTTTATTTCCAATACTGCCCGGGTCTCTTTGGTTAGTAAAAGATTTCTCGTTCAGAAACCATGGTTTCTTGTTCAGAAACCATGGTTTCTGGTCCAGGAAACTTGGATTGGGCAAATTTACCCACTTGGCTTGCCATAGGCATGGGC
The DNA here is from genome assembly GCA_936440205.1 of Lepidonotus clava. Classification (NCBI taxonomy): domain Eukaryota; kingdom Metazoa; phylum Annelida; class Polychaeta; order Phyllodocida; family Polynoidae; genus Lepidonotus; species Lepidonotus clava. The sequence continues at coordinate 30,708,477 of OW387134.1, forward strand.
ATTTCTTAAATTCGACATGCGAAATGGTGTTCTGACGCAGGTGTCAGTCCATTAGATAATTTTAGCCAGTTTGTGAAGAAACCAAAACCGAGGGCTATAAATAAGTGGGTATCGCCCGACGTGGCTTGGCTGTAGGGCAACGTGACCACAAGTTACCAGGTAAGGCTTTGATTTTTCCTCCCTTACCTCTGTTTGGTAACATGTGACCCAGGGCTAAGAGTGTCTCTCTGCAAAAGGTAGAGAGTTAATGCCACATCATCAGTCTGGTTTTAAAGTGGGGCTTGGGCGCTGCCAGCACTGAGTGTAATGCCAGTGATAAGTCTTTTGCTTAATTTCGGACATTGAACACGTAAGCTCATAGCTAACACCTCAGATAGTCAGTAGGGCCGTCAACTCTGGTTACTGTTGCGTGAGTTAGTGGGCCAGCAAGTAGGAAGGCTGGCTGTTTTGGGTTGAGTGGATTAGGCCTCTTGGACTGATGATTGTCAATGGGAGCACAGCTACTTATATCAGTGATTTTTTTTTTCTTCTTCAGTTTACAACTTCACGTACATGTTCATGTTCTGGTGATGATAATGATTATTATGAGGTAATGATTGTGTTGATGATAAAGAGTATTATATTACATTGGGTTTTTCAACATAGACAATTTTCTATTCTGGGACGGAATATCAGTCAGCATCTTACTTCAATTGGTTTTCAGCATATAGCTTTCTTGAATTTAACCTTTGTTGTGGCCCTTTGTACATTCACATGCAGTCTATCCCAGAGTTTCACTCCTCTATATAGAGGGCTATTCTGAACCTTGGTCAGTCTTGTGAAAGGTGTCCTGAATCTTATTTTACAATTATTTCTTAAATCTATATCTGGGCTATCTGAGACAACTATTGATTGGTCCATTCTATGTCTATACATCACTGATAGGAGATGTTTTTCCCGCCTCTGTTTTAATGGTTCAAGGCCATATAAAGTTAGTAAATCTGGATAATCTAAATTTTGGTTTGTTTTGTAATCGATTGTTCTTACTGCTCTTTTTTGTATTGCCTCAAGTTTGTCAATTTTCAGTTGAGAACAACTGTCAATCAAGAAATCAGCATATAGTCCAGGAGCCAAATCTGAAAATCCTGATTTACCCTCCACGGTGAGCCCCCTGGATTTTCTTGATTTTTTTCATCTTATAGCATCCTAGGGACCATAAATCAAGACGGTTCCGAAGAATTTAGGTATGCGAACACTGTCTAATTACGTGATTTGTGCTTAATTAGCAAAAAATGAAAAATGCGTTATTTCTGAATTTCTCTGGAACTATGTAAGATATGATAACATGCTATATGTCATCTGAAAGGTAATTTTTTTCCTGATTTTTTGATATATTGTTTGCTATTGTCATTAATCATGGCAATGAGTAATTAAAGAAAAACTGTTGTTTCGGTCAAAATCATTAGAACTTAAAAATCCAAGGTTAAACTCTGGAATTGATAAACCAAGTCCTAGGTATACTTAAAGGAGATCTTTAGGCAGTTTTTAAAGAAGGTTGCATCTGATTTCATTGGAAATATAATGTAGAAATCATTTTTTGCTGATTAAATTCTAACCGACTACAGGCTCATTTTGCACTTATATTTCAAAAGGAGAGATGATCTCATGAAAATAACACAATATATCCTAAAGAGATAGGAAAATGATTATCACTGTCTCCCTAGGCTGGTATTTCAGTGCTTTCACAGCCATTTGGGCAGATGTATATAATATGGTAGCTGTTTGGAGAGCATTTTGGATCACAGTGAAAGATGTGTCACAATAAAACTATGGTTTGAGTAAGATTTCTTTCCTCAGCATAATACCATGATAATGTTTCAGTTTTATTACAAACCATCTTATTAGGGCCCTTGCATTAAGTTTGTATGCATCAAGGGGGGGAAGGAGGGAGGTATGAAATCTTTGAAAATGTGTGTACTTTCTAGTACAAATCCAATGCATATTTATGACCAAAGGGGGGTGGGGATCTGAGATTTTTGAAAATGTGTGTACTTATTAAATTGGAGGCCTCTTATAGTTCCCTCTACTTCTTGTTTTACATAAAGAAAAAAATAGCTTGTAGTAGACTCACCCATTACCTGATCCCAATCCAGATTTCTGAGGGTATACTACTTTAAAGAAGAGATGAATCCCAAAAAGTATGCTGTCATATATCAAAGGTTCTGAATTTAGAAAAGAGTCATTGTATCAATATGCCAACTGCAAAAAGACCAAGTGTGCTATTTGTTAAACTTGTAAACTTGATAGGTGTGCTACCTCTACCAAATTGTTGGTTTTAATAAATTACTAGATTGCACTCTTGGATTCTAGACCCATGTGCTTATATAAATGAGTAACTTAGCTTGACCATACACAAAATGGATATCTTATATTTTATTCTATATATGGGTTATTGGTATTAGTAATTTGATATTAAATTATGATCATGGTCACAGTTCATTTCTAAGAGCCAAACTTCCAATCCTCCCAAATTACCAATACAAGTTATGACCAGCCTATGGTCATGCTTCACTGAGATTCATCATATCAACTAACAGGATTTTGCCATATATCCAATTTTATTAGGAAGTGTACCAGAGGAACTGAGACCTCTGAGTGTGTGTACATACATATCAATATCATTGGCAAGACCTCAAACAAATATCAAAACCTGAAACAATACAGATGTTCCTGATATATCTTTCTATTTCAAAATTACAAATTTTTGGTATAGCCATTACTGGTTTCCCAATAGTATCTAGTAGTTTTATCATATTGAGCAGCATGTGCACAGCACCCTTGCTGTGGGACCATAACCAAGGCAGTACAGTATTAGGAGAATGTACAAGAGCAACAAATTGCTGTGATTCTGGTTGTAACCTCAAACTTTCTGTTATATAAACCTCAGAAACAATATTATTCCCTTATCAAAATATAACTGACCATTTTCATTTCTCAACTGCTATGAACAAGGATCCAATTTCCCTAACCAACAGCAAGAGACAGCTTATAGTTAGATACTAAGGGAAAGGTCAATATGGTAAATACTCAGAGACCCAAAACTAAGGGAGTCATTATTCAAATATATGGATAATCCTCCAGTCTATGATCAGTTCTTATAATACAACACTGAATACTTAGTCTATAATACAAAAGGGTATAAAGTTAAGTGAGCAATGAACCCATACAGCCTGGAACTGTAAACCCTATAGTAGCAAAAGGGTAACAAAGTTTAATTTGGCAGATTGGTGGTAGGATGTTAACAAAGGTGCAGCAGGTAGTCAGCAATCCCACAGTTTATGGCACACTATATGTAGGCCTACAGTGTGTTGCACCATGGAAGGCTGCCCTTATCCCCCAGTTCAGGTCGCTTAGGGGAAAGGCTAGACCTCTCCACCACTGATAAGGTTCTGAAGATCCACTACCTTCATTTTACTGCTGGAAGGCAACATTGTCTAAACAGTTAACTTTATCATTTTATCTAACCAGCTGCAGTGATGAACCCCATGCTCCTTGTGGAATTATGTGATTAAATTGAATAATTAGAGAGTCATAAGTAGCCCAAATTTAAGCCTGCCCCTCTCTCTGAGGGAACCTTTATTAGGTTGTAAGTACAGTGTCTTACCAATGGGTTAACTCACACAACAGGGAGATAAGAACTCTAGTCTGCCATCTTTATCATTCCTCTGTTTCTCCAGGCCTCAGGCCTGTTGCCAGGGTGAGTTAAACATTAGATATTGGGGCCAGCAATGGGGGTATTTAAAAGAGTATTACAGCCTACAACTCCCACTCTCCCTTTAGGAACATGCTTTTTAAAAGTCAGTCGGTACAGGGGTATGTAAATAGAAGTTTGCTGCATATTGTCGGCTGCATATTGTCAATGTGTGAATCTTTGGCAATATAAGGAGCCATCCATACCATTTTGAGTAAATAAATCAATGACTATTCTAGTTTGATCAGGCATCAAAGATGAGTTTGTCTGCAAATTACATGGACACATATTTCTTGCTAATGTTTACTTATTTTACAGCTCCAATGTTGTATGCAATGGACTAAATAGCTCAGAAAGCATTGAAATACCAGCTTAGGGAGACAGTGATAATCATTTTCCAATCTCTTTAGGATATATTGTGTTATTTTCATGATATCATCTCTCCTTTTGAAATATAAGTGCAAAATGAGCCTGTAGTCGGTTAGAATTTAATCAGCAAAAAATGATTTCTACATTATATTTCCAATGAAATCAGATGCAACCTTCTTTAAAAACTGCCTAAAGATCCCCTTTAAGTATATCTAGGACTTGGTTTATCAATTCCAGAGTTTAACCTTGGATTTTTAAGTTCTAATGATTTTGACCAAAACAACAGTTTTTCTTTAATTACTCATTGCCATGATTAATGACAATAGCAAACAATATATCAAAAAATCAGGAAAAAAATTACCTTTCAGATGACATATAGCATGTTATCATATCTTACATAGTTCCAGAGAAATTCAGAAATAACGCATTTTTCATTTTTTGCTAATTAAGCACAAATCGCGTAATTAGACAGTGTTCGCATACCTAAATTCTTCGGAACCGTCTTGATTTATGGTCCCTAGGATGCTATAAGATGAAAAAAATCAAGAAAATCCAGGGGGCTCACCGCGGAGGGTAAATCCTTATTTTGACTGATTTCAGGATTTGGCTCCCGGACTATAGTCAAAAAGGGGAAGTATGCAAGTTTTATAAATCAAATTTGAGACCCATGTCGAGATATAGGGTCTAATCAGTTTTAGGGTGTATAACTTTCTATTAGCCTTTTTGCAAGTCAAATCTGCCATTTTGTCCATTTGAAGTGATTTGTCCAGGTCAAAGCCAAGATTTATATATGAATCAACATTTTCGACCTTCTCATCGTTAATGCTAATCTTTATATCTTTCCCGACAATTTCATTCTGTTTATTTCTAGGTATAAGCATGTGTTTTGTCTTTTTAAAATTAATAGTCAGTCTATTTTTACAACACCATCTCCATAATCTAAGCAGTGCTGCAGTTGTTTTAGATGCAGCTGACATGCGTACATCTCAATGTTCAAGCCGTCCTCATCTAACATGTATAACAGGTCATTAACATATATAATAAACAGGAGAGGGCCTGAAATCGAGCCCTGTGGGACCCCATATGGGACAATCGTCTCATGGAATTTAGCATTATTACAGGAAACTTGATGACGCCTATTTCCTAAGTATGAATTAAACCAGGCTTGGGCAGAGTGGCTGACACCGTATTGTCCTAATTTCTCTAACAACAGTGTATGATTAAGTGTTTCAAACGCTTTCCAATAATCAACAAATATACAGCTTGATGATTCACCTTTGTTATAATTTTCAAAAAGATCTCTCACAACTTTAAAGATAGCTGTCGAGGTACTCTAAGTTTTCCTGAAACCATTTTGCTTACAATGTAAAATTTGGTTTTCCTCCAAGTATTTATATAGTTGGTAATGTACTACCCCTTCGATGATTTTGCTAGGGATAGGGAGTATGGTGATTCAGGGGTGGACAGAAGCATGGGCCCGGGGGCCTGAGGCCCTTAAAAAACAGGTTGGGCCCCTAGATTTTCTGGCCAAGGGGCCCGACTGTCCCCTAGAAAATTATGGATAACAATTACAGATTTCTCTATATTTTACAATAAAACATAATGTTTTCAAAGACAATCTGATTATATATGTGAGGGCCCCTAGATTTTGGTGCGGGCCCCTAGATTTGGAAAGCTGGGGGCCCGACTGGCCCTTGGATTTTTAGACTTATGTCCACCCCTGTGATTGGTCTCCAATTACCAGCCTCCAAAGGGTCCCCTTCTTTAGGGATGGGGTTATGGTACCAACAGCCCACGTGTCAGGAAAAATATTAATTCTCAGGGATGTATTTATAATATGTGTCAATTCGACTATTAATACCTCAAAAGCATCTTTTACCATTTGTGAGTTTAAGTCATGAATACCAGATGACTTATGAACATCTATTTTCTTTACCAGTCTCTCCACCACTGAGAGCGGGACAAAGTCAAAATTAAAAGTGGTTTGAAAGGTCTTAATTGAGGGAACATTCAGTTCAACACCATTCTTAGTTGATCAAATTTTGCCGCAAGACATATACCGTTTTGGGCATAATAATTACTAAAAAAATCACAAAGGTCCTTACCATTCAGAATGCTGCCATTTGTATCACGGAGCTGGGTACACAATAGCATGCCCATCTTCCCATCGAGGCCAAGGTTAGTATTTAGATACTGCCAAAAACGCCTTGGATTACTTCTGTTTATCTCTAGAGTGTCTAATACAGAGGACTGTTTTGCCTTGAAAAGCATTTTTCGAGCTTTTATCTTAATATCTCTTATTTTTTTACAATTTTCATAGTTATTATTATTACACACCAAAATAGCCATCTCCCGTTTTTGGTTTAATACTTCAATTATTTCATTGTTATACCAGGCCGGAATGTTTTTTCTAAATTTAATATTTTTGAAGGGACATAGCCTATCAACTGCATCTTTGATGATGGCGAGCATGGTTTCCCAAAGGTAATTTGGATCAGGTGACCCAGCCCAGAAGTTTACCCATCGTCCATCATTCAATAACATTCCATGAAATATCTCCTTATTATAATTCTTATATGATCAACCCTTCATCATGATGCTAGCCTTCAAAGTCCTTTCTTTCTTTTTCCCCCTTCTTAAAAACACTGTGGAAACGAGATTTCGTCCATGTGCCGCCATGTTTTTCCGCTGGTTTCAGCCTGCCCTAATGTATTGGGGCTTAAACTATTCAACCTGCCGAATTGTATCCAGCGGAAGCAAGTCACGGCAAAAAGAGATTGAAATCTTAATCAAACTTTTTTTTGAGAATCTATATATGATCTTGCCATTTCCAATCAATACAAACAGGGTGATATTGTTCATTTTTAAAAAGACACCGTGTCAATGAAGCAGCTTTGTCATCGACGAGTGTTATCACGTCGACGAGCGTCGTCAGAGCGACAGGCTTCGTCACGGCGACGGGCGTCGCCACGGCGACGGGCGAGCAGATGCGCACACTATGAATGCTTGGAGAGTGTTTATTGGTGGCGGGATTTTAGCCTGGGCCCGCAGTCTCAATACGCTGTACGCTGAACTGTACGCTACAGGGGCGGACCCAGGAATTTGTAGAGGGGGGGGGGGCAAAAAACATGAATGTACGGGGAAGGGGGCCCCTTTTTAAACATGATTTAACAGGGGAGGGGGAGGGGGGGGGCAAGGCCCGTCCCCCCCCCCCCCCCCCCGCGTGGATCCGCCCATGCGCTATGTACAGTTCTATGGTTTGAGCCGAGATGCGGAGCATCTTGTTAGTTATAAAAATTGGTAGATATCAGAAATAACCTCGGGGAGAGTCCCAGAATCCTGAATATGTGAAACATCAGTTAGGATAAGGTCGAGCAAACTTTTGACACTATTCGTTATTCTAGTGGGTTTTCTAATAATTTGTTTAAGTAAATATTTTCTTTCTAGGTTCTCCGATAGCTTATGATAGGGGTTACTTGGCTTATTGTAATCTATATTTAGATTACCAAGTATAATAGTCTCAAAGTTATTGTTTGCTAGATCCAGTTCAGTCAGACTATTGTCTAATTCCGAAATTGCTTCTTTAGCATTACCATTTGGGGGCCTGTATACAACTCCTATCCAGAGGCATTTACTGTTGGGTTTGTGTACATTAATCCAAAATTGTTCCAAATTGTGAGAAATCTTTGAGATATCTACATTTATAAAAGAATAGTTTGAATATTTATACTTTAAGTAGACTGCAATCCCTCCCCCTCTTTCTTTGACCAAAGGACTTCAAGATTTTCTATCCTGCCTCAGAAGCTGATAGCCGTCTAGTGCTAATAAGCTATTTTGAATATTGTCATGTAGCCAGGTTTCAGTCAAGGCAATTATGTCGTAGCCCTTAAAATTAATTAAATTAAATGCTAAATGTACCTCATTTTTGTGCCTAAACAGGCTCCTGACATTTAAATGAACTAGTCTCATTCCTTTTGGAGAGACTGCCATTTTTTTCATAATTTTTTTTAGAGAATTTGTTGATATACTCACTACTTGGTAGCATAAAGTTGGTTAAGATTATGGGGTGATAAAAGAAGTAGGTTTGGTTGAGAATATGTTAGTCACGAAAATATACAAACAGATCTCTGACATACTCCTTTCTACCAAGATGAATAGAATAAGTAGAAAGGTGTATTGGATCGTGATGGGGAGAATTTACTGAAAGATATTGGTGTTACTGGTGAAAGTTTTATGATTGGGCCCCCCCAGCACCCTTACCGCCTAATCAAATTAAAGAGAAGTCATTACATATAAATGAGATCAATAGCGATGAATTTAAAAGTAAACCTCTTAGCATAAATAGCAGTGTCCGAAATTATGGTTTAATCTTTTGCATTCACCGGGTGCATAGACTAGAAACTGTGCTCCCAAGGACTTTTTTGTGCACACATTCTTATGTAAACCTATCTAAAAGGGTGAAAAAAATGCTTGCACCATCCGGGTCTACACAATTGAAAATTGTGCACCCTGCTCTAGGATTATGCACACCAGGTGCAGGGTGCACCCTTAATTTCGGACACTGAATAGGCCTAGCCATATCTCCGGTACTAGTTCAGTTACAAAAATGGCCAATATATCATTCTAAAGCTTAATAAAAAGTCCTGCCGATTGACATCAAATATATCATATATAGTTTAATCTATATATAGATATATATCCCATATTAAACCAAAAATAAAAAATCTGTGCCGGGCTGTGATTTCTTTCTGGGGAAAATCCTGAGAATTATTTCTTAAGATCGACAAGTGACATGTTTTTGTCTCTCCCTTCCCCGATAAATTACCAGTGGTGAGGGACTGTGGCCCTTACCAATTACCCCACCTCCCCACCCCGAAGGGCAGGTACAAATTTTCAGTTTATAATAAACACAAAATGAGGAAGGGCAGGTCAATTTAAAGATTGGGCAGGTAAAACTTGACCGGCACCTGCCCAAGGGGCAGGTAAGTCAAAATCCTTAATGTTGAGCCCTGCCAATAACACTATTTTCCAAATAGCATGTCAGCTCAAATCTAAGATCGGCTGCCCCCCACTAAAACTAGCCATGAAACAATTCAACTGTCAGGTCAGACCAATTTTAGAATATGGAGCTGAGATATAGAGAAATGTGTCTAGGTCAAGCCATAATCCAGCTGACAAAAAATCCACTTGCAATTTCTTAAATATAACCTTGGAGTAAGAACTCAAACATCAACAGCTGAAGTATATGCTGAAACTGGCCAAATACCTACACAAGTACGACATAAGTGTCTAGGCATCAAATATTAGGGCTATATCACTTCAAAACCTCCAATGCATGTCTTAAGACAACGTTACAATGGTCTAAAAATACTAGATGAGACAGGGAAAACAAACTGGTGTACAACCATCAAACTAAATTTGATTGAAGCGGGTCATGAGTGTGTATGGTTCAATGATGTGAACAACCAAAATTTGGTCTGCAAGATCTCCAACGATTAGAATCACTTCATAAAGATATACGGATATTATCTCAAACCCAAATTACAACAATAAACTTCGAACCTACAAGCTTTTCAAGAAAGATTTTATGCTCAAGAAATACCTTACATGTATAACACAGTCTAGACAAGCCTGTGCTGAGACTAAGCTCACATCACTTAAAGATTGAGCTTGGGAGACATGCCAAACATTCAATCCCTGTAGATTTAAGGAATTGTAAGCACTGTCTTTATAACTGTGTTAATGATGAAAAACATTTTATTATGGTATGCACAGCAAATGCAAATCTCAGGGAAACAAGTTTTTGATGTGTTGAACCAATCAATAATACCAAACTTCCAATGTCTTCCGTTATTAAGTGGACAAGTTTATCGCAATCATGTCAACTGACGATGTCAACCTGATCAAAGCCCTGGCCCAATTTGTGTTTAATCAGGGTTTTTCCTTAGCATAGAGTTACTAGTACTGGGTACTAGTAAAAATCCTGTCGGGCTAGTGAAATTTGTTAGCAACTAGCTCGGTTAGGCAGTGGAAATCTTTAAAATTCCAGTAAAAACATGGTATATGGAATAGTTGAATTTTGATCCGGGCTAGTGGAAAGACAAGGCAACTAGTCCGGTGGACTAGTGAACCAAATAGTTTCCAAACCCTGTTAATAGTTTCCAAATTAGAAAGATCTAGCAGCTAGTAGAAGAGTTTCCTATTATATGGTGCTACACAATCAATCATGATCTCAATTTAACTGGTTAGTTAAAAACTAACCAACTCATTATATATTACCTAATCTCATTGAATAGTTGGTGCAATGTGCTTTGGCTCCTGCAGCATACAATAAGCTAATGGGTAGATGTCAACAGCCATCTCCCAGATAGATATATAAATAGTAACAACTTTCTCAAATACCAGGAACTTTATTAATGATGGACTTTCATCTTTAAGTTTAAGGAATCAAAGAACTACGCCATTTATTTTTTCTATATTCTAAACATAGGCTGGCGGCCATCAACTTATGGTCTGATGGGTGTTTTTTCTCTCTTTATTATGAAATAGTGAGAACGACGCACCTATCAGATGGTTCTACGTAGACTTAGATCTAATATCCCCATCTACTTATTTAGTCATTATGGTAGATGGGAATATGTCATTGGCTGGCCAGGACTAAATTCCCTAGCCAGACCTATTATTGCTTTCCATGAATCGGTGTCCATTAGTATAAACAAATCTAGATGGGACATTGGTAACAATTTATTCATTTTTTATACTAAAAATAGGTGAATTAAAAAAGGGATTGAAATTTGTTCATCTAAATGTATGTAGTATTACGAGACATTTGGATGAAGTCCAGCATTCTTTAGGGATGTATAATATTATATCACTCACTGAGAGCTGGCTATCAAATAAAATAACTAACAATATGATAAAAATTCATGATTATGCTATTTATAGACAGGATAGGCCAAACGATATTAGAGATATTAAAAAGAGAGGTGGTGGGATAATAGTTTACATTAATCCAAAGTTATCACCGTATTGTTTTAAAATTGAATCCATATCATTGACCAGCTCAGATTTGGAATCTATGGATATGTATAGAACCCCCAAATATGAAGCGTATAATCTTGGGAGTCATATATCGACCTCCATCAGAAAATAGCAATGATGCTGTTGATAAACTACAGAATAAGGCTGTTCGTAGGATAGAATATTGTATTGATAAAACTCGTCGTTATGATATAGATATAATAAAAAACCGCTATGGCTTGGAAAATCTGCATGTGCGTAGACATAGGAATCTTCTGAAGATGATGTATGATTATAGTAAAGATAATGAGTATGTAGACTAACATAGACCAAATATGGTTCTAAGCGGAAGTAATAAGGTTAAATTGAAAATTAAATATACAAAATTATCTAAAATACAGTTGAGCCCTTAGTATAGAGAGTTGGAAGGCTGGAATAAGCTGAAGGTAGAACAACAAATATGTGTAAGCAAGGCTCCATTCAAAACTACGGTGAACAATTTAGATATTACCTAGATGTTAATTGATGATTTTATTTTTTTTTACTATTTGTTTGTAAAATATTTACGATCGTCTCTAGACTATTATAATTAACAAATGTTTATATCATATTTTGATTGTAAATGATATTATATTTGTTCCTGTTCCATTTACCTTCATCTATGTCAACAATGTTTATTATGTAATATAATGTTCATATTGATATTAATCTGTTGGAAGATCTTGTAACCACATGAAACAGAATCAATAAGAAAGAAAAAAACAAACAAACAAAACTGGAATGTGCTATAGCCTCACTAGATCTGCTATCAAAAATTATCAGAAAATACCCTGAAAAGGTGACATAATTAATTGACGGCCCCTTATGGCCCTAGACCCTGAAATTCGACATAGCGACTCAAAATTGGCATGGGGGGGGGGGGGGGAAATAAGTGACATGAATGGGGCCATTTCTTAAATTCGACATGAATGTGTATCAAAGTCTAGAGATATGTCAGTAGATTTATATACACGAGGTCACTCTCTGCACCATCTATAGATCCCATAGGGCCCGGAGGGGAAGCAGGAGCGGGGGGGGGGGGGGAGTAAGCAGAGAGCCGGGAGGGAAAGCAGAGAGCCAGGAGGTTAAGCAGAGGGCCGGCAGGGGAAGCAGGGGACCGGCAGGGGAAGCAGAGGGGAAGCAGAGGGCTGGCAGGGGGAGCAGAGGGTCGGCAGGGGGAGCAGAGGGCTGGGAGGGGAAGCAGAGGGCCAGGAGGGGAAACAGAAGGCTGGGAGTGGAAGCAGAGGGGAAGAAGAGGGCCAGGAGGGAAAGCAGCGGGCCGGGAGGGAATATGGCTGGGAGGAGAAGCAGAGGGAGGCTGTGGCATATATTGGTCTTATTTTCCACTGGTCCGGCAGCACTTCAGCCTTCAAAATATATTAAATCTTACTTATACTATATATAATTAAATTTTTGACTGGCCCGGCTATAATTTTACTGGCCTGGGGCATCGGGCCAGTGGCTATTAAATGTCGTAGACTTCAGAGGGCTGGGAGGGGAAGCAGAGGGCCAGAAGGGGAAGCAGAGGGCCGGGAGAGGAAGTAGAGGAGGACGTGGCCTCTTCTGCCACCTCTTCCTATCCCCTACTGCCTCTTCCTATCCCCTACTGCCTCCTCCTGTCTCCCGCTGCCTCCCCCTGTCTCCCGCTGCCTCCCCCTGTCCCTTGCCGCCGCCTCATGTCCCCTATGGCCTCCTCTATATCCACCACCACCTCCTCCTGTCCCCTACTGCTTCCTTCTCTCCCCCTTGCCTCCTCCTGTCCTCTGCTGCCTCTTCCTATCCCCTACTACCTCCTCTGTCCCCTGCTCCCTCTTCCCGGCCCCTACTGCCTCTTCCTTTCCCCTACCACTTCCTCCTGTCCCCTACTACCTGTTCCTATCCCCTACTACCTCCTCTGTCCCCTGCTCCCTCCTCCTGACCCCTACTGCCTCTTTCTTTCCCCTACCACCTCCTCCTGTCCCCTGCTACCTCTTCCTATCCCCTACTACCTCCTCTGTCCCCTGCTCCCTCCGCCTGACCCCTACCACCTCTTCCTATCCCCTACTGCGTCCTCCTGTCCCCATCCACCTCCTCCTATCACCTACCGCCTCCTCCTGCCCCCTTCCCAGGCCTCAAAGCGGGGATCATGGAAAAAAGGTCCCTTTAAAAGGTCACTTTCTGGGATATAGGCCGGGTTAGAAAAAAAAAGTCATATAACAAGAAGTATAAAAAGAAGATCGTAAATGTTCTATTAGTGAAAAAAGTGTCAACAAAAAATGTTAAAATCAAAAATTATTTTTAAAAAATCAATGATAGCAGATGTGTCTGTGTCAAGCCTAAAAAGTGATGCAAACGTGTCCAGCCTACTGCACCTCGTTGGCACTAGGCCTAATAGGCTATATTGATAATGTGTGAAAAATTTGATTTCAAAGAGATCACTGTCACTGACAGCAGCCGAACCATCGACGGATGCCACTGCAAATCCACTCCAGTATGCATAAATCCACTCCAGTATGCGTAAATCTATTCCAGTATGCATAAATCTGATTTGATTCCATCGAATGAGGTCTTCTTGAGTCATATTCGTTAAATCTGTGTGCATATCTCTGGAACCTTACGGCGACCACCTCCTTCCTCCTCAGCTAATTTCCCGCCATTTGGCCACATGATCAAGCGCCCCACGAATTAGTCCTTTCATGACGTAGATACCCCTACAGTCTACCCACAGCTATGCACGTCTGCGAGACCCGGTGAGGGAGGAGGGTGGGGATCAGAGCACTGATTGACAGGTAGGCCTATAGTACTGGGTAAGTCAATGCTGAGAGGCGTCCTGATGTTTGCCTCTGCCATGTAAAGCCCAGCAGGCAAGGGGCAGATGCAACCAATCGTGAAGGTGGCGACCCAGGTAATTCAAAATACAATAGATGTGTGAAAAACCTTTTTAGTTCCGTTAAGGCCCGGCTCCACTGCCCGACTCAACCCAACTTGATTGTCGTGGATGCCGGGGGTCGGACTGAATAGTCTTAGTGAAATCTTGCTCCCTGCTCCACTCTACGACTCAACTGTCTTAGCCCTATAGATCACATTTTAAAAGTACAATACGTTGGTTTACACAGATATAATATTATATTAATTGGGGTTATATATATGATACAGGTACATAAAATGTATAACTTTTCACATATCCTCTCTGTGTGGCATCTCTGCTTGATGCATAATATGTTATTACTGAACAACCCCCAACTCTCCTTTGGGCACCAAAGTATCTCACAATGTCCCAGATGGCGTGAATGAGAGGTCATTATATACATTCAAAATTGTCCTTGGGGGTGCCCCCCCATACCCCCAATCGGGAGAGGGAACCCTATTATTCCTTAAGGTTACTAAAGTACCTCAGAATGCACAAGATTGCATGGATGAGAGGTCATATTTTCTAACTTTTCCTGGGGGTGACCTCCCATACCTCCAATGGGAGAGGGACCCCTCCCTTTATACCCTGAATCACATACACAGACAAATTGAAAATATTGAGGGAAAATACTGTTATTCCTTAAGGTCAACAAAGTACCTCAGGACACACAAGAATGCATGAATGAGAGGCCACATTTTCAAAATTTTCCTGGGGGTGGCCCCCCATACCCCCTCCCATGCTCTGCCGTCCATAGCCTAATTCGGCCCTCATATACCACGTACACATTTTTCAAATCTCCCCCCCCCCCCCCCTTATCAGTTCCTGGATCTGGCCCTGCAATATGTGGGGCCTAAAGGATTAATGAGCTATAAGTGCCCAGGAATTCATTCATGAGAAGAATTCCCCTCAGATCATGAGATGTTCATTTTTAGATTCTCTCAGAGTGTCCCAGATTCCATAATAGTGAGGTAGATTTTTCAAAATTTTCTTGGGGATGGCCTCCATCCCCCCCCCCCCCCCCCAATGCACAGGTATTTTCAAGAGTTAGAAATAAATCACAAGTAATGGACATCTTAAGTAGTTAACAGTTATAAAAAAGTGAATTAATGAGAAGTTTTTCTCCTAATGTGATACATCTAAATTCACTCAGAGTGTCCCAGATTCCATAATTGTGAGGTAATTAAATTTTTCAAAATTTTCCTGGGGGTGGCCCCCCATACCCCCCAGTGGGAGGGGCCAAGTGGTGGACACCTTAAAGGGACGTTCTCTCGCCTAATGACGACGTCACTGGCGTCGTGTTTTGCCCTTTCAGAACGTAATAGCGCAACGTCATTAGTCATGTCGAGAATTTGGCGCTGCGATACAGGAGTTACAACGTAGCAATTTCGGTTCCTATCACGGACGAGAACGTATTTCCCCTCCCTGCCATGTGCTTCCCCTCTTAGCCCCTTGCTTTCTTTCCAAACCCTTTGCTTCCCCTTCCAGCCTTTTCCTTCCTGTTGCAGGGATACACCTTAACTTTTTTTTTGCAATAGCCCACCGGGCTAGCTGTTTATAATTTGCACTAGCCTGACTGAGGTTGCGCTAGTACCCCCTGAAAGAGAGGAAATTATTCAAAATTGATCAAATGTTTAACCCTTTCCTGACCAGCATGGTAAAATCGTAAGATACATGATGATGGTAGTAATACCCTATAAAACCTATATAATTTCAAAAGTATTTTATATTTGTTCAAAATTTAAAAAGTTTTTGATTGGATATAAGTCAGGTATTTTATTTTTGCCGCATATATCAATATACCTTCTTAAATATGAATTGGATGAAGAATATTCTGATAAGCTGAAAAAATAAAATGCTAAAATTACCCTAAAACCTGCAATAAATACACAGTAATGTAATAAAATCTAAAAATAATTATCAAAATTAACCACAAGTTGTTCCAATTAACTGTCGTTGCATTGTCAATATAATATTGTGTAGATAAATTAGGGATCAGTGAATCAAAAACAACACTTTCCAAAGATATTTAATAGATTCAGAATGTTGAATTTATGCTTTGAAATTTGCAGTAAATAGGCTTGAAATAAGAAAAATAGCAAAAAATTAGCTAAATGTAAGTAAAAAAAATGGTGGAATATTCGAATGTGCATATCATATGCATGCGACAGAAAGAGTGTCTAAGGTGGGAGGTGGGGGGTGATTACGTGGGGTTGGTATTTGCACTAGCCTGTCGGGCTAGCACTTTATGGAATGCACTAACCCGACGGGATTTGCATTAGAATCGGTACTACCGGGCTAGTGCTAAGAACGACCACTGTGTTGACACCTTCCCTGTAATAAGTCGCAGGAGCACTTCAAAATGCCTCAGATTGCATTAATGAGAAGTTCACTTTTCAAAAAATTTCTGGGGGTGGCCCCCCATACCCCCCCTCCCACGCCCCCAACAGGAGGGGGAATCCCTCTCATACCCTCCTTTGCCACATATATGATATACACTACCACATATACACCATCATTCTCTAGAAGAATGGATATGCAAATTATATTAGGCCAAAAGTGGCATCCCTTAATTTCATATAAGTACTTCAGATTGCCTCAGATAGCATGAATGAGAGGTTCACTTTTCAAAATCTTTCTGGGGGTGGCCCCCCATACCCCCCAATGGGAGGGGGATCATCTCCCCTAACCTCCCCTTCAATTTGGTCTCCAAAGTACCTCAGAATGCCTCAGATTGCATGATTTAGAGGTTATATTTCCTAAATGTCCTCATAGGTTATTCCCATGTACAACAAAATTCCCTGGATAATTGATACCTAAATAAAAAATACTAGGGAAAAACATAATGCCCCAAGATCTCCAATGTACCTCAGAATGCCTCAGATTGCTTGAATGAGACTGAGAGGCTATCTTTTCAAAAAAATTCCTGGGGGTGGCCCCCCATACCCCCCCAATGAGAGGGGACACCCCTCCCATACCCTCCCCTTTGCATTATAACACGGCTGGGGGTAGCAACGTGCGATCTAGACATCTGTACGTTGTAAACAACGTTGTAAAAATGGTTGTAAACGTAGTTTAAATGCTTCATTCCACCACAAACTTTATAAATGAATATGACGAGATGTACTGGACATAAAAGATGTCACAAAATGATTATTTGCATTAAATAAAAGCATTTTCAAAGCTTTATTCATGTTGCTACCTTCTCGTGCATCTAGCCTGAGCTAGAAAACACAAATCAAGCAACTAGCCGACTGAGGTTGCACTTGCTCCAGCGTCCAAAGTTCCACTACTTATATACTACTTACAAACATTTTCAACTCTTGCCCCCCCCCCCTAAAAAATTCCTGGATCCGCCCCTGGTTACAACTTACGTAACTAGGTCCGTCTCACGGAGGAGAACGTCCCTTTAACCCCTTCCTGACAGCTCCATAGAAAATCAATCATATATGATCGATGGTCACTATTTAGGGCATAGAAACTATGATTTTCATGCCAGAATGCTAGATTTTGAAATAAATGTACTAAATATGGCGTCCTTCCTACCAGGTAATAATTTTTACTCATGTAGACCTCTATATTAAATTTATGAGGCCTTAATTGAAGGTACCTTTAGTAATTTCTAGACTTCATTGATGGAGGCCCTTTAATTCCACACAAAAAATCTTAATATTTTTGGTCTAAATGTGTTTTTTTTTCAAAATTCTAATTTGCATTTTTTTCACTTCAACAGATTTCAATGTATACATCATTTTATTTACATAACATTGCACTTTTTAATTCGTTCTACATGTATTACAGCCACATTTCTTTCATACTGCCAGACTGGAAAATGGTCAGAAATTGACCATTTTGAGCCATTTCCAAGATGGCTGCCCATAAAAACTATTATTTTAGAGTTTTGGTTAATTATATGAAGTATATCTTGAGCAGGGTTGCCCAAAACCTTTTAAAGAGACCCTGGACATTTTGTGCTTTCATTTCCACTATTTACCTGACTATTTCCCTTTGATAAATTGTATTTTTCATCAATATGATGATGTACATCATCATAAATGACTGTAAATGAGAGAAATTCCATGATTTTAGAGCCACAACGGCCCCATAACTCTCTTCAAGGGAAATACATAAAAACCACAAATATTTCAGAAAGAGTAGTATCAAATGATGAGAAATTACGTGAGGAACAACTTTTAAATTCAAAGTTTTTGTCTAAAATTGATATTTGTTCTGATTTTTGGCCATTTTTGGGAAAAATAGGCCTTAAAAAAGTATTTTTTCAGGAAAAGGACTGCTCATCAAAACGTTCTATGGTTACCATGGCAACAGAAATAAAAAATAAATTTATGTTTTCCAAGTCCTTAGGTAATGGGCTGCACAATGGTATATGACTTTATCATTTAATACAGTGATAGAATCTCAAAATATAAAAGTGAAAAATCTAGTACCCATTTCATTTCACAAAACCCCATTTTGTGCCGTCAGAAAGGGTTAAGTATTTAATAGTCATCAAAAAAAATGAATGGGTGAGAAGTTTTTCTCCTCATGTAATACATATAGAGTAGAGGAGCCGGTTTTGACGCACTAGGGACGTGACTTTGAATAATAATGTAATAATCAGGGTTCTCCCTAGGCCTGCGGGATGCGGGATTCCCGCATAAGGAATTTAATTCCCGCATTAGGATGACTTAGAGGTGGCCATTCCCGCATTAAGATCACAGAAACGTCATAAGAAATAGTCATCAACACCCACAAGTTTCCAAAAATGCCCCCCTAAGGATAAGCAAAATGGGGCTTTTGATACTTGGAATTTTTTTCTAGGAAGAACCCTGAATAATCAAAGGGTAAATAAGACTATTTTGTATTTCTTATGCCTTACAGAGTGGATTTTATAATCCTTAACGTAATCATTAAAAAAAAATACAAATTTGTAAATATTTTTAGGATATTTTAATGTATAATTTTGAGGGGCTTATTCTTCAGTTTTGACGCACCTGGAGCCTATTTTGGCGCACCTGGGTGTCAGTTTTGACGCACCAGAAGATATTTTCTACCAATTTATCATAATTTTGTGAAAAATTAAAAAAAATATGACAAAATATAGATTAAATGTCTCTATCGTTCTGAGCTTTCCCTATATTAAAATATTTGTCGCTGGGCTTAGCACAAATCATTATTGAAAGAATACTGTTAAATCATAAAAGCCTGACCATAAATATCACGTGATAGCCCATAAATACATGGATATTTAGGGCTCTCAGCCGTGTGTGTAGCAGGATAATATTTTCTTTTCATTCCAAAAGATTGTTAATATGTAATTCAATTGAAATCTAGGCTACATTTTAAAACGCTGTAGTTATCTTTAAAGGGACATTCTCGTCCGTAAGACGGACGTATTTTGATGCGGTGTAACCCTCCTAATGCCCCGCCAAATTCGCGACGTGACCAATTACGTCGCCGAATTACGTTCCAAAAGAGCAAAACACGTCGCCGGCCGTCGCGTCGTTAAGCTAACGTCGGCGTATGTAAGCCTAGAAACCCACGGACGAGAATGCCCCTTTAAAAGGTCAAAAATACTTTCAAATTGAATTTTTCATTTAATTCATGGAAAATTGAGGAAAATCTGGAAAATTTGAAAATTTATAATGGCTGAAATGCGTCAAAACTGAAGCATATCATATTTTCTGTATTCAGTTTTGACGCAGGGGTCTAACTTGGAAAATATTAAACAAAATCTAATATTATTAAACCTGTGTGTTTGCATATTACTTTAAACTAATACATATACGCATTTTGACACCCTCAACTGCAATATTAGGTATAGAAATTCATTTTTGAAGTTTTAAGTAGAGTAGAGGAGCCAGTTTCCGTGCATTAAGGGTAAGAAGTTAAGCTTTAACAAAATATTTTAAGAAAAACATTATAAATTTAATATTTTTTCTTCCATATTGACGGGAATGACATCTAAGAACATAATCATAATAAAAAAAACTAAAGTTTGAAAATATTTTTGTTATATCTTAAGGTTTTACTTTCACATGTTTATTCTTCAGTTTCCGCGCACCTGGAGCCTATTTCCGCGCATTTTGGTGTCAGTTTCCGCGCATTTCTCATATTTTAGGTGTTAAATGAGTAAAATAATTTATAGAAAGAAAATATGATACATGGGGCATCAGAAAAAGATTATCTATTGATATCCATTATACAAAATAATTGTTAAGTTCTTAATAATTCAGAAAAATGCAAAAAGAAATGCTACCTTGTCAGGGAAAATCTTAAGAATATATTCATGATAAAAAGGAAGAAATACACATATTTATGCATTTTTAGTAAATGACAAAAGCATTAATTTGCCTCAGTAAAAGAGAAAAAAATGTTTTCAGTTTTGTCTTTGGTTTATATTATTTTAGGAAAGTATCTTGAGATAATATAGAACCTTGCTTTGAAAAAATTTTCTTTTTATTTTCTTTTGAAAAATGATTGAAAATTCCGAAATTTCGGAAAAACTGGTGAAAAATGCGCGGAAACTAGAGAATGTCTAATTTATTGTCCTTAGTTTCCGCGCAGGGGCCTATTTTCTATATTATCCATGAGATTTTATGTTTATGATATTAAAATGATCATAAATCACTTTAAACTAATATCTATGATAATTATTTAGAGAAAATTATATTTTTTCTTGAAGAAAATGATGTTATGCTCCTTATTTCAGAAATATTAACTTTTTAAGGATCCCGTCATTTTCCTTAATAATAAGGACATTGAAACATTTATTTGGCCTTAGAATACATAAATGAATGTGAAACATCATTAAAAATGACAAATTAATTGCATAAGAACATTATTTTGGGTCTGGCATTTTAAAAATAGCATATCTAATACCTACAGAAAAAATGCATCCATAAAATGTGTAAAATGCGCGGAAACTAGAGATGCGCGGAAACTGGCTCCTCTACTCTAGGGATATTCCGGATTTATAAGCTTTTTAGTTAAATAAGGGAAATATATCAATAAAATATTCATTTTGTGCTCAAAAAGTTTCAATTTTCATAAAATTTTGTCAAAAATTAGCAATTAGATAGGAAATATTTTGGCCTATTGCTAAGAAACAAGAAAATACTTAAATTTTTTAATTAACCCTCCTAAAAGCAATGATAGACTATTGCTTCAGGTGCGTCAAAACTAGTGCTGCGTCAAAACTGGCTCCTCTAGATCTACTCTATCTAAATTCATTCAGTGTCCCAGATTCCATAATTGTGAGGTAATTTCTTCAAAATTTTCCTGGGGGTCACCCCCCATACCTCCCCAGTGGGAGGGGGCCACCCCTCCTACACCCTCCCCTGGCACGGCTTTGCCATCCCCAGTCATCTCTCGATTACCCGTTATCTCCCTCATTTCAATTCTCAAAAGTTGACAGGTCTGAGATAGAGTCTAGAGATAACATTCAAAAAGCATATTAAACTAGACACTGAATCTGGCTGATAATACGTGTCTCAATATTTTTTGAGCATTTTTCAATTATTATGTCATATAACTAGATCCATAACTATCTATGACCTAGCTCTGTGGAGCCTTCTATAGGAGTAGAGAGTCGATCATTTGGCTATCTATGACCATGGTTCTGATAGACGTGTGTCTGTTCACTGTTTGTGTTTGACCTGAATACTAGCTGTGACCTTACTACCTTCATCTCTTCGGAAGGGCTTTGGACCTACCTGATCTACCGATCACCTCAGAAGAGGTGTCATCCTAGCCATCTCTTGGTGCCAGGATTGGACCAGTGTATCGCGCCATCCCTCACCACCCAGTCGGACCGCGCGCCGCCGCCGCCGATTGGACGGCACTGGAGAACGTCAACTTCCGGTCTAGAAATGGTGCGACTCCCCGACCGTAAATATACACAACCTTGACTGAGATCGGGTCTTCACCGTCATAAACCGTTGTGGCAGGCGAACACCCACCGTCACACCAGAATAACACCGAGAACGTGGTAAGTATATATGCTTCTGCCCGATTTTTATTGAAATATGATTATATGGAGCTCGGGTACCCATGACGAATTTAGCAGATTTTGTCGGTCAGTGGCATTTAGGGGACCTGACTTGATCGTGGACAGCCTTGGTCTCCGGCTTGGTCTCTACCGCTGATGTTATATTTCAACGTCTCGTTTTTTCAGGCATGTAATTTTATACGAAGGAAAGCCACACATGATAACATTTATATATCAAAAGTAATGCAAACATGTTAAAACAACCAGGCGCGTCCGCGTATATGGGCGATATTAGAGGAATTGAATAGAAGTCATGTTTATATTTAGAGGACTGCTCAGCTGCTTTCAGCAGGCGTGCCGTTGGTCCAATAAGACCCTACTTCCAGTAGGGTTTCCAAGCCTACTAAAAGTAGGGTCTGACACTCAGCTAGCAAATGAAAATCTAAACCACTTAAAATATATTCCAACTACTTTCTGCATAGTAATAGATTTATAGAAGTTGTATATTTGTCTGGAAGGCTACTCTAGAAGTAATGTGGTGCATTCAGACACTACCGTACTTAAATTAGGAGTTCTGAAAAGTTTCTGCTTAGAAGTTAGAAGTTTATAATTAGATCTATACATAGGATATCTGATATGGACTTTCAAGTTTCATGACTGTAACTCCAGGTTCTCACCCTACTACTGTAGCGCTCCCTGGGTCAGGTTAGGCCCGGGGAGTCAATTTAAACCAGGTTGATCACTAGGATTGGAAGTGTGACAAATGACCAAACAACAGTAACTTAAGTTGAACAAAGTTTATTAAAACAATCTCTCTAGATATTTACAAAGTAAAGTACAAAGCCAGAATGTACCAACAGTAACACAAAGTTACAAATAAGGTTTCCAAAAATAAGTTACACAAATAAAGGTTCCACAAATAAAGGTTACACAAATACCCTTTTCACAAAAAGGTAAACAAGGTCTGTACTTTGAAAAATACAAAATATAAACAAAATCTGTAATTTGGAAAACAGGCCCAAATAAGCAAAGTCTTTATCTAGAACAGGCCAAACTAAACAAGTCTGAAACTTTAGGGGAAAACTGTTAAGTCAAAGTATACTTGTGGGGCAAAACCATTAACTAAAAGTTAATAAAACAACCTAGTCTAACAGACATAGGCAAAACAACCACCACAAAGTATATCAAAAACCAGCCTAAAACTAGGCTATGCCAGTAACAGTCCCCTAGAGCCAAACAGGCCTTCTAAGTCTCACAAGTCAGGGTTACCTACCAAGGTCAGAACCCTACAGCAACAAAACACAGAGTGAGACAAAACCAGTCTAAAACTCTGCCCCTCAGTGTCCACTATATAATACCAGAGCACAGACCCGGTAGAGAGCACCCTGCTCTGATTGGTCCATTCAGGAGGGAAAGCTGGCTTCCTATTGGTCAGAAAGGGAGCACTGTGATTGGCTTGTTCAGACCGTCCGTCCGGTCGCGGGGCCGGAGTAAGCCCTTGAGACGGGCCGCGCGGTCCGCCCCCGGCCGCCCAGCCTCCGCAGGCCGCCAGTCGTCGCTCGGCCCGGCCCGGCCTCGAGGAGCGCCACACGCCCCCCTCCTTGGACCAATGCGCCCTCGCATTGTTACCAAAGAAAACAGTCCAAAAATACATACAAAATACAGTACAAAATACATGGAACATGGAACAGTACAGTACAAAATACATGAACAGTAAAAAATACATGAACAGTATAAAATACATGGAACATGGAACAGTACAGTACAAAATACATGAACAGTAAAAAATACATGAACAGTATAAAATACATGAACAGTATAAAATACATAAACTCTACACTGTTTCCACAAGTTCAGTACAGAACTAGGATTTAATACACATAAAATTCTCCTCGCAAAATAAAAGTCTCTTTGGTGAAATTCTATATCCTTATGTCCTCAAGTTGACCAGACTGTCCCTAGTCTTCCTCCGTTGAGCTCCTGTCAAAGTCCTGGTGAGTGCCGGCCACAATGCCAGCTTCGCCCATGGTCACAGCGTTCTTCCAGACAGCACATCTCCAGACAGCACATCTCTCCCAAACCAAAATCTCAAAGCAAAATTCAGCACTTCGAGGATCAATATTCAAGGTAGATAATACACAGGGATTTCAAGGTTATCAGCTTACCAGAGGGATCCCAGAACCTGCTCAAAGCAAAGGTTTGTCACGCTGACCTTACATCTTCCCATCTCTCACTACTCAGTGAACTACAAATGTAACAATGAGCTACGCGAACGTCTGTTTAACAGCAAACAAACTGCTTGTTCTGAACAAGTTAGCTTCTCAGGTGACAGTCCACCTGCCAATTCCTCCTGATCAGACTTAAAGGGCAATTCCCTCTTCAGATCAAACAGCCCATCATCAACCAGTCCATCAGAACATGCAAGCCTCCCAGCAACAAACCGCTATTGTAAATCTGGAATCCAGCTTAGAGGGCAAATCCCTCTCCATCCTGGGTAGTGAATCACCTCGCCAGAACCTCCAGAGAACATGCATATAAGCCTCCCAGCAACAGTACCCCTGTTGTAAATCTGGAATACAGCTTGAGGGTAACTGCCCTCTCCATCCTAGGTAGTGAATCACACATCAATCCCTCCAGAATATGCATGCAAGCCTCCCAGCAACAGTACCCCTGTTATCTGGAATCCAGCTTGAGGGTAACGCGACCCTCCTCCATCCTGGGTAGTGAATCACCTCGCCAGAATCTCCAGGACATGTGAGCTTACCAGCAAACAGTACCCCTGTCAGTCCTGGTCCAGCTCAAGGGGTCACTCCCCTCTCCAATCTGGTTATGAAAAACTATAACTGTCCCTACAGGTCACGTGAGCTACCTAGACAACAGACCCACTGTTCGAAATTCTAGGCAAAACTCTTTAAAGCAAACCATTTCACATACGAGCACCTTTTGTAAGGGCACATCATTCCTTTGATAAGTCCTCTCAAACCAAATCTCACAGTCATCAAAACATATCTTATAAAAGCTTTGAAAAAAATATTAAGGAACTCCACCTTAAATATCTGCCTTCCAAAATACTAAAACTGATAGATTTCACCATCCCAAGGTTACTCTCCTATGATTTCACCTTCCCTAGGTTACTTTCCTATCAAAACAAAGTACTCTCAACAATACATAACCAGCAACCCACTGGCAATGTGCCTTCACTCACTCATACTTCATTCACAATCAGGAATCTACCTGAAACCATCAGACATAAGAGCTTTCACCTAGCTCAACTTAACCAAAATCAGTAGCCCCCCTGAAACAACAGCTCACATCTCAAAATAACCACAAATCCACTTGAAACTACAGAAACCGAGCTTTCACCTAGCTCATAACTAAAAACTATCAGGAATCCACCTGAAACTACACAAATCAAGAGCTTTCACTCAGCTCACATCTAAAACTATCAGGAATCCACCTGAAACTGTACAAATCAAGAGTTTCACTCAGCTCACATCTAAAACAATCAGGAATCCACCTGAAACTGTACAAAGTGAGAGCTTTCCCTCAGCTCATAACTCAAAAATAATCAGAGCTCACCCTGAAACACAGGGAGCAACAACTGTTCACATCAAGAAAATCCCTCTTTCCACAGGAACCAACGCTCTGTTTCCATCTCTTGAGCTCACAGCAAAAGCATCATCATGCATATCATAGGCCATGGGAGAATCCACATGCCTTATTCCATGGTCATCTGGGCCAGCTGTGCCATCCTGTGACCCAGCAACAGAAAAAATGGTTGTCAACACTGACAGAGAAAGGTGTGCCCCAGCCACTGTCAAAGCAGGAGGGGAAAACACCATCTCGCTGTATATCAATATTATTAGGCAAGCCACCAGCATGACTATTAAAACACAAAAGCACCAACAGCCAAATAAAACTCATCTTCAGGAAATCCATCCTAATTCCTAGGATATAACCAAACAGTCAATAACAACCAGACTTCTTAGCTCTAGGCCTCAATAAACAGTTTCACTTAACCCAAATCAGAAAACAGAGTTCTGAACAAATACCGTAATGCCTTCTCGTTGTGTTTAACTTCAAAATTCAGATATCATTGGTCATGTCACAACGTTACCAATCCTGGTCACAGGCACCAAAAACTGTAGCGCTCCCTGGGTCAGGTTAGGCCCGGGGAGTCAATTTAAACCAGGTTGATCACTAGGATTGGAAGTGTGACAAATGACCAAACAACAGTAACTTAAGTTGAACAAAGTTTATTAAAACAATCTCTCTAGATATTTACAAAGTAAAGTACAAAGCCAGAATGTACCAACAGTAACACAAAGTTACAAATAAGGTTTCCAAAAATAAGTTACACAAATAAAGGTTCCACAAATAAAGGTTACACAAATACCCTTTTCACAAAAAGGTAAACAAGGTCTGTACTTTGAAAAATACAAAATATAAACAAAATCTGTAATTTGGAAAACAGGCCCAAATAAGCAAAGTCTTAATCTAGAACAGGCCAAACTAAACAAGTCTGAAACTTTAGGGGAAAACTGTTAAGTCAAAGTATACTTGTGGGGCAAAACCATTAACTAAAAGTTAATAAAACAACCTAGTCTAACAGACATAGGCAAAACAACCACCACAAAGTATATCAAAAACCAGCCTAAAACTAGGCTATGCCAGTAACAGTCCCCTAGAGCCAAACAGGCCTTCTAAGTCTCACAAGTCAGGGTTACCTACCAAGGTCAGAACCCTACAGCAACAAAACACAGAGTGAGACAAAACCAGTCTAAAACTCTGCCCCTCAGTGTCCACTATATAATACCAGAGCACAGACCCGGTAGAGAGCACCCTGCTCTGATTGGTCCATTCAGGAGGGAAAGCTGGCTTCCTATTGGTCAGAAAGGGAGCACTGTGATTGGCTTGTTCAGACCGTCCGTCCGGTCGCGGGGCCGGAGTAAGCCCTTGAGACGGGCCGCGCGGTCCGCCCCCGGCCGCCCAGCCTCCGCAGGCCGCCAGTCGTGGCTCGGCCCGGCCCGGCCTCGAGGAGCGCCACACTACAAGTAGGCTTCGGGTACCAAACCCTACTAGAAGTAGTACTTCAAGTTCAAGTAGGCTTCGGGTCCCAAAGCCTACTAGAAGTAGGCTTTGAGTCCATTACCCTACTACCAGTAGGCTTGCTTCAAGTCCCTACTGGTTAGAAGTAAGGTTTGGGTCTCGCACCCTACTGCAAGTAGGCTTCAGGTCCCCAACTCTACTAGAAGTAGCCTTTCTCTTACCCTACTTCCAGTAGGCTTCTGGAACCAAAGCCTACTTGAAGTAGGGTTTAGGTCCTAAACCCTACTACAAGTAGGGTTTAGGTCCTGAAACCTACTTCAAGTAGGCTTTAGGTCTATGATGCGGGGAGTTTGTCTACGATGCGGGTTTTCAATACATTTGGTCTGCTTTTTGATTTGACAACTGTTTATAGAATATAAATTGTTCATTAAATTCACTGTAGACTAGTGAACTCAGTGGAATACGCCATATGCAGGTCTTAAAATAGCGCATCGCACAGCGAAATTTCGCGGAAATCGCGAATGGAGGTTGGATGGACGTTTAAGGGGACGTTCTCGTCCTCCTGTCGTTAGGCTTACATACGCCGACGTTAGCCTAACGACGACGTCACTGGGGACGTGTTTTGCCCTTTCAGAACGTAATAACGCAACGTCATTGGTCACGTCGCGAATTTGGCGGGGCGTTTGGGGGTTATAACGTATCAAAATACGTCCAGCTTACGGACGAGAATGTCCCTTTAACATAGGATTCAATGAGAGAAAACATGTTATTTCGCGATTACTTTTAAAATATTGGTCCGATCTTCATACAGTAAATGAGAAAAAGGTTGGAAATAATCCCAGGCATGCCATACAATCCTTCAAATTTTCCTAATAGTCTAGGTCCACACAATTGGGAAAATTCTGATTTTCCCCATAGGCGCCAATGCTAAGTAGCCAACATACAGAGCCCAACATTTTACCGCGCGATGTCGGAAATGCTGAGGATACCACTAACCCGTTTACTCCATATAGTAACGTAATGTTAGATAAAGACAATATCTTATGTAAAATAAAAAAAAATATTATTCTGGAATCTTTTATAT
Source organism: Lepidonotus clava (assembly GCA_936440205.1). NCBI lineage: Eukaryota > Metazoa > Annelida > Polychaeta > Phyllodocida > Polynoidae > Lepidonotus > Lepidonotus clava. The sequence continues at coordinate 30,736,645 of OW387134.1, forward strand.
TCCTATCTTGTGCTACCTTTTGTCAACATAGTATTGTTAGATGACAAAATAAAACATATTTCTTAAACGGACCGAATTCACCAACGGGCCGACTTCACCTGTTACCTGTAGGCCTATTATATGAGGTTAGGAGTAGAGAGTCGATCATTCGGCTAGATAAACCTGTAAAAATAATCTAGGGGCCCTTGTCATAAGTTGATGGGGGGAGGGGGGCACCAGATGTCACATGTCGAAACATCCATGTCGCCCTGTCGAATATAAGAAACACCCTTGTTGTCATGATTATCTAATCGCCCCTAATCATCAACTTAATCTACCTATCTAGTTAGATTAAATATTTGGTCGCTAATCATGATTAAGGGGGATGTGATTAAGGTTAGACCAATGAGATTGCTTGTTCCATATGCTGTAGGGTGAGTTACAAGCCATTTCTCTTAATCGTGATTAACTAATTATGATTATCTAATCAAAGTAATCACGGACGTTTGGAGTGATTAGTGAAGTTACGAGACGTCAGGGCCTGGTTGAATCAATCTTTTATGTTGAATATCAAGAAAGTTATTGCTTTTTGAAAATAGAAAATAATTGTTTTTTTCTGCCAGCATATTTATACGGAGTAAACAGGTCAGCGGTATTCCCAGCATTTCCGACATCGTGCAGTGAAATCCTGTGTATGTTGGCTACTTAGCATTGGCGCCTATGGAGAAAACGCGAATTTTCGCGAAATTGTGAAAATTGAAAGGGCTGTATCTGGGGATCAATTCCAAACTTTTTCTCATTTACTGTATGAAGATTGGAGCAATATTTAAAAAGTTACAGCGAAATAACATGTTTTCTCCCATAGGATCCTATGTAAATTGAAGGAAAGTATTAACCACCGTAAGGTATAATAAATATGTGTGTGTGTGTGTGTGTGTGTGTGTGTGTGTGTGTGTGTGTGTGTGTGTGTGTGTGTGTGTGTGTGTGTGTGTGTGTGTGTGTGTAATGTTATACTTATAAGTATATGCATCAGTGAAAGTTTCCATGTGATACTTGTTGGTTTTGTCTATTCTTGGTAATTTTATGTCTCTTTGTTTGAAATTACTTTGCAAAATGTACCCAGGCCTCAACATTAAGGTTTGCACCTTAGCTGCCCGTCGGGCAGGTGTAGGTCAAATTTTACCTGCCCAACCCTAAAACTCACCTGCCCCTCTTTAATAGTTTATTATTATATGGCAAAATATTCCCCTGCCCTTCGGCCAGGTGTAGGTCAAGTTTTACCTGCCCAAGCTGAACTTTTACCTGCCCCGGGCAGGCGGGCAATGCTTAATGTTGAGCCCTGGTACCACCATTCAAGTGCAATTGTTCAATTCAAAGTTCATTACAGATGCTTTATCTGGAGTGATAAAAACATGATAAACGAGCCAAAACACAGAGAGCAAAGAGGGGGTGGCCCCATCAGATGAGAAATTAAAATATTTTTTCCCCACTAATTATATTGTTCTCAGGTTACACATGACGTTATGAGTCATTGTTCTTGTAGAATTACAATTGAGTACAATTTTGTTGAATTTCTCAAATTGAACATTTACATTTACATGAAGATTTTATATTTTAAAGTTGTTTTTTTTATTTTCACAGTAATTATCATGAGCTAAGATTTCCAGGTGCCCCCCCCCCCCCCACCCACGAGCGGGCACCCCTCTTATGTGGCCGCTTTTGTGATTCCCCATGGGTGGCCGTATAAGAGGGGGGCCACTTATAAACCATTGTTGCATTGTTGAATCAATTCATTCTGATTTTAGATCTGTGTAATGTGCATTTTAGATCACGATGCCAGGACCAAATCTCACCGAGCAGCAGGGATGGCCTCAGGATGTTGGCATTCTGGCGACCGAGGTCTACTTCCCATACCAGTTTGTGGATCAAGCTGAGTTGGAGCAGTTTGATGGCGTTTCAAGTGGCAAGTACACTATCGGCCTTGGCCAGAGCCGTATGGGCTTCTGCTCTGACCGAGAAGATATAAACTCACTCTGCCTGACTGTTGTGCAGCGACTCATGGAGAAGAACAGTATAGATTGTCAGGTGGGTGTTCAACCCTTGAACATTTAAAGTTATTATGCGAACATATTGAACACAGTATAAAGCCTTCAGCCCGTATTCCATATACCAAAAGCGTACTAACAATTTGCTGCCAATATATTTTCGCCAGTGCCAATATAATCGGCAGTATTGCCAATAAAATTTACCAACGTGTTGGTAAACATTTCTTGCCGATTATATATTGGTTGCTAATATTGTACTGCCGGCAGCCGATATTGCATTTTCGGTACACTTTCGGTGCCAAAAGTGTACTGAAAATGCAATATTGGCTGTCAAAAGATTATGATCCAATGTGGAACGTTGCTATGGAGATGCTGAGTATTGGCCTGTGGAATACGGCCTTTCCTTTTAAATGGCAAAGCGCATTTCAGAATAATTATCTAAGAAACTGAGATATGAATCCATTTCCATGCATTTAACAAAACATCCCAATTTGCACTAATGGGATTTCATGCGGGTCAGAGTTGGAGATAGCCCAGGTACACATGAGACTGTAACAGAAATGATTTGTCTTCCCTGTTTAAAAGGGTCACTGGGTGATATTATTGAAAGGAAGGCAGCCTCTACTATGGAATACTGAGTCCAGCTGCTGTACATAATGGAGAACTCCACTGGAACCATCATGTATGCCCAAGCTCTGCTGTGGCCGGGGTTGCAGACCTTTTCTCCAGTTTGGGTTTTCCGCCTTATTTTCCTACCACTAAGCCTTTTTTTTTTTTTTTTCTTTTCTTGCTTTTGTTTTTTTCTTCTTTTTTCTTTCTTTCTTTGTTTTCTTCTTTACTTTTCTTTTCTTTTCTTTTTTTTTTTTTTTTTCTTTTTTTTCTTTTTTTTTTTTTTTGGGGGGGGGGGGGGGCGGTTACCTCTAATGTGTCTATGTTCAGTTTATACAAGAGTTTTTAATGGATTGAGATAGGGACCATGTTTTCTGTTTAAGGGAACATTGTATGGCACTGTCTTACCTACACTTTTTGACAGGCGCCGGCCAGGCGCCTGTCTCTGCTAAACACTTCACCAATGTAACCAGTGACGTCAGCCTTCCCATCTTTTCTCTGTAAGCCATAGTGAAACCCTGTGGGGAAGGCACTTTTTCATGCAAATTCGAGTGTTGTTCCCAAGCCCATATATTATCAAAAATTTCATTAATAACAAATGTGAAAACACCTGAATTATAAGAGTTTGGCGTACCTACACTCAAATATTAGTATTAATATGTGATCTGGCCATGTATGTGATCCATATTTTTGGCGAAGGCCACCGGGCCACACGGGAGGAGGGGGTGACCTCGATCTGACCGTGGGACAGCGTGGGTTGTCCCCGACGCCCAGTACGGCCTCCCGTCCGCTGGAAGTGACCGAGGGCCGGCTTCACCCCACACCCCCCACACCGGCACTGCCTGCCCGCCGACACCCCACCTCCCCCCAGCAGCCGCCACGGCCCTACACTGGACGCCGCGTGGTGCACTACGTTACCCTCCACTTAAAACATTCTATAAGCAGTAGCAGATCCAAGGGGGTGCATCGTGTGGGCACCCCCCCCCCCATATTTTAGGCCCCAAATGAATGCATGTCTCTAATTTTCAATAATTGATATATTTTCTATATAATATGTCCCAATGCACGAAAACTGGCTACAGGATGCACGAAAATAGGCAACAATGCGCGAAAACTGGCTACACAGGGTGTTAAAGTAAATGTGAATGTTGTCGTCTCAAAAAATTTATAATTTTTTCTCATAATTATGTTACCTCCTTATTTCACTTATTAAACACACCCAACGGTCAAATATATTTTTTTTCTAAATATTTTTCTAAATATTGCATTTAATGTCCTTAGTGCGCGAAAACCGGCAACCCTACTCTAATAATTTACGCATGCATTTGCAATCACACTATGGACACATTTTTACTGCTTTTCCATACGTTTCAGACTCCTAAATAATTATCGTATGGGTTGATCATTTTAGGCCCTGACATGTTTCAAATTTGAATCTTAAATTAAATGATTTGTGAATTTGTTACTATAGTGTCATTTCTGAAGACATACCATCAAAATATTAAATCTGAAAACCTTGACCAGGTGCCTGTCTATTTTAGGGGGCTTTGCTCTCTAAATGCCGGGTTGGCCTGCTTGTGTTGTATGTATTGTTGCATACCTGGTACCCAAAAATAAACATTCCTTAAAATAGACTGGTTGGGTTGGTTAGTCATGAAACGCTTTTCCCAGAATAGACTAGTTCGGTTGGTGTAAACTGGTTAGGCTAGTTCTTTTTGATGCCTGGGATTTCTTAAAATAGATTGGGTGTGTTAGTTCTGAAGTGCTTTTCCCAAAATAGAATGGTTCAGTTTATATAAACTGGTTTGTCTGGTACTTTATGGATAATTACTTCTTTGGTATTTGGAAAGCCATTGCAAAAGGTAAAGACAAGTAATCATTCACTACTATCTGCCAATTATATGAAAAGTTATAACTGAAACCGGTACTTTGTGCAGGACACCATTATTAGCACATGAGGGTGTATTTGAGGATGTATTGAGTCTAACTACTCACAATGATCAAAAATTGATATATGTTTTTCACAAATATTTTCAAAGTGCCTAATGTAATGTATATCGTTAGACCAGTCCACCTCAATAATACTCCCTTGACTCTAATTTATATTCATAATCAGCTATACTCTGATTATATTCTGATTTTTAATCTCAAACAAAATACCACAGCACATAATTCGCAGTTCTTGAGATTGCTCTTTTGGGTATTTTTTATAACTGTAAAGGGGAATTTTAACAGTAATAGCAGATGTATTTCTCACAGTACGTCTTCTTGTTGCAGAGTATAGGCCGGTTAGAAGTAGGAACTGAGACCATCATCGACAAGTCCAAAAGCGTTAAATCGGTGTTGATGCAGTTATTTGAAGAGAGTGACAACACTGATGTGGAGGGTATTGACACGACTAATGCCTGCTATGGGGGCACAGCCGCCCTCTTCAACGCCATCAACTGGGTAGAGTCCAGCTCCTGGGATGGTAAGTCAATTGTTCATGATTATTTAGAGGCGAAATGACATTTCGCCTCTGTACTCTAATAATGACAAAAAAAATTGTTATTTTTGAATTTGCCTGGTGCTGTCCGCCCTTTTTTCTCAGACATGTGAACTATTACAGAGAAATGGATACATCCTGGTGACAGCTCTAGATCTGGGGAAGAATAGTCCATTCCATTTTTTCCCAAAAACATCATATAAAAGTCACATTTTGAAGTTTGAAAATGATGAAAAATTCCATTTTTTGACAAGTCATGATGCTTTCAAAAACCGCCGGTGCAAATTGAAAAATACCGACACCCAGCGCCCGGCAACAGCTTAAGTGCATGTGTACTAAAGGTAGGAGATAGTCTTTGGGACTTTGAGGCACCCGGCAACAGTGACATATGCATTGAATTTGAACTTTTTCCCACAAGGCACAAGGTTCTATAGACGTTGTGCACATGACGTCACATGTCCCAAAATTAGCTGGCCGCCACATTGGTGATCAGATTTTGATCCATATGAATTGTGATTTTTGAAGCACTTATAATACATCAGATCTTTATGGTACATTTTGTTACAAAACAATCTCACTGAATCATAATTTACCTTCACTATCATTTAGAACATTAAATGATGTATCCATTTCATACCCACATGGTCATGATCACCACGTGGTGATCACCAAAAAGTGCTCACGTGACCACGTCTGCACAAGGTCTATTCATACTTAATTACAAATTCCTAGGACTATTTCGCCTCTCATGGAAGCTCTGCTCCAGGACAGACATTATGACTTGTGATTGGCTCTAGTCTTCAATGCATGTGCGTTTTTCCGTTAGAAAATATTATTAACTATTCCTGAAGCAAACACAATCAGGGGTTTATTGAATTTATCAAACGATGTGTACAACGTTACCTTTTCAAAACTACGTAAAATTAATAGCCACTGATGTCATTGCAGGCCGCTACGCCCTGGTTGTTGCTGGGGACATTGCCGTCTATGCCACCGGCAGTGCACGGCCCACTGGAGGCGCAGGCGCCGTGGCCATGTTGGTGGGGCCTAACGCTCCACTCGTCTTTGAGAGAGGTAAGCAACCAATACAAACAGGCATGCCGCACTTTTTGAACATAATCAGGTCATTTTCGAGATCAGTTCAAATTTCAGGAGAAAATATGTTTTCTATAGGAGATGGGGGTTCGTTTTGGGCTTCTAGTAATTTTTTTCAATTGAAAATGAAAAATAGAATGCAAACGTTAAGGATATTTTCCCATAACATTAAGGGTTAAAAAGCGTACTTAGCTATATCAGAAATCAGGTTTATATTCATATTTAGTGGATTTCTTAGATTTCCCCACCAATGACTTTCAATGGCTGGCATGCCTGTTCCTTAATGATTCGTCCCTCCCACCCTACTGGAGCAAGAGACTCATTCTGAAAATCAGAAATTTCTCGACCTGGATTTTTGTCATATCTTTATTCTCCGGGATCGCTGTCTCGATCCCTTTGGGATCAGTCAGCCCCGGAGTGATGTGTTGGTCATTTAGGCAGATGACGCCATTGACATATATCGGAAAAAGCTGAAATAAGTTCACAATTTTGGACCTACTTTCGGTTGTAATGCTATTCTATGGCAAGTCTAGGGTGAAGAGTGATGACATTTCAAAAGGTGATTCCGTGCGTTTCAGTCAATTTAAATCAATATACAGGTTAATGTCGATCTTTTATTGATGATTCTGATGTCCTGGAAGGCTAGGAATAGATGTAAACACAGAAAATTGGGAAATTCGTTACACTATTTTTCATGCGCAATCCCTTCCGGGTGGAGCACATAGCGCGCATTCACACTGTCAATCACCTTACCTCAGACGCCAGCATGGCGCTGGCTAGGTCGGAAAGCATGTGGCCGTCCTCCACGATTGACTGCCTTTTAGGCCTTAAATTAGCATTGACAAGCATAATGGAGGATAGATTATGGAATATTACTATCAGGAGCTCCTCCAGGTCAATATAAGATACAACATTATGTCGATATTCATGATCGGCATTGAAGACAAGGTAGGTCTTGTCCTTGTGTGGGGCAGGCGATAATAGAGGATATTAGGACCATCACTATGGCGGGACTCGTGGCAGGATGTGCATCTTTTTTGTTTAATTTTTCGCCCTGCGAAACCACAGGAATGAAAGGAGCACCACAGCGTTATCAAAGCATATCCGGCGAAATTCTCTAATGGACAGCTCTTGGACTTTCGCATACGACAACAAGCAATAAACTAGAATGTATGGGATTTTGCAGACTCGCCGGGAACATCCAGCAAATCCTCAGAAAACTGGTGCCTGCCTACCTTTCATACAATATTCTCTATACTTCAATCATTGCGGGAACCAGCTCTCCATAGCTTGTTAGCCGATATTTCCGGTAAAATCAGCGAGAATTTACAGCGTATCTCGGGCAAAATGACTTTGACGCGTTAAATCCCGCGCGTTACGTGACAGGTCCTTTGTCCTACCCTCACCTAACCTAATTCCGATAGAATTGATCGATTTCCTATCTGATATGGACCGTACATGATCTTTGAGGTCCTATAACACCAAAACTTGATCATTTGTATCGATATCTGAGCAAATAAAACCAGAAATCCGATCGTCACACGACACGGTAATCCCATAATGTTCGCACGTCAAGTAACGCGCAGCAGCCTCGTTTTCGATCGGAGGAGAAAGGATCTGGGTCAATCTCTGAATATTCATCAAATTTGCAGACCTATTTCACCATGAAAATGGTCGTTCTAACCTTACTTATTGGTATGCACAGATAGATTTGGACACATAGATAAGCATCCCACTGTCTCAGAATCAAAATAATGCAAAATAACACGTCAAAATCATCGCACTATTTTCTTGATATTCCTTCGTGTTTCCCTGGGAATGGGGTCAGACCACCCGGTGCAGGCGGTCCGGGTGGACGTTACGGCAGGAGCTCTCTCTTTCTCGCATGCTTACCTTGATTACAGCGCTGTCTGATGGTTTCAATATATATATTTGGATGTCTGGACCCCCTTAAATGCATACAACGCATTGAAAACTCATGCGTGAACCATGCGTTCATATCGAAGGCAAAACATTGGATCGATCGGACACGAGGAGGCTTGACACTGTCAGACCGCTCGGAGCAGGCTAGGCGGCTGGACCGTAACGGCGGGAGCTCTCTCCTTTTCCTGGATTACAGTGCTATCTGATGCTTTTAATATATATTAATGGAATCTATGAGGACCTGAGGACGCATACTAACGCATGAACGAATCTGGAAGGAGAAACATGCGTTCATATTGACTGCCAAAACATTGGATCTATCGGAGACGGCGAGGCTTGACAAGCCTAAGTCTAAGATGGCGTCAGCACCGATCACGCCTGCACCGATACATTGAACTCAGAAAACCTGGATGATATTTATCAGAAACACATGAATTGTGGAGGGTATACGCATTCAAACGCATTGAGGACTCCAGGCATTAAAGGTGGGTTCATATCTTTTTTCCTGCATTTAAAATTATACCGTTCAAATAGGCCTAAACTCGGCTAGAGGCCTAAGTAAGGGTTCTAACTAAGTAACGCGCATTGGTCGGACACTGGCAATTTGAAAAATAATTATTTAGACCTTATTACGCCTATCAAAATGAAATCCATATATATATCTATGTTCTCCTATATCTCAGAGTCCTATATATCATGGTTTGATTATTTTCGGCCTAGATACGTTTGCAATAATATTTTACAGATCATCCAGTCTTAGGCCTAAGGGCTGGATGTCACTATAGTGTCATTTTTTCGGACCTACCATCAAAATATTTTAATCATTAATATCTCTGGGTCCTACGTTCAATTCCAATGGGCGAAATTCTCATTTAATCAAATGATCGATCTCATCAATCACATCAATCGTTTAACTTGTTCAATTGATTATTCGCTTGATAATTCGTCTAGGTTCCCATATATGATCAATCTTTTTACTATCATATATATGAAATAAAGACAAGTAACGCAGAGTTTTTGGGTTTTTGAATCGACCCTGAATCTATATGATTCACCTGGGACCTTGTTCACATATTCATTGTTAATCTTGGTGAATGGTCTAACAAACATCTGGGCACGCAACTTAAGATTTGGTGCACCCAGAGAACGCTCAATATTAGATTTTAATCATAGTTTACAACTGTGGCAGTACATGATCAGTAACAGTAAACAACTCGTGTATGACTTAATCAAGCAGTTGCTGATGATTTCTTCCTGATTGTTATTTTTGGCATTTAAGTTGGTTTCAACGTCATAAGTCGTAGGAGCAGACAGTGTTACAGCTCAGATGATTTTTGGCGTCACCATATTGTAGTGATGTTACCTAATGATGTTAGTGATATTCTGTAGTAGATCTACTTAAGGAACCTTTTTTACGATATCAGAGACCTATCTCCAATACCCCCTACCCTTTATACTCTCAAATTGGCCCGGATGGCCAACTTGGATTTCTGCTGGTTTTCCTAAATTTCCACACTCATGTAACCATCCATACCTTGCCATTTCTATTATTCAGGAGCGTGTAAATATATTCAAATCCTTTTTTTTGGTCACATAAAGCACTTTGTCATATCCTTCGATTTACATATGATAAAAACATGTTGATACTTCAGTAGTAAATCACATTTCGTATTTCAGTAATAAATCACATTTTACTGGAGGTTCTAAGAGTACAAATCAGGGCCAGAAGAAAGCCATCAGGGTCGACAATATTTTGGCAAAGTCTGCCCTGATGGCTGATAGCACAAAAAGTTATTTTCGAACACTGTAAATTCAGTGTATTTCGTTTCACATATGTACTCTGAATGGGATGTTTTTGCTTAGACCTCGGCTAATCCTCACTTGTTTACTTTAGGACAATCGACCATTAGCACTCCCCTGGGAGGGGGCCCTTGATGGTGAGGTCCAAAGGTCGCATGTTAAATTTAAGAATATATATGATGAATTCCAAAATTATTTTTAGTTATTACAAACTGTGGAATAGGGACGAGCTAGCCTTTTAGGTTTGAAAATTTTGTTTGATTTACAAACTGTGGAAGGGGGCCAGGCAGGACCTAATTAGGAAGGAGGGCTGACGACTCGTCTGTCCTAAACACTGAATCAGCAGGATTAAGATTAGCCCAAGGTCGAGACGAATGTAAGCCATCCTGAATATGTTTCAAACGAAAAAAAAGTCAAGATATTAACAATTATTCAGGAAGGAAAATACAATTTCGTAATTCCCTTATTACTTAGGTTTCAGTGCTCCCCTTGCTACGTCATAATTATGGGAATTCTCTTTCAAAACAAACTTTTGATAGATAGAAAATTACAGTTAACAATAGCCTGTATGGTGCCTACTATTAATAATTTATGTTAAAGAGCAGTTTCTTTTCTATCAATTTTTGAGAGTTGGGGATTCCCTTTTGTGAAAACTGGGATTCCCAATTAGTGTCATTATGACGTCAGAAATTTGGGGATTTCCCTTAAAAGCATATAAAATATATCATAACTCTTTTAACGCTCAGAAAATTCTTAAGATATATCTAGGATTAGTAGTTCTGGATCCAAATGGCATATTCAAAGATCAAGATGTTTGGTTATAAGTACTTTTTTAGTTCATGAAACTTAAAAGTTTATAATGCTATCACGCTGCAAGGACTCATTTAGTCAGTACTGATGCTGTTTTCTGGTTTACATATTTTGAATTTTCCAAACAAATATTGAATTAAGGTTTTCCTAGACAAGAGTTTTACCTACCTCATGTTAGTATGGCAATTGTACTTTAACTATAGCGAAGATGCAAATCCTTATACGCAGTAATCTGGATGTGTTTCAGTTTGTGTCGAGATAAATGCTGGTTAATTCACACATGTTGTAATAAGATAAAGGCAGAATACCAGCACCAAGCAAAATGAAAACATGTGTCAGTGGCCAGGTGTAGTTTCCCGATGGTGGAGCTTACATGTTCTACGAAATACAATAGACCTGCTGCCATGGTTGACTGAATGTATTCGGTTAACCCCATTCTCATATTGTGGTGATTCATCCCATTATGAGGATAACTACCCATAACAGTGTGGCATAATTGTCTGACTATAAATTTGCGTTGGTTTTGGGATAACTCCTAGAGGTTTACGCTTTATCAATTCATTGTCACCTTTATCATGTAGACGTTTAATTCAGAAGAGAGACTTCACCACCCCATCTCCTAGATATTCTTCAAAGTAGTTAGGCTTTTAAGAACGATACATTAACGTGATTATAACAGGATCATAAGTTTATTCCTGTTCTCATTGTGAAGGTGTAGTTACAATGCCATATCCATAGTCAAGTACAGTTGTTCAAGTAGTCATCCCTACAGGGTTACTGATTTGATTGATTGCCCCACTTGATAGTGCAGTTACTTTGTCTTTAATTGCGCACACCTAGAACTGAAAACTAGTTTAATATATACTAGTACGTATATGAGTCACAGAACAGTTAAATGACCCACAACACATAAGGTCGAAAAGGGAACTAGGTCATGTGGGACACTCCTGTCACGAGGGAAGTACCCTAAATGTTAAACAATGGTTGGGGGATCTAAATTATTTAACTTCATTGATGTAAATGCACAAATAAAGCAAGTAATATGTATCCCAGTCGTACGTCCAGATACTATCTCATAATATGACACCGGATGATATAGTTTAGTCAAAAGTATTTTTATTCTTTGATTATACTTGAAGATACTTCCTAAAATCTAGAACGAAGTCAGTTGATTAAACCTGCATTTTCCTAGGTTAAAAAGACCTGCCCATAGACAGGGATGCAAGGTTTCAGATTTTTGTCTTATTTCAGATTTTTTCCACGTCATCACATGTAATGATAATTTCAAAATTATTTCTTACATAACGTTTCATGGCATTTGTAGATTATTCGCCACCATTGATTGGGTGATCACATTTATCAGGTTTTGTGTGGTGTATTGAGTCTCTACATGCACAGGCTTCTTAGACTAGGAATGACCAGGCTGTGTATTGCATCATATACCACTTCCTCTCCAACTTCCTGTCATTGGAAACCCAAAGTATACACTAGGTGGCACCACTTAATAGATCTTTTGCATTCATTTTGGAGTCATCACATTGGTTTATTTCTTGATGTTTCAATATTGATAAAGGTAACCAAGCGTCCCTAGGTTAACACTCTCCAAGCAGATATTTAGTTTTTCATTATTCATATATTCTCAAATTTCATTAGATTGAAATTTAGGATCATTGGAGTGGTTTTAGAATCAGACTTATGAGATTATCTTTTTTTTACTTTTTTACTTTTTTTCAAGAGTTTATGTTTTGACTGCTGGTAATCTCCAAACGGGTTTTTATTATTCTCCAAGCAGATTTTAGGTTTACACTCTCCAAGCAGATGTTCAGTTTCAAATTTTTGTTTTTGCATCAAATTTATATGTTTTGACTGCTGGTAATCTACAAATAGATTTTCATCACTCTCCAAGCAGACTTTTAGGCTTACACTCTCCAAGCAGATGTTTGATTTTCAAAATTATCATTGTGCGTCAAGTTTTGAATGCTGGTAATGTTGAAACCAGTTTTCATCACTCTTCAAGCAGATATTTAGTATTCATTTTTCATTTATTCTCAGGTTTCATTATATTGAATGGTAGGATCATTGGAGTGGTTCTAGTATCAGACTTACATGAGATTTGCATCTCTTTCTTTTTTTCTTTTTCTTTTTTTTTCCTTTCTTTTTTCAAAAGTTTATGTTTTGACAGCTGGTAATCTCCAAGCAGATTTTAGGTTTACACTCTCCAAGCAGATGTTAAGTTTCAAATTTTTGTTTTTGCATCAAATTTATGTTTTGACTGCTGGTAATCTACAAATAGATTTTCATCACTCTCCAAGCAGACTTTAAGGCTTACACTCTCCAAGCAGATGTTTGGTTTTCATTTTCATTTTTTTTTTTTTTTGTCAAGTTTAAATGTTTTGACTGCCGGTTATGTGTAAACGGGTTTTCATCACTCTCCAAGCAGATTACAAGGTGTACACTCTCCAAGCAGATGTTCAGTTTCAAATTTTTATTTTTGTGTCAAGTTTAAATGTATTGACTGCTGGTAATCTACTTGTAGATTCATCACTCTCCAAGCAGACTTTAAAGCAGAGTATACAATTGTTCTTATGTCAGCATCATTTTTAGATTAAAACTAAATAAACCTATTTTATTAGTAATTAATTTGCATCATTTACACTTAATCACATTAATCAGTGGCGTTCTTTTGTTTTTTAAACAAATGCGAACTTGTGTCAATTTTCTTTCTGAAGTTTTGGATTTGTTCAATTAACCTTGACTTGCATTCCTGCTGATACAAACATTTACATGAAAAACAATAAAAAAAACATAAAATAGTTTTATGTTCGGCTTACAACCAGTGGCGATGCAGCTAACAAGATAAATTCGGTTGTATCCCGTGTCACTCCCTGAACCCAACGTGAACGAGTATAGACAGAAGCAGTCTCCTCGTTGCGAAACCTAAATGGACCATGGCCATGAGATCATGTTGCTCGCCCGTTCTAGGAAACGCTCAGGTTGTGTCAATGGGTCACGTTGTGCACGGCTCACTTCCAAGCCGAACTTTAGTGACTCCAATAGTATACTCTATAGCACGAACCTATCCCATTAGATACATCTGCTTGAAGAGTGTGGTTTTGATCCCCACGTTTTTGTTGTCAATTTAAAAGTGCATTGTAAACTATTGGTGTCAGAGATCAGTTTGAAACATAGTTAAATTATTTTATAGAAATCAGACTTCGCAGACAAACTATTAATTTTCCCATATATGTTTACAGTAGGATGATAATGAGATCTGATAATTCTTATAAACATGATGATCACATCTTTCAGTATAACATTTCAAATAAAGTTATGCCCCAAGCTATGTCTCAGTACCGGTCAGTTATGAGTATAAAGAAAAATAAATCATTCAACTTGCCTTGTAGATCTAAGAAAAGGTACTGATTCTTATAGATCTTATAAACCCTTGAAAGCGCTATATAATTGTTGAAAAGACCGAGTTCATGACACCGTATTTATATGATCTAAAACAGGAGCGGATCCAGGATTTTGAAACGGGGGGGGGGGGGAGGGGGGTGCTATAATAATATTTCCGGCCGCGCCCTCTAGGCACATGAATTTAAAAAAAGAAAAAGAAAAAAAAGGGGCCAAAAATAGAGGGGGCGCACGCCCCCCCCCCCCCCCCGCCCCCCACTAAATCCGTGCCTGTAAAAGGAAACGGTATGGGGGTTGGTTATTTCAGTGACGCTGAATAATTAACACTGATCATGGTTCTTCTGTACTTTGAACGTTAATTCTCCAGGGTGTAAAATAACTGAGTAGGGAGTGACATTGTCTATTTTCATCACCATTGGTAGAATAGGAAAAGTTCATGAGGTCTTTATGGTCATGTGTACTCAACCAGGATACCGGAGGAGGGGTCATAATTGAGGCCATACTGGGTCGGATGCTGCTGTCGGGGCCCGCTGGCCACGTGACACATGTCGAGGGCTACCCCAGTTAAAGACGCCATTTTTGGGTGCCCCTTTTAAATCGTAAAACGCTGTTCCATGCATTTCATTACTTTGGTACCTAAGAGTTAACCCCGCTTCTGCTGTAAAGGAAGTTCTACATTACTTGAGTGTCACCGAGGACGGAGTCGCTCGGTGGCCTGTTGATACAAAGAGTTGCTCTAGTTGCTGCTCACAGCGCCTCCCGTGAGGTCATAACCCCCACCGTGGTCAGCGTACGGAGCCTAGTGCTCCTGTACTGGGAGATGTGTCCTCGCAAACTACACTTGCACTGAATTCGTTGAATAACATCCTTTGTTTCTATCCCCACTGTGCGAGTGTAAAAACTCTTTCTGCATTGTTGTAAATGGAAGCTTATCGCTTACTTTTATTTGTATCAAACCATCATTCTGAGTAATCCAACAGCTGTTTTGACTCCGTGTTGAGTGGAATACCAAAATATAAAGTACTTTATATAATTTCTAATTAAGACGATGTGTTATGTAAGCCCATAGTTTAATTGATAAACTGACCTTGTTAATCAAAATCTTTATTTAGGCTAATCAATGATAAGATTCAAACTTTTGTAATATTTTCTTACTATAGATATATATGCCCCTCCCCCAAAATAGTAAGAGAATATTACAAAAGTGAACAGATCCGATCAAGATTAAAATGTATTTCAGATGTACTTCCATGCAGCATTTTTATCTTGATTGGATTCTGTTCACAGAACCTACAGCCACACATACAGCGTTAGTAGTGTTTTAGCCTCAATTCTAAAGTAGGCTCTGGGTAGCGGTGCCCAGCAACAGTGCAGGCCCAAGGAGAGAGTGGGCGGGAGAAGTACGGGCCCTGGGTGCTTCATTAGCATTTCCCCGGCCGGTAATGGTCCCTAGGACCTGCACGTGGTCAGCACCGCCCAGGCCCCTTGTCAGCATCCCCACATAGCACTCCGCTTTTTTTGTCCCATTTTATTTGTTTCTACTACCGGACCTTTACACGTAGACCCATTTTGCCAGCATCCCTCCGAATATAACGACCCCTTACTATATAGGCTTAGAACGAGCAACCTATCATATTCCGATAACCATCTCTAGTCTGTATCTCACATGAGCAGGTTTGTGGTTTTCCCCCAGGATTCTCGCTACCCTGGATTAAACCACTGGTTAAGGCCCTAATTACACTACACGACATGAGCTGCGACATGACCATGACATGACCATGATATGAGCATATCGTGGCCATGTTGTAGGATGTTACATCATGGTCGATATCATGGTAGTGCAATAGTATATGTCGTAGTAACCACGACTTTTCAGTCGTATGATACGATTACAGTCATATGATACGATTTCTATTGCAGTGAAAGTCATGGCGAAGTCGAAGTCGTAGGATATGTCTAAGGGTATGACATGCAATGAATCAACATGTTGAATAATGTTGCAGTGGTAAAAAAGAAAAGCATTGCAGGTCATGTCGTAGGTCTCATGCCGCACAGGACATAAGTCTCCTCGTAAACAAAAGCCTGAAAACATCATAGTGGTGTAATACCCTTGATATGAGTCTCAAGGGGGTATTCCACCACACGATAGGAGCTGCCTACGACATGAGGACTGTATCGTACGATATCACTAGCTGGTATCGCAGGAGGAGGCGCCAGTCTGTCTAAACCTGGGTGTGTTTATCGCAGCAATATCGTAGCATTATCACATATTTTAGGGTATTACACTCAGTACGACATTCCCAGGCTTTTGTCAATGTAAAATACTGTTCACTACGACATGCCCTACGACATGCCCTGCGATATGGCCTGCAATGCAATACATTTCTATTTTATCCCTACGACATTATTTAACATGTCAAATAAATGTCATAGCCTGGGTTAAAGCCTGCGACATTTTCCCCACGACTTTGCTGCAATAAAAAATCGTATCGTACGACTTTAAAGTCGTAGCTACTGCGACATACCCTATTACACTATTGCGACATCAGTGATATCGTAGGGGTCTGCGACATGGCCACGCCATTGTCATGTCGTAGCCACATTGTGGCCATGTCGTAGGGAATGTTGTGTGGTGGAATACCCCCTTCAGCTACGGAATGGCAACGATTTGACCACGACATGACCACCAGTTGAACCCATAAAGTCGTACGATATCACGGCATGTCGTGAGCCATGTCGTAGCCATCGTGTCGTGTAATGTAATAGGCCCCTGAGCCCCTCGTCCAACCCCCATTCAGTCTGGGCCGCGTGCTGAGCCAGACAGCAAAACCATGCAGGGGTGTGAGGTTTTGCCATGCCAGACATTGGTGTCTGGATAAGGCTATAGGTAATCGTGCAGAAAAGAAACCCACACCTGTCGTGTGATGACAGTTACCAACAGGTGGCTCTGCAGGGGCCAACGCGATAACGCCTGCTTCCCTTACTGTAGCCATTATTCTGGTGAATGCAAGGTACCCATCCTTAATCGCCCGAAAATGACACTGATTACCAAGCCTGTTTATACCGGTTACCCGGAACGTTATGATGCATCCCATGACCATTTAATTCCTTTTATCCTGTCTACCTATGCAGCTCTTATACCAGATTGTATCATTGAATTCTTTGTCTCGTTCCAGGACTGAGAGGCTCTCATATGAAACATGCATACGATTTTTACAAGCCAGACTTGCAATCGGAATACCCGGTTGTCGATGGAAAACTCTCAATTCAATGTTATCTAGGAGCCCTTGACAAATGTTATGAGCGCTACAGACGCAAGATCGCCGCCAAAGGTAAACACTAGTTTAACTCAAATGACAGGTGAAATGTATAAGATTACTATCTATTCTTTCACAGTAAAAACATTAAGACGATGGTGTCAATATTGCTGTGTTTGAAATATCAATCCATATTTAATCAAAATCTAAACCCAAGAATGTTTGTTTTATTCTAAAATTTTCATTTTGCCAGGTGAAAAATCTTTTACTTTGGACTCGGCGGACGGTTTCGTCTTTCATTCACCATACTGCAAACTAGTACAAAAATCGTTTGCCCGACTGATGCTGAACGACTTCTTGGTGGATACAGACCCCGATTTCAAAGGGAGATATGTAGGTCTAGAAGCTTTCAGGTAAGTAGATTATAAATAATAGTTACTCAGTAATATCAAAAAAGGTTTAAATCTCTGGATGTGTAACTTTAAAACAACATTGATTTTCTTTCTCTTTGTATGGTGCTAGTTTTTGTGACTAAAGAACATTTCTGTGAAACAAACTGGAGTTTACTGAACGCTCTTTTAACAACTTTTTTCACTTCCAATTTCTTCAAACGCAGCTTCTTTTGAATTATTATGCAGAGATGTACAACTAGAGGACACGTACTTTAACCGGGACGTAGAGAAGGCAATGATGGCTGCCTCCAAGGAGATGTTACAACAGAAGACTCAGAAGTCCTTGTACTTGGCTAACCAAGTAGGCAACATGTACACACCCTCCGTCTACGGTGGGCTCATATCGTACCTCGCCTCGTGAGTGCAACTCTTAATATTTTATTATTCACCTAAAGAAGTTAATCACTTATTTTCGGCCCTTTTCTTCTAGTACATTATTACGTGTGATTTATTCCCAGACTCAGTAATCCAAGAACTCATTTGCCATCAGATGTGTAAGTTTAACGTGGAATTTATATATTTTACGTATTCTAATGCCCCATTGCTTGATTCCTTCTATTTGTGCAGAATGTTCTGTATACCTTATTCAGTGTTTTAATTACGTTTTAAGGCAATCTCTGGACAAGCTGCCAGGTCAGCGAGTGGTTGTTTTCTCGTACGGGTCGGGGCTGGCCTCGACAATGTACTCCCTACGAATTTCTTCAGAAGGGTCGGCTGCTGCCAGCCTCAACGCCCTCAAGGCCAGTGTGGATGAGGCAATGCGACGACTGGACGACCGGCAAAAGGTCGACCCGGCCGTGTTTGCTGAGACAATGAAACTGAGAGAGGACACTCATCACTTAGGTAGGTTCACATGAAATTTGGCGATTAATTTGAATGGTATGACTTTATTGTATTATTTAGAAGAAAAATTAATGATCGTGCTTTTCTTATTAATAACTTTACCAATGACTAATTAGTGTGACCCTTGACTCAAAGGAGGACTTTCAAAAATCCGTAAATGATTTCACTGGGGGCTCTTTAAAAAAAAAAAAAAAGACTCTTACAATTCACCAGAATAGTGCCACAATGCAGTGCAGGCATGAGAGCTCTTTGCCAAATTGGATCAAGTCTCAAAGTTGTTGGTTTATTCAGTAAATCTTTGAAAAACATTCCCAGCTCAGATCAGGACTAGGAGATACTACATATGCTATTTATTTGATTTATAATCAGAAAATATATGTAGGTGTGTATTTTGTTCCTGGTTTTATTTCATAACTTTTGCAACGTGGAAAACAATTCATCCAGTTTCTGTTATGGTATCAAGTCCACATATCTTTCATTATGATAAAATATTCCATGTTTTGATTAGATAATTTCTTAAATTTCCGGCTCACCTGATACTTTTTATTTTATTATATTGCTGATAATATGATGCAGAAAAAGCTTCCATGTAATGATATGTACCACGTTACACTAAAATATAGAGAATATGCTAAATGTGTCACTTGCTAAGAACGCAAATCACAGCTCAACTTCCCTTACCTGACACCCTAGTTCAGTGTGCATTCTTCTGTATTTCATAATTGCAGAGGATATGAATATATATGTGTATCTCCCCAATGCCTGTTCCGTCAGTCAGTATCGGATCCAGCTTTTCGGAATGGTCAGGTGGGGGTGGGTGGGGGGGGGGGGGGTGGCTGCTAATAGAAAGAGAGGTGCACCTCCATTTGTTTTGGGCCCCAAGTGGCCCCATGGTTAAGTTTGCCAATCTTATGACTTGGCCCAGATAGGAACGCATTTTCTTTGTTGGTGACAAACATGTTTTGGTCCAGGTCATTGCAGTAGTGGAAATGCAAGATACAAGTTTTAGCAACATTCCCACTTCTGCTTCCTTTTCCTATCATAAAACAAAAGAAAATTGCATGATGATAGACTTGGAAACTTCTGGGATATGGTCATGAATGCATCCATGTTAGATTTCACTGAATCAAGGAATGTTTGAACAAGTAATATGAAGCAGGGAGAAGAAATATATTGAATGTGGGTAGTAATTTATTATAGAAATCTTAATATACACATTATACTACACTTTAATGATATTTTTAACATTTATAATATGAATGCCTCAATGCATGCTGGGTATTCATGTCTAATTAACATTATAACTATATGAATGCCTAAATGCATGCTGGTATTCAGGTCTCACTCAACCCTTTTATTTTCATACAAGGGAAAGGGGGTAAAGGGGTGGCTCAGGTGGTTCAGGGGATTCCATGGGTGGTTCAGGGGATTCTGATTCCAGTGGGGATTCCAGGGGTGGTTCGGGAGTGGTTTTAGGGATCCCAGGGGGAGAATTCCGTGGGGCTTCAAGGAGGGGATTCCA
This sequence comes from Lepidonotus clava, assembly GCA_936440205.1. Taxonomy (NCBI): domain Eukaryota; kingdom Metazoa; phylum Annelida; class Polychaeta; order Phyllodocida; family Polynoidae; genus Lepidonotus; species Lepidonotus clava. The sequence goes on from OW387134.1 coordinate 30,756,879, forward strand.
GTGGGGATTCCAGGGGGCATTCCAAGTGGGGATTCTAGGTGGGATTCCAGTGGGGATTCCAAGTAGAGTTTTCTGTGGGATTCCCAAGGGAATTCCAGTGGGGATTCCAGGAGGGGATACCAGTGGGGAATCCAGTGGGGATTCCAAGAGGGGATTCCAAGTGGGGATTCCAGTAGGGATTCCGAGTGGGGTTTTCAGTGGGGATTACAGTGGAGTGGCAAGATCATTGCAGTGCAGTGCAGATTCATGATTTATTTCAAAACTTTTTATTCTTGTTCATGATTAGCCAGGTGTCCAGAAATTTGTTCAGAATCTCAATTTTTTCTGAAATTTGTATGCATTTCAAGTCATTCAACAGAAAACCAAAGTTTGTTTGAATGTTTCTATACTTCGTCATGGCCCATGATAATAATTAACATGTTTTACCAGGATTGTATTTATAGCCCTTTTTAACTTGTTTAGAATTTTACGTTTAAAAAATCTAAATTTGGCCAGAAAAAGGCGCACGCCACATACACCCTCTGAATTTGCCACTAGGTCTAGATTCTCAAAGACAGTTAAAGTGACTCACTTTATCAATATACTAGGTTTTCCTAAACGACGGGTACCCCAACTGCTAACCAGCATCGTGGTTCACTTATCCACCTGGCGGGAAGTAACCGAAACCAGGACGTACCCCGCCTGGTGGAGAGTGCATGAAGCCGAGACTTGGTCAAAAATCAAGGATCTCCCTCTTCAGCTGTTCAAAATTTGGATGCATGGCCTTGTTCCGTGTGCATACCATCTACTAACTGATGTTATTATAATAACATCAGTTTCTATATGACGTCGTACCAGACGGTCTGTGTCTCTAACAGTCCTATAGGTTTCACCAGGTTTTGGATGTAAATTCGAGAGTTGTTCTGATTATTTGTTTACTTTACTAACCATCCCATTTGATTGAAAAACACCTGAACCATAAGAATTTAGCGTACCTTCAGTGTACCGTAGTTGTTAGTGTGTAAAAATGTTGTTTTAAAATTTGGTTATACATTTTTCTGTGGTACTTTTTGACGCGGTTTTTTTGATGTTAAGGGCACGTGCCAGATCTCTTAGATATACCGCCTCCCATCCCACCTCCCTCACCCCCTCCCAAGATACGGTGGACGCAGCCCGTTTGATGATAAGGTCGGGGACGTGTGGGGAGGGGGCAGGGGTGGGGGTAGGTGGAGATTGTGTTGATAACGTCAGGGACTGGAGTGGGGTGGGATAGACTGTCCCGGGAAATTCGGGACGATTGACAGGCCTGCATTCAGTGGAACTCCTACCCTACTTTGAAGTGCATACCGCATCAGCCTGGGGGCTGTTTCATGAAAGTGAATCGTTAGTTAACTGGTAGTTATTAGGAGTTAACGACGTCATTAAAACGGCGGTGTTTCATCAGACAGGCGTCCAACCCTCATCAGGGGTTACTTATCTAATTCATCAAAGAAATCAGGCGTCACACCGTAACTTTCAGACCTTACAAAAAAGTTCAGAATTGTTTTGTCTTTTAAAATCTGCACCATGTACGGCCGTCGCTACGCAGGGATCTTCCCAGAAAATAATCTTAAGTATTAAAAGCCCCATTTATCTTCTCCTTAGGGGGGCATTTTTAAAAAATCGTGGAACTTTCTTATAATGTTTTCTGTTGAAGCCTAGGACTAAAGTATTTGGTAGCCCTACATTTTTCCATGGTTACTGCCCATCCTTATTAATAGTATTATACATACGTGGTGTAGACTTTTCCTTCTTTTGGATCACAATGTGGTGTCAACACCATATTTTCCATCTTTTTGTTTTTCACACAAAAGAAGGAGTATGCGGTGCACTTCAGTTTAGGTTATATAAGGATGGCACCACATACGGCTATCAGCAGGGAAGATACAAAATTATTTTGATTAAATTTCGTGTTCTTACTAACTGCACCATGTACAGAAGTCACCACGTACAGACATTACGGCCACCAATATTTGGATTAAATTTCACTGTACCACGTACGTAAAATCAAGTATGGACGTCACCACCATGGTGACCAGGTCATAAGGCCCGCTCCCGATTCAGACTGTCGATTTTGCCCCCACGGCACTCCCGTGACCAGGTGCAGAGGCCATTAGGGGCCGTAGGAGGGGGGAGTAGTTTACAACATTATATGGGGGCTCCCTATCTCCGTGGGTACTATCGCGAGGGGTCCCAAGGTAGGCGTGAAAACCCCAATGACGGGAGGTGTATGGTGGGGCGATGGCGGGGCCGTATGGACGGACCTACGGAAGTTTGCGTAACTCAAGGTGTGAAAAGTGACGGAGGTTGCGCCAAGTCCCGCAAAGCACACTGTGAAACGGGACCGTTTGACCACAACCCCAGGCCTATGATTGATGTGTAGGCCTTGTAACCCCACACAATGTGTACGTCATGTACGTTTTCTGAATCTGTGCACCACATATGCTATCTTTTAATATCTAATAATCTGGAAAAAGCAGTAAGATGCACCACATATTCAGTTTCGGGTAAAAATTGTTGTTTAATATATTTTTTTTAGAGTTCATTTTTGGTTCTACCAGAATAACGAAAATTATGCATGTGGACCTGGCTTGCCTGGTCCACCGAAATAGACATTCTGGTCACACACACTCTAACCCATAGTATTCATCAACAGATCGAGTGGCACATTTCTCATGTTTTAGAGTTGAGTTGCTCTTTTATAACGCCAGTGTGAAATCAATAGCTAAAGACAACATTTACCACCCGCACAGCCGAGCAGCGGTCCATACAAGGCCCAGTGCGTATTGGCAGGCTGTACGTACCGCTCCTCATTTAGGGTATTTTTAGAAATATCTGGACAATTGTTTGGGTGATGAAATAAAGAAGACCCTTAGGGGTAGTCCTCGGGTGTCTGTATGACCCATGGGGATCGTCCGAGGGCGAAGCCCTCAGTACGTACAAACCCCTCTGGGTGGTACAGACACCCTCTGATGCCCCCCGCGGGTCTTATATTAATATTTCGATTTTTTGAGTTGAAAAAATGGGATGTCTTTGTTTGGACGTCCATTAATCCCCTCATGTTTACTTTAGGCCGGTCGACCGTCGGCCCTCCCCTGAGATGGGGCCCTTGAGGGTGAGGTCCACATGCGCATGTTAAATCTAAGAATATGTATATAATATATATATATATACTAGTGAAAACTAGTGACTAGGAAAATACCCGCACAGCAGGGCGAGATCCCATGGACCAATGAGCACATTTCTTAGGTGTGTTGGGGGAGGGAGTGGGGGCGGGTGTTAACGTTATGTACAGCTATGTACTTATTTCAAAATAGGATTTCTAAGTCTGTTGAGTCAGGTAGGGATAAGTTGTCTTTAATTCTGGGGTCGCAGTAGTAAAGTAGTTTCACCTCAGGTTTTGCTTGAAGCCAGGGACTAACATGTAGGGCTCACTAGTCATTCTGTATAGCATGCGAAACAATAAAGCTGGATCACCTCTTGGGGAGCTTTGCTCTTAAAGCACCGGGTCGGCCTTCTTGTTATAATAACATCAGTTTCTATTATATCGTCAGCAATTAGCTTCTAAGGGTGAAATTTGCACACCAAATAATGTTTTTAGTGACCAAGTGCACAAAAGGGATTAGTAAGTTGAAAGGTAAAGTCACCAAATCAATCAAACTTTGGGTTAAGATACAAAAACAGATCTCTTAGGCTATGAAAAACAGTTTTTGTCCTAGGGGACGTGACAGAAGCATTAGTTTGTGGGCATTATCCTTAAAGGAGTAATTTCTCGTCAAAACCTCATGACCCACAGGTTTCTTATTCTTCATAATTCATCATTCATAAAAGAAAAAGCACGTTGTCCATCAAATATTTTTAAATGAAATGGCAAAATCTAATGATCTTTCAATAGTCATTCATGAGAAGGGAAAGATCTCCAACTCCAGCCCAGACATTTATCAATCTAATTAAGTGTATTTCTCGCGCGGTTTCAGCCGCTTACACCCCTGTAGGCGACACGCGCGCGCTCTTCCCGGGTACGTGGTACCTCACCCACGTGGACGAGATGCACCGACGGAAGTACGACCGCAAACCTTTGACTCCCACACCAGAGGGCGCCATCCCGGGCATCTCTAATGACACACCTACAAGTATTCAGGTAAGGATGACTACTGACTCCAAACAGGATTAATTTGTAGCCACAAACAGGTAGCCTGTTCTTTAGATGATGTGCCACAACCTCATGTTCCCTGATTTGAGATTGTACGCGCACACGCTTAGCACGCACACGCTGGTGAAATAAATACGTGGGTTTAATTACCTTTATTCTCCGTTTTTGTCCAGTCGATAACGTCGATAGTTCTATAAATAGGAGTCTTAAGTTGTTCCAAACTGCTTGAACCAGCGAAAATCTGTGTAGAGACTGACCAGCGATCGCTGGTAACCAGCGGAGGGGGGGACACTGTGCATATTGGTCCTATTATGAACCTGGTCGGAGAGTGATGCTTTTCTCATAGAAAATGCCTTGAGAGTGTACTAATTTGCATAAAAAAAGTCCTTACCTGGAGAGTGACGAGATGATGTCATAATAATATTCTAAAAATAGACTGAAACTAGGTCGGGAATACCCCTTTCCCCCACTGGGGGTGGCCATATTGAAAATCTGCTGGTTCCTCGATCTCTCGCTAGGGGGATATGGTCATTCGGAGAGTGTAGGTTTTAACATAGGATCTCTATGGGAATCGAAAATTGTTCATATGGACCAAATTCTGATTAGAGATTGATCGGATGACATCGTAATGATATTCTAAAAATAAACTGAAACTAGGTCAAGAATGCCCCCTTCCCCCACTGGGCACAGCAATATTGGAATCTATGCTTAATCGAATTGCTTGGAGAATGTGAGTTTTACTATAGGATTTCAATGGGGGGAACATTTTTGTGAAAAAAGCCCAAAGAGTGTAGGTTTTAACATAGGATCTCTATGGGATTTGAACATTTTTCATATCGACCAAATCATGATTGGAGATTGATCAGATGACATCATTATGATACACTGTCGCAATTGATGAGTGTTGCTGTTCTCCGTAACTGTCCAGTCAATAACCTCGATACTCCGATAAATCTCTGTCTCTCTCTGTCTCTCTCTGTCTCCCTCCCTCCCCTCCCTCCCCCTCTCCCTTTCAGCTATTTAACAAGGTGGATAAGACGGAGCTTTTGGGTTCTTTAGAACCCAGCATGCTTGATCTTGTATGTATATTATTTTACATGCTACTTTAATTTCGATTCACGTTTATTTGACTATCCGATTGAGATAAATGTATAAGAATAGGAGTGAATAAAGTACCCAGTTGCTCATGTTCCTTCGTGTTTAATAATTCTTTATTGTCAAAGGTATTTCCGCCAGTAGCTGATATACCCCTTGTTTCTTTTAATCAGATATTAAGTGTTCAGATTTCAACAAGGTGGGGACTATTTTACAGAATTACAGATAGAGATTCATGAGTTGTTAAACAGTTTGGGTATAACCATGCTAACGTTTTTCAAATTTTATTATGTTATTTCTATAATTAACTAATCCTTCCAGGTGCTAAGTTTAGTAGATCTGTTAAATCAGTCTTTCAAATAATCAATTAATTGTGATATTGAAATATGAATATGTATTTTATGGCAACCATGGCATAGACCAGTCGCATTATAATTATTAGTTATTTTTCGTTACACTTCAGAACAAGAAGACTCCAACAGCAGCTTCAGTAGTAAAGACGCTATCTGCAACAAGTTAGCGAGCAAAGAGAAAGTTAGAGTTTCCATATTTACAGTGGAATTTATGATCAGTGATATCCTTTTAATTATAATTAGTTCCTGTTATGTACGCTATTGATATCATATATCAGGTAAAACCATGTTCAGAAATGCATTACAGTATCGAAATTGTTTATTTGTTCGAAGGTAAAATGTGTTAAAATGAGATGATGCGTACCTAGTCAGCCCCTGAGACTCATGGAAACTTCAGCGAAAATAGTTATACTTGTAAACAGCTATTTACAAATGTTTTCCTTGTCCTGTTTATAAATCGCATTTGAACGAAGATCTCCCCTTCTACATTGAGACGCACCTTACTACCATTTTAGATTTGTTCAAAGCGGGCTTTGATGTATTATGTTACGTGATGTTATGACAATGTAATCGTATATACACGGACCTCAAATATTTCATAGCATTCCTGTAAACATAATGAAATGAAATTAGTTTAGAGGTTTGACGGTCTCGTTTTAACACCTGACTACCACACGAAAAAGAAGCACAGCACTAGCAAGATTATGTGATATTAAATTCGAATGTGTCAGATGTGCGCGGCTGTAAATATATTTGTTAAAAAGGACCTAAAGATTGTTTGAGATCGGTCAGAGACGGATTCTACCTGAGATCCCCATATTGCTTTTGGAGCGCCCTGCTGTGGTTCTTGGTAATGGTGCTCCCAAAGCCATAGATTCAGTTGTTCAGTCTGTTGTTTGCAATGAGTTTTTAATTGGCTACGCAATCTGTTTTGTGTAGGCCCGTGTTCCCTCTTTCCCACATCAAATACTTATAACAAGGGGTATGGCTTGGGTATTGATTGCTCCTGATTGGATGCTTGTGTCAATGATTGACCGTTGGACATTAATCATTCAGTAAAAACTGCACGTCATGTGTCCTATATAAAGAGGAGTGTAATGTATTCATAAATATACTCATGAATTCTTATCTGAAAACCTCTTAAGGTTTAAATGCCCAAGTTATTTTCACTAGTAAGCATTTACTTAATTTCATTTTAATAGATTTTTTCCCCCAAATATGATGAGGGCAAACAAAGAAGTAGAAAACCATATATAGCATTATCTCTAAATGGGATGTACAAGCCAATTCTCTCGAATGGTTTTAACTTCTGAAATTAATGTTATGGTAGCATGTTGTTGGTGTTTTACATTTAAGAACTATTGTGCATGCCGCTCAATGTATATTGTTTAAAACCAATATATCACTGAAATCAGGCAAAATGTAATAACTATTGAAATACATCTTATGACCATAACTGAGGCCCACAATACCACATAGACTGTGAAAGCAGGCTTGAACTTCACCAAAATACAATACAACATGTCCCTGGTCAAATTTGGTGACCCACCAAATTGGTTTGTTTACGTGTAAACATTGTTGTCTACCAGCAGAATTGACAGAACTTGTATTGAGTTAAATCAAAGTTAGTTTCCATGGTTTAAACTGTACCACTAGCTAAGGTTAACCTCTCAGATTGTATTTCTATAGTTATTTAAGTTGGCAAAAGTTAATCTTTGATTAATCATGTAACAATAGATAAAAGTAAGCAACTGAGTTACGTGTAAAATGAAATTATCTTTTGAAAAGGGAACCCTTAAAAGGAGCACCAACAATAAGGGTATTCTTGAACATCTTAAAAATACTCACTACATGTATTACATGTGTTACATTTAAGCGTATAACTGTACCTACTAATCGCGACCCTAGATCATTGACGGAATTTTCTGATGCTATCGCTGTAACAATAAATTGAAGTGAATGTCGCTTTTTTTTCCTTTAAAAAAAAATTAAAAAAAATTAGCACCATGACATAGAAAACATAGAGACATAGAACTGTACAATAACCGGCTGTCTTCCAGAAGAGGACAGATATGTCTGCGCGATACATACCGGTACTAGGTACTGTAATACGTATTTGACTTAGGATCTCCTTATACTACCCGGGCTTTCATTTGACACGTGTAATTGTTTCAAAAATGAACGATCATGTACGTGGCAAACTTTTAATAATAAACATTTCACCTGATACACTTTGTATTTCTTTTTTTATCTCCGCTCTTCTGACGTTTTTGTAGATTATGAGATCGACCAAGTATTTGTTGAGGTTTGATTGCTAGTGCGCATAATACTTATCACGATATTGAGTAGAAATATAAAGAATGTGTTTCAAGTTAAAAGAAAACCATTCCCATTCGTACAAAACTGTGAGGATAATAACCTTGCATTTTTAAAAGAGGATAGGCTTAAATGAATACATTTTGACGGTGCAGTTCCAGGCCTGCCAACCTGTGAGGGCTGACAATCGGGACGCTCCTGTAATTTCTGTATCATCATTTCTTAAAAAAGGAAATCGGGACATATTGTACATAATCGGGACGCTCGGGACTATGAGTCGGGACACTTGGCGGCCCTGCAGTTCCATGGACATGGTCGAGGTCATAACGTTCCCTTTCGGGTTCTTAGTTCGCTCGATTCATCTAAGATGGCAGCATATTCGAACAGTTGGCTATACGCTATTGTCAATGTTGATAATTATATAGAAAGGGCCTGTTCAGCTTTGATAATCTAACGCTCCTTGTGAGCCTAATCGTGCGGCGAGAGACAAATCTTATTAGATACGCTCCTTTCCTTGTCTTCCGTGAGTCCTTAACTTAAGAGGCGTTCCAGAGTTTAATGAACTCCCTGTACTGGAGCCGGCCGTCGCTGTTCTCGTCGTAGAGCCGCACGAGCTGCTCCACCTCGTCGTCCGTCAGGCCCAGACAGGTGGTGAGCGCCTTCTTGGCCTCCCACATCTCGATGTATCCATCCCGGTCCTCGTCAAACTCGGCGAACAGTGCCTTCATCTCCCGCACCCTGCAGAAGACGCATAGACCTTTTAGACTACAGACCTATGCACCAAAAAAGGGTGACTTTAAAAGTTATGGGAAAAGGCATTTTTTTCAAACAGCCATAACTTTGCAGCCAAATGAGACACAGTTCTACTTCATATCTCATAGGGTAAACAATCAATTAAACAATCATTCTGGACTGGTTTTGGAAAACATATCATAGAATGAAAACATTCTATTTTAGAGCTAAAGTCTGAAAATGGGGAAAAAAAACTTTACCATAAACTAGTATGATCTGATTTGAGGCTCTAGGCAGAATGTAATATTTGTGATATGTCAAAATCAATAAATTTATGACATCTGTCATTACTTTAAGATTACAGTGGTATATAATGTTAGTGACTGTTATACATTGTTATAATTTTACAGCTACATCCATAAAAATTCAAAATGGTCTAAAGTGCAAAAATAGATGATTTCCAAGATTCCCTACAGGGGATTTTCTACAGGATTTGGTTGTTAAATGTGCTAATTCATTATTTAAAAGGTCTTTTGAGCATCAAATCATTAAAAACTGGCCTATAATGTTCTATGACCACTTAAAGAAAACTCCATGATGTCGACGTCTTCTACATCCTCTGCCATTCAGTAAATGAATTTTAGAGTTCCTCTGATGTGTTGTACATGCTTTATAAATGGCTGTGAAAGGATGAAAAAGTTATTCTTTCTAAGTGCATGGATCTATAGAACTTTATAGATGGTCTAGACCTTGGTGTGTACTTTCAAACAACCTTTATGGACAAATTTCCAATTGTGTTCAATTTTGCTGGGTAAAGTATTTTTGAAAAAGGGGGCTGTTATGGCTGGGTACAAAAAGACAATCCGTAGATGCCAAAAACCATGTTTGTTTCCTTTGTAATCATACCAACTCTCTTATCTTGCAAACTGTCTTACTACATTTACAGACTTAAAAGTGTTTCTAACAAAAAGTATTATCCATCTATGGACTTACATGTAATTACCCATTCTTTGTTTATTCGCAAATAGCTCATATAACATTGTTTGGGGTTTTCCCCCACGATATTAGATATTAAGGATAACCACGTTTTGGTATAATTAGTTGGATAATATAATAATGATTGAGATGTCCTTTTTTTCATACTTTTCGCCAGACTTCTGGAATCGTAAGTGATGATGATGATGATGTGTTGGAGTTTAAGGTCTACTCAGCAATTTTTCAGCTATATCGAGACCAACTCCAGTTTTTGACTGCCAATTGGCTGACCAAATCTATGGGGATGGAAACGACGGCAAGGCAAGGTAGTGTAGCAGCCACAGCCCAGACTCAAACCCGATTCCCCAACGAGCAAGGCAAGGACGTTAACCGCTACACCACCCCGTCCCCCGTAATCATAATCGTAACTGATGCAGAAACTACTAACTCCGGTTTGTGAATAAAAAAACTGCACTGAAGCACAGAGCAAAAAGAATGATAATATTCTTTAGTCTATTAAGAATAGATATTGTAACCTCTCTAAGTAGGGCAGGAATATGTTGTGAATTAGTAATGTCGTAGAAAAACGCCAAGTGGCACTCCTGTTGTGTGGCTAGGTATAGTATAGGGTTATCGTAGATAGTGGCGACTACACGCGGAGATGATAGTTACTGAGTTAGTTCACTCCTAAGACAGGTATGCACAGGTACAAATGGGACATAAGTGCAATCCAAAGACTGCTAGGGAACATCATGCTTGCGCTATGTTTAGGAACACATTATGAGGCCAATAGTTTACTATTTGTGATAACTTTAGTATAATACTAGGAACAAGACTAGTTTTAGTATAGGTATGAATGGGGAGTATATGAGACAAGTGAAGTGAGAATCTAATGAGTATAAGAGTACCTGCATATAGCGCCAAGCCGACGGCTGGCCCTATATAAGGGTATGAGACTTGGGATAGGTGAGCAGACCATCATAGATCTAGACTTCACAAAGAACACACAGGAGCAATAGTCTAACAAGTCGGATCATACGGGTAGTTCTGAGATAGTAGCTACGACTACTGTAGGTGACAGTAAGGATCGAGATAGCTTAGGCTTAGTCTTACAGACCAAGTACTGGACGCAACGGAGACCCAACCGATGGTCCCCGGTGAAGGCATATGGGAAGTGACGCTCCCACTAGCCGTTGGGTATTATAGACCTAGAAAGGGGAAGCTGCTTAACCACAACTATATCTGGTTGGAACGTTACTGATGTTGCTTGCTTATGAGACAGATGGCATGAATTGTATGGATGGAATGACTATTTACTTGTGTCTTCAGGATGTCTCAATGGATATAATAAAATTACCTCTTGCCAAGTGTGTGTTCTTTGTATGGGATTGAGCCCCCTTACTGAGAGTCTTTATTGCCTATGAATGCAACGAGCATTCAAAGTAAGATTTATTCAGACTAATGATTAACAACAGACAATGACAAAGAACTCCCCAACTATTATTACAATTGTCTTTATTCAATTATCATCAAGTTGCAAGTGTGTAATCGACCTGCTATTAACATCACGCAGTCTGACGAAATTGTACTGACGCGGGTGGCCAGTCCATGTTTGGGCAGCATAAAGCCAATGTTTCACTTTGACAGTAGTGAAATGAGGGAGGAGTCACGGTGTGACGTACCACCATATAATAATGTGTTCCGCTCTTAGCTAGCCAGAGTAGCTGCAAGCACTGTGTGAGTAAACATCCTGTGAAGGTTGGACCTTTAACCTGCAGTCTAGGTTCTGGAGTGAGGCATATAGAAATTGTGTTAGAGCGCGGAGCGTTAACTGAATGTGTTTGAGGGGACTCTTACCTTGGGACTGATCATGGTCAATCGAGTTCTTGTCACGGAATGACTATACATTGGATAATAAACAACAAATCCTTTCACAACGAGTGTTCACGTCTTACATGATGAGGGAACTATAATTATGTATTGGACGACTGCAGTCGACGAGGAGGAGACTGCGAATGGAGCTAGCTATTATCTATCGAATTAAATACCACTTACACGCACTAACTCTAAATGGATAATTAACCTCTCAATAGTTCAAAATATTGAATATCCTCAATAAGATGCAAGCGAGACCAAATATTATACCATTCAATCAACGTATATCAAGTAAAGTATAATAAGTTACACCAGTCAAGCTCAAAACCGCAGAGTAAACGTAAGATGTAAGATGGTGTATTCAATACGAGCTGCCAAAAATTAAGAAACGAATGTTCCCTGTTTTTAATGGCCGACGTCACGATCCAATTAGCTCTGTCCGTCCTGTACCGATGGGCAAAGACAAAACAAAAGTGCCGACATCCATTGATTAACGATGTGCATGTAGGTACTAGCAGAAATGGCTCGTGTGCACGCTATACCAATTATCAGCCGATATGCGACCCCCCCCCCCCCTCCATTTGATAATTGTGTATTAAAACGTCTCATATACATGTATTCCTATTACTATTGTTGTCCCAAGTTATTTCAAAGATACAAGTCGCTGCAACCAATGTCGACAGTCCTTTTGCCCGGCTACACCTGGCGAAGTCATGCAATTATTCATTCCGAAAAAGGAGAAAGTGGATCCTTGGTGAAATCCCAAAGGCAGTCGCGGAATTTTCCAGATACCCCAGATCCTAACTCCTTCATTTTTTTGCTGAAAATTGGGGAAAATATTCAAGAATGGTTGGGGATCCAAAATCATAACAGAAAATGCCGTAAGCCACGGCTGAGGATATGTGAGCGGGCATTGCAACAGAGCCCATACTATCTTTGGCGGCTATGCCTACATTTATTAATGCTGTTGTAAACGAATGAAGTAAATAAGCAACAAGGGGCGCACGTAAGTGAATCACGCACCCTCTTCCCTATTGTTATTGTTAATGGGACCAGAAGAAGGTCAATATTAAGCAGAAAGAAAAAAAGAGCTACCGTCAGCATTAATGGATTCAGTATTTAAAAAGGGATTCTAAATGCCATAGCATAACCCTTTTGTAAATTATGGGATCATTCAAATTTAAACGTATTATAATGGTGGAATTTCTCGAATGAAAAGGGGGGAGGAGCGCATTCACATCACCGGAATGGAACGGTTATTTTTGTGTGTGTTATATACAGATATTCTTACAGGACACCACCTGGGTGTCTTGATCCCCTTGTAACTTCGTATTAGTCATGCAAGTTATATCGTATTCCTATTGAGAACCGGAGGGAGGGGGCTGAGGCTCAAGTTTACACATCATATAATTAGCTTATCTTTACTTAAAACCAGAACAGTATATTTTACTGAATTCACCAACGTGTGAGGTAAGAAAAGAAAAAGTCTAAATGAAATAGCCGAAAAAGTCATCCAGAAAAAATAGTCGAAAACTGGAAAGAAAAAATCGGCATGAAAGGAACAAACATAACCTGGCCGTGCGGTGCATCTTGGCAGTGAATTGTGTAATTTAAATATTTTTCCCCTTAATTCGTTCAGCTTTCCCCTTTCTAATGTGCCACAATTAATGGAGGATGCTTACTTAGGGGAATGGACAGGAGAAAATGCCTTAACTGTGCACAGTGCAAGTCCATCCGTATCCATTATGTTGCGCGCATCTAGCAAATGATTGTGAAGTGGATATAGGTGTCTTCCTTACTTATTTTTCACTTTGAAGTAGAAGTTGACAAACTCGTCGTAGGACAGGGAGCCATCTCTGTTCACGTCACAGGCTCTCATCATACGTTTGGTGGCCTCCCGGCCGTAGCCCAATACATGCTCCAGTACGACGTGCGCCTCGTCAGGGGTGATAACGCCGTCACCGTCACTGTCAAAGTCTCGGAACGCTGCCTCCACCTCAGCCCGTCTAAGGAAGAACAGGATTTATGCTGTAGGTTCTTAAACTAAACACTAATTATTAAATTTTGTTAACTATCTCAAGTTTGCAATATACATAATTCTTAATCTATATTGAAGTCGCGCTTATACAATCTTTCAATTTTTGGTAAACACAATCCTTACTTAGCTTAGGTTAAAAATGTGCACTGCAGACAATACTCAAATCGCTCCGGTTATATAAGCCTAGTGTTGGTGCCAAATTAGAATGTATTACAGTGTTTTCCAGATAGGTACAGGTATGTTTTATATCAAATCATTCATGTCAATGTAATTAGGAAGGCTGCAACTCAAGCAACCAACTGCAGCAAATATACCCTTCACAGAAATGCGCTCATAATGGCAGTTCAATACAGACATAATGCGCATTCTGGGCCTAGTCTGTTAGGGGTATTAGGGTTGCCCCTACTTTTGCCTCACGTTGCACGTTGGTCCAGGCCCTCCACGAATCAGAGACACGCGTAGGTGTGATTGTTTACACATTCCCTTAAAGGGGAACACCAGTGACAAACTACAACAAAATTGTAAATAGATCTTGTCTTTCTGATGTCATCAGTCAAAACAGCATCAAAATTGGATAAGCGGTTCAAAAGTTATTAAGGAAATAAGATTCTCCTAAGCTCCCCACTGGGGGCGGCCATTTTGAATAGATTTCCCAGCATGCACCCATGTTAAACCAAATTTTGGTTCCTGTTTAGATTCCTGTAGGCTTAGCTATAGTATTTCGTTCATTTTAAGAATGCTTTTATGAAAATGTTATTCGACGAAACATCTTGAAACTTCATATCCTTAGTAGAGATACATTGAAGAACATTTTGTGATAGGAATTTCATAGGAATTTACATTCTAATATAGTAAAGTTGCTATGGCAACATTAGTATGTATAGCAACCTCACCATATGAATAACAGCCTCTATTAAGCTATTTATATGGTATTTAATCTTACCAAAACCATATATATCATGAAAAAGAAGATGCAATAGTATCAATTCAATGATTAAGAGGCAATCAATTGTTACTGGTTGCCTAGCAACCCACAGTTTTCATATGAAGTAGTATAGCAACCATTGGTTCTGCCTAGCAACAGCCTGTTGCTTAGCAACCCAACATCAGAATTGGTTGCTTAGTAACCTCGATGCATTGTTTAAGTTTAGTGTGAAGGGTTTTCAGCAATCTGGTACCATTAATGATGTTTAAATGGCTGGTTGTTATGGTAATATCAAATCTTAGAAATGGTTGCTAGGGAAAAATTACACCATAGTTACGGTTTCTATGTAGTTTAAAATTTATGGCCATACTCAGTTATCGTCAGTTTGATTATAACAGAATGGGTAATTTGGTATATTATACTCAATATGACACAGCAAAGTAATAAATGACACTAATATATCACAAACCCAAACAGGAACCACAATTGGATAAGTTGGTGAAGTGCATGCTGGGTAATAAAAACAAAATGGCTGCCCCCAGTGGAGGGCTTGATAAACTCTTTTTTGGTCCATAACTTTTGAACCGATGCTCCGATTTGCATTTCGTTTTCACCATCAGTTTGGGAATTTCATACTCTCAATGCACAAAAAATGTATTTTTTCACTGGAGTGCCCCTTTAACTGCTTAAACCTTCATGCATTTTTTGTAGGGAAAAATAGATGTCTTAGCACAAAACTATAAAAGACAAGACTTACTATGCCTTTATGGGTTTTTCGGTTTCCAGAAATTTCACCATTTCCTCTCAAAATTAATGCACACAAGTTGGACCTACGAAGAGAGAGACGACTGGTGGATCTTTCAATTCGCTATGAAGAAGTAGGCTTATGCTATGAAAACCACCCAAGTTCATATTGGTGAATGGCATAATGGCATTTAACTGCGCCTCCGTAAGACTTCTTGATGCAAAGGGTGTCATAATCATTTTAATGCCCATGTCGAGTACTTTTCGTCCTAATATTCTTTGTCGCATACATCTTAAATTGCTTGACAGATAGAACAAGTTCTTCTCTAATCATAAACTATTGCCTGTCATTTTCCGACATTTAGTACTGTGCAACTAGAGTTTAGTAACCCAGCAAAACATGTGACGTTATCATAACGTTCCAGCAACGTATTGGATTGGTTCTTGTTACATTATTTTGATTGCTCCCAATAACGTGATGCAATGTACTGATGTGACATTGCACTGCACTATTATTATAACGTTCTGGTTATGTTCTTCAACCTAAGCAGAATGTTCTCATAACGTTGTGTTTGGTTTCATTCTAACCTCACCAAAAGCCCCATACCCACTAGGACACTTTGACTGGAGTCGGCCGACTCATGGACCCTAAAATTGGCCGATTCTGCTAGTAGAATCGGCCAATTTTAGGGCCAACTGGTATCAAACATGTATATTTCAATATACCATACTAACTGGTGAATCTAAGAATCAGCCGATTCTATTCAGTTGCAAGTTGCCAGTTGCCAGTAAAATTGCTTAGTGGGGATGGGGCTTTACAAAAACATTCTGAATTGGTGAGGTTGATTCCTCACCATCAATGACGTAATTGTTATGTATGTGTACCTTCTTAGTAAGTAACAAACTGACTAAAACAGTATGGTTGCAGAACATTTCTGTTACGTTGTAAGTAAGCTGGGAAGCTTAAAAAACAGCTTGAATCATGTTGAATTATGACATAGTCGAGAAAATCATGAAAAACGCTTTTGGTTCATGATCTTATATATCCAGTAGTAGTAGCCTACTTTTTATATTTCCATATTTTGTTTTTGAAACGTAAAAACTATAAAGCCTTTTCGTGGCAGCTTATTATAAATTAAATGAGATATGTAATCTTATAAGTTATATTAATCCATAAACTGACGGTCACTGTTTAAGGAGTTAGGGGTAAAGGCTTTTTATGTGTATCCGCCTTCCTATCAACCGAATTTTATGTTTTGCAGCCGTTGTAAGCTCATTTCTGAAAATGCCACATGTAGCTCTCTATCTCCGAGAGAATTAACATTGTTTTAATGGGTTAGATTCCGAAGCTAATCATTGCAGGTATCTATTAGAGACCTCATCGAGACCTGCATGGCACAGACGGGCGGGACAGGAAAGCCAACATAACATCTCCTAGGGGAAAAATAGACCGAAATGTCGGAAACACAACTTACTTCTCATCCGTGAGTTTCTGGAAAGCGTCAGTCATGTTTCAGGGGGGAATTTGCCAGCTGTTGGTGCACTGTCATGAAGAGAAAACGGTACAATATTAATACCTGTAGATTGTCTGCATCTCGTATTTTTCGTTTTAACCAGCAGCCGGTCCTTCCCTAACACAGTGGCAGGCTCAGAATTTGATATCAAACAGGATTACCAAGGGACTTAAACGCATCAGCATCAAGAGGGAAACAAAGCCAAATGTCAATTATATTCTTTTTAATAATTAACACGTTGATCACTGACCTTTGAAGCACTTAACTTGAAATACTTTGTCAGAAGCTAAGCATTTCCACTGATTTAGTTATTTCAATGAAAGGGGCAGGCCCGTAGCCACAGGGGGAAGGGGGGGGGGGGTCGTTTTTTGAATGAAAGGGCTAAAATATTTTTTATTTATTGTCATATTTTACAATACAAATTAGAGGACAATTCCTCCAGGGGGGGGTGTGTTAGACCGTAAAATGTAAATCTAACGTAAATTGTAATTTGATGTAAAATGTAATCCAAATTGACGTAAAATGTAAATCTGACGTAAAATGTAATCAGTATTGACGTAAAATGTAATTAAAAAACCTACCCTAAAATGCAAAAATGTAAATTACAGTTATAAACGTAAAATGTGAAAGTCATGCCCCAGATACCGAAATGTTTGTATAACTTTATTCTCTAATATGAACATACAATATTTATAAGGCTCATCTTATTCTTTACTTAGCTGAGAACCTACAATTCTCATAGCGAATTAAGTTTCATGTCATTATATTGGTGGATATCTTAAAATACAGGAATACAAGTACAATATAGGATCAGTACAACAGCACATTACAACTGTGCACTCAAATTTAGGCAATGTACCTTGTGTAATTACATTTAAAGTGGCTCCATATCAGATACATTTTACGTTAAATTGTTTCATTTTACGGTTTGTCATAATTACAATTTAGGTTAATCTGGTTTACATTTTACGTTGAATTTTCATTTTACGTTGATTCTACTTACATTTTGCGTTGATTTACATTTTACGTCACATTTACATTTTACGGTCTAACAGGGGGGGGTTCTTACGAACCCCCCAAATCCCCCCTGGTTACGGACCTGGGGGAATCTAAAATTGATGATCCACAACATTACGCAAAGGGTCCGATAGTGGACCAATTTCAAAATCGGCCTAGTTTTGATAAAAAATCATGTGTCAATCCGAAATCAGTCAAAAGAAATAAAGAAACATTCCTACTGATTTCAAACCGACGATGCCATGGCCTGACGAAATTATTTGGCATGATTAATATTTTGGGAGTGATTGTGGACAAAGTGTGGACCGATTTTATTGTGTCTATGTATTTTCAATGTTATTTTATTCATTTGCGGGCATATTAGTAGTGCACTGAGGTAAGGAATTAATACCTCATGCATATATATGGTTAGTGGCAACATTTGAATAGATTAGATACTGAAAGTTTAAGAAGAAGATCACCAGAATGCGAAGGGTTATGATCTGAAACATGAATTGTTTGAAATTGTAAACAGGTTTAATGAAAGTTATGAAAGTTATAGGTAGCGCCTACGGCGGGGACGACAGGCCTGCGTCCCATAAGCAGTGGGAGGTCTGATCCACCAGAGGCAGCACTACCATGGGAAATCAATAATCATGGGTATATAGGTGTTGTATAGCCAGTATCAAGCAGAAAAGATACACATTTGGATCAATACAAATCTTAGGGATTAGGGAGCTTGGTAGTGAGACACATTAAAGACAATCACTCCATTATAGATCTAACATTGACAATTACTTTAAATTTTGGAATATACAAGTTTAGGGTCTTTGAATTCCAGAAATGAAGAAAAAATAAGGGGTCACCATGCTAACTTTTGAATTAAAAACATTACAAAATTAGCAAAGAAATGATAATTTTTTTTTAGTATTTTCACAAATTAAAATAACTTAAGAAATTAAAATTAAAATAAAATAAGAAATTAAGAAATTCCTTAATCACATTAATGAAAATAATTTATTATCTGTTTAACTCATTTGGATATGAAGTCACTTGTTTCTCTTTATATAATATAATTAATATGAAAATAGAGTTATTTTGGGGGAACTTAATTGGATGAATCTACTGATAAAAAAGAACAAATTCTTATTAAATTGGTAATAATAACATTTTTTATATTGAAAATTACTTGAAATACCTGCATCTGATTGGAATAAGGGTTGGCTATCATTTAATGAAAACAAATTAGGGGGTCACCGTTCTAACTTTTTCAGAAAACCCACATAACTCTTAATAGATTTAGACACAAATTTATGAAAATTAGAAAAACTAATCAATTATGCTTTATGCTTATTCATTATTTCCAACACACATGGAACCTACCAGTATGTACCTAAACATATACTTCTTTATACACATTAGTCTGTTTCATGATGTACAGTGCAGAGCCCATGCAACAGAAGCTCAAGGACAGGCTTTATGATTGCCAAAATGGGAGGGTAGGGCTGAAAATAATACTTTTATTACGAATAAATTCAAGAATTTATCAAATCTGATAAAATGTATGAATTGATAACGTTTTGGACTACAACTTTGTCACTTACTATATGGTAATGGAATGAATATTAACAGAGCTATGAGCAAAAACGCATTTTCCCTAGATAGACTTCTATAGTTAAGGATTTTCACCTTGGTCATGGTCCACTGCCCACCCATAGAGCTAGGCTGCGCAGTATGCATGTGCATTTTTTTTTTTTTTTAAATTTGTTTATTTTCAACATCACGCAGGTTACATACATGGTCTTCCTGTTGATATGATAGGTATGATGATGAAAAGTGATGGTATGATGAATGATGATAACATACAAAATCATAGCCTGTTCTGTTGATTACATAGGTGGGTCAATAAGCATTTAATACCTCTTTTAAACTTTACTTTGGTGGTCGACCTCTGCAGACTTTCAGGAAGACAGTCCCACAGTGCGATACCTCGTGACAAAGGGCTCTTCAGATACTTTTGATACTTTCTTTTGATATTTGTAAATTTAATTTTGTTTCTGCTCCGAAGGTGGACTCTAGGTCTTGTCTTATTGATCCTTTCTTGATCAGAACATAACCTGTACATAAATGATGAAATATGTTCCACCCTCCGTTCTTTCAGAGGATCTATTCTATATTTCCTAGCCAGGCCATCAGCTTTTAGTGTCGGGTTTTGCTTATTGTCTATAATTTTTAGGGAACGATCTTGGAGAGTTTGTAGCCGAGATATTTTCCCAGTTGGGCCACTGTCCACCATGAAATCAGCATAATCCCCTATCGGTAAGATGGTTTGTTTATAAATCAGACATGCAGGCTTTGTGCTAATAAATTTACTTAACTTATTAAGCTGGAAAACACGGGTATTTAATTTGTTATATTCATCATTCAAAAATTGTTCAAAAGTTAGTTTATCGTCTATTGTCACTCCAAGATAATTGTAGTTCTGGACACTGTCTAGTGTGCTACCCATCATAGTAACTGTTAAAATTGGTATATCTGTGCCAGTCATGTTTTTATTGATCAAATTAACTAAATATTTTATAGGAGCATATTTGGGAAAAGGTATCAATTGGCATATTGGGCCACCTTATGGCCAACAATTTTTGGGGTAGTGTTCCAATTGATTATTTGATATACAGCTAAAAGGTATGTATTACAATGTTCAGGGATTCTTTCAATCTTTATTTTATAATTATACAATATCTATTTATAATATAAATCCGGAACATAACAACATTACCGTTTTTGACACATCACTATATTATAGTGATGTGTCAAAAATCTGCATAACCGCAGAGACGGGCTGGCGTCATGTCACCGCCGCACCTGAATTAATGATTTTGCTTTAGGTATCATTAAACAAAATATTACATAATAACTTAGAATACAAGATATAATCGTTTTTAAATTCTGGTAAGTGATCAATAACTTAACTGGAATGGGTAAAGGAAATGGAAACACTTACTGAAATTGAATCTAAAGATGGTGTGAGAGTCAATGGGGTTCAGATGTTAAACTGTATGGATAATTACTACACAGATGCAGGTTTTAATCTGGGCGAGAACCGATTCTGGACTGGTTTTGGCACCGATAGGTTAAACTGTCAAATCAATTATGGACCGACAAAAAATGTTATTATCATTCCCTTGAGAAAGGGGTACGTCAAGCCCAGCCATTGGTTATGAGGCCTAGGGTTGATTTGCTCTCCCCTATTTTTTCTTCTTTTTATTTATTTATTTTTACAAGAAAATCTTAAAAAGAAATGTGTTCAATTGCAATAGCACACCCCTTTTCAAAATCCTAGATCCACTATTGAGGTCACACTGATTTGAAAAAAAAACACATTTTCTCTATCAACTATCAATTATTCAAAATTTATTCTTTTTTACTAACAAGTCATGCCACCCATAAGTCATCTGCATCATCTGACAAAGCCCTATCCATAGATATATTGAAATATTACAGTAGCAGTTTCTCTTATGCGTCTCAATATCTGGGATCTATTGATTTACAATTCACATTCATGACCTTATTTAGATTTTTACAATTTACGGCAGGAAGTATGATTACATTGTACGGCAATATGATTTACATTCTAGGTCGGATTTACGTTTTATGTCAGTTTAAATTACATTTTTATGTCCAGTTTCATTTTAGGGAAGATTTACATTTTACGGTCTAACAGGTGTTGGGGCTGGTTACGGCACTATATATTGCATAATGATCTAAGGTCACAAAGTATTCAACAAAACCTGAAAATCAAATCAAATAATTATTTGTGTCTGATAAATAAGCAATGTTTGAATAAGAGAATTCAGAGGAAAAAGGGAAAGAAAAAAGGGAAACAGTGAAACAATGTATCACAACAACTATATGGATTAAGGGGTCGTTTCACACTACTAAAATCGTAAATGTGTTTCTCATTATCGTAAATCTTAAGGTAGGACGACTTTTATAGTCAATAATCTTAATTGTACATACTATATGGCTAACAACATGATCTTAAGATCGTAAGTCTGAAACGTAATCAAGAAAAGCCCAAAATGTCATATTTAAAAATACGTTCTTAGGGTTATGACCAGTGTGAAACCCCCGTTAGGCTGGATGGCAGTAGCGGTCAAAGTGTATCCAAGAATTATAAGTTTGCTTTCAAGACACGAATATTGAGTTGATTAGCAGTACTAAATTTATTTATTCATTCAGTTTTTATAGATATTTATAATAGATATTGGTTAGAAATCGGGGGTTGTGCCCCCAACCCCCCCCCCCCCCCCCCCCTTTTTTTTTTCTTTCTTTTTCTTTTACTGTTTTTCGATTCTCTTATAAATTGCTCCATTAATAATGACTGACAAAGCTGGTTGACCAACTGACTGAACACAAGGGATAGGAGATTATCGTCCACCTACATGTTGACTACCGAGGTGATGCCCTTGACATTTGTCATACACGTATGTATTTTGCGGGGACACGAAAAGATGTGCATCATATAATAATCATTATGTTTTCACATACTATTTATGTTCGTGGCTGGAAACATGGACCTCGATTACATTTGTTCAGAGACAGTTCGTGGAACCAATACAATGTACATGGAAACTGTCCTAGGCCTACTTATATTATTTACTGATAGTAATAATATCGGTAATGCAATATATTTGTATATCAATGATTTTGGCTTCTCTAATTGTCATTCAGGGAGGAAAGCACAATGTGTGTTTGACATTTATGAAAAAATACGTGCCTTCAATGTCTGATGGAATTGGCTCCTTACCCTGACCTCATTTGGATAAAGACAGCTAATTGGCTGATAAATTGCAATGCCTGCTTTAATTTTCTTGGTGTTAATCAAATAACGATAACTATAGACTGTATGCTTATTATGTTGTTTTTATTTGAAAGGGATGTATCCAAATCCAACCATTTGCTACAGATAGAAAAACGTTGACTGTAGCCTGTGAAGATCGCATTATTCATACTTACTATTCGTGTACTACACGTTAAATGCAAACACAACTTACCCGGTTTGACACTATAGAATACAGTGCAGCTGGTCACAAGGCTGGTTATTGATATAGGTGAACCACAGCTGATAGATAAATAGACAGAATTGATTTATTCTTTTGGATGAAAGTTGAATAAGCTTATAGCTCTCTATCTGTCCATCCTCACTCCACTCCCATTCTTCATAATATTTTGATGATCATGATCACTTATCATAAAATGGTTGGCCTACAGTACTGTCAACCGACTTTAGTAATGGATTGACGCATACATAGCGTGTATTATTTGTTACCTTGTTTAGCTTTATGCCCAGTGACGTAGCCAGGGGGGTTCCTGGGTGTCTGGAACCCCCTTAAATTTCCCAAAATATATATGTAAAATGATATTGCAATTTCGATGTCACGACAATTTATCCGGATCATTCAAGTCCTTGCATAGAATGCAAGGAGGAACAATGTCCAATGTACGACCTTGTGTAATTTACAAGTAGAATAATCATATTTTACCTGCAAATGGTGTGTCGGCGTTAGTGCGTGTAATATGTCAGGTTGTCGTGACGCCCCGAACTCCAGTAGTGGTTATTAATTTTGCTGTCCGTATACGGTGTCTCGTTTATGTAAGGAGCCACCTGTTCAGGTCCATCGGTAGTCAGCCAAGCTTTGGGCCAGGTTGCAGCTGTGTATTTTGGTCTCTCATATCACAGACACATCGGGCCCGGGTCCGATGCTCTTTTAAACTAAAATAGAAGAGTCATGATTGACTTTTCGGGTAATTTGTGGGTCATCATCAGTGGTTAAGCTTCCACGCATCCCGAGTGTATACTATGTGTATGACTGAATACTTAATTGACCTATTTGTGCAACAATAAGCCAGCATATAGGCCTATACGAAACAGTCTGATGTGGGTACAGGGTCTTGTTAATCCATTAACTATTTGCGACAAACTTTCTAAAACAAAACACACAAAAAACGTTAGACCACCCCCACCTAACCTCGGAGTGACGTTCTCATTGGATTTGTACAGAAATTCAATTTTGAAGCACGCAATACCTCAAACATGATGTAGGCCTGATAAGCCTTCCATATCTGACAACAATAGTTTTATTACTACTGAAATGGGACATTAATATTTTCGTCGTCATAATTATCAGTCAGGCGGATCTACTTTGTGATCACAAGGACCACATTTCAAAACTAAAAGCATCTGATCTGCTTTATCTTTTTTTAAAAAAATACCAGCGTTTTCCGGAAGAGTTTTCAATAGACCCTCTATCATGACTAAAAGGAATACCTGCCTGTGCAGTTATAGTTCAGGCCAGGGCTGCGTTCCCAACTTTGTGGAAAACTATTCCATATCTCTCACGGCACTCTCAGTCTATATAGTCTTCATAATTAAAACTGTTTCTAACTGTGGGACTTAGTGGAAAATTCTGTAAGTGTCCAGTATGGTACATGTGAATTCCAGAGGTCTTGAGTTTGTTCTTACAAGCATGTAATATTGAAAATTGGATGTATAACCTGTATTGTTGCAAGTTGAATTAATCGTGATGAAGTGTCATTATGTGGTGCATTCAGTGAATTTTAATTTGGTGAGAATGGTGCAGGCTTTTTGTGGTGTCTATATGGGAAACTTATGGGCCACATGCAGACAGGGGGTGCATTTCCAAGTCTGTTTTGTGGAACCCACAAATACTCCACCTGATATTTATGGAGAGCTTAGTGCAAAAAATATTATGTTAACTAATTTTGAAAACCAGCCATTTCCAGTGTGAATTGTGGAAGATTATGTGTATATGTTGAACTATAGAGAGTTAATTATCTGTTGTATAATTATGATGTACATAATTAGTCGTAATTAATTGTAGATAATAGCTAGCTCCAAACACAATCTCC
Source organism: Lepidonotus clava (assembly GCA_936440205.1). Lineage (NCBI taxonomy): Eukaryota > Metazoa > Annelida > Polychaeta > Phyllodocida > Polynoidae > Lepidonotus > Lepidonotus clava. Next base: position 30,781,546 of record OW387134.1, read on the forward strand.
TCCTCATTCGACCGCTGTCGTCCAATACATAATTATAGTTCCAACATCATGTAAGATGTAACACTCGCGTGAAAGGTTGTTCTTTATTAATATTCTATGTATTGCCGTTCCGTGACAAGATCTCAAGTGGGCTTTGTAATCTATTGTCATTTATGGAGGGAATCTATCGAAAGTAGATATCAAACTACTTTCTTACATTTAGCTCCCCATAATTCCTATTTACAAGACTTGTCCTTTCATTTGTGGACCCAACAAGTGTCTATTTTGTGGTCAAAAGTTATAGACGCTCAAAGTACCTGTAAGTCTTGAGACCTATTTGGTAATGCAGTGGTGAAGTTCCCAACCCTCAGTTAGCTAAGAAACAATCAGCCTTAATTCTAATGCTTATTCTGGGACATATACTGAGGGTGTGAAAGCCTTTGTGGACTTCTTACAAAATGTGAGATCAGCAATGATTGGCCAAGAGTAGGGGGCCCTAGATGGGGTTACCTTTGTTAAATGCCGTTTTTCCTTTGAGGTATGACATTCCTTTTATCATATTTGATGCTCCATTAACAGTCTTGAATAGGCACACATTTTACATTTGCATAATCTTTACAATTCAAGTCATTTTACTTTAACTTATGTAAAGCTATAAAGCATGTCATTTCAAATCAATGGGTATGTTACAATGTAACTATAATGGTCTTGGTGCTCAGTACTTATGGACTAGAACTAGGATTAAGGAGAATAGGCACTCATGAGTCTACGTGAATCATTGACAGTGGTGCCACATGGCTGGAGCTTACAAATGGGAAAATCTCATAGGTTTAAATTGTTTGTAATAATTCTTTATGTAGGTAGAAGGTCTCTGTTTTAGATTTAATAATCCACATGTTTTTCACAAATCTGAGTTGGGAATGCACCCAGGGGTGGGGTAGTCCCCACTTTGCATGTTATTTCTAAGAAACGGCGGTGTCACATGCCATATATATTTGAGACTGTTTCTTCCTGGCCTGATAATCATACATAGAGATATGGCAAGAATGGGTAAGAAGTAAGCAAACATTGCATAATACTATAGAATTGAAATAGCTGCTCATAACCCAGGTTAGAAAACCTGTGCAATATTGTTACATTTTATTATTTCATCTCAACTTTCTGACTGGACATAATTATTTCCTGAATACTAAACGCATATATATAGGTGAATAACATGATTCTCGATTCCAAATTTACTTCTCTAAACCCCCTTCTGACAAACTTGGAGTAAAATGTAATTTTGTTTCGAATTAAATTGTTGGAAGTCCGGAAAAATACAAAATATCAGAAAATATCCAGGTTTAATATATTCTAAATATTCCTAGCTTTAGAACATTACCAAATTTATTAAAATTGAACAAGAATGGTAAGAATTATGAGAATTTCTCTGAAAAAAAGTTAGGGCAACTTGATGTTATTGATCACAATTTGCTGCAATGATGATGATCGCTATATCCTATATATACATACAAGGTCTCTGCTATTAGTAGTGTGTGGAATGTGTATGTAGAAGGGGAGGGATAGATGGAGTACTTGAGGTTGTACTGACTGAGAGCCAAAACAACCCCTCTTGGTGAGTACCTGTAATTAACTTGTTTTTACAGTTGACCTCCTTTCAAAATAAAAGTCAAGCTAGACTAAAAGATTCCTTAATGTATCCAAACATCTTTTATCATGATAATAGGTTAATTGAAGCAAAGAACAAATATTTTTGCATACTAATTTGGGTGCTAAAAATAGTAAATTTGCTTTCTTGTTAGTGTATTTGTTAGATATAGAAAAAAAAGTTCTAAATTGTCCAACTGATAGCCTATATGCAGGGCAGTGGTCCAGTGAGGGGACTACCCTCACCTTGGTCTTTGGCTCAGCAGGACTGCACTGTGCAGCTTCATGAGACGGGTGTATATATACTACCTTACACCAACATGGTTATACATAGGTATATGGGAGGTTGTGCCTGCAAAAGTAGGATTCTAGGCATTATGTGTTTGGGACTAGTTGCAGTCCCGACACACTCACCCCCAGTCAGCTTAAAAAATGGACACCAGATGGCTATTTTCACCTGTGTATTATAGCTGGGTTCTCCACCATGTGGGCCGGGGAGGCAAGGATTTGACTAGAAGGAGATATGCTTACGTGTATCCGTCGTAGAGACTCTGAGTCATATTCATTGTATATAGTAGTTATATCCATATATGCCTATATGCCTATATGAATGATCAGCTACAACGTTTGCAGAATGATGCTTTACGTATTATCTATGACCAATATACTGTACCCTATCGAATGAGGTTACGGAGTGATATATTGCATCGAAATGCTGAAATAATGACTTTATATTATAGAAGGAAACTGCATGTATTACTTTATGCACACTCGTTATCTAGAAATCCTGTATATATAGATGATAGGGAAATTATAACTAGGCGGCACGATGGCATCTTACTGAAGGTGCCAAAGATTGAGAATAAAAGGTGTTATAGGAGCCTGCTGTATAGGGTAGTAACTGAATGGAATTTACTACCAACTTTTATAAGGAATATAGAATCAAGAGTACTGTACAAAAAATCAGTTCAGTTGTACTTTGATAATCCATACGTATGATGTGTTTTCTAGTTTGGTATATTGATTAGTATGTTGCATATATGAGTATGGACTTTCATCTTTATCACCCTGTTCACCCACTCATTAATGGCTTTCATAATGGCTTTCATAATGTGATCTCACCTTATGTCAACTGAGAAAATACCTTTGGAACTATTGTTATGATCGTACCAAGATGTATATTTTGCTTTAGAGGGAGGGGAATTAAAATCGTCTATGACGATCCCTGCACCCTAAATAAAAATGAATAAAAAAAAAAAAAATCCAAATGTGTATTACCAAAAATCACTAACTGGCATGTTCGCTAGGGGTCACTAAGTAGGAGATTACTGTAGAGGTACTCCCTGCATGGACAAATTACATAAAGGAAGAGCCACAAATTAAAGTACAGTTTCAAACCTTTATTTCTGATAAGCATACAATAGATAAAGTACTCTGTACAAATACCATGCAGCACTGGTGAGTGGTACCAAAGTGACAATAATACCGCCCCTCTGAGCACTTACCTCTATTTTTTTTTCATTTTATTCATCCTGTATTCTTCTCATATACAATATGGTTTTCGTCAAAACACAGCATCTTAGTACAGCAATCTTACAACTTTTGATAACAAAATATAATCACTAGTTAATCAACTAGCAATATTCAGACCATTTTATAGTCTGCTCGTAATCCCTAAATACTGATGAACAGCACTAGTTCAATACAATCATATAACACTTTTGGATTTGACAATAGGTATGGGAGTGGTAGGTACGATCTTATACCTCCCCCTAAATTAGTAGGGGACTGGTCCATCCACAGCTTGATTTTTAACAATAATTTCTGTTTATTCTTACAATAAGTCTGAATATTACACAATTCCACAGGGAGGTCATTCCATATTACACCACCTCTATAGTTGATATGTAATTTGGATCTTGATTTCACTAGATTTGGAACAACTATAACACTATAGGCCCATCATACCTACGTAATGGCAGTTATATCATCAATATAACAATTATTACGTGATCTTTTATACATACTTCAAGAGATGTGCATTTCTTCGATCCACCAAAAAATTCAGACCTGCAAGCTTATGTGTAACCAATACATTTGTTCTCGGATGAAGTGACAAACATAGTCTAAGATTATGATTTTGTAACACTTGTAATTTCTTTCTTTTCCATGCCGATGCATGTCCATAAAAGATGTCACCATATTCAATGTGTGGCAGCAACATTGCCTTATATATTGCCATACTTGCTTTTACATTTAGATATGGCCGAATTTTGCGTAAAATAAATCCCTTACTTGTTATCTTTGAATACACCAATCAGAGTTTGTGCCAACTGCTGATCCGGCACCAAGCCTAGTCCTTCAGGCCTGCTATAACCTCTAGTCCGATGGTCTGGTCAAGTTGCTGGGCCAGGTAGAGTAGTAGCTATTACACTAAAGTGACGACAACAATACCGCGTAGGAACTACAAATTGGCTACAATGCTGTCATATTGGAGCTCAAGTCGCTAGGTGTAACAAGAACTTCGTTCAACTCGCACCCTTTGGGATATATACATTAATCTGTAAATCCCCCGACACATGCACTATCAAAACAGGTAACCGAACCAGTAATATAGCCTATAACTTTGGTCAATGCTCCATTCGATATAAATCATTTAGAGAATTAATATTCATTCGTTTCCACTTCAGAAAGCAGTCGTATTGTGCCCAAACTGCATAATTATATGAAGGTCTCATATACCACATATTTTCGGTGTAAATTATAATAGTATTAAGTACCATGCATCACCCCTCCTTATTTTAGACATTTCCGGTTCACATATAAAGTATCCTCTATGAATGATTGGTATTTCTGTCTTGGACAAAAAATACAAATACGATCAATAGTTTTTTCCCGTGGCATTGCCTGAATACATGAATCACCGTTAGTATGCCTTTGAAATTAGAAAGCATAAAAGTGGGACGTCTGAGAGCCTATTTGTTGGCTAGGCAGGCTGTCCTAATGAAAAATCTATTTCTTTTTTATACTGTGTATACGGATTTACTCCGGCATGTCCCATCTGACAGGCAGAGGACTGCTGTCCCATTGAGAAGGGAAGGTCGTATGTGGCTGTGCCCCAAGATACCCACTCCTTTCAAAAGAGCTCTCTTATGTCGGAGGATAGATTGTCTCATGTTCCAATTGTTTGACGACATTCCCTATATCTGAAATAAAAAAAAGAGTGGCAGTATTTCATGAAATCGTATTTAGTATTCTTATTTTTGGCCCAGGCACTGCACGAACGGAATTTACTTCGTTTTACAAATAGCTGAAAGGTCATGGAAACTTTGGTAAAGATTCACTCCTACCCTTTAATCAACTTTAGTTGTCTTTACAAGACAATCATATTTAGGTTTTTTGTCAAAAGGTCATTAAATAACTCAAGGATGTTTTCAATAGTATTAATTTTATTATTCAATATTGCTGAGTAAAGTAAAGCCACCTGAACGACCATAGTGGATTCTCCTTGTAACCTTTACATTATAAACTTAAGGCTACTCAACAAGAACATGTATTTACTTGCAATAAATTTTGTGCAATGTTTCATGTTATAACATTTACTTTTCAGTAAAGACCATTTTCTGAGTCTTATATTCTTCCTTTAGAGGGCACCACATGCTAATTTGTGTTTTACCTAATTATTATCTACAATACTTATGTCACAAAACTGAAAAGTTTTCTGTTAATAAATCTTCACATAGCACATCATAAACGTGATATAACGTTGAATGACCGAGCAATAAATCTACCTAAACTGAAACTAACTTTTGTAAAAGAACTGTTACAGATCGAGTAATACAAGACTGGAACGAACCACCATTTCTTGGTAGAGAAGAAGACAGTAAACATGAACAACTTGTAAGAAAGCACAACGCTTATGTTGATAATGGCTTACAGTCATCTGTTGTTTCAGAAGTCCCTCTCTTCGGATAAATCTGTAGGATTCATACCTAAAAGGCTAACTCATCTCTATTCCTACATTCTCCGGGGCAATAGGTGGGGCAAGAAGACCTCGTCAAATGGGATTAGGACAGGGGCCAGTCGGTCGAGGGGGAAGAGGGAGAAGGGGAGACGGGGAGACGGGGAGAGGGGGAGGTGGTGAGAGGGGGAGAGAGAGAGAGGGGAGGGGGAAAGTAAAAATGGGGGGGATTAACTGGGGTCCAGTTGATGATAATGTAACCCTGTAGTTCTGTATTTCTAGGAGGCATTCTACATTTTGTTTTTAGCTTATCCATAGGTTTTTGTTCATTTTAATTTCATACTCTCAGTTGTACTTATATAATTGGCCAAACTGAGTTGATGCATGCCACTATGAACATACCGTTCTTCTATGGTGTATCAGGCCCGTAGCCAGAACTTTTCATGGGGGGGTGACCATTTTCAAGAAGTGGACCTTTTTTCCTGGGCGATTGAAAAACTTCAGCAATAAATCAGAGCTTGCTTACTCTAGAATATCTATAAATATTGTTTGTGTAATTTGTAACATGTGATAAAACTATAGACGTATATGTAATTAAAAGTAAATATGTGTGACCGCTGGAGCACCACCTGGTATGATTTTATTTTCATTGCAGGATTTTCTTGAAATTTCAGTTTGGGGGATAGAATTAGATTTTCTATGTTGACCTATGCAGTGTCCAAAATTAAGGGTGCATTCTGCACCAGGGATGCATGATTTTGCAGCAGGGTACATGTTTTTTTATACTGTGCATCCAGCAGATCCACACATTTTTGGTGGAATAAATAGCCTTATATCACTGAGGGTGCAATGAAAGACTCACTGGGTGCACACAATTCAAAGCTCTGCACCCGGCGAATCTAGAAATCACCCCAGACATCCATATTTACCTTAAATATAGATAGGATAATTGTGTTATTTCTAGATTTTCTTTGTCTCAGGTAGCTCTTCAGCTATAGCAAAAAGGGAACATTTTGCATAGACTTGAACTATAGAGAGTTAATTATCTGTTATATGTGGTGTACCTAATTCGTCGTAGTTAATTGTAGATAATGGCTAGCTCCAAACACAGTCTTCCCCTCGTTCGACTGCTGTCGTCCAATACATAATCATAGTTCCAACATCATGTAAGACATAACACTCGCATGAAAGGTTGTTCTCAATCAATATTCTCCTGTGTATTGCCGTTCTGTGACAAGATCTCCCAAGGATCCCAGAGATCGCACAGGGGTCCCAGAGGGCGGACAGAGGTCCCAGAGGGCTGACAGAGGTCCTAGAGGGCGGACAGGGTCCCAGAGGGCGGACAGGGGTACCAGAGAGAGAACAGGGTCCCAGAGGGTAGACAGATATCCAAGAGGACGGACAGGGGTACCAGAGGGTGAACAGGGGTACCGGGAGGGGTTATAGAGGGGGGAGGTCCCATGTTTCATGTCAAATTTAAAAAATGGTCCTGTCGCCTGTCATTTATATTTCAGTTTAAAGGCCTGTCACATGTCGATTTTAAGAATTAACCCTGTCGCCTGTCATTATCTTTTTAAAGCCTCTGTCCCATGTCGAATTTAAGAAAAGGCCCATGTCATTTGTCATTAATTGCCATGTCCCCTGTCGAATTTAAGAAACAGCCCTGTCGCCCTGTCGAATTTAAGGGTCTAGACCCATCCGGGAGGTTTGTCTGAGATTCTCTGATAAAAGTTATACTTTGAAAAAGTGTACCTGGCCCAGCTTGGGGGGGTGACACATACCCCACATCACCCCCCCTGGCTACGGGCTTGTGTATAAAGACGTACAATATCTCATTTATCTATGACCTACATTCGTCAAGACCTCAGGCTAATTTCAATCTGATTAGGACGGGAGCCCCTCGTCCACTGCAATGTTTGTTTAGTGCTTTTGGGCTAAAGTATATAACTCTCTTCTGATAGATCTTTAGAATTCATACCTTAAAGGCTAACTCGTCCCTATTCCACAGTTTGTAATGGGGATGAAACTAAATATATGTGTGATATAGATGGCATTTATATATGTATTAACAATACCACAGAGGGCGCCACTGGCTGCCAGTCCTCTCCCCTACCTATCATTCGGAGTACTGCCATAACCAAGCCAACCCTCGGAGGGGTCAGACGTTTCACCTATCAGCAAAACTTGACGCCATGACTCAAATCCCAAGAGAAAATTGCACTGCATGTGCTTGAAGGCACAAACGTCCTTACAATTCGCTATGTCGCTATATGAAAGCAGCGGTGGGTAAGTGTGTTCAGTTACGGATGGACACGAAGGACTATCTGTTATATCTACCGGACCTGCATGCTGACTGGGAACGTGAGGAACCGGACCCTAATGTCGAGGAGTTGGCTACTGATGGTATTTATCAGAAACAGGTCGAACATTTGTCGAATATCAATGAGGATTATCGTCAACAGTTGGCGGATACACGGTCAGAAATGTTGTTAATGACGGAAAAGATGAGTGAGCTCACTCTTGCCGTCAATACATTGGTGTTCGAATGGACAAACCGGTATCAGGTGACGCCGACCGGCCCGGCCAGGGTGGGCGGGGCTTGTTCACTGCGGCCACTCCTGGCCAGTGGGATCCCATGATCGGTGATTCCAAAACACTGGGTCCCGGAGGTGTTTCTATTTCTTCTCAATACGGATTGCCTTCTTTTTCTGGATCGTCGATATCAGGACCTGCTGTCTCTTCTCAAAGAGGTGGTCTGCATTGGTCTCTCGATAGGCCTATACCAGCTTCTATATCAGGATCTTCAGCTTTAGTCTCACCGATTCGGGCATGCCAGCAGGCCTGGGGGTGGCTAAATCATTGTGGTCTGTCTCTTCTAGTTTCCCTGGGAACCAGCTACCTTCCATCGTTCGTCCTCATAACCCGGCTGTTAACCCGGGTTGGGCTGGCTGGGGCAGTCTTCAGGGTACACCTGGTCAGGTGGGTGTTCCGATTGTTCCACCGACACTACTACCGCAATCGTTGTTGCATCAAGATTGGTTCTCCGAAGGGAAGTCTTCTGACAACAAAAGTAAGCGATCTAAGCACTGGATGCGTCCTGATTTTTACATTCCAAATGATAAACGTTATGATGAGCTGTCGTTTAGAGAATTGATTTTTGGAATGTTATCGGTAGCTGAATACATGGTACGGTACAATCTTCCCAATTATCCTGTGTTAAACTATCTAGAGCACTTCAAGTTCGTGGCCATGAAGGGTATGATGGCTAGTTTTACGTCTGAATTGTTAGCCAGATATGAATATTTAGTCACATCCAAGGTGTTGGCGGGCTTGCTTCCCGTCCACATCCCGGCAGATCATGAGGCTGTTTACACTCATCTGAGTGCGGAAAATGTGGCTCCAAAGCAATCGGTGTCTACACCCTCCAAGAAAACCAATTTATCCTGGTTTAGATGTCCGAAAGACGTTTGTCTAAAATGGAATCATGAGAAGTGTGACAAAGATGATTGTGACCGTAAGCATGTGTGCGGTTCTTGCCGGGGAAATCACATTGCTTCAAAGTGCCCGGACAAGAGCAAGAAATAGGATGAGGCTTGCACTCAAGAGGATATAAACCTGTCTAAAACCTGTTTAAATCTGTCTTCTACGCAATCAGCTGAGAGTGTATACCCGTTCGTTGACAATGCCGACCGCGGTAACCTTTGTTTTGATTGCCCTGACCGACTGACCTCGGCCGCGTTTAATGATCTTATAGTCTCTAAGGAGATTTCTCAAGGGAAACTGATGAGTTCTGATGTCAAGCCCACTTCGTCTTGTGTGCACGCTATAGGAGTGGTTCCTAAGGCTACTGGTGGCATCAGGAATATTACAGATTGTTCTCAACTTAAGGGTTCATCTATTAACTCCCACATGGCTGCAACGTTTTCAGCCTTTTGTTAAAAGACCATGGATGATGTAACTTCTTTGTTGGAACCAGGAGACTACATGGCGGTAACGGATATAGCCAGTGCTAACAGGGAAGTTCCTATCTGTCCTTCCAATTGTAGATACCAAGGACTGAGTTGGCATGTAAATGGTGTGGATTGCTATCTTTTGGATAATTTCTTATCTTTTGGCACACATGTGGCACCATTTGTGTATTCCCGCCTATCTGACTCCACCGTCCGCTTCCTGGCCAAATGCAACATCAGGGCAGTTAATTATTTCGATGACTTTATAGTCTTTGGACATGACTATGAAGATTATAAACGCTCCCAGTTTTTTCTCCACTCTCTGCTGAGTGACCTAGGTTTCTATATTGCTTACAAGAAGGTCACGTCCCCAGCAACTACAGTTACCTACTTAGGAGTGGAGATTGACTCTACGGCTATGCAGTTAAGGCTGCCCCAACAGAAACTGGTCAAACTACACTCAGAACTTTCCTTCTTTCAAGGGAAATGCAGAGCCATGAAGAAGCAGATACAACGCTTGGCTGGAATTTTAAGTCATTGTGCCACGCTGGTCAAGGGTGGCCGTACCTCCTCCCATCGCATATTTGTTCTGCTGAAGTGTTTTAAGGGCGGCAGGCGTTATGTTTCACTGGGGAAGGATTTTCAACTGGACATGTCATGGTGGTCAGCATTACGGGAATGGTTCAATGGCGTATCCCCTATAATTGACAGCTCCTACACCACTTCATTCTCCTGTGATTCGTCATTCACAGGTTATGGGGCTGCCTGGGACAGGGACTGGATTTGTGGTTGTTGGCAGGAATTGTTATGTTCGCCTGATGACACCCATTATCATTTCCAGTCTTTTCTGCCTCCGCTTCCAATTGACAACATTAACGTCTTGGAACTCTATCCCATATTCGCGGTCTTATCACGTTGGGATTTGTAATGGAAGGACACAGGGTGTGCTGTCGCACTGACAATACACTGGTAGTGTATGCAATCCACAAAGGACGGAGTGCCAATTATCTGTCTATGGCGTTGCTTCATAAGATTTTCTGGCTAATGGTGCAGATGAATTGTCACCTAGTAGTAGAACACATAAGTGGCATCGACAACACTGTTCCTGATTATTTGTCATGCCTTCATATTGGGTCTGTTAATAATCTTCCGTCTCACATGTGTTGCCACAGGTCAATTGGATCTCTGCGCTCGTCTGGATCTTCAAGCCCAACAGATCAGAATGCACGCGCTTGCAGACACTTCCTGGAGGACCCGGTCATCTCAGTGGAAGACTAATCTAAATTTTGTGAGAAAACTGGGGCGCCACCGTTTCCTTCTTCATCACAGCATATTTGTCGTTATGTAGTGTATTTTTCCGATTCGTTGAAATATATGAGCATCATCAATTACCTGAGTGCAGTAACTTTGCTTCACAAGTTATATGGTTACGTATGTAATTTCAATGACGATCCTATTGTGAAATTTACATTATCTGGTCTACTTTGTGCCATGGGCGACCCTTGTCCTCGCAGACCTTCCTTACATGTTCAGGATCTCTTGTTAATGTATGGACAAGTGCAGCTTTCAGACTTATCGGAACACACCATGTAGACATGTATTGTCCTGGGATTCAGATCCAGTCTGCGGAAGAGCAACTTAGTTCTGTCACACCCCAAGGATGTTCATTTCCTTCGCTGCAGTGCTGTGCAGTTCTTTCCTTGGGGTATGTTGATACCTATTTCCAGCACCAAAAACATCCAAAATGGACAGAGAGTTGTCGAGTTGCCCCTCACTGTGGCCCACAACTCTCCGCTTTGGGCTGTTCACAGGGTTAGACGCCATGTCGCGGAGGTCCCATGTGATGATCCTAATGCCCCTCTGTTTCTCATCCGGAAGCAGGGGAGAGTCGTTCCACTTAGTTACTCGATGGTGCTCTCCTTCTTAAAGGATCTTCTGAGACACTGCGGGAAAGATCCGAATCAAGTAGGCTTTCACTCACTAAGGAGAGCGGGTGCGTCATATATGCACTCAATTGGCCTGTCACTGGAGGACATTCGTCAGGCAGGAGACTGGCAGAGTTTGGCGGCATTGGTTTATTTGGCCAGGCCGCTTCAAGGTCGCATTGATACTGACCAGAGGGTGTCCTCATCTCTGTCCGCTATATGGCAGAGTTTTCAAGGGCCAGTTGGCTTTTTAAACTAGACTTCACCTCGCCGTACCATCGGCTCCTTTATGACACTTCAAGAAGAGTTTTCACGGATAGGCTTTCAATTGCTCTTCATTCGCTTCGCCTTACTTGACAGTTGCCAGACTCCGGTCCGCAATTTCCAGCCATTCCAGTGTTTGGTCAATTTAATGTGTGATATAGATAGCATTTATATATGTATTAACAATACCACAGAGGGCGCCACTGGCTGCCAGTCCTCTCCCCTACCTATCATTCGGAGTACTGCCATAACCAAGCCAACCCTCGGAGGGGTCAGACGTTTCACCTATCTATAGAACTTATTATTATCAATTTAAAAATTTTTCTTTTTCTTTTTTTCTTTTTGTTTTGTTCTAATAAAATCAAACTCCGGTCCGCAATTTCCAGCCATTCCGGTGTTTGGTCAAGGTTAATATCCCCCTCTTCTGATAGCTATAGATCTTTAGGATACTTTCTTAGAGGAGAAGGCTGGGCAAGTATATCTCAGCTAATCCCCTGCATAAACATTGCCGCGGGGAGGATAAGGATGGGGGCTGGTCAGTCCCTAAGTAAACATGAGAGGATTAGCTAGTTGAAGACATCCCTTATCTTAAAAGGTGTGGCTATTTGAATAGAATACCTTTTTCTATTGTCACTCTTTCTTGGCACACGGGTTACAGGGATGGGAGTAAGCCTTATCGACACTGAAATGCTGGCCTACATGTTGATATTTTTCGGCGTTTCACACTACCAAAATCGTTATCATGAATAAAATTAAAAGAGATCCAACATCCATATCTATGCCAGCTGATGGACCACCTCCCGACCATGTTGGAAAAGACCCAACACCTGAAAGCTTTATTTACCATACTCCACGTTGCTTCAGATTCCCTTGTAATCATCGCTCCAACCTTCGCATTCTGGGTTTCAGTGAGTACCCGGATGTTGGCTTGACCTAGTTAATGGCAGCGCGTAGTGATACAGTAAAATTACATAATGAAAAAAGACCATGCTCGTAGCGATGATTACACGGGAATCTGAAGCGAGAAAGTAGTTTGCTTTATTTACATGCTCTAGTTTCTGGACCCACAGGAGCAACCTGGCGCAAAATGTAAATCAAATAGAAATTTCTAATCAAAATGACATTGAATGACAATAAAGGAAAAGGAAAACCTAATATTAAAGTAGATTGATAGATATGTAAAACTTGAAGGAAAGGTCACCAGACTGGGAAAGATATATCAGAAATAGTTCAAAATTCATTAACAATTCAAAATTGTAAAAGGAATTCTTTAGTTATTATGGGTAGTGCCTCCATTAGGTATGGTAAACCTGTACCGGGTTATGGCAGGTGGGCCTCGTCTATCAGTGGCAGCACTACGTGGGAAAAAATCAATAACCAGGGATATAAAAGAATGACAGTAGTCAGAATTGGGCAGAGTTAACCGATACACATTTGGAACAATACGCGTCTTGAGGATTTGGGGGTTTGGTTAGCAGTGCCTAGCATCTGGTGACATTTGGTGACTAACATTGGAACAACAGCAGTCTGTGAGACCATACAGAGACAGGTGGACTTAAGTTAAGGAAGCCTTCCTCCAAGGTCATTGAACAATACCTGTACAGAGGAACTAAACCTTTACTGTCTGTGACTACAGTGGCATTTGTGAGGCTTTCGGATATTCCACAATAAACTGAGTATCTGCAAAGTGTTGTCTGTGTTTTGGATCTGAACACCCAGATCATGGACTAGTTCTACCACTGGCTAGCACATAAGAAGGACTATGAATCAACGATGAGATATAACGGGATGGTGATCTAGTTACCCCAATACTTTAATATACACCCTAAACAAACACTAGTGTTCAGCCCTTCCCCCTATCTTGAACCAAATTTCCACTATTCAAAGTAATATTCTTGTGCCCGGAGGGTACGGCAGAAAGTTCTGCTATAACACACAGCTCCCTCCTGGTTCCTGGATTTATAGGGATGTATGCATTATCTTTTTTAAATCCTAGAAGAAAAAACTAGGTCCCTCATTAATCAGAATATCATATAAAACATTATTTGAAAAAAATAATTCCATTTGAATTTGCTGGGGTGTGGCGTCAGATTATTCTGAAGGAAAATAATATATTTGATATATTAAAATTCCAATTGGAAAGAAATTCACAACATGAAACAAAACACAACGTAACATGTGAAAGTTCCAATGTCATTTATTGCATTGAATGCACCCAGTGCAATGTGCAATACGTTGGACAAACAAAACACAATTCAACAAAATGTGACCATAAGGGCACAGAAGATGTCAAGCTCTACATCCTTGACTTTATATATGCCCATCCAGAAAGCAAAAGAGCCACAACTCTACGGAATCCCATAGAATTCAATTGGATACATAGATTATGTACACCTGCCCCACAGGGCATGAATATCATGGGCAACGTCCAAGGGCAAGCAGATCAATGCCATGTTAACATTTTTTTTCCAATTGGAATCTTAATATATTAAATATACCATTTAATGATTCCCCACTCTGCTTATCTGGGCCTGACTGACTGTACGGTATAAGTGTATCTATTACGCTTAATGGTCAACCCCAGAACTGGCTATCTATTTTTTCAAAAAATACTAAATTATATCCTGGGTGGAAAACATTATTCTTGAACCTTCTCACTAATAATATCAATACAATCCATATGTTGCTGATGAGATCCTGTGATTGAAATCACAAATCAATTCAAAACATGAACATACACCCTCTATACCACATTCGGGTAATTTTTTTTGTTAATCCAATTTTTGTAAAATGACTTTCAAATCAACCGGACTGCTGAAGTGATGCGCGCAAACATAATTCAAAATTCCATAAAATGGATTTGAGACTTATGAATATAAAGCGTAAAGAGTAAAGAATACTTTTTGTGTTAGTGTTGGCCCTAAAAAGGGCCGTTTGTGAAGGATTATACTTTACCCATTTAGTTGCCATGTGTCCAGCATTGCTCCTGCATTCTCCTATGGATTGGAATATCTAACATGTTCTTAAAATGTTTAATCTGGTGTACTTCAGACGTCAGCCCTAACCTATATTGACATGTAAAATGTATTTCAACAAACAACTCTCATGTTTCATCGATCGGCCACTGAAGGCACCACTGGCATCGGCTGTATTTCATAATCAAATTACTTGAAAATAATATCTAATTATTGATACCGCTTGAACTTTTTAAAAAAGTAACTTCCAAATTGAATATAAATCCAGTCACCTCGAACTTCCACTGGCGGAGACACCAGTACTATCAGAATCATCCAATTAAATAATTTCCAAATTCAAATTCACACTGTCATTCCACTAGTATGTGTCGTTCCATTCGCAGAGTGAATAATTAACTTCATCTGAAATTATTTAATCTGCATCCGATGTACTTCAGATGTAAGCCCCAACCTATCTCGACATGTAAAATGAATTTCAAAAACCAACTCTCTTGCGTGTGGTCTGCCAGTTAATTTAAAGCTGTAAAATGATTTTCAAAAGCAAACAATTAGTACCTTGATTTTGTATAGGGCCGACCAGTTATGTTAAGGCTGGTGTTAAGATGATCTTGAGGTGCGATGCCTACCCAAATGCGACTGTGCCCCAGGTATGATAACACAGGGCTGGCCGTAAGTTAGTTTAGGTGCTGTGCCTACCTGAAACCACGGCGGCGCGCCAGGTATGATAAGTTTGAAGCACCACGTGACGGACCACCTGGCCAACCAACAGCCACCAGGAGCACCTGTTAGTCGGTGGTATGATAACAGCAGGCACACCTGTATAGCCTAACCTCCCCTATATAAGGACAGTAGGCCAAAGAGGGGTCATTTGGATCCAAAATGCCACTCAGAATGGTCCCCTGGAAGCCCACCCACAGAGACCTGGCCACCATATTAGGTGATCTGGAGCTTCACCTGCCCTCCGTCCCTGGTGAGGTGTTCTTCACCATTAAGCAGTGGACATCTGCTGGAGGATGCTCCTGGTCGCCTGTTGTGTGATGAATGTCCATTCATCAGTGTCAGAGTCAGGTCTTGGAAGTTATTATGTTTATTTGTATATGTATATATTTCATATAATTACCAGCGTCGTGAAAAGCACAAATTGTGACGATGTTTGTTGTGAGATGTGACCCGGAATAGGAAAAACGGACAAGCTCGAAAGCCCGAAATAGTCAGTGGCTGTCCTGTGACCGTGGGTACGAAGGGGCGACCGGTTCGGCCCCACGTTACCACTCTTAAGGCGAGCATCGGCCTGACACCCCACGGAAGATTAGAAGTATATCCCCATCCTTCGGATGAGTGAAGAATCCATCCGGTCCTCACGGGCCCATCCCCACCACTTTTTCCATTGCCGCTATTGAGCCCCTGTATCCGGACGGTCGCAATCAATGATTTTTTTTATTTACACCAAATGGCCCTTTTGGCGTCACCCCCCCGCCGGACCATTGTCAAACTGCACAAAGGCCACATCGTGTGTGTTTCAGTGATGGGCTCTTTGGGGTGTGGGCCAACCGAAGGGGTGGGAACTGGCGCCACCCACCCAAGCCTGACCATGGTGAGTGTCGGGGAAACCTCCTCTGGTCGGGTGGGCGGCCAAGGGACCATGGGCACCTCCTTCTGGGCTGGAGCAGGGGGAGCCGCTGGAGCGGCGGGAGGGACGGGCCCCCGCTAGAGGGCAGGCAGCGTGTTAATGGCAAACTCGATGGCCCAAGCTGCCCATTCATAAAACACTGCCTACTCCTCCATCTTCATCCTTTGGCCAAGGGCCCACTCCTCCTCCTCCTGCTGCGTTTGAGGGTTTAGGTCGAAGACCTGCTCCTCTGCATCTCATATTTGGGCGCCCTCCAGGGGCGGGGGAGAGTCACCGCTAGTGAGCGGCAGCCCGGATGGTCAGTCCAGACTTTAGCTTAGCCAATCTTGTGTAGAATTAAGACTCGTGGCTAAGAGTGTTACTCTTTGTGCTAGGGTGAAAGTGTATAAGGGCAGTGTTAGGCAGCGTGTGTAAGGTGCAGCACTCAGCAGAGTGCTACTCAATGTCAGTGGTTGAACATTCTGGAATAATTGGTACTCGAAGGTAGGTTCTGTTATGGAATTGAAGTGGATAGCCTGGTAGTTAGGCAGGAGCATTGGCTGGATGCCCCATCCCCCCATATGTTTCTTGTTCCTTCATCAAATATATATGTGTCAAAGAAAAGTTTGACTAATGTGTTGAATGCTAGTTGTTGTTATGCTGTTATTTAATAATTGGGGAACTGTTCTTATGATATTCCGTCCAATTGTCTTAATCAACTTCTTCTACAAATGCTTGTCAAGTGGTAGGTAATTTCCCGAGATGGGCGTTCATATCCATGACGCGAACAATGCTTTGCTATATTTACACTATATGATGTAGTAATTCACATAATTTTGAATACTTTATAATATTCCATCTATAGAACTGGTGATGTTTCTTCATTCTATTCCTATTCAATTGATAACATGCACAAGGTGTTTTACCAACTACCTTTTGCATTGATTCGATTTACATTTAACAATAATTTACCTTTTGCATTGGATTAACATTTTATGGTGTAACAGGGGTCCTGGGGCATCCTGCCCCCCCCCCCCCCCCTTTTTGCTGGATGTCTAAACTATAAAAAGAGGGGGAAATGTTGCATGCATATGCGCAAATGCATGCCGTTTTAGTACTTAAACTTTATGCATGACCCCCCCTTCCAAAAATCCTTTATCCACCCCTATTGTAACTCTAAAAAGGATGCTTTAAATAATTTCAGGCTGTTGAGACCGGATTGTTCCCTAATCGGACTAATTTAACAGATGGGTGTGGACCCCTAAAATCAACACAGCAACAATTAAATTAGACAGGGCGGCATGGCTGTTTTCTTAAATTCGACATGTGACAGGGGCTTAAAAAAGATAGTGACAAGGGACAAGGTTTTTTCTTAAATTCAACATGGGACATGGTCTATCTGAGATATACAGGGACAGGCGACAGGACTGATTTTTATATTCGACATGTGACATGGGACCCCCCGTCCAAACCCCCTAACAGGTATAACTCTGCTGAGATTCACAACGTCGTTGGTGGAAAATACCATCTGTCACCATCGTTGCATTTACAAAAAATGGTGAACTTCCAAGTAACTCCAAGCTTTAACTTTCTAATGTTATTCACTCTTCAATCTTGTTCACAGTTTTCCTCTGTCAAAATTTACACAGGAAAAATAATGCACCATAACAAATAAAAGACAAGTTTAATGGGTCTAGACCCCTAAAATCAACACTGCGACACGGGCGATTCTTAAATTCGACACCACGACATGGTCATTTTCAAATTTGACGTGGGACATGGCTCTAAACTCTGATATAATGACAGGCGACACAGCCGTTTTTACAATTCGACATGCGACGTGGACCCCCCCTCCATCCATACATACCCCCAGTAGAGAACTAATCCTTTCAGAGACACATCACAACTAAAGACCTTATAAGATGACAAATTCCTCTCTGCCTGGTTATGTAGACCAATATCAACATCTGATTGGCAAAAAAAATACCTGGACACAATGATATGCACACACAACATTACATTTAGGATCCGATTTGAAATCGAGACATCTGAAAGTAATACTGATTCCTCATGCTTTGTTTCATGCTCATTAGGCCTATTTCACGTGCCTGAAATGTCATGTACCTAAAGCCTGGTTTACACAGCCCGATAGCTATCCTCACGACAATGGTTACGATAATATTAGGATGGGGATGGGACAGAATTTCAGAAATTACTATGTAAACCCTTTCTAAGACTATTTACTGCCCCATTTACTGTCAGAAATATTGTTGGGGCTATCGTAAGGCTGTTGGGACCCTTAGGACAACTGTCATGACTATCCTAAGGCTTAGGATGATCATCATCCTAAGAGTTTTGACGGCCTGTGTAAACCCCGCTTTAACCATCAAAAGGTCGGGCTTTACATCGATCTGTCATGTGGATATGCCGCTCTGTATCACGAGAGACCTCTGGGGATAGACGGGAAGACGATCATGTGACAGCTGCCGACCTTCAGGGCAGTGACCTGGTCGCTGTTAATAGGAAGTGTCCCAGGTGAAGGCGACATACCTTGTAATTCAGCTACCAGTAACGTTCACAGGCCCATAGCCAGAACTTTTCATGGGGGGGTGACCATTTTCAAGAAGTGGACCTTTTTTCCTGGGCGATTGAAAAACTTCAGCAATAAATCAGAGCTTGCTTACCCTAGAATATCTATAAATATTGTTTGTGTAATTTGTAACATGTGATACAACTATAGATGTATATGTAATTAAAAGTAAATATGTGTGACCGCTGGAGCACCACCTGGTATGATTTTATTTTCATTGCAGGATTTTCTTGAAATTTCAGTTTGGGGGATAGAATTAGATTTTCTATGTTGACCTATGCAGTGTCCAAAATTAAGGGTTCATTCTGCACCAGGGATGCATGATTTTGCAGCAGGGTACATGTTTTTTTATACTGAGCATCCAGCAGATCCACACATTTTTGGTGGAATAAATAGCCTTATATCACTGAGGGTGCAATGAAAGACTCACTGGGTGCACACAATTCAAAGCTCTGCACCCGGCGAATCTAGAAATCACCCCAGACATCCATATTTACCTTTAATATAGATAAGATAATTGTGTTATTTCTAGATTTTCTTTGTCTCAGGTAGCTCTTCAGCTATAGCAAAAAGGGAACATTTTGCACAGATTTGAACTATAGAGAGTTAATTATCTGTTATATGTGGTGTACGTAATTCATCATAGTTAATTGTAGATAATGGCTAGCTCAAAAAACACAGTCTTCCCCTCGTTCGACTGCTGTCGTCCAATACATAATCATAGTTCCAACATCATGTAAGACGTAACACTCGCGTGAAAGGTTGTTCTCTATCAATATTCTCCTGTGTATTGCTGTTCTGTGACAAGATCTCCCAAGGGTCCCAGAGATCGCACAGGGGTCCCAGAGGGCGGACAGAGGTCCCAGAGGGCCGACAAAGGTCCTAGAGGGCAGACAGGGTCCCAGAGGGCGGACAGGGGTACCAGAGAGAGAACAGGGTCCCAGAGGGTGGACAGATATCCAAGAAGACGGACAGGGGTACCAGAGGGTGAACAGGGGTACCGGGAGGGGTTATAGAGGGGGGAGGTCCCATGTTTCATGTCGAATTTAAAAAATGGTCCTGTCGCCTGTCATTTATATTTCAGTTTAAAGGCCTGTCACATGTCGATTTTAAGAATGAACCCTGTCACCTGTCATTATCTTTTTAAAGCCTCTGTCCCATGTCGAATTTAAGAAAAGGCCCATGTCATTTGTCATTAATTGCCATGTCCCCTGTCGAATTTAAGAAACAGCCCTGTCGCCCTGTCGAATTTAAGGGTCTAGACCCATCCGGGAGGTTTGTCTGAGATTCTCTGATAAAAGTTATACTTTGGAAAAGTGTACCTGGCCCAGCTTGGGGGGGTGAAGCGTACCCCACGTCATCCCCCCTGGCTACGGGCTTGGTTCACGACCACACAAACAGCACAAAGAACGGGAGAGACCGTTGACCCTTGAACTTGATATCCCACAAGGGGGAAATGACCTCCCCAGCTGGCGACCTAACCAGTGACGGTGACCAGCAGGCAGCTTCGTGTTCCGTCCCAGAGGAGGCCTTCTGGAATGAGGCACCTGACCTGACCAGACTGGACCCCTCAGGCCCGTAGTCAGCTATTTTGATAAGGGGGGGGGGGATTCGTTTTGTGAGAGGGGTGTTCATTTTGTCAGGGGGGGGGATTCGTTTTTATAATTTTGGGCTAAAATATGCAGTTTTTATTTTTTTTTTCAGGGACCATAGAAGTGATATTTAAAAGGAGGGGTTGTCCGAAGGGAGTTCGTACAAACTCCCCGAACCCCTCTTGGCTACGGGCCTGCCCCATCTCGGACGTGACCCTGCTGGTGGAGGACCAGCCGCTATACATCTGCCGTGGGATGTTCATGGCCGGCTTTAGGGAGGAGGACGCTGGGGAGATTCCGGGGAAAGGTTTGTCGACGTTATCGAATTATTGCTGTGCATTAGTCCAACAATTCAGAAAGCAATTACAGGTGAGTTCGACAGGATTACCCCAGTGTGGTACTGATGGCACCCACTTCGGTGCTTTAAATGGAGCTGTTGTATTCACCACGTTTAGTAAAATAGGACATGATAGATTGAAAACCTTTAAGGACACCCTCAATCTTATCATATTCCAAATATGAGATCCCTTCAAATAAGTACCATCGGCATCGTTACCCGCCCCTACCCTCCTCCATAATTCTAACTAGTATTGTCAACGCCAAATGAGATTTCTTTCATTTGATTTCATTTCATTAACAGAGTGACAAGTTCAGAGAAGTGTTCATAATTATCTAGGCTCATGATTTCAGGCTTAGGAGAACCTTGGTATTTTGCTTACTGCAGCTAAGTATTCTTTTTGCCTGAACAGTTAAAAGAAAAGATAACCCACACTCGGTCAGAACAAAAATAGGTTCCCTGCAGTTCAAATTAACAAATTGCGTGCGTGTAATTGCCCCGTGAAATGATCAGGGTATGAAGTGTCAGTTCCTTTTCACTGTAACACTGTAACACTGTTTGCCTTTTTTATCACTACTTTCACTCATTTTTCCTCTTAAATGTTATATATAATGCATAATCCTGTTCATAATTAACATTTAAACCATTCCAAATACTTTTTAACTCCTTATTTCCCTCCTCTTCCAAAATAGCAAAACAGTGTAACAGTGAATCTCCCTTTACCTCCCACTGGTGCAGGCATGGGGGATTATATAACCTTTCATAACAGGGGGTGGATTTTCATCTCTTTGGTGGGTTTATGAGGGGAAACATATGGAATTGCATAACATTAGTTTGCCACTGAAGTGATAAGATATGTAAATGAGACCACAAGGAGATTTGCATGAAATGATTTGTATTTATACAGCCTGTTTGCCTTTTCACTGTAACACTGTTTGCCTTTTAGGGAACCGGAGGCGAATACGGGGTTAAGATGTATTGGGAATGGTTAAAGGTTATTCTTGAACAGAATTATGCCCTATATATAATGTTTAAGAGGAAAAAATAGGCAAAAGAGGGGTAAAAAAAAAGGCAAACAGTGTTACAGTGTTACAGTGAAAAGGAACTGACACTTTGTACCCTGATCACGTCACCATTCATTACTTTCTTATTCATCCTGTTTATTCACCTTTTACAGACTAGGACATAATGTTGATGTCAACAGTTAATTTCAACTGGAATAATGAGCATTATGAGCCAAGTCTATAAGAACAATTCCATGATTCAATATAACGATATTGCCTCGGTGTGATCGTGGAGCCAATTAGATGACTATCGCAAAGCTATCGGAACATTCCAGAAAACGAATTCGAATATATCACGATCCTCAATAAGGAGGTTTCACGTTCGCTCAAACCAATTTATTTGGATGTTCATTTCATTTTGCATAATATTATGTTTGACAGCCATCTCCTCTCTATATTCACTCCATGTATCCTTTTTTATTTAATTGTTTTTATTCAGGTAAAATGATTTCGGCGTAGCCAATCTTCCAACCACTACCCATAAAAGACACATATATATATATAATTATATATATATATATATATATATATAATAGTATCTCTTCATACATACAGAGTTCTTCCGATACCGAAGATAATACATAACACGTCCAACATTCGAAATTTCATTTAGTAGCTATCGCTACTGATGGGCCGGACATCCTAAAGTTTATTTGGTGCCTTATTAGTTCTCGCAATACCCGCTAGATGATGACACCATCGCTCCATTGTGCCTATTAGTTCTCACAATACCCGCTAGGTAACGCCACCATCGCTCCAATGCCCTATTAGTTCTCACAATACCTGCGAGATAACGCCACCATCGTCCAGCTGTGTTGCAGTTTGCATTGAGGATGCCCCTAGAGAATTTGCGTCATTTTTCGCAGAAATAAGTGATTTGGACCATTGTTTTGTGATATTTGGGTAGAATATGTGACAAGGATCACGAGGATACCCAGTTTTCTAGTGTACATGCGATATTTTTCGCATTTCGAGGGATATGTCCCATCCCCCTATCCCCACACCCCTCCTTCATAACGTTTTAGGTCTCCAGGAGGACTCTCTTCTTCGAATGGTCTGGTCACATGTGGACGTCTGAGCCATACTTGTGGTGGCGGATAACCGGCCCATAACAATATATACATCAGATGATCGCCGTAATGAACAATTATGAAATTCACTGGTACTATACCCCAAGCAAGTTATAAGCCCCTTTTATCAGCACGATAGTATATAATATATTATGATATATTACGTCTGATTATATCCTTATAAATTTTACAGAATTTTGAACATCCAAATCTAGTTCATTCCACATTTCCACGCCCATATAGTACGGACTTCTTTTTAACCTATCTTTATTTGTAAACTCTTAATTTTCATATCACTTCTCAGCCCTTCCTTATAGTCCAGGAGCCAAATCAAAAAAATGACTTTTTTTGTCCAAAAAGACGGAGGATCTAAAAGTGGTTTTAAACCGTAGCCCATAACCTGAAGTTTACATTTTGACATGTTGGCATTTGCGCAACACGCACATTTGGCTGGTATCCATGGCAATGCATGGCAACCACAGAATTTTAAGTAACATTGTGAAAAAGTAGAAATATCAAAATAATTTTTCATACATGAGCAAAAGTGTGCACTGTTGTACCTCAAATGAAAGGCCATGGAGTCGGGAATGTAAAAAGAGAATGAGTTTGTTGTCATGGTGACATGGTTGCCATGGCAACCATAAACATTTCAAAATTGCATCATTTTCACTACTTTTTCCTACGTTCTTTTTGTTATAATTCAAATAATTAGGACAGGAGTGATAAAACAATCATTTATTGAAAGCACAAGAGTCCCCATTTTGTATCTATGGCAAAAGTTTCCATTTGTTCCATTTGTTACTCTGCCTAGCAACCACGAAAATGTCATCATGTGAATTTGGCAATCTGTGTCCATTTTGGGGCAAATTTGGTGGATTTTTGGAGATTTACATAACAATTCTACAATACATATCAAACTTGCACTTGCTTATCATCATTATTGATGAAGACTTGATACAATAAAACTTTTTTACAGAAGAAGGAAGTTTCTAAGGCACTCCAGTTGCCATAGCAACCATATGAAATTAGAAGTTGAGCCGCTATCTTATGGTTTCTCCCTTTACTAATGACCTTTCATTTCTAGAAATGAGATCTGAATGTATTATCTCTAAAAGTTGAATTTTCAAGACATAACATCAGATTGTTATGCTAAAAAGGAAAACATTTCATTAATATATTGGTCAAAGCATCCATTTGTTCCATTTGTTACTCTGCATAGCAACCGTGAAAATGACATCACATCCATATGGCCATCTGTGTCCATTTTGGGGCACATTTTGATGGATTTTGATACATTGTATACCCAACAACTGTACAAAATATTTTAAGCTTTCACCTCCTTATCATCATTTTAATGATCAAAGCTACTGGTTTACTGTCTGCTCAGTGGTTTGGTCAATTGGGATTCTAGTGAATTTTCCATGACCTCTCTGTGATGTGAATTCTCCCCTTACTATTTGACGATATGCATCAGGATGCCTTTCCTCTAGTCATTTCTACCCAATACACTGGTAGGTATCTTGTAGAGTGGTGCTTGTCATATGCAAAAACCCAGGGCAAAAATCTCCCTTATGTAGGGAAGATGTAAAGCCAATCACCTTCTTGTGATGCATGGATGAAGTGCAGAAGAAGCAGGATAATCTTCATGTAGCTGATCCAGGACCTTGGGGTACAGTGAGTTACCTTTGGTAGCGGTTGAATATAAGACCTTGAACTGAGGACGACTTGTGAGACAATCAAAACCACTTGAATCCAAACACTCCTTCAGCTTTGTGAGATCATTGGACATTTCTGTCAGATCTACAACATGGATGTTACCCTGAGACAGAAATCCTACCAGGAGAGTCTGAAGTTTACCAAAAACCTTTATGGCAATGATTTATATTCCTTTTTAATTAGCATGTTCTGCAATGAGATTTATTGATTATATACTGGAGTACCACCAGATAAAAAACTAACCTTGTGCAACTGGACAGCGCGGTTGTAATGTATTCCTCCAAGTACACCAGACACAGAGCCAGCAGCTAGAACTCCACTCTTAATGAGGAGATTGGTCAGCCCTGCATCCCCAAATCTCTTGCCAATGACAAAAATGTGCAGGCAGTATGGAATGTGCTCATGCGAAGGGCCACAAACTACAAGACATTAATTTTGCTATAGAATCTGAATGGCTTTAGCATACAATGCTTGGTCAAAGACTATGGCACAGTCTCTATGACCCAACTCTTCTGCCATTGCTAGACTTCTTTTCAGTGTTTTATACACGGCCTGAGGATCAGAGGGGGTTGCATGTCCAATGATGCAGAAAGCTATTTCCTTCATTGAGCATGAGGCATTAAATGCTGTCAAAGTTGGAACAAAATGATAAGTAGATGAAGTAGAATCTTGTTTGTTGGCATCAATAGGGAATCTTGACATTAACCATGCAAACTCTGTGTAGAGTAGAGGAGCTAGTTTTCGCGCATCACTAGTTTTCGCGCATTTTACGCATTTTTATGAACGCATTTTTTCTAAATGTACCTAACACCTGTTTTTGGTCCCTAAAACGCATCAAGGCAATATTGTCTAATAAATTAGGCATTTTCTAAGTGTGAATCACAAATATTTAAGTATTTTAGCAGCAAAAACATGTAATGATGTCTATTTTTATTAGAGAAATGATGGAAACCTTAAAATTTCATATTTTCTCAAATAAGAAGTAAAAATATGATTTCCTAAATAAAAAAGAATGACCTATGCTTCAAAATGTTATGGATATTAGTTTAAAGTAATATGCCACAATATCAATATCAGAAATATATTTTTTTCAATGTATTTTAGAAAATAGACCCCTGCGTGAAAACTAATGACGAAAAATTAGGCAGTTGCTAGTTTTCGCGCATTTTTCACGTATTTTTCCGAATTTTCCGAATTTTCACATTTCTTTTTCATAAAAAAAATTGAAAAATTGCCAAAGTCATCCTGCATATGATTTGAAGACACTTTTTCTAAAGTAATATCAACCAAAGAGTCAATGCAAACTTGTTTTTATGTCTGTTATTTAAGCAAATTAATGCTTTCATCATTTCTTGAAAATGCACAAATATGCGTTTTTCTTCCCTTTTTTTTCATGAGTCTCATATTTAAATTTTGCCGGACAATATATCATTTCTAGTCGCATTATTACAAGATATCAAAAGTCTAGAATTATTTTGTATAACAGAAGTAGATAGATAATCTTTTTCTCAGGCTCCTTGTGTGATATTTTCTTTCTATTATATATTTGACTCATTTTACACCTTTTACACCTTAAATGCGCGAAAACTGACACCAAAATGCGCGAAAATATGCTCCATGAGCGCGAAAACTGAAGAATTAACATAGGTAAAAGATATGATGAAATATCTAAGATAAAAAAAAAATTCTACAATTATTTTGGTAAAGTACGATAAGCCTACATATTTTTCAACAAGTACTGAAAAATAATTATAAGAAATGCGTTTTTTAAAGAAATATGATAAGAAATTCCGGTTTTGGGCCCTTAGTGTGCGAAAACTGGCTCCTCTACTCTACTCTACTTCTAAATTTTCTCAGGCATCAGTTGTCCTTGCTGATTAAATGGCTATGGTCCTCGTTTCTGTTTTAAAGCATTTCCTTTGGCGAGTCTTCTGCAGATGGTGTTCTACCTCGTCCATGGTCTGAACACCAGCATTTGGTTGAACAAATGTATTGTTCTTTTACCATCAAAGGTCTCCCCTTAAGAATCAATGTTATCCCAGCCAATCACAGCAAATCACAGCAGGGACATTTGGTAAGCAAACACTTGGTAGGTATTTCCCTTCTAGCTCATTCTGCAGATGCACTTTTGCTATAGCTGGTTCTATTTCTTCCAGCTGTGTGTAGGACACACTATGCTCACATTTATTAAACAGCCTCCTTAGATCCTGAAGTAGTTCTGATTTATATCAGATTTATCACTCATTACAAATACAGTGTAAGGAACGTTTTCCTTCTAAGCATAACAACTTGATGTTTTACCTAGAAAAATGATCATGCCGTCATAGTACATAACATGTGCAAGTTTGACATCTTCTGTAAAGTTGTTATACTTATCTAACAAATTCCACCTAAATTCCACCCAAATGGATGCTGACAATGTGATCCATATAATTATGGCCTTTTCTTGGTTGCTAAGCAGAGTAACAAATGCAACAAAGGAATCTTATCCCAGAGTTTTAATGGAATGTTTTCCTTCTTAGCATAACAACTTGATATTAAATGAACATATATTCAACATACATTCAAACCTCATAACTAGAAATGAATGGGCATTGGAAAAGGTAGATGTCATAAGTAAACTGCTGAACTCCCCCATTCTTATAGTTGCTATGACAACTGTATTGTCATAGAAACCTCTTTCTTAAAGGTGAAGCGTAAAGGAGAAAACAAAAATCTCAAATATAGTAAAAACCTCTTAATTGATGTATATCTTAAACAGCATAATACTTACAGTAGCACACAGAGATAATACCAAAGGCCCAAAAAGCTTTTATTAGGATTGTGAATACACTCTCACAGCTTATCTCACAGGGCTGTGACATCATCTAGGCTCTCAGTTACAGGTGTCTGTGTGTGCAGTCACCCATAGCAGGAGCCTCAACACTTTACCCTGCTTATCTAAAATAGCCTAGATGACATCACATGCACTCAGTAGAAGCCACTACACAATTTTATTTTCAAACATACATTTCTTCAACATTAATGCTAGATAAGCAGTGATTTTTGCAGATATATTTAATGAAATACATTTTCTATATGATACCAAAAATAAAATTGCATTTGCGGTTCTCCTTTAAGTGAAAAAATGATCTTACATAAAGTTTTCATTATTAAAAGTGATGATAAGGAGGTGAAAGTTTAAAATATTTTGTACAGTTGTTAGGTAAACAATGTATCAAAATCCACCAAAATTTGCCCCAAAATGGATACAGATGGCCATATTCACATGATGTCCTTTGCATGGTTGCTATGCAGAGTAACACATGGAACAAATGGAAGCTTTTTCCCAGAGTATCAATGGAATGTTTTCCTCCTTAGCGTAACAACTTGATATTATTTGAACATATATTCAACATACATTCAAACCTCATAACTAGAAATGAATGGTCATTGGAAAAGGTAGACGTCAAAGAAAACTGCTGAATTCTCCCATTCATATGGTTGCTATGACAACTGTATTGTCATAGAATCTTCCTTCTTATGTGAAAAAATTATCTTGAAAAAAGCTTTGATCATTAAAAATGATGATAAGGAGGTGAAAGTTTAAAATATTTTGTTCAGTTGTTGGTATACAATGTATCAAAATCCATCAAAATGTGCCCCAAAATGGACACAGATGGCCATATGGATATGATGTCATTTTCATGGTTGCTATGCAGAGTAACAAATGGAACAAATGGATGCTTTGACCAATATATTAATGGAATGTTTTCCTTTTTAGCATAACAATCTGATGTTATGTCTTGAAAATTCAACTTTTAGAGATAATACATTCAGATCTCATTTCTAGAAATGAAAGGTCATTAGTAAAGGGAGAAACCATAAGAAAACGGCTCAACTTCTGCTTTCATATGGTTGCTATGGCAACTGGAGTGCCTGAGAAACTTCCTTCTTCTGTAAAAAAGTTTTATTGTATCAAGTCTTCATCAATAATGATGATAAGCAAGTGCAAGTTTGATATGTATTGTAGAATTGTTATGTAAATCTCCAAAAATCCACCAAATTTGCCCCAAAATGGACACAGATTGCCAAATTCACATGATGACATTTTCGTGGTTGCTAGGCAGAGTAACAAATGGAACAAATGGAAATTTTTGCCATTGATACAAAATGGGGACTCTTGTGCTTTCAATAAATGATAGTTTTATCACTCCTGTCCTAATTATTGTCATTATAACAAAAAGAACATAGGAAAAAGTAGTGAAAATGATGAAATTTTGAAATGTTTATGGTTGCCATGGCAACCATGTCACCATGACAACAAAAGTCATTCTCTTTTTACATTTCCCACTCCATGGCCTTTCATTTGAGGTACAACAGTGCACACTTTTTTCTCATGTATGAAAATTTATTTTAATATTTCTACTTTTTCACAATGTTACTTAAAATTCTGTGGTTGCCATGTGTTGCAATGGATACCAGCCAAATGTGCGTGTTGCGCAAATGCCAACACGTCAAAATGTAAACTTGAGGTTATGAGCTACGGTTTAAAACCACTTTTAGATCCTCCGTCTTTCTGGATGAAAAAAGTCATTTTTTGCATTTGGCTCCTGGACTATTATGACTGACACTATTTTCCGTTTCCCAACTCAATTGATCATTTTCAGCACAATACACTTAGTCCTTATCCAATATTTGCAAAGTCAGATCATTGTGATATTCATTCATGTCTTCAGTCGAAACATACCCATTCTTCATTAAAATATTCTTCACTGTCTTGTTTTGCATCGTGTGCAATTTACATATTTTTCTCTTTGTACTTGAATTGTGGCTAATTGGCAAATTGGCTATTATTTACTGAGGCGAGACCATTGCCCTCAGCCTTCTGAACTACCTGTCTAATTATACCTGGACAAGGGCCCTGCCACCGGCCCACACTGTATCTTTGCACACTGTATCTCTGAACATGCTGGGTATGGCACCTTCGCCCACACTAACCCAGGGCAAGCCTCTGCCCTGTGCCATACGGTTTGGCTATCTCTATGGGCTCAATGCCTCCTGCTACTGCTGGGGCAACCATCCATGGACGGGGCTCCTGACCCGCGACCCTGGGGGTCATACCACGGCTGGGGCACCTACCCTGCCAGTATGGGGTTTATACCGGCGCCGGTACTCCCCTGAACACTGTATCTCTGTACACTACGGTGCTCCCACCTTCAGGGCGGCCGTCCATGGTCTGCCGGGGTCCGACCCCGACGACCCGGGTGTCCTTCCACTGCTGGGAGCCTACCATGCCAACCTTGGCTACCTGTCGATGCCGGGCCTCCTACAGCGCCGATCTGGCTGCCTCAGCGGGGGCCATCCCCACTCCCCCTGCCGTCGCTTGGGACCTTCCCTGCTGCCTGCGGACACAGGGACCTTCTTGCAGCCTCCTAGGGGCCCCTGTCTCTGCAACTCGGTAAAAAGGACTTTGTCCTCTATTCTTGGCCTCTAGACCTCGTTACACAGACATTAACTGTTTTCATCTAAACGTTTACCACTCTCTTCACTGACTTTTATCCACTCAGAATTTATACTATATGTACTGTTTGTCCTGTGCTGTTTTATTTAATTTTTTATGTGCCAATGGTAATCTAGCCTTCTCTGTTAATTATAGAAAAATGCTGAATAAGCTAGCAAAGGCACGACCATTTGTTTGTATAACAATAAGGCAGTTTTTTTTATCAACAAGATGCCTTATTTTACTCATTGAAGTCAGCCGATTATTGACCTTTGATATAATATTATCTAACTGTTTCTCAAATACTAGATATTTACCCATTACAATACCCAGATATTTATATTGATCCACATTCAATATAATTCTATTATTAACAGTAATGCAACAGTCATTTTCTTTAATAATTAAAGAAAATGACTGTTGCAAAAATTATTTTCTTTCTAGAACCAGATATCATATGTTTAGTCTTTCTTTCATTTAGCACAATTTTGTTTTCATCGCACCATTCACAAATCTTTTCCAGTTGTATAGCACTTGACTTAACAGCCTGTTTTTGCGTATCCCCAGTACATAAAATGACTGTGTCATATCACAAGGAACATAGGGAGTGGCCAGGTTGCATACTTACATCCTTTACATGTATCCCAGTGATCGAATGATGAAATGGAATATGAATGGGATGGAATGAAACTTGACTATAACTTATACTACTCCCAGTCCAGGCCGCTATTGTTCTGCCAGGAGGTTTCTGGACGTAACCTACAGTTTTTGACCACATGTAGCTCCTGAGGAGGTTTATTTGGATAACCTCCGGAGGAGGTTATCCAGATAACCTCCTGAGGAGGTTATTTGAGAAATAGACACAAGTAAATCATTTTATGTACTTTATTTCAATTTTTTGAAAAGTTTTAGTTTCATTTTACCAGAGTCTAGGATTGAACTATGAACTATAGAAGTTAGAGTCCCAAATGCTAACCACTACCCTACTGAGGCAGCTGCTAAGCCAGGGCAAAGGCTCTCCTTATATGCCTATATTACATGGAAAGGAATGGTGAAAAACATGACTTAAAAAGTATGGTCCCTTGTGGGTTTGAACCCGGGACCTCTTATGTTTGAATCCAGCACCTTGACCACTACCCTATAGAGGCTGCTGGTTGGGGTCACATTCTCCTCTGCTTATTACCAAAATGTGCATATATGAGTATATGTGTATATATATATATGTATGTATATATATATATATATATATGTACCTATGTATTAGTTTATTATAAATCTATATCTATATCTATATATTTGGTAACCAACAAATATTAGGGTTAGGGAGGTAGTATAAGCTCATAAACCGCCTTGGAGGTGGAGTTTATGGTATATAACCTCCTCGGCTGACGCCTCGGAGGTTATATACCATAAACTCCACCTCCGCGGCGGTTTACTATCACATAACCTACTTATACGTTTGGTTTATACAATGATCCTTGGTCAATTCTTTTGACATACAGGTAAGATAATCAGGTAAGATATTCATTAACTTACGTGTACAAATTTCTTTAGTACTACTATTTACAATATCCACTGATAGATCATTCCATACAATCATTCCTCTCAATAACACATTTTTGTCAGCTTTCGGATTTTTCCGTAAGGGAATCACAAATAGAGGCCATGCTCCTCTTGAACCATATTGTCAATGTTCATGCCCTTTTGGGCCGTACCATACATATATAACACATGAGGTATATTTATCCTCTATAGTATAATCGTTGCATCTTTGCTCCGTTATGCAATATATCAGCTTAACACGACGATTTTATGACAATTTGTATTGTTCATATACACATATAACCCCTGTGTTTGCATAAATTGAAGTTTGTTTGTGACATACCCTAGATCAGGGTCAGTAACAAAATCTCGATAACCAATTATAGGCAGTATTGTTTTTTTTTATTGAACTTAGAATCATCATACAGTCTAGCTACACCCCCAGTGTCTAAGCTCTCTTCTTCTTCTCCTTCTTCCCTTTCTTTGTGCTCATCCTCTGACATTTCTGGTTCAGGTGGGGTTCGAATAAAGTCATCCTCTACAGTCCTGTGTTTTTTTGTATGTTTTACCTCACTAATACCACCTATCCCGATTTGTGTGAAATGTCTTCCAATGGATGTGGAAGTTGCACCCACAGCGGCAGGAGTAGAGGTGGTCGGCAAGGAAGCCCCAGCGACTTGCTCGGTACTTAATGTATCACAATTTAGAGATGTTGGTTTTACCATGTGTGAGAGGTCTTTCTCTATTATCGTGGAGGTTAGCTGATCCTCCGTCTCATTGGCCACTGAGTGTTGGAGTAAGGTTGAATCGTCTGATTGTTCTGCAGTTTCTACCTGTGATTCTTGGGGTTCCTGTCTTAGCAATATTCTAGCCCTAAGCCTTAAGCCTGTATTCCATGATGTGTTGTGGTCACATGCGTTGTCAGCTTGCGTTGCAACGCAAGTAATTAACGCATCTAGGGTGAAGCGCAAGGTATATTCCACAATGCGTTTTACTTGCGTTCATGATGCGTTGTACTTGCGTTATTAGGAATCGCAATTTCACATGTGATTTTGCTTGCGTTGAGATACCAACATGTTGGTATCTGAAACGAAAACTGCTTGCAATTCCTATTTGGAAGCAACGCAAGTGCCACTGAAAGCATCGTGGAATATAGCCTTAAGTGGAGAAGCTAATGGTGCTCCCAATTCCTTTTCAGAGTGGGAGCGATTTGTATCCCTCCTTGTCCCTCTGGGTGATGTTGGACTTTGTACTTTCTCACTCAAGAGAGGTTGAGCAAAGAAGTTTGAATCTTCTTGTACTCTACCTCTTATTTATATGGTATATAGGGTCCTTTATTTCTTAACTGATGTTTTTCCGGCCAATCGGGGGGTCGTTTTAAAGACAGGATACAAAATATTTGTAAATTTACCATAGAAAAAAAACCTTTGCAAAAGCAAAAGTTGGACTAAAGACAGGATACAAAAATTTCGGTCGGGCTAGAGAGAAATGCCCCAAATTTACATATTTTTTGTAAATATTTACAAATGGAAAAATCGTTGGTAAACGCCAAAATTTACAGATGGTGCGATGAGCAATGGTAAATTTTTTGGGGCGGGAAATATTGACCTTTGGGTGCCAAAACGTCATTTGGCGGATCGGCGGAGACGTTAGTGATATGCCTAATTTTTTTTTTAGCGTTCTGAGATGATTAGGACCATTTTTAGACGTATTTGTTTTTTCACTTTTTCTCATGAAAATATGTACATATAAGGTGTCATATTTCTACTTTCTTATGTCAAGTTATTTCATACAGAATCTGCAAATGTTGTACTGGGTATGCTTTTTTAATTTTTTAGCATGGTGAAGCTTCCCGTTGGTCAGTTTTCTAGGAGCATGCCACTGCGATTCTGGCTCCGCCCCAGTGCTTTGAGACATCCCAAATGCCTTAGACAGGGTATAGGAAGGAGACAATGTAGGGCTCAATGTGTCATCAGGCCAAGAAATGGCCCCCGTATGTTGTGGCCTCCCAGCCGGGAGTTTGAGAAATGGCACTGGCTTACAGCTGAAATTGTCGAGTACCTTGCTGGTGAATTCTTCAGAAGCTCAATCTATGTCAATCTATGTCAATCTATGTCACCCAGGGGGATGATCCGAAGGGGAAAACCCATTCCTGTTTTCCAGAAAGTATATACAGTAGAGACCCATTTAAAGACCACTTCAATAATGAGACCACCTCTCTCAAAGACTACTCTTTGGTCAGACTAGAATATTTCTCTTTATTTCATGTTTAATTTAGCTTCACTAATAGGACCGGTCTCTTAGTGAGGGTCTCACTAAAAGACCACCCAAAGTCCAGTCCCAAATGATGATTTACCCCCTATAATACAACCACTGCACACCTCCTAAAGGCCTTTATGGGTCTTCTAAAAGGCCTTTATGGGTCTTCATATCACTCACCCCTGCTGGCCTCAGCCTTTTGTAGGAAGTCCTGTCACTCACTCCTGGCCTCCCCACACCTCTGCCGGCCTCAGCCCTCTGAGGGAAGTCCTGTCACTCACCCCTGGCCTCCCCACACCTCTGCCGGCCTCAGCCCTCTGAGGGAAGTCCTATCACTCATCCCTGGCCTCTCCACACCCCTGCCAGCCTCAGCCCTCTGAGGGAAGTCATATCACTCACCCCTGGCCTCTCCACACCCCTGCCGGCCTCAGCCCTCTGAGAGAAGTCCTATCACTTATAATTATCCCTGGCCTCTCCCCACCCCTGCCGGCCTCTACCCTATTTTGCCCCAAACCTTGGAAGTTTTTCAAAAAATGTCTTGAATCATTGAAATGAGACTAAAACAAGTACATAGACAGTAAATCCCTCACATATTATCAAAATATGCATAACAGATGTCATGAATCATTGCAGAAAGTGAATCAATGAAGTTTTTAATTCTTCAGACTGCCTTTGTCTATTGTTACCGTTAACAAAATATTCAAAAATAAAAAAGTTTGACCTATCAACCCCTAGGTATGAAATCTGAACACAAGAATTTAATTTTGGGGCCTAATGATAATTATGAAACATCAGATCTTTACCCAGCCAGAGGGCGACGTAACGGTCACCTTATGCAACCATACAATTTTGGTTGGTCTGTTTCCTACTAAAAAAGCACGTAACCATTACGTTATTTTTCTGAGAGGTTGGGACCTTACCAAAAAGGAATGTCATCATAACGTTCTAATGAAGTAATGTCAAGACCAAATTCAAACAGAACATTATTGTGACATTCTGATTAGGTGAGGTCGAGACCTTACCTTAACAAAACGTAACTATGACTATCTTATTAGGTCAGGTGTCAACATAACCTTAACAGAATGTTATTGTGACATTCAATTTTAGTCAGGTCTCAACCACACCTAAACTGAATTTTATTATGACATTCTTATTGGGTTAAGTCCCAATATTAACCTCATAATAATGTGGCAAGAACGTTAGCAGAATGTCACAATATAACGTTGCAACAGTTGGTTGCAGCAACGTTATTGGGAGTCATCAAAATAACGTTGCCACAACGTTACAATGTAATGTAACAAGGACCAAACCAGAACGTTGCTACAACGTTATTATAATGTCATTCCACCCGCTGGGTAAGGATAAAGACAAGGTACACCATTATTTCTTAGATATAACTCTTTAGACTCCAATCCGGCCGCATCCACCTGAGAGTGAACTCCCCAATCCTGCCATAGCCCCCCGGGAAAAAGGCAGTTTTTCCATAAGTTCCATAAGTACAACAATTTGTAAAGTATACAACCTACAAAAACGACCAATATATCGTTTTTAAGCTGATTTGATACTCTATTGAATTCTACAAACCATATTTCTATCATTTAAGTTGTCAAACATTGATAGACCTTTGAATATCTTTGATTAAAGGGAAATTGAGAAAATCTGAAAGGAAATCCAAGGAAACCCCGGGGAAATCAAGCTATTTATGAACGCAACCTATGCGGTCTTAAGGGTATTGTGTGCATGCTGCATGCTGCATAACATGTATGTGGATTGGGGTTTGCAGGCAGTATGACCAGAAGATCGACACAACCCCCGATAATTTATTTATGCCATTTAAGAGATTCTAATAATTCTAATAATTACTGATATCTTTGTGCTACGTTCTACCAACTGGAAACGTTTAACTTATACCAATGGATAGAGAAAAATCAGACCTTTTCTTTGATGTATAGCACGTTAGGATCAGAGCATTGGTAAGAGAGCTATTGATGTTTTCTTGAATTGGCCTTCAATCACTGGTGTCTATCCTTAAAATAATAATATATAATACCGTTGAGTCCCTAAAAACAATACTTTTTGTGAGATTTGTATTTTTACCTTCAATTACTTCTGATTCTATGATAAATGTATGATATTAGGCATTATAAATGCGCGATATTAGCCTGACATGCACAATATAAGCCTTGAGGTATATATATTGTTTTATGTGTACCTAATCAATAAGAGTCAAGCCTATTTAAATTAACGTCTCATTCATGCAATCTGAGGCATTCTAAGGTAATTATGTGACCTTAAGGGATGACAGTTTTTTTCCCTAATATTTTTAATTTGCATATGAATTTTGCCAGAGAATGATAGTAATATGTGGGAGTGTACATGTTGCAAAGGAGGGTATAGGAGGGATTTCCTCTCCCATTTTTTTGGGGGGGGGGGGGGGGGGGATGGGAGGCCACCTCCAGAAAAATTTGGAAAAGTTAACCTATCATTCATGCAACCTGAGGCATTGTGGAGTACTTATGTGACTTTAAGGGGGAGGATGCGCAGGCTCGGAAAAGGAAGCAAAAGGTTGGAAGGGGAAGCAAAGGGTTTGGAGGGAAACCAAGGGGCAAGAGGGGAAGCACTGGGCCAGTAGGGGAAGCACAGGGCCAGGATGGGAAGTACAGGGCCAGGAGGTGAAGCACAGGGCCGAGAGGGGAAGCACGGGCTGGGAGGGAAAGCACTGTGTACCCAGCCAAGGATATGACGTTCTAATAACGTTCTAGCAACATTCTGGATTGATTCTTGTTACGTCACACTGTTAGGTTACAGCGACATTCTTTTTATGACTCCCAATTATGTCACTGCAACCAACTGTTGTGATGTTACATTGTGATGTTCTAATAACGTTCTTACAACATTATTTATGAGGCTGATACTTCATAAGAATGTCACAATAACATTCTGTTTAGGTGTGATTGAGACCTCACTTAATGAGGATATCACTATAATATTCTGTTTAGGTTAGATTGATACCTAACCTAATAGGATAGTCACAGTAACATTCTGTTTATGTAAGGCTAAGACCTGATGTGATCAGAACATCACAAAAACATTCCGTTTAGGTGAAGTTGGGACCTCCCCTGGTCAGGAGGTCACAGCAATGTTCTGTTTAAGTGAGGTCTGGACCTCACCTAATCAGCATGTCACAATGACGTTCTATTTTAATTTCACCTTGACCTAACCTTACAAGAACGTTGTGAGAACGTACTGTTTTGGTTATGTCTCAACCTCCCAGAAAAAAAATGTAACCGTTACGTGACAATATAGTGAGTAACAGACAAACCAAAAAAGTGTGGTCGCATAATGTGACCGTTACGTCGCGCCTTGGCTGGGTATGGAGGGGAAAGAAAGGGCTTGGAATTGAAAGAGAGGGCTGGGAGGCACATCTTTCTTTCCTTCTGTTCTCTTCCCTTCCTTCCTTCCTTCCTTTCTCCTTTTTCCATAGGGCCAGCATGGGAAAGAAAGGGCCAGTAGGGGAAGGAAAGGGACTGCAGGGGAAAGAAGGGGCCGGGAGGGGAAAGAAAGGGCCAGGAGGTAAAAGAAAGGAATGGGAGGGAAAAGAAAGGGGCGGGAGGGAGAAGTAATGGCTGGGAGGGGAAAGAAAGGGCTGAGAGCGGAAAGAAAGGGCCGGGAGGGAAAAGTAAGGGCTGGGAGTGAAAATTAAGGACAGGGAGGTGAAAGAAAGGCCTGGGGACTAGGGCTCTCTCCTTCTCTTCTCACTTTCTCACTTTCTTTTTCCTTTTTTCCTTTTTTTTTGGGGGGGGGGGGGAGGGGGGGAAAGCAAGGCCTGTCCAACCCCCCCCCCCCCACCAAAAAAAGAAAATTAAAAAAAAATCCGCCACTGATTTTACCCTATACTTTTTCATAATTACCTGTTATTACAGGATGTCCCATTTTTCTGTAGTATCCACAACCTGATTATAAAATCTACTTTCGGAGGGTCCAAAAACATTGCATGGTCTATGTTCTTATTTGGAATATTTTCATGATCTATAGGTGTTGAGGTTATATAGGAACTTTTTTTACAAATAATTTGTAAATTTAACTACAGATGGTTTCCGGCACATGATATAGCATTTCCTATGTGTCCAGCCAACTACCAGCGAAATTCTAGGAATTTCTAGGAACTTTTTTACCAAAAATTTGTAAATTTACAAAAGAATTTGTATATTTACCAAAATTTTTCGAAAAATATTCAGAAAAAAATATTTACATATACAAAAGAAAAAACGCTGTCTCTAGCCCAACTTGGCAATATTTTTCATTTGTA
Source organism: Lepidonotus clava (assembly GCA_936440205.1). NCBI lineage: Eukaryota > Metazoa > Annelida > Polychaeta > Phyllodocida > Polynoidae > Lepidonotus > Lepidonotus clava. The sequence goes on from OW387134.1 coordinate 30,819,817, forward strand.
TATGTAAAATATTTTTTGAAATAATTTATTTACCAAAAATTTGTATCCTGTCTTTAAAACGACCCCCGGGTACGATACCCCCAACAGTGCCTAATGGCTGATCAGACCACCATGCGTCATGTTTGGAGTCCATGTCGCTGAGTGTTGGCTAGGCTCCCTTCTTGTAGGCGAACTTCTATAACCATACCATTTCGGGTTTTTCTCCACCAATTGAGCTAGACTGGTGTTGATCTTACTTCGGATGTTCGTCTGTTCATCAGTGGTAGAGAGTCTAAGGGGCTCATTCCTATACAAAGAACACACACTTGGCAAGTGGGAGAGTCACCTCCCGTCTACCTGTGCCGGAGACCATTGGTAGAGTCTCCGTCACTTCCAGTACTCCGTCCGTAAGGCTACACCTAAGCTGTCTCGATCCTAACTATCACCTGCTCAGGTTGTTTCTAGGTTCTTAACACTACCCGTTATGATCTGTCTTGTTGACTATTGCTCCCATGTGTTCTGATAAATTATAAACACAGTGAGCATACACACAGTTTCACCGGTCAAATAATGAAAATATAACGAGAATATACAATGTCAATGGCTGCTTTTTACCAAGGAACCAAAGACCCAATGTACTGACGCGGGTGGCCAGTCCATGTTTGGGCAGCATAACGTGAGCTTAGAAGCGCACGTGTAAGCCAATGTTTCACTTTGACAGTAGTGAAATGAGGGAGGAGTTAAGGTGTGACGTACCACCATTTAATAATGTGTTCCGCTCTTAGCTAGCCAGAGTAGCTGCAAGCACTGTGTGAGTAAACATCCTGTGAAGGTTGGACCTTTAATCTGCAATCTAGGTTCTGGAGAGAGGCATATAGAAATTGTGTTAGAGCGTGGAGCGTTGACTGAATGTGTTTGAGGGAACTCTAACCTCGGGACTGATCATGGTCAATCGAGTTCTTGTCACGGAACGACTAGACATTGGATAATAAACAACAAATCCTTTCACAACGAGTGTTCACGTCTTACATGATGAGGGAACTATAATTATGTAATGGACGACCGCAGTCGATGTGGAGAGAGACTGCGAATGGAGCTAGCTATTATCTATACAACGAAACATCACAAACACGCATTAACTTTAAATGGATAATTAAACCTCTATAGTTCACCAAGAGGAAGTTTCAATATATAACAACGCAGCCCCTCTTGACACAACCTTGTGAGGCTAAATCAATACAAAAAATATGATGACAAATATTGTGAAAAACAGTTTGGGCAAACAGCAAAATACAACACACACATATATTCCCACTTGCAAATACCTTAATTACGTTCTATTTCTTCGATGAACACACCCCTAACCTTCATCAGGAGCAACTCTAGGTGGTTTTCTCTAACCCATTCACCATCTTCTATGGCAATTGATCCTAGCCTGCTACCTGACAGGTTGATGTTATCAAAATACCTGAATTATATTGCTAAAAGGATTGGACAAATAAGCATCACGCATCTGTCACATTGCGTCATTACCGTGTTTATTCCCAAGATGCAGCACTACAAGTTCCGATTGCGCTGGTCCGTGCTGGTCCCGGCGGGACACAACATCTCTTTCTTTTTTCTTTGGATACTATGTCACACAATAAAGCTTCTTTTAAAGCACTTTAGCACAACAGTGTGCATCACAATATAACCATCATACAGGGTTAATACAACAATTGTCTTCTCCATTCACATACGGTAATAAATTCTTATTGCAACAGGCTTATGATGTATCAGAGTCTTCAAACCTTTACGGCATTACTCTTACACGAGATGCTCTTACTTTTACGGGACTTGGCATGGCTATTACAGGAATTGGTTTGACTGGGCTACTAACACTCTTTTGCTCGGAAACCTTTGTTTCTACTACTGGGCTACTGGGTAGCGAACCCTTCCCTCGCTTTCTAGGGTAACCTTACTACCTGCTCTCGCGACAGCCTGGTAGGGTTCAGGAATAAAAGGTGTTTGCAATTTGTTCTCTACCCTATCTCTTTTCAAAAGAACACTGTCGCCTGGCTGAACATAAGAAAAAGATCTTGGCCCTGTACCTGAACTAACACGGCCCCAAGACCAACGGGACTCGTGTCCACAATAACTTTCATCTTAGCCTCTGGGTTGTAATACCCCAACATTTCTGAACTGGCTAAAAGCTCTTTCAGCTTTTGCTCCTTTGCTCCTCGCTGAACACAAATGGTTCGTCCTTCCGAGTGAGCCTTCTCAGTGGTTCTGCCACCATCGCTAAGTCTTGGATATACCGACCACAATAGTTCACTAGCCCTAAAAAGCTCCTGACTTCAGTCACCGTCTCTGGTTCCCTACTGTTGACTACTGCTTTTACCTTTTCGGCTGTCACATTTATCCTCTTGTCCGTCAGTTTGTGTCCTGTGTATGTCATTTCAGAAACAAAGAACTCTACCTTGTCTGGGTTAGCAGCCATCCCACTGTCTCTCAGTCATTGAAATACTTTTGTCAACACTTCATAATGTGTGGCCACCACCACATCGTCTGACAAATTGACTACCCCTGGGATACCCTTCAACACATTCCTGACTATCCGCTGGTACACCTCACTAGCTGTGCTAATTCTGAAAAGCAGTCTCTTATACTGCTATAACCTGGTGTGCGTTATGAAAGTCGTCAAATTTCTGGACTCGGGCTCTAACTCTACCTGATGATATCCCCACTTCAAATCTATCTTGGAAAATACCCTGCTCTGGGACTTGTCCTGGATTATCTCATCTGTGGTAGGAATGGGCTGTCTTTCCCTAATAATCACCTCGTTAACCCGTCTCAAATCTGCCCATAGTCTGATGTCCCCGTCCACCTTGGGCACTATAACTACTGGACTAACCCACTCAGTCGGTTCCTCAACTGGCTCAATAATATCCTGCTCTATCAGCAAATCTATCTTCTCTAGCGCTTTTCGTAACCCAAAAGGTGTACGTTGTAATGGCTGTGCTACTGGCTCGACGTTAGGGTCGGTCCTCAATCCTACCTGATTACCTTTTAACTTACCTAACCCTGTCAGAACGTCTTGGTTCTCCTGTCTTACTTTCTGTCTCAGATTCTCCCTATCTGGCTCGCCCTGAACACTATTTATGTCTAGTCCTATCTTCAGAACTCCTAGCTTCTCTGAGGTTTTCCTACCTAATAAAGGTTTCCCCTTATCTTTGATCACTACAAAATCTGCTGTGGTTGTCCTACCACCCACTATTACTCCGGCTTTGAAGCTACCCGCTACATCTAATGGAACATCAGAAGTATAGGTAAACAATTTCTTATTAGACAAACTAGATTTACAGACAATTTTCTCAGTCTTACATTTTTCCCACATAGCACGATCAATGATGTTTGTGTCTGAACCAGAATCAATAATGAAATCAATCTGAACACCACCAACAGTTACAGGAATTGTATCAGTTTTCTCATTTGGACATACAGAATTTACATGAAATGCGTAAGACTTGTTGTCGTCATCTGTTGCACCTGTCTGTGACCTCTCTCTCACGCAGGAGTCTTGTCCTTCTCGTCACAACGCCCTAAATTTAGCTTTACATCTGCTTTCAAAATGACCGACATTTTTACAGAAATTACATTTCTTACCCTTTGCGGGACACCTACTTTCCCCTGTGTAATAACCTGAGTACCCACAGTCCAAACATTTTACGCTGCTGCCCTTAACCTTGGGTTTACCACCAACCTTGGGCTTTTCGGCTACTTTATTTACAGAGCCTTCAAGGTCCTTCAAGGTCATAACCTCGACCTGAGACTCTACAGCTTCAAACATAGCTGCTACTTTCAAAGCTACCGCTAAGGTCAAATTGTCACCTTTTTCTAACAGTTTTCTACGTAAGTGATCATCACGACATTTATCAACAATCTGATCACAATTCTGGTCGCCACAGGATTGTCCGTACCCACAACCTGTTGCAGCTTTCCTCAGCCTGCTTACATACTGCGCGATAGTTTCACTTTCATTTTGAACAGTTTTACGAAACAAATATCTTTCATACTTTTGATTTACTGGCACAATGAAATAGGTGTTGAGTGTGTCTTCAGCGCATTCCCAGTCTTTGGGTCCTTTGTTATTTGGCACAGTCTTAAACACCTCACGCACCTCGGCTCCAGCAACATACAACAAAAGAGCTCGTCTCTGCACCTTGTTGTCATCGCGCGCCGGTTCCACGAACAAGCCCTTGCTGTCCGCGTATGACTCGAACTCCTCCAGGTATGCCTGCCAGCATATAGAAATAGTTGATGCGTCACCTGACACATCAAAGGGCTTCATGCCCCGAACGTCCGATAACTGTACCACCATGTTGCAAAATCAAGTCACAGTTATGGCACAAATTACAAGAATAGTTTTGACACAATTATGCACAAATTTGCACACATATGAAAATCACTGCAAAACTCACAAAACAGTAGTTAACCCAAATGTCATCAGGAAACACTACCCTGCCAACAGTCTATGTTGCAGAATACTATGTAGTTGCAGAATAAACTTGACTTGGATGATCACAAGCTGGTGTCAGTCCCAACTCCTAGGCATACACTGGTATAGTTCTTAGATCTTCAAAGTTGACAGCAGGTTACAGTTCAAAATCACATGTCATTCACAGTGACAAACACTCACAGCACACAGAGAGTCCCTCTTGAGTCCCCCTTTCAAACAGCAAACTCACTCCTAATTTCTTCATTTCAGTCCAAATCTTCACTCCTCCTTAATCTCTGGTCTTCAGAGCTTTACCTCGTCGCCAAATGACAGGTTGATGTTATCAAAATACCTGAATTATATTGCTAAAAGGATTGGACAAATAAGCATGCGTCATTACCGGGAGTGCTTATTCCCAAGATGCACCACTACAAATTCCCGGCGGAACACAACACAACCCATTCCCCAAAATTCATCCTATGTACCCTCATACAGTTTATGAGGTCTGGTGTTTAAAATACAGATCATGATTTTGCCCGAACTTGCAAAATAATAACTCTTCCATTACATACATTTTTATTTGTTGCCACTCGTCCCCTGTATTAATGCTTTCACCTTTGGTGAGTCAGAGTTCATGAAGAGAGTATATTCCCTTTCTGATTTATGTATCTTTGCCTTAATGGCCTGATACCCCTGTTGAATTGACCTGTATTTGATGCCCCTGTACTCAAGATCACATCTGTAAAAATTGCTTAGAAAGCAGGCAGCCGTGAAAAATACCAGCCCTTTCTCTATCTTTTATAGTCCATCCCCTATCACAAATACATTTTTTGCCTGCCTTCTAGCCTTTTCATGTAACGATAATCTTCTAACATTTAAAAACAACTTTGCAAATAAACTAGAAATCAAATCATCACACGGACACGACAAGCCTGTAGTTCTGCTGTGCACCATCTGTCAAGTCATACAGGAAGTAGGTGATGTAGGAAGGGTTTATTTGTTACTTTAGTTCAGACATAAGACAACAGGTGGCAGTACCAGTAGTACTAATTTGCATATAGATCTAGGTCAATCATTCTACATCCCTCTTTTTCTGAAAAGATAATACTCATATAAAAACTACTTATATTAAAACTACTTAAAAATATCAAAGTTCTTCTGTTAGATCCATGTTCAAATAGTCTTTAGTATCTGCTTCTTTACTCTGTTCTATACTATAAGTTACTAATTTTCTAGTCAGTCTGAGATAGTCTTTTCTTAGTTTCACTGGGATAGTCTCTTTGAAGTCTCTTGATATATTAGTGATATGACTTGGAATTACTTAAGTCTTTCACTTATAGTGTTTGCTCATAGAATGAAAATATACTTTAGATTATCATGTTAAATAAGTTCAAATATAGCTAAAGAATATACGACTGTCTATCAAGTACTTAAGTAAAATATCCACTTAAATATACAAGGTAGTCACTCAATATCGGTCATTGTATCCAGCAGGTTTTCTAATCTCATGTCCACTGCGAGATACCACTTTAGGTGTCTTAGGGCTAGGCACAGACATTGTTTGTTTGTCTGTGTGCCCTTCACTGATGCTGCTACCAGATCCAGTTGGTACGGGTCTACCACCAACATGAGGTGGTGGGCTAGGTATGGAGCTGTCTTGCACAACACCATCAGCCTCGTTTTCAATTGGAGAAGAAGGGAAATGGGTCAATCTTTGAATATTCATCATGAGCTATGTGCATGGATTTAACCATGAAATCAATCGTTCTCATCCTTAAAATGGTTATTGGTCGAAAAGCTTGGATACATAGATAGGCATCCCTAGTTCTTTGAATGTAGATAATGCAAAATAAAGCGACAAAATAAGCTAAAAGATCCCGCTACAATTATGGCTGTTCGAACCGGAATTAAAAAACATGGGGAAAACCGCTCTACCTGTAGTTATGCTTGAATTATTGCTTTAAATGCTTAGATTTACCAGACTGAATAAGGACACGTGTTTACAAGAGCTACGAGAAACTGGAAGTTTTTATTACGGTGGTTCAGGTATCACAATACTAAATCTGCGACATCTCCCTTCTGAAAAAGAGTCTTTAAACATATAACTATCAGGATGGAATATTAGTTATTTTAATTTTCTGATTTGCTTATACTTCAATGAAAGTTTTTGGTTTCTTCAGAATGAATCTTTGTTTCAAGGTTAGTCCTGCAATGGAAAGATATAAGTGTCAAGACAATTTATCATAGCAACTGTCTGTAAGAGATGGTAAACCACATTAGACATAGTCATTAAAACGGCTTGGTTTTGTAACCGCTCGACCACTTCTTGTTCCGCGGCCAGAGTCTATCGTAGGCTCCGGCGGGACCACTCAGACCACCGGCTGCAGCAGCGGCGGCTCTACCTCCGCTGGTGGAGGCTCAGCTGGCCTCACATCCACGTGTTGCTGGGGCCTCGCTTCCACTATGGCATCATCGCGAGGTGGAAGGAGCAGAGGTGGGTGCTCGGCAGATCTCCTTAGATGTCTGCGGTTTCTGCGGAGCAGCCCTCGCTCAGTCTTGATGGTGTACAACCTGGGTTGGTCGCAAGAGTCAGTGACGATAACTGGCTCCCAGATGCTTCCTCGTTGCACCCGGACTACGTCACCTGGAAGGAGCTGCTTGAGTGGTGTGGTATGTCTGTCATAATAGGTTTTCTGACGCTCCTGTCTCCTTTTGAGGGCGTCATGAGCTTTGACTACTTTGGGCTGTAGGAGATTTGGACTTGTCGGTAGTTTTGAACGTAAGGTACGGCTCATAAGAAGCTGTGCAGGGGAATATTCAAGACCCGTTATCAGCGTGTTACGGTACTCCGTTAAAGCAAGATAAGGGTCACGGCCATCCTCGTCGACCTTCTTGAACAGTTTTTTAAGCGTCTGCACATACCTCTCTGCCTGGCCGTTTGACTGAGCGTATCCTGGACTCGAAGTCGTTACCTTAATGCCCCATTCGTTCGCGAACTCCCTAAACTCGTGACTGCCAAAGGGCATGTTGTCACTCACAATTTCCTCGGGAATGCTATGGCATGAGTACACACTTTTAGTATGCGCCACAATGGTTTTCGCTGTCTTGTGGGGAAGCTGTGTGAATTCAGGGTACTTTGAGTAATAGTCAACTAACACAAGAAAATCCTGTCCATGATAAGTCATAATATCCATGGCGATTTTTGCCCACCTACCATCTTTGATTACATGAGAGATCATCGGATACTTTGTTTGACTATTTTGATATTTCATACACACTGGGCACTGAGCAACAACGCGTTCAATATCGCTGCTCATGCAGGGCCAATACAGAACAGTCTTTGCACGGGCCTTACACTTTTCAGCTCCAAGGTGGCTCTCGTGAATAAGTCCGAGCATTTGAGAACACAACTGCTTGGGAACTACCACACGTTCGCCGAAGAAGATCACACCATCTACTATGTGCAGCTCGTCTCTCACATTCCAGTAAGTGCGCACTTCAACTGGAACACCTTTGATGGACTTGGGCCACCCGTCTAAGATGAGACGCTTTACCTTTTGTAGGGTAGGATCACCGTCTGTAGCCTTGCGGATTTCGTCCATTTTAGCTGCGCTCACCGTAGTGTTCTCTACCAGGCTGTGTTCCACGCGTGACATCTCTTCCTCTAGAGACGTCTCGGGCTCTCCCTTGATGTACGCACGGGAGAGGGTGTCGGCCAAATACATGTATTTTCCTGGTACATACGACACAACCAGATCGTAAGGCTGTAGACTCAACATGAGCCGCTGGAGTCGTGGTGGAGCCTTACACAAGGGTTTCTTGAGAATATTCTCAAGGGGCTTATGGTCAGTCTGTACGCGGATGTCTGGCTTACCGTAGATATACTGATGGAATTTCTTTGTCGCTAAACAAATAGCCAGCATCTCTTTTTCTATTTGCGCATAGTTTTCTTCTGCTGACGTCATAGAGCGGGAGGCGTACGCTATGGGCTTGCCATCCTGGAGGAGGCATGCTCCTAGGCCCGACTGCGACGCGTCGGCCTTGATCGTGACTGGCTTTGTCACATCGTAGAACGCCAATGCTGGTTTACTTGTGAGGACGTCACGCAACTTGAGCATTGCGGCATCATGCTCATGGGACCAGTTCCACTTGCTGTCTTTCTTGAGTAGCGCTTTGAGTGGCGCCGTGATCGTAGACTCGTTCGGGATGTACTGAGCTAGATACTTGATCATGCCCAGTAGACGCTGAAAGGATGGCACATCTGTCGGTGTCGGCATGTCGACGATCGCCTCAACCTTTCTCGGGTCTGGTTTCAGTCCTTTCGCGGAGACCAAGTTGCCCATGTACTCAACCTGGTCAACCTTAAACTGTATCTTGGAGTAGTTGAACCTCACCCCTTTGTCCCGTGCTCGCTCTAGGACTTATGGTGTCGTGCTCCTGCTCGGTGGCTGCCGCGATGATGATGTCGTCAGCTATAACGTGCACACCATTGATGTCACCAAACGTCTCTTCATTCCTCTTCTGCATGATCTCACTGGCTGAAGAGACACTAAAGGGCATGCGCAAGAAGCGCTTACAGCCCCAAGGTACAGTAGTATGAAGACTGCTCGATGAGTTTGACTTGCCAATAACCGTCCTTCATGTCAACTACTGTGAAGATAGTCTTACCCGACAGCTGGGCCTGGACGTCTGCTGGCGTCAGAATATTATGCCTCTCGCGCTTGATGACTTCATTTAAAGGCCTCGGGTCAAGACACAGCCTAAACACACCGTTCTCCTTTTCAACTATCACTAAGTTGCTATCCCACTCGGTCGGCTGGTCGACGTCCGCTATAATGTTCCGCTTCGTGAGGTCATCAAGTGCTGTCTTAAGCTTCGGCTGTGTTGCGTAGGGAATTCTGCGTGGCTGCTGAATAACGCCTTTCACATGCTCATTAAGCTCCATGTGATACTCCTTTTCATACTGGCCTACACCTTTGAACACATCCTCAAACTCTCGTTCAATATGCTGCTTCGTGAGGGCGGGCTGTTTCGGAGTACAGGTACGAATGTTCACACGTCTAACAAGATTAAGCTGCTCGCATGCTTTGTGGAGTGCCGGCTTTGTCTGTGACATAGAATTTCAAATCGTGACTTTTACCTGTGTGTCCTGCAGACTTGAGCATTACAACACCTTTTGGATAAATTTGGTTATTACCAAACGCGTTTAAAATAGTCTTAGTCTGTACAAGATTTGCCCACTGTATTTTGTTTACAATGTACTCGGGTAGCACGTTTGCTTCGGCTCTTGTATTTAACTCACAGCGTATTTGATCGCCTCTGATCGTCACGGTCGCATACCACTTACTAGCATTGCTGTCGCGCTTATGCTCGGTGACTGCACCAACATACAATGAACCGACAAAAAGATAGTCACTATTCTCACACTCGCTATCCTCCGACTGATCCTGTTCTTCCTCCTCAAGAAGATGCACTTTCCTTCTATAGCTAGTAAAGTTACCGTCTCGGCATACCTTTGCGAAATGGTTGGTTCGACCGCATTTGTTACATGTAGTACCGTACGCTGGGCACCTACGTGGGGGATGCCTAGCACCACAATACTCGCACTCCTTGCCTTGCATATTTTGTGACTTGCCTTGAGTATCGCCCCTGTACTGGGACTGGGACCTATAGCTTTTATCCCCTGACTTTTGGCTAAAGTTTTGCTGCTTGAAATTTGGCTGCTTGCCTTTGAAATTTTGCCTTCTTTTGCCTATAGCATACACATTATGGCCCTTTTGCGCTTCGCCTGTCATAGTTTTGAGCTGAACCTTGCTTGCCTCTGCTGCATGACAAATGTATAGGGCCTTTTCTAACGTTAGATCTGCTTCCTGTAGCAACCTCTCTTTGACGTGCGTGTCGGATACCCCGAATACAATCTCTGAGGCTTTTCTCCTTTTGATCCCCATACTCACAGCTTCCCAGTAGTATCCTAAGGTCATTTACCCACTGGTCAATCGATTCTCCCTCATGCTGATTGCGTTGCAAGAACTTGTACCGCTCAAAAACCTCATTTTTCCTAGGCTCACAATATTCTCTGAATTTCTTTAACACAGCTTGATAGTCATTTGCCTTGTCACCTGCCTGATCACTAAACACAAAGTTACTGTGAATGTCCTGTGCCTCTGGGCCTGCACAGTGTAGTAGAATGCATATGGCTACTCTAGTTGCTGCTTCCTTTTTACTAAGCTCTGCTGCTATATAGTAAACTTTGAACTGCTGTTCCCACCTTCTCCACTGCTCTGCAATGCTACCAGATGTAAAGTTTATTTTGGGTGGGGGCTTAAAGACTTCCATGCTTACTCAGTTTCCTGGCACTGACACTTCTGGGGCTGGCTGGGGTGGCTCTGCTCTGGCTGGCTTGACTCAGGTACTGATGGCTTCCCTGCTGCTTTCTGACTTCCCTGCTGCTTTGGCTGGACTCCTGGGAACTCCTGCTTATCCCTGCTTCTGATCACCATGTAGTTATGCTTGAATTATTGCTTTAAATGCTTAGATTTACCAGACTGAATAAGGACACGTGTTTACAAGAGCTACGAGAAACCGGAAGTGTTTATTACGGCGGTTCAGGTATCACAATACTAAATCTGTGACACTACCCATGAGGGAGGCAGGAGGCTGGACGGTCTAAGATGGCATCAGTTGGGCTGTGATTCCTTCTTCCTCGCCTGCTACGATACATTGAAATCAGAAAACCTGGATGATATTCAGACAAAACGGATGAATTGTGGAGGATTTAAGAAAATCTCTAGGAATATTCTGAAGATGTGTGTAAGATTTTATGCATTTCAGGCTAATTATTGTACTGACCGAGGTGAGATATCAAAAAAGTTATTCCCTTGGTGTTACAGGGTAGAGGGCCGTAGCGTAGCGTCGATATCTCACCGAGGTCTGTACTGGGTTTATTTCTAGACCCCAAGTTCTGAAATGTGATCACACATCAAATATGTTATTTCCTCTTTAATACAGTTTTTAGAATGTGAAAAATGATATGATATCAACATAGATATCAATAGTTAAAAGTTACACCAGAATGTAAACAAACAACCAAATCATGCAACCTAGCAACGCCACCTAGCAACGCCACCTAGCAACGCCACCTAGATATTCCAATGGTCCCCTCTGATTGGCTGATAGCATTTGGGGGCGTGGTCTCTCAAAAGTTATTCCCCTGGTTCCCTGTATTCCTATTGGTTTAGCCAGAAAAAGGGGGCCTAGCTCTGGTCTCCTTGGTTTTCCAGGGGAATATTGTAGCAGCCCCTAGCTTTGAGTAGGTGGTTAGTTCTTCCAGTTAACACCAGGTGGAGCCACCATATTTTGTGACCTCTGAGTTTGTACACTAATGGGTTTATGTCATTAGTTAGACATTAATATTAGGTTGTGAATGTTCACAATATAATCAAAATGTGTAGTTTGATAAGGGTTTTCATTAGGTAAAAGAATTGTATGTATAACTTGTATGGTTTCTTCTGCAAACAAGGGGTAAGTGTGATGAAGTGCTTGGACACCTGTTTTGTACCTTTCACAGAGTTGAATCTCTGCCCATACAGGGACTAGATATTGGCCATCTTAGGCCTCTAGCCCTGGTGGGAGGTGGACAGACTGCTCTAAGGCCTTCTGAGTGTGTTATCCAGCTGTGTGGTGATTTTCCAGCAGAGGTTTTTATAGCCAGTGGGTACCTGTAGAGTGTGTCATTTATTTAGTCTACTGGGGGATTGACCATGAAGGTAGCTCCAGCTTCAGACTTTATTTTGGTATTGGAGGATTGATCATGAAGGTAACTGCAGTTTTGAGATTAATTTGGCCTAAATATTGACCTGAGAAGGTATTTCCAGCCTAAGATTATTTTGTTTGTGACTTGTAATTGGCTTGTCTATTTGGAATTGACCCTGATATATTGTTGTTATGAAGGAGTTATTTTAATAAACTTTATTTAACCTAAAAGTTTGGTTGTCTGGTTATTTGTCCGATATCGCCAATCCCAGTGATCGCCTGGGGTCTCCTTCCAGTGCTGTACGTAGCCTGCAGGAGCGCTACAATATCAATTTATCATTCCCCTGGTCTCTGCACTTAAAAGTTTAAATCAGGGGAATCTCATTGTTGTTATTCCCCTGGTCGGGGAATACAGCATTTAAATAGTAAATGTATCTAGACACTATGCCATTAGGGGTACCGGTGAAATAATAACTGAGATATAAATGTTCAAAAAACAAAAGTTTTTTTCTGGATAAAATCTGGATCTCCAAGCACATTTTCATTTTTAAATATCAATAGATAAATCTTAGCTTCAACATGATGTATAGAACTTTATGATCAGAGCTTTAATAAGAAAGTAATCATATTGTTGCATGGATTTGTGTACTATAAGATCATTGCAGCAAGACAGAACATTGGAATAGTTTCATTTTCACCGTTTTCACAAAAAACGTAAGATCTCTCAGATCTTTAGAGCCAGTGATCTGCAGGCATGTGACATATCCATAGCATCCTCAATATTTTGCAGGCAGACATTGCTTCATGACCTCCTCCTTCTCTTCCTGCCATCCCTCACTCTCTTCAATGTCGTTCCCTATGTCCATAGCCATATAAGGATCATCTGTCTATTCATAGCTTATCAAAGTAGTTAAGCCAATCAGACTGAGAGGAAATATTCATGACCGGTGTTGCTGCAACTAATGAGAAAGAGAAATTATTTCATGTTGAAATCGATCCAACTGTTGCTGCTGTCTTATAATATCAAGTGTATCAAGGGCAATCAACAGTTCATTATTTTGAGGTTTCGCATCACAAAATATCACTGTATTCCCTGTATTGGAGAGTTCTGAATGTATATGAAAAAGTCACCTACTTTGCAACTTAGATTAGTGAGCCACACTGTTAAGAAATAATGTGTAAAAAAAGACCTGTAGACTTGACAGTAAAACACTGCTATGGTACTATGCAATACAGTTTACACTGGATGGACTGTTCACAACATTGAAAGTTTTTTTTCCCTGTAATCACACTACGTGATAATTTAGCCAATAACCAATTTATAACATACGGTATATTACTGGGAGGCTAATTTCAGTAATAAATACAGTTATATAGTGTAAATTGCAATGATAATATGGTAGGTAGCTGTAATTAAAATAAAGCATCATACTGTTGAGGTTTACAATATATAACTGTCAAAGTTACAGGCTTTTTTAACAATGCATGCTTGTTCAAAAACTAAAATGGAATATAGGTTTAACAATTTTCACATGACTAAAAAGAAAATAGAACCATGCTTGTTGAAAAAATGAAAATGTAATATAGATCTAGGTTTAACAATTTTTTTTTCTTTTTTTGAATTTTCACATGACTAAATAGAAAACACAGACCTTTCATTTAGTTTGATTCTCAGTGTCATGTCCAATATTTGTGACGGAATTCATGTACATGCAAAAACGTGAATCACGACCCAACCACTGGTGTTTATCCTAAAAACTTTGGCCTATACTGATACACAGCATGTTTCAGATTACCTTTGTCCATTGCATAGCCTATTGCATAATTCAGGATTGAACAACAATAATTCTTAATGATGCGTTTTGTCATATGGTCACATATTAAGAGATGGACTTTTTAATCAAGTAACCTGAGGACATTTAATTTTCTTATACAAGACTTGTGTTACCCAAGGTTAAATTGTGAATAAATTGCAAAGCTCCCTGAAGCATGTATTCTCCAAATTATTGATTTCGTTTTGTATGATGATTATTGTTTGAGCTTAATGTCCATCAGCAACCTTTCAGTTATATCAAGAATGTTTTTTTAATGTACAAAGTACTGTGATCAAATCTGTTGGGGTGAAAACAACGGCAAGGCAATGCAGCGTGGAAGGTACACTCTGGGCCAGAACCTGCATGGGGGGCATTGCAAAGTGATCATAGTATTCACTCTTAGATCTTAAGTTATAATTCCGTTGTGGCCATACTAGTGTTATAATATTTTAGGGGCTGTCCATAAATGACGTCATGCTATTTTTGAGCATTTCTGACCCCCCCTCCCCCCCTTTGTCATGCTTTTACTATAGGAATGTATAGGGGACTGGACCCCCCCTCCCCCTCCCCGGCGCATGACGTCATTTATGGACGGCCCCTTAATATGGGATAGGAGGGCTAACTTTGGAGCAAAGGTTAACCTCACAGAATGTTACATACAACAAAACTTTGAACAGTGACATTGTCATAATAACTGACTCGTTGGACAAAATTCTGCCGGATGTAATCATGTACAGTGAAAAAGTCAAATGCACCGTTGAAAGGCTATCTGACAACACAAAAGATAGCGCATCTAAGTGCATTGAGTCAATTAACATAAAAGGCAAAACTGTGGTTTATATTGTGGGCAGGAATGACCTCAGACACTGTAATGCTGAAGACATCGCAGAAATGAAAAAAAAAACTACTGAGAAGAAAAGAAAAGAAAAACTATTGAACAAAACTCCAAATCTCCTTCCTCAAATACATATGGTTCTGCATGATATACCACCACGAAAAAACCCAAACAACAAGTGGTATGGATTTGAGGAGTGCAGGCAGTGATATAATAACATTATGGACCAGTACAGCCAAACAAATGATCACATGCCCATCTTGAAAACAACAGTGACACCAACCCAAATCTGGGATGATCAGCTCCATCTGAGGCAAAGTTGCTGAATTCCAGTTAAGGAGATTCACTGGGGGAGATGGTTCTCCTCACATGCCTCCATACAGACTGGGCCTTTCAATAGATCTAGATATGACGACTATTACTAACAATCCATTACTAAAGTATTCTGGTGCTAAGCAAAAGCTTAAAATCTAATATCCAGATTATAAGATACAAGAAACTTTACATGATACAATTGGATATACGACTTCTAGTTGTAGGTATATGTTATGGCGCTACATAACAAAAATATTTCCTTTCAGGTATTAAACTCAGTATACTCCAAATTCCTTAGTTCGGCCTGTGCCAGTATACTCCAAATTCCTTAGTTCGGCCTGTGCCAATATAGTCCAAGAGATGCGGCACTTTTATTTATGTGACTGAAGCCGAAAGGTTTGAAGATGGTTTCCTAACCCAAATTTTCCATAGAATCCAAAAATCCATTTCTTAGTTGCCAAAGCCTCCGGGTTTTGGGTGAAAAATGACGTTTTCCTATAAAAAATAGCATTTTCTGAGCAAAAAGATAATTCCAGTATTTCCTCCCCAGCTACCCTTAAAACAATGTTGGAAACTTGTGCATGCAATCAAATTGAAGAGCACGGCCTAGTGAACCGGGGGAATGAGCAAAACTAAAAAAATTGATTGGTTACCATGGTAACAAGTAATGGTTTTGGTGGAAAATTGTCAAAAAATGACTAAAAAAAATTTCCGTTACCTATGGTGACCACCAAATGCAAGTTTTCAGTCTAAATCTTCTTTGGTACATTCAATAGCATCTAAATCTAAATGAATATAGCAAAAATGATGAACTATATTGAATAAATTGGGTCTAAATTGACGTAATCTGCCGTTAAGTGCCAATTTCATGAAAATTAAAACATTGGTATATATTGACAAAATGATGGTTTAAAGCCATATAAAAGCACCACAGGTGCTCAATTACTAATTCTGTAATGGGAATTACATAGACAAATCAATAGAAGCCAGGCAGGTGTCAAAAACCAACATGGCTGCCATCTTACTGGAAAGAGGCTTGTATCTTATCTTCTAGAATGGATAGAAAGACATGGTTATTGTCTGCATTAGGAGATTCAAGGTCTGGGAATCTAAACTTTAATGTTTTAAGTCTGTGGCAGAAGGGGAAATCCAAGATAGCTGACCTATTTTGAATATTACCACCAATGTAAACATAAAGGATATGTACACGTAATGGCAATGGTTCAGTATCTGTGGTTTTTTGTATGAATAGGGTCCCAAGCAGTCAGACCTTGATCCTGTGTTAGTCCACAATCCCCAAGATGGCCTACTTAGGTAGCATAAGATTGTGCAATGTGGCTGTCATAGGTCCAATGGATTCATGATTCATGAATATTAATGATAATTACAAAGAAGAGTCATGTTTATTGATTAATTTTGTCATAGTTATGGTCTTGTTGTCTTCAAATGTGAAAAGGGAAACACCTTCATTTTTAGGGAATGCATGCTTCAGGGTAGTTGGTACTTTAATTCATTTTGGACCATCAAGACTAGGTAGCCCAGTAGGACAACAGCTGAAATAACAACTAAAAACAGTCTTATCTTTGATTGTACATTGATCCCAGGCAATTCAGCTAATTCTTTTGACATTTTTAGTAAGAATCATAGACATCCATTGAAGGAAAAAAATAGTACCCTATTGCTATATTTGCTGTATTGATCCTTTAGACTTAAGGGACATGTGGGGTTCTGTCAATCACCAGAATCTGTAATGAATCTTTTGTCATGTATTTAGTTTTCCTATTACATGTGACATATAGTTCATGAAGTGTGATCTTCCTGGTATTACAATTAAGGCAATGACCAAAATATATCAACATCAAATGAATGAGTTCAAGATCCCACTACATTAATTTTGTCAGTGTGTCTAGTATCAATAGGCAAATATTCTAACAATTGAAACTAAGCAAAGATTTTAAATTAGAAGAGATAATGATATCCCCCTCATGTCACCCTAACTCATGTTCTCAACACTTCAACCCTCAGAGCAGACCATCAATAGCTGGAGGATGGGAAATGTAACATTTAGGTGAAGGCCTATTGCAGCTGATCAAAGAGAACTGTTGTCTCCCCATATCCATTTTGAGACATGTACACAAGTATAAAAGGTTGATTCAGGAATTTTCAATATTACAAAAATAAACCTGTGAGGGAAGCAGTCATATAAAACACACTTCTTATGATTGTACTGATGCGGGTGGCCAGTCCATGTTTGGGCCGCAAGGCGTGAGCTTTAGAAGCGCACGTGTAAGCCATGTTTCACTTTGACAGTAGTGAAATGGGGGAGGAGTCACGGTGTGACGTACCAACTTATAATAATGTGTTCCGCTCTTAGCCAGCCAGAGTAGCTGTAAACGCTGTGTGAGTAACATCCAGGGAAGGCTGGACCTTTAACCTGCAGTCTTGGTTCTGGATTGAGGCATAGAAATTGTGTTAGAGTGCGGAGCGTTGACTGAATGTGTTTGAGGGGACTCTTACCTCGGGACTGATCATGGTCAATCGAGTTCTTGTCACAGAACGACTATACATTGGATAATAAACAAACAAAATCCTTTCACACAAGTGTTCACGTCTTACATGATGTGGGAACTATAATTATATATTGGACGACTGCAGTCGACGAGGAGGAGACTGCAAATGGAGCTAGCTATTATCTATAAAACTAAGTACGACTTTACGCACCCTATCATTAACGGATAATTAACCTTCTATAGTTCATGATTTCCATGAGTAAAAGATAATCATATTCTAGAACTGGAGGCACTTATGTCTCTTGATATCCTTATTCAAAATTTTTAATGACTTTGTGTTGCCAATATGAGTAGACACAAAATAGTGGTAACTGTCTCAAGCAGATAATATCTCAACAATTTACTCCCACCTTGATCACATGTCAGGTCTCTACCAGTCATTTACACATCATTTACACTTCATCCTTCAACTGATGGACTGTGAACTTAATCTTTTGTACATATTTGTCATTAGGCTATAGTCTCCATACTACCATAAGTTGCCAAACCACATGGGTGTACAATCTTGCTGCAGTACAATTATGAGGTACTTTCTAATGTTTTTCATGAGAATATGTCCCCCACTAATCAAGAGATTGTTTTAGATACCTTTAGTTCATATCACAAAAATTAACAGTTAAAGTATAAGGACAATCCATTTGGACTTTTTGGGCCACATTATACAGCGCTTACCTTCACATGAATTTCTAAACTTTGACGTTCTTATATCAAAGTGTTTCATTCTTCATATTCTATATGTGGGTTCTATTGTAAAATTGAAAAGGTGCACTAACTGGCTCCATACAGATCTCCCAATATAGTTATGTTGACTCTCAGAATGGGCTGGTCCAGAGGAAAAACAACCTCACATTTGTAAGAACTAGATAGCAGAATCAAAACTTGGGCCAATAATGGATTCAACAAGGATAACACACAATCCAAACACAATACAAATGTGCGCACAGTTGATACACACCTAAATCAGTGGCTGAAATGGGAATGCTCTCCCCCTATCCTATTTGTTTGTTTGTTGGGTTAGTTTAACGTCAGGGCAACCCTTTAGGGTTCTCTTACCAGACTGCACAAGGTAAAGCTTTACAGCTAGTTTTACTCCACAGGGGCAGTGACTGAATCTATGAAATGAGGTGCCTATTTGTAGCAGTGGGACCCAATGCCCTCTTTATAGTGCTGCCACACTGAGGTATCATCTCATAGGCCCACACAATACCCCACCCAGTCCTATTATACCTATTTTACTTTATACCAAGTGCCAGACAATCAGTGACCACTGCCACTGTTAAAGTATTTGGTGTGACTCTGCCAAGGATAAATCCCAAGACCTCCCAGACTCAAAGCAGGCACTCTATGAATTGAGCTACCAAGTCTAGTCTCCCCATTTGTCTCCTTCTACGGGGGCTGCTGGGGACACATTCTTCCCAGGAGGTTCTTGAAAGAACCCCCACCTCAGATCCCCACGGGGGCCCCCTCTTCCAATCTTTTCTTGAGATTGCAGGGGAGGGTACTCTCTGGACATTTACCTAAATTCAAGGACAGACAGTAATTATTTTCCAGACCTCAACATTGTATACATTTAGGTAGTCCACTTGCTGCCCATAATGTTCAATCCATCTAGGAAATAACCTGTGAATTCAATAAAGAAGGAGGTATCTGTTACTTAAACTTGGGTAGGTTATGTTATTATCTCTATGATCTATGCAGAGCAATGCATACAAAGTATAATTAAGATTTTTGTGTGTGTAAATTACACATTACTACATTCTTCTTATGAATTCCACAAAACTGTTTTTATCATATTCATCTCATGAATTCCACAAAACTGAATTTATTGTAGAAGCGCTGAAGATTAAAGACACCTTGAAATATCTAATGCTACTTGAATATACCATCTTGTACTCTGTAGACTAATACAGGATCAAGGTCTGACTACCTGGGATCCTCTTCATACCGATAACCACATATACTAAAACCATTCCCATTCATGCACATACTTTACGTAGTCAAGTTAGTGGTAATATTCAAAACTAGTCAGCCATCTTGGATTTTGGCTTCTTCCAAAGACTCAAAACATTGAAATTTAGATTCCCAGACCTTGAATCTCTTAACATAGACACCAACCATGTCTTTCTATCCATTCTAGAAGATAAGATACAAGCCTATTTCCAATAAGAGGCAGCCATGTTGGTTTTTGACACCTGCCTGGCTTCTATTGATTTGTCTATGTAATTCCCATTACAGAATTAGAAATTAAGCACCTGTGGTGCTTTTATATGGCTTTAAACCATCATTTTGTCAATATATACCAATGTTGTAATTTTAATGAAATTGGCACTTATTGGCAGATTATTTATTTTATTCAATATAGTTCATCATCTTTGCTATATTTATTTAGATTTAGATGCTATTGAATGTACCAAAGAAGATTTAGACTGAAAACTTGCATTTGGTGGTCACTATAGGTAACGGAAAAATATGTTAGTCATTTTTTGAGTATTTTCCACCAAAACCGTCACTTGTTACCATGGTAACCAACCAATTTTTTTAGTTTTGCTCATTCCCCATGTTCTCTAGGTCTTACCCTTCAATTTGATTGCATGCACAAGTTTCTAACATTGTTTTAAGGGTGACTGGGGAGGAAATACTGGAATTATCTTTTTGCTCAGAAAATGCTATTCTTTTTTATAGGAAAACGTCATTTTTCACTCAAAACCCGGAGGCTTTGGCAACTAAGAAATGGATTTTTGAATTCTATGGAAAATTTGGGTTGGGAAACCACCTTCAAACCTTTCGGCCTCAGTCACATAAATAAAAGTGCTGCATCTCTTGGACTAATAGATCCACCTTGCTTATCTCCCTTGGATGCTTAATATTGTAAACTATCCATAAGGCCTTGTATTGCAATTTTCCTAAGACAGCGATTTAGATCTCTTAGAGAAATTGCAAAGAGTTTCCCCCCAGCAAGACAGATAACCAAGCAGCCAGTCAAATAACCAGTTTGATTGTGCTTCATTAAGAGTTAATCGATATCGCCCGGTGATGTATCTGCTCTCACAAAGGAATCAATTATTTATATTGTAAAAGTAAATTTTAAGGAAAATTGGCCTGAGCGTTGCAAATTGTTACATGTTTGTCCAATGTGCACATCTGAGACTGTTGCCCGGAGCAGTGTGGGAGTGGCTATACCGAGTATGGGAGATTCGCACTGGGCGTGGCCATATTGGAGAATGGGATAGCCTGATTAGCTGAAATGTTGCGCTTAGCCCCCCACAGGGGGCGGTGCCAAAGGTGTGAGGATGCGCAAACGTGGACTCCCTAATGCTGTATATACGGGACAGTCGCACACGCGGCTGTAGCATATATAAAATTTCTTACATACACGGACACATAAAGTGGCAGTATTGTATTTCCAAAGTAAATGTGCAGAAATTAGATACAACATATAAATAAGAAAAGAAGAAGGGGGTTCGGGGGCTTAGCCTCTGATTTACAAATGATATAATGATGATGTGTATACTACCATGCTTGTATATATGTGGTCACAACGTCCGCGTATATGAGCAGGCTATTTGAGAAAATAGTCTGGTCATTAGCTACTCATAACGATAGAATTATCTACTAGATACACCCTTATTACAATCCTATGCGTAATGTTGTCCATTCACATAGAATAAAACACACAGCTGGCGAGCAAGTTGAATCACTTAATAGGTACCCTGCTAAAACACAACCCTATCAACAGCTGTTTGATACGGATGAGGTATGCCTCTTGTGAGCTGAGCTGATTATGATTGTAATGTAGTAACAGAGCATAACTTAACGTTACATTGGTATGTCACCTAGAAATTCTTGAATCATCCATCAGGCGAGCCTTGTTCCCACTTTCGAGCTGACATCCAATATGCATGGTAAAGACACCTGGCAAGGGACTCATGGAGGCAGTTAAGGGCCTGCTCCACTGCCGACAGTTGAGTTGAGTTGAGTTGAGTTGGGCTCAGTCCTATAGTGATACCAGGGCTACGACTGGAGTCTTAGCATTTACCTAAGATGGGATTGTCGGGTCTTAGATCTTGATATGTGACAGTTTCTGGGATTTCCAGCATTATGGAAATACCTATTCATGGCTCTGGAGCCTTTATTTAGCTTAAAATCATAAAATTAAGTAAAATAAGCTAAATTCATGCTATAAATGAAATTTTTCATAGTTTTCAGTTCTGGTGAAAAATTTGGATCTTTTGCATTTTGATGCCATGGTAACCGGAATGTTGATAGAAAATCCAAACCCACGGATACTACCGCTATGCAAATGAGGGTTTCCATGGTAACCTTAAATATCTTAAATAGAAAGGAAATGGCAGTTTATTTCCTGAAATCATATTTGGGATTTCAATTTTTGGCCTAAATTAGATATAAGTTATATCTTTATAAATACCAAAAACTGGTCTATTTTAGCATATTTAGCATAGCCGACCTTTGTGTCTTCAAATTAGCATAACTTTTTTTCTAATAAGAATATTTACCTAATTTTTTCAGGATCAGATTCCCCAAGACACCATCTTAATTTAATATTCCAGGCCATAAGACTGCTTTTCGCAGAGGATGTCACATATGTCAAAGATGTATGACTAGATTGTCTGGTCTTAGCAGGGTGTGCAGTAGTTTTGTTTATATTTCATTACATCTTACATATGAGACAATATGAATTGAGTCCTAGTCTATGACATGATAGATATTTCTGTTAAGACCAGACAGTTGTAGGTTCAGGCGCCTATAAGAGCTACAACGATCGAGTTGAGTTCAGTTGGGCAGTGGAGCCGGCCTTTAGATACTGGTAACCAATATGTGATCATTGTCAGCAGCCAGTGTATAGTGTGCCAGTTCTGTATTTTAGTGACTATGATATGAATATAAGTTATCAGCAGTATCAGCTGTCCAGTATTACCAAAAGATATCCTAAAGAGTCTTTTGTATTGGCTGTTTGTCATAGCAACACTGAAACAAACCAGTGAGGCGTGACGTCATACCACATCACTACCTATATGTGTCTTAGGTAAACATTCTTATTAGAAAAAAAGTTATAAGATCCTGTCACTAAATAGCGAGGCTAAACTTAAAGTTGCCTTGACTTTATTTACAAAAATGCTGATAATTCTTAGACTATCTAATCAATTTTTAAGATCTTAGTGTCACTTTGTAGCTAGGACTCTGTAGTTTGATAATACATGGATTTTACATCCCAAGAAAACATTCCAAATAATTTGGAATGTTTGGAATGGCCCTGAAAATTTGCCAAAATTTGTCATTTTTACTGACTTACAACCAGAAAATTCTAAATAGAATGCAGAAATAATTTCTTAAGAAATTCTGTCAGGATTCCTTTTCGAGAATTGAATTTGCAATCTAATGATGTATAATATGACTATATGCTGAGAATGAGTGGAATAAACCTCATTGAAAGGCTGAGGTGAAATTCCATAAGTTTGGCACTTTTGCTCATTTTCATAAATTTTCGTATCAGTTAATAACGTTATAAGTAGTTCTATAGTGGAATATTTTTGTTTCACTGCCAGTTTCTTATAAATAATATTAATTCAAGCTTGTAAAGACAGCATGTTTGCTATCTAATTTCTAATAAATCATTAAAAAAATGTTCTAGAAGGCTTTCAAGCCTCTAAAATGAGTCAATCTAGATGATCCAGCTCAGCACTGGGCCTATATCCTCATACAGGAAGTGTTGGTGTCATATCTAGCACTCACTTGTGTTAAACATTCATATTTCAATGCCAACTTTTAGTTTTTTAAAGTAAAACCAAAAGTTATTTAGATGAATATGAATTCTATTTGGTTATTTATTGATTTTTTTTCAGAAAGTGAATGATTATTACTCATTCAAATAAACTGGTTAAACCTTGAAAATGATATTGTGGATTTAAATGCACAGATTTGGAGTATTGGGGTGGATAAACCGGCCAAATTTGGATGGAAGGATATATTCTTTTGTCCCCAAGATATATAGAAATTGTCTAAAACTGTCTTAAACCCATCAGACCGCCTCTGGAAGTGTATTAACACCATTATACATGGTACATATAGATATATCTTTAGTCTCTTGAGGCATAAATCTGATGTGAATCTCATTACCCAGTATCCTCGCTATTTGTTTATAGTAGGGTCAGCCTTTATGTAAAACTGATCATGACTTTTTTGCAAATGGCTAGAAATCCATTCTAACTTTTAACTATGGATAAATCTAAACTTTGAAATATTAAGCAAAAGTTCACGACCATAGACAATAAATCGTTATAAAGATCACCTTATTCTGGGCCCGAAATGGCCATGATTATGAACCTTGTAAATGTTGTGCACAGGACCAGATAGGAACTGGGTTTGCATTGCTGGTCACAAGCATGTTTTGGCCCCAGGTCATTGTAGTAGTGGAAATGCCAGATACAAGTTTTAGGAACATTTCTACTTCTGCTTCCTGTTCCTGTCAAAATACAAAAGAAAATTGCATTATAGTGGTCCCGGTGTAGTCTGGGATATGGTGAAGACTGCGGCCATGTTGGATTTTACTGAATCAAGGAACTTTTGTTGGTTAATATGAGGAATGGAGATGGCCTGCTGCGAATCCATCTCAGGCCTCGTGCTACTGCCTGCTGCCAATCCGTCTCAGGCCCTGTGCTTTAGCACTCCCCCAGGAGGTCTAGATCCCAGCCTGCCTGTGCGTTATTCACGTTATAACACGGAGAATTGTAGCAAAACTGTTGCAAAATGATTCAAAATAATCTAATTATTTGATAATGACACTCTCCTCTGAGTTACAAGTTATCTAAGTTACCATGACTTCTTTTTTCTTGTTGCAACACGGTTCCCCCTCTTTTCTATTAATTACTAACTGCACAAATATGAAAATTGTGTGATATTCTTGTAGCATAGGTCCAACAACTTTCTCGCTTACTGTATAGCATTTCAATGACCATGGAAAAAGATATGACCAAAAATCATACAGAAAGTTGATGCACAAATGCATCCTGCAGTGAGACCTAGCAACAGAACCATAGTTCTCCAGTGGTATCTAGCAACAGACCTAGCAACGCATAGCAACATGACCTATATTTTAAATACTCACCTCTCATTGGCTGAGCTATAGAAAGCTTGTTTTCTAGCTGAGGCTAGATGCACGGGAAGTTAGCAACTTAAAAACTCTTTCAAACTGTTTTTATTTAGAATAAAAAATGTCAAAGTAAATCAATTTACAACGTTTGGTGATGATTGAAGCATTTCAACTGCTTTTACAACGTTTGTTACAATGTATGGACGTCTAGATCGGCACGTTGCTACCCCACTGCCGTGTTATAAATGGGGATAAAGGGTGTGAAGGGAGTGAAGGGCTAAAGAGGTAAATGGCCAGAGGGCTAAAGGGTTTTTAGGACTTTTTGTGACTTTTATGACTTTTTTGAGTTTTGTTGTGACTTTTATTGACTTTTCATGACTTTTACTTATTTTTTTAGGACTTTTCAGGACTATTCAGGCGTTTTGTGACTTTTTAGGACTTTTTATGATTTTTACTGACTTTTTAGGACTTTTATGATTTTAACTGACTTTTTAGGACTATCCATGACTTTTGTGACTTTTTAGTCTTTTACTGACTTTTTCGGACTTTTACTGACTTTTTAGGACATTTTCGAACTTTTGTGACTTGTAAGGACTTTTTCGGACTTTTTATGATTCTTACTGGATTTTTAGGACTTCTTACTGGCCTTATAGTACTTTTATGACTTTTTAAGACATTTAAGGACTTGTAAGGACTTTTTAGGACTTTTTATGATTTTTAGTGACTATTTATTACTTTTTATGATTTTTCCTGACTTTGAGGACGTTTCGTGACTTTCATGACTTTTAAGGACTCTTGTCACAGACTTTTGGGGACTTTTACTCAATTTTTGTGAGCTTTTAGACTTTTTAAGACTATTGTGACTTTTCCTGACTTTTTCTGATTTTTACTGACTTTAAAGGACTTTTTTGTTATTTTTACAGACTTTTAAGGATTTTTTAGGATTTTTACTGACTTTTTTGTGACTTTTACTGACTTCTTAGGACAATTCAGGACTTTTGTGATTTGTAAGGACTTTATAAAACTTTTAATGATTTTTATTGACTTTTTAGGACTTTTCAAGACTTTTTATTACTTTTGTGACTTTTTGTGACTTTTACTGACTTTCTATGATTTTCAAAGACTTGTTATGACTTTTGAGGACCTGTTTAGACTTTTTCTGACTTTTACAGACTTGTTATGACTTTTACTGACTTTTTAGGACCTGTTAAGACTTTCACTGACTTTTATGGACTTTTTATGACTTTTAGTGACTTTTTAGGACTTTCCTTGACTTTTGTGACTTTTTAGGACTTTTACTGACTTTTTAGGACTTTTACTGAGTTGTTATGACTTTTATTGACTTTTTAAAAGTTTTACTGACTTTCATGTGTTTTTTCTTACTTATTTTTTTAACTTTTACTGACTTTTCTGCCTTGTCATGAATTTTAGTGAGTTTTTGTGACTCTTTATGACTTTTGTGACTTTTACTGACTTTTTGTGACTTTTATGACTTATCACTGACTTTGATTGACATTTTGTCACTTTTACTGACTTTTATGACTTTTACTGACTTTTTATGACTTGTCCTGACTTTTACTGACTTTTTATGACTTTTTATGACTTTTAATGACTGTTAGTGACTTAGTCACTCTTTATGACTTTTGTGACTTTAACATTGACTTTTGGTTACTTTTAGTGAAGTCTATCACTGACTTAAAGTGACTTTTACTGACTTATAAGGACTATAAGTGACCTTAGTGACTTTTACAGATTTTTTGTGACTTCTTGTGAATCTTAGTGGCTTTTAATGATTTTTGATGACTTTTGGCGACTATTACTCACTTTCACTTATTTAAGTGACTATTACTGACCTTTACTTAATAAATTAAAAATTGTGTTTCCCCACACAGAAAGGATGCTCCGAGGGGGAAATATCTCAAGCTGTACAGGTAATATTAAGGGAGCTATGGGTAGATTTGTGAAAAATAGGGATGAAA
This sequence comes from Lepidonotus clava, assembly GCA_936440205.1. Classification (NCBI taxonomy): domain Eukaryota; kingdom Metazoa; phylum Annelida; class Polychaeta; order Phyllodocida; family Polynoidae; genus Lepidonotus; species Lepidonotus clava. Next base: position 30,846,646 of record OW387134.1, read on the forward strand.
ATGTCTTAAACCAACTGTTTGAGTAGAATTCAGTTATCCTACTATAAACATTACTTAAAGGTTAGAGGTAGTGTCAACTATTAGTGACTTTTAGTGACATTGAGTAACTTTTAATGACTTTTTATAACTAATAGTGACTTTTAGTGACTTTTCCCAATTTGTTTGAAATTTCCATACTTCATCAGGGCCCAGGCTTTTATTATAATAAATAATCTATTTACTCTGATTGTATATATAGCCTTCTTGTTAACTTGCATCATGATGACATGAACTGATTCTCACATGCCTTTATCAAGGTAAAAAAGTTTTGTTGGGCTCACATTCTTTTTTTATAAATAACTAAATTGCCAAGTTTGTAAAAATTGTATTGCTTCCTTGTGTTAATAATTAACATATTTACTAAGTTTGTATTCATAGCCTTTTTTACTCGTTCCATTATGTGACCAATGCTACAGCAGTTATATAAAAGGTTAGAGGTAGTGTCAATCGATACTTTACATAGGATCAAAGAGAAAGTAACACCCAGCTTGTCCAACCTTTAGTTCTAGGGCTGAGTCCCACACTAGCTGGCGTGGTCCAGAATCTCATCTTAACCAGAAAACCAAGGTACCAGCACATGCACTGTGTTCCCACTCATGACCACACACCTTTCTTCTTGAAGCCTCACCCCTCTACTCATATACCCTTCTGTTGTGGTTGTTACCCTCTTAGTCTGGCGGCCAAAGCATGAAATTTACACTTTTGTTTGCCATGAAAGGTTTATACCTGAAACCATTCTAGGGTTGTAGTGGGGTCCTCTGGGAACCGTGTCTAACCGGTAGTCACTCTGTAGAGGTGTGCATGACTGTGACAACTGCCATTTTGTTTTGCAGTATCCAGGGAAATTTAACGTGAAAAAAACCCAACTAATCTCAAACTGACACTTTCAATTTTATACCAATCTATTTTATATTGTATATTCTAATAGTTATTAGAACAGGTAATTTCTATGTCAAATGACTAAATTTGACCTTAAAATCTGAAAAATATGACGAAATCAAAGTTGAATTTGAAGCAAACAGTGCTACTCTTTATATTGTCCTTTAATTTAAGGACAATCGCGCCATTATAGAACTATCATTGAGATTTGCTTGAAACTTTACACAGTGAAAGTTATACATACATAGGGGCCAAAAATGGAAAAATAATGATGGGTCACCGTGCAAACTTTTAAGCTACTGCAGTCTAAATATATGATAATTATTCAAAAAATGACTTAGAAAATAAATTTTAAAATTTGAATATATTTGCTAATAATTTTTATAGAAATGACATTATGACCAACCTAATGCTTTTGATAAATATGTTCATGTTTTCTCACGTGAGAAAGAAAGACTTTTGTAAAATTTGATGATGAAATATACATTTTTAACAGGTAAGTGTTAAAAATAAACTATGAAAAAATTACAAAAATTCAAAAATAAAGTTTCACGCAAAAGAATTGACCATTGAAAAGTGTTCTAAAATCTTATGTCACATGCATATGGTTAAAGGCTACCATATTCAGCCAAAAAAATGGGGGGTCACCGTGGTAATTTGATCAGCAGAGCTGAGAAATCATTTTAAAACCAAAAAGTAGCTTAAAATCAGTATTCGTTTGTTTTCCCACAAATCCTAGATAATAATTAATCTAAAATTATTTGCATTATTCTATATTATTCCTGAGATCCTAACGATAATTTAGATGTATAATATTCTTTTATACAAACTCTATCAAAAGAGAAACAGGAGAAAATGTAGTTTTTATTGCTAAAATCGTTTTTCAGCATTAGAACAATTTCTATAAAATGAGTCCTATTTAACCATTTCTATCTCTAGAATTATTTCCTTTGGCAAATTTTCTATTTGGATTTTAAGTCAGACATGTATTCATGAGTATTTATGCAAAATATGAAAATGATTGAAGGATTTTCATTTTTGAGACATTTGGAAAATGGCGCGATTGTCCTTAAGTGAACATATCTCAATCTGACTCTTGTGATATTCAGAAAAGCAAAAAACAGGTAAGATGAAGAAATTTAGTCACCAAATTCCACATTATGGGACAGAAATAGAAAAAAATCTTAATTTCTAAAGATTGAGGAAAATGATTTTTTTTTCAATTTTTATCTCAATATGGCATGTATTTGTTCGATACTAAGTACATACATAGCTATTATTAGGGGAAATATATTAGCTATTTAGTTTGTCCCTAAAAAGGTCAAGGTCATCAAATTTAAAAGTTTACACATTTTACACATTATGTATGAACACTTATTGAAGTAATCTTTTAAAGTACGTCTCTCATGCTCAAATTGTGGGAAAGACTAAAACTCAATTCTTTGACTTGATTCATAAGCAGTGATTAGCCCTATCAAAGAGCTACTAGTTAAGTAAATAACTGCAAAGGACATGAAATGTGTAGTTGGAATGAGCAAAATGTCTGTAAAACAATAGGAATATAACTTCAAACAAACTGCCCTGCCCTTGAAATTATCCTTTGATATAAAAGACTACATTCAAATTTTACTCTATTGATACCAATATAAAAAACAACAACAGACACCTACTTCAATGTAGAATTGTGGCTGTAAACGTTACATATTTGGTGACAGATATAAAAATATTATTATTTCTAAATTTGATCTCAAGGTTTGACCAAAATGACTCGAATCATAATAGATATCAGTCTCTGATCAATCTGCTTTTGGCAATGTGCGTGTTTAGTCCTTACTTAACCTTACTTAAATTAACACATAAAGGATGTACCTTGACCTTTAAAATGTATAGACACTGAATGTGATAGCCTAGAAAATAAATCTTAAAAGAATAAATCAATAGAAAAGAGAGTCTATTTTCATATTCTAATAATTTTTTGGGGATCTTGACAGAGGAATGGATGAAGGATATATAATAAAAGGGAAGATATTGTTATAAGTCTTTAGTGTTTGCCTAAACTACAGTTATATGCATAGCTTCAGTCAATTTATCTGGTTGAACCAGGATATAGCACTGTGTTTAGGAGCCCTATCAATTTTAGCAGTATTTCATTGTGATAATTGTTTTAGATCTGTACAATGTATACTTGAGGGACATTATAGTCCAAAAATACATTACCAAGCAAATGTTTGGTACATTAATTATATTTTATCATCTTCATTACCAAACTTAGGGTAGAGCACATCATTTTGAAGTGTTAGAAAATGGAAGATAGTCGCAAGAGACACCTCCAAAAAAGAACATCAATGAAGGACGTGTTTAACAACACTAAAAGTGAAAAGATCTTGCATTTCTGTCAAGAATGCCAACAGATAGATAAAATCTAAGAAAGGATCCAAGAGTCTGGGGTCCATGGGCCACCCTGTGCTCCCAACAGGGTCATCAAAGGCCATGTGTGTGGTATCCTTTTTATGGGACATTGCACATAAAAGACCCCTTGCCACTCTTCGAAACCAGTAGGGTATTGCAACCGGTGGTGGGTTTCTCCTAAATCAAATCATATCATAGATTCGATCACCAAAAGCAACTCAAATGCATAGATAATATGATTCTGGAAATTAGATAAAACTTCAGCAGTAATTTGTTTTCATTGCATGTTCTTTTCCAAAAGTTGCTGTCTATTCTTTTTATATTCGATGTCTCTTCATGGTAACAATTACATTTAATCCAGTAAGTTCATGAAATGAGAAATACAGCTCAATACTTAAAAGTAGTTAAAACAGTCCTTGATTTCTAATTCTTGATGATTTTGGCCAACAAATGTAGTAAGAAAATACAGTTTTGATTTTGTTCCCCTAGCATCAACAACAATACAGACAAATGTTCTTGATCTACGTACTAGCGTCTACCAGGATGTGTCTACCAGTGTACACCATAAGATAGCTTCTTGTCATTCCCCATTTACTCAAGTAAATCTATAACAAATAATCTTAATGACATTTGGGTAGGAATCTGAAAAAAACATGCAATAATTAGAGGGTTATAGTAGGGTAGATGTGTATCATGAATGTCCGAAGATGCACGTTCCCTCTAGGGGCATACACTCATATCCTATAATATCTTATATCGCAGTAATCTTTCTTTAATAGTTCATCCCAACTGAAGTATACATATATATACCTTGGAAGATCCCCTTGGACAGATAAGGCTGAATAAGAGTCTAGAGGTATAGGTTATGTATTAAAACTTTTAAAATTATTTCCTGTTTTTAAATGCTAGTGTTTGCTTGAAATTACTCTTAAACTGGCACAGATCAGTGTGAACTAGCTTCTATCCAAAATTAACCCAAAAGACCCAATCTGACCAGAGCCACATATGGGTAGCTTCCCCAATCCATCCTGAACTAGAAATCTGAAGATTGTCGGCCAGAAACTGGCCGGTGTTGCGTTGGTGGTTTTTAAATGTTATATAACCTACGGGTTGTGCGAGATTTCATAGAGGGATGAGTTGTTGTTAGACAACAAATAGGTCACCAACAGACTTTTTCAATCTTCAATTCTAAATATTTTTTTTCTATTCTGTAGGAGAGAGGATATTATCCCTAAATGGCTGTAGGAGAGCTGATAAGACTTGATGAGACCTTGTGAGACTGTGTGAGACCTTTATGAGAATTCTTGACATAAACAAGAAACATATATTGAAGATGTTCCATATACGTTGTGGGCCCCTTGCTGACCCCCACCTACCATGGCAGACCCCCACCTACCATTCCAGACTCCCCTTCTCACCCCCCCCTCCTGACACCCCGCCACCAACACCCCACTCACATCCCCCACCTAACCCACACACATCTTCCCCTGTCCACACAAGGCTTTCAACAAACACAATTTACTCTAAGAGTTCCCCATAGCCTAGTGGTAAGACACAAGGAAAGTAGGGTGAAGGAAACGTAGGATAATGTATTTCATATGTAAACGACCACGACCCGGGGCTCCACGACCCGGGGCTCCACGACCCGGGGCTCCACGACCCGGGGCTCCACGACCCGGGGCTCCACGACCCGGGGCTCCACGACCCGGGGCTCCACGACCCGGGGCTCCACGACCCGGGGCTCCACGACCCCGGGCTCCACGACCCGGGGCTCCACGACCCGGGGCTCCACGACCCGGGGCTCCACGACCCGGGGCTCCACGACCCGGGGCTCCACCTCCGGCTGGACCAGCCACCAACCCAACCGCCCCTACCGCACCCCACCCATACCGACCACCGACACCGACCCGACCCCAGACCAGCCATCCCCCCCCCACCCCCACCCACCACCACCACCACCTGCCTCATCACGGTTGTTTGGGCGCACGGACGGTGGTATAGGAGGGAATGCTATTGGTCAATCAGGTTGACCAATGAGTGTACAGCTGCCAAATGACCACTACTGGGGTGGGAGGGGGCCAAGGAGGCGGGGTAGGAGGAGGAGAGGTGGGGGGGGGTAAACAAATCCATAGGTAGAATTCTGTATTCAAGATTTACAAGTTTAACCCCAAATTAGAGCATACAAAATAGAAAGATCAATTATCAAAAACGTCAGTCATACAGTTTGAAAATTGAAGACAATACCTGTGTTCTAATATCATCAAATATTGTAAGCAAACTTAGTTTATTGAATGTTTTATATTTGGACAACCCTTGGCTACTGCAACAGATCCACATGGTCGACTGGTGTAAAACATAAACAAGGGAATGCCGTCCCCCCCTTGGTCCCGCGCATTGTACTGCAGCTGACGACATTGCTCCTCCCCGCCCCCCAACCATCCCCCCTCCCCCTCGCTGGCACCGCCTGCCAACTGTTCTAACCACCCCCTCCCTCCCGAAGCTGCCACGGCCACGGCCTGCCTAACCCCCCCCCCCCCCCCCCCCCCCCCCCGCCCGGGAAATCTGCACTGCCCAATGAATACTACTGGGACCCACAGTCTGACCACCACTGGGGGTCAGAGAGGGCACACCAATCAAACAATTACACGGTCCACTGGTCCACAACAATAGACCCACTTCAAAAACGGACCTATACCTTTGTTGCGTTGGTAATCTAATACCTATATGATCTATACTTATATGTACCAACGCAACAAAAATAAATGAGATTTACCTAATTTTCAATATATTTCCAAGGAGAATGTGTTCAGTAATAAATAACTTAGTAGGGGTCCTATATCCCAAATATTAGCTCCTATAGTCTTCTGTATCTTCCATAGAAAACATTTATTGTTGACAAACTCTAAAAATTGGAAGACTTCTAAATATCGCAGATTTTCCAATATTATTGAATATCTTGGGAAAAGTATGAAGAAAATAAAGTTTTAGAATCCAAATCATGTGGGGTATAAAGGCTTGAAAGTTCAACAATGAAGTTGAAAGTTGAAAAATAAAATAAAGAATACAAATTTCAATTTTGGCACATGAATTTAAAGCCATCTTCCCTGACTTAATTCAATTTTACTAGCAGTGAAGGATTTTCAGCAGCACCCATTACCAATGACACATTTTTAGGCCAATAACTGCTTATGAGTGAAGACAAAAAAAAGTTGCCTCAATATTTGACATCCCAAGGTTTCAGTATGAGAGAAAGACATTAGATTAATAAGTGTTCATAGATAATACATAAATCATTACATTTGATGACCTTGACCTATTTAGGGTCTATATTAACAATTCATGTACCTACTCTAATGATACCTGGATATATAATTAGTACAAAGCAAATGTAGGAGAGTCGGAGATCTGAATTTTGAGAAAATTCATTTTTCTCAATCTTCAGAAATTAAGATTTTTTTTTTATTATTTCTGTCACATAATGTGTAATTTGGTGACCAAATTTCTTCATCTAACCTATTTTTCTGTTTTTCTGAATATCACACGATTCAGCTTGAGATATGTTCACTTAAATTAAAGGACAATATAAAGAGTAGCACTGTTTGCATCAAGTTCAACTTTGGTTTTGTCATATTTTTCAGATTTTGAGGTCAAACTTAGAGACCTTGACCTCCATGAAGGTCAAAGTCATTTGACATAGAAATTACCTGTTCTAATAACTATTAGAATATGCAATATGAAATAGATTGGTATAAAATTGAATGTGTTAGTTCGAGATTAGTTGGTTTATTTTCACGTTAAATTTCCCTGGATACCGCAAAACAAAATGGCAGTTGTCACAGTCATTCACACCTATACAGAGTGACTACCAGTTAGACATGGTTCCCAGAGGACCCTACTACAACCCTAGAATGGTTTCAGGTATTAACCTTTTATGGCATACCAACTCCAAAAATAAGCTACTTTCTTGAACTTGGCCGCCAGACTATCTGGGCTGGCTCGGCATAACAACAGTGATGGGGGTTGGGCGGGTTTGGATATGCTCATGAGGGACGTGGTTTAAAGGTAATTGGGTGTGTTCAGGGCGCCACCAGGGAAGTGTATTAAGAACTAGAAAAAAAATCTGTATTGAAACCAATTTTAATGCTATTTTAGGTATTTTGACACTTAAGAAAATACAAAGCACACATTTTTTCATTGAATCAAGTAATGTTTCCTAGTATTATCCAAGCAAATAGTGCTCAAATACTCATATTTTAAAGTTTATTCACTATAACTAATCTCACAAACGGTAAATGTTCTTTATTTTTTTCTAAAATTTGTGTAATTGTCTATACTTATTGTACACTGAGTTTGGTGGGAATTGCACTGGTAGTTTTTTTGTAATTTTACAAAAACCCATTTTTCCCATAGAAACCAATGGTAAAGGCAATTTTCTTATTTGGGCTGTAATGTCTGTCACAAATGGTAAAAGATAAAAATTTCAGTTTCTATTTACTTCTATAGATATAAGCTTTGATTAAAAAAAATATCTAAGAAATTTGACTGGTCAAAAAAAATCAGGTTGAACACACCCAAGTACCTTTAAAGGAGAAACGCAAAGGCAATTTTAATTTCTACATTACGTTGACTAGGTGTTTCTTAAAACATATCTACAGGAAATACTGCAAATATATCAGAAATATGAAAGAAATTGATTTTCAAAAACTATATTGTACAGTGGCTTCTACTGAGTGCCTTTGACATCATCTAGGCTCTGTTGGATCAGTAGGACAGGCTGATATATAAGGGCCTTGCTATGGTTGACTGCACACACAGCCACCCTGTGACTGAGAGCTTAGATGACATTACAGCCTGTTGAGATAAGCTGTGAGAGTGTATTCACACTCCTAACAAAACTTATTAATTTTAAAATTTATTTCATACTATTGTATTATCTATATATGAGTTGATTTCAGTCAAGGAATGTTTAACATATATCACAACTATCTGGTTTTTACTATATTTGGGATTTTCGTTTTTTCCTTTGCGTTTCACCTTTAAGTATGTTGGGTTGTGTGACTAAGATTATAGAGTAGGGTGAAAATTTTGCTTTTTCTATTTTAGCTTTTTCACTGCAAGATGCCGCAATAACACTCGAAATGACCCTGAGAGTCTATAAACAGAGAATCTCTGGGGTCCCCAGTGAAAACTTTGGAATTTCCCCTAGATTTCCTCTTGGTATGTCAGTTGGGGCCACAATTCCGTAACTGTTTGCAGTGATTAGGCTAATCACGTGAATTTTGATTAGTGTCTCATTCATAATACTTTATTCTGCCTGTCAAAGAATCTACTCCCAACAATACATTTTTAGATGTTTTTAAAAAAAAATGATGTCCCTACTTTTGGCGACAGACAGAATGAAGCATTATATTACACTAATCAAATTGTAGCTGATTAGGCTAATCAAAATCAGTAAATTGAAGATATGGGCAGGTTATTTTTAGATATTCTAATGTAAAGTGGTTAATGACAATATTTGTCCAAAATGTTCATTAGGGATATCGTAGCTTAGCCCTTTAGCCCCCCCCCCCCCCCAGTTTGCATACATTACATACTGGATTTCTTAAATTTCCATTAGAAATGTTCGTAACATGATAATAGTTCGGTTCCTAAACATTTCAAAGGTCTATTTCATTTTCTAAAGAACTGACAACGATTTTCTGAGTTTGGCAAGCGTTCCAATAAGCTTTCATTTGCTTTATGGAGCGTAATACTGAGATAATTTCTGTTTGGTGGGTCCTTATTGGAATAACCAGTTTCCCCTCATTACGCTTAAATCCGCCCATCTAAAAATTATATCTATGTTCCAATGCTTCCAAATGAAGTCGAGACAAACAATGACGTGGCCTTCAACCATCTAACCACTACACAAAATCCCGTTTCCCCGAAGCTCACTTCATGGTTGGTTTCAGGCTTTCATTACCTCCTTATTAATGCACGAGTACCCCCTGATAGGCAAAAACATCAGTAATCTTTTTGTCTATTTGAAGCCAATTGAAAGAGTGCATACAATAAAGAATTGAGCTAGCATATGTTCATATGGGTAAGAACACAATCACAAAACAACCTGGTTAAATATAAACTTTTATTTTCTAAAATACCTCTGGTCAAAGTTATCTATGCACTTAGAAATAGTTGAACTAGCAGTACATAATAATTGAATAGCACCATATTAGCAGTTACATATAATCATGCCGTTTGGTTGAATATAGATTAAGCTGGAGACGGATTATATAGGTCTGTGTTGCCATGCACTACCACACAAAGTGTCGGTTGCACTTAGAAGTTGCCAACAGTAACCCCGTCAAAATGAATATAGATTAAAAGCGATATATTCTTATACCGTAAAATGTGAATCTGACGTAAAATGTAACTCATATTGCAATAAAATGTAATTACAAAACCTGCCCTAACAATATAGAAAGTAAATACATCAATGAACCTGAATGTAGTTATGAAACCCCAGATATCAAATGGTCTGGATATCGTCATGAATCTAAATACATGTTTCTAAACGTCATTTTTACAGTGAATATGTATTTCATTTTGATTCCATTTACACTTCAGGTAGATGTACGTTTAAGGTTAGATTTACATTTTACGGTCTAACATAGCTCCTACTTTGAATATAATGCAGGGAAATACTTATAATTCGAATGTAATACAGGGAAAAAGAAGTACTATTGTCATTCCTATTATTTTCTAAGACGTTTTTCTTTCATTGTGTGAAAAAAAACTAAAACAAATATCCTGTCTAAACAATATTGCGCAGGAGTGCTTTTCAGTGTGATTTCATTTTAGCTATAAAAAGTCAAAATTATGTATTTCCTCTTCATATGATATATATTCTTTAAAACAGATGCAACAATAAAGATGAAAATAAAAAAATTGACAGTTCATATTACAACTGCAACAATCTTTTCATCATCCTGATAGCGGACGGTATATAAACCTTACAGACACATCAGCACACAACGCTTCTGATTTCTATCTCAATTGCTTCCTTATAATCAGACGCAATTTAGATAGAAATATTAAATATCTTAGACATAACCGGAAAACACATGAAACAGACTGCGATAGATATAAGTATCCATTCACTTGTATGCTCCCTGCATCATACTATCAGAAGTAGGGCAACATATGAATTAGCGTAATAGTTAAACAAAGCTTACGAAAAAAAAAGATCCCAGAAAATTGCTTCCTGTGCATGCGAGTAATTGAACGTGATATCAATGGGTACTCATGAATTCTCTTAACGCTTAAATATTCTTATTATTTCTGAAGTTGAAATTTACCTATTAATTGTAATTTACGATATTAAGTGTATATTATAGCCCAGGACCAGAATATTTCTGTTGGGATGATTTGCAATGGTTTCTGTATTAAGCCGTTTTCGAAGGGGATTTTGCTGAAAATGACCTACAAAGGCGTATTCCAATTGCGTTTTATACGTTCTACTCTATATGATTTCCCCGGGCGAAGAAGTACGTCGTTTCCAAAGGACCAATCAATTAAGAGCCAGATGGGGCAGAACTCACATTACATTTTATATCATTTTAAACACGTACACCCTAACCTACTAGCACATAAAATATCATGCACGACATTATGTCTAGATTGCCTTATACATTAGCCTACATATCGGGTACATAAGTATACGATTGCATGATATTCAAGAATGCAATCAATTTGAAAGCCCTTGGTGTGACAAAATGTCTGTTACAGTAATTACGCATGACACATTCACCTTACAATTATGTTTCGATTCATTCACGAAAGAAATTAACTGTCATGCGAAAGACATTATTTCAACAAAGATGGGACAGGATTCTAGGTAGCTGCTGATTACATGTAGGTTGGCGATTACACAATTACCACCGAGAAAACCGAACCGTGGTTGTATAATAACTTGGTTTGTAAAGGGCCTAGTGCCACGCCTACGTACAGGTAATTGGTCTTGACAATAAGTGTTGATTCCATATTGCTGTTTCTGTTCTGATATAGATGGACGTTGTATTTTAGCGAATCTCATGGAGAATAACTGTACATGTATGCCCTACACGTACCACTGACTGTTCACGGTACCACCTGGTTGTGAAAATACCTCAAAACAAAGATATTACTCATTTTGGCAATCGTAAAACTATACTTCAAATTGGAATTAAAGTAAATAGAAGAAAACAACATACAATACATAAGAACTTTGGAAGAGGCACACTAGCAACACCTGTTGAGAAAAATATGATTCTTCACAATTAACAGTTTTCCTTAGTTAGGTTTAGGTCTAGAGGCCTAATTTCTAATTCTAATAAGAAATAACTTTTTAGCAATCTGGACAAAAAAGGAGTTGTTTAAGGGAAGGTACTTGTGGTATATGGACTCTCGTAGCTTCATATAATTGGTAATTTTATTCTTATGATGTCTGATGAGTTTGTATTAGATTTTACGCCTACTAGGGACTACTGAAAGTTCAAGGCCTTTTCCGTTGTCATACATTATCTGAAAATCAAGTGCCATGACACAATCATTTAGTTTGTGTGTTTTTCTTAGTTAAGAATCATATTCAAAGCGTATCTATAAGTCTGTAAGGGATTTTCAGTTTGGCCTGAACGTTCAGTAATACTTCTAATTTCAATAGATAGGCGGCTGTGGTAAATTCCTATGATTTTATTTTCTATCATATAAAATATTTACTTTCCTTTAAGGCCAAAAGATAAGAGTCAGGACTTATTTTGCGCTGTTTTCTCTGACTCCTATGCTATAAATAAGATAAGGTGCCACTTCGTATGTCGATTAATATTTCTAAGTCACAGACACCAAAGTCCCATATGCCTTTTTTTACGTTCTTTTCGAGCCTACGTGCCCTGGCAGTTAATGTCAAATATTTGAGATTCTGTGTATGACATCCCGATAGCTAAACACGCCTTTGCGATACAAAGGCACTGGATTCAAGACACTCTGTAACAAACAGTTAAACTGATACTGGAGCATGTTCCAATAGTTTGAAAAGTGTTCATACTGAAAAGGAGTTGCTACTACCGATCGGTTGCGAGCATAAAGCATGTGAACTAATTACCCTACTAAAGTGAGCTCTCATCAATATCCCTAATCGGGTTACATAATTGACACAAGTAATACCCTCAAGGCAAAGGGACATTACCAGTTCCCCACATATGCCCCTGACATAATCACCAATATTAGAGGAGGTGCGCTGACTGCGATCCTCCCTACCGCTTACACGACAGTGAGTGGGGAGAAGATTGCATGGGGCATTAGTTGATCTCTCATATCCTACACCTGCGCTACTCGAGCAGGAACTTTGGGCTCACGTAATTAGGGATAGGTATCTTTGTCAGCTGTCTCTGAATATTAGATGTCGTCGCGGGCTTTGAGGACCACGAGCCAGATGAGGAAGCCTCCGGAGAGGAGAGCCAGGATACAGGCGGCTACCTCGAGGCCCCAGGAGGCGGCCAGCACGTTAGTAGCCGGGTCCCCGCCCACCCAGAAGTCCTTACACTGGAGGCGGAAAGCGTTGTCACCGAAGATCATTACCACGCACATCAGGAACATTCCTGCAAGACACAGAGAACGGCACAAACGACGTCAGCGCTCAATCTAAAAAATGTCACTAACAGGAATTTCAGTATATGAGAGGGACATCTTGTAATAGAAATGAGATAACAAAAGGAGTGAAAGCAATAGATTATACGAGTAGTAATTGTAGTTGGATTAAAACGAGAATCTATCAAAGAAGTACTAACTAATCATTACAGGTAGATAATAAAGTAAGAACATCAGGACAATACGTCCCCATCCCTTCACACGTGCTTCGCCCCGCTACCCCCTTTACCCCATTCCTTCGGTTTGGCAAATCCTAAGATCTAACCAAAATGAGTGGTTATTTTTCGAATAGTTATTCAATTTACACTACTTAGTGTAATCCTTCAGATTGGGCAATGGCAAATATGCATCAGTAGAAAGTGAAAATGTGCAAACTAATCACTAAGGGGTTTTCACCCAAATGTAAATAATACTACTAGATATGACATATTAAGTCTGCTCCCTGAAAGTTATGTATAGTTAAAATTTAAGTGGGAGCTCACAGAAGAACGGTCTTGAACCGAGTTTGTACACCCACATTTTTGAAACCAATAAAAAAAAACCCAAAAAAAACCAAACAATATAGCTATGATACTGTGGACACATCAAATGACATACTACCAGGACAAAGTAGTTCATCCAATCTGAACTTGGACAAAACCTGAGTTCTATGGGGCCAACAACAATTGAAGTGGACATTAACTCGACATGTTCTTGTTTTGTTCAATAAACAACCTTGACCAATAACATTCAAGTCAATAAGCCCATCCCACATTGGGTATATCCCAGGGACAAAATAGACGTATAAACCGTCCTTGTGACCTGGAGTTGGGATTACTGGAATAAATAATAATTATGTTTTTTTATGTCCCAAAGTACTGATAAAATGTTATGATTTCTTAAATTTTACCATTTGACAGATTTGCAGGTTTGCCAGCCAATCAAAATCCTGCATTTTAGGGAAAATAGGGTTGGACATTATAGGTTGGGCTGACAGGCTTTAACATTGGTTCCTATAGGAAAAGGTCAATATATACAGCTGCATTTTACAAATTGTAGGAGCAATTTGTCAACTAAACCTCCATGGTTCATTTTGTTTTACACCTCTATCTTTAAGGATTAAATTAGAAAGAAATTGCTATGTAATTTCATGGTAAAATGTCATGTTGATATATACTGGGATGGGCTTATTGCTTCATTCACGTTCCTTGTTGACATTTTTGAGACAGGGGCGGATCCAGGAATTCTTTAGGGGCAGGGGGTCAAGATTTGACAAAAGTGTCAGTAGTGTATTAGTAGCTAATTTGTGGGTTGCAGAGCTGCCCACAGGTAGAAGGGTATGGGAGGGATATGTTAGACCGTAAAATGTAAATGCAACGTAAAACATAAATAAAAGTAAAATGTAAATTCAATGTAAAATGTAAACCACTTTATCCGAAAATGTAAATATGAACCAACATAAAATGTCACAAATCAACTTAAAATGTAAATGAAATAGATCAAAGTAAAATGTAATTCTCTTTGGTGTTAGGGGCATAGGAAATAGCTATAACATTAAGGGGCCTTCCATTAAGGTAGGGAAGGGACTCTGATGCTATTGAAAATGTGCATAGTTCCTGTACAAGTCCAATGCAAACTTTCTATGCCTCGTTTGAATGTGCATACAATCACTGACGATATGATATCTCATAAAATTCTAGAAAATACCATTTGAATTTCATAGTAATAATAGATCTTTGTTTTGTAGAGTCAAATTTTCTTTTATTTATTAGAGTCTTCAGGAATGATCTACGATTTCGTTTTTATCATGTACATACCAGTCTAATATCGTGCATATCATCGTATATAACACACCCTGCATAAAAAAAGAGATTTATTTGGCAACTCAAATTATGAGATGGCTTTTCTTTTTGGCAATAGAATTCATAGTAAAATATTGAAAATTGTGACTTAAATTCGAAATTGGCGTCTATTTGGTGACTTAATTTAAAAAGCTAGGGCAACCCCTGATATAGACAGAAATAGTATTCATCACAATATCATTAATTTCATATCTGAGGCTTCAAAATTACATCTTGTATTCATTAATGTGTTTACATTTCTACATTTTAGGGCAGGTTTTGTGATTACATTTTATGGCAATATGAATTACATTTTACGTCAAGTTACATTTTACGTCATATTTACATTTAAAGGTCTAACGGGGTTTCCCCTGCGAGCTTCGGAAGGTGGGGGGGGTATGGGGGGAGGGGCCACCCCGAGAAAACTTTTGAAAATATAACCTCTTATTCATGCAATCTGGGGCATTTTCAGGTACCTTAGTGACCTTAAGGGACAACAGGTTTTCTAATATTTGGGAGTGGGAGTGTATGTGTGTGGGTGTGGGTGGGGGAGGGAATAGGAAGGATTTCCCCTATGGGGGGGGGGGGGGGGTATGGAGGGCCACCTGAAGATTTCTTTGAAAATTTTATATAACCTCTCATTCATGCAATCTGGGACATTCTCAGGTACCTTAGTGATCTTAAAGGACAACATTTTCCCTAAATTCTAATATCTTCAATATGCTTATTTTCTAGGGGCCTAGTGCCCCTTGCCCCTGTGCTATTTTGACCGCTGTTAGTGACCTAAAGGGACAATATTTCTTTTTCTAATATTTTCAATTTGCATGTACATGTATATCCATTCTTCCAGGGAATGGAAGCCAGGAAGCAAAGGGCCAGAAGGGGTGACACATGGCGGACAGGAAGGGAAACAAAGAGCCTTGAGAGGAGCCACAGGGCTGAGAGGGGACCCATTGGGCTGGGGACCTAAAGGGTTTGGAGGGGACCCACAGGGCCAATAGGGGATATACAGGTCTGGGAGGAGACTCACAGGTCTGGGGGGGAAGCAAAGTGCCATGAGAGGAAAGGAAAAGCTAGGAGGGGAAAGAAATTGGTGGTTTGAGTGAATATACAAGTAGCCAGGGTCATTTTCACAGAAAAAACAAGTTAGGACAATTCTGTCTTTGGTGATCATACTTATGAGATGAAGGTGACAGGGCAGGCAAACAGCAGTGGATCAAATTCTGGAAATCATTTTTGCTGTACCTCATCCCTTAGTAAACCCTTAAGGGGGTCAGACACCAACCAGGTATTGAACCCAATGAATCACTTGGTTAGTCCTGGGTCCTCCCTATCATAACCTTTTATGATCAGCAGGCGCTACTAGGGGCCTATATTCTTCCCAGGAGCAGAAGCCCCACCTCGGTACCCCCAGGGGGGAATTGATGGTTGGGGACAGAAAGGGCCAGGAGGGGACCCATAAGGCCCACACTGTCCACAATGAAGAACTGTAAAATCAACTAGTAGAATCATACACCAAACCAAGGAAGTGAACAAGAGTGTTGTGTATTATTGTCTTTAGGTTGAGGCACACAATAAAGACATTTGCTTCCTTCATGCTTAGAGTTATTCATCCATTGCTCTTAAGTAAAATTCTGTCTATACAAGCCAGTGATAGAGATTCCTACTTCACCTGGGGTGTTCAATTTAAGACTCACTTTGCAGAGGTCAAAAGTTTAGCCAGTAAAATACCAATTCTTCTTATTTTACACTTTATACCTTAAATTAAATACCAATATGCAAAATCTCTTTTACAGTGATTAAGTTCTTCATGTTATTTAAGTGATTTGATTTTAAGACACGTCTGGTTCCTCTGATTTCAGGAAAACCCAATTACAAGGTCCCAGGTCGATCTTATAGATTCAGGTTCGGTTTGAAAACCGAAAAACTCCGGCTTATTCGCTTTTTTTGTATCTATGATATCAAATCTAGATTATATATGGAGAACATGAAATGAATTATCGGGCGAATACGAAACAAAAAGATTAATGACAGTATAACGAAGACGACGATGATGGTGATGTGAGTCCCTCCATCCCCAATTACCATTCACTAAACCAGCAGCTGCAAAGCATGCTGGGATTTGGGTGGGAATTCCCACCTAAAATGGTTGCCAGTTTACAGTTCACTTTGGGAAACAGTGGGTCTGAACTCAACAGACTAAGTCTGCTGGTGAGTCTGGGGCTGCTTGTATCATCGCTCAAGCATTGGAACACTCTCCAAGCAGAATTTATGCTGATACAAAGATACAAAAGATGACTGAGTATGAGGGTGGTGAGTGCTTCCAACCAGCATTGGGCAGAGTGTACCCAATCAACCACATCAACCGTGGGAAAGTTATGCTGGTTCCCGCACTCTCTACTCAGGGGACTTGAGGTTGACCCCCCTGATATGACCAAATATGGACGTGCATCAATCTCCGAACTGATGACTTGGTGACCTAGATATCATAGAAAGGCTATGTTAAACCTACAATCTTCACCGTATATTTGGTTTTCATCTGACAACACCTCCAAAATCTGAATCTGGTACCAGCGATTTCCACTATAGTTCAATGGTGTTCCCTGCCTAAATGACCAAGTCAACACTCCAGGCCTGACCGGAGGCGACGGCATCGAGACAGCGATGCCGGAGAAAAATACTGAAATTGGAATATTCTTTAAAAGACGATTTTGGCATAAATTAGTTTATTTCATATTTAGAATATAATAGGATTGAGTGATGAACATATTGGATATTAAGAGTATGTTATAAACCTACCAAATACATCTAACAAACACAAAATAAACAATAAATTGTAGGGACTATTTAAGACTATCGAGTCCCCACTGGAATGGTGGACTTGCTACAAGAAGCCCTGAGAGCATTATATTCCATACATGCTCCCCAATTGCAGACCACGGTTTTAATATTTTATCAAGTATTTTGGTGGTAGGTAGGGAAAAATGACATTATAGTGGCAATTTCACAAACTATTTAATATTTGAATGATTTTTAATCTGAAACCTGTAAAAAATGGTGTGAAAATATTTGAATTGCAAATGTGTTAAGGCCTAAAATAATTAAACCATGCCATACATAGGACCATAAGACATAATAAAACATAGTTTCCTGTATTTTATTCATTTTGAACGGCTGGATAAGGCCTAAATAAAAAAAATTCAGAGCCTGTCCAGGCCTAAAATGATCAAACTACATCATATATAGGACCCTGACATATATGAGAACATAGATATCTACATAATTTTTATTTTGGTAGGGGTGATAAGGCCTAAAATAGATTTTTTTTCAAACGCTGCTGAGTGTGACAAGTTCAAATCATCTAGCCTTTGGCCTTATTTCGACTGCTCAACAATGATATGTACCCACCTTTAACACCTGAGTCCTAAATGCACTGGAATGCGTAACTCCTCCACAATTCATGTGTTTCGTCTAAATATCATACTGGTTTTCTGATTTCAATATATCGCAGCAAGCAAGGGGAGAGAGATCCCGGCCACACGGCTGACGTCGTGGTTTGGCAGGCGGTCGTAGCGAGGAGCCAATGTTTTTGCATTCGATATGAACGCATGTTTCAGCCAAGACTCCTGAATGCATTAGTATTTATAGAATATCCATAATCAAACTTGTACAAATTGATTAAATCCTTATATTCAGGCAAAGGGAGGGAGGACTACCGCTGAATTGTCCATGCGGGGTGCTGAGGCTGGGCACTTTTCAATTACGAGCCCAATGATTCCGCCAGCCTGACACACGTGATTTCCTCAATTTTGCAGTTTATTCCAGCATGTCATTAAATATTATCCATGCTATGAAAATATAGAGATCCACAGGTGTCCATAGGTACCATGTTCATACCGAGTGTGACATTCCTCGGTAGTTCGGGGTTTCTGATTTCTACAATAGAGGGACGTGGGGATTGTTTCGGGTCTCAGCCGGACGGGGAATCCGGGCAAGAAACCGAACTGTGATATTTAGAGTCGTGCCTCGCGCACGAGGGGGGTTTGAGCGGATCGATCGGGAAATCGGTATTCGTCGATGGGGGAGGGGTGTATCAGCCGGGCTGGATCGAGGGGCCTCAGCCACCGGGCAGGGTACAGGCACTTCCGTTGACGGGCGGAGGACTGCGGGGGAGGAAAAGTGGTAGGGGGCAGGAGTAGGCCGTTTCTATCCCTCTAGTGCCGGTACTCTCTTCAGGGTCTACTGCGGACGATCCACCCTCGTTCTCGGTCCGCGGGGATGTCGGGCTGACGGTCGCCTATTGTTTGGTAGCGTGGGGCCGAGCCGGTCGCGCCTTCGTTCCCCTGGATCCTGGGTTTCCGTTCCCTGTTTCGGGCCCTCGTGCCAGTCCGGTCCTTTGTTTTCGGGACTCCATCCGGGCCAGTTTCGGGCCTTCGTGCCCAGTTTCGGTCCTTCGGGCCTTCGGAACCCCGTCCTAAGTTTTGCCTAATTTCTTCTAACTTCTGCTATTTTACTTAAACTTCTAGTCAATTAGCCTGTATTGGATCATCTTATCGGTTACCATAGGAAGAAGACACATGTTGACACAAGGAGTACTGTAAAGGAACTCATTTATTCTCGGGCCTCACCGCCCCTTTTATAGTCTAGTGGTCAGCCCTGATTGGCTGTCTCTGATCACGTGGTTACAAATGACGTCACTTCCGGTTTACTTTATCACTTCCGGTTTACATATTTCTCGGGACTCTCGGGTTTCGGGCTTTTACAATTTCGGGCCTTTCGGGTTTTTCGGGCTTTTCGGGCCCGTTACAAAACATACTTTACTCTGTCGCATTATCTTACTTTTCATATTTCGGTCTTACCAATTGATGAATAGACATTCATCACAAGAGCAAGCAAGTGGAAATCTCCGACGTCAAAACGACCGGAAGTTGGGTGGAATTACGTCACCAATCTCCGTTGAGCGTCTTTTTTTCACACGCGAATGTACGCGAGTTTCCCGTTGCTGCAGAGCGTCATTCTTGCCTCATAGATACAGATGACCCAAACCCGCATACGAAGTATAGAATAGAATCGTCTATTTCCATGTTAGATGTGGGTGCATAGGTCGGGGACTGCATAGCGGCAGCCTTGTTTATCTTCCTCCTCCTTGCATGCAGTGGGCCATGTGGTCGGAACGGAGGACGCTGATTGGTCAAGGGGCCGAAGAAGATGATTAGTTATTCATGAGAGGGCTGGAGGCTGGTAGGCGGTACTTAGCAATTTCACAGGAATCCATATTAATACTTGATATTTCTTTCCAGCATGCCAAACGAGAATGGTAGAGATGTTTTCACATATATTGATTAATTTTTTAGGCTGTAGGTGCTTAAACTTTACCTCCGAAATTGGTGACCAGATAGGGTTACTCAGCATTTTCTGCTATAAGTTGAAGATGGCGGTGTCGACGTCATCAATCAGCTTTTGCTTATGGTCTTAGCTTGGCACCCAGAATTTGTGGACTGGTCCACAAATAATAAAAACCACTTGTGAGACAGGAATTATAAAGTTTTAAACAATGATGACTCAGACACATCTGTTGCACCATCACTGTGTCTCACCACAGGGAAAGGTTGCTCCAAAGGGCTTGTATTCTATGCCATACAGGCAATTTTATGGGAGATATGAGTAAGTTTGAGATAAATAGACTAACTATTTGTGTATATTACAATTAACATACCCTTAATATTCTATTCTATCCTAAAATGCCCTTACATGGATTGTCAATGGAACATATTCTCAAATTTAACCAAATGATGTTCATTCAATTGCCATAGAAACAAATAAATTTGAGTAAATTTATGGAAAAAAAGTGACATTATATTAGTAAGTGTAACTTGAAGAAATTTCAACTTCAAACAGATACAGAAATGCATTTAGATCAAAAGTTATAGTCATATCATCATTTTAGAACTATCAATGTATTTATTTGGATTATTAGATTATATCATCAAAATTAATATCTTAATGAATACTGAATAATTCTATAAACTTGCATTTTCATTTGATTTTTCATGAGATTTTGTGATATTATTTTGATTGATTTCTCAAAATATTAAATTATTTATATTCTCAATTATGTGTGGTAAATTCTGAGAAATATATAGTTACGATCTATACCAGTCATTGAATTATTACTCAGGTTAAAATGATGGGATTAAAGACACGTTGCATATACCCTACGGATGGCACCATCCAATCTCAACCGAGGCAGTTATCTACCCACCAGTATTTCCTGTTTCAGGTTGCGGACGGTACACAAGTATTTATACAGGTAAAAAAGGAGAAATGGCTGACGACTGGGCCAATATTTTCGTTACTAATTAGGCTAATCAGGTTAGTTTTGATTAAAGTCTCACTAACAGCAATTTTGTCTTTTATAAAAACTTTTCTGCAAAATAATCTCAAAGAGGGATTATTTGGTTTAAAATTAATTTATGATGGACAAAATTTGTAATTATGAGACACTAATCAAAATTTCCCTGAGTTTAGAATTTGGTAATTCGTATAGGTCTTCATGGCGAATAACACATTACGCTATGCGAGCTGAATACTTTTTGAAAGGGAATTTAAATGCCTTTCTAATGACATATTAAATTATCTTCCATAAGCACGTATTCCAACTGGCCATTTCCAAAATATCATAAAAATGGATAGGCTTTAGGATGATAATTTGGAATCATATTGACTGAGATAGGTAGGATATACGTTTCAAAGATGTTACGTGATCAAACTGGGCGCCCTTCGAATAAACCCTGAGGAATGTTCCCTCCTCTGGGAGAGGGCTCTTGAGGGTAAACGCAGTTTAGTCCCCATTACAATCTTTGAAAAATAGTGACTTGGAATAGGGACAAGTTAGCCGTTTAGGTATGAATCTTAAAGATCTATCAGAAGAGAGGGATATATATTTAGTTTAATCCCCATTATTAAAAACTGTGGAAAACAGTGACCAGGAATAGGAACGAGTTAGCCTTTTAGGTATGAATCCTAAAGAACTATCAGAGGAGAGGGATATATATTTAGTTTTATTCCCCATTATTAAAAAATGAGGAAATGTGACCAGGTTGAACCCACCCCTCATGAGCCCAATTAAGACCGAGTCTGCCGGCCCTAAGTGGTTACGTAATCGATTGGGGGTCAGAGATGCCACTCAGAATTGATGAAAAATCCGGAAAAGTAGCAGGGATGTAAGTCAGGGTTGGCTAAAAAGTCTGAATTTTATGCTTGAAGACTGAGATATATCAGATTTGCAGTAAAATTATATTCAGAGTAATATCAACCAATCAGAAGGCATTATTTATTCACTTCCTTCTACAGCTTTCAGATTTTGTATGTGATCTGAACTTAATCTGAAATATATCTGAAGGTATAGAAGGTATAAACAGCTTCTGAGGACCTGCCAGCCGCTTCATTGGGTAACATTGCTAGCTAATTCAGGTCTGACTGCTATTTGATTGTTGGTTTACTGTAGAATTAGTAACTTTTAACCATGATTTCATTCTTTTTCTAAAAATCTGAAATCAGAGTAAAATCTGAAAACTTACATCCCTGAAGTAGGAAGGACATTTCCGGATTTCCAGTTTAGACACTAAAAAGTTGGAAATTTAGCCAGATAACGCAAATTTATGGCTTAGAAGAGTAAAAAAGGATATAGGAATAATTTGGAAAGCAGAATTGGGGACTTTTGTACATAATATTATGATATTAAATTGTGTAGCGATACCTAAGCAATTTATTTATTTCGGAGCAGGCGTGACGTCATCGCCCTCCGTTTCCATCGCTACGGAGATTGTTGTACCTCGACTATATAAATCGCCCGAGCTTGACCGTTGGTCATTCTCGTTCCAACCACCAGAGATTCACCATCGCAGCAGAATTTTAACAGAGATTATTTGAACTGTTCAACGGTTTTAAGGGGTTAAGACCGTGTTATTGATGCGTTACGAATTTTTTCCTACACATAATTCCAAGAAATAATTAATTGGACTTACCGAAAATGAGCAAGAAGAAGAATTTCTGCAAGAAATGCCAAGCCAGGCACATTGCCCCAACGGGTAAGAAATGCAATCGTCTCGACGATTCTGCAGCAGCAGAGTTGGATGACTTTTCTGGCGATGATGGTGGTGGAATTGAGATGGGGAAGCGCTCTTTGGGCAATTTCCCGGGGGCGATCCAATCGCCTCCAAAGGCAGTCGGGAATCAAGTTCTCACCGAGTGGATGGGGGCGATGGAGAAGAATATTTCAAGGCTGGTAGGCGCCGTCAACCGGTTAGCTGAGCAAGAATCCGGGCCCAAGGTACATCCAGGCGACGATTCCGACGACGACAGCGATGGATGGGTACAGGTATCGCCCAGAAAGTCCAGGCCTAAGACGAGGAGGAGGGGTAAACCACAGCGATCTCCTAGACCGGCCAGCCCCGTCGTCGAGCGATGAATCGGACCACTCCAGCGATAGGTCGGCTTCTCCTGCGAAAGACAAAGGTAAAACAAAGAAATTTGCCCAGAAATTGTATTGCAAAAGTGGTGATAAACCTAAGAATGTCGAGGAGATTCTGTTAGTTGGTCTAAAAACAATAGAAAAATTAATTTTAGACAAAAAGGATCCACTCCCCGCTGTCAAACATGTAAAATTGTTGACAGAGAAAGCTTCAAAGAGATTGTACACGTTTGACACGTTTAATCAATATGATATCTCAGTAAGGGAGAGGGCTGGCAGGGCAGGACACGAAGAATTTGGCAATTTTGACCAGGAAGAAATAATGTCATCGTTCTCTTTCGATAACACTTTCAAGGCTAATGTCAATTCCAAGTCGGGAGGAGGCTTCAAAGGTAAACAAACCCAAAATAGTGGCAGAGGTTACTCGGAAAAGATATGCTTTCGCTTTAATTCCGAGAATGGATGCTATGGCAAATGTAATCTGAACCACGCCTGTATTGTGTGTGAGAAGAAGGGACATAGCAAGAAAGACTGTCTTCGTGTAAGCAATGACAAAAAATAGGAAATCGTTTTGAAATCTGAGAAGATTCCAGGCGTTAAACACTTATCTGACAGTGACGTCACGGGTACATGCGGATCTTCTCAGTCGTGTCCTTGCTCGCCAGCAAAAATTGTCAAATTATTCAGTATTTCAAGTCCTTATGAATGTAATGGTGGATTCCTCCGTGATCTAGAGGTAGAAAGTAATAATCCAACCTATGGGGAAGATGAAACGTGTTGTATTTCAAATAATATGTCCGATCTTGGTACGATCGGTACACGCCGGTACTTCACGGCGCCGGGGTCAAGCCCGGGTCAAAGCACCGATACCGCTGACGTCACGGTTTTCCGTGTCGAAAGTACCCAAGCGGTGTCGGAGCAGGAGGATGAAAATGTCAATCGACAAGGTAACCTTGTTCAAAATATGGGATTTCTAGCCGATACTTCTTGTCTAACGGTCGATAGGGATGGAGTTAAGATCCTTGCCGATAGCTGTCCCAAATTTGAAGAAAATCTATCGGGTACATCCAGAGATATAAAATATTTTGAAAATAATCTTCTTATGTCGGCGCGCTCGCCGAGTGGAAACACTGTCAATGTTTTTGAAAAATGCGCTCGGGGAGTTTGTACTTGCGAATTCTATATCAATGGCGCATTGGCCCAGTTAAGGCCTTGTAGATTTGAATATCTTCTGTCACTTGGATCAGATGAATGTAAAAAAAGATTTAGACCCATGGTTGATGGTATTGTAGATGGGTTTAAAATTGTTGATGATACGGTGCCAAGCGGGGGTCTAAGTTATGATTGCAGGAATTATAATTCACTATTTGAAGGTGAAAACCGAAAAAAAATGGACAAAATTATTGGCAAGGAGTTAGCTGAGGGTTACCTTAAAATAGTAAAGGAAAAGCCAGCATGTATTCACTCTATGGGGGCAGTCCCAAAACCAGATGGTAATATCAGACCAATAACAGACTGCAGTATGCCTGAAAAAATCTCAGTAAATAATTATTGTGATAATATTATTGAGGAGTTCAAATATAAGAGTGTAGACAATGTTGTGGCCCTTTTAAATCCAGGAGATTATATGGCAGTGGTTGATATAAAGTCAGCTTATAGGGCAGTCCCAATATACCCAGACCATCAGAAATACTTGGGAATTAGATGGGAAATTAATGGTAAAGCTGAATATTTACAGGATTCCCGCTTGGCATTTGGTCTTAGACTAGGACCCATGTATTTCAATGAAATATCTGAATTTATTTACCATATTTTGTCAGATATTTATGGAATTCAGACTGTAAATTATTTAGATGACTTTATTGTCATTGGGTCAAGCCTGGAGGAGGCTACCTGGGCCCAACAGGTAGTAATAAGGGTCTTAAGATACATAGGCTTTCATATAAGCTGGGGTAAAGTGACCCCACCATCTCAGGTATGTACCTACCTGGGACTGGAAATTGATTCCATTAAAATGGAAATTCGTTTGCCCAAGGAGAAACTGGTTAAATTAAAAAATTTGGTAGTAAAATACGGTCAAAAAGCAACCATAGGCAGAAAGGAACTAGAAAGTCTAGGGGGCCTTTTGTCACATTGTGCACATGTAGTGGAGGGAGGCAGGGTTTACTGTCGAAGGGTTTATAACCTATATAAAGTCCTCTTAAATAATAATTTAAAAGCAGTAAAAATAGGGCAAGCATGTAGAGATGATTTATTATGGTGGGAGAAATTTCTGGAAAATTTCAATGGCAAAAGAAAAATAGAATACAAAGAATTTCCATACCCCATGGTATCAGACTCATCTATGAAAGGCTATGCAGTGTATATGGGTAGTGACTGGAGGGCAGGTAGCTGGGACAATAGCATTGTTTTTCCAGAATCTGAATGCAAACATATTATACCGGCCCCTACTGATATTGTATATAATAAGGAAAATATAAATGAATTGGAATTATTTCCAATTATGCGTGGCCTACAGGAATGGCTGAGCCAACTTGTGGGCCATAGCATTAATATTCATACTGATAATACACAGGTTTTCAATATGATCAGAAAGGGCATTAGTTGTAATCCAACATGTATGAGTTGGCTCAGGGAAATATTTAGGATCTGCAAAATCTATAGAATAAGACTGGTCCCTCACTACATTAACACAAAAAATAATTTAGTGGCTGACACTTTGTCACGCCTTTTATATTTTAAAAGTGAGGACGCAGTTAAAAAGTGTATCCTAGGGGCAAATTTGTGTTGTACTAACGCCATTTTTAAATTTTGCAGAGAAAATCAAGCTGAAAAAGCGTGTTATAGCGTTGAAAAAATCCGCCGTAGGGAAGTCAACTCAAAAACTGCGGAGGATGCAGTGGAAATGCTATAAAAAGGTATGTGTTAAATTTAATTGGGCCCCTTATAAATGTAACTCTAATCAAGGGTGCCAGTACATTTCCTATCTGTCTAAATTTATGAAAGCATCCTCCGTTATTAACTATTACCAGGCGGTAATTTACTATCACAATGTAAAGGCCAAGCCAGTCGCAGGCTGGTCAGATGTAAATATAAAGATGGTTGTAAAAGGAATTAAAAATTCCAATTTTTGTAAAGTGGATAGTAAAGAACCACTAAAAGAGAAGCATCTAGAAATGTTGTATAGGAAGGTAGATTGGTCCGATCAGTTAGGGATTTTAATATATATTGTAACTGTATTTTTGTTTAGGACACTACTTAGGGTAGGACATGTTGTGAGGTCGGATCACATGCTTCTGAGAAAAAATGTTCATTTTTATAAATGGGGTTGTATGGTAAATGTTACATCCTCAAAAACAAAAAAGCCAGGCCAGGTACATGAGATACCTATTAATAGATTAGAAAATAAAAGGGTCTGCGCGGTGTATCTATTGGAAAAATTGTATAAAATTCATCCAAAGTCCAGGGATGATCCATTGTTCTCCACAGGTAAAGTTAGTTATTTATCCTACACTGTGGTTAACAAGCTATTTAAACAAATGTTAGCAAATTCAAAAATTCGGGGTAACTTTTCAACCCATTCTCTAAGGAGGGGAGGCACCACAGACTTGTATAATAAGGGTGCTTCTTTAACATATATTAAGGAGAGAGGCCAGTGGTCATCTGATTGTATTTACAAATATATCAGGCCTTCCATCTCCGATAAAATTAATTGTGATAAATTTTTATCACTACGTTAGGTAATTGATTTGGAGGAATTGGATTAAAATAAATGTAATTTATTATATGTCCAAATCAATTTACCTTGTTTGTTGTCCTGTATTTATTCTAAGTTGTTCTAGCCGCGACGTAAATGATATTAAATTGTGTAGCGATACCTAAGCAATTTATTTATTTCGGAGCAGGCGTGATGTCATCGCCCTCCGTTTCCATCGCTACGGAGATTGTTGTACCTCGACTATATAAATCGCCCGAGCTTGACCGTTGGTCATTCTCGTTCCAACCACCAGAGATTCACCATCGCAGCAGAATTTTAAACTTTAGAATTATTGTTACAGGGAGGATTAAAATAAATGTAATTTATTATATGTCCAAATCAATTTACCTCGTTTGTTGTCCTGTATTTATTCTAAGTTGTTCTAGCCGCGACGTAAATGAATTTTATTCTATTGTGAAGTGGCACAAATCGGGAAATCCGGAAAAAGAAGGGAAAATGGCATCTCTGGGGGGGTTATCTGGGCGGCGCGCACCATACTACATCTGAATTGCCAACTCTCTTTCGCCTTCGGCACCAAATTTAGTATCAAATTTCATGTCAGTGATAGCTACGCAAAGGAAGTAATTTTCTGCATATTCAAAACGATACATTGAAATGGATGGGTCTTTGAAGGTTGAACCTTTGAAATGTGATTCCCGGAGTTCCACAGATAACAAGCGTCTTAATTTCAAACCATATTCCGGTGGGCAGGAAAAATAACCAAAAATATGAAAAAGGGAAAGTATTTAAAATTAGGTTCCGTCAAAGTTATTTCATAATCATAAACATTTTCGTAAACATCAATCTAACATCATGTTCAGACTAGGTGTATCTATTGAAACACATACATCATATAGGTCAAGTACATATTTTTCCGAAACCCATTATTGAAATTGTTCATTCCTCAAAAAAATTGTTTGCTGTTGGTAAGGGGATTTAGTAGTCTTAATAAAACTCCTACCTTTTGCTAAAACAAACATTCACTATTATATAATTTCAGGTATATGACTTGTATGTGGTTTTGTCTGGAATTAATGAGATCTCAGTTGAGGTCGTATTAAAATTGATGATATACAATATCGATAATTGTTTGAATTAAATTAAAGCTGTAGATTGCGATTTGGCTGGTGACATTTATCTCTGTAGTAATAGATAAGGTCACAGCTAGAGAGCTGATATTCTATGACGTTGTACACTAGGCGAATAGTCCTTATTATATGGGACTTATCAGCTCGTTATAACTTGCCGAAACATGGTTGATGTATTTGCCACGTCATTTTGTTTGGCAAAAAGTTAAAAATGGTACATCAAGGATTTCATAAAAGGGTGGGGGAGTTGGTGGAAATGGGAATTGAATAAAAGGCTTTAACTGCTTTCTACTCAAATTCAAATCTTAAAATCTTTACGAGACATATATATATATATATAACATATTGATACAACACACATCTATTCTTCGAGATTGAAAATAGTGTTGTGCCAAAATGTTTAGTCACGTAGCTGTGCATTACATGTAAGTGGGAGATGAGGTAAAAACCCTCATCAGAGGTGTTGGTAATGATTACCGCTCCTTAATGGCCAACAGGGAGGAGTAACGGGAGGTCCAAATTGAAAATCATCTGCGCTATTTACAGATATCATTGGATTCAAATACTCAAAACCTGTAGTTTTCTATATTTGTCATTTCACTCATAATTGAAAGCTTTGAGCAATACGGTTGAGGATTCCCAAAGGGAACGGCAGCTGATGATTTGATGGCGGAATAGATAGGGTTAAACATTAGCTGTTCTAACCATTTGGAAAACTCTGATATGGACCATTCAAAAGGCTTAGGGAAGTCTTTTAGTTATTCACCCATCACACTACTTCACCCGACATTTGAATGACACCAACAACTGTAATTGGATGAAGAAAAAACAGCTTCAAGCATTCTCTTGTCTAATAACTTGTGTTTAACCTTCCCTATTGTAATTACTGTTCCCTCAAGTAGGTGAGAGTGCGTGGGAGTTTATACACGGTGGATTTCCTAACGCCAGTTGTGAAAGCTACTATCAACTGGAATTAACTCCTAAAAAGGAAACCTGTTGCTCCGTATAATGGCACAGTACCTGCGAGGATGAAGAGGATGGGCGCTGTGTAGATCATGCAGCGTTCACAGCAGTCCCTCTTGCTGTCGCCACAGGCCAGCCACTTACAAGTCCACCAGAGGATGAGCAGCACGACGAGCAGCACTCCCAGCACCTCCAGGATGAGCGCGATGATGGCGATAATCCTACAGGCCACCAGCCAGCCTAAAGAAACCAGACGGAAAGGATTAACTTATTAAGCACGAAAGGGTAATGACTTGAAGCTATAACCATTATGGTTGGAGATATGATTAACTTGTCCAAGCGCAAAATACACAAGATCGAGGTTATCGATGGGTAGCATTGACGATCGGTTTGAGAAACTTAAGAGCTCCGGTTATTCCATTTCATTGAAAGAATTCAACGTCTGATATAGATTTAGCTTTTAGTAAAGATATTTGTTTAGTGTTAAATATATATTTTGTTTAATAGTGTTAGATCCAATAAAGTTAAGAACTATTCAACTACTTTGAGCCTCCCTATCTATCTATCAATTAGACCATTGGTTTGAGGAACCAAAGAGCTCAGGTTGTTTGATTTGTTTATACAAATCCCCATGAGATTCCAAATATGTCCTCATGACATCCCTATAACATTTCAATGACAACCCAAAGACATCCCAATGGCGTCCTATTGACATCCCTGACATCCCATTGACTTTCCCATGACATGCCAAATACATGGCACTGACATCCCATGACATCTCACTGACATCCCCACATACACCCCAATGACATCCCATTGTCACTCCCTATAACATCGCAATGACATCTCACTGAAATCCTATGACATCCCAAAGACATCCTAATGAGATCTCTAAGACATCCCAATGATAACCCAATGACATCCAAATGCCTTTGCCCTAGCTTTTCCCTGTTCACCCCTTTGTCCTTGCTTTGCTCTAGCTTTGCTCTAGCTTTGCCGTAGCTTTGGCCCTTTACCCTCTTCACCCCTTTGTCCTTGCTTTGCCCTAGCTTTGCATTAGCTTAAATTGCCCCTTTACGCTCTTCATCCCTTTCTCCTTCCTTTGCCCTAGCTTTGCTCTAGCTTTGTCCAGCTTTGCCCCTTCACCCTCTTCCATATATGGATATTTTTTATAACAACACAAGTGCCTTTGGCAAATTTGATAAAACATATTTGTAATAGAAACAAACTCTTCCTTTCAGATTTGTTGAATATGATGGCATTAAGATCATTAAATAAATTGCATGATTTGAGACATGGCTAGATGAGCTGGCTTTTGATCAAATTAATCCCATGATAGATCCATCCTCATGAGGATAGCACTTCCCAGACATATATATATATATATATATATATATATATATATATATATATGTAATATATAATATATATGTAATATATATATATATATATATATATGCCTACATAGTGGTTACTGCACAGACAGATGTCTGCATGGTGGCTACTGTGCAGACAGGTAACTGGAGGGAAGGGGCATATCGGCCAATCAGATAGCTAGTACTGGTGCTGCCACCTAGTAGATTTGGGTGGAGTAACATAGAGTGGAGTGCATTTCAGCCAATCAGATTGCTGCATTCTGTGGATGCCTAACATTCAGTGTAACATAGGCCAACCTGCATATACATTTGATGCTGACCTCTTGGAATTAAGCAAAATGATTTGTCCTTTATCTATCTAAATAAGAAATTATAAATCTTGACAAAATTAGGGTTATCAACACATTGATGTGCTCTTCTAATGCATAGGTAGAAATGGAAATGTACACCAAAATAGTCTCATGCTAGCATATGTTCAATGGAGGCAAATTTGGTCAGTTTTGGGGATATTTGCACACGACCCACATACATGGATTCCCAAAGTTCCTTATATAAAGTCTAATCATCCGCCAAGCCAAGCATAATGGAGGTTTTCAAATAATAACCTTTGCTGTATGTATGTATGTGTGGGTGTGTGTGTGTGCGTGTGTGCGTGTGTATGTATGTATGTATGTATGTATGTATGTATCAGTGTTTGAAATTAACGGTTCACCCTGCAGCCAGCGCGCACATTTCCGAGGACGGGCGCACGATTTTCGGCAACGTGCGCCCGGTGTGCGCACGTTTTTTCAGGTGTTTATCATATCTATATATGGGGGGAGTGCATGGACAAGGTCCCGGGTGCAGAGTTTTAATATATATGCACCCGGCAGGCGCATGAATTATAACGTTAATTTCGAACACTGTGTGTGTGTGTGTCTGTGTGTGTGTCTGTGTGTGAGAGTGTGTGAGTGTGCGTGCGTGTGTGCATGTGTGCATGCGTGCGTGCGTGTGTATGTATGTATGTACTTGATAGCAATAGAATATACCCAAATGATAATATTACACTGTGCCAAACAGACAAACGGTGAGTGACATCAGGGCTGCTATGTCAGGGACATAGTGGTTAACCAGGTATGTCCTTCCCCTAACACTGCCTCCAGCCACCCACTCCATACCAGTGATGTGCGTTGTTCATACACTTTGTTGTATTATAACGGACCTACCCTATGTCTTTTATTTCCTTCTTGTACCTCTAGTCATGGTTATCATAGAATAGAAGGTAGGTGAGGGGGCCCCGGTTACTTTTCCATTTTATGATGTACCTTAGGTAAGGCAAGGGAGAGAGGGATTGTAGGCCTATGCACCAACGTGGTGTGGACAGAGAGAGACGGTAGAAACAGAGAGCCTGTGTTTATATCGGTGACCCAAATGTTTGCATGCGTACAGTGACACAGGGCACAGGCGATTTTTGTGTTGTTTCCCGACCTAGCGGATTTTGTAATGTGTATGGCCGGTGGTGGTCAGGATTTACTCTTTAAGGTACGAATCGAATGAAGTGTCCATAAAGATACAGGTCAGTAAACTACATCGAAATGTAACATTTATCTTACAGTGTTAACACAAATAAGACTATCTATTTTCGAAGCACCTGTCAATCATGACATCCAAGCCAAGTGAACTGAACTGCAATCTGCGATAGTCGCTCAATATCTTATGATTTGAAAACCAAAGTCTGTGACTTTAAATGCATCTTGAGATGGCGTATTTACCAATACCTATATACCATTCTACAGTTTCTGATACGTACTTTGTCAAGAATTGTTGAATACTTTTTTCAGACATAATGCCTTTTGCAGGAACGGATCCAGAGATTTAAAAAAAAGAAAAAAAAAAGAAAAAAAAAGGGGGGGAGGGCACCTATGTAAAATTAGAGGCGCCCCATCCATGCACTAGAAACTTACATTAGAACAAAACACTAAATTTGACACAAATTAAGGGGGGGGGGGGCATGCGCCTTAGGTGCCCCCCACTCCCACGAAAAAAAAAAAGAAAAAAGAATGTATGATGATCAGATCATGTTATATGATGTAACTGAATAAATCATAACTTGGTACCATTTAAAGGCAGCAGTTTTTCAATGAATGATCCCAGTAGTGCTCCTGTTTGGTAACAGCAAAGGAGTTTGCCTTACCAAAATGGGGTATTTGTATTACAGAAGTTTTGAACTATGCATATGGATTTACTTTATCATTATTGATAGGGGAGTAATTAAATGTTCTTCAACTCATTGTTCCATTATACGAGCCAGTCCAAGTCGCAGTCTTCTCATTATTAGACCCCTAATCATCTCGAGATGGTTTTCACCATCTAGAACTGACATGAACGCTTTCATGAAAGGATGTTTACTGATGTCCAAAGCATATGATATAAGTCACTGACTTGTCCAGTCCATAGACTAGTCTACAACGTACAACCAAACACTCCTATTCACATAGTCAAGCCTGCCTGTGAAGTTCCCTTGATCCTATTTTCTTGGCCTACTCCTACATAGATATGACTCGACCTAAAACCTGAAACATTCTGCCCACTGAGTGCTATGTACCTTGCCTGTCTAGTGCTTACTCTTGCCCTAGGCGAGCCTTCACTCTTCACGCACAACAAGAAGAGATTCACTCTTAGTCGTAACACTGTTTTATGCATGCAGTTTCTTTAACTGATCATGTCAGTAAATTTCGTGGAAAAATCTGTGACCAAATCAACCTTTAACTATCCATGCGAGAAGCTAGTCAGTTACCTAGAAGTTGAAAACCATTCGCACAGCTATTTCTATGAAAGGCTGTTCCTTTGCGACGCAAACTTCGGTCATATTTGATGAAATGTGAGTATCTTCCCCGCACTTGTTAAATTTACTATGGAAAACTTCGTTATGCATTGGATTGCTATATCAATCTACCATCATTCACATCTTCCTGACAGACTGCATGAATACCATAAATACAGGTAGTTCTCTGGTACCTTTTGAATGTATCTGCTTTATCAGAAAGGACGAGAATCGTAACCATTTTTATGGCAATAAATGTCCCCTCTCTATATCATGCTGATTACCATACTATGCATACTTTAAACCTTGATAACACTGACCAACTCAACTCAAATCACCTGGACTGTCGTAGATCCTGGAGGCGCCGTAAACTATGACAGTCTGATCTGAGTACATGATTACTACCGGGCTATATGATCCATACATATGGAAAGCCTGAATATCCATACTCCTTTATATACGGATGACTGCCCTCAAACTGGCCGTTTGCCTATTTCGCGTGGTCTCATAAGTGGTTGCAGATTCGCCAGTTCTAGAAAACATGCAGTATTAATCATAACAAAAAATAAACCACGGTGGAAGGGGAGAACAAAGAATCTAGGCAGTGAATATATGATATCACATACTGGCCCCAGTGAAGCGGAACGATATAATCTCAACGCACACACATTAGTTCCACTGGGGCTGTGCAATGGAACTGATCCAGGGAGGGGCCACTGAATCATAGCTGATTCCCACTTCTATATAGATTAATAGATACATTGACCCATAAAACCACATTCTGGCAGGATAAGGCAGTTCACCTGTGCAGGGAGTAAGCATATTAAAAGGATTAACAGAGTCATAAACCCATTAAACGTATGGCATTGTGGATACATTATATGGATAAAGCATTGTGATTCCACAGGACTGTTTTGAAGGAGCAACATTATCTTTATCAAGGTCTGACTGAGTTTATCTGAAGCGGGAATGAAAGGCACAAGTCAAATGTGTACATTGAGAGGGGGGGGGGGGAGGATAATGATTATTATGGCGCATACTTTGGACTATAGAATATACTTGAAAATTGCCGCTGAAATCAGAAATGGTGTTCTCATTGGCAACAGTATTTAGGAGGCTGTGCAACCCCTGGATCTAGATCTATAAGAACATATAACATTTTAATGCACAGGGAATTACAAGGTAATTTATTTTCAGAGTACTTATGTTTTGGTTCAGTTTAAAAAAAAAAGCAAAACTGTTTCCTACATTTCCTACTTTTTTCATCAGTCGGAAGTGGCATCTTTGAGGATGTAGGCAGAAGGTTTAGGGTACCACTGACGTGCACAAAGTGAAATCCGAAAAATTTACAGAATATAGACTGATCATCTAAATATTTGAAAAACCGGATCTTAGAGTTACCACCAGTGTGAAAAACCCCATTGGCCATACAAAGCCTTGGATTGGGAAGGATGGGCACCCGGCGCGCCTACCAAGGCGACATTCAGCTGACACTGTTAATTGGCAACCTTCGACCTCTTTTGCTACAACATCCCCTTGATATTTATGGTATCCTCATTAAAAATGGATTACAGCAATTTACAACCATAGATGTTTCTGACTCCCATCTTAATGATGGCCAGTCCCAGATTCTGGGTTTTAGACAGCCAGTTCTGACTCTCAGTGCCCTTGATAGGGGGTCTCCAATGTCACATATATAAGAAAAGGCCACGTCACCTGTCACTTCATTCTCCATGTCCCATGTTGCCTCTAAGAGACCCTCATGTCCCATGTCGAATTTAAATAATAGACTATGTCATGTCGTGTTTTTTTTCTTCGTGACACTAAGGCTAATGTCGCATATCAATTTTACGAAATGGGGTCCACGGCCATCTCAGTCACATTGATGAATGTAGGAGGTGCTTCAAACTGAGTCAACTTAACTGCTGAGTTCAATTCATTGTGAATGAGTTGGGCAGTACGACTGGACCTTTCATCACAAGTACTCAATTTCATCAATATTTATAGGTGTAGTGTGACAAAAGTCAATTTTCATGGAAAGGTTATTCACAAATGATTGTCTGACATCTGCTTGGTTATCATCTCCTTAGACATTAAGGGGGAAGAGGTTCACATACGGTTTACTGTGCTAACTTTGATATAAGCATTATTAATTCATGATAGCACAGGCCTAATGTCATACTAATTATACTTTTGACGTTTTCTCTGGAAATAGATCTTTTATATCACAAGACTTGGAGTCTTTAACTTGCGGTCTAGAAAATATCATTGAGAATGAAGAACCATTCCAATTAGAGAATGAAGGATCTTTCCAATTAATTGGAATGACTTTTACAATTTGACTGATGTTAACCTTGCTTGCAACTTGATGTATACTTCTATTATAGATGTCCATTCTTTCCCCAAAAAAGTTAAACATATGTCACCAAACATCTGTGACCCTTGGCTAATTGATGAGATATTAGAGATCATTAAGAATATGGATACATATACTTTACTATGAAGAGCCACACATTCCAAGCTTGCAGCTGATTGGATGAATGCAAGATGCATAAAATGAGACTAATTTACTTCTGAGAAATGCTAAAGCAAATTGTATACGAGACAACCTTGAAAATCACATGAATGACTCTGGAGATCCATCTCTGATATTCTGCATACATACACTGATGGGTGATGAGTGGCACCCTGTGACAAGCAGGGCTCTGATTGACTAACACTGTACCGAGATCGAGACAGAGAGCCCAGGGAAAAAAGAGAAGTGAAGCTCATGTTTACAATTTCATGTATAGACAACAATGTGAAATTCATAGATTAGACCGAGCAAACATAAGAACAGGAGACATGCACCCCAGCCCCTTGCTTATGAACCTAACCTGATAATAACTTTAAACAGTCCGAGTGACTGGCTTATCAAATACGTGGAAAATGACTCACCATACTATGAGTGTCCTCTCACCCCGAGATATACCTACTGATAGCAATATTGTTTTTTTTTTTATACTCCGGACATATTCAATACATTGTCAACTATAGATACTATCATATATATGTGCTACCATATATAATATATTGTAGATGAAAGTTATATACTACTCATACTGGAGATGATGTATTTTCTGTAATGTACTTATGCTGGACTCACCAGAAAATCAGACATGCCAAGGTGAGCCAGCTGGTTAACAAACCAATAAAAAAAGTGAAGCTGAATATTAAATATTGTAGACCATTAACAGTTGTCTTATTGCACCTGATACTAATTTATACACAATTTTACAAAGAGAATATTGCATTAAATTTCGGTTTTGAGTGTAATAGAGTAATACCAGTAAACCCATGATATCACGTAACCATAAATCTGGTGTACGAATAGACCTAGATGGCAGAAGTTACCAAACGGAATAATTGAACAAAAAGCCTGATGTTGCACACCAGTCAGCCAAACAGAGGTGACTAAATGGCGTCTGAAGGACAGCCTTAGGTGAGTCTTTGGCCACTAATGAATAATGGTAGAGGCAATCAGTGGTAACACCTATCTAGCCGGGGTCTCCGGATATATGAGCCAAGCAAGGCAGTGCAGGGGCCTTCCATTAAGTATGTACGCATCAAAGGGGGGGGGGGGGGGGGGGGGGGGGGGTCTGAGATTTTTGAAAATGTTCGTATGTTCCAGTACAATTCCAATGCGTATTTTTTAACAAGGGGGGGGGGGGGGGGGGTCTTAGATTTTTGAAAATGTGCGTATGTACTAAATGGAAGGCCCCCAAGTGGGAAGTGAGCCTCATCTATGCCTCTCAGGGATGGGCGTTCTGCTGGCTCCTAGTCTGAATTGTTGCATTTGTTGCATTTATGAGAATACGATACTTGTTAAAGCAGTTTGTGAAATGGTCCTCATTTGGAAAAAAAAAAGCCGCATTGTGGTTCACCAGCATGTATACAGAGGGTCTGACTCATAGATAGTCCATTGGAGTGGTTAAGCACAATAATCCTCACGGAGTGATGTGCTACCGGGACCTGAGAATAAGGAGGGTTACAATTTGCACACTGGTTGTACTATGCGGCTTTAGCTATAAATGCAGGTAGCAAAATATAAGAAGATTCTATATACACACGTGTACATTTTTTGTCCGTGGGATTATATAGGCAATAGCCGCCAGTTCAAGATACACATTCAATTGCTTTTTAGAACAAGTTTGCATTTGTTTAAGAAACAAGAGAATGCCACTGATTAACACTGAATAACAATATAATTATATAAACTTCATGAACAAATTTAAATATTAAAAGGAAAATATAAACATCCGCTTGGAGAGTGAACACCTTAAGATCTGCTTGGAGAGTGATGGAAACCTGTTGGGAGATTAATTATACCAGCAGTGAAAACATATTTCTATAATAATCCGAGTTCCAAAAGTTTTGTCCATTATATTGGTTTTGGGTCCCTTTAATGTCGAGCCCTGTGGCAAATAAGATGCTCCCTAAAGCAGTAAAAAGACGACGTGTAGTAATATATTTCTGGTTATTGAAAGATACCACTATGAATTAAAAAAAAAAAGTCGCAGACTCTCGTAGCTGAAATGTTAGTCTATATTATACTCATCATACCTATATTGCTGCGAGATAAGGGATAATACATACGCCAACTACTGCAATCGTAGCCTGTTCTCAATGGGTTATACCAACAAGGGTTATACCAGCAAGCACAGATTAATAATTCATGAAGTTTCCCTGTGAGTGTAGTGGCAGTGACGCCGTCGGTGAAAGTCCTTGCAACCAGATACAAAAAAAAAACAGTACATTTGTTTGCAACGTAAACAAACGGCGGTGACATAACAAAAACGGCAAAACACCTCAGCTTTGAAACTGTGTACGGACTCTCATATGGGGTGCCACTAACGACGACGTCACAAAAAACACAAAGGCGATCATCTGAGTCACATATCTTTGTGTAGCTATGATATTTTTGGTTATACATGTACATAGAATTCAGTGTCCCCTCCCATTTTTGTTTATGTCCAAATACTCTTGGTCCCCTTTTTTCTTCTATGGTGAAAGGAACTCTACTGTATCTTAAACCACGTTTATAGGTTGTATTTTCTGTCTATCAATTTATCAGCCTCTTCGATTTGTCAGACAATATTTTACTTCTCATACATTTCTTTCTCATAGATATTACCCATATATGGTCTATTGCTGTTCTGTTGAAATGATTGACCTGGTTCTGATTTCAACTATCTGTCAATCATCCTGCATCTGAAATATGTATTATATGTACACATAGAATATAAGAGATCTGGTAATACTTTGAGGGTTTGAATTTCCGCACTGCACATGACTGTTTGCGCACAATGAATGAAAATATTAAGAAATAAAAGAAGAAATATTACGGATCAAATAGAAATAACCACAAAAGGTACGAAAACATGGTTGCGCAGTAATGTCCCTACAAGATGCGCGTGTCATCGGCTGCCTGTAAAGGCCATATTCCACTATGAGGTGGGTAGCATTTGCGGTCCCTTTTTTTACCCATCGCAAGGAGTTTGCGGTTTTGATACCAACATGTAGGTATCCATGACTGCAAGAAAACCATAGGAAACTAATATAAAATAGCAAGTACCGCAGGCAAGTACTGCAAGCAAGTATCGCAAGTACTTATATTCCACCTTGCGACACCCTACTGCAAGCAAGTTCGCGGCAGTTTGCTTTTGTCTTTTCATGGTGCCCAAGCAAATACCGTATAGTGGAATATGCCCTTAATCCCACTTGCGCCGTGGGAAATGGGGTGTTTTCTCTAAAGGTCGTCGGATCAAGAAGGGCTTCTTTGGCACTCTTTCTGTATATTAGCCTTCATTGATATTGTCACGCGCAGGGACATGACGGTCATTAGCTCCGGATGAAAAGTGACTATTGTCTAATCATTCTTGTTACATAGTCAAGCCATAGGACACGTTATTCGGTGACATACATACATGTATGCATATGACAGGTTTCCTCTCGGCGTCTTGCTCATTAACCCTTTCACTGCAACGCCAAGATGTGTTAGAATAAAACTAAAATCACTGAAATATTGCTCCAAACACAAAAATTTGTAGAGATATCGCCTTAAACTAAATTATTTTAGATTCGCTTTAAAGGGAGCCAAAACCAATAAATTCAATGAAATTTTCCAAACTGAAATAATCATGGAAATCCATTCCTTGAGCATATAAAGTATTCCTGGCCCATGTTAAAATCTAAACCATGGAATATAGTAAAAAAAATCATACAAAACATGTTTTCCTTCCTCAAATCAATTAATGTGGATCCGCAAAAATAGGGTTTGTTTACAAACAAATGCAAATATTACCATGTCTTGTGGCATTCTACTTCAGTTTGAGCTAGTTTTCACAACTTATACTTTACCACTAACCTTAACTGGACCCATCTATAACATATTTCTAAACTTATCTGAGATTCGAAAACTTATTGGTTTTATTGGTTTTGGCTCCCTTTAATCAAAAAGATTTCTTTACTAATTCTGATAAAAAAAAAAACGTTCCTAATGTTGGCAGAGGGCCACTAGGGCGAATTTGTCTAGGGCGAATTTGTCATAGGGTGTCCCTGTTCCTATTACAATGCATTTTACAGGTTTTATATTCGTCATTGTTTAAATGTTTAAATTGGAAGTTTTAAATTGGAAGTTTACCTTTTTTTCCAGATTTTGAAACCTGAGTTTCCTCTCTTTTAATCATGATTTTATGGGATTTGATCA
This sequence comes from Lepidonotus clava, assembly GCA_936440205.1. NCBI lineage: Eukaryota > Metazoa > Annelida > Polychaeta > Phyllodocida > Polynoidae > Lepidonotus > Lepidonotus clava. The sequence continues at coordinate 30,886,664 of OW387134.1, forward strand.
CTGGACAACGATTGCAGCCTGTTGCAGTAAAAGGGTTATCATGATTATAATGTTTTCGGGACATATAATGCATATCGTCATGGGATATTACACAAATAAACATGCCACTCTACTATCATTTTAACATCTTTCATTCTGATGTCAAATATACAACGACGGTGTTATCACTGGTTATTTGGTTTAACAACTTTCTGAATTTCCCAGGAGTCTGTGCAGTTGTAGCTTTGACTGAGGTGTTGGGGGACAGGTTACAGGGTCACTATACTACATAATCTGAGGTCAGTGATTGGTCTAAGGTATCTTTTTTAACCCTTGCCAGACCGTCAATGCAAATTTGGTACATATATGTACCATAAATGGTTTTCTTCACCCTACTTTCAATTTTTATTGAATTCTTTGGCTGTTTTCTGCCTAATGTGTTGCCATTGTGTCAGCCCATGATATAAAACATAAAATTCATCCAAATAATGATAACAATATTTCTTACACTCCCTCAAAATGTACACCTGTGGATCTTGCTATTATCATATTAAAATCTCAAATTTTGAAACATAATATTTTTCA